>OW026368.1:104686613-107186613 GCA_932273885.2 Leucozona laternaria
GTGGTCGCGCATAAGAGCAAGTTCGTGCGACCCAGTCGTGCATATTTTTTTTTTGTATACACAAATGTCCAATTTTTTTCTTGGATTTAATATTTTTGTTTTTATTTATCTTGTTTTTTAATTTCATATCGACGATTAAATAACTACACAACTACAAACATACTCATATAGTTAGTGATGGCCTTTTGTGGTAGTGATGACACTTTTTATTCCTCTATGTTAGTACTGCAAAAAAAAACACTGCTAGTAATTTTTATTTAATTTTAATACCAGATACGATTTTATCATAAAATTAAGTAAATAAAATGCACAATTATGAAGTAAATTATTTTTTTAATTGATTTCGGTTGCAAGAGGGATGAAGTTTTCAATTTCTCTTTTTTATATTCTTAGATAATTCGCAATACTGTTACCAAGCATAAACAATTATGATCACGATTAAATGGTGCTTATCAACCCTAATCGGCTGATTAGTAATGTCTGCAATTAATTACTCAAAACATGAATTCTAATGGGTGATTTTTTAAGAGGTTTAGAACTTTTTTTAAAAAAAAACACAAAAAATTCGAAAAAATGAATGAAATATTTATTTGAATCGATAGTTTGAACCTTGTAATTTAATGTTTAAAGATAATTTCATGCAAATGTTGACCGCGGCTGCGTCTCAGGTAGCCCATCCGCTGAGTCCAATTTTGGCATACTCTTTCACACATATCGGCCGGTATCTCACGAATGAATGCATGGATGTTGGCTTCCAGTGCGTCAATCGAAGCGGGCTTGTCCCTATAGACATTAGCCTTGACATACCCCCACAAAAAATAATCTAATGGTGTCAAATCGCACGATCTAGGCGGCCAATTGACCGGCCCGAAACGTGAAATTAACTGTTCACCAAACTCGCCTCGCAATTGCGCCATTGTTTCGCGTGCTGTGTGGCATGTGGCACCGTCTTGTTGAAACCACATATCATGCAAGTCAAGAACTTCCATTTCGGGCAAAAAAAAGTTTGTTATCATCGCTCGGTAGCGATTCGCATCATCTTTGAAGAAATATGGCCCAATAATGCCGCCGGCCCATAAACCGCACCAAACAGTGGCTTTTTCGGGATGCATTGGTAGCTGTTGCAATGCTTCTGGCTGATTTTCACTCTAAATGCGGCAATTTTGCTTATTTACGTACCCATTCAACCAAAAATGAGCCTCATCGCTGAACACAAGCAGCGCGCGATGAACATTTCGAACCGAGCACGAATTTTGATAGTAAAATTCAATAATTTGCAAGCGTTGTTCATTTGTAAGACGATCCATGGTTAAATTGCAAACCAAACTGAAGCTGTTTGACAGTGACACAAGGTACTAAACACACGTCAGCTGTCAAAAACAGTGTTGCCAAAACCAAACCAGCCAAAAAATCACCCTTTATGATTAAAATTTTGGTGAACAAGAAAGTTCCATGGTTATCAACTACAAATGATAAGCTGACCCTTACTATTTAAGTAATTATTAATTATTCTCTTCTTCTATTGTTTCCGGCAAATATAATATGACACACTCATAAATAAATGCGTATACCAATGAATAATCTCATGTCAAATCAAATTAAATAAGAATTTTGTATTTTTATTTTTTTTTTTCACTTCAAACAGGTCAGTTGGAACCTCGTTAGTTGTATGGTCATTATGCGGAATACTCTCGACTATAGGTGCACTATGTTACGCTGAACTAGGCACTAGCATCACGAGATCCGGTGGCGATTATGCTTATTTATTAGTTGCATTCGGTCCGTTGGTTGGATTTCTACGACTTTGGATCGCACTGCTGATCATTCGACCCACAACGCAGGTAAGTTCATATACATACATGTATGTATTTTTAGATAGATATTTATTCGACAACAACCAAATGAATAATCACAATATCAACATTGTATTATGAGATTGTTACATCTTTTTTAAATATTTACCTGTCAGTTTTATTACAAAGTTAAAACACAAAGATTTACAACCGTTGTTATTTAAGTATTGTAGTTATTCATTTCGTAAGTCCAAAAAAGAGGGGCTAAATGTAGCTGTTTAGTTGTACATTAATGATCTATAAAATTTGATTAAACAGACATACAAGTTTTATTAGCAAGCTATACAAAAATAATAACAATCATTTAACTCATTCTGTTTCACTTTATATTCCTTTATAGACTATTGTGGCTCTGACATTTGCCCAATATGCAGCCAAACCATTTTTCGAAGACTGTTCTCCACCTGAATCGGCAGTTAAAATTTTAGCTGCCATCTGTTTATGTAAGTCAAATACATTTTATCATTTTCTTAAGATACTTATTTCAGCGAATAATGTTAGTAATACATTAAAAAACGCATATCGTTAAAATAGCTTAAAATCATTGAGCTGTAGCTAAATAAAAAAAAAAACACATAATTTATTTATGCACATTCATTCAAGGCATTGATGCGTGAGAATATAAATATAAGTATGTAGGTACATGTTCAATTAAGTAGTTTTTATTTAATTCTACAATGAAATTAATTTTCTGACTTAACTTACTTATATGTCTTTTGTCGCTTTTTTTTGTAGGTTTCTTAACGGCGATCAATTGTCTATCGGTGAAATGGTCAATGAAAATTCAAGATGTTTTTACTGCTGGAAAACTTATCGCTCTAGTAATGATTATTTTAGCTGGATTGTATACAATGGCAACGGGAAATATGGAAAACTTCAATAACCCATGGAATGGACAGTATGATATTGCAAATATTGGATTTGCTTTTTATTCGGGATTGTTTGCATTTGGCGGTTGGAATTATTTGAATTTTGTAACAGAAGAACTACAAGATCCGTACAAGTAAGTTTATCAAAGAATACCTATCTAAAATGTATGTATTTGCTTGCGATATATGTATATGTAATGTACATAGGTATGTAGGTATATAACATGTTATGGATTCGTAAAAAAAATCGAAGGCAAGATTTTAATCAAATTTGGCACTACAATGTTCGGTGTATTTTCTTAAAACTTTGTATTCCAAAACGTTTTGTTTCGTTTTTTTTTTCAACCAATATAAATATGGTACCTGGCGCCATACTACCCTTATGGTTAAGGTTATTCATATCGAAATTGGCTCAGGCGATTTTGATGCAAAATTTTTAACTGGAACTCTTTTTAAGTCGAAATAATTTTGCATGTAAAATTTCAGAAAAATATTTTTCGGATTGAAAAAAAAACAAAATTTTATTTGAAAAAATCAATATTTCGAAAACCTCAAACGATTTTTTAATTTTTTTTTTTGAAGTTGTAATCAAAACTAACACTACAATGATGGAGAAGTCCGAAAAAATGGGTTTGGTCATACCGTTCGTCGATACAGAGCGACTGTGCGTCTGTGATGCGTCTGTGATGCGCCCATGCGCACAGTAATTTGAGCTAGAGCCTTAACGGGTTATTGGATTTGCTTCAAACTGGGTACAGAGCATTTTTATGTTATTCGATAGAGGAAAAATTTTATTTTTTGTTTAAGCTCATGTAGAACGTGTAGCTGGGTGCAACGTTATTGTTTTTATTTCAAATTTTCTCGAAAATTGCTCCAACAATTTTGATTAAACTTCATATCTGTACTGATCAAAGTAATTGTAAGAAAACTGCGTTTAAGGTTTTTGCCAAAAAAATTCACATTCCTAAGGGAACAGGCATTAAAGCTTTTTTGAGAAAACGGTATTATTTTTGGATTATTTTTGAATTGATGGTTAGACCGATTTTGTTATAATATTGCAATCTGGTGCTTCTCAATAATTTAAACAGTATTGCGTTTAAAAATTTCGAAAAAGTTTTTTTTTACAAATTCATTTTTTTAGTACTTTTGACTCTTTTATTATTTTCTCGTTAAAGATATCATAACATCATGCTCAATGTTTGGCAACTTTATGTTCGCCAGAGGAGCAAGTTCGTGCGATCCCCAGACGTGCATATTTTTTTTCGCTTTTCTGGAAAACGGTTCAACTGTTTTTGATCAGTTTGTGTATGAAGATTTTTTTTTTAAGTTTTAATAGTAGATATTGTAGGTGTACCAAAATTTTCAAGAAAAATATTTTTTGAATTTAAGCTCATTGTTGTAAGCTCAATATTTCGAAAACGACTCAGTTGATTTTTATCAAACTAAGCATTTAGATTAGATTTTTAAATAAAATATATTCTTAGAATCAAAAATAACGGTACCTACCATACAACTGTTTCGTACACCATTAGTTCTAAATTGGTATGGGAGTGTGTTGGCACTTTGGCAGGGTTAAAAACTGGGCAAGAATAATAATGTCACGCTCAAGTAGATACCGGGCCACGTTGACATCATTCAGGGCAATAAAGAAGCAGACTCCTTAACAAAAATAGGGGTAACAATACCGTCCTAACGGGACCAGAACCCTAAAGACTAAAAATCTGGAATGAACTCCCCAACGCTGAGACAGACCAAACTCCTAATTGGAAGCTACAACCAGGAACACTTTCTATCTATAAAAATAATAACGGGTCTTCTCACTGGCCAATGAAAGCTAAGGGGACACCTGAACATCCTTGGCCTAGCGAGAAATGCCACGTACAGATTCTGCAGCGCCCATGAGGGGACACCGAACCACATATTAAGGAAATGTGCTGCGCTTATGCACCAATAAATCTTAAGGTCGCAGTGCAAACTCTTTGAGAACCGTTAAAGAAAATCTTGTTTTTCTAGAAAATAAATCCTACGATTTTGATAAAAAAATTTCTATGAACCAATATTAGTATAGATACTAATATACCATTTAACAAGAAAAAATATTAAATTGAGTCATTATTAACAATGCATCTCATAGAACAATCTGATTTTGGTTTTAGACTTTCTCATTATATGCTAAACCGGTTTAAATTAAATTTTTATACACGATTTCTTAAAATGTTTAAATAATATTGTAAATCAAAATTTTCAAAAAAAATATATTCTGGATTAAAAAAAACCCAAAAATATAATTTCTCAATTTTTTATAAAATCAGTTGTGTATATTAGGTTTACATTCAAAATCGTGCATTTTATTTCTTGAACAATAAAACCAAAATGCATCAAATTAACTTGTAATGTGTTTAGGTACCATTTATCAAGTGGATCTGACATAGTGAATCCAAACACAACCTTATCACATAAATCAAATTAACTCTGCACCTACTCGCCTACTTCACTCTTGATTTTATCAAAAACAAACTCAACCAACCAAACACCAGTTGCTTCAATGAAAAGGATATCATTAAATCCCTTTGTATATAGAACTTACGTCATAAGCTTTGGCTAGCCTCTATTCTGATACCATCAAAACCCCTACCCTCCTGTCAAGTTCAGTTGACTTCACAGATAAAAGTTTTGTGTATTCATCGTCCTCGATTAAGAAGAGGCAACAGTCAAGTGTTTTGCAATTCATGAACTCCTCCAACGAATACACATTTATCTTCGAGATTCATTGAATCCTTACCTCCCTCTGACCGAACCATTTCTGCCTCTATTTTCTGCTTTGAAAGAGTTTTGATTTTCTTAAGTGGTTTCATTTGTTTGCAATTGGAAGTGCTATTGATTCTGTTCTTCTACCTTTTAATATTAATTTTTTCTTCACGTTTTTTTTTTTTTTATATAGAAACTTGCCTCGTGCTATCTGGATAGCTATGCCACTTGTCACGGGAATTTATGTCCTTGTGAATCTTGCCTACTTTGCTGTCGTCTCAAAGACTGAAATGTTGAGTTCGTTTGCTGTTGCTGTGACCTTTGGCAATCACGTATTTGGACCATTAGCTTTTATGGTACCAATATTTGTGGCATTGAGCACATTTGGAGGGGTCAATGGAGTGTTGTTTACGTCGGCAAGGCTGTTCGCAACAGGTGCTCAAGAGGGACATCTACCGAAATTCTTCTCACTCTTCCACACCAAGCAACAGACACCGATTCCGTCCTTGATTTTTTCGGTAAGTATTAACAAATATCTATTTACCTTACAATTATTAATTTAATGATCTCATTTTCAGTGTTGTATGTCCTTGGTGATGCTTCTCACAGCAAATGTATATATACTCATTAATTATATCAGCCAAATCCTTTGGCTATCCGTAGCTGCAAGTATTGCTGGGCTTTTATGGATGCGAAGGACTAAGTAAGTACATATATGCTCCTTACCTATGTGGATAAAAGAATTATTAAATTAACTTTCTTTTTCTAGACCTGATCTTCCAAGACCAATTAAGGTCCATTTAGCATTGCCAATCATTTTTGTCATATGCTGTATCATACTCGTCCTCATGCCAAGTTTTTCGGAGCCAATGAATCTTATCGTTGGCATTTCAATCACACTCGCTGGAATTCCATTCTACTATGCTTGCATCAAATGGAAGAACAAACCAAAATTTTACGGCATGATATCCAAAGGCTTGGTTACCTTTTGCCAAGCTATGTTTAATACGGTTTTTATTGACAGTCCTAATAGTTCTTAAGCTTAAGAAATAACAAATTTACTATATTTATATATACAATACACTCGGGACCATTTAAAACTCATGGCACACGGTAGCGTGCAACTTGCTCTTTCATTCCAAGGATATTTTCAACAAAAATAAAAAATTAAGATGCGCTTTAGAAATGCATTTGGTTTAATTTTTATTTAAGTTTAATTTAAATTCTTTTTAAGATTTAGCTTCATGTACTCTTAAGTGTACTTAAATGTAGGTAAATATATTATTAATTGTAATTAAAAAAAAAAAAAACAAAAGTATTTTTAGCTTTAAGGCATTTAATTTAAAGATATTTTTAATTTAAAAATAATTGTACGTATGTATACTTGAGTTTCATTAATTTTGTATAATTATGCTTTAATGACATATATAGGGAATGTATGCTCGTTGTGAATAAAGCCTAACTTCATACAACGTATAATTGTTTTCCTTTCTTTTGACCAAGAAACTTTGTTCTAAAGGAGACTGATGGAGATTTGATTATTAGGTACTAGCGATATATACATAGGTATGTAGCTCGATTTACGATGATATAGAGCATGGAAAAAGTGGGTTCCTAAATTTCAACTGTCTATCACTGCCTCGACCCTCAGCCTCAGTCTAAAACACAGAAGCGGTTTTCTTCAAACATAGGTTAAATATGTAAAAACATGAAACTTACTTTCCCAACACATAAAAGATTTTTGTTTTTATCCCACTTCACTCTATACCTAAATAGCAATTTCTGTCAAATAACCTTTCAAATAAAACTTTTTGTTTTTACCCTATTTCACGCTGTAAATGCCAATTTTCTGAAAAAAAAATACCTTAGGCCATCCACTTAAAAACAACCTCTCAAACACCAACAAAATTTGGTGTAAATAAATCGGATAAAAAAAACTCTTCAAACAAAAACAAATTTCTTAAATCGAACAGTTTTTTATTTTTACCCCATTTCACCCTATAACATATAAAATTTGACAAAAATATCCCTAAAATCATTTCCTAAGAAGAACCTTTCAAACAAAAAACGAATTTCCAAAATTGGACTTTTTTGTATACCCTACAAATAACAAAAGTTGAAAAAGCATATCCCAAAAGCCCTTTCTTAACAGCCTACAGCGCCACCTGTTGAGCGGTAATGGAATTGAACAGAGAAACGAAATGTGAACCAACAGCGCCACCTGTTGATATTTTTCCAACTTTACTGTTTTACTAAACCTTCGCGGAGCAATTACTAACAAACCCGCAGAAATTGGAAGTATCCAATTTGGTCCAGTCGTTTTCAAGTTTTAAGCATCCGAACACACCACCGTTCATTTTTATAAATATAGATTTCAAAATTGATAAAGAAATCAATGTAGTTATTACGCATTTATCAATCCAAGTAGAAATGGCGGCTATAATAAAAAAGTTTTTCAGAGCGAGATGAAAGTTAAACCCGATTTAACTCACCAAATTTGGTGGGTTAACATTGGATTTACAGATATTTAATCCTCCAAGTATGTTAAGTTGTTGCGCATATTCCACCTTAAAATTGCTTTTTGAGCTAACTGTAGGATAATTAATGCCCAGAATTATCAAACTTGGCAGTTTGACTCACCATTGAAAAACTAAGCCTATACAAAATATGGCAGCCTATTGATGAAGACGACTAAGGTTCAAATTATTTCTCAAAGTGGGTTTGAGAATGGAGACCTATTTTATTCAAATCTCAACATTTAAGACACAAATTCGTCATCAGAGCTTGAAGAATAATCATCAAAAGGAGTAAATTATAGTCAAAATAATGCCTAAGGTTATAAAGCCAACGTAATGACGCCAAAATGGGTTTTATGAAAATTAAATCGAAGTTAAAAAAAAAACCAATGACACAATATGATGCACAGAAAAAAGGCGGAAGATTGCTTTGAAAATTTGTTTGCATTCAAACTCTACAAACTAGATTATTGGCTAAATTCCATAAAATACAGCAAGCAATAAAAATGAAAACGAAAAGAAAATCTCTTCCCCATCAATTAACAAATTCCAAAAAAATGGTTTCTTTAAGCATTTTATCATTTTCCAAAAGTAATTCGATGAAAAACTTTAAAAAGGTATCTAAAGATGTATAGGTACATTATATTGGCAAGTCTTGTTTCATCAGACTATTTGGTCAACAAAAACAAAAACAAATTTTCGGGATTTTTATTTTATTCAACGGCATGTGGTATCAAATGGTTGCCCCAGCGATTGCCTGGAAACTCGCATTGCAAAACAATCGACTCAAGCGCCGAGGCTTTAAAAGTTAACTTTCATTTAACTTTTAACCACCTGAAATAATAAATATATATACCTAATTTCTGAAATGTGAAAAAAGAGAAATTATTTTGTGTGTGTACCTCCCTTTCACATTTAAACACAACAACTTAACTTATATAGTCTGGGAAGTAGATTTAACATTCTTGCAATAACGATTGACAAAAAACAATTATTTCCTCCAAAATGAAGCCAAAACTTCACACACCTTCTTTTTCCTCTATACTAGTCGGTTCTCTTGATAACATGCGTACAATAGAGCTGTTAGTTTAGCAGAGTAGAGCCAACATGTTATTTGGTATTTTTCAATAAAAGTGGAATATTTTGTTGAAAATAACAATCTCATTGTTGAAACTATTATGGATGCTTTTAACATGCACTATCACAAATATTTGTTATGTTTCACTTATAATATCAAGCATCAAGAAAAAAGATATCCTTTTTATAAAAAAAAAATGCAACTCGTTTTGCAAGGATACCAACTATTTTTTAACTATGTACGATTGGAAAAATAAACATATGCAAGTATATCAATTGCGTATAAAAAAATTCATCTTTCTGTTCGATTTATTCATACAAAAGTTTAGAAAAAAACAATCGATAGTTTTTGCGAAAAATATCGATACTATCGATAGTAAAATGTTTCGATATTAAACCAATGATCTTGTTACGGCATGAATATTATTGGAAAAACGGCTTTAGTTTCCTAGAAGCGCGTGTCAATGAAGTAAGTTTTTTCATAGGGTTTATGTGAAATGAGATATTTTCAAAAAATGTCTATCCCTAATGTCCCCAATCTCCACTGATACCACTTTCCTCCGACGAGTATATAGTAAAAAACAAGATAAAACCTTTCATAGATATACAAACATTTGGATATATTTTATGGTTTCCAACGCTACCATACTGACTATATATTACTGAAATTACCCCGTGGCAAGCACGTTCAAGATCGTAATTTGCCGGTTAAGCTTAACACAATACAGCACAGCCTACACCCGCTTTTGTTTCTTCAAACAGTTCATTAATATAATTCTCGTTCAGCTTGAGGAGCAACTTTCAATTGATTTAAAGTGCTAACATGCGTTCCATAAACCGCATATACCCACTGGATGGTAATTGAATTACTTCATACTTAACACATTGTGGCAAGAAACAAAAGAAAAATCAACAACCACAAATAGTATGTGTCTCGAAAGTATATCTACCTAAAGTAACCATTGAAAGGCAAATCCAAGCTGAGAATAGTTATCTATGTACATACCTACGAGATTATCAATTGAGTCAAATCGAGTAATATACACTGTTTACGGAAAACAGATGAGCTTAATCATCACGCTATAATCTGAACAAAGAGAAACCTAAAACCAACAGAGAGTCTGCCATCTATCGACCGGCATTATGTACATAGCTTGATCAAGTACCTTATATCTCTTTATAAGACAGAGAATTGTCTTTGCAGTAGAATTATCCACAGGGGACATTGTACATAGAGCATTAACATCAGCGTTGCTCACAGTTTCAATGCTTTAAATCCTAATTCTACAATTCCGGTCACTGCATTTTACTGTTATAGTTTGAACACAACTTGTTCGAAAATGTCCCAACTTCCGGGGCATGGAGAACAGAACAGAACAAAACGAACAGAGCGTTGGCGCTGCTCTTAGCGTTTTCAATTCTCAAGTCTCATAATCAGAAACGTTCGAGCTTTCATTGTGATCGGATAGGCGCGCAGCAAAATTCTCGTCAAACTACTAAAATTGTGTCCTTTGTATTCAAACATTATCGGTATAATAAATAAAATCAGTATATAAAACATTTCATTACAAAGAAACTTATTTTCAACTTGAAATTCGACGTTAGTGTTTAAATAAATGATTGATAATATGGCAACCTTGGCCTATTTGTTTACACTTGTCAGCTTTGTCAACACAGTTGCATCGGCGGATGTACAGCTTTGGCTGTCAATAAGTGCACAACAACGACAGTTAGAAGTGTCATGGACAAATGCGAGATCTCATCCCGGTGATATGGTCTTGATAACTAATCAAGAACCGTTATCATTCGAAAAAGTCAAACTACACATGACCACGGAGACGTTGGTTGATGACAGTTCAGAGGGTAGCGGTAGTGGTTCAGGTGGAGGTGTAGTGCCAGTAGTTGAAACTACACCAAAATCATTACTAGACGTGATCCCTCTAGACAGCAGCAGCAGCTCTGATACATCTCAATATTATTGGATTAGCAATGGTGGGATGGCGAATGTAGTGGCGTTGGTGCGGCCAGTTCAATCAAAGCAATGGTACACAACTCCGGTAAGCTTTGATTACGGCCTCTCACAGAATGTGACAGCCTATACAAAGTGCTATGGCTATTGGGCGAGTTATGTGGATACAAATGGAAATATTATCGCGAGTAATTGCATGCGAGCTTATCCAAAGTGGATGAATGAAATGAGATCGGTTGTCAGTGCGCTACGAATTCGAGATTTGTTTATACCGGGAACCCACGATTCGGGGTCATATCGGCCAAATTTCAGCCCATCAAAACGAGAAACAATTGTGACGAAATATGCATTGACTCAAGACGATGATATTCGCGGTCAATTGATGCATGGTGTACGTTATTTGGATATTCGGGTGGGCTATTATAAAAATACACCAGAATTGTTTTATGTCAACCATGGTATAACTAGACAGAGACCTCTGTCGGAAGTAGTTAATCAGGTTATGGACTTCGTTTTAGAGACAAATGAAATTGTGATATTTGGAGTTAAGGAATTTCCAGTGGGTAAGTCTAAGTATTTATAAGTTTTTAAAATACCAAAATTCCGTCTCTTCTTTTATTCTAAGAGTTTCTATGAAACGTTCAAAACCATCGTAAACGTCGGAAAGTTTACGATAATTTTAACGAACTGTGAAAATCTTTACGACTCGATTTTGTTTCGTAAATGTAAAGTAAATGAACATGGTACACGCGGGAATGGTATTTATGACATTTTATGGTCACAATTTCAAAGTTTAACAAAAACAAAAAAACTAATTTTAGAGAAACAATAACAGTCTTTAAAATAAAATGGCTGAGATGCAAGAGATACACTTTAAAAGAGAACAATACGTTATAGAAAGAAATATACTATTTTTTTGACAAAAAATTTAATGCCGTCGCTTCGGCTGAAACATATGATTGGTTTCCACATAATTTACTACATTTACGTGAGCAATTTTAAAGGGCATTCACGAATCGTGTGTCGTAATTTTTACAATTTTACGACTTCGGAAAGTGTTCGGCGTGTCATGAATGCCCTTATTGTTGTTATTATATACAAATAAAGTTCTATCAACTGCAAACCACTTCGAACTTGGATCACTCAAAAGGGTGAGAGTTTATATTTTTTTTTTTCAATTAGATAATTAATAAGTAATTTTCTGCATTTATACTGTAGAACTAAGAACAGCATTTAATTTGTCCAACTGATAAAAAAGAAGTAATATTTTCTGCAATAATAATGCGCTCACAAACTTTAAGTTCTGTGTATCCTATTTCAAGACAAGCCCATAGGGCTTACGAACTTAGTTAAGGTAGCGGTACAATTCAGGATTGATCTGAGATTGAGCCAATTAATTTCACCGACTATCTCGGTCTTTAGTTAACTGCCTGCGGTTTCACAAGATATGTAGGTTGGTCCTCTTCTATTTGCTCGCAACGTCACCTCCAATCACGGTCTTTCTCTACTGCCCTTTGAAGAAAGAATTGTGCTTTAATTAACACAGCCTTCGCAGAGACCGAAAAACTGGAGGTTAAAAATCATGTTTTAAACGGTTTGCAATATTATTTTTAAAATTTAATTTAATTTTTTAAATTTAAAATTTAAATTAAACTATCATTATATCATTATACATATGTAAATCATTACAGCATGGCTGTGCCGTCTGCAATGCGTAATTTTGTTCCGAATTTCGTCTAAAAAAAATCAATTCTTTTCTGTCAAAACAAATCGCACATATTTATGGCGAATTCCTTTCAAAAAAGAAATCGAATTTTTTCTAAACAGAATCGAATTTTTTCTGTCAATTGAAAAAAATTCGTATTTCGTAAAAGAATCGATTTTTTTTGGTGTGATTGTGTTTGTGACTTTATAGCGAGCTGCAATTGACGCAAACCGTCAAGAAATTATTCACAAAACTATTAAGGTTGTTTGTTTTTGTTGTGAGAAAAATGTTTTACCAATAGAATTAAATTAATAAATAAAAGATATTAGCCAGCTTATACGGTGCATTTTATTTGTTTGAACTTCTATTTGCACATATATTTTTAAAGAAAATTACTATTGAAAAGTTTTCATCACTTGCACTGAAAGTTTTTAACACGTCTTTCACTCGCGAAATCTATTTTTTTTGTCAAATTTGTGTTTGATAATGAACAACGCACAATAAATTATTTTTATAGCTGTATTGACTGAATATATTGTTGAATATTTTATTAAATTATGTAGAATTCAACCAAAAAATAAACAACTCGCCTTCCAAAAATTCCGCGACTTTCAATTTATGACGTATTAGAAATGTCAAGTCTTCATAGTGTGAAATCAGTGTGAAATCTTGCTAAAAACGCAAGATTTGTTTTGACAGAAAAGAATCGATTTTGTTTAGAAAAAATTCGATTCTGTTTAGAAAAAATTCGAATTTTTTGTTGAAAGGAATTCGCCATTAGCAACATTTCACACAGATTTGAACACACACTATAAAGATTTCACATTTCTTACACGTCAAATTGAAAGTCGGGGAATTTTGGAAGGACAATTTGTTGTTTTTTGTTGGTTGCAACGGATTCTACATTATCAAACAAAATATTCAACAATATTTTCAGTCAATATATAGCTATCATCATCATCGTCGGCTCGACAACCGGGGTCCGGTCCTGGCCTCCTTCAACAAGTCTCTCCACCCATCCCGGTCTCGAGCCGCCGCCATCCAGTTGCGCACCCCAAGGCTCCGGGCGTCCTGGTCTACGCCATCTCTCCAGCGCAAGCATGGTCTACCACGCTGTCGTCTACCATAGAATGTACCACAAAGAACTTTCCGAGCAGGTTCCTCTTCGCTCATGCGAGCTAGGTGCCCTGCCCACCGGAGTCTACCGAGCTTAATTTTTGTCACGATATCTGCTTCAAGGTAGATTGCGTACAATTCATGATTGTACCGTCTCCGGAATCGTCCTTCCTCACATATGGGGCCAACAATTCTCCTTAAGACTTTTCTCTCGAACGCGGCTAAGAGGTCGGAGTGCCTTTTGCTAAGCACCCAAGTCTCGGATCCATATGTGAGTACTGGCAGGACCATGGTCCTGTACAGCAGCAGTTTTGAAGTTATGGTGAGATTTCTGGATTTGAAGAGCTTTGACAGACTATAGTAGGCTCTGTTGGATTTGAGAAGCCGCCCGCGTATTTCTTCTTCTATATTGTTATCGGCTGCTACTATTGACCCAAGGTATTTAAAGGATTGCACCACTTCAAATTCGTGCTCCGCTACCTTGATTGTTTGACCAACTGTTCCTCTCGCATTCGACGCCACCATGTACTTTGTTTTACCTTCACTAATGTGCAGCCCCAGATTTTGTGCCGCCTGCTCGATCTGGATGAAGGAATCATGTACAGCTTGCTCAGTTCTTCCGATGATGTCGATGTCGTCTGCGTAAGCCAGTATCTGGCTGGACCTGTTGACGATGGTCCCTCTTGTTGCCGTGCCAGAGTCACGGATTGCTTTCTCCAACGCCAGGTTGAAGAGGAGGCAGGCCAAACCATCCCCTTGTCGGAGTCCATTAAAGCTGTTGATTGGTTTGGATAGCAATCCGGCTATTTTTACTTGGCTTGTTACGTTGGTCATGGTCAACCTACATAGTCGTGTCAATTTATTTGGGATGCCGAATTCTCTCATGGCTTTGTAAAGTTCTACCCTGGCTATGCTATCGTAGGCGGCCTTAAAGTCTATAAACAGGTGGTATGTTGGGATGTTAAATTCTAGACATTTTTCCATCGCCTGCCTAAGGGTAAAGATCTGATCAGTTGTTGATTTGCCTGGAATGAAACCGCACTGATATTGTCCGATGATGGTTTTAGCGTATGGGGTTATCCGGTCTTGTAGGATAGAGGAGAGTATCTTATAGGCGGTACTCAACAACGTGATACCTCTATAATTGCTGCACGTTGTGACATCTCCCTTCTTATGTATGGGGCAAATGATACCTTTTCGCCAGTCTTCTGGAATTTCTTCATGCTCCCACACGTGCACTATAATCTCATGAATTGCTTGACGTAAAGCTGGCCCACCGTGTTGAAATAGTTCGGCTGGTATACCATCGGCTCCCGGGGCTTTGTTTTTCTTTAGCCGGCCTATAGCCTTCTCAACCTCTTCTATGCTTGGTGGCGGCAACATAGGGTACTCTTCTTGAAGTAGTGGAGCCTCCACTTCTGCAGTGAGCTGACCATTTAGCAATTCATTGAAGTACACTTCCCATCGCTCCAGTATGCTTTGAGGATCGGTGATCAGATTTCCCTCTCCGTCCTTGCAGTATGTGCAGCGTGGTGTGTACTGCGTCATGTTTCGGACGGATTGGTAGAACTTCCGCGCCTGGTGCGGACCTCGCTCTCGGCTTTTCTCTATTTCACAGATTATGTTCTTCTCCCAGGCTGATTTTTTCTGTCTGTGAAGCCGTTTTTCAATTCTTCTGAGCTCTTTATATTCGTCTTCGCGTGCCCGCGTTCTATGAGATTGTTGCATTGCTCGGTACGCAACATTCTTACGTTCAGTCGCTAGCTTGCATTCATCATCAAACCAGTCGTTCCGATTTCTACGACTGCTGCCTAAGATGGAGTTGGCAGTACTAATGACAGTATTCTTAAGGCGTGTCCACTTCTCATCTACGCCCAGCAAACTGGCTCCAGGACTTACTCTACCCAGTTCTAGGGCGAGTCCTAACGCATTACCAAAGGTGTTACTGGTGTTTTCATTGCGCAGAGCAGCCGTGTTGATTCGAACCTGATCGGCGGATGCAATACGTCTTCGCAAGGCAATCCGCCCTCGGAAAACCATACCAACAAGGTAGTGATCCGAGTCGATATTGGCACCTCGGTACGTTCGTACCGTCATCAAGTTCGAGTAGTGGCGACGGTCTATCAACACGTGGTCAATTTGGTTACGAGTGACTCCATCAGGTGATACCCAGGTGGCTTTGTAGATATCTTTACGCGGGAACCTGGTACTCGCAACGACCATGTTTTTCGATGCTGCCAATTCTAAGACTCGAAGTCCATTGTCATTAGTGTTCTCATGCAAACTATGGGTGCCTGCGTAATGCCTGAATACCGGCTCCCGACCTATTTTTGCATTCAAATCCCCAAGGATGATTTTTACGTCATACCTTGGACAGGCATTGAGGGCCCTCTCGACTTGTTCGTAGTAAGTCTCTTTTTCTTCGTCTGAGGACTCCTCCGTAGGTCCGTGAACGTTAATGAGGCTGATGTTCTTAAATTTGCCTCGCACGCGAAGGGTGCATAGCCTTTCGCTTATAGCGTTAAAGCCGATGATGGCAGACTTCATTTTTTCGCCGACTAGGAAGCCTACCCCGAGCACATGGTGTTTTGTATGACAGCTGTAGTATAAGTCATAATCTTTCTTCTGTAGAACACCATTCCCTGTCCATCTTATTTCTTGAAGTGCTGTTATGTCAGCTTTATATTTTGACAGGGCATCGGCTAGCTGCTGAGCAGCTCGAGCTCTATAGAGCGATCGTACGTTCCATAAGAAAATTCGTAAATCGTTATTCCGTTTTCTTTGCGCAATATATAGCTATACAAATAATTAATTGCAGCTGTCAATTAATACACACAAAAAAAAAAAAAAAAAAAAAAAAATCTATTCTTTTAGGAATTCCTTTCAATTGACAGAAATAAATCGATTCCGTTTAGAAAAAATTCGATCTCATTTCATTTGACATAAGCAACTTCTCTACAGTCTCAAATGCCTTGCCTCCACAAACATGAGATCCGTTAAATAGTATTTCTTCTGCAACCTCCTTAAATACCTTATATTTACTACCTACAATATAATATTTCGTAACCCTGAGATACACTGTGGCGTATGTGCAACTTTTTATTACATAATTTTAGTGTAGGTAGATCGTGGAAAAACAAGTTATGGTTAGCGAGAAGAAAACCGGTAACTATTTCAAAAAATGTATGAATATGTTTCTTTAACTTTGTTCAATACGCTTGTTTTGGCCTATTTGTAAAAGTAAAAAAAGTAAACAAAATTCTGCTCAAGGAGAGAATTTGTTTTACGAACTCTTCATCTGGTGGACTTTTGATTGGACTAAAGGCTTCAACCAACAAGATTCTTCCAGCCAGCTGGGTTTCTAGCACATAATTTACACGACGAAATCAAAAATGGTAAAAAAGTTATGACAATTTTTGAGCCGTGTAAATCGAACATTAAGACTATTCTGGTCTGTATTAAAATTGATCGAGAACTTGTATCATGACGCTCTTCGCCATTGATTTAGTTTGCTCTATTGTTGAAAATCGTGATTAATTTTGAAATAATAGAAAACTAGAGTCATATAACCACTGGTGATGGGAATCATTATTTCTCCCCGATGTCAGAATTTAATTGGTGTAGATAAACAATAATTAGATGTACATATTTACGTGTACGTCTTTTGTTTAATTAAAAGTGAGCAAATAAAAATCACATTTCCTGAATAAAAATATGGATATGATTTGTTACTAGGCTTTGTTTTTATTAATTTATTTACAAAGTTTTAAATTAATATTACATACATAAGAACAGTGCCCATCTATGACAATTATTATTACTAATTTGCGTACCATAAAATGATCTAGATTTATTAGGTACACATTGATATTTGCATTGAAGTGATTTATTTAACAAATACACAAACTGTTGAGCATCTGAATTGATTTCAGTTATATACACTAAGTAAAGTGATGTGGTCAATGGACTTTAACTCGAATCATTTTTTTATTGCAATTTTTTTAATTGACAAATTAAAAACCTTTAAAAATAAAAATTAATTTTAACTACGTATTTACCCCTGTGCCTCTGTTACAATAAGTTTTCGGCACAATTCCCTCATTAAAATTAACAAAAAAAAAAGAAAACTATATTTGTGTCCAATTCTTCATAATTTACTTTATTTCAATATTTTTTTCGCGATTTTTTGGTCAATTTGTTGTCTTATGCAAATAATAACAAATATATACATTAACTGTATCTATACTGACGTTTCTCTGGAAATTTTCAGCATCTTCATCTTCACATTGACCAAAAACCCGGAATAAAACATTAAAATAAAAAAAGAAAACAATATTACAAAAAAAATGTTTCAATAATTTTATTATGAACTTAGGTTTTGGAAAAACTCTCGGTGTACATCGTTTGCTGGTTTCATATTTGAAAAAGCGTTTTGGACAACTATTGGTGACACCTGATGTATCATGGCAAGTTTTTCTCGGAGATGTCTGGAAGATGAATCAAAATATTTTCCTCGCATACGACCATGGGCCAACGTTGTGGGAGTTTCCAGGCATTTTATTTGGTCCAATTGAACAGCGATGGGGAGATGTTCGCACATGGCAACGTCTTGAGAAATATTTAATTGAAATCAATGAATATGATAGAATGTAAGTATCTTCCTACATATCTACCTGCATATATACTATGTATAGATACGTTCGTATGTATATTTTTCAATTCAGCATTATGCAAACAATTTAATTTCGATTTATTGAAATAAATTATAATGTTTTATTTTTTATACTACAGGCGACTTTCAAGCCGTCCAGTTGCTGATATGGCAGAATTGACGCCTGATACTTGGGGTGTTATAACTGACAAATATGGTGGATTACGCAAAATGGCCGATGAGGTTAATTGGAGGATAACTGATCTTTATCGAGAGCGTTTGGGAGAGCATGCAAACATTGTTGCGGCTGATTTTATTCGTGGAACGTGTTTAGTTGAAATAGCCATGGAATTGAATAAGAATAAAGTGATTAACAGATGATAAATAGAAAGAGTTGACAAAAAAATATATATACAATTTAAACAGAATAAACCAACTAATGTTGTATAATATCTAAAATAATTGAATCACTGTAAGTATTCACATTACAACACGTGATTTCATACCGTCTAACTTATGCCAGGAGCATGAATGTGTAAAAATTGGTTTGATTAATCCTTGATTTTAATGGGAGGAAATTGAAATAGACATAATCACCCTTATTACGATTATCAATTAATAATTGGTATTTGATAAATACTGAAAATGGATTTTTAACTTCTTAATTGATTAAAGTTTTAATCATTAGTAATTGAGCAGACTGTTGTGAATAAATAGAAAATTGATAATTACATAACCGAAAAGTTGAACAGGTTTTTATTAAATTGAGTTTTAATAATTCAAATTTCAATATATTTATCACTATTACTTGATAATTGAAAATCTTAATAGGTATGAACATTTAAAAAAGTTGACATGCAAATTTTAAAACGAAAAATGTGTATTTCTACCTTTCTATTTTTTTTTTATTAAGACCCCCACAGACAGTGCACACAAATTTGAGTTTCAAAAATATTTAATTTATACAAGAAACAATGGACAAATGCTTATAAATAGAACTAACAAATTGAGCGAATTAGGTTTAAAAGAACCTGTGTGGATCCACGGAACCAACCGGAAGTTGGTGTACAACATTCGACACGTTTTGAACCTGGCAACTGTAAGGGCCAGAGTATCCCATAGTCAGCGGTCTAACTGAAAGCATTCGGTTAACTTTAGCCTGGACCCATGTTCTGTAACTCTCGCATGGCTAAAAGCAGTCGAGAAACGATGAAAATTGAAACAAATCATATGAGTTTTGTTCCAATTTCCATTATTTCTCGACTGATTTTATCGATACGAGAGTTACAGAACTTGGGTCCCTGGTTGACAATCGGACAATTTTTGTTTTTATTCTTCATATCTACCAGCAAAAATTCTTTCCTATCCTTTTATTCCTTCTAACTTGTGCCTTGCAATTCAGGTTGTATTTAAAAGATCTTAGGTCTTACAGGCATATATTTAGATATAATAGTTATTGTTATTATCTAATTCTGTAAAACTATTATTTACTTATCATTTTCTTTACAAATTCTCTTAAACTAAATGTGTTTTGACCAAATTAAAATAAATACATACTTAATCAACCATATATGAGAATTTGTGAAAAAATGTTAAATCCTAGTTTTACAGGCTTCATAATTTTGGAAGTATGAAGCTCGATAGAAAATCTGCACTCATGGCAACGCTGATTCTGTTTCAAGCTTAAGAAATTTACATCTGCAAAACAAAAACAAAAATGACAGTTCAACTGTTCACCATCGCCATATTATTTTTCTATTTGTTTTGTTTCTTATCTGTTCTTGTATTTATATAAAATATGCTTCAATATCAAGAAATTCCAATTAAATTTGAATCAAAAGTATCAAAATACCTCGATGACCAAAGAAAATCTGGAACCTTCTGCGACTTAAAAATCGAACTTCAATCTGGCATCTCTGCATGGGGCCATTTCTGTGTAATCGGTGCTCAAAGTGAATTCATTGGCGGTCGACATTTTTTGCAAAAGTCCCTACAATTCTCCATCCACAACCCTTTGAAAATAAAAATCCACAATTTCTCCTGCACAGAATGTCTGCAAACAATCATTGACTTTTTCTATCAGGATGTTGTGTCCATTAACAGAGTTCACGAAGATCATTTCAAGAAATTGGCCAAAATTCTATCGGTGAAAGAGCTCCTAAAAGTGTTTTGCATTGAAGATGGCAACGAAGAAGAGGAGCAACCACCCAAACATGGTGATATCAATGTCGTTGTGGAAAATCTATTCGAGGAGAAACAGAACTATTTCAAGGTTTGTGTTAAAGGTGATCTGCAAAACGAATAGTTCAGTAGTTTGTTCTTTTAGGTTCGCAATTCCAAAGCGGTCAATAACGGAGCTCATAGCAAAGTCAACTACTGCATCGGTTGTGACTTCAAATGCTACAAAGTCCAAGAAATGGTCGATCATATGACCACGTGCTCCGCTTGCAATCTTACCTGTTGCCTTTGCGAAGTTGGATTCTTTTCAATAAAAGACTTTGATGAGCATCTGAGAAAGCATGTGGACTCGAAGCCTTTTTTCTGCTTCGAATGTGACTCCAGATTTCTAACCAAAACCGCCCTCAATGTCCATCACCCTAAACATTCCATTGAAACTCCATACGTCTGTCCACATTGCTCGAAAGGCTTCAAATGGAAGCAAGGCCTAAACAGTCATTTGCAGATCCATAAGAAGGAAAAGGAGATGCTCTGCGATGTCTGTGGCTACAGCACGACGCATATGAAAGCCTTAAAGTCGCACAAATTGACTCATACGGGGGAACTCTTCAAATGCACCCATCCAGATTGCACACACACAACCAACCGGAAGGAAAACCTCAAAATTCACATGGACACTCATAAGCAGGAGCGTCCGTTTGTCTGTGAAGTGTGTGGCTATAAGTTTAGTCAGAATAAAAACTTAAAACGCCACGCCTTGAAGCACGCTGAAAATACAAAGCGACACAAGTGTCAACTGTGCGACTTCGACACCCATCGATCGGATAAGTTGAAGGAGCACGTGCAACGAGTTCATACGGAAAAGGCTGTGCAATTGGAACTTTCAGAGACGGTGGAGAACTCCTTCGAGCTGCGGACTGGCTTTGATGACTTCCCTCTGCCGGATTTAGCGAAAGAGGTCGTTAAAAAAGTGCCTGTAAAGAGAAAACCCAGGAAAAAACCTGAGTTTGTAAAGCCGAAGAAACCGAGGAAAATTGAGCCAAAAGCTTTGAAAGTGAGCGAAGAAAAAGAATGTCATGACAAGGATGTCGTTGCAGCGGAATAAAACCAAGTGAAATTTACAGCGCTGATCTAAGAAAACCTTCACCAGGAACGTCAATCAATTACTTAACTGTTGCAGAAATGAGAGATGAAATCGAATAGAACCAGTATTTAAACCAAATTAGATAATGGTCTTCTGCCTACTAGAGTTGTGCAAAACAGTTCCAAAGGCGGAACGAACATGGAACGGTTCTTTTTCCGGTCGGAACTAGTTCCTGGAACCATGTCCGCGGAACTATTAAGATTTGATATTAAGTGGCATGATCAGTCATACCTAGAGCTATAGAGTATGTGCACATCTCGGTGAAAATTTACTATAGCCAGATTTTAAAGACTTTTAAGTAACTTTTTTTTTTTGGTTTTAATTTTTATTTAAACAAATAAATATTGTTATTTTGAACACACAAAAATAATAAAAATAAAATAAATATGTACACAAAAAAAAATAGGAATTCAGTAAGATTTAAAATATAACTTAAACAACAAAAATTATATTTTTATCACAAAAAAATTAACATACAAAAATTCAGTCTTGAGTCAACATTTTAAAGTATTTTTCTTCAATATAACTAATATTACATAAAAAAAAATTAACATAAAAATAGGAATTCAGTCTTGTTAAGTGTTTTAGCTCAGTAAAAAAATAGTTACTTAAAACTAAAAAAATATAGTTAAATATCCTATTAAATATTCACATCAGGCTGTTAAATTGCGACTAAATTAAGCCTTTTCAGCATGTACCTGTAAAGGATTGGGTACACGTTTTTCCTTGCGTCCCACCACATCAAAGGATCTCCACACCTGTTTAGCAGGGGTTCATTTAAATACTGGTTGAGCTCTACGATGCCAGCAGCTGTTGTGTTCTGGGGAACTAGGCTTTCCATCTCAGAATCAAACACATCCCAAAAACGTCTTCTTTTATCTCGAGCTGCAGATGAAGTTGATGGGAGTACTTCTTCCACAACAGAAGTTGAGGCAGTTCTAGGTGGCTGTGTTGTCTGATCCAGGTCCAGAGATGCAACTTTATGCTTAAGGCTGTCAAATGCCGTTTTGAAATTGTGCTCCTCTCGAAAGCCTTTGCTTTTGAATCTGGGATCCAAAATTGTGGATTCAGCATAGAGAAAATTTTTTTCCAGGTTGTTGAATCGCTTTTGGCATTGCTCGTTTAGCGTCACCAACAATTTTCGTACGCAACTAGGTGTTTCGTTTTCCACACCAAGAGAGTGTGTGTCCAACTCATTCAAATACTGAGTTATCTGCCTCTTCAATATTCGACAGAACACAATAACTTTTGAAAGACTGACATTCTTTTCACTCGATATTTCGACGGTGACGTCATCGAATATTTGCAGAATTGGAACCACTTTCTCGATAACAATCCAGTCTTCTTTATTTAATGATAGCTCATTTTTTACTAAAGCTAATGTAGCAATAACGGCATTTTTAACTTTTAAAAGCCGATCCAACATGTCGAAGGTTGAGTTCCACCTGGTCGGAACGTCCTGTTTTAGTTTTAGGACGGGTAAATCCATTTGCTTTTGGATTTCTTGTAGTTTATACAAGCCCTGAGTGCTTCTTTTAAAGAACTCGACTATGCTCTTCACTTTTTGAATATATTCGGCAATTTCTTTTAAGCCTGCTTGCACTGTCAAGTTCAATGAATGAGCAAAACACCCAATGGATCTCCAATTCCCTAGCTGCACTGCCGCAATGACATTTGAAGCATTATCGCTGACAACTGCCCCAACTTTGTTCTCAATTTTCCATTTGGAAATTTGTTCTTTTAGGAAGTTGCATATATTTCCACTTGTATGGCGCTCTCCGAACTCAATGCAACCAAGCAGGTTGGAGCAGAGTTTTGCATTTTTAACGTCAATATAGTGCGCTGTGACTGCAATGAAGCTCAAGTTGTTGATTGACGTCCATGCATCCGTCGTGAGGCATATTGCAGGCACGTTTTCAAGTTTTAAATGCACTTCTTCTTCCAATTTTAAACAAAGCTGGGGTAGTAGCTTCTCGGACAATGTCTTTCGTGTTGGCAACTTATACGAAGGGCACAACAGAGCCACGAATTTGCCGAATTCCTGTTCCTCTACTAAACGAAGTGGATGATATTCCTTCGCTATCATTGCATATAGAATATTTGGTTCAAGGCTAAAAATTCGTAAGATATTGGAATTTTATTTTTCATATCTGCATAAAAATGGTTTGACACAGATACACTTCGTTATATTCAAATAAAAAGAAAAACAGGATTGAAAACTGCCTAATGACAATTAATCATGTAACAACAAATCAAAATTAAAATTCTATTCAAAATCTGTTTCAAACCAAAGTTTAATGTCGTTTTCAATTGGTCACTCGGAAGGTACTCCGAAGGCCTTCCAATGGATAAGTCATGTTCAATTGGCTGTTTGGAGTGCTTTTTCCAAGTGTTTTTTCAACACCTGAATTTATTTTGGAGGGATGTGATTGTTCACCAATGCATACACAATCTCTTCATCTGACTGCTCTTCAAGGCAAACTGCAGTTTTTATTTTGTTTTTGTGCGTGCGCAAAAAGTTGATAAAAATTTATTGAACATTAAAAAAAATACACTTGAGTTGTTGAAGGGCAAATTATTTGTGCCTTTTTCAAAACTTTTTGCTTCGCTTTACACATATGTAAATATAAACATGGATGTTTTGCATGTTCATTTGGATTCAAAATTCACTCCTCTTCGTAGTGAAACCAATTGAAAACGACATAAGAAACCGTTCTGAGTTAAAGAAATAAAATTACATACCAATAATCCACCTGAATACTTTTCCGAAATTGCAGATCAAAATCAAATGACAATAATTCACATTCACAACAGCAAAACAACTAAAAAAAAACATTCAACAGTTGAACAGAAGAAAAAATCATAAAAATAAAATTACCAATTACCTTCCTGAACACGATTCCAAATTTTCAGTTTAATTCACAACAGCAAAACAACTAACAAACCATGCCAATCAACAGATGCAAAGAAAATAAGATTTCAAAAAACAAAATTACCAATCATCCACTTGAATACGATTCCGTAATTCCTATTCACATTTACATTACAACCCACTCAGGACCTCACCTCTGAAAACAGCAAAACTGATTAAAAAAAACCACCATTCATTATCATTAGATGAACACAAACACAAGAGAAAATAAAAACATGCAACTGTTTCAAAATTTCACAAAAAAAAAATCCATACTGTAAATTATCTGAATCTGATACCTTTACCTACCAAAGAGCAAAGAAGGAACAAAAATGCAGTGTACCCATACCCAATCCGAGTATTCTTATTGGAGATGGTGTATATTTTCTTACCGAACATGTTTCCTATTCCTATCCTAATAAGAAAGAATCGAAATACAATGACAACAAAAGACATGGAACTATTTAGGGAACTATGTCTATGAGCATGATAAAGAGATCGCATCGGACCGATTTACCTACATTCAGCCGGATATGAAGGAACTACAACAAATGAACTATACTCCATACCTAGTAATAAGAGTGGAACTACGAAGAAATGTTTGTGCTTGAAGAAGATGTGGAAAATGGAACTTAAATCGGAACTATTTGCATGATGAGAGGTCGGACCGATTAACATATATCTCGTTCCTGTATGCATCTGCTATACTCTATGCTGTCTTTTTAATCGGTGCGTACTGCGTGTAGGTAAAGGACAGTCAACAAGACAATACAAACACACACAATATTTGGCTTTACCCACCCTGGTGTTGGTGTGGAGTGTAGTTGTGCTTTGTGCAACTCATTCTCATTCTTGTATGATTGGCTTTGGCTGGGCATTTCGCAAGATATGCGTGTGTATTTCAATTTGTAACTAAACAGAGACACATGGTCGCTCTCGTCTTGTTTTGTATCTACGTAGTCGGAACTATGGACATGTTTGAATTCAGTTTGTGGAACGAGTGGAAATGTATCCGAGAAAGGACATAGTTCCTGGAACTATTTAGGTCCGGAACTACACAACTCTACTGCCTACTCGATTGGCAGTACCTACATTGATATATCTATCCTCATTCTTGGAGGAAAATACTTTAAAGGAAATATTTCAACGTGGGTTGCGGGATCTAATAACGTCCCAAATTTCAATTTTCAATAAATAAAAATTATTTTTTTCTCATAAAACTACATACTTTAATTTTCTTGATTTTTTTTCTTGAATTAAATCTCATCGACCAACTTAAAACGTTGATGCTGTTTTTCGGCTACTACATTGAAGAATTTCTTGTGAATCTGTTGATCCATACGCCCAGCGTAGTGACGCTGTACCCATGTGTGATCCCAATTAGGATCCAATTTTTCACAGGTTACGTAAACTTTTCCATGTTCCATGGCGAAAAGAGTTCCATTGCGTCCAAAGCCAACCTGTGAACGAACTCGATTTGCTATTCAGTTTGAAAGTATTTTTTTTTTGTATGAACTCACATTCAATCCAGGGTGGAATCTTGTTGTCCTTTGGGTAGCTAGTATGGTACCTTGTGAAACGTACCAACCGTCTTGCACACGCCAACCACGATGTTTTGGTCGCGGATGTTTTGGATTATTACGCGAGCTGCCTCCGGTTTTCTTGCTGGCATTTCGGACAGTTGCTGAAATTTTAATAAATGAATGAAATATTAAATTTTTGAACTGGTTTAACTCACTCAAAAGGGGTTGCTCTGCTTTAAGACATAGCAGGGAAAGTTTTTGAAGAATTGTTGTGGACATTGCATACAAATTTTAAGAAAAAATTCACCGATCAAAAAAAATCGTACAAGAAAATTTTGGTTAAATTTTGACAAACAGCTGTTTTAGTAGTGACAGCTGAAATTCGGTTTGAGAAGAACTGGTTTATAAATGAATGTATTCAGACCGAAGGCAAGTTAAATTTTTTCCTAACACCCCGACTCACAGGGCATTCAGATGCCCAACATCACAACTACAATCCAATCAATAATCAGGAATTATGTCACGTCATTTAAAATACTGGGTAACATAGAGAAATTCCTTTCACCACTATTTCTACCTTTTTCTTTCAAGATTTACCACCACATTCAGCGAGAAACAGAAAAAACTATCACACACGTGAAACGTCAAATCTCATGCCCAAGCTTTGAACAGCGGTCATGTCGTGTTCAAAAAGTATTTTTCGTCCATATGTCCATGCTGCACGGACATGGATTTTTATGCCTCCATTGGTCTTTTTCTAGACATGTTCATTATCCAAGCATTGTTCATGCTTAGTGGAGGCAGCATGTAAGAGACAGCAAACACTAGCTGGCCGAACACAATATACCTATCAAAATTTAAAAATTTAAAATTAAGATGAACATGCACATGCACATTTTCAAAATGGCATCTCTTACTACGTTCTTATTAGAGCCAATATAAGGTAACTTTTCAAGTAAAAAAAAATTCATCTGAAATTTGCCAATTTCGTTTGACAGGTCATTTTATTTGGCGTTATTCGATTGTTCTGTTGTTTTCTCTTTTTAATTGTTTTCTATGTACAGACGAGACGCTGGCACGCGCGTCTTTGCAAAATATTCAGCATTCCGAAACCGTTTTACTCTGTACTCGGTTGTTATAGTTTGACATTCTCTGCTTTAACCTTCAAGTTCAACCTCCCGTTAACCAAAACAAATAAACAGTTTTCGTTTTCATCATACATAGGATTTGTTTACGCGGGATTAAGTATTTTATTTAATTTTCATTGAAAAATCGGTCGCACCATAATGTCTGCCGAAAATCAAATAATTCCAACTGAAGCTCTTCGTGAGAAAATTCGAAAATATTCAAGAAATATTCGAGACATCAAAAGAAACTGCGAAAACGATTCACTGCGTTTCGGCTTGGGTGAAATCCAATCAAAGATAATCGAATTAGATAACCTTACCGAGAAAGATGTCCAAGGATTGGCTAACAGAATAAAAAGACGAAAACATGCCACATCCGAAGATATGTATAGACTCAGTCACGCCTTTCTACAGGGAATTGAGAATATTCGTGCCTTTGCAATGATTCCAGGAGCAATTCAGACGCTAATCAAGGAACTCACAGGTAACTACTTTCTTGACTTTAACGATATACCTAATTGTATCATCTACTGTTGCTTTAAGGATCTGATGCCGAGCAGCAGTTTCATGCCAGCGAAACACTGTGTAATCTCTCGCTGGGGGAAGGCCCGGTTTGTGAAAAAATTGCCTCAATGGCGGGTAGCTACTTGGTAACTTATCTAGATTGCACGGAGGAAAGATTAAAGCGAACATGTCTCTGGACATTGGCCAACATAGTGGCTACTGGTGGAAAAGGTGCCCGCGTAATGATGTCAATGGAAATCGTTCCCAAACTGGTGTCTCTATATCTGCATGAAGTTACCGAAGATGACTATCGGGAAGACTCTGCAGTTGTTTTGGATATCATTACCTCTTCTGAGGAAAAATTATTGCGGTAAGCTTGATTTTTTTTTTTGAATACAAGAAAATAAATCCATAAACTCCTCTCAGACCTTCCGATTTGGAATGTCTTCTTCTTAAGTTCCACACGAAAAATCCCACGTCTCCAGGTGCTGAATACCATCTGCGGATCATATTCAACTCCGGAATCATAGTTCCCGGTGTTGTTTTCTCCGAGGAGCAGGTTAACTATCTGATGAACTTCTCCGTTGCCAACTTAAGTCAAACAGAGAATTTCGAGGGGATCCCTAATAGACTGAGAATTCTCTATGCCATTCGAGTGTTGGCCAACTTGCTGGCTCTTGACTCGGCCTGTTTTAATTATCTAATTGAAAAATGCACCACATGGAACACAAATCTTGTGCGCTTACTAAATCGTTTGTTTGAATTCAAAAACCAATCTTTAAGTGCTGAGGTGTTGTGGTTGATTAAAAATATCGTCGCTTGTCAAAGTAATAGCTTTCCAGCTTCGTATTTCTTTGAAAATCTACAAATACCTGCAGATAGTCTACCACCACAGGCAGTTAGTTCTTAGTTACTTAAGCTTTTTTACACCTAACCTCTGAATTGTAAATAAATGTTGAAATATCTTTTACCAGATATCTATTTTGTGTGCCTTTTATTGTAGAACATTAAGCTTAGGCCTTAGTAATATTGATGTTATTCGCTTTAATTTAAGCCAGATAAAATGATTGATTTTGGAAATGCCAAACCAACTGAGGAACTACTTATCAACGGGATATAAACGGGGTGCTTTTAAAAAGGCTGACAAATTGGGATCTGACACATGAACAATGGGAAAAACCATACTGCTTCTCTAACGATTGACGAGCTGTATTTGGTAGCCTCTACAAAATTCTTGAATGTTTTGAAGTATCTCTCCTAAAATGCTACGAGGGCGGTTTGCGACGGTACAAAACTATCAAACTGGTCTAATAGTTTTAAGGCCATTACTTTTTGCACTTTTTGTAAATGACATTCACGAATTCATTGGTGGAGGGATTTCATTGGATTAATATGTTATTCGCTTCGTTATGCGGATGATTAGTAAATTTTGAAGAAACGCCACCGGTTCTTCAAGATATGACCAACATAATGGATGAATACTGTAAAAAGTGAAAAAAAATACCTTGTTATCAACCAGAATAAATCAAAAACAATAATATTTAGAAAAATTGAAGGTAAGAAAAGCCGAATAGAAATTTGAGAATTAGGAGAAACTCCAATTGAGGTTGTAGCCAAATGTAAGTTTTTGGGCGTTTAGCTGATTCCGGAGCTTTACTATGTGAACCCGCCGTTCACGAGGTAATATCAGAAGAGATTTTGAATGCCGATTCCATGTTTAGCAAGTCTTCACTTAGTATGAAACGTACTGAAATACCGTAAGTCTGCCGGCTACTAGCTGATGGATAAAAAAGGAATAGCTGCTGTTCGAAGTGTAACCTAGGAGAAGAGGAATCATTCCAACCTTTTTTTTGCACATGCCTCATTTTAAAAGAAATACGTGTGAAATGCTTTGAGCACGGAAAATATAACCGCAATTTTGAATGGTGAAGGACGGATTACGCTTTTCAAATACTTACCCCTATTATACTCAACCCCAGCATACAGTGCCTTGAGACTAAGCAAGCCAGACTAACTGCTGGAAACAAAGCACAACAGGTCATACTCAGATTCTTCAGGTATATGGAAATTAATGTTTGCACAGACTACACAACACACCATTTAAACTTCAACAGACCATTCACCACCTTTTTTCCTAATAGAGAGGAGTGGAAAAACAACCAATTTCTCAGTAACGAATCTACGATAACTGTCTTCACTGATGGTTCTAAGATGGACACTGGAGTTGGTGCACGAATTTTCTCGAAAACTCTGGGACTAGCTAGCTCCTTCAGACTTCCGGACATTTGCAGCGTCTTCCAAGCTGAGGTCCTGGCAGTGACAAACGCATAAAAATATCAATGATGGCGATATCACGAGCTGACATCACCCTCTTTATTGATAGCCAAGCAGTAATTAAAGCAATTTCTGTCACCGAGATACATGAGAAGCTTGTAACTTGCTGCCACGAAGAGCTTAGGGTTCTTGGCATGCAGCTTAACATTAGATTCTGCTGGGTTCCTGGTCACAGTAATGTACAGGAAAACGAAAGAGCTGATGAGCTGGCGAGAACGGGATCGTCGCTTGATTCAAGTCAAGCCGAAAGACATATTAAAGTACCAAACTGTAGCGTCAAACAGCATATTGGTAACAAAATATCAGAAAAAAACCCAATTAAAGATGGATCCTGCTTGAAATATGCGCCACAACTAGAAAACTATGACCAAATTTCAATAAGCAGAGGACAGACAAAATTAAGTACTGACGACCATTGTAGAGGGTGCAGCGATAAAGAAGCACATGAGGATACCTTACACTTCCTTTGTCACTGCCCAGCACTCTGACACTTAAGAAAGAAACACATAAAAAATCATTCTTTGAAGACTTAGAGGATGTTTCTAGAACTTCAGAATTTCGTCAACTCCTCTAAACGGACTGCTAACAGAACACATAGGTTTTTATATTAAGTGAGATACAACTTTCTAGGGTATCACACACAACTTTCAGCCCGTCTACTTAACCTAACCTGCCCCTATTAGTTATAATAAATAAATATTGTAAATTAGTATAACGAATAGGATCAATAAAAAAACAACTCAGGAAATATCAATGGAAAGGGGATGTTAATAAATAAAACAAATTAAGCAAAACTATGAAGAGAACTATTTAATAACATGAACGGCACTGAACTAGAAATATTGACAGGTCATTAGATCGCAACAGACGGCGAAAGTCATAGCTGCTCCTTATTATTGGAATCTTTTATTGTTATAATTCTATATTATATAAATATATTATTAAAAACACTTTTGTGAAAATGAATAATGAATTAAACAATTAGAAAAATTTTGATTGATATTTTGTACACAACCAAAATGTTTTTTTTTGTTGTTAGGCCAGCAACCCACGCCTTGTACCCGCTTACACCACTGTAAACTCAAAAACTACTGAACAGACTTCGCTGAAATTTTTTCCCTATGTCCCTATTAGCAGCGAGAAGGCTTATAAAGTTGTTTTAGTACATCCGTCTACCGACATGCCTACATTTCCTATATTTGATTTTTCTGCGGTTTCAACTTGCTTTAAGCATACATTTAAAAAGTAAGTTACTCTTCCACCCCACTTTTATGTCCCTTCCCTTATATGTATTTCAAATGTCTCCTTATTTACGTTATTAAAAAGTTCATATTTAATTTTTAATCTCTCTTGAACATAAAATATGAAGTGTGTATTTTAGTCCACCTGCTTATATGTTTTTGAATTTGCATTTACAGTTGAAAAAATTAAATTTAATCCGAGAAAAAAAACCTTTTTTAACGTATTTTTTAAAAAAACATAACAAGGCACGTAGACTATGCGCTTTTTTGATCCTAAAATATATTTATTAAAACAGGTATAATATCTATGTAGAAGGGCGATTTAGTTTTACAAGAAAAAATACTTGTCATAGAACCTTAAAAGAAAACTTATTTCCCTTCAACATCAGCTGTAGTTTAACTTATTTTTTTGCTTATCGATAGTTACTTTATTTATGTTTTAAAATTTTACACAATGAAACTTTGTCTTTAAACTTCACATTATATTCTTATTTTAAATGCTAATACTTGAACAAGGGTTGTATTCTGAAAGTTGCCTGCAACTGCTCGTGTTTGAATAGCTAAATTATTCTTTAAAAATGATTAAATAATACTTTGTAAAATATATTTGTTCTAATACACAAATAAGCATTTCTTTAAAATCAATTTACAAAATTAATTACTATTGGAATGTGAAATACGGTTAAAGCTTCTAGAATGTACACGAACTAGATTTTGGAAAAAAAAAATTCGCTTATCTCTTCTCATCTGCCTGCGATGCTTTATCATCTGCTACAGATGTTTTTAACAGTGGATTCTGCAAATGAATATTCCTTTCCGGAGGTGGTTTCAAATAGACCTTTTCTTGTTGTTGATAAACTGGAAGGTCGTGTGTGAGCATATAAAGTTCCTGCTCGGGGTAATCATGTTCACAGTGATGTTCCCCACAGATTTTGCATTCATAGATATTTGGCTTGATGGCACTTTGGAATTTCTAAAAACAAAATTAATTTTTCATTTGGAAGGAAACAAACAGTAGTTAGAAAGAACATTACCTCCCAAAAACTATGTCCTGGAGCCCTACAAAAGTTAACAAGTGCATATCCTGGAATACAAACTAATGACATTGAGGCAAATGTCCATCCCATAGCATATGCCCACTCTGGATACTTGTACCTTCCGTTGTGATAGGTGGGTCCATGATAGTTTATCAAACTAAGAATCCAAATTGACTATAAAACAGATGAAAGTGTTAACCTTAAACAAAATTTATACTTTATTAATTTAATCACTTACAAACAGTAACAATGGGCCACAAAAGAACCAACATGACTTCAAATAACACGATGGAGCTTTCCCAGTCATTTGTTTGATATCCTTGGATAGTCTTTCGGTTCCATAGAACCATGCGAGAGCAATCATTTGGCAAAAGGCTAAAAATGTAATCGATATCGAGGCAGCATAATGATCCATCAATTGGAAGAAATAGATTCCTCCCTGAGAAAAGAATTATTTAAATGAAAACTTACAATACAATATATGTAACGACTTTCATACTCGAAATAGATTCGGCAGCCCAAATAGAAACGAAATCAAACAGACGAAAAACACCAGAACTTCATGGTAGCCAAGATTCCGTTTGATCCAATTGGGGAAGCCATCTTGAATAGACGTAACGACAACTTCTACAATCGCAAATTGAGTATTCAAACCCAGACACAGTAGCATGAAAAAGAACATCACACCCCAAAACTGGGCATATGGCATCTTGGCCATAGCTTGAGGATAAACAACAAATATCAGTCCAGGACCATCTCCAATTACATCTCGGACATTTGTATTTTGTTCCAGGGCTAAATTTCCCAAAGTTGCAAAAGCAAATATTCCCACCAGAAAGCTGGTGACAACATTTACCAACGATACAGCGATTGTGTCTCTCAGAATGTTATTATTGTACTTGTTGTAGCTGGCAAACGATATCATCGAACCAAAAGCAATGCCGAGTGAGCTAAAATTCTGGGAAGCAGCATTTATCCAAACATTAGCATTCTTCAATTCAGACCAATTCGGTCGGAAGAAGTATCGAAGTCCTGCGTCAGCACCTTCTAACGACAATGCACGAATCATAAGGACAATAATCAGGAAGAACGGAAATGTTGCTGTGAAATAGCGCACCTGTGAAAAATTCTTAAAATAAATCAGTGAACCGAACTTGTGGGTTAAAATCTTACCTTTCCTGATGATTTGATAGATTTCCATGTAGCAAAGTAGACCATAAGCCAAGCGCAGATGAGGCAGGCAAAGAGTTCCCATCGCATAATGCCAGGAAATTGAATCCCAGGGGTGATTTGAAGAACTTTGTATCTACATATAAGAATAGAGAATATTATGAAGAAGTTTATAACGCTACACAACATTTTTAAATAAGTAGGTACTCAAAGAATTCTTCAGAAGGTGTTCGAGACATATCAGGGGCAGTCATGTTTAAATCTCTTCGGCGTGGTACCCAACAATCGGGTGTGTTCCATCTAGAACAAAATATGAGTTTTTGAGTTCATAATTCTAAGAAAAATATTAGTAATTAAGGGGAGCTCACCTGTTGTTGCAATCAGTCCATGGGCTATGTTCTTTAAATGATGTGAAGAAGTAATAAATGGAATAAGCTATAACAACGCTATAATATGTTGACATTAGAAACGATACAACCACACTTGCTAGACCAGCTCCTGTAATTCAAAATATATATTTTCTTAAGCTTTATAATCTAGGGATAATCTTCTATTTTAAGTCAATTTCAGTTTTCTCAAGAACAACTCGGTATATTTTGATAAAATTTTACACACCTATGTATATAATATGTACATACATATGTATGTACCTATATTGAACCCAATGAACTTTTTTAGCCCAGTCTTAGAGCCGTTTGCTAAAACAAACAAAATATAACACGCGATCAAAATCCGCACCAGACAGTACTAGTGTATCTCATGTGGATTGGCATCGTCCCTAATCTGTCAGTTTTGATGGCTCACACATCCATTTATCCAAAAATGGGCCTAATCGCTGAAGATGATTTTTTTGCGAAAAAAAGGTTTTTAAAAGGGAGGACTGCTTTTGAAAATAAAATTTGATGACATGCACACGTCGTTCAAATAAATTTTACAGATGTTGCTTTAACAACATGGTCGCTATAATTGAAAGACCTTTTTTTGCAACATGGTCTGAAAATATTAAATGAAAAACTTAAGTCATATGTTAAAGCCCTTCCACACTCTATCACTGAGTAGAGTATTAACACAAGTTTGAAAGACTTCCATGCGACTCGACTGTCAAATTCGTGTGATGGAAGCTTTTTTTCAAAGCTAGTTTCAAAATAACTGATTCAATTAGGAATTGTGATGGTAATTCAATAATCGGTGTTCTAAACATCGTAAACGGTATCACTGCTTTCAACTTGTAATTTTTCTCAGATAAATCTCTGCCAATGGCTAGGCTTCCGTGATAAGTATTTATAATACTGCGCTTAATTTTTATGTTCTATATGCATTTCGTTCAATTTAAGCTATGGATGTAGTAAATTTAATTAATTTCATTTTGTAAGAATTCATTAAATATATTTTCTCAAACAAGCCCATTTAGATAATGATGTCAAATGCACAATATGTCAATAATATAAACACAGCATTTTTACGTCAGAAATAAATGCTTTGCCTTAAAATATGGACCATAATTAATCGTTTATTTAATCTTCAAGTTATATCAATATTATATGATTTATTAATTTTCAAAAAATGACAGTTGAAACAGCATGTGGTAGTAGACTTAACATTCTCATATATGTACATGATAACGAGTTTCCGCATAGGAAACAAATACAATTTGATATTCAAATTTTATTGTAGCTTTTCCTCCCTTCGTGGGTATTAGTTAAATAATAAACAAAATAAAACACAAAATGCCCCCTGACATTGGCTACTCTAATGAGCGAAATATTTCAATTTAATTGATTTTGAGTGGTAGTTTGGGTGTTAGTTGTCGTGTTAAAATAATAAGTATTCCACCCACTGAAACGTTGAATTGATTTGTATAATTGCTTAAGCTTTCTTGATTTTAGAAAAATACAAAAAATCATATCCAAATGCAAATTATTTGCATGTTTTTTTTTGTTTTTTGTCAACAAATTAAATATATAAAAATGTAACTAGGTTAGAACCAAATGACTAAAATTTGTACTATAGGAGATCTAGAACGAAATCAAAAGCCAAAATAAACTGATACACTAGTATAAAATGTGAATTTTCACACTCTGGATACACTCATACAAATTCCTGCAGCCACGCCAGTGCTAAAAATAAGCAATAGAGAAGTTATGAATTTATAGGCACTTAACCATTTGCTGATTCTAATACGAAACTTAAACTTTTAAGAACAACTTAAACGCCTGTGTGATACTTTTTCTCTACGTAAAGTGCTACATAAGTTTATGTTGAACTGATTGTTAACTTTTGTCTCAGCAAATACAACAGTCGGCAGAGGCCTTTACTTAACCGATCAAGTTTTATGAACTACAGTATTCAGAGCTACAGCCCCCATTTTGAAAAAAACGTATTTAAACCGATTTCCTGTGAACGGCTTATTGTTCAAAAATTCTGATAGATGGACATTTCACCACCGCCGGCGCGCCGATTGAGTGTTGGATCATTAGATGCTGCCCTTAAGTTCTCAAATATTTGAGTGCCACCTATTTAAGTGTCAGATTTTTCGTGTCTTGATATTTTGTTTTCGTGTTGGAAAAGTAGTGTAGATTTAATTAGAAATGGTTAATTCACAATAAGAATTCATTTATATTGTTTTCAATAACAAATCTTATTCTTCTTCAGCTTATTTAATCATTTGCATTTTATTTAGGAAATTTTGCACAACTGCAACTTTTGCAAAATAAAACACGAAAATTAAAAATAAATGATGCAAATTAATAGAAAATCATTTATTAACACTATTTTTACTGGCGATGGCGGGAGGAAATTTTTTCCTGTTTTATTGTCAATCATAGCAAATTGAAATTTGCGTCAAAAATTGAAACAGAATTCGCTTTTTTAGCAAGATTTCACTTTACATTGCAATGAATAAAATGTTCTAAAATGTTGCACCATGCAAAAGTTGTCAGAAAAAACATTGCTATAACTGGAAAATCTATATTCTATTTTGACTAACCACATTTATATTCCAAAAAAAACATTAGCACTTCATCGTTCAATACCTGTCTGTAGGCAGTGGAAAAAAGTCTAGTGTTGATAGATCGACAGCGAACTACCCAGTGGCGGAACCGCTGTAACGAAAATTCCAACCACTAAAAGGCTGGTGGTGAAAATTTGGTGTTGAAATGTTCAATGGTGAAAGTTCAGCACTCAATAGTCCTGCTTCGAACAATATAATAAAGGTAAGTTCGATTTGTAAAACTATTTGCCTTGTGAAGATTAAATTTGCAATTTACTAGATTAACGAAATAAATTTATACATATGGCAAAATTTTGAGATTTGAAAAAGTTTGCCTAAAAGATTTTTATATTAAAGTTCTTTCAATTGGACGTGTCGTCTTGTCATGGTGATTTGGCATCAGTAAATAATAAACAAAAGATTCAATAGATGTCACCGTCAAAATCTGCCCGCTGCGATTGAAAACCCTATATGTAGTTTGAAGGATAGGTGGACAGGCCACTTCACGTTTTGCCCGCATTTTTTTCACTTCTTCTAAATAAAAATTGATATTCTTTGGGCGTTACTGACAAAAATGAATTACAGAATTGTCATTTATGACAATGAATAATGATTGAAAAGTCAATCCTTCTCAAACTGTGATTTATAATAAATGATTGACGAGACGATAGTGATTGTGTTACGTGAAGCATATTGATGACGATAACGTGCACGATTATCGTTTTAAAAATTACGGAATGACCCCCCTGGTGTTTAGATCAATAATTGATTTAGATTAATCGTCTGCTTTGGTTTTTTTAATTTTAGAGTTGATTATTCTAACACTCGGGGGCTGAGAGCGAATTTCTGTGCCGTCTACGTCCATAATGTAGTTAACAGGCCAGATTTTTTGGCGCTGAGTGAAACCCAGGTAGGCGAAAATATCCATAACTCGGAATTTAATCTGCATGGGTATAACTGAGTGCCATTATTTTGTTCCCATCACGGTCTCGCGATTTATATTAGGAATGATGTTGCGTGAATAAGCCCACGATACATTTATTGAAGTCCAAATCTTGACACTAATTCAACTTCTAAGGAATTTGATGCTCTGTCTGGCTTAACAATTGTTTCCCATTACCCTCGTAATGAAAACGTCATTTAAGGCGATTTCAATGTAGGTACACAATTCTAGACAGACAACATCTGAAGGAAGGTATGTTGAGGTCTTTGCTGAGTTAAACCAACTGACTGAGCTTGTTGACGAGCCAACTCGAATACCGGACGTTGCAGGTCAAACCGCCAACACTCGTAGACTTGTTTCTAACCTCTGACCCTGGTAAATACACTATCAGTGTATTATCGCCTCTAGGCACGTCAGACAATTGTGTCATATGTGCAAATTTATCATGCCAAATAAACTCAGTTAAAGAAAAATCCCGAGAAAAAAATTCGAGAAAGCCAACTGGGATGGTCTCAAAAATTTCTTCAGGAACTTGAACTGGTCACTATATGCTTCCTCGGTAGTGACGTAGACTCCAGTGCAAATATGATTAAAAATTTAATTCTTTTTGGAATGAAAATTTCTATCCCGAATAGGGAAAAATCTTTTAAACCAAAAGAAAACTCATGGCTTGATTCGATCTGTAAAGAGGTTATTCGGGTTAGAGAAGTAAGTTTCCGAAGTTATAAGGCCAACCCCACTGAGAAAACCGGAATTATAAGTTCAAACAATCTAGAAAGACCTGTAACGTTCATATTCGACGAACCAAATTGTGGCATGACCAAAAATTAAGGCAGAAAATACTACTACAATACTTGAATCTCTTGGACAGAATTCAAAATAGAGCATCTTAAATAATAGGTGATAGAAATATAACAGAAACAATTACAACTGTGGAACACCGCCGCAGTGTTTCATGTCTTTCTTTATTTTATCGCTATTTTTACAAACAGTGTGGTAGTGAAATAGTTAGTTGTATTCCTTCCCTAAAACAATTCCACCATAATACTCGCGTTTCTAGAAATGCTCATCAGTTTACGCTTGAGCCCAATTTCGGACGTACATTCAAGTAAAGAGATTCTTTCTTTAGCCACACAACTCGAATGTGGAATGCTTTACCTAGCTCTATTTTTCCTTCCCATTGTAATTTTCAGAAGTTGAAAACCAATGTGCATCGGTATCTCCTATTTAAACCTTTCCCTATTTTAGTAAAGCTCCCATTGTATTTTTCATTACAAGGGTAGTCTTAACCCCTTGAGTGCGCGCATATATAAAAAAAACCTAGAGAATCATTTAATGCGCTCTATTGAATAGCAACCTCTTTTACCTCCCCCCCTGCATACAAATCAAGCTCTCCATCAAAACTCAGCTATGCCTAGTCCTTAAGTCAAATACTATAACAGCCGCTATAAGGAGCTTCTTCTTTTTTTTCTGAGCATCCAATCGTGATGTTACAGCATTGTCTTTTGAAAATTCAATTAAAAATCAATAAAGTATATGTATACGTATTTAGCATGAAATTCTTTTATTTAAGTCAGCATCATTTGAAAAACAACTTTAATGCAAATAAAAATTTAAACAATTTATCCCGTTTATTAACAATTATTATGAATAAAATCCACACTTAACACCATACCCAATTACTCATTCACACTATGTACATATCTCTTCCAATTTCAAACAACTCACCTTTAAAAAGCGGACAAACTTGTCCCAGTGCGCCAATTGGCCCCCGTCCGGTATACTGTCCCACCGATAGTTCCATAAACAGTAACGGCACGCTACATACAACTAATATAATGCAATAAGGTACTAAGAAAACGCCTGCAATAAAAAAAAGAAAGAAAAAAAAAAATAAAACGTTTTAGTATCTTGATTAACATAATATGTAAAGTGATAAAATGGGTGACAACAACGGACAATAGAAGAAACATCCCACTCAATGAAATACACCAGCACATTAACAAGTCGGGGTGGTGTAGAAAAATCGCACGTCAGTGTCATCTTAAGTTGAACAGCACCATCATCACCGAGCCCGAGTGAGAAACATTGGGACTGGCCTGCCATTATTCATGTGGAACAAAAGTTCGCCAGGAAATTGAAGATTTTAATCTTCATCTCATTTTTCTCATTTGACACATTTGGTTAAGTTGTCAACAAAGAGTGGGACATATAACCTACACAACATCTCGCAACAGCTAGTGTTAGTGTGCACCTACCCCTCAGGCCGACGACGACGCGACGATGCCGACGGCAACGTGCGGCTGACAGCGTGAACAAACATTATCACACATACCCTTTGTCGCACAAGTGCTATAATGCGAAAAGGAAACGCGCTATAACAACAAATCTGTTGTGACACTTGGCGCTGATCTCTCTCAAGATAAGTGACCAATTTCCATTCTGCTGCTCCCCTGTGATGTAAAAACTCACCTCCTCCACTTTTGTAGCACATGTAGGGGAACCTCCAGACGTTGCCCAGGCCAACAGAGTAACCGATGCAGGCTAAAACGAACTGCATCTTATTCGCCCAGTGTTGCTGGCGTGGCTTCAGATATGCCGAATTGTCCGAAAAGTCCATAAAGCTGTCATCATCGTCGTCTGCACCTGGAGGCCTGGAAATGTCAAAAAAAATTCAAACTATTTTAAACAATGGTTTTTTTTCTTCCCAAATGCTTGGGGCAGTGTAATAATAATGCTTGGGTGTGAACAAAACAATTAGTCACATTTAACGATCACAATCGCATGGCAATATAATTATACACCCTGGTATCGTTTATGGTGATTAATGACAGTTTATTCAGAGGAGATGCAATCGCAATTGTAGTCATTTGGTTAAGCTGATTACAGTCTTTTATTCCAGTTTACATATTTGGATCGTATATGATCGCCCACAAGTTATACATACATAGTTACATACAGTCATAGCGACAGGCGGGAGGGAATGCAATTTAATTACAAATCCGCGTCCACTTGTTGCAAAAAATCTATAACAATTAAGCCGATGATATTGTTTAATTGGAATACTTGGCTTTAAAGTGTCATTTGGTTAAATCGAAGAGCTAAAAAACTGACGAGTGGAGCTGCAATAGATTTTGATTATCCAATAAAATTCTTTCGCAAAGGTGATTCAATAAAATCTGATTAACTGATTAAATTTTTTGAAATTAATTGCGAATATAGTTTTGATTTTGACACATGCTGAAATAGCACTTGAATAATTAATATGCACAGTTATGGGGTTTTCCATTGGTAAATTCAGATTTCAATTTAAAAATTGATTTTTTTCGTTGCGAATGGAACACGATTTCAAATTGATTTATTTTTATCATTTTATTCGTGTAGTTCCTCATCCCTTGATACACTTTTGGAAGATAAAAATGAGCTTGATGAAGTAACCGATTGGTTTCAAACTGCTTCCATTTATTACGATCGATTATTTCTCACATATTGCTCAAAAATCGTAAGAAGAAATTGCATCGTTTAAAAGCAGTTTTAGCATCATCTCTGCAATTTAAGGCATATTTTTGAACTGTTAACTTTTGTTTTCGGTGATTTCTGGAAGTCACTAAAATATGTTCAGTAAAATATTAAAATTTTTCTTCAAATATCTCTTACTTATGTCGTTTTCGGTCGGTTTTCGGAACTTTTCCATTCCTATCGAAAATAGACAATTTGAAGTAAAATGAGTAACTCCGAACGTCCACTCGAAAACGACGTTACAATACAAATGTTGGGTTATTTTACTTTTTCATTATATCAATCTAATATTCCCCATAATAACGCTCTTAAGAAATTTAAAACTCTTGCTAAACACTTTGCAAATAAATATTTAAAAAAAAATTGTTTAAAATCAAAAGATCAACACATGGAAACAGACCATACAAATGTAGTGCACACATTGCTTATTTACAAAATAAATAAATTAACATTTAAAAGCTTAACCTTGTTCACTTAACAACCTTTTACCATGTTAATATGATCCGCAAACATGTTATTGAGTAGATACAATTTTCAGATTATTGACTTTAAGATAAAAATAAAATTGGTTGCCATTTGTAAAGTCTAATTAGAGATTTAAACTCATGTTAGAATTATTATTATCTTGAAAATTATCTAGTTTATATTTATTATTGATTGTTCCAACTCAAGAAAAAGGATGTTTGTATATAAATTAGGCTAGAGAAATTAATTTTTGTGCATGTATGATAAAAGATCGACGTCAAAGACAACTCGAAACGAATCCATTTTAATGTTTAAATCATACAACTTACATATATCAAACTTGTACATATACGTATGAACTCGCCCCTTTACATATAAAAGATTTGAAACTTTGAGAGGTAAACATATATTTGTTTAACAGATGGTACTCGGTTAATGTCACAATAATGTATATCTGATCTTATTTGATCAAGTGAAATAATATTAAATAAAATAATATCACCCATTTCTCAGTTGTCGTTTTAATAAAACGACACGGCTCTAGAAGAGACGACTGAGGTTTAAGTAAAATCAAATCTTACCCGCGACCCGAGAGAACTCTCGCAAGTGAACAAAACAATAATTTACAGGGTCTTTAATTGAGCGCTTCCTATCTTAAAATTTAAATAAAACAAAGTGTATGTGAGATATCATCGTATCGATGCCATTATGGGTGCTTTCATAAATGCATGGTTGCGAAAGTCTGACAAATGCATAACTTTCATAAATGCAAATGATAAATGTCAGATTTTCATAAAAGCAAACCGCAAATATTTCGTTAGAGGATAAGGAAGATAGCCAATTAGACAAAAAAGCCTTCCTGCCATATGTAAGAGGTGTAACAGACAGGGTAGGAAAAGTCTTAAAACGATATGGTATAAAATCCATATTCTTACCACCTAAAAAAGTGACTAATTACCTCCAGTCACCGAAAGACCAATTCCCTCTACAAACACCTGGAGTATATGCGGTGCCCTGCAGTTGTGGGCCTTCATATGTAGGACAGACTCAGAGGAGTATTGCTACACGCTTAAAAGAACATATAAGCGCTGTAAGCAAAAAACAAAGAGAAAAGTCTGCCATATGCGAACACATACTCGACCACCCAGACGAACACCACTGGATTCACTTTGAACAAGCTAAGGTTCTAGCTAACGAGCCGCATTACATCCCTCGTCTGGTACGCGAAGCGATTGAAATTAAACGTCACCAAAATTTCAATCGGGACGACAGTTTCAATCTGTCGAGAACTTGGGATCCCATTTTAAACTCCTCACGGTCGATCCAATTACCGCTTAATACCAACAGAGATGCAGTGAGCACGGTTTGCTCCCAACCTGCGATTCAACAACAACAACAGCAGCAAGAGACAGAACCCTCTACGCACCGCTACAACTTGCGTAGCCAACATCGCTTGTAACATTTTCATGGCAGTTTCCCGGTGACCACGCTCAATGTAATTTGAAGCGAAACGTTCGGGGTGAGTACTGTATTGAACTCGCTAAATATTAAATATTTAAAACGCGGCTAATCCGAAAAATTTAAAATGTCTTATGTAAACAACCGCGAAAGCCTTAAAAGTTATATAAACGATTTCCTTTTCTTTATTGCTCCATCTGTCAAATTATTTCCTTATGACCTTAGCATAGGACGCAAATCAGAAAAAGTGTTCATAAATCCAGCGTGAAACACATGCGCAAATATTTTGTATGAAGTTAATATGATTGCAATTGATCGCATGGTAAACAAAGCAACCATGCATTTATGAAAGCACCCTATATTTCTTTGTGATTTTGTCTCCATGTCATGTGTCATCAGGTGATCTGATTATAAAATAAAAATAAAAAATTTTATAAATAATTTATTTATTTCATAATATCACAACATTTATTTAATTTATTTTTAGCACATGTCACAAGTCATTGAAATAAGCCCGAAGACGGATGAATAAAAAATCCGAAACGCGTAGCTAAAAATCGATAAAATAAATGTTGTGATATTATTAAATAAATAAATTATTTATAAAAATCGCTTTAATTTTTATTTTTATTTTATAATCAGATCACATACTGCCATTATGTATGGTATGGAATTTGTCATCTTTCAATTGTCCGCCAAAGCTTCCCTGGGTGGCGCGATCCTAAATGTCCAATTGTCCATGACTCTGGCGCATAAATCAGACTGAATTTGACCGATGGCATGGGTTATGTTTTATTTGATGGCCGCTGCTGTTTGTCGCTTATTCGCATAGACCTGTACAAGAAAAAGTCTAACGGGGTCAGATCGCACGATCTCGGTGGCCAGTTCACATCCACCCCAACGTGAGATGAACATGCCCTCGAATCGCTCGTGCACAATTTTCAATGTGTCCTGTTGAAACCACATGTCGTTCGTGTCCATATCATCCAATTCATGCCAAAAGAAGTTGGTAATCATCAACCTATAGCGCTCGCCGATGACGGTGATGGCCTGGCGAACGTCGTTCTCAAAGAAACATGCACCTATGACGTCGCCAGTCCAAAATCCACACCAAAAAGTGACTTTTTCAGGATGCATTGAATGCTCTTGTATCGTCCCAAATTCGCCATTTTTTGTTTGACGCTGAAGATGATTTTTCTGGCGAAGCGCACGGAACGTTGCCGGAATAGAACACCCATTTTGGAAAAAAAGAATTTTATCATTTGCACGTGTTGTTCAACGATATATCAGTCCATGGTTATTTGGCAAAACAGCGACTTATGTCGTTTTCGTTTGGATTTCGGAACTGTTCCATTCCTATCGAAAATGGGAAATTTGGAGTAAAAGGAGTGAAAAAGGAGTAACTCCGAACGCCCACTCAAAAACGACATTAATAAATGACAGCCATTTTGACAGATGTAGCTTCAAAAATACGGCCGCTATAAACTGTAAAAGTTCGGAAGTCCCTATTGGAAGACCCTGTATAGTAAAATGTCAAAAAGAATGCAGATGTTTTCAAGGTGCAATAGTAGTAGAATATCAATTTTTCCTACACATTATTGAAGGTTCTAAGCCGGGCTTTCACCAGACAATTAAATATTTGGTACTGTTCGAGTTTTTTTGTGCGGGAAAGTTGTCGGCAGAAATTTTTTTTAGTTTGTGCCCAATACCTCTTACACTTGCTAGAAGACATAAGAATTGCTGAGCGTCTGTTCTTTAAATAGGGTCCTACTCAACAGAATTGGACAGTACTCTACTTGAACAGCAGTGTATGCATTTTGGATAGGATAATTTGGTGGAAAGCCCCGATTTGGCTTCCATCTTGAAAAATAGAGTGCACACAGTTTTCGCCATATCTTGAGTAATATAAGCCTATTTACTATAAGTTTGTATAGGATGGAAGAGTGAGGGACACAGGAAGTCGTAAGAATCTTCACTTCCGTCGGTCGTGGAAGCAGGTTGCTGCCTCACACAATTCTTTGTTCAATAAAGAAGAGTTTCGTTTTTAATGGGTACGTTCGGGTAACTATTCAGCTGATGAACCAAACAGGTGTTGTCAAAAACAAATCTCAAGCTATCCTAAAATTTTCGGTGTACTAAAAGTTCCGATAGAAATTTGACGAAAAGCTGATCAAAGTTGACTAAACCTACAGATGCCTATTTTTTGTGTCGCGACTGATTTTGTTCGTTTAAATATAAAAATAATTTTTAAAATGTATACCAGTAGCATATGGATTGGTGACGGAACATATTGTTGATGATACAGAAGAGATTTGAACTAAAATGGGAATGAAATCGTCGCGTTAAAAACTCAATTGTTTTCCTTTTGTTAGATGGTTTGGCTTTTGACAGCAAATCTGACCTATCCGATTTTGGTCGTTCACAAACGTTGCCCCGAACGCGGTCATTTACTATCATCCCAGCCAGTACTTACACTTTTGCTATGCGATTATATCCATTCCAAGTAAGCTCCATGTATCGCAATGGTTGTTTGTCATTTTGGTTTTGACCATCAACGGTTTGATATTCGACAAAACTTGCGGGATGCATTTAGTATAAAAATATTGAACTGTCTTTTTTTTTAGTTGAAAAATTAGAATCAGGATTTAAAAAAAAACCACAGAGACAAATTTTAATACAAATATTTTTGTTTGATAATAGAAAACACTTCATAAATTATATTTACAACGATCATCACTTTGAAAGAATCTTATTTATGTTTGGAATAAGTCGAAGCCCAACGCTTCGTAAAACATCACTAAAAACTCTTGCTACAAAACATTACAAATTTGTGGTTAAATGCAAAAGCACAATTAGTGCTATAATGAAATATTTAAGATCAATACAAAAAAAAGGTATCTACTCTACATACAGTCTAAAATGAGGGTAATAATTAATTGTGTTGACAAAAACTTTGGTGCAACCATTGATTTATTTAATTTAAAAATTAGTTGTGTGGTTGCAAATTATCTCAAGGCTAGAATTGCAAACTTGATGAAAAGCTAAACGCCTGCAAAATATTGAAATTATATTTCAAGTAACATTTACAAATATATTTGAAAAGCTGTTGCTCTCATTGGAAAGGAAAATGGGAGTAATGTTCCATTAAACAATTTATTCCAAACGATTTATAATGATTTCCTATTGAAATAATTGAATTTTGATTCAATAGAGATTTCCGTTATGGTCATCATAGAGCTATATACAAACTCTATAGCTATAGACGACGAGACTTATACGAGTTACGGATGCATCACACGAACGAGTAAGTAAATAAAAACCGCATTGTTGTTATAATAATGGTGACATAATTTTTAAAATGTTTACACCGAAGGAAAAATTCCACAAATTGAAAACTGACTCTATACATTTTGCCAATGTATTATGCTAGATTTACACGACGGACCAATTGGCAGTATTCTGTCAAAAATTTGGCAGAAGAATGGACAAATTTATTCTTTTGGCAGTTTACTGACAAAAAACTTCCAATTTGTCAGTCGTGTAAATCCAGCATTACACGGTCGGCCGGCGGGGCGGTTGACATTTACAAGATTCTTTAATTTTGGCGTTGAATCTCTTTGTTCCTATTCACACGACGACTCTGAGTTTCCAGCAACTTTCAGATTGTGGGAGAGAAGGGCTCGAAGTAAGTGGGATGAACAAAATCTTTGCGGTCAGCGATTTTAGGAGATTTGTTTGGCATTCCTTCTCACACTTCTTAAATTCAATCAAAGGACTTGAAAAGAAAACTACAGAGAACTCTTAAGATTTTAAGATTTTGTTTCCTTGTGTGAAAGGTAGAACAGATTTTAGAAGAAATTAAAAGAGAACGTCAAAAAATCTCCTGCTACTTTTTTCTTCGTGTGAAAAGGGACTTTGCTGCTCACCTTCTAGATTTGTTATACAAGTGAAGCCATATTGCCTATAATGGACAACTACGTTGCAAAGTGGCCACACTAATTGCAACGAACGATTGTAGGAAACAGTAGTTCTGTTCATTGTAACGGGTGATTTTTAAGCTGGTTTGGTTTTGGCAACACTGGTTTTGACAGCTGACGTGTGTTTAGTACCTTGTGTCACTGTCAAACAGCTTCAGTTTGGTTTGCAATTTAACCATGGATCGTCTTACAAATGAACAACGCTTGAAAATTATTGAATTTTACTATCAAAATTCGTGCTCGGTTCGAAATGTTCATCGCGCGCTACTTGTGTTCAGCGATGAGGCTCATTTTTGGTTGAATGGGTACGTAAATAAGCAAAATTGCCGCATTTGGAGTGAAGATCAGCCAGAAGCATTGCAACAGCTACCAATGCATCCCGAAAAAGCCACTGTTTGGTGCGGTTTATGGCCCGGCGGCATTATCGGGCCTATTTCTTCAAAGATGATGCGAATCGCAGCGTTACTGTCAATGGTGAACGCTACCGAGCGATGATAACAAACTTTTTTTTGCCCGAAATGGAAGTTCTTGACTTGCATGATATGTCGGTTCAACAAGACGGTGCCACATGCCACACAGCACGCGAAACAATGGCGCAATTGCGAGGCGAGTTTGGTGAACAGTTAATTTCACGTTTCGGGCCGGTCAATTGGCCGCCTAGATCGTGCGATTTGACACCATTAGATTATTTTTTGTGGGGGTATGTCAAGGCTAATGTCTATGGGGACAAGCCCGTTTCGATTGACGCACTGGAAGCCAACATCCATGCATTCATCCGTGAGATACCGGCCGATATGTGTGAAAGAGTATGCCAAAATTGGACTCAGCGGATGGGCTACCTGAGACGCAGCCGTGGTTTTCAAAATGCATGAAATTATCTTTAAACATTAAATTGCAAGGTTCAAACTATCGATTCAAATAAATATTTCATTCATTTTTTCGAATTTTTTGTGTTTTTTTTTTTAAAAAAGTTCTAAACCTCTTAAAAAATCACCCGTTATTTATCGTTCTTTTGACAGCTCATTTTATTTTGAATTTGATTTGGCCGTTAGCTGTAGAGAGAAGAGAGAGAGTAGGTTCGTTTTGTTGTTATCTCTTCCCGTTTTTTTATACATTTAGTTTTGACTGTTCAATGGATTTCACTTTCCTGTTGGATTTGTTTAAACAAATTTCATGTTATCGTCTACCGAATTTCGGGCAATTTTGGTTTAAATTTTTCTAATCTAAACGTAGTTTTACACTTTTTTCAGAATTTTTTTTCTAAGTGTACCATAAAACATGTAAGAATGTGTGATTCGGCTAAAATATTCGAATTCATTTCGCATTGATATGGTGTAGTGCAAATAATAAATATTCGATCAATATTATTACGCTTTGTTATCGCATAACAAAGGTGCATCGAATGCTTTTATTACAGAACGACTGTGTTTATTTATTCAATTAACGTGTCTAGATAGATGTGTTAACATAATTAATTATTAATTGTTCGAAGAACATGCTCTACACATATTAAAGATTGAATGTATAATTTATTAGATTTTCTAAATCTGATATGAACGTCATTTGAATAACTATTAAATAATTTTGGAAAATGAATACGTTAAGGCGCACATTAGCATTTAAAATAAATATATGATGAATGCTGTAATATAAAATAAGGCACAATATTTATATGTCTCTGTATGACAATTAGATCTAGACTATGCCATATAAATATGCCTAATTTATAAGACCAAAAGATTTGTCAGTATATTTTTGTTGATACATATTTAGGTGTACATATAATATGACAATGCTCATTTAGAAGTTTTTCAGTGGAGGATTAACTTAAACTTTAAAACTACCTATCGAAATCGAAGTGCGAAGTGCTACACTATGGAAATTCCCCTTTCCATTGTGCTGAACATCAATTTCGATAAACTGGGCTTTAATATTTTCTTATGGTTGTGAATGGGAAATCACCATCACACTATGTACATAGGTGATCTCGACTACCCGACAATTTTTGTAAGTTTTAAGTAAAAAAGAAGTATATTTAATAAATAAACACATAGATGAAGGAAACAAATCCAATTGTCAAAATTGTTGCTGCAAATGTCATTTTTGGAGTCAGATTAAAAAAAATTATGTAGTGATGGGCAATTAAATGTACACTGTAGTACAGTTTTATTTATAAACCTATTCGAAAAGTGTGTCTAACTTCAGACAGCTGTCCAACTACAAAACTTTCAATGAACAAGGTAATACTACGGTTCCACCTACCACTAAACTATGATTTAAGTAGATTTACCCTTAATCTTCTTCAGAGCGGTGAAAACTATCTAGGATTTATTAAATCTAATCAAGACTTCCGTTGGAAAGATAGTACATAGCTATAAGTTTCTAGTTAGATTGTTTTTAAACCAAGCCATTTTGAGACATAAGCGGATTTAAGAATGTGGATAGATGATTCCTTTTTAATTTGATCTTTTAAAAATAGCAGTGTTTGACTGAAAGAGAACCAAGAGAGCAACGACGACTAAAAATCGGTCTTGTCTAAAAGCAGTCACGAATGAAAAAGTTATCATAAAATGAATAAAATGTTCATTGAACGTATCCAAAAGTTCACCAAATTGACATATTACTTGGTTTTCAGTAAACTCTCATATATTTACTACTAGTTGGCCTGCCCGACTTTGCACGGGTGACAAACCTAAGCTTCGCATACAAATTACAAAAAAAAATATTATTTTTTGACTTTTTGTAATCGAATACTACTTTCTGAGTTTCAACCCACTTCACGTAATTAAAGGCTAAATTTGTAAAAATATGGTCCTCTAAGTTCAACCTATATTGCTTTCCCAACACAGAAAGAATTTTTGTATTCGAAAACCACTCTATAAAAAGCATTTTTTTTAAATGACCTTTCAAACACAAAAGGAATTTCTTAAATCGAATTTTTTTTTATTTTTACCCTATTTCACCCTACAAATAAACAAGAGCCATTTCCTAAAAAAAAACCTTTCAAACAAGAAAAGAATTTCTTAAATCTGACATTTTTTTATTTATACCTCATTTCATCCTACAAATTACAAAATTTGAAAAAGAATATTTCTTAATCGGATTCTTTTTTAATTGAAATATTGAAAAAGAATATCCCTTAAGCCATTTCGTAAGAAAAACATTTAAAACAATAGAAGAATTTCTTCAATCGGACAATATTATATTCTTACCCCATTTCACCCTACAAACAGCAAAATGAAACGAAAAAATATCCTTAAGCCTATTTGAAAAGAGTAGCCTTTTAAACGTAAGTAGAGTTTTTTTTCAATCGGATACGTCTTTTTCATTTTACCCCAGTTCACCCTACAAATTTAATTTTTCTGATATTTTAATAGTTAATTTGCTATTCCATCTGGTTGTCAGTTATAAATGGTGTAACTAAATTGACGTTGTTTTATATTTATATTGAGATTAAGACAACTGGTGGATTGCGTTTATAAAAAAGGAAAAAGGAAATGTCCAATTTTTTAGACAATGGCTAGCTGGACAACTGTTCAAGGGTGTTTTAAGGAAATCTGATTAAAACGACTGGTAATTTTTACAAAAAAATTATTTGCTTGCTGACGGTAGCTAAAGTTGCCTGATTGTTGCTCCATTGCAACAAAAAGTTGCAATCCAAACTCATAAGTCTCCTATTACACGATATATTTTTCTCCGTCGCTTTCATTAAATTGTGAAAAAGTCAAGAACAAAGAGTCATCGTGTAATAGGGGTCTCAGTAATGTTTGATTTACACGACGCATTTGTTTGCTATTTCGCTTCGCGTTTTATTTTTCTGTCGCCATTTTTTCCAAACAGATTTTGGATATTTGTAAACTTTGTAAAAATGAAACAGAATACTAAAGTTCGGTCCTAAATTAAGAGGATGCTCCAGAGCATTTCGCACTACCACATGGTAAAATGCTACGGCAGCGTGAGATATTTCGTTAGGATGCTTGGCTTTTGAAAGTTTCATTCCATGTGAAATTTAATTCTCCACAAAAGTTCAGATAATAAGTTCTAAAGAACCGACCGACAAATTTCTACATAAGAATGTCTTCTCTCCGCCGCGCGCCGCAGCACGAGGCTCACGTAAGTCGAAACTTAAGCTTAAATTAATTCTGTTGTCCAGACACGTTTAATTAGGCTGTGTAGTTATTTCGGATGCTCGTGATTAGCAAAAATTCCTAGTCGTCTGCTTTAGTTTCTATTGCAAAGTCTAACTTGTTCATTACCTAAGCAATTAAACAATATTTATGACACGATGGTTATATATTAGTACAGCGGATGAATTGAGTAATTCCCGTTTTATCTCATGCAAGGCCACCAGCACAATTTAGGCTAGCCAACCAGGCTTATGGCATTACTTTTTTTGTTTTAATTTTTTTTTTTTGTAAAATAAAACCAACCCATAGATGATGATAGAGATGCATCCATTTGGACTGCAATCTGAGAATTCGAAAAGTTGCATTCGAATGTCACATAAAAATTATACAATCCTTGAGGTATAATTATACACAAAACCTAGAGTCAGAGTCCGTGGTTGATATACATACATAGTTATTGAGTCAGAGTCACATGGCTTCACCTAAACGTGTAGCTTGACTCAAAGATGCGCAGATAATAATTGCCTATTTCCCTGAAGCCCCAACTAAAATTGCTTAATGATGCTCATTTAAAAAGTTTAGATAATGATAAAGTTTCGTATTTATTTGCACAGCGATAAGAATTATGTGCGATCTATCTTATACTGTCTGAATTGAATAATACTTACGGTGGTGACGGTGAATTTACAATGCTGAACAGTTCGTTCGGTGTGTTCGGAACTCTTCGAATCACCAATTTGCGGCCGTCAGTCGATCCAATACCAATCGACGCTAGCGATCTAACTGAAGTGACGTCAGAGTATATCTGACTGGCAGCACTGTCAGCGTATGTGTAGGAACTTGTACTAAGCTGCTTGCCACTAGTTGAAGGGCGCAACAGTGAATTGGGGGAGTCTTGATTATCTGCATCGGGAGAATAAGCTGAAAAATAGAAAAAAAAAATAAGTACCTATAGTGATGTTATCAATGATGGATTTGTGAGATACAAATAATCATGAAATAGCCATTAAAACATCACATTACAAACTCTCTGTAAATGTTGAAGGCAAAGCTATACATAAAAAAAAACAAACCTATAAAAATGTTGTTCCAAGAACCGTTAATTGACAAATGGGGTATTTATAACTGATAACCCGTCAACTTACACAGAAGTTAGGTATACTCAAATACAGCCTAATCATTCCACTTTGGCTATTAATCATTGTGCCGGTCTCTGTATCAGAACTTTCTGGAATTCATTTAATGAGATTTTTCCAGTGGGGGGTTTTCAGATCCCAAGTTCAAGGCAAATGTTCTATGTCACTAGAATTTTCAAACACTTTTAAGTTGCTTGATGTTTAAACCCCCTTTTGTTACCTATGGGAATTTTTCAATCCAAAACTTGTGGAAAACAGCCGCGGTGTGGACACTTGCACACCTGCTACCTACGAGCCTATGAACCGCACCTCCTTGTCAGTGTTCCCACTTTTTGGAAACATTTCCGTTGTAGATTTGCAAAAAAAGTTTAGTTTATTCAATACTTTTGCAGTAGATTTATATTTTCGAGAAACTAATTTTAATGGGTTAAAAAAACGCTTAGTTTTAATAATCTAACCAAGGAAATCTACCTGCCTAATATAATATTAAAAGTACTTAGGTCTAGTTTTTCAGTGTGAGATTAAAGTTAAACCCAATCAAATTTAGTGAGTTAACTCAGGATTAACTAAACAAATGCTTTTGATATTTTACCCAGCAATTTTTTTTAGTCAATTAACATGCATTTTCCACCAAAAAACTGGTTCCTCAGTTAACTGTGGGTTGATTTACTTCTAGAGTTAAGTAACTCTGGTTTAACTCACCACTGAAAAACTGGGGCTTAGAAATATAAACTTACAAACTAACTGCTGGGACCAGCAACTTGATCAACACATTGATTACTAAATTAATACAAATTACTTATATTTATATCAGTTTTCAACCACTTAGGTTCAGTTTGTCAGTGCATGAGTTAACTCCGAGTTAAATCAGAGTTAGTTAATCCTGCAAATACTTTAATCCCGAGTTAACTCAAAAGTAGATTTTTAGTGGAGAATTAAATTTAACTCCTAATTCTTGTCAAAAATCTATCGAAATCGAAGTACGACAGTATAGAATTAGAGATCAATGTTTCGCTATTAAATTTCAGATAGCGCCACTATGAAAATCACACTTTCCGTAGTGTCGTACCTCAATTTGAATAGATTTTGGACACGCATCTTTCAAAAATTAGAGTTAACTCACCAAATTTGAGTTAACTCGGGATCTAAATTGACTGAAAAATATGTTTACGGATTTAACTCGGGTTTTTACCCCGGAACTAGGATAGTCTCGCACTGAAAAAATGGGCCTTAAAACAATTTTACCTATGTATTAAAAAATTATCCATCCTTTCCTCTTTTTTCAAAATAAAAACTAACTCAAATAGTAATTTAAAAACATTTCGTTGACAGATTTGCTGTGACAGCTGTCAATTGTCATCAAAACAAAGCCGATAGCCGAAAGCTGTATGAATGAATTAAAGGGTGGGTTTCATGAAGAATGAACAAAATGTTTTATAGATTATTTATTGAAGGTCTTTTTCCGTAAAACCTAAAGTGCTGTAGATTTGATTTAAAGGCATAAGATTTATTTTTCGAAAAAAGTGCAGTAGATCTACTGCAATTGCAGCAAAGTGATAACCCTGCTCCTTTTAAGAGTTACAAAAGTCGCATATACATTGGGTGATTTGAATTTATATTTTGGTGATTTACTGATTATAACCCTTTAACTAAAATAGACGCACATTAAAAATGGTGTCAGTAGTGTAAAGTGAAACTATGAAAAGAAATGAAAGAAGAAATAGATGAATAAACAACACTGCTCTGTCACTATGATCCGTATCATCTTATTCTCATGGGAAGATCTATTTGGCTTTTTAGCGATAATAAAAGGCGGCTAATATAATAGGTCTGTTCGTTTACTTCCTAAAACTTCCAATTTCGACTAATTTTAATTCAATTTCATTTTTTGTTCATATGAACTTGGACAGAACGTTTGACATTGACATAACATTGGTAGAAATTCGCAGTTTCTGGAAGTAAACGTACAGCGGTTATATCTTTATTTTTTTTGTGTATCAATAACTATATTTCTCAAAATAGCATACTTAATCTAAGTTAAATTTCATGAATTTGTGCAAAAATCGAAAATTTATTTAATTTTTTAAGTATAGAACTAATTCGATCTGATATAATATTGACATTTATAAATATGTAGGTACCAGATTTAACTGCGAAAAAATTCCTAGTGGACGCCATTTTTTGTATTTAGTATCCCTAACAAGTTACTGAAGGTCAGTTGTCGAAAATATATTTTTTTCGCATACAACTTGACTATTTTTGAAATCTTGTAACTGATCGCTCGTATGAACAAAATTTTATAATCCTTTTCGCAGAGAATATGTATTTAAGTTTGTACCAAGTTTTTAAAATAATATCTTTTAAATAAAAAATACTTTGACCCTACAAAAGCAATGGTTCAAATTCAGTGAACTTTTAAGGATGTGCATAATACCTCATTTTTTACGTTTTCATTAGAACCGAAATGAAATAATTTCGCTAAGTACAGAAAAAGGTGCTTTCTTCTCAAATTTTAGAATATCGTTTGACAACTCATTTCATTTTAAATTTGATTTGGCCTGTTTGCTCCATCTGTTTCTGTTTTTCATACATCGAGATTTGACATTTCAATACAAAAGCTTTTGGAAGCTTTTAAAATGGATTCCAATGCGGAGTGTTCGTAAGGTTGGCACGTAATTTCCAACCTAATTTCGTTCAAATTTGATTGAAATTATCTAATTTCGAAATGTGAATTTTTATGGAAAATGAAGTAATTTGGAAATTTTCAACGAATTACCTCATTTGCTCTGATTAAAACGTAGTATAAGACATCAAAACAAAGCTATCCACCATAATTTACTGGGTTTGATTCAAGAAATAAGTTGTAGTAACTGAATTTTTTTTCACCAATTTTGTTTCAATACAGAATTAAAGTAAAAATCAACAACCAAATTATCCTACCGTTTTATATATTCAAAAGCTGACCTTAAAACAAATTTAAAACAAAATTAATTAAAAAAAAAAAACATTTGTTTACATTAGAATATTATGATTAAGTCCGGCCCTTTACAACATAGGTACTCGCAGCTAAAGCAAATCTAAGAAAGTTTCTCCAAATAAACCTTGATCTTTTAAGCATCAAATATTTGTTGGGCTTGGGATTTTTAAATTAAGGAGATTTTTCGTTCTCAAAAAAGACCACACGTCACAACTGAAGTGCCCCAGAAATTTAACAACAAGTGTACACATCTCATTAACATCATTAATGTATGTCTTACTCATGTATGTGTGTAGGTGTAGTTTAGCACAGACCCCAATTTAAGAATGAACAGACTTCAGATTAAGATACTTGAAGAACTTTTTATTGTGTACTTGTGAGTTTGCAAAAAACAATTTATAACAATCAAAGCTTATTCAAGATCGCACGAGAGGATATTATGCCCACGCAAGTAGAGCTGAAGCTTCGTGCTAATACAATCACTGCCCCGACCATACAACAACGCGTCTTGAAACAATCAATGATGCAAAATAGCAGACCCCTTCAACTAGTTTAAAGTGATTACGATTTTTCGCACGATCAATGATAGTTCCCCCTAAAAAAAAAAAAAAAAAACAAGCAAACGGTAATAACCCCCCAAAGGTTATGCAATTGAATTAGTCGGGGCTTTAACTAATGCTGTCACTTTAATGGCAAATTATCACACTGTCACCCGCATCCAACAGTAACACAACATTCCAACACTCACCTGACACGACCGATCTCATGCTGCTGTTGCGATCCGTTTTTGGCCTCAGATCGGCTCCGAGACTCGCTGACGACTTGATTGAAGCAATTTTCGGACTGTTGCAAGTGCAAGTGTTGGTTTTTGCGGCATTACCATTACCATTGGCGGTTCCATTGCTTGCAACAGTGAATGGCCCCGAGATTCCGCTTTGATGCATCGTGTTCGGCTTGGGGTGGGTACTGATGCTGTAGCTGCTAGGTGTTGCCACCGACAAATCGTCGCCGCTTTGTTGATTTAGCTGCTCACTTGGTGCAGGAAATTGGGGCTGCTGTTGGTGTTTTAAAATTGGCGGTGTCGATGGAATTATTATGAATTTTTTAGTTCTAGACGATGGGGTGCGAATAAGTTGGGCTTGATCGTCGCCATCCAAACTGTCTGGCTGGTTGTCGAGAAGTAGACTATGACGCAAGCTTAGAGCCAACGTCGCTGGTTTCTGGTTGGAGTTACCTAGACCAACTGATGGTGGCTTGTTGTTGGTGCTGCTGGTGGAGTTGCTGCTGCTGCTGGTGGAGTTATCCATGGTATTGTTTGAAATTATTTATTACTAGGTATGTATGTTTGTGTTATTGTTGGTATTCGCATTTAGTTATGTTCTATAACTTTGGAACTTTTGTTGTGGATTTTTTTGTTGTTGTATTTTTTTTTTTTATTTTTATTATCACATGGTGTTGATTTGTTATAGGTATGTTCTATATGAAAAAGGCTATAAAACAGTTTCACTTGATGTCACGCATTCTGTTTGGATTGTTCACAGATGGAAAATTATGAGTTTTCATTATGGAAACATTACAAACTGCTTGTCGGTTGAGTGGAGAAAGTTTTAAATCATCTGAGCTTTGAACAAAGAAAAGAATATTCTATAGAACATAATTTATGTAAAAGTTCCACTGTACAAAAAATGAGTGAAGGTACACAGGGTGTTTTTTAAAGGATACGACAAAGGGGTAGAGCATAATGTTTGGTTCGAAACAAGACAAAAATGGTGGAAGGGCCAATCTTGATTTAAAATAGAAAAATAATACTATTCACAACGGCAACACTTACAATGTCATGTTTGTCTTTAATTAAAGCCAGAAATCTATTCTATAATTTGTTAGGCTTATTAGGCTTAAAAAAAAAAAAAACAGTCAACAGCCCCAAAATTGCCCAGAACAGACAGATACACATGAGACAGACAGATTACAGGCCCATTTTTTCCTCTTTCCTGTCATCGCATTTACAAGTTTGATCAAAATCTCCAGTTTGATTTTGTGTATCATAAGCAGAATTTTAACTAAATTAGTATTGTCATTTAAGAGAAATACGGCTATACCTAACCCAAAAATAAGACAAATTTCTCAAAATACTTGAAATCTCCAAATTTGGAGACTTCTGTAATTTTTTTAGTTTTAAACTGTTTTTAACTTTTAGTGATACTTAACGGTGGCACAAAGCCCAAAAGTCATAATGACCAAAATATCATATAACGCCTAAATAGAAAACTGTCATATCGACCAAGAGATTTTACACTTATTTTTGACATTTTGACGTTTTTAATTTTCAATTTTGTTTCCCTACGTCATAACACCGAAATACATCACCTCTCTAGGCGCGAATATACACCAAACCTTCTAAAGCATTCGGATTGTTATAAAAAACAACAAAGAAAGATTTTAAAAAAATGCAACAAACCACTGAAGGCCGAGGGGGTGTGAGCGCGGGTACGTTTATCGCAGTAGTGTTCGAAATTACTCCCCGAATCAAGGGTTTATTTCATTGGGGACTTAGTACCCGGAGCCTATGTCAGCTACTCTTTCCTTCGTTTTTCTCTAGGCCGTAGGGTATTCCATAAAAAATGCCACGTACGCAATTTGAAGCAAGTCGGTCCACCGCGTTTAGTCTTTAGCTCGATTTCCGGTGCACGAAATTGTTGTTCCACACGAAACGAACTTAGTCTTCAACTTCTAGTAAAAACAAGATCTTTGTATGGAGTGTATACTCATTCTAGGTTAGGTAAGACAAAAAATATCACGTTTTGAAACATTTAGACTGTAGCTTGATGTAAATACATACATAGGTTAAGGAGTTAAATGCGGATGTACATATTATACATAGATTGATGAGGGAGGGTATGTAGTGACTAAAACCAATTTTTGAAATTAAAAAAATGAGTGTTTTGTTAGGTTCGATAAAAATCAAGATTTCCTTTTTCAGCAAAACCTTTATTTGTCCTCGAGAACAAGTTGAAATTACATTTCAAGTGAGAGGCAATTTACAGGTCGAATTTACTGAAACTATTTTCAAATTTATAAAAATTTCCTTCTTCTGAAGATTATTTGCATACGTGAGGAGTGAAATAGTAAAAATCGGCTTGAGGGGCGAAACTTAAATCATTGCTAAATAATATATTTTTCATTTTGCTATTCTACTAGTAAGTATAAGTCGTTGCAGCTTAGAACTTATTTCTACATATTCTATATAAGTTATATCATTTGAATGCTAAACAATCTTCTTTATTTGTCAATAAATGAAATGCTTGGTTATAAATTTTAATGACAGTTGCCTCAGCAACAAATCCCCTAACGTTAATCTGTATGTAGCTATAATACAAACGTGCATACATATAGTTATACAATACCTAGTAAATCAAGAAAAAAACATGTAAAACAAATCAAACAAGCTTCATTAAAATAGCAAAAAAAATAAACACATAACTCTGAGTGACTATTAGGTACATATATATATGCATTCGACACTTATTTTCAATTTATTTGAATTACTTAATTTCATTCAGAGATTTTCAAATATATGTATGTATGATGTATAAGCGACAGGAAAAGCTTATTCAATTAAATTGAAGCTGTTTCCTAAGCTGCGTGTTGCGTTGGTATGACCTTGACTTATTTTTCACACACGTCCATAGCCAAAATTTAAAAACTCATTAGCTTCTGTTAATTTTTTGTTGTTAAATTTGTGTGCTCTTATTTGCTCTGTGGTGCCTTAAAGAGGCTATAAAACAATTAACTTGTCATAATCTGTGATTTTTAATATTTTTACAATGTCAATTATGATTATCTCGTCAAGTGTGTGTGATAAATTGATAAGATTTATTTATGGTTTTTTTATGAACCAACTTCACACTTTTATTTATCAAAATACAAATAAATATATACATATATCTCATACAAAGAGCTCGAAAATGCTTTTTAATTTTATAACACTAATTTGTCTGATGGAAGGGTGTTTCTTTTTCAATTAAATAGTTTAATTTAAATTGGTAGTTTAGATTATAAATATTTGAGTTTGGTGGCGCTTGGAAGTGAGGGTGAAGGCTCAATAGAAAATGTTTATTATTCTCAAGACCCTAATTTGCCACTTGAAAAAATCAATTAAAAAAAAATTAATATTTTAGAAAGCAAATAACATTATAAAATTTCAACTTGCAACACCAACTTGCCATTACCATTAGAAAGAATCAGTATCTCAAATAATTTCAAAAAATATACGAGTTTATTTTTAAACTTGGTCAAAGGAGCAGCATTATTTGTTTATATAGTTAGTCGGTTTGAAGTTGAGTTGAAAAGGAGTTGAAATGAAGAACAAACGGTGGAAATCTACACATTTATTTCATTAAAAATAGGACAAAACACGAGCACTTATTACACTCTGAACAGTTTTAATCGAGCAATGGAACCAATTTTGAATTTATTTCACTTTGACAGTCTAAGAACTGCCAGAAATTCTTGCCATACGGATAAAACAGTCAAATCCGCTTAATTGAAATCTGTTTAATAGAAATAACTGTCCCAATTAATTGAACATTAATTAACTAAATGACAAAAAATCATAGTTTTATGGGTGACGTGAAATTGTTCCCTAAAAAATAAGCCCACTTTTACGACCCGATTTTTGTTTATTATTTGCACATCTTTGCAAGCAGAATTTTCAAAAAAAAATTGATTTATAAATTATTGGGCTTATCAAAACTCTGCGTTTCTAAAATCAGCGTTAGGTTTGGAAAGAAGTTTCAGAAATGATAGAGAACACGCAATTCTATCGTCTGTACTTTGACCTACAGCCTAAATTGGCGATTTTTTTTTCAAAGCTTGATCTTAAGGTTTTTAGTGATTTCCTAAAGGCAAAATCGATTTTTTTGAAACTCCAAAAATAATGGTACTTGCCATACAACCTTTATGAAAAACGTAATTTATCTCGGGAACGGCTCTAACGATTTTGGTTTGTGTGCAGTATTGACGATATGGTATAAACATTATGTACATATTTTGGTAAACAAAATATTCCCATAAGGCCAGGCGCGCACATGCAACTAAACAGTTTGCTTTGGTTTCGATTTTGAGCACTATGGGATTATATGAGAGTCCGCTCACATAAACCGGCGGACTCTCATATAATCCCGAGTGCTCAAAATCGAAACCAAACTGTTTAGCTGCATGTGCGCGCCTGGCCTAACTGTTGTTAATAGTACCTTCACTTTTTTTTTGTTTTTCGAATTACCTACTCATTAAACGCTTCACTGATTTTAATAAAAGAAATTTACACAGGAGGAGGTCAATATCTCGAAAACCGCTTACCTACTGATTTTTTTAAATTAGATATTAAGGCGTTTATTATTAAATATTTTAAATAAGCATACCAGACCTTAGAAAAAATGATAAAAATACGATTTTTGAAAATTTTTGCTTACTTAATTCATATTTAGTCAAGAATTTGGACGGCGCACATTGGCCCATTTTGGCAAAAGTGGTTGCAAAAATCAATCTATATTGCAAAACTTTTAATTAAACTAACTAAGCAAATGTTTGAAGCTACCATAGTGGAAAAAAGTTATTTTTCTCAATATTTTTTTTTTAGTTTTAAGTATAAGAACTATGGAAGCATTAAAACTATTTTTTTTTACTGTATAAACACATTTTTTTTTTAATTATTTAATTTAATGTTTTATGAAACACAATTTTAAACACACGTAGTTGCATAAATTTGCATAAACATAGAGCTACGCTAGGGAGATTTTTCTTGAAGTAGAGTCAGTACATTTCTTCTGAGCGTATATTTACTTTACACATAGATTTTTATAGGTTTAGGTGTAATTACTTTAATTGTTGTTCCACTGTTTAAAATATGTATGTATGTATTATGTTATAATTGTAATAATGCACTTACACATTAAAAACAAGAAAATGTCTATTTACATTTATTCACCACTGTTTTGATCTAATTAGCTTTAAGACTGTTTATAGTACTACTATAATCGTGGACTTTTGACAATTTTCTGTAAGATATAATGATTTTTCCTTATGGTAAAAAAGTTTAAGGTTATACGAAGATTCTGAATCACTCACAAGGAATTGTTTTTAGCAACTTAAAAAAAAACATATTCATGCTTCTTTACAATTTTCTCTAATTTATTATTATGCATGTTCCATAATATAAATTCTTTAAAGTCTAAGCGAATTGAAACACAAGAGGAAGTTCGTTGAATTCATTCATGCATTTTATATTATTATTATTGTTATTGTTCACATTTTTATATTAAAACAGAAACAAAATGAAGCAACAAATTCAAACGTCAATATTAACAGAGTATTCGGTTGCTTTGCAAACCATTCCGCTATAGAAGGCTGATGTAGCTGTCATTAAAGGTGGAAACATATTAATGCATACAGACAATTTTTGACAGAGGTCCATTATCAAATGCTGAAGTGAATTTCTTATATCGGGGCATATTCATATTCATATTTATTTTCATAGTCACATTTTAATCCCAAGTCTACCTGAACCGAAGTCTAAATTTAAGACCCAGGTTAGGCACAGTTGCTATTCATAAAGAATTTTGCAGCTCTGTTTAGTTAGAAACAGGTTTAATGATATTCTACTACAATTTCCGTTTGACTGTCCATAATTTTTGTTCATAAAAAACACTAAAACCAAATCGATCACCTCGAACAATTCTGAATTTTATCTTTTTGTTTGTTCATTTTTGACGTTTGATGGAGTTAAAAACAGCATAAACATACCTTCTGTCGTGTTTATTGTTAAACTCCGGATTATCGTTTAAAAATGGGTTTAAATTGTATATGAATAACATAAACTGGAGTTTAGTTTAGCAAAGATGAAATCCGAACTTATCGAAGAACTATGAATATGTGAATATGTGAGTTTAGTGAAATATTAAGCCTTTCTAAGTTAGAGGTCGCTCATCGCTACTTTCTATTTTCCATACAAATTGTATAAGAACTTTTTTTTTGCTTCTTTAATTTATAACTTTAGAACCAGTTACCGTACGGAAATGATCTTAAAAGATTCTTAAAGGAAATTCAAAGATCTTGACTTCTTATCTAATTTATGTACTCCTTCCAATTATATCAAAAGTCAAACTGGAAACCAGACTGCACTTTTCCGAATGTTTTTGATGTTATTAATTGGAATCTAGCCTAATAATTTTGTTCATCACGTCACATTTTCTGAGATAAATGCTAATCTTTAATCAAAGAACTATTTTTGTTGTTATAATTGCATTTTTAAAGCTTTTCTGATTGTTCCAAACACATGGAAACCACCACTTAGCTTAGCTTTTTCTTATCCAAAAATACAATAATTTTTTTGTTTAATAATTTATCCACATGACAGATAAGATAAACGATCATTTACAACATTAAAAGCCTCCCATTAAACCATTTTACACTGCCTGTCAATCTTAACTTAAAAAAAAATTGTAAATACACTTTGCATCAAGATGATTCAGATATTAAAATGCTCATCCACCCGCCAAAAAAGGTCAGATGTCGGTTCAAATTAATAAATTAGCACAGAATAAGAAGAAATTAATAATAATAAAAAAAAAAAACAAAATTGTAACACACTAAAATTAACATAATGTTAACAATGACGCGTGTTTATGTGTAACAAAATATACTGTTGCAGTAGCAGTTGCATGCAAAATTGCACCGCAAAAACAAATGAACTATAAATACACAAATAATAAAAACAAAACAAAAGAACAGGTGATCTGCCAACTCAGAATAGCTATCTATAAAACCACTCAATCTGACAGTTTGTAAGTTGATATCCATTTAAATCACGCTCGTAATAACATCATCAAGTCATTTAATAATGAATTGCAATATACAAGTGATATAGTACCATGATATCACAGATAGAGTAACCAAATGGCAGTTGCTGCCGGTACACTTCTCCACTTCACTAAATTTGATGACTGCACTATCAAACGCACTTTTTTGTTGTTGTTTTAATGACTGACTAATTGATTGATGTAGCTTTATCCAACAAATGACGACGACATCGACTACGAACGTGGTAGATGTCGTACTCGTCAAGTTCACAAATATTTGTGGAAACAATTTTTTTTTGTAGGTTAAATTTATGCCACAAAAGTTTATATTGGAAACACACTATTTATACTGTGATTGTTACTCCCACGCAACGGTTTTCGAGAACGACGAAATTAGGTTGTCAGTCAAATTTAAACGGTTTTCCAAGGAAAATCCCTCACAACTTCTACTGTGCTACTCACGATCGCGGATCCCGTCGGATATTCGACAAAATGTTAAATTTTTTTTTCGAAATATAAGAAGACTTTTGAAAGATCTCTCGAAAGTGCTTAAGGATATCTTAGAGGATCCATATTTATAAGTTAAAATAGACTAAAAGCTGACAAGATCACTTTTATGATCTCTCTAGCTTATCGACGACCCTCAACTAAAGTCGCTTTAAATTCTCAATCGTGCTGGGCTTAAATTCAACTTTTTGTCCGACTCGTGTGACAGTCAATTGTCAACTGATCGTCACCGCGATCTTGATGGTGTGCACAAGTTTCATATTCTACTTAAAGTGTCTGATATCCAAGATTATGAACAGACAGAGCCTCAAGTATCAAAGCTTTCTTTGCAAAATGATTCTTTTTAGTTTTGCAATTTATTCTACGTTATCATTTATAATTTAAAAAAAAAAAAGAAAGAAATATTAAAATAAAACCGATTCAAGTTTATTTATTAGTTTTCTAGGGTAGAAAGAGAGTTGTCGGGGGAAAGGGCTTTTTTTAAATTTTTCTACTTCAGCTGGTTTTTCTTTCTCGTAGAACGAAAACTGGGAGCTTAGGATTCAGTGTTTTTGTTTTTGTTTCTTCAAGTTTGTTTACCTCAGTAATGAATTTGATGAATGAATGTTTTGAGAAAAAAAAATAAATTGACAAAAAAGAAAAAGCTGTCAGAAGAATGAATTTGAACAAGTTGGATTGAAATTATTGGAGATTTTTGAAGTGTTGCTGTTATATTTTATTGCATTTCGTTTTCCATATTAAATAGATAGTATGTTTTTTTAGTGCAGTTACGATGTATTTTTTAGATTAGTTAAAGTTTGTTAGAACAGGGTGACTTGAAGTTTGTATAGTTAAATCTTTAATAATGGCAGAAGCTTTTTGTCGTTAATGCAATAAAACTTGCATGCAATAAAAGTTGCAGCAATAAAAGTTGCAGCAATAAAAGTTGCAGCAATAAAAGTTGCAGCAATAAAAGTTGCAGCAATAAAAGTTGCAACTGTAAAAGTTGCAGCAGTAAAAGTTGCAGCACTAAAAGTTGCAGCAATAAATGTTGCAGCAATAAAAGTTGCAGCAATAAAAGTTGCAGCAATAAAAGTTGCAGCAGTAAAAGTTGCAGCAGTAAAAGTTGCAGCAATTAAAGTTGCGGCAGTAAAAGTTGCTGCAATACAAGTGGCAGCAATAAAAGTTGAAGCAATAAAAGTTGCAGCAATAAAAGTTGCAGCAATAAAAGTGGCAGCAATAAAAGTTGCAGCAATAAAAGTTGCAGCAATAAAGTTGCAGCAATAAAGTTGCAGCAATAAATGTGCAGCAATAAAAGTTGAAGCAATAAAAGTTGCAGCAATAAAAGTTGGAGCAATAAAAGTTGCAGCAATAAAAGTTGCATCAATAAAAGTTGCATCAATAAAAGTTGCAGCAATAAAAGTTGCAGCAATAAAAGTTGCAGCAATAAAAGTTGCAGCAATAAAAGTTGCAGCACTAAAAGTTGCAGCAATAAAAGTTGCAGCAATAAAAGTTGCAGCAATAAAAGTTGCAGCAATAAAGTTGCAGCAATAAAGTTGCGGCAATAAAAGTTGCAGCAATAAAAGTTGCAACAATAAAAGTTGCAGCAATAAAAGTTGCAGCAGTAAAAGTTGCAGCAATAAAGTTGCAGCAATAAAGTTGCAGCAATAAAAGTTGCGGCAATAAAAGTTGCAGCAGTAAAAGTTGCGGCAGTAAAAGTTTGCGGCAATAAAAAATGCAGCAATATAAGTTGCAGCAGTAAAAGTTGAAGCAATAAAAGTTGCAGCAATAAAAGTTGCAGCAATAAAAGTTGCATTAATAAAGTTGCAGCAATAAAGTTGCAGCAATAAAAGTTGAAGCAATAAAAGTTGCAGCAATAAAAGTTGCAGCAATAAAGTTGCAGCAATAAAACACGCATGAAATAAAAGTTGCAACAATTAAAGTTGTATGCAATTAAAGTTGCAGCAGTAAAAGTGGCATGCACTAAAAGTCGCAGCAATAAAAGTTGCAGCAATAAAAGTTGCAGCAATAAAAGTTGTAGCAATAAAAGTTGCAGCAATACAAGTTGCAGCAATACCAGTTGCAGCAATAAAAGTTACAGCTGTGAAAGTTACAGCAACAAAAGTTGCAGCAATAAAAGTTGCGGCGATAAAAGTTGCGGCAATAAAAGTTGCAGCAATAAAAGTTGCAGCAATAAAAGTTGCGGCAGTAAAAGTTGCGGCAGTAAAAGTTGCAGCAATAAAAGTTGCAGCAATAAAAGTTGCGGCAGTAAAAGTTGCGGCAGTAAAAGTTGCAGCAGTAAAAGTTGCAGCAATAAAAGTTGAAGCAATAAAAGTTGCAGCAATAAAGTTGCAGCAATAAAAGTTGCGGCAGTAAAGTTTTTATTTATAAACTTTTATTGCTGCAAATTTTATTGCTGCTACTTTTATTGCTGCAACAGTCCAATATGAACACCGTTTAGAATATAAAAATATAGACTTCCCAAATTGACCCAGAGGTTACCGAATCTCTCCAATTAGCAAAATGGCTTCAAGCATTAATTACTTTTGAGAAGTAATCAGCAGAAAAACTTTATATGAATGCGTGTGTTCCTCGTCTACTCGTTTATGAAATAAGGAACAAGAAACACTCGAAAAACGTTACTCAAAACATCCAATCCATTGCTGCAGGTGGATTGAAAAAGGAGTGCAAAAGGAATACTCCGAACGGTCAAGCGAAAACGATATGATTCACAGAATTTTTTTGAGTCTTGTTTGAATGCGCCCTTCGTAAAGTCGTAAAGTGTGAAATAGAAATATGGTTTACTCCCCTTGGTTCGTGCCTTTCTCCCCCAAAAACTTAAAGTTTCTAGAGAAAAAATCTAGTGAAGTGAAAAAGCTCTTGTCTCTGATATAATAACTTATGTATGTGTGATAGCCCTTGGTCCTGGGATATCTTATTTCTAAAATAAAAATAACGTAGTTTTATTTTATTTATTTTTATTTTTCTTTATTAGTTTACATAAGCGAACATTTTCTTTTTATTTAGTTTTTTTTTTTTTTTTATTTTGTATTAATTTTTTCTTTTATCAGAAAGTAATTTACAATTTTTGTTAAAGTCTTTTTCTTTTAAGAATTCATTTAAAGTGTGCAAAAAGATGAAAAATATTTTCAACTGTCGTTTAATTTACGAAACTATTAAAAGAGAAGAATTAAAGTGGAGCATCCAACATTTTTGAAACAACATATTTTGTATTCCACATAATTTTGTGTTTGTTTTTTTTTTCTCTATAAATGGCTTAACTTTTAGCTATTGCATTTGACAAGTTGAGTAAAGAATAATAAAATAATACAAAACTTAAAAAAGAATAGTTAACGAGTGGAGTTAAGACCCTATACACAAATATTTAATTGTAAAAAAATTACAATGAAATAAAATTAAAAAAAAAAAAAATATTTTCCTTAAAATAGTGACTATACATTGTTTTTATTATTTTATTTTTTAAATTAGTTAGTGATGTGTTTTTTATTTATTTTTTTAACGAACTAATTTTTGAAATTTTTCCATTAAAAATTATGGAGTGGTTTCAGCAAAAATATATGCAAAATCAACTGATATTAGTTCTAAAAATTCGCTGCAAAGAACTAAACATCAGATGCTAATGATAATTTTTGTTTATTCCACCCTGTGTGTTCGTTGTATTTTGTTTCCTATAATTTATTTGCTTTTTTTTTTTTTAAATAATCACAACAAATTTTATATTAAAAATGTACAAAGAGCAGTTATTTCTTTGATTAAAGTATAAGTATTAATTAAATTAGAGAGTTTCCTTTTTTATGTTAATCTAACTAAATTGTTAAGTAGGTTTTAAAATTATTATCAAATCCTCCGTTAATCGTCGCTTAAAAACTACAAAAAGTAGAATTTCCTATAAAAAAAGTGTATTTTATGCTACGCAAAATTTCTGGGACATGTTCATTTTATTATATTCGAGTGAAGACTTCCGATTACCTTTAAGTAATCCACAGTGCTTAAATAATATTATAATACAAAATTTTGCAGTTCTCCAAAACTGGGGGGCAGTCCGCTTTGCTATAAAAAATCCATAATTTCGAGTGACTTCTTCGATTAAATACTACGTGGCAGGAGTATTGTTGTTGTTGAAAAAAGTATCCCTTAATTTGGTCTTAATTTAATGTCTTTTTTATGGGCAGTTTATTTTCTAGTTTTATTTTTTATTATATAGAAGGACAAAAAAACACCTTTACCATAAAGATCAGGGTCTTTTGGGCAGTTTTTTTTTTTCTTTTTTTAGTTTGTGATTTCTCAAGCCCTGTTAAGAATAGTTTTATATTTATTCTATAATTTTGACTAACGGAGGAGAAGTCGCTGAATATCAATTTCTATGAGAAGATTTTATCGCTTTAAAGCTCATTGGTGCCATTTTTAAGGGTTCTTTTTTTTAATACGGCTTTGGCAGTTGGATTTTATTTTAACTTTTTCGGCACATTTATTTGATAAATTATCTCATGAGCATGAATAAAAATTTCTCAAAAGAATTTGATTTTCTCTAAAATGATTTTGATTTTATCTAAACTGGTAATTCGAGCCGGATGAATTTATGTTTTCCTATAATCAATCCTACAGCATCTTAAGGTTCCCCTAGGCTGGGTCTATATTTTATTCTCAACAATTTTCTGATAAAAGCAAAGCCATTTTTTTAAAGCTACAAGAAAATAGTTAATATTTTATACATTTCATTTGAAAAATCTAAATTGTTAGTTTATATTTTTAGTTTCAGAAACTTTGACACATTCTTTTCTTCATTTGAGATTGCTTCTTATCATTTCATTAAAGCATTCGATTTTCGTTTTTAAATATACACGGTGCGTCTTTTTGCACATTTTTTTTTTTTTTTTACAATATTTCATTTTGTTTTAAACTTAAATCTATTTTTTTTTTTTTAGTTCCATTTAATTTTTTTTCTTGTTTATTACGTTTGGTTGATGATTTGTTTTTGAAACTTAGTGCAAGCACCTAATTTTGTTTTGCTAATTTGTAGTTATAAATTAAATTTTCCTTACGATAAATAGTCAGGTGTTGGTTCTGGTATCGCCTCTGGATTGGAAAAGAGGGGATTTGGGAACTCTGGCGGATGTGGCAATGGACCGACTGTTTTTGGTCTTCTTCTATAGGCCATTAGCCAACATGATACAGCTACTGCAACGGCCACTAGAGCTAGCAGCGCTGTTATCACCAGAGCTATAATGAGACCAACCATTGACACACAAATGTCTTCTACACGCTGGGCAGCAGGTTTGACTGGAAGTAGGACAAAAAATAAAATGAATTTTAATATCAAATCAACACAATTGTTTTGTTTTTTTTTTTTAAGCTCAGATTGGACAGTTTGCGATTGTCATATGGTTTTGACAGTTAAAGAAATAAGAGAACATAATATTTTGGTTTTGTAAAACTTACTGCTTGAATCACTGGAACCACCCTCGCGTTTTTCGAATGTCAAAATGGCATTCGATTGTATTGTGATTTCCTCACGCAGTGCTCCTTCCATGCCACCATTGGCACTAGACACTGCTGTCGATGATGTTGAATTATCAGCAATGGCACGACGTCTTCTTCTTCCAAAGGCATTATAGCCACGACAATTGACAGGTTGACATTTGCCGAAGCAAACTCTTATATTACACTGGAATCGTATATTATCACTTGACGGGAATTTAAATGCATTAAAGCTGGCCAATAGGCTATTCGTGTCGGGATTGTAATCCCATTCGCCGAATATCGTTGGATCTGTAGCGCATCCATTTTCGTCTGTGACAATATATTCATTTTCGATTTTATCTTCAATTGTTTTAGCTATGCAACTTCGTGCGAAACCTCCATAGATAGCTGTGTAGATAGTGTGAAGAGAAAAAAGGGTATGCGGGTTAGTTTATTTTCTAGAAAACTTAAGGACGAGTGTTAAGAAACTTACTTGACGGTTCGACATCAACTTGCAGCATCAGATTATCACCGATTTCTGCAGAATTGATCTCTTGTCCATTGTGAGTGATGATTCTCATTTGACAGATTGGTGGTGGACCTGTATTGGCAATTGTTCCTGCTGTTGTCAGCATAGAAACATTGAATCCAAGTGTTACGTTCTTCTCTCCGGTTTGATATACACACTTGATATTGTATGCTTGAGCTTTGTAAGTGACAAGCTTAGGATGCTTCTGAATAACCAGTACAAAACTGGCAATTCCATTGACATGCATTAGGCCACAGCTTCCAAAGTGAACCTTGAATATTTCGTTTCTGGGAGCGGATTCGCCTGATAAGTTAACCACTCGCCGACAGTCTTCGTCCTTACTATGTCCCTTAACGTATAAAACTCCGTTAAAACCTGGTTCAGGCAGATGTATTTGCACCTGAACTCCGTCAGCTAAGCAGCTTACGATCATCTCAGGACGTGGGAAGTCTGTGCGGAAGTTGGTATGATCTGAAAGTGGATTAAATATAAAAACCGTTTGCAACTGATTTTCTGCTGAATTCTTACTGCAGAATTCATCGGCGTTTCCGGTGTAACCAACGTTACATTGACAAACTGCCTTGTGATTGATTGTGTTACAAAAGGCGTTGATTCCACAAGTCTTTGTTAGGCATGCGTCTTCACAGGTCTTTGTTTCTGGATTGCAATAACGATTATCGGCGCATTCTTCGTCCGTTTGGCATTCAGCTTGGATGGTCGGTACGCATTCTCCGTCCTTTGTAAGGCGATAGCCATATTCGACAGGACAGATGCAACGTCCACGTTCATCTACAACCATTCCTCGTTCGAGGGCACACATGCAATGTCCGGTTTCGTCGATCTTAAAACCATTTTCAACAACACATGGAGTACAGTATTCGTAAACGTCAAGAGCAGTTCCTGGCGGACAGATGCACTGTCCGTTGATGTCTCGAACGAAGCCCTTTTCAATAACGCAGAGAGACCCTAAATATAAAGAAACAACATTTTAGGTGAAAATCATTTTTGTTAAATAAAAGTCGAAGGTTAAGGGATATAACTTACGTTTGTCACACTGAACTGCTGCATTTCCGGTGTATCCTTCTAGACACTCACATATCATTGTTCTCACTGGAACTGTGTCTAATACTCGGCAGTTGGCATTGACTCCGCATGGTGTTGTTGCATTACATGGGTTCACACATTCTCCTCCTATGCAAGCGGTTTGCGTTGGACATTCTGCATCAAAGGCACACAAGTCCGATCGTTCAATAACGCAACCGTTCTTTCGAGAAATCGTTCCTGGTGGACAGGCACATTGTGGTCGATGCTGGTACACTTTGCAAACCTCGTCAATGGCGCATGCAGCTGTTGTGTCACATGGATTCTGGCATTTACTATTCACACAAGCCTTATCACTTGGACATTCACTGTCTGTACGACATCCAACTGGAACACATGCAACTCGGGCATTTCCGCCAAATCCTGGGGTACATTCGCAGATGGCTCTGTGGTTGAGAGCTATACAATCAGAATTCCTTCCACATTGTTTTTCTTGACAAGCAGGGATACACAAACCATTAAGGCAGCTGTGCGTTGATGGACAAGCACTATCTGACACACATTCAACCTTAGAGCATTCGAATTCTGGATTTCCTTCAAAGCCCTGGCGACACGTACACACTGGTTTGTGGTCTTTGATGCGGCATTCAGCATTTAATCCGCATCTGCATGGATCACTACAGACTCCACTGATGCAGGACTTGTCCGCTGAACAGTCTTGATCAGAGATGCAACCGCCCTTCGTGACAACAGCCTTTGTCGGCTTGCATGTTCCACTGCCCGAGCTGATGTATCCATCTGGGCATATGCAAATCATTGTTCTAACTGGTGATGTTGGTGTGACTTCGCACCTGGCAGGTCGGTTACATGGTTCGAGAACAGAGCATGGATCCTGGCATTCGTTGTTAATACAGGCCAATCTTGATGGGCAATCTGTATCAAATGTGCATTCGGGACTGATATCTGGTTGGCAGTCGATGTAAGGATTTCCCATGAATCCACTTGGACAGCGACAGATAGCGATGTGGTTCTGTGGCCTACATTCAGCTCTTGATGAGCATGGATTATCGTAGATACATGGATTGACACACTGTTCGTTGATACAATTCTTGTCAGATGGACAATCGCTGTTGGTACGGCAACCAATAACGCGACAACGTTCGTAGGCGTTTCCTCGGTATCCTGAGTGGCATCGACATAATGCTTCATTTCCTTGTACGTAACATTCTGCATTAATTCCGCAAGGATCATTGACCAAGCAGGGACTAACGCAGTTTCCATTGATACAAGCCTTGCCTGAGTCGCATTCGCCATTCACACGGCAACCAATGCTTCGACAAGTTGAATAGGGATTTCCATCGAAACCATCCTGGCACGAGCATATAGCTCGGTGGTTCTGTACATTACATATGGCATTCGTTCCACAATTGCATGGGTTACGGCATTGGCGATTAACACATGCCTCATTATCGGGACAATCAGTATCTGCAGTGCATCCTGGCGGTGTTTGCAATATGATAGGCTTACATTGTCCGAGGGCATCTGGCACATGTGACTCTGGGCACACACAAACCATTGTTCTCACTGGCACACTGTCTAAAACACTACATTTAGCTGAACTTTCACAAGGTGTAAGTTCAATACATGGATTCTTGCACTTGTTGTCGATGCAAGCCATTCGACTTGGACAGTCTGGATCATTGACGCATTGTGGCTCAACAGCTCGTCGTTCACAGTATGAGAACGGATTTCCAAGTGGTGCTGTTTCAGGACATCTGCAGACAGCAGCATGGTTTATGGCATTACAAATAGCATTCTGGGCACATGGACTGTCCAAACAAGGATTGATACATTGATTGGCAACACACGCTTGATTCGATGAGCAATCATAATCCGAGCGACACTCAACACGAAGGCATCGTGTAAACGGATCGCCTTCGAGTCCTTGTGGACATCTACACATAGCGCGATGATTCCTTCCGAAGCAGTTAGCGTTCAAAGCGCATGGATCAGATAAGAGGCATGGATTGACACATTCCCTGTTCAAACATTGTTTATCTAATGAGCATTCATCGTCGGATGAACATCCGATCTGCACACATCCATATTGGGCATTTCCAGAGAAGCCAGCTTTGCAAAAGCAAACAGGATGATGATTCCTTACAATACACTCAGCATTGTTTCCACAGTTGCATGGATTTACACATTTTTCATTGACACACGATTCGCTCGATGAACAGTCAGAATTAGATTTGCATCCAATTGTTGATACACCAGTTGCTATCAAACGAGAAAAAAAAAACGATTATAAAAGTGAACTGAAAATAAAAAAAAGTCAACTTACGTGGAATGCATGCAACTCTTGCATCGCCATTATATCCTGTAGGACATCTGCAAATTGGTGTACGATTCTCGACATGACAGTAGGCTCCTCGTCCACAAGGATCTTCTGAACATGGATTGACGCAACGTTCGTTACGGCAATTCTGATCACTTGGGCAGTCTTCATTCCTGTAGCATTCAGCACTTGGAATCCTTGTTGGTGTTTTACCAGCTGAAAACAAGTTTAAATATTTTAAACTCTTACATTTTTTTTGAGAAAAAATGGAAATTTACCGATGGGATTGCATTCAACCCTTGGATTGCCTTCATATCCCAGTGGACAGGTACACTGTGCATAGTGATCTCTAGACCTACACTGGGCGTTCAAGCCACAACGATCTAGAATACAAGCCTCAATACACTGTCCCCGCTGGCAGACCTCAGAGTTAGCACATTCTTCGTGCATTTGACATCCAGAGATGACATCGTGCTTAATTGGCACGCAGTTCCTTGAGTTGTCTGTTACCATATCGCTTGGACACTTGCAAATCATAGTTCTCAATGGCAGTGTATCAAGTACGGTACAAATCTGTTGTGGTGTACAGACATTCGGTACGGCACAAGGATTGGCACAGCGGTTGTTCATGCAAGCCAGTTGGGTTGGACAATCGGAGTCAACTTCACACTCTGGTTTTGGCCTTGGTGGTTCTTTGAAACCAACACACTCCACAAATGGATCCCCTGTCGTTCCTTGGCGGCATACACACTGTGGTTGATGTCGGCGTCCGGTACAAATGGCATTTGCGGCACATGTATCCTCGTCACAAACGGGTCGACAAACTCGGTTCAAGCGATCGCAGGCCTCATGATCGGCACAATCTTCGTTGTATTGGCAGTGACCAGCAATACAAGAAACGAAGGGATTACCTTGGGTTCCTGCTGGACAAACGCAAACGGCTTGATGATTTTGAGGCTGGCATTGGGCGCCAGTTCCACAACGAACAGAGCCAAAAGTGCATGGATTGACACAGTTTTCATTAATACAAGCCTTGTCATAGGGACATTCTGAGTTCGTCTTACATTCAGCTGTGGATGAATGTGGTTAATATGGGTTCGGGTTAAATGAGTGATGGAATACTTACGTTTGTAACACTGTACTTGTGGATCTCCAACCCATCCCGCTGGGCAGAAGCACAGCGGTCTGAAGTTTGACACACGACATTCAGCGTTTCCACCACATGGATTACCCTCGGCACATGGATCTTGACAACGTCTGTTGATACATGCTGTCGATGGAGCGCAGTCCGAGTCATGAGTACATCCTGCAACAACTGTTTTCGATTCCTCATAGCAATTTACGAATGGATCACCCAGCAGACCACTGGGGCATGTGCACACAGCACGATGTTTCTGTGCTAAGCATTCTGCAGTTCTGGCACATGGTGTACCATCTAAACATGGATTCATACAATCTCCATTTCGGCAGGCTTCAGTATCAGGGCAATCTTCATGTGATCTACATCCGTGATCTTTCTGCGGTTCTGTTAAAGGAAAGAACAAATTTATCAATACGAATTCGCTTTTTCAATGACCAATAGAGAATATTGGAAAAAAGTTGTGAAGAAGATAAAATGTGATCTTAAAATAAGGTGCTCTGTTATAAGTATGTATGTACAAAACGCTTTGAACATTGGCACCGCTGAAAATGGTAAGTAAAAATAATCATTCAAGTTGATAAGTTACGAACTTGATGGTTTGGAATTATGCTTACCCTTGCGACATCCAACATCGGCATCACCTATGTATCCTGGTTCACATTGGCACATCATAGTTCGCAGTGGAAGTGTATCCACAACGGAGCATATGGCGTTCGTTCCACAAGGTTTCGTCACCACACATGGGTTCTTACATTGTCCGGAGAAACAAGCGAGCTTGCTTGGACAGTCAGCATCTACAGTACATTGAGGTGTTTCTTTTTGTATAACGATTGTGCATTGCTGTGTTGGATCTCCGCTGTATCCTGGTGGACATCTGCACAAAGCACGATGGTTGTCGACTCTGCATTGAGCACCAGCACCGCACTTACATGGATCTTCACAGCGTTCGTTGAGGCAGGCCAAATGGAAGGCGCAGTCACTGTCGCGTGTACATTCGGGTCTTACGCATTGAACTTGCGGATTACCGCGGTATCCCTCAGAGCAGTAGCAGCGGGCCTTGTGATTGTAATCGGCCCTGCAAGTAGCCAATGTTCCACATTGGGTGTAGAGACAAGGATCGGTGCATTGTTTGTTGATGCAGGCCTCGTTTGCTGGACATTCATCATCTGACCGACATCCCACTACGTGGCAGAAGGTCTGAGCGTTTCCAGTGTATCCTTCATTGCAGACGCATAACGGACGATGCAGCTGGACATGGCATTTGGCGTTTTGCCCGCAGATATTTGCTTGTTCACAAGGGTTTTTACATTCCTGGTTGATGCAGGCCTTGTCGTTAGAGCAGTCATTGTCCGATGTACATTCCGGTTGTGGCACAATAACGACGTCCATTTGTGGTGTGCACTGGTTGTATGGTGATCCATAATATCCAGTTGGACAGGTACAAAGTGCCTTATGGTTGATGACACTGCATATGGCGTTGACTCCGCAAGCATTTATGCAAGGATCTCTGCATTTCTGGTTTACACATGATCGATCCCTTGGACATTCTTCGTTGGATACGCATTCGGGGTATGTGCAGGTTGCGGCACCGTTTATCACTCTACAGTTTCCATTGCTGCGGCACGGTGATGGATTGCAAGGATCATCTGGTTCCTTGACTGCTGGTGTGTGACATTCGACAAATGGATTACCAACCATCAAGCTCGGACACGAACAGATCGGATTGTGATTTACTACTTGACATTGTGCTCCGTAACCACAAACTCCTGGACATGGGTCGACACACTTTGCATTGACGCAAGCAAGATTCTTTGCACAATCAGAGCTGAGTGTACATTCTGGTCGACAACCTTGTCCAATTGGGTTTCCAAAGTAACCAGGCAGGCATTCACACACAGCATTTCCTCGTACGTTCTTGCAAATAGAGTTTGTTCCGCATGGACTTGGGTAGCATGGATCCGCGGCCTTTGGTGGTTCTTCCTTACGAACAACTGGCTTACATTGTCTAAACGCATCGCCAGTCATTCCAGCTGGACATGAACACACTGGTATATGATTGTGAATTGTACAGATGGCTTCTATGCCGCAGGTTCCTGGACAAGGATCAATGCACTTATATCGTATGCAAGCTCTATTGGCGGAACATTCCGAATTTCCAATACATTCTGGTCGACATCCTTCGTATGGATTGCCAATGTAATCGTTTACACACTCACAAGTGTAACTATCACCTCTAACTTGACATTCGGAATTGATTCCGCAAGGTGAAGGATAGCATGGATTTTTGGGTTCCTTTGTAACTGGTGGTGGTTCTGGAATGAAATGAGAAATATTTAACAATTAGAAACTATTCCAGAAAACCGAAGTTATGGGAGCTTACTTGGTATTTCTGTGCAACGATAGAAGGGATCGCCCGTAAGCCCCGCTAAACAAACACAATTTGGTATGTGTAGCGTGACTATACATTGGGCGTTCAATCCACACGATCCAGGACAAGGATCGCGGCACTTTTGATTAATGCATGCTAAGTTATTGGAACAATCGTCGTTGCTGCTACATTCTGGGCGACAGTGGGGTGGTTGACCGATATATTCGGATAAACAGGTACATCTAGCCTGGCCGTTATCATTGTGGCATTCGGAATAGAGGCCACATGGTGAGGGAACGCAAGGATTTACCTCGGGTGGTGGTGGCAGAGGTTGGCGGTTTTCTTGAAATATCAGACACAAAAGTTAAGGTGGGTTTTTAAAGGTATGGATAAAATTTCATTCGTACCTATTTTGTTGCAAAGATTGTAAGGATTACCCAGATAGCCTGGATAACACTCACAATGTGCTCTATGTTGAACAACCTGGCATATGGCATTTCGGCCGCATTGACCCGGGCAAGGATCAACACATCTGTTGTTGATACATGCCGTAGATTGGCTACAATCTGAGCTAGTGTAACATTCAAGACGGCAATTAGGTGGGCTTCCAAAGTAACCAGTCACACAAGAACATATGGCATTGCCATTTCGTTCTATGCACTGGCTATTTGGTCCACATGGTGAAGGTTGGCATGGATTTCTTGGGATTTCATCTGGAAATTCCGAGACAAGGGTCAGACTTAAGCTACTATAGGAATTTTCAGGGGATTTACCTTTAACCGGTTCACAGGAAATAAACGCGTTACCGTACATTTTCTCTGGGCATCGACATATAGGAATGTGGTTATTCACCTCGCAAATGGCGTTTCTTCCACACGTTCCTGGACAAGGATCAGTGCATTTATTTCGAATACAAGCACGATCTCTTGGACAGTCACTATTTAAAACACATTCTGGGCGACACCCAATAGCTGGATTACCATGATACTCAGGGATACAAGAACACTGTCCATCGTTGCAAACGGTGTTTGAGCCGCATGGCGATGGGTTGCATGGATCGACCGGAGTTTTCAAAATAACTGTTGGCAACGGTGGTGCAAGACGGCAACTAGTGAATGGATTTCCAATGTAACCTTCTGGACAAGAACAGCTGGGTGTGTGATTTATGACTTGGCAAATAGCGGCGAATCCACAAGATCCCGGACATGGATCACGGCATTTTTCGTTTATGCATGCCAAGTTGCTGGGGCACTCTGAGTGAATGGTACACTCTGGGCGGCAATAAGGCGGTGATCCAATGTAGTTCGGAAGACATGTACAAGATGGTGAATTGTTGATATCCCTACAGTGGGCATATGGCCCACACGGTGATGGACTGCACACGTTTATAATGCGAATCGGGACCTTAGCAGGGGGCGCTGTAAGGGACGAGGGGATAAAGATTCTGAAGGCTATGAATTAATTCGGAAATATTTACGTATTGGATAGCATCGAGTGAAGGCCTCTCCAGTGTAGCCCGATTTGCATGAACATATCGGACTGTGTTGACGAACATGACAGTCTGCATTAATACCACAAGATCCAGGACATGGATCGGCACATTTTCGATTAATACAGGCCTTGTCACTAGAACACTCAGAACTAACGACACATTCAGGACGACAAAGTGGTGGACTTCCGACATAATCCGCTAGACAAGCGCAAATAGCTTGTTGGTTGACTTCTTGACACTGGCTATTCGGTCCACATGGCGATGGTTGACATGGATTCACGTATAGAATTATTTCTGTGAAATTTTGAGTTGATTATTTGCTTTTTTGATGTGTGTCAAAATCAAGCGAGTAAACTGGGGTTGAATGCAAAAAGGAAGTTGTTTAAAAGCAGTTGGTAAAAGCAGTAAAGGTTCTAGGGGAAAAGTTCAATATAGCTGATATTGTGAGGAAAAGCGTTATAAACTAGTTGTTGAGAGAAAAGTATAAAAACTATTTTAAAAAATAACGTCCTTTGGGTTAAGGTAAAAAACACATTTTTCTTCTTTTTTAAAAGAAAATTAAATAGCTTGAAATCATCTTTGAGGTTATAATCATTAAAAGGTTTCAGAAAAGTCAAAATTTATGGGGAAAGACAATCGATTTCTCGTCTATTAAAAGGTTAAGTTCTATCTTTCTTTTAAACATAATCAGGGGAGAAATTACGCTAAATGGTTAGAGTTTTTTTACGTTTTAAAGTAAAACCAAGTTTCTGATGGCAATTGTTATTGTTAAGAAAGCTTAGCTGAATTCAAATTCTTACGTGCTGCTGGTGGTCTTCTACACACAATATATGGATTTCCAATGTATCCAATTTCACATTCACAATTCGGAACATGATTGACAACGCGGCAATAAGCATCCTGACCACAAGTACCTGGACAAGGATCTCTGCACTTATTACTCTCGCAAACTCTATCGGCTGGACAATCAGAATTCCTAGTACATTCGGGGCGGCAGACATCGTAAGGATTGCCAAAGTAATCTGGCAAACACTGACAATGACTTATGCCATTTCTTGGCCTACAAATGGCATTCGGTCCACATGGAGATGGACTACATGGTATGGCGACTTCTGTTGGTGGATCTTTTTGTCGGACACACGCAGCAAACGGATCACCTGTCATTCCTTGAGGGCAATAGCACATCGCACTATGACTTATCACTTTGCATTCCGCTTGAGAGCCACAAGATCCAGGACATGGATCGGCACATTTTTGTTGGATGCAAGCCTTGTTTGAGGGGCATTCGGCATTTGTAACACATTCTGGATGGCAATTTGGTGCAGCACCTAGGAAGTCTGGCAGACAAGTGCACTTATAGTCATTATCTTGACGTTCACACTTGGCATTGAAGCCGCATGGTGAAGGTTGGCATGGATCTCGAGAAACTGGAGGTTCACGCGCTGGTTGTTCAACTAAAATGGATACTGTAAAATAGGGACCAAGGAAAAAAGTTAAAGAATTACTTATAGGTTGGCAGACTGTAAACGGATTTCCGGTATGTCTTGGCGGACAGCTACATATTGGGTTGTGGTTCCGGACGATGCATTCTGCTCGCATGCCACACGTTCCAGGGCAAGGATCTTTACATTTCTGGTTCAAACAGAATTTGTCCAATGGGCAGTCGGAGTTCGTTGAACATTCCGGACGGCAAGATGGAGGTGCCCCAAAGTAGCCAGGAACACACGAACATATCGCCTGTTGGTTAAATTCGCGGCATTGACTGTTCGGACCACATGGTGAGGGATAACAGGGATTTGTTACAACTGGCGGTGGTATTGGGTGGCATTGTATGAATGCACTTCCAGTCATTCCTTCGGGACAAGAACACATTGGTATATGGTTTTGAACCGTGCACTGGGCATTTGTTCCACATGTGCCAGGACAAGGATCAGCACACTTGCTTCGGATGCAAGCTCTATCGCGGGGACAATCAGAGTTGAGAACACACTCGGGTCGACAACCGGAGTAAGGATCTCCATGGTATTCAGAAATGCAGGTACAGATTCCGTTGTTGCAGTTCGCATTGGCACCGCATGGTGATGGATTGCATGGATCAATTGGAGCTGGAGGTTCACCTAAGATGGAAAATTGTCTAGATGAGGTAAGGAGGTCAGATTAGAGGTGGTTTCAATATTACGTTGAATTGGTATAGGTCTGCAAACTGCAAATGGATCTCCTGTGTATCCGGTTGCGCAAACGCAATTCGGAACATGACTGAGAACATTACAGATTGCAGATACACCACATGATCCCGGACATGGATCGCGACATTTTTCGTTGATACAAGCCAGGTTTGTTGGACAATCAGAGTGAACACTACATTCGGGACGGCAATTTGGAGGGGTTCCTTGATAACTTGGCAAACAAGAGCAAGACGGAATGTCATTTAAGTTACGGCACTGTGCAAACTGTCCACATGGCGACGGTATACAAGGATCACGAACTGGTTCAGGTAATGGATCCATGGGTGCTGTAGGAAGAAATTAAGTACCGAAAGGTTTTGATAACCGATGAGTCTTACGTGGGATAGGATAACATCTTGTGAATGCGTCTCCAGTATAACTTGTCCGACAGGAACATATTGGATTATGATTATGAACACGACATTCGGCGTTTTGTCCACACACTCCTGGGCATGGATCAGCACATTTCTGATTGATACAGGCTTTGTTGAGAGGACACTCAGTATTCAGGACACATTCGGGCCTACATCCAGGAGGGCTGCCAATAAATTCGGGCAAACAAGAACAAACAGCCTGTTGATTGACTTCGCGGCACTGGCTATTCGCTCCACAAGGAGACGGAACACAAGGGTTCACATAATCTTGAACGGCTTTTGGAATGTAGAGAGGGTAATTTTTTAAATCGAATAATGTATTTGTGAGAAAGACATTTCTTACGTTTTTGTATAGGAGAACAGAATCGGAAAGGGTTACCAGTGTAATCCTGGTAACAGTTACATGATGGTAAATGACTTATAACATGGCATTCTGCATTTTGGCCACAAGTTCCAGGACATGGATCAACACACTTCTGCTGAACACAAGCTTTGTTCGATGAACAATCTGAGTTAAGGACACATTCTGGGCGACATCCCTCGTATGGATTACCGAAGTAATCTGGCAAACAAACACAGGACCCAACTGAGCCATGTTGTCGGCATTCGGCATTGCTACCACATGGATTCGGATGACAGGGCTCGACTTGATCTCTAATAGGTTCCTGTACGGCATCGCATCTAGTAAACGGATCACCGATAAATCCAGACGAGCAAACACAGTTGGGTACGTGATTGAATGTCCTGCACTCAGCGTTAAGGCCACATAAGCCAGGGCACGGATCAACGCACTTCTGGCGAATACAAGCCTTATCACTTGAGCACTCTGAGTTCGATAAACATTCAGGGCGACATTGAGGTGGAGCACCAATGAATTCTGGCAAACAAGAGCAAGAGGGGCTTCCATTGGAGTTAATACATTTCGAATTTGGTCCGCATGGTGACGGATAGCATGGGTCAGGGTCGTTCTTTATGATTGGTTCCACTGAAATGGGGGGAACATTATATCTACTTTCTTCGTGTAAAGTCAAAGTAGGATCTCTACCTCTAACTTCACAAGCAACAAACGGGCTTCCAGTGTAACCGGAAGGACACGAACAATGTGGATTGTGATTGATTACACTACACACTGCACTGCGTCCACAAACACCTGGGCATGGATCTCGACACTTTTGATTGATACAAGCGCGATTGGCGGCGCATTCGGAGTTAGTTACACATTCTGGTCGACATCCTGGTGGCGAACCGATGAATTCTGGCAGACAAGAGCAAATAGCATGATGATTGACATCGCGACATTGGCTGTTGGGACCACATGGTGAGGGATTACATGGGTTTTCTATAACGGGCTCTGTAAAAAAGGGTTTTTGGGATTATTTTCTGGGAACCTAACTTTGAGTCTGAGTCTGATTTACTTGGAGTTGGCAAACACTGAACAAAAGCATTGCCAGTCATTTCCACTGGACAATGACACATGGGGATGTGATTATTGACTTCGCAAATGGCATTTAAGCCACATGTGCCCGGGCAAGGGTCAACACACTTGTTTCGGATGCATGCCTTATCCCGAGGGCATTCTGAGTTCAGAATGCACTCTGGGCGGCACTCGATGTAAGGATCTCCATGATATTCTGAAATGCATGTACACTGGCCAATGTTACAGACAGCATTGGGCCCACATGGCGATGGATTGCAAGGGTCTTCGACAAGTGGTGGTTCTAAACAATAAATTACAACTATAAATTTCGAACTGTTGGTGATATTTCTCATATTAGTCTTACTTGGTGGCGGAGCTGGCGAACAAGCCTCAAAGGGATTACCCTCATAACCTGTTGGGCATGTACACATTGGAACATGGCTACGAACATTACAAATAGCATTAAAACCACAAGATCCCGGACAAGGATCTCTACACTTCTCCTGTAAACAAGCTTGATCACTTGGGCAATCAGAGTTCAAGGTACATTCCGGCCTACAATTCGGTGGCTGACCGATGTAGGTTGGAAGACATGAGCAGGAGGCAAGGTTGTTTAGATTGCGACATTCTGAAAACTGTCCACAGGGCGATGGGACACATGGATCGTGATATGGTTCCTGTATAGGAGGAGGTGGTGGAATGGCATAACACCGTGTGAATGCATCGCCGGTGAAACCAGAGCGACACGAACACAACGGACTATGATTCCACACGCGACACTCGGCGTTGGTACCGCATGTACCGGGGCAAGGATCAACACATTTTTGGTTAATACAGGACCGGTCCTGGGGGCATTCATTGTTGGATGTGCATTCAGGTCGACATGTAGGCGGACTACCGATATAGCTTGGCAAGCAAGAGCAAACGGCTTGTTCGCCTACTGTCTTGCATTGGCTATTGGGACCACAAGGTGATGGTGCACAAGGGTTCTTATAATCTTTTTCAGCTACAATGAGAAAAAGAGAGTGCTTTAAGTGAATTAGGTGCCAGGGCATTAGGTTTCAAAACTCTTACGTTCTGCTGGAATCGAACAATATCGGTATGGATCTCCTGAATATCCATCGAAGCAGCTGCAAGTTGGCAAATGATTTATTACATTACATCTGGCATTCTGGCCACAAGTACCAGGACATGGATCTCGACACTTCTGATTTACACAAGCTAAATTGGACGGACAATCTGAGTTCAGAACACATTCTGGTCGACACCCTTCGTAAGGATTTCCAAAGTAATCGGGCAAACATTGGCATGACCCGGCACCTCCTCGGTCTTCGCATCGGGCATTTGCTCCGCAAGGACTTGGATTACAGGGGTTGGTTTCATCAGCAAGTTGAGGTTTTCGTGCGTTACATTGTGTAAAGGGGTTTCCTTCGAAGCCTTCAAGACAGACGCAAGATGGTGTGTGGCTGACAACTTGACATAGGGCATTTTGTCCACAGAGACCCGGACATGGATCTGTGCACTTCTGTTTGATACATGCCAAATTGCTTGGACATTCCGATGAAGATATACATTCTGGTCTACAATTTGGTGGGTTCCCGATGAAACTAGGCAGACAGGAACACGATGGTGATTCTCCTCTTTGCTCACACTGTGAATTCGGTCCACAGGGGCTGGGAACACACGGATTTGTTGGTTCCCGCACGATAGGAGGTTGTGGTAGACGTTGACAGCTGGTAAATGGATTTCCTGAATAACCATTCAAACATGAACAGAATGGATTGTGATTGACTACATTGCAAAGGGCATTTAAACCACATGTGCCTGGACATGGATCACGGCATTTCTGGTTCTGACAAGCTTGGTTGAGTGGACAATCAGAATTGATAGAACATTCTGGGTGACACGATGGTGGACGGCCAATGTATCCGGGGACACATGAGCAGACGGCCTGTTGGTTGACTTCGCGACATTGGCTGTTCGGTCCACAAGGAGATGGTTGACATGGGTTACCGGGAGGTGGAGCTAGATTTCAATATAAAATAAAGATTAGAGAATTCAATTTAACCTAAAAGACAGCTTTATCGACTACCTGGGATTGGCAAACATTGAGTAAAAGCACTGCCAGTCATTCCATCTGGACACCTACACATTGGTATGTGGTTGTTTACTTCACAAATGGCACTGACACCGCATGTGCCAGGGCATGGATCGACGCACTTGCTTCCGATGCAAGCCTTATCGCGAGAACAATCGGAATTGAGGACACATTCTGGACGACAACCCGAATAAGGATCACCATGATATTCTGGCAGGCAGGTGCACTGGCCATTGGAGCATTGAGCGTTGGCGCCACATGGCGATGGATTACATGGGTCATCAAGAACTGGCGGTTCTGAGAAAAGAAATATTAGATTTGGTGGGTATATATTGATGGTTGTTTTACTCGGAGTCGGAGGTTGAATAAAGCAGTTGGTAAATGGATCGCCTGTGTAACCTATTGGGCAGGTGCATATCGGTGTGTGGTTTATCACACTACAGACGGCAAAGTTTCCACATGAACCTGGACAAGGATCGATGCATCTCTCGCGGATACATGCCATACTGGATTGACAATCCGAATTGATGACACATTCTGGATGGCAGTTGGGTGGAGCACCGAAATATGATTGAAGACAAGAACAAGATGGGTGATCGTTGATAGTTTGACACTGCGCATTGGGACCGCACGGTGATGGCACACATGGATCGCGATATGGTTGAATATCCCTGACTGGTGGAGGTGGTGGATTCGGGAAACATCTTGTGAAGGGATCTCCTGTGAATCCGATCCGACACGAACACAGAGGACTATGATTCCTAACTTGGCATTCAGCGTTTTGTCCACATGATCCCGGGCATGGATCGGTACATTTACGATTTATGCAAGCCTTGTCAAATGCACACTCAGAACTAGTTGTACATTCGGGCCTGCAAGCAGGTGGGCTACCAACATAAGTCGGAAGACAAGAACATACAGCTTGGTTTTGAACCTCGCGGCATTGGCTATTAGGGCCACACGGTGTAGGCTGGCATGGATTGACATAATCTCGAACGGCTAAAATGGAAAAAGAAGGTAAGCGTCGATTTGGGAATAGGCTTTAAAGAACCACTCACGCTCTTTAACGGGGCTACAGAAACGGTATGGATCGCCAGTATAGTTGGGGATACAAGTACACGACGGTAGATGGTTGACAACGTTACAATCTGCGTTTTGACCACAAGTTCCTGGACATGGGTCCTTACATTTGCTTTGAATACAAGACTTTGTTGATGGGCAGTCTGAATTTAAGACACATTCTGGACGGCATCCATCATACGGATTACCGATAAACTCTGGCAGGCATTGGCATGCTCCGGCACCATTGCGTTCGGTACATTGGGCATTAGCTCCACATGGACTTGGTTCACATGGGCTGGTAATTTCCGGGGGATCTTGACGAATAGTGTCACAGAAATAAAACGGATCACCACTGAATCCAGTACTGCATACACACATTGGGGTGTGATTGATAACATGGCATTCAGCGTTGCTTCCACACACTCCTGGGCATGGATCCTTGCATTTTTGGCCAAGGCAAGCTTGTGAGCTTGGGCACTCTGAATTGACAACACATTCAGGTCGGCAATTGGGCGGAGAACCTATAAAATCGGGCAGACAAGAGCAGGACGGCGATTGACCATTGACACGGCATTCGGAATTAGGTCCACAAGGGTTGGGACGACATGGATCTTTCACATCTTCAAGCGGAGGTGGTGCAACTGAAATAAAGACCGTTTGAAATATCGAAGGGAACACTAGGTTGAGGTTAAACGCACTTGGTATTGGATGGCAAGCTGCTAATGGGTTTCCAGAGAATCGAGTTCTACAGCGACATATTGGATTATGATTCACAACCGAACATTCGGCATTAACTCCACATGTTCCGGGACAAGGATCCCTACATTTATTTTGTAGGCAAGCTTTGTTGAGAGCACACTCCGAGTTAGAGACACATTCTGGCCGACATTGAGGTGGACTACCGATATAGTCTGGCAAGCAGGAGCACACCGCTTGCTCATTGATTTCGAGACATTGGCTATTAGGACCACATGGTGATGGTTGGCAAGGATTTTGTCGAACTTGTTCTGAAATATGAAGGACTTTTAGCCAAGGAATTTGAAGTAAAGATTTAAGATAATTACGTGGAACAGGGGAGCACTGAACAAAAGCATTTCCGCTCATTCCTTCAGGGCAGTGACACATGGGAATGTGGTTGAAAACTTCACAAATAGCATTTGCTCCGCAAGTGCCCGGACACGGGTCTGTGCACTTGCTTCGAATGCATGCTTTGTCTGTTGGGCAATCCGAGTTCAAAACGCATTCTGGGCGGCAACCGAAATAGGGATCTCCTAGGTATTCTGGTATGCAAGAGCACTGACCGTTCAGACAAATGGCATTGGCTCCACATGGTGACGGATTACATGGGTCAGACGGCTCTGGTGGTGTAGGATCTGCAGGTATTGGATGACAGGATGTAAAGGGATCACCAGTGTAACCTCGCGTACATTGACAAATTGGAGTGTGGTTTATGATACTACATTCGGCGTTAAAGCCACAAGATCCTGGACAAGGATCAGTGCACTTCTGTGATATACACGCCTTGTTGCTTGGGCACTCCGAATTGACGACACATTCTGGTCGGCAATTTGGTGGAGAACCCAGATAAGTTGGGAGACAAGAGCATGATGGATTACCATTGATATCACGGCATTCCGCAAATTGTCCACATGGCGAAGGTACACAAGGGTTTCGATATTCATCTCTTTTCGGTGGTGGTGGAGCTATTTACATGTAAAGATTCAGTTATCAATCCTTGAGTAGAAAAATATATGGGCTTACGTGGTATTGGGTAACACCTAGTGAATGCATCACCTGTGTAGCCATTTCTGCAACTACACAAAGGAGAATGATTTCGAACTCTGCACTCGGCATTAGTTCCACAAACTCCTGGACACGGATCTTCGCATTTAAGGTTCTTACAAGCCTTATCCAGGGGACATTCGGAGTTTGTTGTACATTCTGGTCGGCAAGCTGGCGGACTTCCAGTAAAGTCAGGCAAGCATGAGCAAACAGCTTGCTCATTCATTTCACGACATTGCGAGTTTGGTCCGCATGGTGTTGGTTGACATGGATTAATGTACTCTTTTATGATCGCTAAAAGGTTTTTCAATATTTTAATAAGGTATCTTCTTGTGTGATTTCGGAGAGAACTTACGTTTTTCTGGAATAGAACAGTAGCTATATGGATTACCAGTGTATCCTGATAAGCAGTCACACGTAGGCAAATGATTGATGACATTACAAAGAGCATTCTGGCCGCAAACGCCAGGACAGGCGTCCTTACATTTTTGGTTAACACAAGCTCGGTTTGAAGGACAATCAGAGTTTTGAACACACTCGGGACGACATCCCTCGTAAGGGTTTCCGAAATACTCTGGAAGACATTGACACGATCCAGCGTTGTTGACCTCTCTACATTCGGCATTGATACCACATGGATTTGGATCACAGGGTCTTGTTTCATCTGCAGGTGGTGGCTTGGGTGAACATCCACTGAATGGATCTCCAGTAAACCCTTCTGCGCATATGCACATGGCAGTATGACTAATGACTCGGCATTCCGCATTGATTCCACAAAGTCCTGGACAAGGGTCCTTACACTTCTGACTGAGACAAGCTTTGTTGGTGGCACACTCAGAGTTGGTGATACATTCCGGACGACAGTTGGGTGGTGATCCAACGAATTCCGGCAAACATGAGCATGATGGGGAATCTCCCACGGCCTTGCATTGGGAATTCGCTCCGCAGGGTGAGGGTTGGCATGGGTTCTTAGGTTCATCTCGCACTGGTGCTATTACTTCTTGACAGCGAACAAATGGACTTCCAGTGAATCCTGATGGGCAGGTACAGAATGGATTGTGATTCACAACTGTACACTTAGCTCCCAGTCCACAGGTTCCAGGACAGGGATCAATGCATTTCTGGTTCTGGCAAGCCATGGAAAGCGAACAGTCAGAATTCCTGGTACATTCGGGTCTACACGTTGGAGGGTTTCCAATAAATCCTTCAATACACGAGCAAACTGCATTGCCCTGGAATTCCCGACAACGTGAATTTGGACCACATGGACTTGGATTGCAAGGGTGTTGGACTTCTGGTTCACGTTGAACTGGATTGCATTGTACAAAAGCATTTCCGTTCATATTTTCTGGACATCTACACATTGGAATGTGGTTGATCACATCGCAAATTGCGCTCAGTCCACAAGTTCCTGGACAAGGATCTGTGCATTTATTTCGAATGCAAGCCTTATCCGAAGGACATTCTGTACTAAGAACACATTCAGGACGGCATCCCACATAGGGGTCACCTTGATATTCAGCAATGCAAGTGCATTGACCGTTGTTGCAGATGGCATTGCTTCCGCATGGTGATGGATTGCAAGGATCATCCAAAGCAGGAGGTTCCGCTTTAAAACAAAAAAAAAAAATAGGACAAATTTAAAGAACGCGCTGCAAGAGGTATAATGTTAGAGATCTTACGTTTTGGAGCGATTTGACAGGCTGTAAACGGATTACCCACATAACCTTGAAGACATGAGCAGATAGGTGTGTGATTGATAACGGCACACTGTGCGTTCAAACCACATGAACCAGGACATGGGTCAATACAACGGTTGTTTATGCAAGCCAGGTTACTGGCACATTCAGCGTGAGATGAACATTCTGGACGACAGTTTGGTGGAGCTCCAAAGAAGTTTGGTAAACATGAACACGAAGCTTGCCCGTTAGAGTTGCGACATTGGGAATTGGGGCCGCACGGTGATGGCAGACAAGGATCTTGAATTCTCTCAGGAACAACTATTTGAGGAGGAGCTATACGCGAGAAAATAGGCTCAGTACGATAACATTGGACTAACTAACTAAGGATCTTACGTGGAATAGGGTTACAACGGGTGAATGGATCACCAGTGAAACCGCTTCGGCACGAACACAAGGGGCTGTGGTTATGTACACGGCACTCGGCGTTAGTTCCGCAGGTGCCTGGACATGGATCCACGCATTTCTGATTAAGGCAGGATTTGTCAAGACTACATTCTGAGCTAATGGTACATTCTGGTCGACAACCCGGCGGGGTACCAATATAGGTCGGCAGGCATGAGCATACACCTTGACCGTTAACTTCCTTACATTGGCTATTTGGGCCACAAGGTGATGGTTGACAAGGATTGACGTATTCTTTTATGATGGCTATCAAATAAATAGAGTTACTGGTTTAATGTATTCGGAAGTTAGAGTTTGAAGAGCTTACGTTTAGTTTCTAGAGCACAGAATCGGTACGGATCTCCAGTGTATCCTATTCTGCAGGCACATGATGGAAGATGATTTAACACATGACAATCGGCATTCTGCCCGCATGTTCCTGGACAGGGATCTCCGCACTTATTTTGAAGACAAGCCTTGTTGGATGGGCAATCTGAATTGAGAACACACTCAGGGCGACATCCCTCATAGGGATTTCCAAAATACTCTGACAAGCATTGGCACGAGCCAACGCCATTTTGTTGACGACATTCAGCAAATGCTCCGCAAGGGCTTGGATTGCAGGGGTCAACAAGTTCTGGTGGAGAAGCACGGACCACATTACATTGAACAAATGGATCACCTGTGTAACCAGCTTCACAAGTACACATTGGGGTGTGACTTATGACTCGGCAAGCAGCATTTTGACCACACAATCCAGGACAAGGATCTTTGCATCGCTGACTTCGGCAAACCTGTGTGGTTGGACACTCGGAATTGGTAACACACTCTGGTCTGCAGTTTGGTGGACTTCCGAAGAAGTTTTCTAAACAAGAACACGACGGAGAGCCGTTGATGTTGCGGCATTCAGAGTTTGGTCCGCATGGTGATGGTTGACATGTATTCGTTGGTTCTGGGTCACGTTTAACTAAAGGAAATCTTTTTTTTAGAACTGTTTTACGTGACAAGATGAAATTCTTACTTATTCGCTGACAGAGAACGAATGGATTTCCTGTGAAGAGTTCCGGACATGAGCAGAAGGGATTGTGATTTACAACGGAACACTTGGCATATTGACCACATGTTCCGGGACAAGGGTCTTGGCATTTCTGATTTTGACAGGCCTGATTTTGTGGGCATTCAGAATTGGTGGTACATTCGGGGCGGCATGTCGGAGGACTTCCAACAAACGTTGGAAGACACGAACACACTGCTTGAATGTTAACCTCACGACACTGGCTATTAGGTCCACACGGAGATGGTTGACAGGGATTGATGAAAAGTTCAACTAAAAGAGAACCAATAATGTTTTACAAAGAGTCCCTGAGATTTGTAAGGCAAACATTTACCTTGAGCTGGAATACACTGACTAAATGCATTTCCAGTCATCCCCTCGGGGCAATGACACATCGGTATGTGATTGTGTACTTCGCAAATTGCATTTGAACCACAAGTTCCTGGACATGGATCCAGGCACTTGCTTCTAATGCAAGCACGATCACGTGAACAATCCGAATTGAGAACACATTCAGGACGGCAACCGAGTAAAGGATTTCCCTGATATTCAGGTATACAAGAGCATTGACCGTTCTGGCATACGGCATTCGGGCCACAAGGGTTTGGATTGCATGGATCACGGTCTTCTTCTCGCAGAGGTGCTAAAAACGAAATATTTAAAATTTCTGGGGCACGGTTGGAATAGTCCAAAAAATCCTTACGAGGTGGTTGATGTGGTTGACAGCTAACGAAAGGATCTCCTGTGTATCCAACTGGGCACTGACAACTTGGTGTATGATTAATGACATTACATGAGGCAGCAAAGCCACATGATCCAGGACATGGGTCAACGCAATGCTGACGGATGCAAGCTTTGTCGCTGACACACTCTGAATTGATGGTACATTCTGGGCGACAATTTGGTGGTGCCCCAATGAAATCAGGAAGGCAAGAACAAGATGGAACATTGTTTGTGTTTCGACACTGAGAATTTGGACCGCAAGGAGTAGGCACACAAGGGTCGCGATAAACTTCGATGTCTTTTGTAGGTGGTGGAACTATAAACAAACAAAAAGGTTCAAAAGTTTTCTGATTATATTGACAAACTTGGTGTCATTACGTGGTATTGGAGAGCATCGAACAAAAGCATCTCCGGTGTAACCAGTTCTGCAGGAACAGATTGGACTATGGTTCCTAACTCTGCATTCAGCGTTCTGTCCACATGTTCCAGGGCATGGATCGACACACTTCCGGTTGATGCATGCCTTATTAGCGCCACATTCTGAGCTCGAAGTGCATTCAGGTCTACACGATGGGGGAGTTCCTATGAACTCTGGAAGACACGAACAAACTCCTTGTTGGTTGACTTCGCGGCACTGGCTGTTTGGACCGCAAGGGGAAGGCTGACATGGATTGACGTATTCATGACTTATTGCTAAAGGGATTGAAGATGTAAATGTGAACTGAGACACAAGTGATAAGAGGATCTTACGTTCAGCTGGAATATTGCAATAGCGGTAAGGATCTCCAGTATAACCAACAAAACAGTTGCATGTGGGCAAATGGTTGATAACATTGCATTCAGCATTTTGTCCACAAGTTCCAGGACAAGGGTCCTTGCACTTTTGCTGCACACATGCCTTATTCGTCGGACAATCGGAATTAAGAATGCATTCAGGGCGGCAACCTTCATAAGGATTTCCAAAGTATTCTGCCAAGCACTGGCAGGCTCCAGCACCATTTCGTTCAATACAATTTGCGTTGGGTCCACATGGGCTTGGATTACAAGGATTGATGACTTCCGGAGGCAGTTGTCTCACTACATCACAGTGACTGAATGGATCTCCTGAGAAACCAGTTCTACAAACGCATATAGGTGTATGGCTTACGACACGGCATTCCGCATTCAACCCACAAACTCCCGGGCATGGATCCGTACAACGTTGACCAATGCATGCCAGATTGCTACTACACTCTGAGTTGGAAACACACTCTGGTTTACAATACGGTGGATTTCCGAAAAATCCTTCGAGACAGGTACATGATGGAGCTTCTCCAATACTTCGACATTCCGAATTCGATCCGCATGGCGATGGTTGACATGGATCACTAGGAATAGGATCTGCAGGTCGTTCTATGATCTCTTGACAAGCCACAAAAGGACTTCCCGTAAAGTGTGGAAGACAAGTACAGAAAGGATTGTGATTCACTACAGAACACTTGGCATTACGGCCGCATGATCCAGGGCATGGGTCCCGACATTTCTGATTGACACAAGCCAAATTAGAAGAGCATTCTTGATTGGCTGTGCATTCAGGTCGACAAGTAGGTGGACTTCCAATGAACCCTTGTACACAAGAGCAAACTGCTTGGTTATTTACTTCGCGACATTGACTGTTCGGACCGCATGGTGATGGTTGGCATGGGTTTTGAATAGCTGGAGCTAAAAAGTAAGTTACGAGATTTAAACATTGGTAGGCATTTACAAATTCTAAGTATTTACGTGGAACTGGGGAGCATTGTACAAATGCATTACCAGCCATTCCAGCGGGACATCTACACATTGGTATATGATTGATAACATCACAGATGGCGTTTGCGCCACACGTTCCAGGGCAAGGATCAACGCATTTACTGCGGATGCAAGCCTTATCACGAGCACAATCGCTGTTAAGGATGCATTGTGGACGGCACCCAGCATACGGATCACCATGATATTCGGCAATACATGTACACTGGCCATTGTTGCAAACTGCGTTTGCACCACAAGGCGAAGGATTGCATGGATCATCAAGAACCGGTGCTGAAAAATGATCAGGTAAGTGGATAAAGTTCAATTCAACGCTAGAGTCCTTACGTGGTGGTGCAGGTTCTGGTAGGCAGAAGGTGAATGGATCACCAGTATATCCAACGGGGCAGGTACAACTTGGTGTATGGTTGATGACATTGCAAACTGCTCTATTTCCACATGATCCCGGACAAGGATCACGACATTTTTCTCTTATACAAGCTTGGTTACTTGGGCACTCTGCATTGATTACACATTCCGGACGACAATTTGGTGGAGTACCGATGTAGTTGGCGAGGCATGAACAGGACGGAGATTGATTTATCGTGCGGCACTGTGCGTTAGGCCCACAAGGAGATGGTACACAAGGATCTTGGGGCTCTCTTTGAACTTTAGCAGGTGGGGCAGCTGGAATTGGAATACGTTTAAGGAACGTACCTGGGGTTTTAGCTAATGTGAATAACTTACGAGGTATGGGGAAGCATCTGGTGAAAGCGTCACCGGTGTATCCAGGTTTACAACTACATATGGGACTATGGTTGTTTACCCGACAGAGAGCGTTATTTCCACATGTACCGGGACATGGGTCTTGACACTTCTGATTTATACAAGCACGGTCTGTTGGGCACTCGGAACTTATCGTGCACTCAGGCCTACATACTGGCGGACTACCGACAAAGTTTGGTAGACAAGAGCAGACAGCTTGAGAGTTAATTTCCCGACATTGGCTGTTCGGTCCACAAGGACTAGGCTGACAAGGGTTGACATAGTCTTTGATCGCTGAAATAATGCAAATAAGTAAAAAAAAAGGAGAAGATGGTGATAATTTTCCGAAGACTCACGTTCACGTTCCAGCTGGCAGAATCTGTAAGGATCACCTGAATATCCAGTGATGCAACTACACGAAGGTACATGGTTGACAACGTTGCAAAGTGCGTTTTGTCCACATGTTCCTGGACATGGATCTAGGCATTTATTGCGAAGACAAGCTTTGTTTGATGGACAATCTGAATTGAGCACACATTCGGGGCGACATCCTTCATAGGGGTTTCCGAAATATTCTGGCAGACATTGACATGCTCCGGCATCATTCTTTCTAATACATTCAGCGTTTGATCCACATGGGTTTGGTTGACAAGGATCAACTTGGTCCAGTTGCGTGATCCTAATTGCCAGACACTGCACAAACGGATCTCCTTGGAATCCAGCCGAACAAAGACAGCTTGGTGTATGACTAAGCACTTGGCATTCAGCTCCAGCTCCGCATAAGCCAGGGCATGGATCTTTGCATCTTTGGCTTATACAAGCTTGATTGCTGGGGCATTCTGAGCTTGTCAGACACTCAGGTCTACAATTCGGTGGAGATCCAATGTAATTTGCCATGCATGTACATGCTGGTGACTCACCGACAACTCGGCAGTCCGAGTACGGTCCACATGGCGACGGTGTGCAAGGAGCTTTTGGTACGTAGCGAGGTGGTTCAACTAAAAGGGACAACCGGGTTATAAAAGGTTCATGTGATGCAGAATTGCTAATCTTACTTATTCGCTGACAACTGATGAATGGATTGCCAGAGAACCGTTCGGGACACTGACAGAATGGAATGTGATTGACTACCTTGCACTTAGCATTGTTACCGCAGGTTCCTGGACATGGATCTGTGCATTTCTGGTTGAGGCAAGCTTGACTAAGAGAACATTCGGAGTTCGTTGTACATTCGGGCCGGCAGAACGGTGGACTTCCAACGAACTGTTCGAGGCACGAACATACAGCTTGCTGATTGATTTCTTGACATCTGCTATTTGAACCACATGGTGATGGCTGGCAGGGATTCGTTATTTCAAGTTCTAAGGCAAAAGGGTTTTTACTAAAAGAAATTTTACAACTCAGATTATCGATCTTACTTGGACGTGGCGAACAACTAATGAAGGCATTGCCTTGCATACTTTCGGGGCATTTGCAGTTAGGAATGTGATTCAAAACCTCACAAATGGCGTTTTGGCCACATGTTCCTGGGCAAGGATCAACGCACGTATGTCTTATACAGGCTCGATCTCTGGAGCAGTCAGTGTGCAAAACACACTCTGGCCGACACCCACTGTACGGGTCTCCATGATATTCTGATATGCACGTGCATTGACCGTTGTTACAGATAGCGTTTGATCCACATGGCGATGGATTGCAAGGATCATCTTCGAAAACTTCAGCTAAAGTGCAAAATTTACTGAGGACATCTGAATCAAAGCACCTAGGATAGTACTTACGTGCCACAGGAGGAGGCTTTGCATTACAGATCGTAAACGGATCACCAATGTATCCATCAAAACACGTACAAATTGGTGTGTGATTGACAACGTTACAATTGGCATTGATTCCACACGATCCCGGGCAAGGGTCACGACATTTCTCGTTGATGCATGCTTGGTTGGTAGGGCATTCCGAACTAATGGAACACTCTGGACGGCAATTAGGTGGAGATCCAATGAAATTTGACAAACAAGAGCAAGAAGGTGAACCATTTATTTCACGACATTGAGAATTTGGCCCACATGGTGATGGTACACATGGATTACGATATACATTCTTCACTGGTGGTGGAGGAGCTAAAGAAAATATGGGTCTGAGATTGGAATTCGAACTTTGACGATCTATTGTCTTACGAGGAATATTAAAGCATCTCTGGAATGGATCCCCTGTGAAGCCACTTCGGCATGAGCATATTGGACTGTGATTTCTCACACGGCATTCGGCGTTCTGTCCACAAGTTCCTGGACATGGATCGACACATTTTCTGCTGATACATCCCTTATCGGCTGGACATTCTGAACTTGCTGTACACTCAGGTCTGCAAGCTGGTGGACTCCCAATATTTTCAGGGAGACAAGAGCAAACAGCCTGACTGTTGATTTCACGACATTGGCTGTTTGGACCGCATGGTGATGGTTGACATGGATTTACGTAGTCTTTGATGGCTTTAAGTGACAAAAATATAAATGAGCTATCTTCAAAATTCTGGAGCAGGGAATAAGCTTACGTTCTTTTTCGATATTGCAAAGGCGATAAGGATCGCCGGTATATCCAGAGAAGCAATTACAGGAAGCCACATGATTGATAACTTGGCACTCGGCATTCTGTCCACAAGTTCCCGGGCATGGATCTCTGCACTTGTTCTGGAGACATGCCCGATTTGATGGGCAATCAGAGTTGAGAATGCATTCGGGGCGACAACCTTCATAGGGATTGCCAAAATGCTCAGGCAAGCACTGACATGATCCCGCTCCGCCACGTTCTTCACATTTTGCATTGGTTCCACACGGACTTGGATTACATGGATTCAATGGTTCATCTCTAATTTGAATCTCGTTGCACTGAGTAAATGGATCACCCGTGAAACCTGTTGCACAGATACACATGGGTGTATGAGAAACAACACGACACTCAGCATTATTGCCACAGAGCCCAGGACATGGATCGACGCATTTCTGATTGATGCATGCCAAGCTTGTGGAACATTCTGAATTTGAAACGCATTCTGGTCGGCAAGATGGTGGAGAACCAATGAAAGAAGGTAAGCAAGAGCAAGATGGACTGTCACCTGAAACACGACATTCGGAGTTTGGTCCACATGGTGTTGGTAAACAAGGATTGACAGGTTTAACGTCTCTTACTGGTATTACTACAAAATAGAACACAAGTCCATAAGACTATCTCAAATTGTGGTTGGGAAATGACTTACTTATCCGTTCACAACGAACGAATGGGTTTCCAGAGAAACCATCAGGGCAGCTACAGAAAGGATTATGATTAACTACATTACACTTAGCATTAAATCCACAGGTTCCGGGACATGGATCTCGGCACTTCATGTTCTGGCAAGCTTGATTGAGTGGACATTCAGAGTTCGTCGTACATTCGGGTCTACACTGAGGTGGACTTCCAATGTATTCTGGAATGCAGGAACAAACTGCTGTTTCTTGAACAACCCGACATTGACTGTTCGGGCCACAAGGTGATGGCTGACATGGGTTGCTAGCAATTGGTTCTACAAAGCGAAGAAGGATTAAGGGAGGATTAAAAAAAAAAATGAGGTTGTTTACTTGGAACAGTTCTACACTCGAAGAAAGCATTGCCCGACATTCCTTCGGGGCATCTACACATAGGAATATGGTTGTTAACTTCACAAAGAGCGTTGGTTCCACAAGTTCCTGGACAAGGATCCTTGCATTTGTTTTGCAGACAAGCTCGATTAAGCTGGCACTCGGAATTAAGGACGCATTCTGGACGACACTCGGTGTAGGGATCACCTTGATACTCAGATATGCAAGTACATCGACCGTTATTGCAATTTGCATTTGAACCGCATGGCGATGGATTGCATGGATCATCGAGTACCGGTGGGGAAGTTGCTATAGATGGGGAAAATAAAGCTACAAAATTACAGTAGAAATTGGTTAGGAAACTGCCTTACGTGCTGGTGGTTTGGTATGGCAGTTTGTGAACGGATTGCCTATGAATCCTTCAATACAAGCACACGATGGGGTGTGGTTGATGACTCTACAGAAAGTATTTAATCCACATGAACCCGGACAAGGATCGACGCATTTTTCTCGAATACAAGCTCGATCGCTTGGACATTCCGCATTGATGGTACACTCAGGTCTACAATTTGGTGGTGCGCCAATGTACGTAGCAAGACACGAGCACGATGGAACTCCGTTGATATTTCGACATTCAGCATTAGGGCCACATGGTGATGGCAGGCATGGATCACGGATTTCTTCCTTTAAGATCTGCGGATCGGCTATTAAAAAGAAAACTTAACTTGGAGAAGAAAAACAAAAGCCAGGGATCCCTTACTTGGTGGAATAGGGAAGCATGTTGTGAAGGCATCTCCGGTAAAGCCTGATCTGCAGGTGCAAATAGGGCTGTGGTTACGCACGCGACACTCCGCATTATTGCCACATGGCTTGTCTTCACAAGGATTTTTGCACTTTTGATTGATGCAGGCTTTTGTGGCGTCACATTCTGAACTTATGGTACACTCCGGTCGGCATGACGGTGGTGATCCAACATATTCCTGTCGACAAGAGCAAACGGCTTGACCGTTTACTTCTCGACACTGACTGTTTGGACCACATGGCGTCGGCTGACAGGGGTTCACATATTTCTTGATCAAAGCTAGAGATAGATATTCTGTTAAAATGGGATGAGTTCGGAAAACTAAGACAACTCTCTTACGCTGCGTTGGCTGATTGCAGAATCGGTACGGATCTCCGGTGTACCCTGTGATGCAGTTGCACGATGGCACATGATTCATAACTTGACATTCAGCGTTAAGCCCACAGGTTCCTGGACAAGGATCGAAGCATTTGTTTTGCATGCAAGCCTTATTTGATGGGCAATCGGAATTCTGGACACATTCGGGGCGGCAACTTTCGTAGGGGTTACCAAAGTAGTCGGAAAAACATTGGCAAGATGCTGCTCCGTTCCTTTGTTTACATTCGGCATTTGACCCACAAGGGTTTGGATGACAAGGATCTATGTGTTCTATCTCGATTACTTTGGGAACATCACATTGGATAAATGGATCTCCGATGTAACCAGGCATACAGATGCACATGATGGCATGACTGACAACTCGACATTCTGCGTTCACTCCGCAACGTCCTGGACAAGGGTCTTTACACTTCTGATTGATGCAAGCAAGATTGCTGGGACATTCCGAACTGGTTACACATTCTGGTCGGCAGGTCGGAGGACGTCCTATATAATTTTCAAGACACGAACAAGATGGTGCTTCCCCAATGGCCTTACATTGAGAATAAGGTCCACATGGAGATGGACGACATGGGTCGATGATGTCACGAACTGGTTCCTCAACTATTATTAAGGAAGGGCATAGGTTAGATGTCGAACAATTTCGATGCATTGATAGCGTCTTACTTATAGGTTGACACCGGACAAACGGATTACCACTGAATCTTTCTGGACAGGTGCAGAATGGACTGTGGTTGACCACAGCACATCTAGCACCAATTCCACATGTTCCAGGACATGGATCTCGACACCTTTGATTCAGACAGGCCTCATTTGGTGGGCATTCTGAGTTTGATGTACACTCAGGGCGACACAGAGGTGGACTTCCGATGTAATTCTTTAGACAAGAACATACAGCCTGTTGGTTAACTACCCGACATTGACTGTTCTGTCCACAAGGACTTGGTTGACAAGGGTTTGTGGGTAAAGGTCCTAAAATGTTAAAAAAAAAATGTTTCTTTCACATTCTGCTTCTAACGTGGATGAAGAAATAATAATACTTGTGACAGCTCTGCATCGGATGAACGCACTTCCAGCTGTTCCTTCAGGACATCTACACATTGGAATATGATTGATAACTTCACAAATAGCATTTGTTCCACATGTTCCCGGGCATGGATTCACACACTTGCTGCGAACGCAAGCTTTGTCTCTCGAACAATCCGAGTTCAGCACACACTCAGGGCGACATCCGTTGTAAGGATCTCCATGGTATTCTGGCAAACAGTGGCAGATTCCTCCTGAACATTGCGCATTAGCTCCACATGGTGATGGATCGCAAGGATCAATTCGTTCTCCTAATCAATACTGTTGTTGAGAAAACGAAAGAGGCCAACAAATATCAAAAAATCTTACTTATAACAGGTTGTGTTGGTGCTGGAGCACAACTGGTGAATGGATCACCAGTATATCCAACAGGACATACACAAATCGGAGTATGATTGACTACACTACAATCGGCACCAAAACCACACGACCCTGGGCATGGATCAATGCATTTTTCGCGAATGCATGCCTTATCACTGGCACACTCTGCACTGATCGTACACTCAGGGCGGCAATTTGGTGGGGCACCAATGTAAGCGGCCAAACATGTACAAGAAGCTCTGTTGTTTTGGTTACGACATTGAGAATTTGGCCCACAAGGTGAGGGAGCACATGGATCCGCTTCATATCTTATCACAGGTGGCGATGGTGGTGGCGCTACAAATGGGTAAGAAATATTTTGTGACACAGAGTCTTGGGTAAGAGGATATGTATTCTTACGAGGAATTGGGAAACACCTTGTAAAGGCATCCCCAGTGTATCCACGACGACATGAGCAGAGAGGACTGTGGTTTCGAACACGACACTCCGAGTTCAAACCACAAGTTCCTTCACATGGATCCTTGCATTTTTGCTGAATACATGCCTTATCGGATGCACATTCAGTGCTTAGCACACATTCTGGCCGACAAGATGGTGGCAGACCTATATAGTCCTCGAGGCAAGAACATACGGCTTGGTCGTTCAGTTCGCGACATTGGCTATTCGGTCCACACGGTGATGGTTGACAGGGTTTTGTATGTTCTATCAGGCGAATAGCTAGAGACACAAGGGTATGTTTATGGTTAGGGGGAGATTTGGAAGGACAACCATCGATTTTCTTACGTTTCTCTGGAATAAGGTTACAGTATCTATACGGATCACCGGAATATCCGATCCGGCAACTACAAGAAGGTATATGATTAACCACTTGACATTCAGCGTTAGCTCCGCACGTTCCCGGACATGGATCTCTGCATTTATTTTGTGTACAGGCCCTATTCGCAGGACAGTCAGAATTCAGAATACACTCAGGGCGACAGCTTTGGTATGGGTCACCAAAGTGTTCAGGCAGGCATTGACAAGATCCGATTCCGTTTTGTTCACGACACACGGCATTCGATCCGCAAGGATTCGGCTCACATGGGGTCACGTTTTCATAACTGATTTCTGTAGGGGAGAAACGGGAAAAAGGGTGGAGACAGAGAAACAAGACCATTAGATATAATTGTTCAATGGTTTTTAAGAGATTAGTTCGGCACACACCTGTTAACTAAAAAAGCCAACTAATTTTACGTTTCCGAATGCTGTTGATTAGGTACTTGTTTTGTTGTTTTTGTTGTTGTTGCAGTTTCACCAATATTTTGAATTGATGTTGTGGTTATGAGGCATAAGTGCTTTGCATTTGTGTTCATTAAGTTATTGGCTGTTGATTAATATTTAGTAAATTTTGAAATTAAGTGCAGTTTTATGTTAAGGCAGTGTTTTTTTATTTTCAAAATGTTGTGTGTTGTTTTTAAACTCTAAGCAGACTCAGACTCAAATTAGGATTGTGTTTTTTTTTTTTTTTGGGATAGGTTATAACATCGCTTGATGTTGGGTTAACCCTTAGTTTGCAGATTCAACGACGAGATTAGAATTACGGGTCAGTGTGTGTTTTAGGTTAGAGAGGCAGTGTTTATTTTTTTTGTGAGACCTTCCCAACTCTTGGGAGAGTTTTCGAGAAGGTTAATGCGTGTGTTTTGTTTGTGTGGTGTAACATGATTATTATTACGACTACACACCACTAGCAGTCAAAAAAAAATTATTATATCGACTCAAAGATGATTTCAAAAATGTGTTTTTTGTTTAAATATAAACATAAGCAATATCACCTAAAAAAACTACGAAATGAGTTTACTACAGGCAGGGGTTCTGAACGTTGTATATCGAGTTACGGCAGATTAAAGGGAAGTTTTTAGATTTGTTTTATGGTTTCACTCTTAAGAGGCATACTAAAGTTAGGGGCAGTTTTTAAAGGCAGTTATTTGTTTTAGCATTATACTTTTTAGATTTAGCAGGCAGATTTTACGACGATTGTTCCATTATAACTTAGCATGAGCATGTTATTGCAAATTTTTGTTTTAATTATTTAGTTTATCAAACAACAGTAACTAACAACTTTTGAATTGTCCAGCACTTCCAAGTGACAACGAATTCAGACAGTTCGTACAGAATTGTGCCAACATGGAAGCAGCATACGGATTTTGGTCTTTTTTTTTTTTTGGTTAGTATTTATTATATTGAAAAATGACCTTTGAACGATGCTTTGTGCGGAATTTTTCAAAAGCTGATTTTCACTGGAATTATTAAGAAAAAAAATTCTAACAAACTAGAACAAGCTTTCGAGGAATTTAATTATTTTCTATATCATTTTTCACCTTACCTAAAGTTTTTCAACGAGTTTAGTTTATTGTATTGTTAACCTTTTAATAAGAGAAAATTCGAGAAGACAGAGCTTCAAAAGAGAAACGCCATTCTCATCGCTATCGGGTACAGAATGTGAAGAAGAAGAGCTTACAGAAAGATTACCGAGAAAGAGAGAGTGAACTTGAAAAGCTTTCACATAAATTGAAAAAAAGATTTAAATGTGTACAAGCTTTGTTAAGAAAGCTTTTGTGTATATTAAAAAAGGAAAAGCTTTTCAAGTATAGAAATAAAGGAAAAGCCTTTTTTTCACTTATGTCGTTTTCGAGTGGACGTTCGGAGCTACTCCTTTTTCACTCCTTTTACTCCAAATTTTTCATTTACGATAGGAACGGAACAGTTTCGAAATCCAACCGAAAACGACATTAAAGCCGTTAAAATCTATTTTGAATCAATAATTCAACAAGTCCAATTCAATAGTGCTAAGTCTTTTACTTGGCTGATGTATTTCAGTACATACATAAAATTTGTATTATAAAACAAAGCCTGGCCCTGGGCAAATATTTTTGAAATCTTGTTGGATATAGTTTACATTGGATTTTTGTCAAAAAGTTCATGTAAGCTGAATTGAGCTTCATATAAATTGCATATTGACGAGGCCCTCATTAGTCAACTGATAATTCCAAGTGAGATCGCTGAGACGAAACGCCAATTTTCATGGACTAAAGGCCGTTAAAAGCTATTTTAAATCAATAAATTAAGATGTACGAGCTTTTGTGAGTCCTCACGAAATAATTCTTGAAGACAGAATTACATAAATACAAAATGAGAACATTATTGATTTGGCTTAATTTCAAACAAGTCCGCGGTTAAGTGTTAAAACCTAAGGTTTCAAAATTGATTTAATTCTAAATATGAACGAAAATGTGATTCGAGACAAATTCGAATACCTTAGAACAAATTGTCATAATTATATGTCTTATAACAATTATAATCTAAACTCTAAACGGAGGGGTAAATATCCTCACAGAAGAATTCGTTACATATCCTTTCAAAGTTCTGTTTTATTTTTCTGTGTGCTCTAATGCAACTACATATATATTTTTGATGAAAGTGAGTGTGAATTATAAATTAAACAACAAATCTCTATTTGTAAAGAGAGTTCTTCGGTTCGAGAAAATAAAAACCTTAGTGATACACACAGTGATAAATAACGGTGACATAAAAATTGCAATATATTGCGATATGGTATCTTTTTTCAATACTCATAATTATTTTGCTTGTGCTAAACATACAAATATTCACTCAGTTGAAAAAGTGTAAGGTGAAATGCCAAAAAGTTTGAAATTTTTGCATTTTGATTATGAAGCAAAATTGCAAAGTGCACTTTTGCAGTCAATATAATATTAAAATTGCTTTGTTCTAAATTGTACCAAAATAGCATACCTTAGCCAGGTTATATCGGGGAATTTTGTCCTAACTAAGATCTTAAAATATCTTAAAATCGAACATTTTTAAATAAAATATATCTTTTTTGACAAAATGTAACCCTTCAACCTGGAGCCAGTATCAAGGCGAGAAGCTTTATAAGTATAAAATTGCAATAAGATTCTATTACAAAGCCCATTTTCCAGATTAAATTATAAAAAACTAAATATTTTAACCTTTTGCCTTGCCTAAGAAAATTAAAATATTGTGCAATCCTACCTTGAACTGGTTGGCAACCGGTGAATGGATCTCCAGTGAAGCTGTTTTCACAGGAACATATGGGCATATGGTTGGCTATCGAGCATCGTGCGTTGAATCCGCATGATCCTGGACATGGATCGTCACATTTTTGTCGAATACAGGCTTTGGTTGATGGACACTCTGGATTGATGGTACATTCTGGTCGGCAGTTTGGTGGTGTGCCAATGAATGTTTCCAAGCATGAACAGGCTGGACTATCATTTATAACCTTGCAATCAGAGTTTGGTCCGCATGGTGTCGGTTGGCATGGATCTATTGGAGCTTTTTCGATCGGTTGTTCGAAGCATCTTGTAAATGGATCTCCAGTAAATCCAGCATTACAGCTGCAGACTGGATTGTGGTTGATTACTTGACAGTTGGCATATTGTCCACATGTTCCGGGGCATGGATCGACACATTTCTTGTTCAAGCAAGCTGTTTGTAGAGAGCACTCAGAGCTTGTAAGACATTCAGGTTTGCATGCTGGTGGAGAACCAAGCATTCCTGCTTGGCAAGCACAAACAGCTCCAGATACGGACGAATGGCAAATGCTGTTGGGACCGCATGGTGATGGATTGCATGGGTCACTAGGTCTAATTTCCTTATCTTCGGGGCGACAGCGAATGAATGGATCGCCAGTGTAACCCTTCGGGCAGCTACATATGGGTATATGATTAGAAACATCACATTGAGCCTGTTCGCCACAGGTACCGGGGCATGGATCGATGCAGTGTCTATTGATGCAGGCCTTATTTGGTGCGCAATCCGAGCTGAGAGTACACTCAGGCCGGCATCCAGTATATGGATCACCGAAATAGTCAGGACGGCATGTACAAAATCCTCCATCACACTCAGCATTGGCTCCACAAGGTTGCATATCACAAGGATCAGTTGGCGTGGTTGGTTTTGGCTCTTCAATAATCTCCACACACTGGCTGAACGGATCTCCGGTGAATCTTGGTCTACACGTGCACATTGGAATGTGATTTTGTATGCGGCATTCTGAGTTGATTCCGCAGGAACCTTCACATGGATTGCGGCATTTTTCAGCGATACAGGCCATATCAGGAGCGCAGTCTGTATTGACAATACACTCTGGTCGGCAATTTGGAGGTGAACCTATGTATGCTGGTAGACATGAACATGATGGTGTTTCTCCGTTAGATCGGCATTCAGAGTACAGGCCACATGGATTGGGTACACATGGATTCACTGGTCGTGGAGGTTTTGGATCTGTTTTGATAATAGGTGTTGGATGACATCTAGTAAACGGATCTCCGGTCATATCCAGTGGGCAGCTGCAAATTGGATTGTGATTTATAACCTCGCACTTGGCTTCGATTCCACATGTTCCAGCGCATGGATTGTTGCATTTGAACTTATGGCATGCTTTGTTTTGTGGACATTCTGCATTGACAGTACATTCCGGTTTACAATTTGGCGGCGCCCCAATGTAAGCATCAAGGCATGAACACACTGCTACCCCATTTGCTTCACGGCACTTGCTATTTGGACCACATGGTGATGGACTGCATGGATTTGAGACGGTTGTAACAGTTGGTATGACTTCTCTATAACAAGATGTAAATGCATCGCCTGAGTAGCCAGTAATGCAAACACAGTTTGGCAAATGATTTACTGAGTAACACTCAGCATTTTGTCCACAAACACCTGGGCATGGATCCTTACATTTGTTGCGGATACAAGCCTTATCGGTTGGACAGTCTGAACTGAGGACACATTCTGGTCGGCAACCTTCATACGGATCTCCACGGTATTCATCGATGCATTTACATGAAGCAGCTCCATTGCGTTCGATACATTCAGCATTGGCACCACATGGTGATGGTTCACAAGGCTTGATTTCTTCTATTTCCTGCTGGATGCACTGAACGAATGCATTGCCTCCGAAACCTGTTGGACATGAGCAAGACACTGTATGACTTATGACACGACATTCGGCATTCGTTCCACAAGACCCTGGGCATGGATCGCGGCATTTGTTATTGATACAAGCCTGTGTTGATGAGCAATCCGGATTGATGATGCACTCTGGTCGGCAGTTGGGCGGTGATCCGAAGAATTCTGGCAAGCATTGGCACGATGGTCCACTTGATCCAGATTGACAAATTGAGTTCGGTCCACATGGCGATGGAATGCAAGGATCACGTGGTGTATCAATTTCTTTTTCTAAAGATGTAACTGGTATATCTGTACAACGTTTGAATGGATCTCCCGTCTTTCCTGGTGGACATCCACAAATTGGACTGTGATTGATGACCTCACAGCGTGCATCAATGCCGCATGAACCGCTGCATGGATCAACACATTTTTTGTTGACGCAAGCTTGAGTAGCTGAACACTCACTATTTATGACGCATTCTGGTCGACATTGCGGTGGTTGTCCAATATAACCATCAAGGCATGAACAAACAGCATGATCGTTGACATCTCGGCATTGACTATTTGCTCCACATGGAGATGGAGAGCAAGGAAGTGTGCGGGGGGTTTCCACTATTGGTTTCTGTCGGCAGCTTGTGAACGGATCTCCTTCGTAGCCGTCAACGCATGAGCAAACTGGAATGTGAGCAATGACCTCACAGCGGGCATTTATACCACAAGTTCCTGGGCAAGGATCAACGCATTTGTTGCGCAAACAAGCCTTATCCCTGGAACAATCAGCGCTAAGGGTACATTCTGGGCGACATCCATCGTAGGGATTTCCTTGATAATTATCTTGGCATTGGCATTCTCCTTTGAAACAATCAGCATTTGGACCACATGGTGATGGATTACATGGGTCATCTAAGAGTGGTTTCAAAGTCGATGGTGGTAAGATATTGCAACGGACAAATGGATCTCCAGTATAACCATCGATGCAATTACAAATTGGGACGTGGTTGAGGACATGGCATCTGGCTTCAAAACCACAGGATCCCGGACATGGATCACGGCACTTCTGGTTAATACATGCTTCCGTTGGTCCACACTCAGAGTTAAGAACACATTCAGGTCGGCAGCTTGGTGGACTTCCAATAAAATCTGGCAGGCATGAGCAAGCTGGGCTTCCCCCAACGACTTGACATTTGGAGTTAGGCCCACATGGTGATGGAACACAAGTTGGTGGACGCTCTGTTGGCTCAGGCTCAGTGATTATTTCTGTAAATGGAAATTTATTTAAAGTTATTCATACAAAAGGATCAAAGAAAAACTTACGAGTTTTAGTGCATTGTACGAATGGATCTCCAGTCTGACCTCGTGGACAGGTACAAATCGGGCTATGGTTTTTGGTGGTGCACAAAGCTCCAATACCACATGTGTGTGGACATGGATCTACGCATTTGTTTTTGACACAAGCTCGTTCCGGAGAACATTCTGAGCTGACAACACATTCCGGCTTACAATTTGGCGGCTGATCGATGTACCCACTCTGGCAAGAGCAAACTGCTTGGCTGTTGATGTTCCGACAAATACTGTTTGGTCCACACGGTGATGGGATGCATGGATTCTCATTGACAACGACTACCACCGAAATTTCCTTGCACATGAAGAATGGATCTCCAGTTAGTCCAGGTGGACAGGTGCAAGTTGGAACGTGGTTTTCAACTCCGCAAATAGCACGATCGCCACAAATGTTATCACAGGGATCAACGCATTTGAAACGCACGCAAGCCTGCATAAGCTGGCAGTCTTCGTTTGCCTCACATTCTCTGCGACATCCGCGGTCGGTATCGTAGGCATTGCCTTCGAAACCTTCGTGGCAGGAACAAGCTCCAGCACCATTTCGTTCGCGGCATTCAGCATGCGGTCCACATGGGGATGGATCGCATGGAGAACTTGGTGGTTCGGTCGAGATCGCTCGAATAATCTGATTGCACCCCAACAGGGCATCTCCTTCATACCCATCGGCGCAGGTGCAAACTGGATTATGTTGAACAACCTTACAAACAGCATTATTTCCGCATGATCCAGGGCAAGGATCTAGGCAACGTTCATTTTGACAGGCTAAATTGTTTTGACATTCGTCATTATTGGTACATTCTGGCCGACAATTTGGTGGGCGACCGACGTAGTTAGCTTCACATGAGCATGCGGCCTGATCTCCGATCTCGCGGCACAGTGCGTTCGGTCCGCATGGCGATGGAACACAAGGATTTTGTGAATCGCGATCTGTTGCGACCTGTTCCATACATGATACGAATGGATCTCCGGTTAGTCCTGGTGGGCATGTACAAATCGGATTATGGTTTACAACTTGACATCTAGCACTCGATCCACAAGTTCCCGGACATGGATCAGTACATTTTGTATTGATGCAGGCACGATTCTGTGGACATTCCGAACTTACAACACATTCTGGCTTGCAGTTTGGTGGAGCTCCAATATATCCTTCGTTACACGAGCATACGGCATGTCCATTTATTTCATGACATTCACTGTAAGATCCACACGGCGATGGTTGACAAGGGTTCGTTGGAGCATCTGTCACAGTTTCAATAACACTACATACACTATGAGCGTCTCCAGTAAAACCTTCAATGCACAAACAACTTGGAGCGTGGTTCAAGACCCTGCATTCGGCATTCAAGCCACAAACTCCTGGACATGGATCTTGGCATTTGTTGTTAATGCACGCCTTTGTACGGTCACAGTCTGAATTTTGAACACATTCCGGTCGACATCCACTGTATGGATCACCAAAGTATTCTGGCAAGCATGTGCATGATCCAACTCCATTTCGTTCCCGGCAGACAGCATTTGCCCCACAAGGCGATGGATTACATGGATTCCTTGGCTCGTCTGTTGGTTGAACTAAGAAAAGACAATGCAATATAAAGTTAGTATTAGTCATGGGAGAAAAGAGGGTATTTATTGGTCATAAATTACTTCTTTCAATGAAGGAACATCCTGAGAATGGATCACCGGTATACCCACTTTCACATTGACATTGAGCATTATGCTTAATGACATTACACAAAGTGTGTATACCACAAGCTCCCGCACATGGATCACTACATTTTTGATTGATGCACGCCAAATTGGCTGGACATTCCGAACTACTAATGCATTCGGGTCGACAATTTGGCGGACGTCCAATATAATTGGATAGACAGGAACATGCAGGTGAGCCACCAACTTCGATACATTTCGAGTTGGGACCACATGGAGACGGCACACAAGGATTACCAGTTGGGATATCAGGTTTGACTACATTATTGTGAAAGTAGTGGTAGAGCAGGCAAGGTGTGTAGGTTGATAGTAGTAGAAGTAGTAGATATAGATATAACATTCATAAAAATAAAAATAAAAATAAAATAAAACACAAAACAATATAAATACATGCAAATAAAAATAAAAAAATAAAATCTATAACCTGTGGAAGGGGGCTTGTCGGAGTGGGTTTAATTAAGTGCTTATAATAAGGAACATGCAAAAAAGTACTATAATATTTCCGAATTTTAAAATTAACCTCTTTTACGGATTCCGTCGTTAATAGGAGATCTATTACGAAGCTCTCAATCGTTATCACAAAGCTTAATGTTATTTTCGTGTGGACGTTTAGAGTAACTGCTTTTCCTACAAGTTTTCTATAGGAATGGAACAGTTTCGAGATCAATCGAAAACAGCATTTGGTGAAAATGGGATTTACAAGAAGAAAACAAGGCTTGAAGTACATCTGTAATTGCGTATTCGTTTATAAAGATTTTCCCATTTGGAACTGATTTCATTCCATTTGTATGAAAAACACTAATGTCGTTTTCATGAGGACGTTACAAATTCCTCCTTTTGCATTCATTTTACTACAAATTTTCCATTTTCCATGGGAATAGAACAAGTCCGAAATACATACATAGTATGTATAGTAGACATAGTTCGTTAATGATGCGTTCGTAATGACTATTTTGAAATTTTCCACCACGAACGAAAAGAATTGAAAGATAGCATTTCTAACATTTTAATTAAATTCCAGCTATGGTGGTTACCGTAACAGAGGTTAGTATTTCACTCCAACAAACCGCCTTCCCCAGAAGAAGAACAACAACGAAATATAGGTACAACATGCTTACACAAAATTTTTTCACATCTATTGAAGGGATCTCCGGTATAGCCCGGAGGGCAGGAGCATGCAGCATAATGATTGATAACCTGGCAGCGTGCCTCGGGGCCACATGTGCCGGGACATGGATCAACACATTTTTGATTCTCACACGACCGGTCCTGAGGACACTCAGAACTGACTACACACTCTGGTTTACAGTTCGGTGGTGATCCAATAAAGTTATTTAGACAAGAACAAACAGCATGACCGTTGGTTTCGCGACATTGACTGTAGGGTCCACATGGTGATGGAACACATGGATTTTCTGGTGTTTCTGATAAATTCGAGAAGAAATAGAGATAGGAGCGTCAGACACAAATAATTCAAATCAGGAGGGTTAGTAAACGTTTTGTTTTCTGGTTAGTGAGTCACATACTTGGTTCTGGTGGAGTTTGCTGAATCTCATGACACGCACTTAGTGCATTTCCAGTAAATCCTGGAAGACAAGCGCAGTTGGGTGCATGATTGACAACTTGACACTCGGCATTGCGTCCACAAACTCCAGGACAAGGATCAATGCATTTGTTGTTATTGCAGGACTTATCCCTTGGACAGTCACTATTTGAGACGCATTCAGGACGACATCCGCTGTAGGGATCGCCGAAGTATTCATCAAGACAAGTGCACGAACCGGCTCCGTTTCGTTCCTTACATTGTGCGTTTGGCCCGCATGGCGATGGATTGCAAGGGCTGATGTTTTCGTTTGGAATTTCAATGGCTGTTGAAAAGGGATTTTTTTTTTAGAACTGAAGACTTGTTCAAAATTGGTTGTCTTACGTGTAGGATTACATCCGGAGAATGGATCTCCTCTAAAACCGGAATTACATGAACAAATCGGTGAGTGGTTGACAACGTTACAATAAGCATTAAAGCCACACGATCCAGGACAAGGATCCTTGCAGCGTAAATTGACACAAGCAAGATTAGCTGGGCATTCAGAGCTTATGGTACACTCAGGGCGACAATTTGGTGCGCGACCAACAAAATTAGGAAGACATGAACAGACGGGGGTTTCCCGAACTTCTCGACATTGTGCATTTGGCCCACAAGGGCTGGGAACACAAGGATTTTCTTGACGAACTGTTGGTGTTAGGTCACCTAAAAAACAGAATTGAATGAAATAGGATGAACCTCAGAGACCTCAGAGGGGTTGTAAGCAGGCTTACGTTCTTCTTTGATGCATCGAATAAATGGATTACCCGAGAAATTTGCTGGACAAGAACAAATGGGATTGTGATTGGTGACCTTACAAACAGCCTGTTGGCCGCAAGTTCCCGGACATGGGTCAACACAGCGCAAATTCAAACAAGCCTTGTCTTGAGAGCACTCAGAACTAACGGAACACTCTGGTCGACAAGCTGGCGGTGAACCAATGTGGTTCTGAAGACATGAGCAAACCGCATGTCCGTTTACCTCGCGACAATTACTGTATGGGCCACATGGTGATGGTTGGCAAGGCTGAACAGGAGTTAGTTCTACAATTTAAAAAAATAAATCAGAAAGGTTGCTTTTCACTGTGTAGTCGTAAACATACGAATGCGAATCTCCCGACAATATTCCGAAGGGTTTCCAGTTAAACCTGATGGACAGCTACAACTTGGCGTATGATTGATGACATGGCATTCAGCTGCAACTCCACAAACTCCAGGGCATGGGTCGCGACATTTGTTGTTAACACATGCTCGATTCTTGGCACAATCAGAATTCAATACACACTCTGGTCGACACTCGCTATATGGATCACCAGTGTAATCTGGTAAGCAAGTACATGAACCAGCTCCTTCGCGTTCCTTACAGATGGCATTAGCTCCACATGGTGATGGATTGCATGGTTCGGGTCTTTCGGGTGGAACTTCAACTAACAGACAAAAAAACAAGGAACAGTGTTGAAAAATACGTCGAGTTATCGTTTAACTTTGAAGCCATACTTATTGGACTACACCCTGAGAATGGATCACCCGAATAATGTTCGATACACCTGCAGACTGGTCTATGTTTATTTACAGTGCAAGTGGTAAACGAACCGCATGTCCCGACGCAAGCATCTTGACATCTTTGATTGATGCAAGCCCGATTGCCAGGACATTCGGAATTCGATGTACACATGGGTCGACAGTTGGGGGCACGTCCAATATAATTCGGCAAGCATGAGCATATAGCATGCTCATTTTGACCAACCACCCGGCATTGTGAGCTTGGCCCGCACGGGCTTGGAACACAGGGATTCACATCCTTAGCATAGGTAATGATTTCTACATAATATAACCAAAACACATGCAAGAAAGAAAGAAAGAAAGAGAAAAAAAAAACAAAAAAAGCAATTTATGAGCATGCAAAGCGTGTCCTTAGGTAATTTCGTCGTGGCTTACTCTTTTCTTCGTATATACAGCGCAGGAACGGGTCACCGGTGAATCCAGGCATGCACGTACATATCGGATTATGATTGACAGTTCTACACTTGGCGTTCAGTCCACATGTGCCTGGACATGGATCTTTGCAACGTTGATTGATGCAAGATCGGTCCTGAGCACATTCGGAGCTGGACATACATTCTGGCCTGCAGTTGGGTGGAGCGCCAATATAAGTCGCTATGCACGAACACACCGCATGACCATTGACAGCACGGCAGTTGCTATACAGTCCACATGGGCTGGGTTGACAAGGGTTTGTCTGGATAATTGGTACGACTGTGGATTTTGTGTGTGGATCGTGAGTATTTATGTTTTCAAGATTCATTAAGGGTGTTAGTAAAATCTTACTAGGGTCTTGGGGTATCAGTTGACATCCGCTAATTGGATTTCCAGTATATCCCGGCAGACAGTTACAGTGTGGCGAATGGTTAACTGCACCACATTCGGCGTTATATCCACACATTCCAGGACATGGATCAATGCATTTGTTGTTGACACATGCCTTCGACTTTACACAGTCTGTATTGATGACGCATTCGGGCCTACATTCGACATAAGGGTCGCCAAAGTATTCAGGAATGCACTTACAAGATGCAGCTCGATTTCGTTCTTGACAGACGGCATTCAAGCCACAGGGAGATGGATTGCAGGGCATGACTGGTTCAGGTAGTTCTGAAAAATTTGGCACTGCATTTAGAAATCGATCGGATTTGATAGGATATCGTTTGAGTCTTACGTGGAACGTCGAGGAAACATCCGGAAAATGGATCACCCGTATAACCTTGATTGCACATGCAGATTGGTGTATGTGACCGAACATAGCAAACAGCGTTCGATCCACAAGAACCGATGCATGGATCAGCACAATGGGTGTTCATACAAGCTAAGTGTGAGGGACATTCCGAATTAATGGTACATTCTGGTCGGCAGTTCGGAGGTCTGCCAACGTAATTGGCTACACATGAGCACACAGCTCCAGTGTTGGCGACTCTACATTGAGAATTTGAACCACATGGTGATGGCACGCAAGGATTAGTTGGCCGCGTTGGCTCTCTTACTATCGGTGGAACTAAAATAGGGAAAATTAGTAAAGTTCTCGCGGGAACTCTTCCAAGGTGTTCTTACTTTTCTCGGCAACACACAGTGTGAACGGATCACCTGTGTAACCCCTAGCACAAGTACATATCGGTGAATGATTCGTAACCCTGCATCTAGCATTATTGCCACAAGTTCCAGGGCATGGATCTCTGCAACGTTGATTGATGCACGCCTTGTCTGACGCACACTCTGAGCTAATAACACACTCAGGTCGGCAATTCGGCGGGCTACCAATGTAATCAGGAAGACAAGAGCAGACAGGCCTATTTGCATTAACCTGACATGTGCTATACAGCCCACATGGCGAAGGCCTACAAGGATTTCTAACCGGTTCAATGGCTTTAACTAAAAATTCAAATTATTCTATAAAAAAGATTCCTTTGGTAACAGGGTTGTTAGATCTTACTTTCAGGGATCAAATGGCAAATCCTTAAAGGATTTCCAGTATAACCTGGTGTACAACTGCACACCGGAAGATGGTTGTGCACTCGACATTCTGAGTTTATACCACACAGATCTACACACGGATCCACACATTTCATATTTACACAGGACTTGGTGCGAGGGCAATCAGAGTTTTGGACACATTCAGGACGGCAGTTCAAATATGGATCACCAAAGTAATTTTGCATGCAAGTACATGAACCAGCACCATTTCTTTCTTTACAAATAGCGTTTGATCCGCACGGTGATGGATGGCACGGATCTACAAATTCTGGCACTACTTTTGTTTTTTTGTTTTGTGAAGGACGAATATAGGACAAAAGAGAAAAAGGAAAAAATGATATTTACATATAAATAAAATAGCCAAAATGGAATCATCATGCATAGTGAGGAAGGTGAAGTGCGCAAAGAAATGAGGTATGGTCAAATTTTTCTTTTGAAGAGCTACAAATCTTAAACGTCTAAACTTACCTTGGCGCATGTTGCAACCAGCATAAGGATCACCTTCGTGACCTTCAATACAGGAGCAGATGGGTTTGTGATTTTGGGAGCTGCAAACGGCATTGAAACCGCAAGCTCCAATACATGGATCTTCACATCGTTGACGGATGCAAGCTCGATTTGATGGGCAGTCTTGATGTATAACACACTCTGGACGGCAGTTTGGTGGTGCACCGAACATACCAGTCGAACATGTGCAGACCGCACGGCTATCCATTTGTCGGCATTCAGCATTCGGACCACATGGACTTGGAATGCATGGATTTACCTCAGGTGTTGGTTTCAAAGCTGTAGGGATTTTTTGATGCAAGAATAAGCGGTGCTTTTAAAATTTCACAGAGTGACTTACGTTTTGGAACACATTGTTCAAACGGATCTCCAATGAAGTCTGTTGGACAAGAGCAAATTGGATTGTGATTGACAACTTGGCACTTGGCATTGAATCCACAGGTTCCAATGCATGGATCGACACATTTCTGATTGATGCAAGCCAAGTTTTGGTTACATTCAGCACTAACAACACATTCTGGTCGGCATGCTGGTGGTGATCCGAAGTAACCTACTTGGCATGAGCACGTTGGACGACCGTCGATGACACGGCATAAACTGTTCGCACCGCATGGTGATGGCTCACACGGGCTTTTAGGGCCAGTATCTATGTAGCGGAAATGAAAATGCCGTAACCATACGGAGTTCAGTCATATTAAATTACTTACGAGTTGGTTCACGCCTGCAACCGCTGAATGGGTCTCCTTCAAAACCTCGTTGGCAGCTACATGATGGCACGTGGTTCACCACCGAACATTCGGCGTTGGTTCCGCAATTGCCCACACAAGGATCGCGACAATGTTGTTTTATGCAAGCCAAAGCCGATGAGCATTCCGAGTTGTAGACACATTCTGGACGACATCCTGTTGTATAGGGATCTCCAATGTATGGATCGATACAGGTGCAACGATGTGCTCCATTACGTTCTGAACAAACTGCATTTTCGGCACATGGGCTTGGGTAGCAGGGATCAAGTCGGTCTCGTGGTTCTGAAAGACAAATAAAATAAGCAAAAAAGCAAGCATGGAAACTGACTGTAGAGTCTTACGTTCTGGAGTTGGTGAACATCCAACAAAAGCGTCACCCTCATAGCCCTTGTCACAACTACAGTGAGCAGAATGTGAGATCACAGTACACCGGGCATTAAGTCCACATGTATTTTCGCATGGGTTTTGACATTTTTCCTGGATACAAGCCTTGTCCAAAGGACATTCGCTGTTAAGTGAACATTCTGGTCGGCAGTATGGTGGACTTCCAATATAGTTAGCAACACATGAGCAAACTGGACGTCCTTGTTTTACTTGACAAATTGAGTTCGGTCCACATGGCGAGGGTAAACATGGATTTGTGGGACGTTTTGTTGGCCCAACTTCAGTTGGGGCTGGAATTCGTGAACATGAAACAAATGGATCGCCTTCAAAGCCTGGTTCGCAGCCACAAACTGGGTTATGATTAAGAACTTCACAGCGAGCTCCAATTCCACAAGTTCCAGGACATGGATCCGTACATTTTTGATTGATGCATGCCTTGTTGAGAGGACATTCTGAACTAACAACGCATTCAGCTTGGCAAACTGGTGGTGCACCCTTGTATCCTGGAAGACAAGAACAAGCTGCATAACCTTCTGGTGTGCTAAAGCAACGGCTGTTTGGTCCACAAGGTGATGGTTCACATGGATTCCCTGGAATCATTTTATCAGGTGGTGGCAGGTAGAATGGATGGCAAGCTGTAAAAGGATCGCCTGCATAACCTTCTTGACAAATACACACCGGAGCATGATTGACAACATGACAGTTTGCATGAACTCCACAAACTCCAACGCAAGAGTCCACACAACGAGTGTTGACACAAGATTTATCCATGGTACAGTCAGAATTAAGAACACACTCTGGACGACAGCCTACAAGAGCATCGCCAAAGTATCCCTTTTTGCAGACACAAGCTAAACCTCCTTTGCCACGCTTACAATCAGCATTAGCACCACATCTGACAGTGTTGCAGGTTTCTTCCTTTGTTGGATGGATTGGTGATTGGGCCGAACAGTGCTCATAGGGATTTCCGAAAAGACCCTGTGGGCAGGAACAAACTGGCCTGTGTTCTAAGACGTAACAGACCGCGTTATGACCACAAGACCCTGGACATGGGTCTAAGCAGTTTTGATTTACACAAGCTCTATCGAAGGGGCAATCCGAATTTGACAAACATTCTGGGCGACAACTTGGGTTGTGAATAGCGTCTGGTCCAAAGCATGGATTACATAGTGCGATTCCATCTCCATATACCGAACAAACGTCACTCGGTCCACATGGTGAAGGGTTACAAGGATCGCGAGTCACATTCTTGAAGACTGGGATACATTGTAAGAATGAATCTCCCACATAGCCCTCGATACATGCACAGGTTGGTGTGTGCTGAATGACCTTACACAATGCATTAATACCGCATACACTTGCTGCGCATGGGTCTACGCACTTCCTGTCGACACAAGCATTTGTTGTGCCACAATCTGAATTGATTACACATTCTGGTCGACATCCACTCTGAGGATCTCCGAGATATTCCGGAAGACACGAGCAGACAGCACGGTTCTTCATTACCTTGCATTCGGTGTTAAGTCCACATGGACTTGGCTGGCATGGATCCTTAGTAGATGTTTTAGGTGCATCCATTGTGAAACAAAGTATTCCTGGATTTCCCGTCAAACCTGGATTGCATGTACAAACTGGATGGTGTTCTTCCACACGACAGTTGGCTTGTACACCACAAGCCCCAGGACATGGATCGTAACATTTGAAGCCCATACAAGCCTTATCCCTGGTACAGTCACTATCAACTTGGCATTCATACCGTTGACATCCTTCAGGACTTGTTGGATCACCGACTAGGCCTTGAGGACAGCTACAAACTCGATCATTTGGCCCCTGTGTCGAACAGATAGCATTTGGGCCGCATGGATTAGGTTCACAAGCACTTCTTGGTGGCTCGCGACATCCACCGTACGGATCACCAATAAATCCTGGACTACAATAGCATTGCTCTCTATTACCAACTATATAACAATCTGCATTTCTTCCACAAGGACCAGGGCGGCATAATTCAATCGTCACTGCTGGTTCTTGACAAAGTTTGAATGGATTGCCAACTTTGTTGTCTGGGCAGAAGCAAACTGGGTCACGTCCTGAGTCACACACTGCACCCTGTCCGCATGGATTTGGATCGCAGGGGTTGACTGGTGCCACACATCCTCGGATGGTGTTAGGACTTTCAACATAGTTCGGTAAACATGTGCACTTCGAGAATCCATTACCTAAAATTGTGCACTGAGTATTTGGTCCACAAGGTGACGGATCACATGGATTTGTTGGCAGTTCACATGGTACGCTTGGTGGTTGACCTTCATATTCAGGCAGGCAGAAACAAATTGGCGAGTTTGATACAACACGACATCCACTGTTCGGTCCACATGGGTTTGGTAAACATTCATCTCCTTCAGGAACTGAAATTAAATTTAATAAACATCTATGTAGGTCTAGGGGGAAATCAATGTTAATACTTACTGCAATTCTTGAAAGGATTTCCAGTCAAACCCTTGGGACAGAAGCATATCGGGTTACCTCGATCAAGCTCGCACAGAGCATTCACACCACAAGGATTTGGATCGCATGGATTTGTTGGAGGATTACAGCTCAATTCTGGATTACCACCGTATCCTGGTGGGCACTTACATACACCTTGATGATTGACCACATCACAGAGGGCATTCAAACCGCATCTGCATGGTGATGAACATTTTCCGTTGACACAAGCCTCATTCGAATCACACTCGGAATCCGATCGGCATCCCTGAACTCGTTGGCACTGCACATAAGCATTTCCGACGAATCCACTGAAACAGTGGCACTCGATTCCATGATTTGCTGGAATACATTCGGCATTCTCTCCGCAAGAGTCTTCCATGCATGGATTGACACATCGTCGATTCAATCGATCGCATAGCTTATCCGGTGGACAATCTTCATTGTATTGACAAACCGACTTTACGTCTTGAACTAGAGGTTTATAAGAAGTGAGGAGATTCGTGATTGATATGTACATGAGTGACGTGAGAAAAAACAAAAGCAGGTACACAAATCAAGTGATGTCCTTGTTATATCCTAAGCTTTTACAAACCTGGTTGACATCCAACGAAACCGTTACCCTGGTAGCCATCTTCACAGCTGCAGTCGGAACCATGATTTGTGTTTATACAGATCGCATTAAAGGTACAAGGATTATGCACATCACAAGGATGTTGGCATTTCTCACCGATGCAAGCCTCTGTTATGCCACAATCTTCATTGCGGGTGCATTCAACTGTTTAGGTACAATATTTGGAACAAAGTTGGTGGTGGTGGTGCGGTAAAGAAAAGTAGAGAAAAAAGTTTTTGTTGTGTATGAGACAAAAGTTCAAAAAAAGTGCTGAAGGATAAAAATTCAAAAACAAATGGATTTAGGCTCAGCAATTGAACACTTTGTGTATTGTACATTTCTCTTCTATTATGTACAAACTGTGATCCTTGAGAGGTTGTTGCTGATTGTTGGGTTTCATATAAGGTGAGTTGTTGTTGTTGTTGTTTTTTTTTTTAGAAAGTTAAAGAGTAGTATAAGGTTAAAAAGGGTTAGTTTCTTACTTGTTCCCATTGGAGTACATTTGATTGTTGGATTTCCTTCATGTTCCTTTGGGCACGAACATATGGGTCGATGCATTTTTGCAACACATTTAGCAGTTGGTGCACAAACTTCAGCAAACTCACAAGGATTTTGACAAAAACCCATATAACATGCCTCGGTATCAATACAATCGTTATTCGACTGACACGGATCGGGTATTTTTGGATTGCCCGGCGATTCTGTTTGCGGCGATTAGGGGTTAGAAGGATTATAATTATTAGTGGACAATGTTGGTTAAACAGTTTTATTTATGATTTGATGAAGAAGTTAAACGTGTTCTATTTACACAACAAAAATTAAAATTAAAATTAAAATTTTAAAGCAGTATTTGTACAAAATTGTTAAGGGTTCAATAAAATCTATAGTGGTTTGAGTGAGGAAATAAATTTGAAATTAGCTGAGGTGAGTTTTATATACAAATTCTACATAATGTGTATGAAATATTCGGAAAATATAAATTTTACTGCAGTGACAGCAGTGATGTGCGTTACACTTATTGCCAAGCAATAATTCTAAGTATTTGAAAAATGTATTTTGGTATGGAACAAAAAAGAGTTCTCAAGTAGTTAGAATATAGGACGTTCTTTATTGTGTCTGTTCTTTTTAAACAATGTTCTTAGCTAAATCTTAGGCAAAAATAAAGATTGTTAAACTTGGTATTAGCCGCGAAACTTGAAATCTAATCAATATTTATGATAATTGACATTGGGTAGCATGTTTTAATATAATATTAATTACTTCAATTCCACCCATCAGTTCCTAAATTTAAAATCATATTAAACATGTGTCAATAAAGTTTATATATAAAACTGAATTCAATCCACAACTTTACATTCCACAAAGATTTTGGAATGTGTTCCCTTTTCATTACACTTTGCATTCCACACCACGGTGTGTACGAGATTTTGGCATATGTTCCTTTTCATTCCACATTAGGCGTTATATACAGTTCGAATAAAAGTAAAATATCTTAATATAAACGTCAGCGTGATATTTATGTTCCACAGCTTGTGCTTTTAAAGAAAATTAATCGACTGGCAAACTTTAAGCCTGTCACTACATTCTCTTTAATATCATATGATCAGGAATTCATCATTTAGTCGGATAAAATATTGTGGAATGCATTTATTCTTCACTTCGGGAAAGTGGGTAATAAGTTGTATGTTTATTGAAAATCAAAGGGTACTCTTACGTTAACGTCACAAAATACCGTGTGAAAGCTTAAAGGCCCATTTCTAAAAATTCAAGTACAAATGAAAGTGGTAGAAAAAATAAGAAGATAAATCTCAAATAATCCGGGATACATTTTACGATAACATTCATCCACAAGGAATATTTTGGGTGTTTTTTTTTCTAGCACTCAACTAACTAAATTCAATATTATTCCCTCATATATATTATTTTCAATTGTAAATTGCATTGCTGCTTATTGTATATTATTATCTACACAATTTACAGATTGTTACTGGAATACTTTCAAAAATTAATAATAATAAGAATATAAAAAATAACAAAATATGTACAACCAATGCAAATAATGTCGAATACTAGGTGTGAATTAAAAAATGAATACAAAAAATGTTAATGAATATTAATGTTATACCTGTTACACAATCAATATTATCATCATTAGTTTTCGAATCACAAATAACACGACAACGACCTGCTACGCAAAGTTTCTCGACTCCGCAATTTGTGTTGTTGACACAAACTTTTCCAATCATGACATCATCAACAACAGTTGTTATTAAATCTGTTGTAGTTATTGGCAAGAATGTTGGTGTTGTTGGTGTTTCAATGTCTTCAATACTGGTTGATCGTGTCTCATCGCCTGTTGTTGATATGATAGATGGAGTAGTGACATCGCCCATTGTAGTTATTCTTGGAGGCGTGGTATCGTCATCTATCACAGGCAATGTGGAATCGTATCTTACTGTAGTGGTGAGATTCTTAGACATTGTTGTGTGGAAGTCGGTATAATCAACCTCAAGTGAAGTGTCACCGCGAGTTGATGGTCGTTTGGTATTTTCTACGGAAACATGGGTGTGATTGTAGACTGGGAAGCTAGTTGAAGTGGTTCCAGCTTGTGTCGTGGAACGCACAGGAACTGATGGTTCAGTTTTTTCCTCCACAACAGTTATTGACTCGGTTTTAGTCTCTATTGTAGAACTTGTTGATGGGAATGTGGTTTGGACTCCACCTAAAGTTGTGGAATCTATTGGCACAAATGTTGTCTCAACAGTTTTTTCTGTTGTAGTAGTATCTTTCTGTACTTGGGTAGTGGATTCCACTTTCATTGTGGAACTACTTATACTTCCTGTAAAATCATCTTCTCCCTTAGTTGATTCAAATGATGTTGTTAAGCTTGATCCATCAAAACTACTTTCAGTTGTTGTGGAAATAGATCCAGTTATATTATTTTCACCGATGCGGTAAGTTTTAGTTGGCCCAGTCTTTGTGCTGCTATCAACTGCAGATTCTGTAGGAGCTCCGGTCGTTGTGACATTTCTTATTGCAGTTACAGTTCGTTCTGTTGTAGTAAGTGAACTTATTTGTGGATACTCTGTGCCTGATCTTTCAATCGTAGTATCTTCAATTATCGAACTGGTCGTTGTCTTGATTTTTGATGTTGGCGTTTGTATAGTTGTCATTGGGCTTAGTGTTGTTGAAGGCTCCTCAGCTACCGATAGTACTGTCGATATAACTGTATGATCTTCAGTGATACCAGTCGTTGTCTGTTGCATTGTTGGTGTTGTTGACTTGGAAGCTGTGTTAGTGTTATCAGTACTAAAACCACCCATATCGATAAGAACCGGTTTAAGGGTAGTGTCATATGTTATGGTGGTTGAAGCAGTGGCAGTAGTACTTGTTACTTCAGTTAAATTGGTAGTGGTAGTAGAAGTAGTAGTGGTTGTTATATTTGCTGAAGATTATTTACATGATTAAATTGGTGTTTTTTTTTTTTTAATAAAACTAAAATTTTGAAAATATATATACACAAGTTCTAGACCAAAATTCTCAAAAAAGTGAGATACTCCACCAAAGCTTCGGGATTATAGGCTAAGGTAGAGAACTCTTGTGATAATCAATTGTCGCTTATGATTTAAATATTTTTGTTTTGCTTTTTGGTTATAATGTTATATTTTACATATTTTTGGTGCAATTAATTTATGTGCGACGTTAATAATGTTTAAACATTAATATTTACAATTTTGTTTTTTTTTTTTCAAACAGAAGCTACTTGTCAGAAATAAAGTGACACTTACCTTTGATGCAAGCCCCTGTTGTTGGATCGCATGTCGTTCCATATGTGCAGTGTTCACAACCTGGTGTTCGTCCAGGTTCGGGAGCTGAAAGTTTGTTTGAAACATTTTTAATTTTACTTTTATCTTTAAACTAATGCAAATATATATAAAGGAAATCTATCAAAACCCTAAACCCCAATAGGTTGAATGCTTCCGCCATTAGATTTAAGTGGTCGAAGAAGTCGAGAGGTTTTATTTTAAAAGAGGAGGCTGGATATGGAATTGTATTGATGATGCGGAGCTTAGACCATAAGTAAGGGGTTTGTAATAAATATCTTCGAGGATAAGAAGAGAGGTGACATAAAATAGCTATAGGTAAAGCAGCGATTTATTTGGTATTCCCAGTAGCTTTTTCAACACCAAAATCACTTAGATGGGAGCAGTATATTGCCGAGAGTTGCTGGCAACAATTGATCGGAGGAGCCTTTGCCCCTAATTTTAAGTTAAAAAGCCACGTGCAGTGCAAATTTCATTCTAAACAAACATACTTGAAGTTAAAAAGTTAGCACATATTCACTACTTAAAAAAAGATTTAAAATATGTACAAAACCTAGATATACTTACGTTGTAAGCAATGACATCCATCGCATTGCGCGTCACCGCGACAATCTGAGCTTCGTTGACATTCACATACTGTAACACAAAATCAAAAAACATAATGCGTCAGTTTAAACTATCGGTACCTTATTTATAAGGCTGAGTTTATTGGGTTAACTAAAGTGGATTCTTTTCTTCTTTTTTAGTGAAAAAAAAAATCGTGACAAATATAATAATACCATCAGTATATTAATACATACGACAAGACCCATTGTATATTATAAGATTTGTCTAACTCACCCTTGACACAAACCGGATGGTGTTGTTTAACTTGACATTCTTGGTCTTTTGCGCACGGATTTGCATATGAGCAGGGATCCACACACAACGAATTGACACAAGCTCTTTGCGAGGGGCATTCATTGCTTGAGGTGCAGCCAATTTCTGTAAAATTTCAATCATTCGTTAAGTAAAAAGCTCTTCGAAAAATAATAATAAGCAGCTGTTTTTTTTTTTTGATAGAATTCTTTTTTTTTTTATCTGAAATAGAACATCAAACATCTTGAAGGAAATACAAAATTGAATAATAAAACAGCTCAGCACAACATATACACATGCAAGCATTAAATTAATATTTATTTTTAAATAAAGAAAAAAAAAACAAGTTATATAGCCAATACAAACACCATCACCACCTTGCAAATATTTACAAACTTATAATTATTTCTATATATGTATGTTACAAATATATACAACAACCAATATAAAAGAAAAAAAACAAACGTATTTCGTCTTCATTCCCTTGCAAACATATTTGAAGGACGTTTATATCACAGCCTTCAGAACAACATGCGGAACACTTATTTTCTAAATCTGCGATGAAATTCACATACATGGCCGGCTGTCAAGTTTGACAGATAACATTGTGAAACAATAAAATAGCGGTAACATAAAACTCATGCATAAATGTATATCAACTCATTTTCAAAATTATGAGTTAAAAGCCTGGTTTTTTGGAACACAATTTGCTAAACTAATTTAACGAAACATAATGGATTTGGTTGCACTTAACGAAAAGATGGTGCATTCGTATGAGCCGTATGTTGATAAGTGAAGAGTGGCTCAGAAAATGGAAGAAAACAAAAAAAAGAAGGATATGAAAGAAAGGGATAAGGATAAGATGAACAAGGGAAGAGGAGAGCAATAGAGGGCATAAAAAACAGGTCGCGTAAATCTGTTTTATACTTATTTATGCGTACAATGTATTTGCACCGGTACCGATAAATAGAGAGAGAGACAGATATTTGTAGGCCATGTGAGCGTAAGTTGCAGTTTAGGTGCAGTTGTTACGCACTCGCATGGGTCTTAACTTGCAACATTCCATTTGCTTGCTTGCAACATTCCGAAAGTCATTTTAGATTTTGTTTTTAAAGGAGACTGGAAGGTTTACCTGGTATAACGTGACAACCTGGTGTATTCACATCTGCATCTGCATTGCAAAAGCACATAGCCGTATGGTTTAAGGTTCTACATACGTGAAAGCTCAATTGTGTACAAGGTGTATAAGCAAAACATGGGTCAGAACAAACAGAACGGAGGCATATCTGGAATTCAGTACACTCAAAGTCACTTGTGCAAGTGCTTGAAGTGCGATTAGTGAGAAGAGTGGATTGGGTTGTTGAATGGAATATAAGTGTTATTAAAGTCTTATCAGTTGGCAAGATAGTTGTTGTTTCATTGGCGATAAATGGGACTCTGGTTTTAACAAATGCTCCATCAAATTCAACTTCATCAGAAGTGGTTGTGGTAGCAATTGTAGGAGATATGGAACTCGTTCCATCTTCAAAGCTGGTCGAAGTTTCCTCAATTATCAAAGTTGGGGTTGTACGTATGGTGCCCTCAGTGAAGTCGATACCACCTTCAGTAGAAGTGGTTGTGCGAGCCACAGATGGAGAAGTGGAACTTGTTCCATCACCAAAGCTGGTTGAAGTTTTTTCAGCTTGAGTAGTTGAATCAATAGGAAATGATGTTGTTATTTCTCGTTCCCCAATGGTTGTGAAATTTCCTATGGTGGTTAAGGTTTCTTCTGTTGTTACAACCGAAATCAGTGGTGTGCTTGCCTCATGAGTGGTGGTTTCCTCAATTATCGAAGTTGGGGTTGTACGTATGGTGCCCTCAGTGAAGTCCAAACCACCTTCAGTAGAAGTGGTTGTGCGAGCCACTGATGGGGATGTGGAACTCGTTCCATCACCAAAGCTGGTTGAAGTTTTCGCAGCTTGAGTAGTTGAATCAATAGGAAATGATGTTGTAATTTCTCGTTCCCCAATGGTTGTCAGATTTCTTGTGGTAATCAAGGTTTCTTCTGTTGTTACAACCGAAATCAATGGTGTGCTTGCCTCATGAGACGTGGTTTCCTCAATTATCGAAGTTGGGGATGTACGTATGGTGCCCTCAGTGAAGTCAATACCACTTTCAGTAGAAGTGGTTGTGCGAGCCACTGATGGGGATGTGGAACTCGTTCCATCACCAAAGCTGGTTGAAGTTTTTCCAGCTTGAGTAGTTGAATCAATAGGAAATGATGTTGTAATTTCTCGTTCTCCAATGGTTGTGAAATTTCCTATGGTGGTTAAGGTTTCTTCTGTTGTTACAACCGAAATCAGTGGTGTGCTTGCCTCATGAGTGGTGGTTTCCTCAATTATCGAAGTTGGGGTTGTACGTATGGTGCCCTCAGTGAAGTCGAAACCACCTTCAGTAGAAGAGGTTGTAGAAGCCACAGATGGGGAAGTGGACCTCGTTCCATCACCAAAGCTGGTTGAAGTTTTTCCAGCTTGAGTAGTTGAATCAATAGGAAATGATGTTGTAATTTCTCGTTCCCCAATGGTTGTGAGATTTCTTGTGGTGGTTAAGGTTTCTTCTGTTGTTACAACTGAAATCAATGGTGTGCTTGCCTCATGAGGCGTGGTTTCCTCAATTATCGAAGTTGGGGATGTACGTATGGTGCCCTCAGTGAAGTCGATACCACCTTCAGTAGAAGAGGTTGTGCTAGCCACTGATGGGTATGTGGAACTCGTTCCATCACCAAAGCTGGTTGAAGTTTTTCCAGCTTGACTAGTTGAATCAATAGGAAATGATGTTGTAATTTCTCGTTCCCCAATGGTTGTGAGATTTCTAATGGTGGTTAAGCTTTCTTCTGTCGTTGCAACCGAAATCAATGGTGTGCTTGCCTCATAAGTCGTGGTTTCCTCAATTATCGAAGTTGGGGTTGTACGTATGGTGCCCTCAGTGAAGTCGATACCACCTTCAGAAAAAGTGGTTGTGGGAGCCACAGATGGAGAAGTGGAACTCGTTCCATCACCAAAGCTGGTTGAAGTTTTCCCAGCTTGAGTAGTTGAATCAATAGAAAATGATGTTGTGATTTCTTCTTCTTGAATGGTTGTGAGATTTCTTATGGTGGTTAAGCTTTCTTCTGTTGTTGCAACCGAAATCAATGGTGTGCTTGCCTCATGAGGCGTGGTTTCCTCAATTATCGAAGTTGGGGTTGTACGTATGATGCCTGCAGTGAAGTCGATACCACCTTCAGTAGAAGTGGTTGTAGAAGCCACAGATGGGGAAGTGGAACTCGTTCCATCACCAAAGCTGGTTGAAGTTTTTCCAGCTTGAGTAGTTGAATCAATAGGAAATGATGTTGTGATTTCTCCTTCCCCAATGGTTGTGAGGTTTCTTATAATAGTTAAGGTTTCTTCAGTTGTTACAACCGAAATCAATGGTGTGCTTGCCTCATGAGTGGTGGTTTCCTCAATTATCGAAGTTGGGGTTGTACGTATGGTGCCCTCAGTGAAGTCGATACCACCTTCAGTAGAAGTGGTTGTGCGAGCCACAGATGGAGAAGTGGAACTCGTTCCATCACCAAAGCTGGTTGAAGTTTTCCCAGCTTGAGTAGTTGAATCAATAGGAAATGATGTTGTGATTTCTCCTTCCCCAATGGTTGTGAGATTTCTTATGGTGGTTAAGCTTTCTTCTGTTGTTGCAACCGAAATCAATGGTGTGCTTGCCTCATGAGTGGTGGTTTCCTCAATTATCGAAGTTGGGGTGGTACGTATGATGCCTGCAGTGAAGTCGATACCACCTTCAGTAGAAGTGGTTGTGCGAGCCACAGATGGAGAAGTGGAACTCGTTCCATCACCAAAGCTGGTTGAAGTTTTTCCAGCTTGAGTAGTTAAATCAATAGGAAATGATGTTGTAATTTCTTCTTCTTGAATGGTCGTGAGATTTCTTATGGTGGTTAAGCTTTCTTCTGTTGTTGCAACCGAAATCAATGGTGTGCTTGCCTCATGAGTGGTGGTTTCCTCAATTATCGAAGTTGGGGTTGTACGTGTGATGCCTTCAGTGAAGTCGATACCACCTTCAGTAGAAGTGGTTGTAGAAGCCACAGATGGAGAAGTGGAACTCGTTCCATCACCAAAGCTGGTTGAACTCTTCCCAGCTTGAGTAGTTGAATCAACAGGAAATGATGTAGTAATTTCTCCTTCACCAATGGTTGTGAGATTTCTTATGGTGGTTAAGGTTTCTTCTGTTGTTACAATCGAAATCAATGGTGTGCTTGCTTCATGAGTGGTGGTTTCCTCAATTATCGAAGTTGGGGTTGTACGTATGGTGCCCTCAGTGAAGTCAATACCACTTTCAGTAGAAGTGGTTGTGCGAGCCACAGATGGAGAAGTGGAACTCGTTCCATCACCAAAGCTGGTTGAAGTTTTTCCAGCTTGAGTAGTTGAATCAACAGGAAATGATGTTGTAATTTCTCCTTCGCCAACGGTTGTGAAATTTGTTATGGTGGTTAAGGTTTCTTCTGTTGTTACAACCGAAATCAATGGTGTGCTTGCCTCATGAGTGGTGGTTTCCTCAATTATCGAAGTTGGGGTAGTACGTATGGTGCCCTCAGTGAAGTCGATACCACCTTCAGTAGAAGTGGTTGTGCGAGCCACAGATGGAGAAGTGGAACTCGTTCCATCACCAAAGCTGGTTGAAGTTTTCCCAGCTTGAGTAGTTGAATCAATAGAAAATGATGTTGTGATTTCTTCTTCTTGAATGGTTGTGAGATTTCTTATGGTGGTTAAGCTTTCTTCTGTTGTTGCAACCGAAATCAATGGTGTGCTTGCCTCATGAGTGGTGGTTTCCTCAATTATCGAAGTTGGGGTTGTACGTATGATGCCTGCAGTGAAGTCGATACCACCTTCAGTAGAAGTGGTTGTGCGAGCCACAGATGGAGAAGTGGAACTCGTTCCATCACCAAAGCTGGTTGAAGTTTTTCCAGCTTGAGTAGTTGAATCAATAGGAAATGATGTTGTAATTTCTTCTTCTTGAATGGCTGTGAAATTTCTTATGGTGGTTAAGAGTTCTTCTGTTGTTAGAACCGAAATCAATGGTGTGCTTGCCTCATGAGTGGTGGTTTCCTCAATTATCGAAGTTGGGGTTGTACGTATGGTGCCCTCAGTGAAGTCGATGCCACCTTCAGTAGAAGTGGTTGTGCGAGCCACAGATGGAGAAGTGGAACTCTTTCCATCACCAAAGCTGGTTGAAGTTTTCCTAGTTTGAGTAGTTGAATCAATAGGAAATGATGTAGTAATTTCTCCTTCCCCAATGGTTGTGAGATTTCTTATGGTGGTTAAGGTTTCTTCTGTTGTTACAACCGAAATCAATGGTGTGCTTGCCTCATGAGTCGTGGTTTCCTCAGTTATCGAAGTTGGGGTTGTACGTAGGGTGCCCTCAGTTAAGTTGATACCACCTTCAGTAGAAGTGATTGTGCGAGCCACTGATGGGGAAGTGGAACTCGTTCCACCACCAAAGCTGGTTGAAGTTTTTCCAGCTTGAGTAGTTGAATCAATAGGAAATGATGTTGTAATTTCTCGTTCCCCAATGGTTGTGAGATTTCTAATGGTGGTTAAGGTTTCTTCTGTTGTTACAACCGAAATCAATGGTGTGCTTGCCTCATGAGTGGTGGTTTCCTCAATTATCGAAGTTGGGGTTGTACGTATGGTGCCCTCAGTGAAGTCGATACCACCTTCAATAGAAGTGGTTGTGCGAGCCACAAATGGAGAAGTGGAACTCGTTCCATCACCAAAGCTGGTTGAAGTTTTTTCAGCTTGAGTAGTTGAATCAATAGGAAATGATGTTGTAATTTCTCCTTCCCCAATGGTTGTGAAATTTCGTATGGTGGTTAAGGTTTCTTCTGTTGTTACAACCGAAATCAATGGTGTGCTTGCCTCATGAGTGGTGGTTTCCTCAATTATCGAAGTTGGGGATGTACGTATGGTGCCCTCAGTGAAGTCAATACCACTTTCAGTAGAAGTGGTTGTGCGAGCCACTGATGGGGATGTGGAACTCGTTCCATCACCAAAGCTGGTTGAAGTTTTTCCAGCTTGAGTAGTTGAATCAATAGGAAATGATGTTGTAATTTCTCCTTTCCCAATTATTGTAAAATTGCTTATGGTGGTTAAGGTTTCTTCTGTTGTTACAACCGAAATCAATGGTGTGCTTGCCTCATGAGTCGTGGTTTCCTCAATTATCGAAGTTGGGGTTGTACGTTTGGTGCCCTCAGTGAAGTCGATACCACCTTCAGTAGAAGTGGTTGTGCGAGCCGCTGATAGGGATGTCGAACTCGTTCCATCAGCAAAGCTGGTTGAAGTTTTTTCAGCTTGAGTAGTTGAATCAATAGGAAATGATGTTGTAATTTCTTCTTCTTGAATGGCTGTGAAATTTCTTATGGTGGTTAAGAGTTCTTCTGTTGTTAGAACCGAAATCAATGGTGTGCTTGCCTCATGAGGCGTGGTTTCCTCAATTATCGAAGTTGGGGATGTACGTATGGTGTCCTCAGTGAAGTCGATACCACCTTCAGTAGAAGTGGTTGTGCGAGCCACAGATGGAGAAGTGGAACTCGTTACATCACCAAAGCTGGTTGAACTCTTCCCAGCTTGAGTAGTTGAATCAACAGGAAATGATGTTGTAATTTCTCCTTCCCCAATGGTTGTGAAATTTCCTATGGTGGTTAAGGTTTTTTCTGTTGTTACAACCGAAATCAATGGTGTGCTTGCCTCATGAGTGGTGGTTTCCTCAATTATCGAAGTTGGGGTTGTACGTATGGTGCCCTCAGTGAAGTCGATACCACCTTCAGTAGAAGTGGTTGTGCGAGCCACAGATGGAGAAGTGGAACTCGTTCCATTACCAAAGCTGGTTGAAGTTTTCGAAGCTTGAGTAGTTGAATCAATAGGAAATGATGTTGTAATTTCTCCTTCCCCAATGGTTGTGAAATTTCCTATGGTGGTTAAGGTTTCTTCTGTTGTTACATTCGAAATCAATGGTGTGCTTGCCTCATGAGTGGTGGTTTCCTCAATTATCGAAGTTGGGGTTGTACGTATGATGCCTGCAGTGAAGTCGATACCACCTTCAGTAGAAGTGGTTGTAGAAGCCACAGATGGGGAAGTGGAACTCGTTCCATCACCAAAGCTGGTTGAAGTTTTCGCAGCTTGAGTAGTTGAATCAATAGGAAATGATGTTGTAATTTCTCGTTCCCCAATGGTTGTGAAATTTCCTATGGTGGTTAAGGTTTCTTCTGTTGTTACAACCGAAATCAATGGTGTGCTTGCCTCATGAGTGGTGGTTTCCTCAATTATCGAAGTTGGGGTTGTACGTATGATGCCTGCAGTGAAGTCGATACCACCTTCAGTAGAAGTGGTTGTGCGAGCCACAGATGGGGAAGTGGAACTCGTTCCATCACCAAAGCTGGTTGAAGTTTTTCCAGCTTGAGTAGTTGAATCAATAGGAAATGATGTTGTGATTTCTCCTTCCCCAATGGTTGTGAGGTTTCTTATAATAGTTAAGGTTTCTTCAGTTGTTACAACCGAAATCAATGGTGTGCTTGCCTCATGAGTGGTGGTTTCCTCAATTATCGAAGTTGGGGTTGTACGTATGGTGCCCTCAGTGAAGTCGATACCACCTTCAGTAGAAGTGGTTGTGCGAGCCACAGATGGAGAAGTGGAACTCGTTCCATCACCAAAGCTGGTTGAAGTTTTCCCAGCTTGAGTAGTTGAATCAATAGGAAATGATGTTGTGATTTCTCCTTCCCCAATGGTTGTGAGATTTCTTATGGTGGTTAAGCTTTCTTCTGTTGTTGCAACCGAAATCAATGGTGTGCTTGCCTCATGAGTGGTGGTTTCCTCAATTATCGAAGTTGGGGTGGTACGTATGATGCCTGCAGTGAAGTCGATACCACCTTCAGTAGAAGTGGTTGTGCGAGCCACAGATGGAGAAGTGGAACTCGTTCCATCACCAAAGCTGGTTGAAGTTTTTCCAGCTTGAGTAGTTGAATCAACAGGAAATGATGTTGTAATTTCTCCTTCGCCAACGGTTGTGAAATTTGTTATGGTGGTTAAGGTTTCTTCTGTTGTTGCAACCGAAATCAATGGTGTGCTTGCCTCATGAGTGGTGGTTTCCTCAATTATCGAAGTTGGGGTTGTACGTATGATGCCTGCAGTGAAGTCGATACCACCTTCAGTAGAAGTGGTTGTGCGAGCCACAGATGGAGAAGTGGAACTCGTTCCATCACCAAAGCTGGTTGAAGTTTTCCCAGCTTGAGTAGTTGAATCAATAGGAAATGATGTTGTGATTTCTCCTTCCCCAATGGTTGTGAGGTTTCTTATAATAGTTAAGGTTTCTTCTGTTGTTACAACCGAAATCAATGGTGTGCTTGCTTCATTAGTGGTGGTTTCCTCAATTATCGAAGTTGGGGTTGTACGTATGGTGCCCTCAGTGAAGTCGATACCACCTTCAGTAGAAGTGGTTGTGCGAGCCACAGATGGAGAAGTGGAACTCTTTCCATCACCAAAGCTGGTTGAAGTTTTCCTAGTTTGAGTAGTTGAATCAATAGGAAATGATGTAGTAATTTCTCCTTCCCCAATGGTTGTGAGATTTCTTATGGTGGTTAAGGTTTCTTCTGTTGTTAAAACCGAAATCAATGGTGTGCTTGCTTCATGAGTGGTGGTTTCCTCAATTATCGAAGTTGGGGTTGTACGTATGGTGCCCTCAGTGAAGTCGATACCACCTTCAGTAGAAGTGGTTGTGCGAGCCACAGATGGAGAAGTGGAACTCGTTCCATCACCAAAGCTGGTTGAAGTTTTCGCAGCTTGAGTAGTTGAATCAATAGGAAATGATGTTGTAATTTCTCCTTCGCCAACGGTTGTGAAATTTGTTATGGTGGTTAAGGTTTCTTCTGTTGTTACAACCGAAATCAAAGGTGTGCTGGCCTCATAAGTCGTTTTTTCCTCAATTATCGAAGTTGGGGTTGTACGTATGGTGCCCTCAGTGAAGTCGATACCACCTTCAGAAAAAGTGGTTGTGGGAGCCACTGATGGAGAAGTGGAACTCGTTTCATCACCAAAGCTGGTTGAACTTTTCCCAGCTTGAGTTGTTGACTCAATAGGAAATGATGTTGTAATTTCTCCTTCCCCAATGGTTGTGAGATTTCGTATGGTGGTTAAGGTTTCTTCTGTTGTTACAACCGAAATCAATGGTGTGCTTGCTTCATGAGTGGTGGTTTCCTCAATTATCGAAGTTGGGGTTGTACGTATGGTGCCCTCAGTGAAGTCGATAACACCTTCAGAAAAAGTGGTTGTGGGAGCCACAGATGGAGAAGTGGAACTCGTTCCATCACCAAACCTGGTTGAAGTTTTTCCAGCTTGAGTAGTTGAATCAATAGGAAATGATGTTGTAATTTCTCCTTCGCCAACGGTTGTGAAATTTGTTATGGTGGTTAAGGTTTCTTCTGTTGTTACAACCGAAATCAATGGTGTGCTTGCCTCATGAGTGGTGGTTTCCTCAATTATCGAAGTTGGGGTTGTACGTATGGTGCCCTCAGTGAAGTCGATACCACCTTCAGTAGAAGTGGTTGTGCGAGCCACAGATGGAGAAGTGGAACTCGTTCCATCACCAAAGCTGGTTGAAGTTTTCCCAGCTTGAGTAGTTGAATCAATAGAAAATGATGTTGTGATTTCTTCTTCTTGAATGGTTGTGAGATTTCTTATGGTGGTTAAGCTTTCTTCTGTTAATGCAACCGAAATCAATGGTGTGCTTGCCTCATGAGTGGTGGTTTCCTCAATTATCGAAGTTGGGGTTGTACGTTTGATGCCTGCAGTGAAGTCGATACCACCTTCAGTAGAAGTGGTTGTGCGAGCCACAGATGGAGAAGTGGAACTCGTTCCATCACCAAAGCTGGTTGAAGTTTTTCCAGCTTGAGTAGTTGAATCAATAGGAAATGATGTTGTGATTTCTCCTTCCCCAATGGTTGTGAGGTTTCTTTTAATAGTTAAGGTTTCTTCTGTTGTTACAACCGAAATCAATGGTGTGCTTGCTTCATTAGTGGTGGTTTCCTCAATTATCGAAGTTGGGGTTGTACGTATGGTGCCCTCAGTGAAGTCGATACCACCTTCAGTAGAAGTGGTTGTACGAGCCACAGATGGAGAAGTGGAACTCGTTCCATCACCAAAGCTGGTTGAAGTTTTCCTAGCTTGAGTAGTTGAATCAATAGGAAATGATGTAGTAATTTCTCCTTCCCCAATGGTTGTGAGATTTCTTATGGTGGTTAAGGTTTCTTCTGTTGTTACAACCGAAATCAATGGTGTGCTTGCTTCATGAGTGGTGGTTTCCTCAATTATCGAAGTTGGGGTTGTACGTATGGTGCCCTCAGTGAAGTCGATACCACCTTCAGTAGAAGTGGTTGTGCGGGCCACAGATGGAGAAGTGGAACTCGTTCCATCACCAAAGCTGGTTGAAGTTTTTCCAGCTTGAGTAGTTGAATCAATAGGAAATGATGTTGTAATTTCTTCTTCTTGAATGGTCGTGAGATTTCTTATGGTGGTTAAGGTTTCTTCTGTTGTGACATTCAAAATCAATGGTGTGCTTGCCTCATGAGTGGTGGTTTCCTCAATTATCGAAGTTGGGGTTGTACGTATGGTGCCCTCAGTGAAGTCGATACCACCTTCAGTAGAAGTGGTTGTGCGAGCCACAGATGGAGAAGTGGAACTCGTGCCATCACCAAAGCTGGTTGAAGTTTTCCCATCTTGAGTAGTTGAATCAATAGAAAATGATGTTGTGATTTCTCCTTCCCCAATGGTTGTGAGGTTTCTTATAATAGTTAAGGTTTCTTCTGTTGTTACAACCGAAATCAATGGTGTGCTTGCTTCATGAGTGGTGGTTTCCTCAATTATCGAAGTTGGGGTTGTACGTATGGTGCCCTCAGTGAAGTCAATACCACCTTCAGTAGAAGTGGTTGTGCGAGCCACAGATGGAGAAGTGGAACTCGTTCCATCACCAAAGCTGGTTGAAGTTTTCGCAGCTTGAGTAGTTGAATCAATAGGAAATGATGTTGTAATTTCTCCTTCCCCAATGGTTGTGAAATTTCCTATGGTGGTTAAGGTTTCTTCTGTTGTGACATTCGAAATCAATGGTGTGCTTGTCTCATGAGTGGTGGTTTCCCCAATTATCGAAGTTGGGGTTGTACGTAGGGTGCCCTCAGTGAAGTCGATACCACCTTCAGTAGAAGTGGTTGTCCTAGCCACAGATGGAGAAGTGGAACTCGTTCCATCACCAAAGCTGGTTGAAGTTTTCGCAGCTTGAGTAGTTGAATCAATAGGAAATGATGTTGTAATTTCTCCTTCCCCAATGGTTGTGAAATTTCCTATGGTGGTTAAGGTTTCTTCTGTTGTGACATTCGAAATCAATGGTGTGCTTGCCTCATGAGTGGTGGTTTCCTCAATTATCGAAGTTGGGGTTGTACGTATGGTGCCCTCAGTGAAGTCGATACCACCTTCAGTAGAAGTGGTTGTGCGAGCCACAGATGGAGAAGTGGAACTCGTGCCATCACCAAAGCTGGTTGAAGTTTTCCCAGCTTGAGTAGTTGAATCAATAGAAAATGATGTTGTGATTTCTTCTTCTTGAATGGTTGTGAGATTTCTTATGGTGGTTAAGCTTTCTTCTGTTGTTGCAACCGAAATCAATGGTGTGCTTGCCTCATGAGTGGTGGTTTCCTCAATTATCGAAGTTGGGGTTGTACGTATGATGCCTGCAGTGAAGTCGATACCACCTTCAGTAGAAGTGGTTGTAGAAGCCACAGATGGAGAAGTGGAACTCGTTCCATCACCAAAGCTGGTTGAAGTTTTTCCAGCTTGAGTAGTTGAATCAATAGGAAATGATGTTGTGATTTCTCCTTCCCCAATGGTTGTGAGGTTTCTTATAATAGTTAAGGTTTCTTCTGTTGTTACAACCGAAATCAATGGTGTGCTTGCTTCATGAGTGGTGGTTTCCTCAATTATCGAAGTTGGGGTTGTACGTATGGTGCCCTCAGTGAAGTCAATACCACCTTCAGTAGAAGTGGTTGTGCGAGCCACAGATGGAGAAGTGGAACTCGTTCCATCACCAAAGCTGTTTGTAGTTTTCCCAGCTTGAGTAGTTGAATCAATAGGAAATGATGTTGTAATTTCTCCTTCGCCAGCGGTTGTGAAATTTCTTATGGTGGTTAAGGTTTCTTCTGTTGTTATAACCGAAGTTATTGGTTGAAAATCTGTGGTTGCCTTTTGAGTCGTGGTATCATCAATCTTAAAAGTTGGGGTTGTTTGTAAATGAACTTCAGTAAAGTCAATATCACTAAACGGTGTCTGTGTCATTGTCGCCCTTGCTATTGTTGACTGAGAATCTTTGCTAGTTGTGCCATAGTCAAGGGTCGTTATTTCCCTTGGAGTTTGTGTAGTTGTTTCATTTAATCTTACTTCATCAGAAGCGGTCGTAGAACCCATTGCAGGAGTCGTTTTAGTTACTAATGCTTCCGATGATATTGTTACGCTCACCTCAGATTCAGGTCCCATTACCGGTAATTTTTCCGTCGTCGTGGTTGTCTCTCCTTCTGTATCTACTGCCAATATTTCTGTCACTTTTGTTCGCATTTCAGTGTCATTTTGTGTCATGTATGCTGTTGTTGCTGTTTCTGCAGCTCCACTTATTCCAATACCTACCGTTGTCTGACTTTGTTCTGCACCATCACTAATACTACTTAAACTAATTGTTGTTGTTTCTTGGATTTCAAAACATTTAACATGTGCATTACCAGTAAAGTTTAGTGCACATTCACATGAATAAACCCTATGTGCTTTCACCGAACAGATTGCAGATTCACCACACCCAGTTGTACAGGGGTCACCACAAATGCCCTTGATACACTGGAGCGTTTCACTGCAGTCCGAATCTTGTGTACAGTTGCGGGTGGCTGCGGATTTGATTATTTGTTTTCAATTATTGGTTGATAAAACTAATTTATTTTGTTTGTTTGTTTTTTTTTGTCATTAAAATGATAATATTTTTGTTTTTTTGTTTTAATTTGTTTGTTAAAATATTAATGTTAAGTTTTAGTTTTAAAAATATATTTACATTTATCCTTATAGTTACTGTACAAAAGGGTTATAGGTTTAGAAGAAAATTCCTTATAAGTTACTTAACTTTTTACTGTATTTACACGAATATTAACTAAGTTAATTTATTTTTTTGAAGAAATGGCAATTTTATTTTTACTAAAAGAAAGCTTTTTAACTTCTCCAAAGCAAAGTTAAATGCAGAACAGTCTGAATAACTATTTTTTGTTTTAGAACACATTCAAGACTTAAGATTTTAATTAAACGAAGGTCCAATGAGTCGATATTAAATGGTCTGACTAGAATAAAGAGGATGCGATGAATATAATATTAAATGTTTGAAAATTAGTATGCAATTGTTGACAGGTCAAAAAAGTGACAGCTTGAAGCGTCGATGGGCTGAAAAATTGATCGCTAAAACGTACAATAAGTTCTAATGATCGTAATACTTGTTTTATCATAGACTTCAGATTTAGACTGGTGCTGTTTAATCGTTCCCTTTTCTAGGAAGCGGTTTATGTCCTATGAGAATAATAGTAATTGGCTTCAAATAGCCTTAGCCCAATCTTTCAATAGTGATGTAGCAATTAACTATAACTAAAGCCTTGTTTGGAAGGTAATAATTTAAATCTTATTAGGAAGTTGTCACATGAAATTGCCTCGTTTATTTTAATAATCTTTCGAGCTGACGGAAAGAAACATTTATATAAAAAAGCCAATGTGAGAATTACTGCTCCTTATTCCACAACTTTTATAGCGGAAAAAGATCAAAGCCTTCGCGTAGAAAAGTGCTAGAAAGCGATTTAATTTTCTTTTTATGCCAAGTCAATTTACTGCCATATTTGCGAAATGATATCAACACATTATTTGAACGGTGAGACTTTAATGGCAATTTAAATTTCAGTTGCATATTATCACATAAATCTTTTTAGATTTAAGATCAATTTGAATAGAGGGGTTATAAACGGTAAGTGATAAGTTGAAGAAATTATGACCATTTTTCAGTCTTGTAAATCCAGTATTATTTAATTTTCGTAAGTTAAAACAAATACATTCAAAAACCATTTTTCGTTCGGAAAATAAATTTCCTTTCTAAATGTGTGTGTTTTTCTTTGAATTGAAAATCTAGTCTTGTGGGTTTGAATGAGTTCCACATTTTATTTTGAAAGAAAAAATTAACTAAAGTGTTTTTCAAGCAATCACTTCTTTTTCTAAATGGAAGCTGTAGAATATTAATTTAAAAATTTCACATCATTAACACTGGAATAACATACTAGCGTAAAATTAAATCATTTAACATGAAGGCAAAATGTTAAAACAATTTACAATTTATTTATGTATCTCAGACCTTGAATGTGTCCATTTGGAAGCGTTCAGTTAATTTTGTTCAGACTCTGTGATTAAGGTGTGGTGAATTTTCCTTTCTTATTGCAGACACGTGTGTTTTGTTGTGTTAAATATTTCTTTAACTTGTGTTATACATTGATACTAATTATTTATAAAATTTGGTAGTTTTTGTTTATTTTTTTTTTTGTGAGCATGAGCGTGTGTGAATGTTTTTAGAATTTTTGTTTTGGTATAAGTATGTCAATATTTATTTTGTTTAATGTCTCGTTTTAGTTAGCTTTGTTTTTAATTTAAAAACAAAATTTTAAAAAAAGCTAAGCAGTGTGCTTGTATATATATTTTTGAATAAATCGTGGGTTTTAGTTTCTCTCTTTTTTTTTATTATTTTAAGTTAACGAATTATATGTGTTTATTGTTTTTTTTTTGGGGGGGATCACAGAGAGAGAAGATAGTAGTTTTGGTAGTTAAGTTTTAAGGGTTTTTTTCCTTTAAAAAGAGCAGAATAAGCTTTGTTTTTACATATTTTTTTTTTATAGAAAAACACTGAAGAAGTTGGTTAAATTTTGTATATGTTGAGTTTCTATCTAAAAATTTTGTTTTGTTTATGGGATGCAGTTGTATTTTAAATTTATAGAATACATAATATGGGTTTTTGAGGAAAGTTTGATTTTTTTTGTTGGTTGGACTCTATGTTCTATGAATATATTAGTGAATTTGACAGGTGAAATGTCAATCGCAAACAAAAAAAACATTGTAATAAAAATCGTATAATCGAGTGAATAGAACATCTAAGTTAGTGGACATTCACCTTGTTGACACAATGATATCGTTTATTTGACGGATAAATTGATGTTTAAGTCTTCTTATTTCTCCACATTTTGTAAATATTTTGGTATATATTCAGTTTTTGTGGATGGGTCGATTGCCAGGTCGATTGCGTAAAGTATTCACCTGGAACTGTAGTGTCTGTTTTATTATTTTTTGGTTTCTGCGGTGTAAAGAAAAAAGGTAACAAATACCTATGAAACAAACAAACATAAGAAAAAAAGAGATGGCTACATAACACTGTTTCTTTTGTCACTAAGATCATATTTGTTCTATAATCATGTTTTGGGCCAGATATTAAACGAAACGGTACGTATATACGTGGTCGTATTTGCGATAATTGCGAAATGCAGAGTTTCGCTCAGTTTTTATTCGTTTTTGCTTTTCCGACTACAGCGTAGGTAAGAAAAGCTGACAAATGATTGCAATTGTTTTAATTGTACTTCCTTTTTAATTAAATTTACTCTATAGAACTATTATTGACTCAAGTGAGGTGGATATGTACATGTAAAAGGTATCAAACTTAACGAACAATTGAAAGACGCTCTATGCTAGGCTTCGTTTTTCGTTCATTAATGACATTAGCTTCATTAAGTTTCAGCTTTTTATGGTTCCCCATCTTCAACGAAGCACTAGAGTCGTGGTACGAATAGTTTCTTCGGATAGTTACTTTTGGTTTAGTTTCGTTAATTTTTGCTATTTAAAGCAAAGAACGCTCTATAGAGCCCCGCACTCAAATGAAACTGTCATTTGGTAAAATAGTATTACAAAGTTAGCATCATAGATGACTTCCCCTTTTGAAAAATCGGAGAGCTGCTAATTGCTCATGATATTTTTGCTGAATGCTATGTTTCCAATGACCATTAAACCTAGATTGAAGTAGTCTTAGCCTTAAGGCCAATTTGTTCATAGCTAATCATCTTTAGTCTTAAGGATTAGTGCAACTGTTAAATCATCGAATGTGCATGAAAACCAAATGTTTTATCAAATCTTTTTGAAAATGTTTGTCATCGTTTTCCACAAATGGAACACCATTTGCACTTTGAAAGCTGCTGCCAAAGTTAATCTACACTTGTTGATCTTTTTGTGCGGTGAAAACACTACCTAAATTTATCTTATCTAAACGGAAATGTTGCCATGGAATTAAAGGCTATCGATATCAATTTTCACGAACTCGGAATTTGTTTTTTTTTTTACCACGGCAGCAATGATACTTTTCTCAGGAATCGTAATACGAATCTATGTATTAAGATGGGGTCTGTGATAAGAACGAATAAGCATACATTCCACAATCCACACTTCAGAGAACAAAATCTTAATTTGCGGAATCAATTTTGGCACTACTTGTCGATCAGACTGTCTTGTCTCGAAATAACAGTCGGGGATTAGATTTCACTAGAAGCGTCTTGTGGACACAGTTGTCCAGCTAGCAATATTTAAAATAGGTGGACATCGCCCTATTTATAAACGCATTCCAACAGTTGTCTAAATATGACCTCACTCTGACATCCCTTTAATCTGTCAATTTCGAATGAATTAATGAAATTAAGTTTACTTTTGGATACTTTCAATGAACATTGCATTGCATTGCCGAAGTTAGACAATCGATGGAAAATATTTATAAAAAAGGTTTTAGAGATAAATTTAGACATACTTTGGAATGGATTAAAAAATAAAACTGCGACTGCGACATTTTTGTGTTGAAATTTCATTTTCAATTTAACAAAAATCAATTATACTCTATGGGCTTTTTTAATAACCAATAGTTAAACACACGTTAAGATAAACGCCACGTTTAACTTTAAACACTAGTTAATTTGTATGTTAAGCTGACTATTAAATTTATTTTTGTCATGCATCATCATTTAGAATCGACTTAAACATTTGAGTCATATCTAAATTTAGGTATCGTTACGGCCTTAGCTGTGGTATTTATAAACCTTGTCTACTTTAAACAACAGTTAAACTTCGTTAAGTTAAAAATAAATTAAAAGAAGTCTGACTTCGACAACACAATCGGCAATCGGTTGTATACATAAACCATGGCTAAAGTGACATTTTATTCAATTCAATATGTTGAATGTTTCCAGCTTCTTATGTACTTATAACTAGAAATTAAGACACTGTCTATAACTAGACAACCGTCTAAGGAAATCTAGTGAATTCGACTTTAAGAGTCAATTACCAATTGCCTCGAATTCAAAAAGGATTTAATTTGATCCCAAGATCAATATTTGACAATAGAAATGTCAATAACAAAAGAGATTCCCTATTATTATTTTTGACTGGCTTTTGTTTGAGTATGGTGAATTGGGGTCTTGATAGAAGACATTTTCGCAACTCACCAGGATAGTTGACACTTGCCGTAGGCACATCAAGTTATTAAGTGTCAAAATGACCCATCAAACAGATATTGACACTAAAAAATCATCTTTATTTAAAAAGGTGAAGATAAAATATAATTAGTTACCACTTTTATTTACTCAATTAAAACAAAAATCAAACTCTCCTCATTACCATACAAAATTTTGTGAATCTTTTAGAAAACAAACACTGACTTGAAGTTTTAATAAAAGAAACAAAAATTGATACACTTAAAATATTTTACATTAAAAAAAAAAATAGAAAAAAAAACTTTTACTCCTGTAAACCCACAAACAATATTGATCTTTCTACAAAATAGGTGATAGAGAGCTTCCTACATTTTATATAAAAAAAATTTAAGACCTATTCACTTAAACATTTAATTTGCACTTTAAGGTTTCTATATATATTTTTATATATGTATGTATATATTTTTTGTGGTTTCATGTTTCAGTGTGATTATTGTTTTTTTTTTACCTTTTTGACATCCATTCCGGGCGTCCGCAATAAATCCAGGTGGGCAGAATTTACAGATTGGTTTATGATCCTCCACAATGCATGGTGAATTGGCGGCGCACTGTGCAAAGTCACACGGATTAACACACTGATAATTTCTACAAGCCAAGCCCGTTGGGCAGCCAGTATCGCGCAAACAAATCGATATCGATGGTTGACAGTCCTTCATGCAAATGCAAACGGGCTTATGATCTTGTACCTGACATGATTTGTTTTCGGCACAAACCGCTTGGCGGCCAACTGGAACGATACATGGGTTTCGACATTTGCCCTCGGTGCATGCCATATTTGACGCACAATCATCATCGCGGTAGCATTCACGCTTTTCTGGGGCACATGTCAACTCTCCGTATTCGTTGACAATGAAGCCCGACTTGCAAACACAAACGGGTCGGTGACGACGGGTTTCACATTTTTTGTTGCCCTCACAAGAGAACGATGGACTTTGACATGGATCGGTACATTGGCCGTAAGGGCTGCACTGAAGGGTTTCAGGGCAGTCTTGATCATTGGAACATGACATTTGGACCGTTTGATCTCTTGGCGTTGTTGTCGGTACATCGATGCACTTGGGATCTGGCTTGCATTCGACTTCTGGTCGACCAATAAAGCAATTTGGACAGGAACAACGCGGTCGATGGAGGACGGTTTTGCAGAGTGCGTTTGCGCCGCAAGCACCACGCATTGCACATGGATCGTTGCAATGTCCTTGTAAGCATGCCTTCTCGCTTGGACAATCCTTGTCAGACTGGCATTGTTCGGTGTCTATAAATCACGAGGAATGTATAGGAGATTTTGTTCTGGTAACTCTTGATCTTATTTCGATAATAATTTTTTTTTTTTTTTAAGTTTTTTTTTAATTTTTAAAAGGGCTTGGAAGTGGGAGTAGTATTTGTGTGAGTGTGTGTATATTTGTTTTTGTGTAGTTTGTGTGTATTAAATTATAGAAATTAAGTAAAAAAGTGTGTAAAAAGAGATTGGATTTAAAGAAAGACCATATAGAATGCCTTTCGAAAAATTTGGGGTTGGAGTTTTGAGGTTGGAAACGGGTTTTTTTGAGGATTTTTTAAAGGAATTTTTGTCTGGGTTGATTTTTCAGGGAGGTTATGTCTTGGTGCTTAAATAATTTTAAAATAAACGGTGGTATGGCAATTTAAATCAGTGATTAGTGTATATACAAGAATTCGTTACTAGATATTGTTTTTTTTTTATATAATTTTTATTTGAAGAGAACTGTGAAGGGAAACTTTTCTCACAAGTGTGTATGATTTTTTTACTTTCATGTTTTTGAAATGAGAATTTCGAAAATCTACCAGAAGTTTTTGCTCAGTTTGGTTTTTCCTTTTTTTTCAAACATCCAACACATGCGCTCTGCCCGCTAGAGACACGAGATTGGAAAATTGTACGAAGTGTTTTTGGAAAGTCATTTCAGACTTCTATTGTTTTTTATACAACGAAACTAAATGAATGATAATTAATGACTGCGTTTGAGATTTTACGAAATACCTTTTTTCTATACTAGATTTGTGTTTTGTTTTTATACAGTATATATGTACAACTTAAGCACTAAATTTAATTACTATTTTCCAAAAACAGAATATATTTAAATAGTGAAAGAATAAAACAATTTTTATTGATGAAAAAAGTTGTTAGTTCCCAAAAGAAGAAAGGGAGAAAGAGATAGAAGCACCAATATATTTGTAGGAAAAAAAAAATAATAATACAAAAGAGTAAATATAATTTAAGGAAAAATATATTAACAAAAGATTTTTTTTTTAAATTTTTGTTTATTGTAAAAAAGCTGTACAATAGAAAAGGCCTATTTAGATGGATGTCAAGGATATTTTTTTAAGGGTAAATAAATATCATGTTTGTTTTTATATATTTAAGCAAATTTAAAAGTTTGATGTACATATACAATGAATTTTTTTTATCGATTTTTTGTTTTTTTTTTTATAAAAAAAATGTTTTTATCTTACAAAATGACCACTAAAACTTTTTAAGTTTAGTTTGTTTTTTGTTTCAAGCATATGTGAACTATGTGAGAAGTGTCCCGTCCACAGTTCCCAATCTGACATACCTTTCTCTCAAATTTTATTTTAATATTTTTTTTTTGTTCTACTTTTTTTGTTTTATTTAAAAATCATTTGTTTTTAAAATTATTTTAAAATTATTTAAACGGAGACTTGGGATGGGGTTGGTTGGTGTTTTTGTAAAAAAATATTATGTTTTATATAATAAAAATTGTTATAAGCTAAGGTCTATAGAAAAAAAATATTTTTTTTTTTTTTATTTTCCTAAACTATTTCTTTTTTGTAGTGACCAAAATGTTTATGGATACGTATCGCTATCGCGGACTTTGTACATCATTTTTGAAGACATTCACATTTTTGTTTACGTTTTTTATTTTTTGATAAATGTGAAAATCCAGTTTTACTGTATAAAGGCCACTTTAATGGAATTTCAAGAACGTTTTTATTAAGTTATTTTTGCAATTTTATGAATAGTATAAATTATAATGAAGGTGCTGGGAGCAATTTTTATACATATACGACTTTATTGGAGGTGGTTTTTTAAAATGTTTTATTTTTATTTGCATTTCATTTTGTTTAAGCTTTTTGGATGCAATTTTGGTCAACTTAACTGGAGCTTGCGTTTTGAACCTCATTTATATTATATATATACAAAGCGCTTACTAAATGATAAAATGATCGAAAAAATGCCTTTGTTTCTTTTCGGGGTATGTTTGTATATTACATATTGCAAAGAATGTCATTGGGGTTTCTTTTCGAAATGTCAAAGTATGGAACATTTTTGAGTTTGACAGAATGTACTTTAATATACATATTTGTTTTTTTTTTTGTACACATATTTTGACAGTGCGGTTTATTCAATTTAGTCATGGCTACAAAAACACAAAATTTTTGTACTAGAAGCAGTCAAAAATTTTGCAGGTGGGTTAGTTTTCAAAAAAAAAAAAACATGTTGTGTCTTTGAATGTCATGCTTCAGCTATTTGATAACCGTGTTTTTGAGAGCGGTTCAAGAAATTGAATATTGTTTTTTCTTAAATCATTTTTTTTTTAAGATTTATACTTTTGTAGGATACAGCAGCCGTTAGAGATTAAAGTGGCAAAATTAACAAAAAAATCAGCTCACTAACTCTTAAGTCCAGTTTAAATTTAATCTCGATTTATTTCACCAGATTGAGTTAACGCTGAATTAACTTAACAAATGCTGTTGATGTTTTTATCTCTGAGTTCGTAAAGGTATTCTGCATGCATTATCAAAAGTGATTCTTGAGCTAATTAATACCCAGAGTTACCTTACTCTGGTTTAACTCACCACTGAAAAATTGGGCCTAAAAGTATAATTTCAACAAAATAATGTTTTTGGCAAAGAAGAACATTTTTCGAAGCACGAGCCACTTCCGAAATATTGGTTGAAAAGTTTTTTTTTAATGGTGACACTTTAAGCAGCGCCATTTTTTGTTTGAATACACTGGGACAATCCCCCTGGTTTTGTGGAGAAAAAAACCTCTAAGTACCAAGCGACTTTGAGTATGGATTTCGTATACATGATTGTGAACATCATGGTAAGGAAAATCAATCAAAATAAGGGGGGGAACTACATATATCTCTCAATAAAATAAAAGATAATGATTAAAATAGAATGGTAACACTTGTAATACGTCATACAAGTTGGCATAAATTACCTGGTTGTTCTTGTTATCTGTGCATGTAATTGATATACAAACTAAATCGTAGAATATTCCATTTCTTTTTAATTTGTCAAATAAACGTCAAGCCATAGTAGAATACAATACGTGTGTTCGCGTATTAATCCGAAACTACCCATTTTTACCATTATTGGCCCTATTAAATTTTTTTTATATGGACTTTGACAGAACTATGGACTAAAACTGGCAGGTTTGGAAAGTAAACGAACAGAGGTAATGTTACTAAACATAACTTTGATGGTTTTCGCGGTTGTTAATACATGACGTTTATAAACGCGGCTAATTCAAAAACATAGAAAATGTCAAATGTCACTAAAATTTTTTAAATTATTTTGTCAAATAATTTGTCCAATTCGAGTTTCCTATGCAGGCAAAGGTGTGCTGGGTGCCTAAGTTCTTTCCTGCAAATAGCAATATATCCCTCTCTCGTTTATTCACAAACTTCAAAATCTTCACTTTGGCGAAACTGAAAGCAAATACTGGCTTTCTATCCTTAGTTCAGTTTCACACGATTAAAAAAATCTTAGAAATCTTTTGAGGTTTTCTTTTAAAATGTCTTCTATTTATATTTCTTATGAGTTAACAAATCGTAAAACATTATTAGTAGTCTTTTTTTTCTTTTTAAAGTCTATTGGTTAAACACGTGAAGTGAAAGAAATGTCAAAAAATGTATTCAAATCTTTGACTTTGTTCACTTCCCTTACTTTGTTTCCTTCTCTCCTAAAAACTGGAAGTTTCTGGAAAAAAGCTTCCTCGTGTGAAAGGGGTGTTACTGCTTGAAAAAAAAATGGAAATTTTACGACCCTGTCAAGAAAAGTGACAGCTATTATTTGCTAAATCTGACAATTGAAACATTGGAAAGGAAAACAAAAGGCGTTTTTTTTATCTTTAGAGAAGTGCGTTACTTTACATAATATGCCAGTATTTACTTCCTAAAACAGCTTAAGAAATGCGAGTTTTGCCAAAGTGAAAATATAATTATGTTCGTTTACTTCCCAGAGTTACCAATTTTATTTTTTTTTGTTTAAAAACTTTGACAAAACTTTGGACTGAAATTGGTTGAAATTTGCAGTTCTGGGAAATAAGCGAACAGAAGTATTGACGTTTGTGAAAAAACGACAGAGATATTGACATTTAGTAAAACGCCCTAAAGTGTAGCAGCATAGTTCGTAGTACTGTCAAAGTTATTAAAATAGTATACAATGTGAAGCTGTAGCTGGTAGAAAAAAATGTAGATAATTGTGTAGTACAAATTAAACATACTGCAACTTTCTCAGCTACATTCCATTCTGTTCAGCGAGTTTATCTCAACATTTCCCTATATCTACATTTTGAGATGCTACTGCCAAGTGGCAATTTAGAAGTGATAGACAACTTGAGCCGGTTTTCAGCTTACAAATCATCAAAATAATTTAACTTGATTTAATTTTGAAGTTTAAAGTGGAAAAATAATCCAATAGAATATGCATTAAACGATGAAACATAGCTTCCGAAATCTACAATTTAGGAAATTAACCTTAAAGTTCTCCCCCCATCGTGATCTACTCAAGGTTGATGTTGTCCTACTTGAGCTTTTCAACTATAATAATTGACGTTTGTGTGTATGTTTTCCTACAAAAAAAAAAAAAAAAAGCATTCGAGAATATGGTTTCAAGTTCATCTTCAGAGCATTATATTAAAATGGCATTCCACAAGGAACAACATTGAGACCTCAATTGTTTAATTATTTTATTGCTGACATACTTAGTATAAATAAAATGATAGTGCATGACGTTTTCCTGAAGAATTTAATCGTTTATGGCTGCACCAAGAAACAGATAGCCAAGTGTATTGAAAAAAAACTACCTAAACTTAAAGTTCGAAAGCTTAAAATTATAAATTCTTTAAATTAATTTAAATAAAAAAATATGGTAGATTGAAACTAAACTTTTATTGTGTTTTTATAATATAATTAATTTTGTTTTATGATAGATTGTTATATAAATTGAAAAAAAAAATCACGTCTATATTTGTCTTTTTGAAAGGTAATTTTGTCAGATGGAAGTTTGTTTTTAAATAATTTTTTCTATTTGGTGTGCAATTTTGTGTGTTTAGTAGAAATGCCAATTTATTTTGGAAATGAGTTATGGGGCATGGTTTTTGTGTTGAATGTTTTAAAGCATTATAATTTTTGCTTGATTAAAAAATGTTTTTTTTTTTCAAAGAACATTTTCATATCGATGGACGAAGTAATGGATCAACCTTTTTGTGATTTTGGAATGGGTGTGGAGTTAAAATGGATATTTTTGTTTTTTTTTTTTTTTTGTAATTTTATTTGTGGTTCATTATTATATTTTTTTTGTTTAGTTATGATTTGGTCGATTTTCGAAGAATTATTATAAAGATTTGCATACAAAAATGTATTCTTTTAAATGTTAATTTAAAAAATAAATTATTAAGGCAAGAGAAAATAGGCACAGATTGGGAGACCGCGATAGCGACAGCGACATTCCACGGATTTCCATATGCGAATTTGTTGAATATACCTAATCTATTTATTGTTATAAATTTTAGAAAACTATGACTTAAAATTATAAATAATCTTTGCGTAAAAAAAAAAAAACAGATAAAAGAAAAAATAAGAATTGTGTGTGTTTGGTGTGTGTAGAATGTATCTTTTTTTTGTTTTTATTTCAAATAAAAAACTGTGATAGTAATAAAAAGAAAAAAAGTGTTTAAAAAATAAACTATTTTTTTCAAAACATGTGTATATGCTTCGGATTTATTTTAAACCTTTTTTCGCTCTTCTAAGCTATACACACACTAAACTATCTTCTGTCTTTGTTGTTGTTGTTGTTTTTTTTTTGTTGAAATTATTGTGGCTTTGTTGCAACTAAGTTAATAGATTTTTAATAAAAAATACCACTTATTTTTAAAGTAAAAGATTAATTTTAAAAATAAACTCTAAGCAAAAGTTACCGTTAATCTAAATTAAAACAATTATATTATTTATATGATTTTGTTAAATTTTCTAATTACGAAATTTAGAATTTGTTACAAACACAATTAATATTTATTTTTTTTTAAACTTAAATATTTCTTGTTTAATTTGTCAACAACAAAGTTAATTAAGTTTGATTTAATTTTAAAATTAAAAAAACAACTCAATATAAGTAAATTACTCATCAATCCTTACTCGAGATATTAGATATCAATAAAATCGAAAAAAATCTGTTACTTTTGATAAAAATAATAATACTGGCTGAATCTTATTGTTAAAAAATTATTAACTTAATATTTTTGTGTTTTTTTTTAAGTTTGAAAAACACAAAGTTAATGATTAAAACTAAACACTTACCTTGTTTGCAGATATAATCAAATCCTTGACGAACACATTCTCCGACATTGCAACCATTGGTGCGGCAGTCTTCTATTGGTGGGGTTAGGTAACCTGCAATTGAATATTGAATTTTATAAATTTTGCCTAGGATATGTGGCTAAAGGTGAAATGTGATTCCAATTAAAATTGGGAAGGTGGAAGCTTATGCTCTTAAGAGTATTAAACGGTAATTAAATGACAACAAAAATGGTACTTAGTCTTTTAAACAACTCTAGTTTTCCTTTTTGTCAAAATTAATATTTAATAAAACAACAGCTTTCTTCTTTTTTAATAAAAGTATACTTACATTGAACATAAGCATCTCCATTAGGATATTCCTCTGGGCAATAACATTGTGGCTCATTGTGTTCTGCAACACGACATGCAGCATTCAGGCCACACGGTTGATCGTGACAAACATTAACTTGAGTTCCTCCACAAACGCATCCCTTTGTTGCGTCTCCCATACAACCATCCATGCATGAACACTCAAAACCTCCAGGAACATCCCTGCACTTTGAGTTGTCTCCACAAGGGTTTGTTGCACATCCAACTCCGGTCAACGATTGACATTCTGTTTCTGGATTGCCGAAGAAGTCTGGTGGGCACGAGCATTGTGGACGACGATTTACAACTCTACACTGTGCATTGATTCCACAAGCTCCATATTCCAAGCATGGATTGCGGCATTTGCCATCATCACATCGTTTGTTCGATTCGCAATCTTCGTCGACATGACATTCAAATTGAACGCATTTCTTGCTTGGTTCTCCTTCGTATCCATCGGGGCAATAGCAGAGTACATGATGATCAGAAACTGTGCATAGAGCATTTTCTCCACAAGCTCCTGGTTTAGTGCATGGATTGACACATTTATTCTTCGTGCATACTTGATCTGTGGTGCAATCGGTATTGACCTTGCATCCCGACATGCATGCTCCACGCTCGCATAACTGACCTAGTGGACATGGTTTGCCAGGACCGCACTTTTGGCTACATCTTCCTCTGGAGCACACTTGTCCGCAGGAACAGTCGTCATTGCGAATGCATTTTGGAGCACAGTAAGTATTCGATTCATCACATTCACATCCTGGGTTACAGCGTTGTGGTGGCATAAGACAGCCAGTAAGACCATCACCTGTAAATCCATTTGGACAACTACATTGGACTCCATGGTTGACCACCAGACAAGTGGCACAATGGCCACATTGTCCACCTTTCTCACATGGATTCTGACATTTTTTGTTAACACATGACTGATCACTGGGGCATGTTAGGTCATTGCGACAACCAATTTGACAAACACGGTTTTCACAAATTTGTCCCAAAGAACATGCTGAATCGGTGTTGCATACAGCAAGGCAAATTCCTCGCATGCATCTTTCATCGCTGAGGCAGTTCTGGTCATTGCGACATTGTCTCTGACATACGCCTCCATAGCAAAGGTGTGAAGGTGGACAATTTTCCTTTGTCGAACAAGCATTTTCTGGAGCTTTGCAAGCAATATCTGCATTGCCGACGAGCTCGCTAGGACAAGTACACAATTTTTTATGATTTGCAACGGAACACTCGGCATTAGTTCCACAGGCAGTTGGACTGTCACATGGATTGGCACACTGCTGTCCGACACAGACCAAATTATCTGGACATCCCTGATCTGACCGACATCCTGCAATGCACATTTGTCCCAAACAAACTTCACTATTTCGACAATCGTCATCACGTCGGCAAAGTGGCTTACAAACTCCATTTGAGCATCGTTCATTTGCCAAACAACCACCATCATCAGCACAGAAAGGTCTGCATAGTGACTCGAAGCAGGCCAAACCAACAGCACAATCTCGATTTTCTGTGCAACCAACAGCTGGTGTTCGAACACAACCAACCTTTGGCGTTGGATTAGGTACCATTCCCTCTAAACAAGTACAAGAGGCACGATGATTTGAAACTGTGCAAGCGGCATTTGGACCGCATGGATTCTCATGGCAGGGATTGATACATTTGTCAGCTCGGCAGGATTCAGAAGCACTGCAATCGTCATCGACGTGACATCCGAAAACGCATTTGTTGTGCAGGCAAACATGTCCCAAAAAGCAATCGTTGTCCACACGGCATGTAACTAAAAAAAGTAAGTTTTAATTGAAATATTTTAAAATTAAGGGTTTAATCCAATATTGATAGAAGTAAAAATACGTTCCATAGTCTTCGAAGCAATGAAGTAGTTCGACAAGAACGAATAAGATTTTTAAATATGGTTGCCACTTTTCTTGTCAGTCTGATACTTACGCATGCAATTTCCTTTGAGACACTTTTCATTCAGCGCACAATCTTGATCGGCAGTACATGATGGCAGGCACATTGAATCCCTGCAGGTATAATTTGGTCCGCATTCTTGGTCATTTGTGCAAGCAACTGGAACTGGAAAAATAGAACATTTTACATTAAACCGTCGACAACTTTATTACGTTCCACATACTTCTAACACATTCCACATCTGGATTTCCGGTAAAACCTGCCGGACATGAACACTGTTTTAAATGAACTCCCATTTGACATTCAGCATTCATTCCACAAGCTTGTGGTTGGTCACATGGATTTAAACATTGTCCACCTTGGCAGATCTCTAAGGATCCACATTCGGTATCCAAAATACAGGCAGCTGAAATTGGTCAAAGAAAGTATTAACAAAACAATTCCATGCGATTTCCGTTTCGTTCCTCGATAAACCTCTGGAATACTTTCTCCTTTACCACTGGTTTAAATCTAAATTCGGTTAAAACTTATTCGTTTTGAGGTTATGTTGCATCATACCTTTTTTAGAATTGAGATTAAGTTTTGTTTTGTGTTTAGGTCAGACTTTTTGTCTTAAGCTAAGCAGACCTTTTTTATTTTTACTATAAACTAAACCAGGCAAAACTATAAATTAAAAAAAAAAAACATGCTATTCGATGGTAAGTAACCAAATTTATGCTGGTTACAAGACTCCGGCAGTAGTATAGGAGTTAATTGTATTCCCAAGGTAGGCGGGGTATTAGTTTTTTGAGATATTTATTTTTGTTTGGCTTTGGGCTTTTCTAGGGTGTGATGAACTACAGTACTTACGTTTGCATATGCTCTCCGAGCAATAGGTATTAGCTGGGCAGTCACTGGTTACTTGACAGGGTGTTGGCAAGGGTTGACAACCTACAGCAAGATCAGACGGTTGGCCATCGTAGCCATTGCGACAGAGACAGTTTGCAACATGGCCCTTAGGAACGCATTCAGCGTTAGGACCACATCTTGAATTCTCACAGACGTCACGACATTTAGGGACTCCATTGAGAGTTCCGCATTCGGCTGCTGGTGGACAGTCTTCGTTGGTTTGACATTCAACAGCTGTTCGACAGCCTTCATTGTAGGGATCACCAACAAGTCCGATTGGACAAGTACATTTAAATGATCCCCTAGAGTTACGACATCTAGCTCCGGGTCCACATGGGGCATCCTTACAATAGTCGACGACGTCACAGCGGACCGTTGGATCTCCAGTAAAGCCAGGTTGGCAGTGACAAACTTGTTTGTGGTTCTCAGTCGTGCAGAGGGCGTTATCTCCGCAAGGTTGTCCAATCAGGCATGCAATTTTGCACATATAGTTGTCACAGGTTTTGTCATTTGAACAATCATTGTCAGAGCTGCATTCAATTTTCCTGCAACCTGATTTCGGATCTCCGAAGAATCCTTCTTTACATTCACAATCTGCGTTGTGTGAACGAGCCGAACATTCTGCATTGCGACCACAAATGGCACGGCCAATACAAACATCTTGACAATTAGCCCTTCCAAAGCTATCCAGAACGCAGTTTTCATTGATGGCGCAGTCTTCGTCTGAGCGACAGAGAACCTCCTTCGTGCATATGTTATTATTGCAGAACTGGAATTCAGGGCAGCTAGAGTTGGACTTGCAAGTTGGTTGACAGACTCCTTGAATACACAACTGATCCGAAATACAGTCTCGGTTGGTGGTACACAGTGAGTTGCAAAGTCCATTGTTGCAAATAGTGCCCGATGGACACTGTGAATCAGCACTACAATACTGCAGTGCAACACATCCAAGTTGTGGGTTTCCAGTTTTTCCAGTGTCACAGGTACACAGTCCAATATGGTTTTGAGCAATACAACGGGCTTGGAGGCCACATGCATTTGGCAGTGAACATGGGTCAACGCACTTGGCATCCAGGCAGGTTTTTTCACTGGCACAGTCTTCATTCTCTGAACAATCAATTTGAACACACTCGGTGCTAGGGTCTCCACGAGAGTTTGGTCCACAAGAACATACAGCAGCATGTGCACGTGCTATGCAATTAGCATTTCTTCCACATGCATCGGTTCGTTCGCAGGGATTTTTGCATCGTTGGTTTTGACAGCTAGCTGAATTGGGGCAATCGGCATCGGTGAGGCATTCATTTGGATCTCGACAGCCTGTACGAAGAGGATCGCCAATAAGTCCCTCGGGACATGAACAACTAAAACTGCCTGGTAGATTTTGACAAAAAGCTGTATGATGGCAGGGGTTCGCAAGACATTCGTTGACATCTTCACAGGTTGAACCTGCGTTAAGGAGTTGGTATCCATCATGGCATGCACACGAAGCTTGATGATCGAGCACTCGACAAGTTCCCTTGCCGCAATCAGTTTCATCGCAGGGGTTAACACAACGATTTGTTTCGGCATCACAGTTTCTATCTTGCGCACAGTCATCACTGCTCACACATTCTACCTTGAAACATCCTACAGAAGTATCATACGGATCTCCTAGGTGCCCAACAGGGCACTCACAGTTTCCTGTTTGCTGACTACTATGACAAACTGCTTTGGGACCACAAGTTATTGTCAAACATGGATCCGCACATTTATCATTGACACATACTAAGTTCTCTGCGCAATCAGCGTTTTTATAACATTCCTTAGGCTTAGCGCATCCTTCTCTGCTGTATCCATCACCAACTGTACCATCTGGGCACACGCAATGGTATGATCCCGGAAGGTTTTCACAGCGAGATGTTTTGTGGCATGGATTATCTGTGCATTCATCGATATCAGCGCAGCCGAATGGTGTTCCGATAAATCCTGTAGCACACTTGCATTTTCCAGTAAGACAGAGCTCGGTTGTTCGGCAATCCGCATCGGAATCACATCCCGGCTGGCAGGTTCCATCATTGTTGCAAATTTCACCTGGCAGGCAGTTGTTGCTGGTATAACATACCTTGGCACATACATTGTTGTAACAGCGTTCGCCGATGGCGCAATTCGAAGTCTTCTGACATGGAAGATTACATTGGTTTGCGATGCACATGTGCCCTGTGGGACATTGATTAGTTGCTTGACACTGCGAAGGCACACGGACACAACCCTGATCTGGTGTTGGGTTTCCTTCGAAGCCTTCAGGGCATTTACATGAACTTCGATGATCATGCATGTTACACAAAGCATTTGGCCCGCAGACTCCACCTGTTTGGCAAGGATTGGCGCATTTGTTGTTGATGCAGGACTTTTCGTTGCCACAGTCTTTGTTGGCTCGGCATCCGATTGAACAAACTCCATCAAGACATGCAAGCCCACTGGCACATTGGCTGTGGTCTAAACAAGGTACCACACAAGTGCTTTGAAGACATTTTTCTCCTACTGAACAGTCGTTGGAGTTGCGACAAGCAATGCGGCATTGACCATTGTAGCACACCGCTCCACCGCAGTCGATGTCACTTTGGCACTTAGAAACAGATCTGGTGCAACCATCTCTGGCTGATTCACCGGTTGGTTGGAACTTGACGGGACATGTACAAATAGCCTTGCGATTGACAACCTTGCAGTCTGAGTTTACTCCACAAGCATTTTCACATGGATCGACACATCTTCCACCGGAACACATTGAATTTGCTGGACAGTCAGCGTCTCCGTTTGGACATTGTCCCTCTGGTCGGCAACCAGTTTTTGTGGGTTCACCTACAAAGTTCGCTGGGCAACGGCACACTGGTCCACTGGGAGATACTTCACATATCGCTGTTGGATGACAGGTTCCTGGAGAACATCCACCTACTGAAACGCATTCCACTTCTGGCAGTGGGTTTCCCTTATATCCAGGTGGACATTGACAGATTGCACGGTGATCGTCCGCAATACAAATGGCATTTTCTCCACATGATTCTTCATCGCACACATCGTAGCAAGTGTGAGTGAGGCGGTTGCAAAGTTGCGTTGTCGGACAGTCGATGTTATATACGCACGGAACACTTCGACATCCTTGATAAGGATCATAGGGATCACCTGCAAATGGACCTGGTGGACATTGACATTGAGCCAAATGATTGTTGGTTATACAAATAGCCTTAGGTCCACACTTGACACTATCGCAGGCAGGTTTGCAGGATAAACTTTCCGATGGTCCTGTCCTAACACAAGCCTCCGACTCGGAGCACTCGGCATTCGTTCGACATTGGTTCTTCTGCACAGGTTGACATCCATTACGATCGTTTGGATTTCCAATGAATCCCTGTAGGCATTCACACCTACCCAGATGTTCACTAGCTACACAAACAGAATTAGCAGGACATGTAAACTCCGAGCATATTGAAACACACTTGAGAACTCCAAGGACATCCTGTCTGCAAGCCGCATCAGATTGACAGTCAGCGTCCTTGGTGCAGTCCGGAATCGATGGTTTCTCACACGACGATGAAACAGGATTCCAAGTAAAGCTATCTCGACAACTACACACCGGATGACCATTGGTATCAATTTGACATAATTCGTTTGTTCCGCATATGACCGTCGAGCAAAGATGAACGCAGGACATTTTGCCTGTTGCCCCTGTATTACAGATAAATCCTTTTTCACAGTCTTGATCGGATTTGCAATGACTTTCATCTTCAATTGGTGGAGTGCTACGTTCTGGTTGACATCCAACCTGAAGATTGCTTGGGTTTCCGAAGTAACCATCTGCACATATACACGTCGATCTGTGATCATCAGAAACACATAAGGCATTTGGCCCGCATTGAATCTTAGTACAACCATCAACGCACTTACGGAGGCCTCGTCCAAGTTGGAAGCAAATTTCTGATTGCTTACAATCAGCATCGTTGTTACATTGTCCTCGAATTGTGCATCCATTTTGTTTGTCATACGGATCTCCTTGATAGCCAAGAGGACATAAACACTGGCCTTCATTGCAGGCGGCTCTTGGGCCGCAAGCTGCTTTAGCGCACAGATCCTTACATTTTCCTTGATCACAGCTGAACCCATCCGGGCATTCCACATTCGGTCCACATTTGCAGCCCGCAGGCTGTGAACAGAAGGTTGCGTCCACACGTTGGCAACTGCTAAATGGATCTCCAGCGAACCCAGACATGCACAAACAGTCAAAACTTCCAAGAGCATTTAGGCAAACGGCATTTTGTCCACAAGGTTTGTTCAAACACTCATCCACGTCATGACATCCAATATACCCGTTTCCGGTATAGCCTGGTGGGCATTCGCACACAATTCGAGCTCCATCTGAGTGGCATTCCGCATTGGAACCACAGCTATCTGGGCCACATGTGCTCTTTTTCTGTGCTCCACATCCTTCGTAGGGATTTCCACTGGTTCCCGGATTACAGGCACAGTAACTGGCTCCATATCCATATTCACAATGGGCATTCTCTGCACAGTCTGGTTCGCATTTGGCGTATGATACCGGTGGCATGCAGACGAGGTCTGGGTTTCCAACGAAATTTGCTTCACAAACACACTTTCCACTAGTTTTGTCACATGTGGCTCCGATTCCACAAACAACTTTCTCACAGCGCTCTTTGCATCTTCCATTGATACAGACCTGCGGGCCACTACAGGGCCTCGTGTTTGAACATTGGTCAGTATAGCAATTTCCTCCTGGGAATGGATTTCCAAGGTAACCCTGAGGACACTTACATGTTGGCCCCTCGGAAGTTGGTATACACTGGGCTCCCTCGCCACATATAATTCCCTTGCATTGAGATTCACACTCTCCGTTAGAACTTTCGAAGTATCCCACGCGACACCTACACCATCCCGCATGATTTTCCGGTTCACAGAATGCGTTGGGGCCACAGAGCAAACTGGTGCAAGGACTTACACAGCTTCCGTGATCACAGGCCAAGTTATCGGCACATTCTTCATTGATATTGCAAGTGCTTTTCACTGAACCCTCTTCAAGGATGCAGCCACTCTTGTAGGCGTCTCCGGTCAAGCCTTTAGGACAAACACACTGATAGCCTCCTTTTTTGTTTACACAGTAAGCTCCATAAGCACAGGGAGTCTTGGCGCATTCGTCCTCGTCAACGCAACCTTGTAATGGATCACCCTTGTATCCAACTTCACACATGCATTGTGGTGGATCTGTTGGTGTGCACTTGGCATTGATTCCACACGGGAAACGTTCACATGGGCTCTTACATTTATTTTCATCTGATGGGTCCAAGAAGAACGGAGGTGGACAAACGCACTCTCCTGGTTGAACGCATTTCTCATTGCTGCCACATTCTCGGTCAGCTGAGCATTTCCTTTGAGCTGGAGAGCAAAGTCCATTGTAGGGATCACCTTGATAACCCTCAGGACATATACATGTGAAACTTCCTTCGTTGTTTATACATTCAGCGCCATAGGCGCAAATGTGCTGGCGCTCAGTGCACTCATTGACATCGATACAGGTTCCATCTGTAAGAGTTCTAAAGCCTTTTGGACATGCACAGTAGCTCACGCCTCCTGCTATACTTATACACTCAGAGCCCTTAGGACATTTTTCGCCATTTGAACAACCTGCCAATACACAACTATTGCCAACCAGTTTGTATGGAGTTTGACATTGACACTCAGGAGTGTGACATTCGTCGCATACCTGGAATGGATTTCCATTGAAGCCTTGCGGACAACGACATTCGTAGCTTCCTGGTAAATTTTTGCAAATTGCATTCACTCCACAGGCAGGTTTGCTTCTTGACGGTGAGCACTCGTCTACATCACGGCATTGGGCAGTTTGTGAATCTCTCTCGTAACCTTGACGGCAGATACAAACACCGTTTCCAGTGTAAGTATCCAGTACGCAACTCTCTCCGGGGGAGCAAGGATTTGAATCTGAACAGCTAAGAGGAACTTCGTTGATTTTGCATCCATCACGATATGGATCGCCAGTCGATCCTCCCGGACACTGGCACAAATATCCTCCAGCTGTGTTTGTGCATACAGCTCCAGATTGACAAGGGTTTCCTTTGCATTCATCGATGTCATTACAACCTCCGGCAGTATTTGGCGCTCCAGTGTAGCCCTCAGCACAAAGACATTGGGCGTTTCCGTTTACCAACATGCAATGCGCATGGGCGCCGCAATTCAATGCCTCACAAGGATGCCTACAGTTATTGCCTACATTTGGCTCTGGACACATACATCTCTGCTCATCGTCGCAGACGCCATTTCCAGGGCAGTCATCGTTCGATCTGCATGTAACGATATTTACACATCGAACAGTTGGATCTGGATCGGCGATAGATCCTTCAGGACATTTACAAGTGTACCCACCTTCAGCATTCAAACAAATAGCTCCTGCTCCACATGTATTTCCTCGAGCACACTCATCAACATCGACGCATTTGTTGTTCGGATCTCCAGAGAATCCAGGTGGACATGAACAGCTAAAAGCACCAGGCGTGTTCGTACAAGTTGCGTTTGTTCCACATCGTCCAGATGGGCCAATTGCGGAATCACATTCATCAATATCCACGCAACCAGCTGAAATGTCTTGAGGATTGAAGGTCCAGCCTTCTTCACATATGCAATAGGCTTCTGAGCCATCGGGCTTGCAATAGGCATGATCTCCACAGCGTACATCCTCACAGGGTTCCTTGCAAGCTACCTTAGGTGGCTGTCCTACATAACCTGCATTACATTCACATCGATATGAACCAACTGTATTAACACAAAGGGCTCTTTGGCCACATGCGTCAGCATGAGCTCGGCATTCATCGACATCAACACAGCTAGATCCCTTTGCCTCGAATCCGTCTAAACAGAAGCATTGATTTTCTATACATTCCGCGTTATTGGTGCAGTCAAAGTTCGATCGACAAAGGATATTCACGTCGACTTGCTCACAGGCAATCTTTGGATCTGGTTTTCCATCGAAGCCCTGAGGACAACGGCAGTTATACCCGGGTGAGGCATTTTCACATATCGCTCGTTCTCCACATGGCTTTTCCAAAGTTGCACATTCATCAATGTCCACACATCCACGGAATGGATCACCGGTGAATTCTGCTTTGCACGTACATACGAAGCTTCCTATTGTATCAGTACAGATGGCGTTCTCACCACAAGGATTATCCTGGCATTCGTTAATATCTATGGATGGACAGGTAGACAAGGGTTTTGTTGCAAAATAAAGGGCCAGTCAAATTTCAAAGTTTATATTTGTTTTGGGTTTGTATTGAAGGATTAGGTTTTATGTTAACAGTGGCATAGAAAAGTAATGCGACGCTTGAAAGGCAAATTAAGTTGGGTTATTGTGGTAATTTTTTTTTGATATAAGTATATTTAGGGATCTGAAGATGTAGTACAAGAATTGGGAAAATTAAAAAAAAAAAACACAAGTAAAACTAAATGGCGCCCAACACGCGTATTCGAGTTATTGATTTCATTTTAATGGAATGGGATTTTCTCTAAATATTTGTATATTATTGAATATGGTTTATTTTGAAATTTTGTATGAAAAATTGAAAATACATACAAAGTGGCGCCCAACACAAGAAATTGGCACCGAATTATAAAATAGACTTCATCTTCATTGAGTTTTGCACTCAATCTAAATTCATTAATCTCATTTTATGAAATCAAAGTCCTCTAAATTACAAAAAAATATAACATAGAATTTATTAAAATGGCGCCCAACACAAACATTTGTGTTTATTATTATTTAGGAGTATATAAATTGAATTTGTTTTTGCTAGAGAAGTAAACAAAAAAATGCACAAATGACACGTCAAATAAGTGTGTCTTGTTTGGATACAGATTTTAAGTTTAATTCTTGTTTTAAACAATTCCTTAAATCAAGTGTCTGAGCAACAGCTCTAAATTAAAGCAAAGTGTTAGTTTCTCTGATTTAAGTCTCAAATTATAAATTAAATTTTGAAATTTAAGGATTGAGAATATCATTTTTATCAATGAAACATTTTGGAAATGAAATCAAAACTTTAGGAAGTGTCATCATGACCTACTAAGCAAAAAGTGGCGCCCAATTTTGTAGCTTTTTATACTAAAATATTTGTATATTTCTGTGGTATTAACAATTTTTGTGTTTATTTGATTTCAGTTTCTTCAGCCGTCTACAGAAGTCGCATTACTTTCAACCACCACTGCAGTCCAAGAAAATCCAGTAGAAAACGGAAAAATATTTACAAAAGGATAATTTTATTCAAAAAAAATATAGCGTGAGAAGCATTTTTGGAAAATAAGATTTGCTGAGCAGGAAAGTTAAAGGGTAAGAATATCTAAATACAAAAAAGCTGCAGCAAAGCAGCTAACTGTCGCTAGGTTTAAAATACTAACTTTCACAGTATAAATGTCCCTGACCACGATATCCTGTCGGACAAAGGCACTTAAAGGAGCCGGGAAAGTTAATGCACTTGGCATTATGTCCACAAGCATTTGAACGGGCACACTCATCCACATCAATGCAGTCCACATTGTCCTCGAGTGTGTAGCCATCGGAGCAGCGACACTCAAAGCCTCCCGCATAATTAACGCATTCAGCACCCAAGCCACAGGGATTGTTAGAGCATTCATCGACGTCTTTTGAGTCGATTTGAGTTTTTTGTTAAATTTAGCATGTAAAATGGAATATGACGTCAACCATTTTGTTTTTTGTATGTGTTGTATGAGTGTGAGTGTAAATGCGATATATTCGAAGTCATATTTGATTTGTGTATATCGATTGAGTGCAGTTGGTTAGGCGCAATGTTATGAAATTAGATAGCAAAATTTAAAAATAAAAATTAATGCAATAAACCACTAACCAATCAGATTATAATTTAAAAAAAAAAAAACAAAACAAAACTTACCTTCGCAGCCCGTAGCTGGATCACCTTGATATCCGTCAGGGCAGGAACACTTATAACTACCATCAGTATTTAGACATTGGGCATTGCGACCGCATGGCAAACGGGCACATTCGTCATTATCAACACAACCCGTCTCGGAACGGCCATCACCTTCATAGCCTGGCGGGCAGTCGCAGCGATAACTGCCTTCCAGGTTAGTACAGATGGACCGGGGTCCGCATGTTTTCGGATATGTACATTCGTCCACATCGACACAACCGTCGAAAGGATTGCCCAAGAATCCCTCCGGACATTCGCACGTGAAGTTGCCAGGTGTGTTGATGCATCGTGAGTTCTTACCACATGCGTTTGGATTTCGACATTCATCGATATCTGGAAAAGGATAGCAAATGATAAAATGTGTTTAATTATGTAGTTAAGAAAAAGCTGATACGTGCTTCATAAGTAAAGAAGGAAGACTAAGCTAAGGTCTTTAGTTCTCAAGTTGTTTTTAATAAGAATGGTCGAACGAAATTAAACCAACACGATATTTCCTTCTATGATGTACTCAATTGTGCACTACGGCGTTCCGTCCAGTTTTCGTTCAAATTTGCCTTCGTAAGTGAAAATAGGTCCTGAATGGAGCTTAATTAAAACAGCTAACTGCATTTGCTTAATGGGTGATTTCGATTTGGCAAAACAGAAAAAATTTCTCGTTCACTTTTGGTCAACTTGGATAACTTCCGTATTTGTAAAAAATATACCAGCGATTTCTATTGTTCGACTTCGTTAAAATCGACTTTCGTTAAGTTTTTTGTATCTTGAATTTAAAATAACGATCATATTTGAACTTTAGTTTCAAGCTTTGAAATACAGCTGATTCTTGGTAGCTATTCCTAAGACAATACAAAAAAACTTAACGAAGAATTATTATGACATTTTAAATGTTATTAAAATGAGCTTAACAGAATTGAATGGCCCAATTCTATAAGATTGCGAACACTAGGAATTTAAGTAAGTATATGGAGTCATAGAGCTGATTTCGTTAAGTCTCATTTGGGACCTTTGAAAAAGATTTCGAAAGACTTGAAAATCGTTGCGAACACTAAAGATTCATTCATATTACAACCAAAGTAACTTATCGCAATAGTTTCGTTAAGTTTTTGGTTGATTGGTGTTGAATAGCGAATTTTTTCTAAAGTTATTTTTGCACCAACAAAAATAATAAGTTGATATTTGCCATCGTTCGTCAAGTTCGTTAAGTATGAAATGTTTCCTTTAAGAACTTCATTAATTCCAGTGGCATACGTCGTTTCAAGGATGTGCCTAGGAATTCTATTGAGTTATGCATAATTTATGTATAACTTCAAACCAATACTGCTGCGTGACTTAATTAAGCAGGGCTGATGTTCGATAAGAAAAACATACAAAATCCTTTAACAGAAAAATTCCACAAAACCTTAACCATTTGAATTTAATCTTCCCATGATGATATAGGCAGCCAAAAAAAAACAATTTATTTTTGCCATGTCGTCTACCTTGAGGGTCTTCCAGCCCATTTCGGCCATCCTTAAAAAAAAGAAGTATTTATGTATAACTCTGTTTTTTGGGTTAACCAAAAAAAAGGGTATCATCCTTCGAAACGAGAGAAAAAGTGATTATGTTTCCAGTCAAGGTCAGTTTAAAGTAGTCGGCAGTTTTTTTTAAGGTTTCTCTTCGTGTGTTAACTTTTTTGGGGAATTCTTTAGAATCTAATTTTTTTTTTTGCAAACCATCTTACATGTATGTTGCATTAGCCCTAGGCAATTCAAAAAATTCATGGAACAAACGCTCGCTGGCGGCCAGAAAAAAAAAAAACGATCTGCCTGCCTACCTACTTCTTTTGCCAATAATATGGCGGTGGCTGACGAGTGATGTCATTGAAGAATCAAGATAATCAAACCTAACATGACATCACTTCTTCATTGATTTTTGTTTTTATTTGTGGCTAAAAAGAGATTCACATTAAGATTAAATAGATTCACGTAAACAAATGCAGAATGAAAGAATTTATATTAATAAATAAATTCTTGAATATAGAGTTGATGTCAAAGGAAGCCTCAAGAAATTCACAAAACAAAAACACAATTTTTGTGTTGTCACTCAAGAAGAATTGAAAAAAAAAAAATCTATCAACTACAAAGTCTGACATGTTGGTTGAGTGTTCATGAGAAATGAATGACAGACTTGAGATGAGATAGAAATGACATCAGCTATGTAATGGTTCTTTCTTAACGCCCACTTTTTAACTTCTTAAGCGAAGATTTCTGATGCTCATAAAGCCATATATTTGATGAAACAATATTTGTAATATGACTCATTTCTTCAGCTTTGTATATAATGTGCATATTTTGTGATGTTAAACATACAGCTTGCCTTATAAAGGAATAAAGGCGGTTTGCTTGGGAATTTGGTTTCGTTAAGTACCAAGATAACCTTCTTTCAAATTAATTTAAAAACCACAAAAGCTAATACCTCGTTTTTAAACAAAAACGCACTGGAGTACATCGATTAAGAGATATTGTACTTTTTCTTTTCACATATGGTGGCTATCTTTGAGACCTCTTACTTTTGTTATGCATATTGGCACCCTAGGTTCTCTCGATGGCCTACAATATCTAATACCTCGTTTTTTGTTTAATAAAAACGCTATGGAGTACATAGATTGCGAGATGTTGCACTTTTTGTTGGTGCATCAGGTGACCATCTATGATACCTGCATTTCGGTATGAATATTGGAACGCTAGGGTTCCTAAATTGTCCAGAAAAGCTAATACCTCGTTTTTTTTAGACACTGGAGTGCACGTTTTTGCTGTGCAATTTTGTATTCTAGGATCTCTGACTTGTCTATAATAGCTTATATGTACCTACGTCGATTTTTATTTTAAATAACAACGCTGTACATACATCGTGACCATCTTCGTGCACTTTATTTCAAAAGCTACTACTTCTTCTTGCGAAGATTTTTCCCGTTATTAAAAAAAAAAAATTCCCACTTACCTGAACATAGAACTTCACCATCGCCTTCATATCCATCCTTACATTTGCACAAGAAATGTGCTGGTAAATTACAACACTCAGCATTTTCCACACAACGTGAAGCTATCGATGGATCTTGACATTCATCAATATCTAAAAAAAAAAAATTGGAAAAAAATGCATTAAAAATAAATTAATCTGATCAAAGAAATTCCATTTCAAGGTGGTCTCCTTCATCTTCTTTAAGAGCATACCTAATTAATTAGAACCACCACAACAACAACAAAAAAAAAAAACAATAAACCGTTTCCTCTTCGATTGTCTTTTTCAAATCAATTAATTATTATTTATCCATCCGAAGGGAATGAAAACTTAAGATTCTTTTTCTATTTTTTTCCCATAAGGTGGAGCTTTTCTAACCAAGAGAAAACAATCAATTTAATGATACAACGACACAAGGACAGAAATCCCATTTCAAATTGATAGATTTAGAGACTTTAAGTATTTACAGGCAAGCGCGTAGTTCAGTTGGGATTAATATTTTTTTTTTTAGCTTAGTCTAAAACCTCTAGAGAAATTAAGTTTCATTTTTGGACATTAAGGCCCAGTTTTTCAGTAGTGCGTTAAACCAGAGTTAGCTAACTCTAGAAGAAAATTTACTCACAGTGAACTGAGGAAGCAGTTTTTCGGTGGAGAATGCTTGCGGAGTTACTTATTAAACTCGGTTGATAAAACATCAAAATCATCTGTTCAGTTAATTCTGAGTTAACTCACCAAATTTGATGAGTTAACTCGGGTTTAACTGTTATCTCGCACTGTAAAACTGGACATTACAGTCTCATTTATAAATCCATTCCAGAGGCTGTCTAACTTTAAACAGCTGTCTAACTCTAAAACCTTATTAATAAACATCTTCCATCGAGTACTTAGACAGGGATGTCAAAGGATATACGAGGACAAATTTTGAAAACTAATAAATATGCGACTGTTCAAAAATAAATACTTCACGATTGAAACTTATTTAAGAGTACATTTCCCATAAACTATAATTTTCTGTATAATTCTCTAAACAAATATTAGATTTGGAAGGCTATTTTCCTCCTTACACCTTCTCCTTGACCCGTGCTTGGCTACGCACATTCAGAAGCGCGTGCGTGCAAAGGTACTGTGATTGATATTCTTTTTTTTCTTGCTAATTGCTAGGTGTTTATCGCCTCAGCTACGCACATTGCACATTGAACAGAAAATATCTACAAAGGTCAACCCAACCAACAGCAATGTACTGATGAGTAATGTCACCGATTTGATGGCCAGGATGTCCCAGATTCAGTAAAGTTGGCGGCAAAAACACCAAAGTTCATTTACATAATAAACTATGCCAGTCGACATGTCGGTCGATGTTGGTGTTGCTGTCACTGCGCGTATCTATGAGATAGATTTGTATATATTTACATACATATGAGTTAGGTATATTAATATGTGATGAGGAAAAATCTGTGTCAGAAAACTGCACTCCATCGCACAGTTATGCAACATGATCTCCAACCATCACCATCATTGGTTGGTGGCACGGTGCGCGATGTCGTTGCCACCTTGACTTAGTCTCTATCAATTCATAACATGACAACATCAGAGCCAGCAACAGCTCATGTTGTATCTCCTAAAAACCGTAGCAAAGGTGCATCGAGAAATACGTGAACGAAGCCATGACTGACTAATGTACTTTTAATGAGAAGTGTCGCTGTCTTCGCTGCAGCTCAGTGCAGTGCACTTACCTCGACTTTGGGGCAGAATCTGTATTTTTTTCTATCTTTTCTCTGCAACCAAACGACAAGACTCCACGACGACGCGACGCACTTAGATACGTTTGAATTGAATTCAATTGAGCTGCGTCGAAGCGTGACCTTTAGCAAGATGGTTATAATAGCCAGTGCACTTTAGAAGAAGCAAACAAAAACTATCTAGAACTATTGAAAGGTGTTGTACAGAATTTTAATGCGAAGTATCTGTATACACCCGTCCACAGATACAGGTTTTCATCTTTAGCACTGTTAAGACAGGTTTAGTTTTTCTTCGCTTCATCTTATACATAGATGAGATTAGATGATCGCACTCATGTGCTGTGGATTGCAAGTGCATTTGGTTGGATTTATGTGGATTTGTTGGTGATTCTGTCGGATCAGAAATGTCAGATATTTAATTTCAATTAAATATAGATGGTGGATGCTGGCAGAGGGCGCTCTCTAAATAATTCGTATAATTGCTTTTTTGTTTTTGCTATTTAAACGGATTTCAGCTTCGCTGATCCAACGGATGATTGGGATTGTTTATAATACATAGCTGGTAGCTTTAAATTATGACAGCTCACTGTGGAGTGGAAGTGTCATTATTAACTGTCATTATGTTTGATTTGGAGTTGAATTTGTTGGATAATATATAAATGAGGTGGTTCGAACACGTTTTTAGATGGAATTTCTAGATTGATATGATCTGAATTTGTCACCAATATGGGGATGGTTTATAAGCTCGTGATAAAAATATGCGAATAGAGTTATTCAATGATATGTCAGAATTATGAGTGACAGGTACGTTTTAGCAAACAAAGAAAAAGAAGAGAAATATTGAATGTGCTTGATTAAGTTGTCGGCATTTTCTAGTGATCTAGAAGAACATTCAATATATTCAAGGTATGTATTGAGAATCTGACAATCGTATTCGAATTTATGATAAAACGTGCACAACTAGTGGCATATTTTTAGTATATCGGTGAAACAAATATTTGCATGTCATCATCATATCTGAAGCTGCTACATGTTGCAAAAGCATAGATTTAGTCAAAGATGGACAACCTTCAGTTTCGTCTCAAAAACGAGTACAGGAGATTCAACTACGAAATTTACCAATTGTACAGACCTAGACAGGTTGCGCAGGCAAGTGGAAAGGGTCGGGAAACTGGAGGCATCTAGCTAAACATCGAGCATTAGATTTCATCTAAATGTGCGTTTCATTGGTTATTTAAAGCTATCCAAGGAATTTTCAAATTCCAATAAAACGCTATATCCACTTTTATTCACATTAGTTAAATCTGTGTCTGTGTTCGCTAAGTATTCTTGCTTTGATGTCTGCACGGTTATGTTGGTGAAATGTTTTCTCAGCAATCCTTTGATGGAGTTTATTGCTTAAAAGATATGAATCGAACTATATTTTGACAAATATGAACTTAAATCGGGCTTTTCGCGAGTTAAAATAATTTTCCCAAAAATACAAGCATACAAATATCGAAGAACACATCCCTTTTGTATAATTTGAAAACAATCTATGTTGCCGACATTTTATGTTCAACAGCGCCATCTTAATGTTAAAAATTTCAAGATTCTTTGTCCACTTTTATATTCACTAATTTTCTGGTTTATTTGTCGGCACTTTTGGTTTTTGTAGTTGTTGAGTAAGCTTCTAAATTTCCACTAAAACACGCTTTATTCTAGTCCCAACAGGGAACCATTTTTTTGAACGAACGATGACTACGCTAAAAATAACAAACAGTCAAGTTGTCACACCCGTTTTGGTAGATCAATCTTAAATTTGATGGAGCTTTTACTTCAATTATTCTAGCTAAAGCTAGTAATTTTTGATCATGTCAATCAAAGCTAAACTAGCTTTTGATTTTTATTTTAGAAATAATTTCTTGAACACATATTTCCCTGGCTAGCCAATGGTTCAACTCGTATAACAACACATTCTTGCCAAAAAAAAAAAGTTGAAAACATTGCCAGCAAACAGAAAGAATTCTAAGTATAGAACAACAATTAAGACTTAACATATACAACTCAATCTTATCCTTCCAATTATTTCCGAAAATGATTGTTACGATTTTTTTCCAAACGAGTACCTACCTGCAAACGTTCCTATTATTAATTCTTCATTAACCATGTCATGAGAGCAATTTACATATCCCTAGATCTTCACATCATACAGACAGGCTAATGGCACACGAAAAAAAGAACCCTTTTGATTGCAACGATTAGCTGCACTTTTGTAACTGATCGAAAATAAACACCAATCTGTGGACCTTCGCATCTTCTTCACCCTGGATCTTCGTGTTCTTCTCCCCTTTTGGTGCTTCAATTATACACATTCGTAATCCATTAAACCCTATTTACAATCCAATTTGATTGATTCGATGCGCACACAGCATCAGAGTACACAGCTCTGCTGTGTCTGGTGTCTCTTTTGAGGAGCATCGATCCTTCAGTTTGTAAAGCTGTACACACACTTACACCTGCGTCTATCCTCCATGAAAATAAAAAGGGAATTGGTCAATTTTTTTTTTCTTTCTGAGAAAAGTGAATGTATAAGCATTACTTGAACACGAAATATCAAGTCCAACAACGAAATGCTAAGTGACCTATTTCATATGGGGATAATCCACCATTCATCTAGGAGGCGCACAAAAGTGAAGAGAACGAACCACTTGACACGCAGAATGACTGTGGTAACCTTCCGGGCTGAATCGAGCAATAACACCAAGTTGAATGGTTGGTCATTTAAGAGTCACGCACCATTAACGATCGCACCGTTTAGGAGTCGTCTTTGTGGCATCCAGAGAAAAACTCCGGGGGAATATTTTTTTTACGTATACTCAAAGTGGATACTTCAAATCGATCGACCTCTGCGAGTTGTCTTCTTAGGAGTTATTTGAGTGTGGGAGATCTTTGGCGCGTATCTGCAGCGTGTGCGCAATAGAGATACACAATAACCGTTGTATTGTTGAGGCAAAGGATTTAACATGAGAATCTACTCAAGAGTAAGGTGCGTGCGCCAAGCAAGTCGTTTCCTTCACATGACGCTTCTTTATTGTTCTTCCTGTTCTTGTTGTGATATTCTTCTGTCGATAAACGGTTCTCATCTATCTTCTTGGGCAGAAGATGAAAACAAAGGAGAAACATCAAAATGAAGAGGTGAACAATAATGTCAGACATTATTATTTTGACAGTTGTTCATCAGTTACAGACAAAACGAATGAAAAGGGGAGGCATTGGATGTACTAAAAAGATTGTCTTCTTCCATCATGACAAGCTGTTGGATTGCATGCTACTCCGATCATACTATGATGAAGATATATTTCAGGGAATAGCATGAGTTGATGATGACGATGAAGAACTCGGAGTCGTATAGTCGTATAGTCGTAGTCGAATCATCATTAGGTGAAGAAATCATGTGATCTTGAATTGTTTCTTTGTTTTTGCTTGATTTTTGTTTTTGTTGGTATTATTATTTACCTGCGGCATTATCATCATTCAGTCATTATACCGTTGCAAAGAATCGAGTACAATGACCAGAGATAATGCTTCCAGTGCAATTATGACACTTCATGGTGGTGCACGTTCCATCACTCTAGGGGGGATGTTAAAAACATGATTTTGCTATATCCATTGGTGTGGTGTATGTATATTTTTTTTATTTTGCACACATTCGGCAAAGTGGCAATTAAATTATGATTTTTCCGGCGTCTTAATATAGTACAGGATTCATAGGTCTGATGAATTAACTCTCTTGAAACACTCTAGTTATAAGGTTCAAAATTTTAAGCGATACCATTGCCCACGGGCAACTAATTGAGATTTAAGCGCCTCCAAACTAGATTGAACAGTCAAGAAATCAAGGAGTACACAAATTATAGCTGCAGTTTGAGAATCATAGTTTAAAGGGGAGGATTCATGCAAAAAAATAGACATAAATATGGACATGGAGTGTTAGTATATTCTTTACTTACAAGAAACGTAGTCTAAAATCCAAAAAAAAATATGTATGAATGCGTTTTTGAAGTTTGGAAAACTTTGAGTTTTTGCTCAAGACTTTTGTCTCTTATCTCAATTTGACAGATTGTAAAGGGTTTTCCAATAAGAGGTGTTATTTTAAATAGCCCGCTATTTCGGTATCTGTCACTTTTGAAGCTGTCATTTTTTGACATTTGACAAGTAGAAACTACGCCATTAATAAAAATGGAACGATACACGCTTCAACAACGCATTGAAATTATTAAAATTCACTATAAAAATGGTGAAAATTTGGCAGAGACGGTTCGTAAAACTAAAACATTTTTGGGTCGGTTTGAAGCACCTTGTCGGACCGCAATACAGAAATTGGTGGACAAATTCGAGCTGTTGGGACAAGTTAGTGATGTGAAGATTAAAACCCGTGCACGTCGCTCAAGAACAACTGAGAATATTGCTGTTGTAGCCCAAAGTGTTGAAGAAACCCAGGTTTGTCCATTCCTCGTCGTTCTTTGGAGTTAGGCATTCCACAAACGTCATTACACCGTATTTTGCATAAAGACTTGGGTCTTAAGGCTTATAAAGTTCAGTTAACACAAGAACTCAAGCCGGCTGATCATCAACAACGTCGTGTCTTTGCTGATTGGGTCCTTGAAATGCATGAAAATGATCCGGAATTTCATCCAAAAATCATATTGACTGATGAGGCCCATTTCCACCTCGGAGGCTTACGTCAACAAGCAAAACTGTCGCATCTGGGGCTCGGAAAACCCAAGAGTTATTGTTGAAAAGCCTCTCCATCCTCAACGCGTGACTGTTTGGTGCGGTTTATGGTCCGGCGGGGTCATTGGACCTTAATTTTTCGAAAATGGGGCTGGAGCAACAGTTACGGTCAATGGATTGCGCTATCGAGAGATGATTAATGATTTTTTATGGCCGGAATTGGATGGTATTGATCTGGACAACGTTTACTTTCAACAAGACGGCGCTACGTGCCACACAAGCAATGAAACCATCGATCTTTTACGGGAAAAGTTTCCGGACCGTGTTATCTCTCGAAGAGGTGATCACAATTGGCCACCGAGATCTTGTGATTTAACACCTTGCGACTTCTTCCTTTGGGGCCACGTGAAAGATAAAGGTCTAGGCCAACAGCCCAGCGTCGATTCAAGACCTCAAAGATGGAATTCGTGAGGCTATCGAGGACATAGGGCAGCCACTTTGCGATTTGGTTATGGAAAATTTCATGAAAAGGATATGGTCCTGTAAGCGTGGTCGTGGCGGCCATTTGGCTGATGTTGTGTTCCATTATTAACGGCATACCTTCTTCTTTATAATGAAATAAACATCCGATCATTTATCTCAAAAAATGCCATTTTTCTTTGAATATCAAAATAACACCTCTTATTAGAAAACCCTTTATAATCAAATTCATCCAATTAGTGCTTTCAAGAGCTCAAGATTCAAATCTATTTATCTAAGTTTCAACAAGAGACCTAAATCAATCTACAATTCTTCCACATGCGATTCTAATTTCACATGCAGAAAACTTTTCATGATCTTTTCAACCTTCTTCTAATCCTATCATCTACTAAACAAATACAATAACAACAATAACAATAGTTACAAAAGTACTTTTTTTTTAAGTTTTTTTTTCTAAGGTAGATCGAGGAATGAAAGACCGTTGGATTTTTAAAGGCATCATCGTCATCATTATCATGGCTAGGTACAATGACCCATCAGAGGTAAACAACCAATCTAACGAGTGTTCTTGAGAGAGCTCTGATGTTTGCCCCATCATCGTCTTCATCATCATTAACGAAATTTTTCCAGCCTCATCGACCAAAGTTGAATAAAAATACAAAACAAAAAAAAAGAGAAGAAAATCGACGATTGAAGCAAAATCACTTTCCTTTGAGAGAATCTCAGTTCTCAGCCTCGGTATAGAACCCTGATAATGATGGTTGGGTTCTTATACGAAATGGAATTCCATGTTCACAAGTTCAAATTGAAATCCTTTTTCAATCATCGCCATCATCATTATCATCGTCATTATTATCATCATCTTCGTCGTGGTCGTCGTTGAACGTGCTTATCGTCATGCACCGCTCTCAAGACTTAACAACAACAGAGGGAAGACCCTAAGTCGACCTTTAGTCGTCGTCGTCGTCGTCGTCGTCCTCGTCGCCGTCTTTTAGTATCATCATCTCTATTCGAAGACATCATGCGGCTCTATGCCGTGCAAGTTCAAGAAGTTCCAAGATCTGAAGTTCTTCTGTGCATTTTGATTATATGCTCACTTCGATAGACATCACGGAAGAAGAAAATATTATTTCTGCTCCAATAGATACAAATGTACATGAAAAAAATCCGAGCTATAGATACGATACACAAACAGCCATCATCAAACCCCAACATCCAACAACATGTGGACTCGAAGTCAAGGGATAAAGAGTGCAATGGTTTAGTTTCAGAGTTTGAATTCTTTTTTCTATGCTGCTGGACGACTGCCTTTGTGTTATGCCATCATTGCCATTGTATTGCCATGGAATTCCCATTCCATTAACCTCGTAAGCCTAAGCTCTGTTGTGTTCTGTTGTGTTGTGTTGTCGTCGTCGTTATAGTATGTGAAGCTGCAGCAGCAAACAGCTTAACGCTCCTGAAGCCTGAAAGTTATGTGGCATGCATGGTCATAGAATAACGTATGTAGAAGTTGAATCTTTCTTCCTTGCTCTAGCAAAACTCTTCCTAACAATAAAGAGTTCTGCAAGAGGGTATTCTTTTTCTTCTTCATCATCTATTATGATGATCATGCTGCTGCTGATGATGATGATGATGATGGTTTTGCTAGAAGAAAACCAGCAACAAACAACACGAAGAAGAACCTAGCAAAACTATAAGTCGAGGCAGCAGCAGCGGCAGCAACCAGCAGAAATTGCAGAAGCAGCACCAACAGCAGCTAGAGAAACAACGTCAGTAATGTGGAAAATGCGCATAGAAAGGGAGATCATTGCCCTTAAGTGAAGCATGGCTCTTTTTTAGAGCTGCACAACGGCTGCTTCTTCTATACTACCTCTTCTGGTGCTTCACCCTACAAATGATGTTGATGACGATGATGATGATGATGGTAGTCTTAGTGGTGGTAGTCTCGAAGAAGTAGTTTGGGTATTTATCTATCTTCTTGGCCTTTCAACGCAGACGTTGTCGAATGGATGGTTGTTTCTTATTTTTTTGCATTTTTCTTTGATTTTTTTTTCTCTCTTAAAGTTAAACTGATTTAATCGATTGTTTGGCTCACAGTGGGGAGTCATAGGGGAGCCCAGCAGAATGAATATTATAGAAAAATGTCGATAGAATCGAATTATTTTCTGAGGGCAAAAATGTATAAAAACGTTGGATTTATTTGAGTTTTGGAAATTATTTAGTCGGGGTTGAAATAGCTTAACTACAACATTTTAAATAGCATTTAAAGGAAAAGGCAAAATTTCTTTCGCATTTGTAAATTGAAATTCATATTGATGAAACACAAAATATTTTGGATCGAATTCTAAGGACGGAAAGAATGGAGAAGTTTTGTTTCAGCAAATAGATTTTTCTATATTTTGTGACTTAACGAATGTGTCAAGAACACATTGACTTGGACGATACTTTGATTGATCGAAAGTTAACAATAACTTAATGAGATCCTGTTCAACTTCTACTTGTATTGGAGCAAACTCGTATTATGCTCCGAAAATTACTGAGATTGCACACTTTCGTCAAGTTTTCGTTTAATTTATGCATGAATTTTTTCAAAATTTCAAAGTTCAAAAATTATCGATGGACAAATTGGAACTAATCAAAAGTGTACTGACTTCACAAATTCGAACAAATGTTTTCAGTCTGCAGAACATTTGGAACAAGGAAGTGGCATTTGGTAGTGGAGAAGTAAAACAAAGGAAGTAGAAATAGAAGAAAACGAGCAAGAACAGAAAAGAAACGAAAAAAGAGAAGAAATGAAATGAAACAAAAAGAAGGAAAAGAAGCAAAAGAAGGAGAAAATCAGGATCCCAAGATCAAGAATGGACTATAATCCTGCAGAAACAACAGATGAAGAAGAAGGAGCAGAATAAAACGAGGAAGAATAGAATAGAAAAAAGTGAAGAAATAAAAAAAAGAAGAAAAAGAAGAGGAAAAGGAAAATTACCACAAAATAATAAAAACAATCCAGGCCTGCGCGATCAAAAAGCTTTGCTGAGACGTAACGTGTAAATATTACTATTTAGACAAGAAGATATATCTTCATCCGCGCATTGATTGAACGCTATCTAGTAGTTCTAAGATTGACCACTAGATAACTGTGCTATTAAAACTAAATATCCCATTTATTACTCAATCAATTGCTGTTCGATGACAGCATATTAAGAAAACACTTGTCTTGTCCGAAGTTCACTGTCCTTATATATAAGAACATTCTTGTTGCCTTCGCTCTTCGTCGGTCGGAAGCAATTTTTCAGTCATAAACTTTGTAATTCGTATTCAGAAAACGTCTTGTGTTAATTAAATTTCAACCTATTAACGAAATCCTATCTTTGCGCGAATCATCAAGAGAGAGAGATACGCTTCAGCTGCCAATTAAGATAAGATCCTTCATTTAGGACCAAGCGAAAAAGGAGTCATCATGATTGTGTTGCCTGTGTGCCTGTGCATTTCTGCAGATTTTTTTTTTTTTTAACCTTCATATACCCACAAAAGCATTACTTCGTTAATGTTGCTACAATTTTTCATTTTTAATGGACTTTTGCGAAAAATTAAGACTGTGTCACCCTCTCTTTTTCTTTCGTTCTCTCTCTCTCTCTGTGGTTTCGTGTGTCATAATTTATGACCAGATTGAATGAAGGGCCAGAGTACAAAATGACTTATCAACAGGTAGGCGGGTTTATGCTTTACAGCAACTGGCTTCTGAAATTTAATTTTTTTTTTTATTTGTTTGCAAAAAACGGCCAACGAAAATAAAGACTGTCATCATCAACCTTATAAATATAAACATATACCGTTGCTATCATTATAAACGAAAAAAATAATACTTCATTGAAGTTTAATGTATTGCATATTAATTATGAACACGATACTGTGTTATGTAATATCTGCGGTAGGGAGAGACGACAATGTAGACTTTTTGTCTTATGCATTTTTATTGATTTTCAGTATAATGTTTCGCCTTTTTTTTCATTTACCAGAAATAAATAAAGTTTTGAAGAACATATACATGATGGCGCATAATTAGGTTTATAATTTAACTATTAAATACTATTTTTATTGAAAATAAAGGGTGTTTTTTTTTTGACGTGTGGTTTTCAATCTGGCAATACTTTTTTCGGAGTTGGTCTTTTTGACAGCTGTCGCTTGATTTATGCTCAGTTTGGTTTGCAATCTTGTAATTAATAGACTTACTTCTGAACAACGTTTGCAAATCGTGCAAATTTATTACCAAAATAATGGTTCGGTTCGCGCGACGCATCGTGCGCTGCGTCCAATATCCGATGGACATAACCGCATAAATTCAAGCAAACATGGATCGGTTTCACACCACGTTTACTCTTATGGATAATGCGCATCCTCAGAGACGCCGTACAGTGCGCATCGAAAACGCTATTGCTGCTGTGGAGCAGAGTATCGAAGGAGACCCGAATGAGTCCATTTGCCATCGTGCGCAACAATTGGAGCTGTCGAAAATTGGCCCCTCGGCTGGAATTTATTGGAGCTTATTTTATTCAATTTTAACATCTACCCGTCCTTATTTGAAAACCCCTTCCAATTAATATAATTTAATTAAAAAAAAAAGATAAATTTGGTCCTTGGAGCCGGATGAAATTTAATACACTGTTTTTTTTTTCTGTAAGTCTTAAAACAAAGTGATCAAAATGTCTGAATTTAGTAAAGTATTTATTTTTTTAAGGAAAAGAAGTTTTGATACATTTTTTTTGCTGATTTATTACCAGTTAAAGCTTTTAACATACACTTCAAACTACAACTATCTAACCCTTCTCAAGCTAACCCAATTATAAGCTTATCAACGTAAATATCTTCAAACAGAACCATACTAAGACCTAATCTAAGCCGACATTCCAATCAAGCGATAACACTTAAAGTGCTGGAACAGAAATAAATTCAACAAAATTTGCATATGCGCATATGTATTTTTCTTAAATTTTTAGTTCGTTCGCGTTCTAAAAATAAAATTTCGCAACGATGATCATGTTTCTTTTTAATTTTTGTATCTTTTTTTAAAGATTGCCTCAGATCAATTTGGAAGATTCTTATATATGAACCTATGTAGTATAGCTTTGTAGAAGAAGACCATTGGCAAGACAATTGAACGCATGTGCGGTGACCTTTATCGATCCGTAAAAGGTTTAGGTTTTGTTTTTTGTATGAAAATACACACATATATAGAGAGAAAAGGACTATAATTAAATCCTGAAGCGTTATCTTGTTTGCAATTAACAAATATCAACATGGAAACAAAAAATAAAATAAAACAAAATAAAATTTAAAGAAGAACTTCATTTAAGCTAGAAGCAAAAATAGCTTGTTAAATTTTTATGCAAAATATATGCAAAGACATGCACTTCGTGAAGGTGGAGGTTATCTCAATCAATGGAGATTCCTTTCGGGAGTAACATGATTTAGAGAAGAATACAAAAAAAAAAAAAAAAAAACCTTGGATGTACCAAAGGAATTTTCTAGGAGAAGCAAGATTGGTCTGACCATCTAAAGAGAGATATAGCGAGTGGAATTAATTTGTTTGCCGTTTTAGGTAAATCAATTTATTCGTGGCATGCCATGGGATGACTAAATTGTCTTTAAATATTGTGTTTTGTATTCAAGATGGTCATGTTTAAATAAATTACCTAGTTAAAAATGGTGTTAATTCCTTTTGTATATTCCTTTTGTACCTATAACTGAAGATGTATAAAGTACAAAAATAGAATCAAATCGAGTTGCCCTAGGGAAGTTTTTTTTTTCTCTTGTATAAAAAAATGTAAGAAGGAATTTTGTGATTCATGGACTTGTTACAAAATGCATTATTGCAACTCTTAATTTCTCTATTAAAGAACAATATTTTAACTCTAAAATTATCGAAAAGCTCTTGCACTTAATCAAATTGCTCAAATTGATTTTGTAGGAGTGTGACTTTTGGTTAAAGAAACAAGACAAAGACAATACTAAAAAAAACTACCTCAGGGGCCCAATTCCGCAAGCGTGAGTTTTTTCTGTGTGCACAAAAATCAGTGTACACATTAAATTATGCGATTCCGCAAGAGTGAGGTGCAATCTTTTTGACAGATAAAGCGTACACAGATAGGCAAATTTATTCACACATATTTTGAGCGTGAATAGAAAGTGTACACGGAAAACTATTCACACTTGCGGAATTGAGCCCCAGGTCTCAAAAAACACAGAATTTTTTCACCAGGGTGACTTTAGGTTTTTCATAAAACGCTTTGGGGCGACCCCAGGGTGACTTGAGGGCTCAACGAACAAACCTAATATTGCAGCTCTCATCTCATGGTTGACGTAATGCCATTATAATGTCAATTTTAAACGTCAGGCCATATGTCAGTCGTTTAATTGTAAATCATATGAACTTTTGCTTGGTTTTCACGACTGAAAAATTGCCGAATTCCTGTCACAAATTGACCTTCAGTGGCAAAACTAAACATCACGTCAGTTGCGCTTGACATATTTTGGCCCCTTTCACACGAGGAAACTGAGTTTTTAGCAACTTTCAATTTTTAGAAGAGAAGGGCTAACGATTGAGGAGATTTTTTTGACATTTCTTTTCAAACTTAACGTAGTGTGCGTTCAAACAACAGAAGATCTCTTACGACTTTGTTTCCTCGTGCGAAAGGTATAAGAGATTCGAGAAGAAGTTGAAAGAAAGCATCAAAAACAAACTCCAGCAACTTGTTTCTTCGCGTGAAAGGCGTTTTTGCATGACGAAAATGCTAGAAGATTTCGTACCATTTACACGATGAAGCCAGTAATGTGAATCTGGCATTTATGCTGGATCTACACACGACTGATAATATGTCATTATTTCAGTCATTTTTTAAACATTTAGGTCCAGTTTTTAAGTGCGAGATTAAAGTTAAACCCGAGTTAACTCACCAAATTTGGTGAGTTAAGTCAGAATTAACTGAACATAATGCTCTTGATGGTTTATCTACCCAGTTTGTTTAGTCGTTCCGCATGCATTCTCCACCAAAAAAACTGATTTCTCAGTTCACTGTGGGTTAATTTACTTCTGGAGTTAGCTAACTCTGGCTTAACTCACCACTGAAAAGTTGGGCCTTATTCTCATAAACGTGTTTTATTTAAAAAAAATTATACAAAATGACATACAAATGGTTATTTATCACCCGTGTGAATCCAGCACTATATTACAATTATAGTGCCACCATCAGAATCATATTTCTTTGTTTCGACTCTCATTGAAGTCTTATAGAACTTAACATAACGATAAGTACTTATTCTTAACTCTGCAATAAATATTTTTCTTACAAAATCATTTTGCAACCTGTTTGGAATTAATCATTTTTGACACCTTCTCTCTACAACTTTCACCAAAAACCTGTTCAATTTATACCTACATACGAATTGCCATTCACCTTAGCAAAATCAAATTCACCTCTCTCTCCATTTGTGACCTAAAAAAATAAAAGCTTTAAATTAATCACAGGTTGGAAATAATCCCGATTCCAATCTAATCCGTCATCTTTTACAATCTTCATTTTTTTTTTCTCTCTCCATTTTAAGACGATAAAAATCAAATCTGTCCTCTTTGTGAATACCCTCAACAAAAAATCCCATTTCAATTCTATTTCTATTTCTCTTTTTCTTTTTTTCTATTCGTTTGCTCTTTGACACCCGAACATGTAAATCATCTACTTTAAAGCCCACATCTTTTTTTTTTACTATGACAGAGAGCTATGCTTGATTTATATTCCAAACCAAGATGAGCCGCTTAAACAAGAGTGAGGAATCGCGGAGATTTGATAGTTCTTTGAATGTACCGTATCGAATTACCTTTGCAAAAATAAAATATCCATCCATTCATCCAGATGGTTATGTCTGATGGCCATGGCAAGGCTTAAAGACAGACCAAGAGCATGATGTTGATGATGGTGATGATGAAACTGATGATGGTAAGTAGGACATATTGTTGACTGACACAACACACGAGATAGATAAAGTAAAGTTGATTTGACGATGTCTTTTGCTTAAATTCCTTAGACAAAAACAAACAAAAATCAACTTCTTAACTCGCTGTCACGTATTATATTTTTGACAGTAATTATTCGTTAATGTGGTAATCACTCTTGTTTTGTAAAATGTAATATTTTTTGTTGTTGTTGTTGATGTTTTTAAGTGGTGAGTTTCGTGAAGAGATGACAGATAGTATGAGGTGAACACTTAAACTTTTCAATTCTGATGCCACAAAAAAAAACAGGGTATGTGATCATAGCCAAAGTGAATGACACTTTATCAGAGCCCGGGAGGCTTAAGTTTGAAAATAGACGTGACAAATTATAACTATTGATCATCGACTCACATCGAGTATAGTTACCTAAGAAAGATTGATCATGTGAATTGAATGAGGCTTAATTTTCAAATTGAGTAGATATAGTTGGGCTATAGTGGTGGGATTTTTATGATTTCAGAGTTTGGTGGTTGTAATCATAGTTGAAGTGAAAAATAAATGTTTTGAATTTTAATACTTATCGATTTAAAACGAATTGAATCAACTTAATTTTCGAATTTGCCAAGATCTAAATAAATCTGTGTGATGAAAATTTCGTTTAGTTTAAATTTCTATATAATTTCAAAACCATCATTTGCAAAAAGCCTTTCCATCTTTCACATTTGAACTATAATACCGGACCTGTCATTAAACCTACCTCAATCTCAAATTTAAACATCAAACACTGTGAGCTAGCCCAGTACCTTAACTCACATTTGAGCTAGCCCAGTAGCTTAACTCACATTCATCTTTAGTAATTTATTCACCTCAAAAAAAAAAAAAAATATATATTAAGTAGCTGAGCACTGAGGTATAATTTCAAAGGTCACCAACAACGGATGTTCAATACATACGAGTAAATGACAAAATAATGTTTGTGCAGTAGCAAAATAAACTGTCAAACATTGAGCAATCAATAATGACTGTCATGTTATGAAGATTTGTAAATAAAATGCATGTATTTTTAGAGCTGCCCATGAGCTTTGATGTTTAGATTGTGACTTCATTCCATCATGGGTAGGCAAATTAATGCTATTAGATTCACCTAATGGGTTTAAGTGTGTATACGTACGTAAGTAAAATATTTGAAACGTGATTTAAGTGATTAGCACATATACAGATGTAGGCAATAATTTTAAGTTGTTTTTTGATTCACTTAACATAAAAGTGAAAGAATTGAATATGGCACCTTTGCTTTGTTTGCAGACAATTAACTTTCAAAATTAATAAAATTGAAAATAAAATTGAATTAAAATGATTTTAGTAAAAGCTTAAAAGTTATTCCGTAAATGTCATCTGTCAGCTTTTAAGTTAAACAAACAGATCTAGCATTGAAACGTACCGCTAAGTTGACAGCTCTAATAGTGAAATTTCCCAAACTGTCATCGTAAAACATTTTGTGGAAACTGAACAGAATTGAAAAGTAAAAATAAAGATTGTGCTAAATGTTGATTTTTAAAGTGCAATTTTATGTCGTTTTTTGGTGGACGTTCGGTATTACTCTTTTGCCACTACTTTTACTGCAAATTTTCCATTTTCGATAGGAATGGAACAGGAATAGAACATGAACTCTATTCTATCTGTTAAAATTTGCATTTTCACTTAAATATAAAAAAAAAAAATCACAAAGTCTATAACAGATTCGATTTGTAATCTGGATTATACTCTTCGATGCATGTAAATGCTCTATTCTAAAATAAGATCCAGAAATAGGTATTGAGGCTGATTACACGTTTCCTTTTTTTGGTTGTTTCGTCTTTCGTCATTTTGACAGATTGGCTGAGAGGTGTAGGAACGAAAGGGGAATGGAGCTACTTCCCTACACCCCTTACCCTATCTGTCAAAAAGAAGAAAGACGAAACAACCGAAAAAAGGAATCGTGTAATCAGGCTCATTACGTCTTTTCAGAATGCGAACTGTCATTCTCGGACCAATCGGAACACTTTATGGCTCCTCTAACACTAATTTTTTGTATGAATCCTATCAGTGGTGAGTATATTTAAATATTTATTTGGGGTTTCAAGTTTAGAATTAGAAATCCAACATTAAAGAACCACCGTATGGGAATTTGCAGAAAATCCAAAATGGCAGCGCACAATAAGTTAACCATCAAAACTTATAAATCTTGACATTTTGACGTAAACATGCATTGCCAATGTCAAATCGTTCAGATCATATTTCACTGACGGCCCATGTTCATGACATAATGAATTTCGAGAAAAATGTAACTTCCTTCTCAGTCTCGCTTACAATGTGATCTTTCTATCAATTCGTATAGTAAAAACTAACCGACAAACAAACTGACCTTCCGCTTTTTTTTTTTTTTTTGAATGTCCATCTGTCAGTCTCAATCACTGCCAGACTTAGAAGCATAACTTCCTCTCATTGTATTCAGCTAGAGAACTCACCAAAGAACTCCTCAGACTTACTTTTTTTTTTGAATAGAGGCAGATACTCTCATAAAACCTGACCGAGACGGTTGAGTATCTTTTGTTTTGGCTTCCTCATATCGTTTTTGTTCTGACTTTTTTTTTATTGTTACTGCTTCTAGGATAAACCATTAAGAAAAAAAACAACGATACATTAGAAACAAAATATTGTTCTATGATAGTGATTAAGACCATCAGTGATGGTCGTACACCTGTTTGATCCAATGTCTGTGTTCCAGTGTAAACAAATAGATACTTCTATATTTTTCTTAGGTAATCGGATCTTTCAAGAACCGGCATATATTAGACGAGACTTAGTCTTCCGATACAACTCAGTGAATCTGTGGTTTGTTGTTTTTTTTTTGTTGTTGTTGTTTGGTTTTAGATGAAGAAACATCGAAGGAGGTGATTTTTTAGCTACGCAATAACCATCATAGTCGGTTGGTTCTCTTCCTGATCTCGTTTAATATGGCATCTTTATTAAGTAACATTAACCAATCATAAAGTTATGGAGTAAATGTGTGTTGATTTTTTTTTTATCGACGGAAGCTTAATCTTGAACGTAAAATAAATTGATATCTACTTAACTTGGAAGAAGATTGCGTTACATACTGACATTTAGCGAAATATTATTATTGCTCATGTACTCTGGTTGTTGTTTTGTAGTTCTTGTTTTGAGAAAAAAAAAAATGTTAAAACAAACTTACCTTCGCAATGAAGACCATCGCCTCGATAGCCCGGAAAACAGGTACATGTAAAACTGCCGAGTGTGTTCGTACAGTGCGAAAAGACATCACACGGTCGGTATTTGCACTCGTTCTCATCTGAAAGATAATAAAATATAAATTTTTATATGTGAATGTTGTTTTATGTTTGCAAAAATTTGCAGCCTTTTTAATAAGTTTTTTGACTAGATAAGTTTTAGCCAACAGTTAAACGTGTTTATTTATAAATTGGACGGCTGTCTAAAGTTAGACAACGATTATAAAAACGACTGTTAGTTTATAAAGCTAAGAATACAGTTCCTTAACGTTAAAAAGAACATGTATTATGAGAGTCTTTTCTGCGCAGAAAAATGTTTGAAGTTTAAATTTGTTTGTATCGACGTGTAAACCAACCCAAAAATAATCACGAACTTTTTCGCTCAAAAAAATGCCACTGACATAGAGTTTGACATATATGTGTTTGCTTTTCAATAGGACTGTCGCTTTAAGACATTTTTAGAGCAAATACAAAATAAGCTGTAAACTGATGACGAATACAAACATTTAGTTGCACCACACACAACCTTTTTTCTCACCACCAGCATTTTTTCATTCGAAAAAACTGTATAATAATAAAACATTTTCATTCGATAGTTGATGTTTTTGACAGCAGCTACCATAATGGAGAATTTTTCAATTCCAAGAATTCAGTTGAAAATTTTTTAAAGACAAATAAATTGTATGACACAATCAATTGATCAACTGTCAAACTTGCCACTGGGTTCATTAAAGTATTGCATTTCGATGAACTAAGTAAATTTCAGAATATTCAAAGAACTTTCAACGTTGACCTCAAGAACGTCAAAAGTGGGGAATAGTTTTTATGTGCAAATTGGCTGTCATTGTGAATATCTGCTTTTGACAAATTGTCGAAACTTTGTTCAAATCATTTATTTATTTATAGTGTTTTAGGGTAAAATTTATTGGTCAAGTGGTAATTCTAAGTTGCTAAGTGGATACTTCAATTTTAATTGTAGCCACAGGAACTTCAACTTTCCCAAAGACTTTGATCCAACACCCGTCTTCTGTCAGTAATAAATATTTATTACTGTTTTTTTTTCCCATAAACTAATGAATTTCATTGTTTTATACATACCTACAATTTTCAAGAAATAAAAAAAAAAAATAATAAAATTTCCCTAACAAAATTGCATTACTCACCTTGAACGTTGCAATTACAACCTCCGTATCCGTCATTGCAATGGCAGACGCCATTTAAACAAACACCATTCGTGCACTGTGTGCCATCTTTATCACAGTCATCTATAAAATAAGGAAACGAGTTAATTTCATTGTTAAAGATAGGTATTGGAATTTGAAATATCTAAAAAAATAAAAAAAATAAACTTAGTGATAACTATAAAATAAGGATAACTGTCATTCACTATGGGATCTGTCATTTGTCATTAAATTTAAGATCTTTTTTAGTAACGTTATCGCTTTATGAATGTTATTTTGGCACGTTCTCAAAGCATATCTCAAGAATCTATTTTCAAAAGAAATGACAGCTAAAATGATGATCGAGCTGTCATGGTTTTCACAATTAATTCACCACACCAAAAAAGCTTTCTGTTTTACAAATGTCAAAGTGACAGCTATTTGCTATTTAATATCCAATCAAACTAAGTGATGACAAGTGGGATATTTCATATTTTATTATTAGATTAGATTCATGATATAATTTTGTGATAGTTTTTGAGGTGTGGTGAATATGCTAAATAATAATATGATACATATTTGTTTTCCTTCTGTATATGTACTTACTTGTGCATTTAAGCTCTTTACTCAGCTCATCGGAACCAAGAAAACAATCTTGCTTTCCGTCGCATAATTTCGATAATTCGTATAATTGTAAATAATCTGTTGACTCATTAACTTGGCAGCCAAAGTAGCCATCTTCTAGATTTAGAAAAAACACTTCACCTCTAAATCGACTATTTTTTGTTTTATATGATAATTGTTGTGAATATGCCTGCAAATAGAAAATGAAAACAAATGTACAATTATAAATTATTGTAAATCAAAAAAAAAAAAAACAATTAAAAATAAATTATCGAATGACGTGCAAATTGATACTAAATATTTTGTTTTTGTTTGTTTGTCTTCATGAGAGATGCTTCATCTCTCAATGAAGACACGCCGCCCGGCCGCCGCCGCTGCGCCATTGTGGCGCGTCGACGTTTTATTAATTTGATCTCATCTACGATAACTGACATTAGCCAGTTTTTATGTACACAATTGGCTTTCTATCGGCTAGCTGTCACTATCTCAAAAGGGTTGACAGGATTTTTTGACATTTCCCCAATTGCTAGCTGACTAAATAGCTAACTAGCTATTAGATCTACAATTTATTTTCTTAGGTTTTTCTTTATTTACAACCAAAAGTGCCTGATTGAAAAATAATGTTCGTTCAGCGAAACAATCATGTGAACACACAAGTACAGTCATTTTCTGTCATTGTCTTCAACTCACCACACCGAACTATTTTATAGAGGGAGTTAGGAGCTCTGCCATGTCACGCTCAACTGACATTAAAATCAATCTTCCTTCCACCATCTTGGGGCTATTTGTTACAATTTTGCGAAAATGCCATATTTGTCGATGGATCCAATTAGACATGTCCTTTTTTAAAGAAGAAGCCTCCCTCCTTTGGACTTTTGATTGGGTAGAAATGTCAAGATATAATACTCAACAAAAATTCAACAACAACAACACAAGAGAGCATCATTACTGACGTTTGTCTATTTGAGCTTCGGTTCGGTTCGGACTTATGGGAATTATGGTCTATTTTTGATCTGACAGTTGCATGTCGTATGGTCTGGAAATTGGAAAAGTGCACGCGATTTGCAGAAAGGGGATGAGTTGTGTGTGCATTGTGCATGCATGATATATGTCAGTGTTTATTCAAGAGCAATATATGCACACGACATTGAGATCTTTATTGTGTTTGTGATATCAGATTTTTTTTTTTTTTTTTTTTAATTTATAATTGTGTGATGCTCATGTTTGAGGTTAACAAGATGGATGCGGAGTATGTTAACGGTGTTGGGAACTTTATGAACTTTGATGCTACTGCTGTTGAAAGTGAACCTGCATAATCATATACCTTCGTGTACGTACATTATATTTGAATTGAGCTATTGTGTTTGGGTGCGACTTTGTAAAGGTCAGACTATATGCATATGTATATAGAGAGTGATTATGGGATGTAGGTAATTGGCAATGTAGTTATATATTAATTAAATATGATCATGAACTTAATGTTAAGGGTAGATGGTGGAGAAATAGAAATTTATATTAATGTTGTTATAATTTACTGTGCGTCATGGCGGCGACGCTTGGATAGAAATTGTATGATAGATTTATGCTATAGCTTCTTGCTTATGATCCTACGGTCAGAAAAGGTAGGTATAGGTGGTGAAGCTATCTGTTTCGTAAATAAGTTGTTACAAACTAACATTTGACGTTTAAACTACGAGTGTTTATTGACAGCTGGTTAATATGAGGTGTTGCCAACGTTAGAAACTCAAATAAGAGCAAAATTTACAATTGAGATCAAAAGTGGGATAATTCCCTAGACTGATTTTTGAAAAGTGGTAGTTTATAAGGTTCACATTAATGTAACCTTTAAGGAGATGAAACACCAAAGACTTTTGCAAAAAAAAGAAGCAAAATGAATTGTTTAAGCCCAAGTTTTAAGAATACACTGATGACAAAGAAAGTTGGCTCATTAAATCAAGCAAAATCAATTTAAATTTTTGCTTGATGTCATCAACTTTTGCAATAAAAGCTAAAAATATTCAGTTTAAAAATTAATTTCATCAAAATAGTTTTTTTTTCTCAACGCTCGCGGGTCTGATTTATGAGAACAATCTTTTTTTTTGTGGTCAAATATAAAAACCATTAACCTTTCTCTCTTATTTAATATTTCAAGAAATTGTCTCACAGTAAAATTAAATAAAAAAAAAAAAATTAAATTAGCATACTAGCTGCCATTTAATCTATCCTCTTTGCATACAACAACGTCGCATCGTTTTCGGTCGCCCCATCAAGACGACCATCTCAAAATGTTTTATAATCTTTTAAGTAAAATCACATAATCACCGTTTTGAGGTCATTAAAAGTCCCGCGCATCTTCTTCTTCTAGCTTCTCAGTGAAGTTACTTCTTCTTCTAGCTTCTCAGTGAAGTTACTTCTTCTTCTTCTTCTTATATTTCTTCTTGCTGACTTGCTGGCTTTTAATCCATTGAAAAGAATCACTGCCGACTTTCTTGGCCCATCTTTTAATTTTTTTTTATATTTTTTCTATGGTATATCATCTCACGCAGGGAATTACCATGCAAATTTACATAAAATCTAACGGCATACTGTGTTGGACCATAAATTATTCATTAAATAGAAGAAGAAGAGTAGAAAACCTGGCAAATATTTTTTTTTTAACTCGCACAACAGTGGAAACACTTTTGTAATTGGTATCTAAAAAAGGTACATGTAGTAGAAGAAGAAGAAGTTTTGGTCTAAGTACACACACTGGATGAGTGTTAACTTCCTTTTTCGCATATACATACGTTGCAAACACACATTTTTTTTTTACACTTTTTTGGGTAGTGATAGTGTGTTTATGGACAAATATTGTATATTGTATGTTAAAATGGATTGATGACATGTTCTGTGTGTCTAAAATTTAAATGTCTTCAATATGTTTTGGAGGCTAATGACATGAGGAACTCAATTTTTGTTGTTGAGGGTTTGGCACTCATTATCATATCGTAATATTGATTAAATAACAACATAAAACCATGTTTATGATTTTTTCTGAGAGTAATGAACCTTTCGGCGCCAATTGACGAAACAGAAAAAGCAATACTAAAGAAGAATAAAGAAGTTCTTGATTTATAAGTCGTGTGGAATTAATTTTGTTCGCTGTTGCAAAGGACCAAGCTTTAAAAGTGTTATTTATTCATAAAATCTTGATCTGATTTTGTCTCTCTTTGCTGATTAATATTTTATTTATGATAATTTGAAAACCAAATTAGCAGTCTTAGAGGAGGATATAAATTTAAAGGTTCAATTTATTTATATTCAGAGGTAAAATATTGAAAATAAACATAAAATAGAAAAATCAAGTTCGAACGTCAGTTCTTTTGTTTGGTTGCTTTTTCATTTGTTTTGATATAGACTCACTTAGACAACCCACAACCATGGATACCGTGGAGAGTCTAATTAGACTTTTTTTTAAATCTTAACAGCAAGGCTTCGGAGATGTGAAACTGGTACGGACAGACATCTAACTTAGAGCCTTGGGTTCGAGACTAACTAGGTTATATCCGATCTTCAACTGATTGACGATTTCATGACAAATTATATCCAACTTATTCTCAATCTACTTTCATAATACATATTTCTATTACTTCGTACTGTTACTACTTCTTGCATTTAAGAGCCGTCGTCGGCCTTACAGATTCAAATTTGAAGTTATTTTTTTCATTTAAATCAAATAAGCACGTCATTGCCATTAAATTCCTTTACAAAATATATTTTTTAAAAATTCTTTGTACTTACCGTACTCGAAAGTAGCACTATCCACGTGACTAGTGGCAAAAATATTCTCATTTTTGCTGAAAAGAAATGAAAAAAAAATTAATTAGCTAACAGTAATTCACTAAGAAACATTAAGAAGGCAGACACCTATAACAAAAAAAAAAAAAAAGAAATAAAATGTTTGCATGTTGTTTTGTTTTTTTTTTTTGTTATACAATTGACAAGCCTTATTCACTTCCTCAAACTCATACAGGAAGGTAAATAAACATAAAAACTGACAATAATGCAGAAGGAAATACAAAAATAAAAATACAATCTAAAGAACTCACTTAACGCTACAGACAATTTGTTTGCCTTCCTGAGCATATCGCGAAATAAAAAAAAAAAAATCATAAGAATTAAAACCCATCACACACATCATTACAATGTACTGTATAGCACTGTTAAAGACACATTCCTTAAAAAGAAAACTAAAAAAAATCCTATTCCATACACCTGATTTTATTGTTCAAAGGTAAATGACATTTTGTTAAAGAAGTTTAACAAAAAAAAAAAATATCCACACTCAGACTGCCTGCGCGTGCGTCTGTTCTTCGTCTTCTTTTTCTTTGTCATCATAGATAGAGAGTGACTTTGCGAACAGCAGTGTATAATCTGGCGTGTTGACAATCCCCTTTCTCACGCAGTATGAGACTCTCTGGTATACACGACCGACAACGCTTTAAGGTGTGAATGAAAGAAAAACAACAAAAAGTAAACAATATTCTTGTGACCGATAAGTGAAAAGTCCAACACATTAATCAGTGTGTCTGGTCTCAGCGAATGGCTAAAACATAAATGTTGTTGTTGTTTTTACCATTCAGAATTTAAAATTTTGAGGCACATGACCTGTCTGGTGTAAAAAGCATTCATTCATGAAGATTTAACATTTAAATGCACCGTTTTCGTGATAAGAATAAACAAAATTCAATGAAAAGCGAAAAAATAAACATCTTCAACCAAGTTCGAAGTTCAACTCTTTTGTTTCGAAGATTTCTTTGATGTTTCTTCTTGTTGTTGTATTTTTTTTTTTAATGAAAATGAAATGAAATGCGAGTTTCAAATCAAATCGAGAGACAAATATTTTCAACGAAGAAAATTGAAAAATCAATCATGTTTTGGTCCAATTGTAAAAATATTTACAACTTTTTTGAGGAAATACATTACATTGTTTTTTTTTTCAAAGTTTGTATGTAGTTTTGACTATTTTTATTATTAATCTTATGTTCGACTTTTAAAGATAAGTAAGGAATTTTTTAAATCACAGATATGTTTGTTAGAAGAATGTCAATTGATTCCTTTATCAGTTACTCAATTAGCACTGGAGTGCGCTGTTCTAATACCTAACTCTTTTAACCTGTTGATGAAAAATGATTTGGTAAAGAGGATTTGTGGATATACCCCTTTGAAGATCATTATATTTCATGTTCCGTGTTCGACAGCCATCTGTATAAGCTAAGCAACTTGCTGAATGGTTCAGAGACACGTACATATATGATTTGATCCCTTAGGGGTATCGTCCAGTTACATGTTTGAATGTGTCGTTGCATGGGGCCTCTGTCGGCTCTCTCTCTGCATGACATGAGATCTTCAATGAAGGTCACTATCTGCCCATGAAACATCACGTCATCCTAGGATTAAGTTCGACGGATATAAATAATGATATGGGTGTTATGGTGTGGTGTAAATCTAGTACAATCCTAAGAAAGCGGATCTAAGGACGTTCACGCAATTAGCCGACAATCCGAGCCTGTGCCATAAAAGGCAGCTTATTGACTTGTACTGAAGGGAAAACAAACCAATCGTGACTTTATCTGGCCACTGATGTGCACCCTAAACTCCCCTCGAAAAACCGTAGTCCACTTGCAGTTAGACTTATAAGTCTAACGGAGGACATGGTAAAGAATCTAAATTGAGAAAAGACATCAAATCTTTAATCTTCATCTTGGAAAGTCCATTGGGGTTGTCAACAACAAAAAAACATCTCCGAATCATTATAAATTCTCATCTGGCCAGAGCAGGATATTTACAGAAGAAATGACGACTGCCACCCGTTCTAGATAACTCACTGAGTTCATTATCAAAATTCCCACTGAAATTAATATGAACATTTATAAAATAATGAAAATTTAAAATCAAGTTCGAAGCTCAGCTTTTTCATTTCACTAGATTTTTCTTTTTCCATTCAAAAGGTGATTACATTTTTAAATAAATATAACCCTCAACATGTTTCGAAGTTCTTTGAACCCATGTTACATACAAAAAAAAATCTTTACACTTGCAAGGCTTAGAAAATCATCTCTTACCAATCGAACAAAAATTATCTCCGAACCGTCAATGTTTTACAAAGCCAAAAGGTAAAACGAAACAAAAATAAAACAAAATGCATAAACACAACCACAATCATCATATACATGTACCTATATAGCCTTAATTCGTCTCGAAAGACCATCAAAGCCGGTTAATTAATTACTCGTCGTAATCTTTTCCTATCAATTAACCGATAGTCAATAACATGAGTTAAATTATTTTCTGGTTTTCTTCATCTCTCATCTGAAGTCTTCAGTAAAGTTAAACTTTTGTGTGTAGTGTATGGTGTGTGTGTGTTATGTATAGTGGTATAGTGCAATAGTTTATTAAATTTCAAATCACTTTGAAACTTTAAAATTCTTCAATCCCCATGCAATACCTTTGAGCAAACAAGAAACTAAAGCAAAATGTGTAAAAGCAAAAAAAAAAAAAAAAATATAAAACAAAACTATCCAATCTGTCGCTTTGGTTGAGTTTTCTGCCGGTTTGGCAGCAATTTTATACTTCCTGTATGTAAGTAACTATGAGATATTTTTTTTTGTTTTTTGTAATTATTTTTCATAACGTTCTCTTTCATGCTGATGGTGCGTTTTCAAGTGGAAGAGATTCGTTGAGTAACCAATATGGACAGGAGTTTTATTTGAGTAGAGTTTGAACTGCATAAAGTTGGTAAGAAGTGGTGGAGAGGGTTAAAGTGGGGTAATGATGGAGAACACACGCATTATGACAGCAAAGTAGTCCAGATGTTCTTTGAAAAGAGTTATTGCAAAAACAAATATTAATACTGACAAAGGAGGGTACACAAAAAAAATTAAATAAAAATTATCTATACATATTTATGTATGTTATATACTAGGAGACCCTTGCTTGCGTTGCTTGGCTTAACTTTCAAATCGAAAAATCTAAGTGTTCTGTAGAAGTCCTAAAGACAAGCATCTTGATGGCCTTTTATTTAAAAAAAAAAAAAAAAAAAAAACAAACACATATAGTATATATGTATGTTATTATGTACTAGTAGACCCTTGCTTGCGTTCCTTCGCTTAGCTTTAAAATTGAAAAATATAAGTGTTCTGAAGATTTGAAGAACAAGATAAAAAACACGAATATTGGCGGCCTCTTATTAATTTTAAATACAAAATGCCCAAATCTATATTTGTGTTATGTACTAGTAGACCCTTGCTTAAGTCATATGAAAAAAAAAAGTTCAGAAATACAAATTTTGTTTGATTTTTGTTTTTAAATTTAAATATTTCTCTGAAATTAAGGCTTATGTACGATATTATAAGTTTTTATCTTATATATTTTTACCGCAAATAGCTCTAGGGTCATACTTTTGATAAAAATCGAAAGAGAATAAATATTAAATCCAAAAAATTTTATTTTTTAACTTCAGTCTGCAATAATTATATTCCTATACATTTATTTATTTCCATTCACCATTACATTTTACATCTCAGGGTCATCGTTTGAATTTCAACAAACAACCTTCAACTCTTTGATCTGCACACACAAATTGAAAATGTCCATCTTGTGCAAAACACACATGTAACACACCTTCTCGATGACAATATAATGCAACAACCACAGAGAGTCTCAATATTCACGTAACAAAACTTGACTGCATTTTCCATATCTATCTATGGTCACTTCCATATTATAGTAAGTAAACCCAGAAATGTTTAAAAAAAAATAAATAAAATACACACACCTTTCTGTATCTATCTACATTGATACATTTATATTATGATGCGTCTAGTTAGTTTAGTTTCGATCTCACATGATGGTATGTGCCACTTTTAGAGCCACAACCTCAATCACCATCATCAATCATTGCAACTATATCTATTGGCACCTTCTCTATCTTTACACACACACACATATTTGACTTTGCAAGATATTCAATTGGAAGTTTATATCTGTATCTACTAGAGTAGTATAAGATACATAGTAATATACCAAGTATGGGAAAGTTATGGTAACAAATGTAGTGCATTTCCGAGGGTCAGGGAAGACATGATAGATAGATAGGTAGATGATGACGATGGTGATTATATAGGTTGGCCGCATTACCAATTGCAGACTTATGGTTAAAGGTATTTTTGCGTGGGGATGCTGTTTGGCTTATTTAGATGATGTACCTGTAGATATATTGGCAAGGAAACATGGACATTACGTTAACGAATGAGATACTTCGTGTTTTTGTTTTATTTTTAATTTGAACTAGCTGTTTTACATTTTGTTATGGGGAACGATACATCCAGATGATATGGGACTGAATGAATAAATTTTATGGTCAAATCTACAACACTTCCAATTTAAAAAAACCTGACAAGCAATATAAGGCAAGAAAAATTTCAAAGATGAAGTGAAGAAGTTTAATGTGAAAATTCTATAAAAAAAAAGTTTAAAGAAATTTGTATCATGCCTTGATACGAGAAAATACATATACATCTATGGTAATTTTACTCGAAATCATTTCACATATCTTATTAAATCTTTGCAAGCAAAGTTAAGTTCAAACTCTATACGTGGCAACTGCTACGGAAGTAAAGTATCGGTATACCTATACAGGTTCTGCCATAAATACGTCTTTATACATTTAGGTCAAATATATTTGAAAAAAAAAACAGTGCAACTTCCGGATTATCGCCTACCGAACGTAATACTTTTATATCTTTTAAGAAGCAAAACAGGTAAGTTTTCTGAAATGGATAGATCCAATTGAAGAACTGGGAGTAGAGTTGTCTCTTAGATAGGAGGGTCGATTCACATGCAAATAGGCATTGGATAACATTCGAGAAAGGAGACAACTCTTCCAGTATCAGTTAAGCAAATACAAATTTTATGAATGATAAAATTCGGCCGGTGTAAAGTTTCAAAAATAAATAAAATCCATACAGTTTTAAATTTCAGTTTTGCTGAAAATTTTAATTTTCTACAAACTATTTGTAATAATCTCGATGGACAAAGGGACGCACAGACTGGCAGACGTTATGAATGACGAAAATTACATATCTGTACTTCTTCATTATCCTATATTAAGTTTATTTAAAAAAATCAAATTTGCTCGATTTCGATGAAAGAAATGTAAAAATCTAAAAAAAACTTTTAAATAAAAGAGTTGAGATTCGAACTTTATTTAATAATTTTGTTTGACTTTTTGACGAAATAAATTTTATAAATGTATATTTTTGAGGGGAACGTTAACGCGCTTTGCGTGACTTGAACAAAATCTGTCGTTGTCCAAAGTAGACCCACTGGCGGAGGGCACTGGTCCTGCGGAGCCGCATAAACATTCCATTTTGTAATCATAAAATAAGTTAATAATTTCGTCGCTTAAAGCAAAGTATATATAAATAACAAGGATTCTTGCAGTGATAAATTTAATCAAAATCAAAATTTATCTACCTATTAATTTATTTTAAGAAGCATTAAGGCAATTTTTATTGTCTCTAATGGACTGTAACCTCAGAACGGATAAAAACCGCTATAAGATAATTAACAATTAATAAAACTTATGTAGCTCATAAACCAACAGAATCAAGAGTGTTCTTCTGTTTGTTTTCCACAAAGACCAGAAGTTTCATTTAAATTATTTTTATTAACGACACGCGGCTTAAGAAGTTGATTTTACGATGTGTCCGTGTGGCTAATGATTCTTTGTAAAAAAAAACTCTTTTTAGAATTCTTATTGTTTGGATTGAACAAATAGAAAGAAAAAAAAACAATTAAACCACTGTTGAAAGGACCATACGAAAGATATAATACCAGAAGCTGTCATCAATCGTAGAGATTTTTAAATCAAAGAACCTATATCAGCAGGTTTTATGTGTTGCAGGTAACCAAGGCCATTAAATTGGAAGATCTCTGATTAAATTCCTAAGAAGTTATAGCTCTCAGTTAAGATACAATGCAGCTTTTTAAAATGTCATTTGGAGATAATGAATACAATTTCAGGATACATAAGGCGTTTTTTTCTCTATAAGCTCTGGGAATTGTACTAAGCAGAGCCCGAGCGAAGCCAGTATGCTCTGAGCAGAGTACAATCACAGCTCTCGCAGATTTAATAATGAAACAAATTTAAGCACTAAATTATCATATGACTAATAATCTGTCAAATTACATGAAAATTGTATGAAGTCGGCTGTGTTCAGCATTTGTTTGCTCGGTCATTTTATTCTGAGCTCATGGAGCCTGCTCCGAGCTAGCTTTGATTAAGAAAAAGACACATGTTAAAAAAGAAACAGACCTTTTTTTGACAACTCGCAGTGCTTAGCTCTGAGCTAAAAAAAATGCTTGTTCTCATAAATTTGACAACAGAGGCATAATAGATTGCTAGATAATTTTGTTTGTATTATTATTTCTTAGGGTTTATTGCCAAATTGACTGATTCATCTCAAATTCGCCTTAACTTGACTTTTCCTTGATTAAATTGCAAAAAAAGTACATTATTGTGCCCGTTTAATTTATTTGATATTCGCGGGTTAAATTAAGTGTTTTAAAAGGTTAACACGCATGACATAGCATTCAATACCCTACACCGAATCCTTAGCACTGTACATTCTGGATTTTTTGTCATACAATTCCTTTTGAACTCAGCCACTGTGTCCAGTTCTATCTGATATAAGTCACAATAGAGAGACCGCCATTTAATCATTATCAAAAATTCCCTTGCCCACCTTTTAGTTTGAACTCGAAGTTTATCACTTTTAAGCCATCTAATGGCTAAAGGTGTTCCCATTAAGCCTTTTATTTTTATCGATTACAAATAGTTACATCGATTTAAGATGGCGGCTCTATTTCTTGTAAATCAGTAAGTTAATTAAGTGATCATGAGATGTTAGATGATTCCTTAAAGCCATTAAAATTGTGGTAATAGTCTAGTCTTTGCTGCAGGAGTTTCACCTAAAAGTTAAAACAAAAAAAAAAGGATATTGGATTTGATGATGAGTTAAAAGTGATAAACAAAATGTTATTTCCTCTCCGTTTTTTTTTTTGTTCTTTCTTTTTTTCTTTCTTTCGATGTGCGTAAGACAAAATCGCACACACTTTACCCTCTCAATCTCATCTTCAATAACAAAAGCCAAAAACGCACCTTAAAGTCGCCCAACCATACCGCAACACTATAACCTCACCTATACTGCATGATAACCATCACATGGTATAAGGTAGCTTTGGCTAAGGGCGAAAACACAAGTCTAGAGTTATGGCCGTCACATTTTTTGTTACTTAGTATATTTTGTTGTTAAAGAAAAAAAAAAAAAGAAGCTGTTTAAAGATTTTAATCATCATTTTTGTTTGTGTTTGTTTTAAGTGTAGTACCAACATGATCTTGAGCAAAAGATGCCACAAATGTTTGTATAATGTTTTTGTTTTGGTTCAGGAAATTATAGTGGAACGCCCATATGTTTACAAAGAAAGTTTTAAGAGCACGCTGGCGCATCTGTGAGCGGAATTCATTTGAATATATCTCAGTAGTTAACCTCTGGTTTTTTTTTCTTGTTGCTGTTTCTTTGTTTTTGTACAGAATCAGTGGTGCGAAGAAATGAAAAGGATTTCCTATTTAGAGCTACTAAAGCACATTTATGTATAACATCGCTCTGTTTTGTGTGTCTTCATATTCTTCTTTTTCTTTTTTTTTTGTACACCATGATCTAATGTTGCATTTTAGTTATGAAATATCGTTGTTGATACGGACGTGTCTGTTGTTATTAGACTTAAGGCAGAAATATTTTTTACAAATTTGTTTTGTTGGTTAAATTAATGAGCTAGTCATAAATTTTATAGCAAATAAAGAGTCGCAATGATTTCTTTAGAAATTTAGGAGTTAACAAATGGAGTGATTGAATAATTCAGAGCGTGTACTGTTTTTTTCCAAAGATATTTTTTTTTTTCAGTTTCTGTTGTTAACAAAGACATTCAGCTTAAATTTTGGCCATCATTGACACTCAACAAACGCACATAGAATATAAAGTGAGCTTTTGTTCACTTTTTATTGTACCTCTTTTCTTCCAATGTATTTTAAAGTAATTTTTCTTCTTTTTGTGCGAAAATATTGTTAATCTTATGTCGTCTTAGGTTATATTAAAATATTTCATGTATTTTAAAATAGATATTTGCTTGATTTTTTTATAAAGCTCGTGAATGGAAAAGATAGATGGCCGAAGAGGCAACCTTGTGGTATCTCATTACTCACCTCAAGTCAACTTGATTTGAATAAGACATCTTCGGAGACTGATTATTTTTTTTATTTTAAAGGCCAAGTATTTATATAAATTATGTCACCATGTTTTTTAGCAGGTTGAAACGGTATGTATTGCCAATTAGTCCAATACATATAAATAAAAATTACACGTCATACTTTAAGCTAAAGTGAACCTAAATACAATTTTTTAGATTCTTAAAGACATTAAATAAGAAGTACATTAAAGTATAACCAAAGTGGGCGTGGTAGTGTTTGGGAAAAATTACGCAAATCACGTCTTAAGTTTAAGATACTTTTATTTACAGTTTTTTTTTTAAGAATTTTAAGTAAAGAGCAAACTTAAATATTAGAAAAGAGTAAGCGTGCGAGTTGGCGAATCTAATTAAAAAACACTTTTTTAAACTTGATCCCACTTTTAATAAAAACAATTCCAAGGTTTCGAAGACTTTAGACTCAACGAAAAGGGTTTCTAGTAACGTTAATAAGAAACGACTCAAATAGCTAAAAAGTGGACGTGGCAGAGTGTGGATTTCCCAACAAAATTTAAACGCTTTAGGTTCAAGAGAGCTAAATTACAAAATTTCAGCTTTCTATGCCTGTAACTTAAGCAGGGGAAACTCAAATATACTAAAAGTGCGAGTGCCAGATGGCGGGATTTAGAAAAACTACTTTAAGTACCATTCAAATGGATGAATTAAAAAGAATTACCTAAAGTTCGAATCGTGAGTTATGGACGTGAGTTCATACAAACATTTCTTAAAAAAACACTTTCAATTTTTCCCGAATTTTGTAATTTCCCGGGCAATTTTTTTAAATTTTCTTTCCGTAAAAACCTTATGCCGTCAAATAACGAGTCAAATCGGTTCAGGCGTTCTCAAGTGATATGCTTACCAAAGAAAATAATTTCATTTAAAGCGTGTCAAATAGTTTTTTTTTTTTTTTCAAAAAATGGTTATTACTGAATGTAATTTAAACACTTCCTGAGAATTAAACATACAAAAACTTGCCTACCTTTACAACTTATTTATAAAGTTATGCCTCTTTAATCATAGGAAAATTTATCTTTCAAATAATGTTTATTACATTTCTTATATAAACTCCAACATTAATAGTTTTATTTTTAATTGTTTTACCATTAAAAACCATCAAATGATCCACAGTCACAGAGGATTTTAATGTTTGCAGTCAAATAGTATAATAACTTGACTCTGTGTAACTTAAAATCATTTCGAAGACCTCACACAATGTGAAAATTGCCATATACCTACATAATGACTTTCTTAAATTATATTTTACAACGAAAAATAAAATGGTAGTCAAAATTAAGAACGATAAATGAAAAATAAAAAAAAAAAAAACTGTTCTACTGTTCTCAATGTAAAAGAAATTGCCTGCAGCAACCATTTGGAAAGTAAAGTTCCACTCCTTTACGGCGATCGGTAGGTAGGTACTCCAACTTAACTGCATTACACTACTTTTTTTTTGTTGTGATTGTTGTTGTTATTGCCATTGGGGCGCCAATATCTTTTTTTGCAAATCTTTCGGTCTTCAATTCAAACTACCGCTGCTGTGTTAAATAAAATGCAAGTTTGTTAGAGAGCTCTTGAAAATGGCGCTGTGCAGCCTGGACTCGACTCAGTGCCGCAGTGCTTTCATACAAAGTGGTTGCTTTGAATAGAAAACACCAAAAAAAAAAGAAAAAAAAAAACGAGGTAAAACTGGCGCTGAACTCTTAGCCGTGGGTGCTAACTAACTTCGTTTAACAGTTAGATTTTGATGCCAATGGCGAAAAAATACTATATCTTCCCTCCCAGCAGACCCCGAGAGACTATAGTATACTATGCAACAGATACAAATGGGATATTCGATTGCGCTATGTTAGAGAAGATAGTTTTGTGTTCAAATTCTTTGTAGGTTGTTGTTGTTGTTGTTGTTGCTGCTGTTGCCTGTATAGAACTCTTTGTGCAACACTGATACTTGTTTTGCTAACGTTTTCGGGTGTAACAAGGTAAATGTTAAAAGAAATTTACTGTTTGCAGATGGAATGTTGTTGTGATTGCTTTTAAATTGACTAAAAATGGCAACAAAGATTTCCTAGACATCGACAATTGAGGAGAAAGGAATCCTTTTTTTTTCCATTTGTACCATACCGTGGGATAGAATATAATGTTGTACTACCTACTATATGTGCTAGATGGAAAGCTAAAAATAAAATTCTTACATCCCTTTGGAAACGACATGAGCTGAGCATACACAAACTCACACAAGAAGGATTATTGTGTAAAATTCAGAAGCAGAATAAAAATAAAAACATAAAAAAAATCAAAGTGCAAGCAATGTCAAACAAGAAGCTTGACAAGTCGGTTGACATCAAGAATCCAGTTCGTCTTTCGTTATTTATATAATTTTTTGTCTTCTTCTCTTGTTTTTTTATTATTTTTAACTGGCTGCGACTGACAACAAGATGATTTTGCTCACAGACAAATCTTTTATTCAGAGTTTTTTTTTATTTTTTCTAGTTTGCACAATATAAATACTCTTCTTTGTATTTTGTCTGAAAAATGACATAAAATAAATCTTTGAAAAATCAACTCTACTCGCTCGCTCTCGCATCTATACCTACCTATCAGAGAGTCTAGGAATTAAAATCTTTCACGTTTAAGCGATTCATCAATAAAATGCCGCATGTTGCAGTTTTTTTTGTTGTTGTTGGTTTTGTTGTTGTTTTCATCTGTCAAGTTCACTTTTATTTATGGTCCTTCAGCTTCTGGTTGGTGGTTCTTGAAAACAGACACCATCCGGTGTCTTTGTCAATTTTTATTGATAGTCAAGTTGTTAATAAAGATTTTGACATGTTTTACTTCCAAGCAGACAATGGTGATCGTTCGATGGACGTTATCATCAACAGTTTTGAACGTCACCTCACAATTGAGTTACAAGCAACTCGTGACCTTTTTTTTCAACGAAAATAAACCTGTGTCCCTTTTGTTGGATGAAATTTACCTGTCTGATGGGGAGCGTGTCAGGGAGCTAGTCAAGTCATAGGCATAGCAGGTATGTCGGTGTCTGCCCACACTTAATAAAAAGGTCAATATCTCTCCCTTGCAATATTCCATGTTGGATAAATAGAATAGAATTGTTTGTTATACTGCATCACCTGCTATGAATTTCTAATTATATATGCGCATCCCTTTCCTAACGGAAATCATATTCATTGGAAAAAAACCTTTGATCTATCAGATATCGTTTACACCTTCAGAATCATAATTCAGAAACCCCAACCTTACCAAATAAGAAGACATATTCCACCCTTCTTATTGATAAAAATCATAAATATGAAAACGAAAGAGTTGTGGTACGAACTTGAAAAGAGAAACGGAAATTTGAAAATATTTCTTCCTGTGTTGGAAGTACTCTAACCATAACAATAACAACAAATTATGAAAAAAAATATGTATAGCCCTTCACTGAAAGAAATAGAGACTTTCCACAGCCCTCGTATATGCGGTGTGTGGTTTAATACGAGATATTTCTTCTTTTGAAGTTTACCGATAGAATGTTGTATGACAGACGTTGGCATAATTGGAGATAGTCATTCAGATAGAATTATTCCATGTACATTACACACACACTTCCTGGTGGAAGAAGAAGCAGAATAAGAAGAAACTTTGATCTGCTTGTTTTATTTCTCCGCATAAGTGATTCGCTTCTCTTTTTTTTTCATTTTACTGTACCTACTTGTTTATTTTTTTTTTTTTAAATTATTTATCCATCATGAAAAATGGGGTTTGGCATGGGGAAAAAAAAGTAAGGATGGTAGATATAGCTTGATGATATAACACTCCTTAGAGTAGATGTGGGGATTAAGGTGAATGTTTAAAGATGAGCCTCGGGAAGTAGTAGTCCCAACTTGTAAACTGGTTTGATAAGTTCCAGTTCTCCTAATAGCAATAATATTTTATTGATTCGTGTTATTATTTTTTTTTTTTAACAGTCAGTGTAATTGACTATCAATATTTGCTAAGAGAATAAATTGTTACGTGGTGCTATCAAGTGAGTTTCACAGTTTATTATTGGTTTAACAGCAGGTAATATAACTGTTTCTCTACCAGTTTCAGAGTTAGTGTAGATGTTATGAGAACAAAATTAAAATCGAGAAACTGGGTTTTTTTTTATTGTTAAGAACAGTTTAGATTGGTTTAAGCTTCCGAAGTAAAATTCGTTAGATTTGAATAGTTCAAGGTAGGTCATGTGGAATTTTTTCAAATAATAAGATTGGCTTAAGCTCAAAAACTTGTTTTGATAAGAACTTTTTAAGGTTGTTGTATGGCAGGAATTTTAAACTAATAAGCTCTGTTTTAGACGCCTTTGTGATTGATACAGAGACTTTCTAAAGAAGTCCAAGACTGAAACTCGGTTGTAGAGCCTTTGATGAGGATCATCATTTTTTAGAAACTTAAAGAATATCAAAGAAGCTCTGTTGTCTGTCATACATCCCTTCTTATTTTTCCATGAAGCATTAAATCCTCTTTAAAGAAGTTCTAGCTTCGATAATAGCTTTTTGATAACTTACTTAAAGAAGGTCTTGTATATTACATCCCTTCGTGACTTTCTGAATGAGGCCAAGACAGAAACTAGGTTGTAGAATCTTTGATTGTAATCATCATGTTTTCTCTTCAATTTCACACTCCATTTGTTTTAGATTAATTTACTTAAAAAACTAAGAAAAACAAAAGAGTTGAACTACGAACTTGATTTGGATTTTTGTCTTTCCTGATCTGTTTGATAGGGTTTCTAAAGTTGTACGAATGACTGTAGAAATCCTCCTAGACAGCTTAAAAAAACTTGACCATACCGACTAGTAGCGAGTAAAATAACTGCAACTTGCTTGCAAATATACATGTATTGTGTTATTTTATCTTTCATATATGAATTTATATCGTTCTACCATCGCAATTTGTTTTTGTCTTGCTATAAACTATCGGTTGACTGCTGTGTATCTTATGCTTTCTTTGGCGGCGGAAGGACGCTTGAATAGAGTTAATGATAGTGTGATTAGGATAAAAATAACTGGATTTACACGAAGAACACTTATTTGCAGATCTTTTCCCGCCACCACCATGGTACGTATAGCCTCTCATATAGCAGCGCAGCTGACATATTGTTACATGACAGAGTGCTATCTGTTTTTTTTTTTTGTCTGGTATGGGACCACTAGAACCCGTTCGACTTGGTTATGCCACATTAAATCATATCATATCATGGCAAATGGAAAAGCAAGAGTGTTGCCAACATCAGTCATTTGAATGTTGGTATACCATTATAACGAGGATAGATATTCGATTTAATTATAACCGTCTCACTTTGGATATTAAAGTGATGGCAGAAGATCCAATAATGAGGATGATATTCATGTGTGATGGATCACCATTCACCAAGCCCTTTTTGCTCTTTGCATTTTGAAATAAATAAAAAAAAAAAAAACAAATCATATGAAAGAACTCACTTGTAAGTGATTCATCTTTTTTTTTTGTTTTTTTTTTTTTTTCTTCCTGCAATGAAAACTGCTCACTTATGGAGTGAAAAGTTGTTGAACCTGGGATGGCACAGGCTCTGTGGAAGATAGACCAGATGTGCTAAAACTGGTTAGGCATAAGATACAATTTTATTGCACTTTAATTGCCTTACTTAAAAGAAAAGCAACAGCAGACTCAGCATCAGCAGCCTCCACGCCAGATATATAGCACACAGAGTGTAGGATGGGGCAAGGGATTTAACATATATCATGGTCAGTGCATCAGTGTGTAATAAAAGTATGTAATTTTTTTTAGTAAGTGACGACTAAATGATTCCAAATATTTGCATCTTCTTTTGATGTTTTCTTTTTTAACTTTGTTTTGTATCTACAATCATCTTAAATAGTTGGGTTAATCGGTTAAGAGGTTATTTAACCAGAGAATAACCTTTTTGCCCTTTTTTGGCATTTTGTTTGCCCATCGTTATCGTCACTCTTGACTTTTTTTTTCAGTTTTCCTTTTTTAATGCTATGGACACTTAACTTTGGCTCTTTAATGCTTTTGTCATTGAAATGAAATTAAAAGTAAATACATTGTTCGTAATGTGTGTTGGGATAAAACGTCTTGTCTCGTCGACCGACGATGCAAGCGACTTGACGGACGCACAAACGAATTCTTGGAATTGGAATTTTTCGTGTATGAGTGAAAAGTAAATGTTGTCTTACTGGAATATATACTCGTATAATGTCATCCGGTCAGGAGTAGTGAAAAGAGTGTTAAAGTTGATTATTATTTCTTAAGGTTAAGTTCGGGATTTCAAGTTATGTAGTTTTTTTTTTTTTGTAAAAATATTTAAAACAAGTTAAGATTAATTTTTTAAGAAAATCCAAAAATAAGTAGCAATGATAATCTCATAAAATTAAGGAATTTTAAAACTTGTCTTACCATGGGGTTTATTTTAGTAAAACATTTATGTGGAACAGTTCAAGGAGGTTTTTAGTGCTTACCTGGAAATAAAAATAAGAAAAAGTTAGTTATACGTATAAAGATTGTTTTGAATATATTTTTTTAAATTATTTAAATGTATAAAGAATTAAAATTTTAGTTGCTGCCATTAATCGCCTTATTTAATTTAAAACTTTGTTTTAGCTAAAACAAAACAAAATACTCCATTTAAGAGGGATTTTTAGCCCTAAAAGAGGTTTAATTCTTTTTTTTCACCCTCAATCTTTTTAAAAAAAAAAGGTTTTTCTTTGCTTCCTGTATTAAAATAAAATAAGCAAACAAAAAATTAACAGTCAATGCTAATAGAGACGAAATAAATAGAAGCTATATTAATCCTTATTTAGGGCTCAAATGACAATTAATAGAGTGTGAATAAATTGGCCCTGGCTGGCTCACTGTCTCACTTTTTTCATCTTTTAGTTTTCACCTTGTTACAAAGCTCTCCTTAAGGATGACATATGTTACATGTGCCGCCACTTCCACACCTACTTTTCTTATATAAGAATTGTATCCCCCTGTGTGTAACGTCTTTAGAAGTCTGAACATTGATACTAAATAGCTCTTATTGAGCCTAAAGCATTATGTGTAGACTTTTTTTAGAAATTCGGCTAAACGCCCGTTTTTCTTATGTTTGAGTTTTCTCCTTACGTTACATATCTAAAAAGCTGTAATTTTTTGCAATTAAAATCTTTTGAATCTACTGACAGTTCCTTCAAATAATATTAAGTAGACATTTTATGTTAAACAGTTTCAAAAGAAAATTTTGAGGTTGCCAAGCAGAGTATGACAAAGAGAGGCCTTACAATATTGTCAACCGCATGAAACTATGCAACTACATGCATTAAACTACATTGATTTTGCTTGTCAATCACAAAAAAAGACAATAACTGTCATCGCTTATTTTATGTAGGTACGTTTGGCCAAAATGGAAAGTTATTATACGAGGCTGACTCAGTTAATGCGTGACAGTTTGTCACTTTTATTTTTCCGTCTTGTCAACACGAGTAGTCAATTGATTACTCAATAAATTTTACTTTCACTCCTGTGATATTCGTCACCCATTATTATACTTTGTGTTGAAATCACATTAAATTCCGTTCACGAATATTGGCTCCTGTTGAACAGTTTTTTTTTTTTTTGGTATTGATGAAATAAAAACACAGCACCATCCTGATCATCATTATATGTATGTCCAACTGTCAACATTAATTTATTATTATACATTTTGAAAAATCTCCTAGTTGTAAAGTCGTCTTCATTTTCGCCGATTTAACAATAAACACTTCTGTTCGCACAACGTGTCTTTCTGTGCATCGTCGTTGGTTTTCTTGTGGTCATCACATACAACTTGGCTAATTTACAATTTGTGGTTTTGGCATGTCTTGTGGTTTTCTTCATTACACAATGAACAAAAAAAAGAAGACAGAAACCATAATCGATTTAGGTACGAGTATATATCAGACAAGAAGAAAAATGTTACCATCTTTGACGATGACACACACCCACAGGATATTCTTGTAATAATCAACAACAACAACAACAACAACTACCACAATATCATTCTCTCTTCTATTTTAAGGACATTCTTTCGTGTTTGTACGAAAGAAAAAAAAATACCACTCATACACTTACTAAACTCACTTGTAAACAAGCCGCAAGCGAAGAAATCTATTTTTATATTCATAGTTCTGGTTTCGTATCTATGTATCTACACAAGAAAATTTTGTATCATATCATTTAGGAATCATTTAAAAATAAAAAAAAAATACAAAACAACAAGGATTCTCTGCAGACATCATGAGCACATATACCTATGACTGCAGAGGACGACTATGATGATGGGCTAGTATTTCCATAGGGATGGTATGAGGTGTACCTATCCAACATCAGCAACATATGTATATACTCAATTTGTGTGTTATATGTGTCCAAATTGAGTGTATAATGTATATTTGCGCTCCATACGCCTATTAAGCGAGTGCAAAGAACTCCACGGCAACGCGCATCATCGTTGCTTTTTTTTTTTGTTCGCTTTGGTCTATCTAAAGCACTTAACATTTTCTTTTATCACCCCATTACACTCATTATGGTTTTGCGAATGGTAAAATAGAAGACAAAAAAAGATTCAACAAGAAATAGTATATAATTATAGCGCAGAAGCAGTTATAGATTTCGCAGATTCGCACAATAATAAAAAAAAATTGAGCAAAAAAAAAAAAATCATAAATTGGCGCCTTTTGTTAAAAGTTTTTATTTTTTGAATTCTTGTCTTGGACTGTATTTAAAGCAATTGACGTGTAATCACGTATTAACTATACAACTTTAATTGTTTTTGAAATGAAAAAAAAAAAAAGAATTCCTATGCCTTCGCGGGAGGGCATTTCATTTAATGGTAAAAAAAAATTGTTACCTTTTTAGATTTTCTTGCAGAAGGCGACAAGTAAATAAAATTGGTTTAATTGTTTTTTTTTTTAGCCATTTTGTTTAAGACAAACTGATGGTAAACTGGTTTTTGAAGTGTTCTTAGAATTTATACAAGTTCTGGGTATAGCTAATTGAGACTTATGTGTCCTGAAATTATTAAAGAAATAACATTTTTTGAGAATCCAAACTGTGGAGTTCTTTTTTGAATTGTTGTGTTGAGAAATTGTATATTAGTCATTGCATGGAAATTTCCTCGGTTTTTGTACCTTTTACAACAGTTTAACTCTACTAAATATAAAATGCGGTTTTATCACGGGAAGTGTCATCGATGACATACAGAATTATGATGGAGAGTTTTTTTTTAAATTTTGTTGCTTGTTCATTAAATAATGACAAAGGCAAGAAATTGTTAAGACGTTGGGCTATCAACGCTCGAAGAATATCTGTTGTCATGATAGGGTGTAGACTCGGCAGAAAGCTTTAGGTCCCCTATATTCATGTCTGCTTACAAAACGCCCTCAGCAATGGTTGAGAGTGTAAATCCGCAACTTTACTTGCCTCGTGTGGTTTGTTTTGGTGTGACCAGAGGAAGACTGTCACAGGAGTCAAAAAGTTAAATAAGACAAGGCTGTAAAGTGTGACCTGTACTTTTTAATTAATGAAAAACAATATGTACTGCGCTTGGAGCTTTGATGGCTGAAAATTAAGGAATTCATCAGTGGACTCAGACCCATATATAGACTACGCGAACAACGTATTCTTGCTCTGTCATAGTTAACGTTACGTTAGGTTAGAAGTGGTGATGAGGATGACAAGGCAAGCCACATCATCTCACTCGGATATCAATGAATCGATTGCGTTGCCCAGGATGCATGAAAGTGAAGAGGAGTGAGTGGAAAATAAGGTACGGTGGCGTGTCTGTCTTAACTATCTTGAATGAAATTTAGGATGCTTCTCAGTAGCAAAAAACGATATGTTCGTTCGAGAAAGTACTCTCCGAGGGATGAAGCATTCACAAAGAAGCTGTGTGTAGCTCTCTCCAAGCTCTTCATCCTGAAACCCTCATACTCATATTGGTTGGCATTGACCCATTAAGACTCTAAACATGAGGGACAGTTCACGGCTGGTTAGCTTGAGTAAATAGTCTGTTTTTCTCTCAGAAATATTCAGTCACCATATACAAACTCTGGTGAAATCTACTCTTTTCTTGCTCCAGCGACATAAGTTCCCAGGGTACTGTTTCCGTTTACCGTATTTTTTTTTACCATTTCGTTCTTCTTCGTGGGAACCATCAAAGAGTGACTGCGTTTGTTTCGCAGAGCATTCTTAGCTGTCATTTGGATCATATCAATACGACAAGTGGCAAATCTTCTCATGTTGATACTTCAGTATAACCGTTTGAGATATTAGAGAATTTTCAATACCTTGGAAGTATCGTATCCCTACTGAAGACAAAAAAGTTGAATTGGGTAATCAAAGACTATAATACCTGCAAAGGCTGTATGTAAAGGCAGCACTTCGAAAGTGACACCTGCTGTCACAAGAAAACTACAAATGTTCGTTAATGGGTGTCTGAGACATCAATGACGAACTTCATTCAACATCGAACCCATAAACAAACACATAAGTGTCAGAATAGGATCTCCTTAAAGCACATGGCATAGAAGATTAGAAGATCAATCTCTACAATTTTGGAGAGTTATGTAGAAAGGGTGAAAAATCCTATAAAATGAGGCGTTCGAGAAGAATGGACTCTTTTCCTCTAAAAACAATCCTTAGATAGGGTAAAGGTTTGGCCACGAGACAAAGGGAAACATTTGTAAGTCTTGTCTGGGTCCTGTCAAAATTGTTATATCTATTAAAGTTTCAAGTTAAAATCTAGAAGCTGCTGAATTTACACATTTAAAAATACAATTTTATATTTTAAATATTTTCTGTCGAGACCACCCGGACTCTAGGTGAATTTCGGACCAAAGAATATGGTCTCATCTCGGATGCTTTGAAGATAGTATTGTCTTAGTCTCTTCTTGTGCGGGCAGATCTACCCACAGACTTATAAGGGTCCTAATTTTTGTTTCCAAACACAACGCACTCCCATATGGATGAAATTTGGCTTTGTTTCGCCTTAGAACCCTATGTTTAACGTAGAATACTAAAATCTATTTATGGTCTCCAAAAAACAAGCTTTCTTACCATTCGTTTATGTAATCGGGCCTGAAACACTAAATTTAACATATCTACTCCTTTTCTTTCAGTTTCATTTCATTGTGAAATATTATTATTTAGCTAACGTGTTAATATACATTTTATGACTCATAAAGTCTTTCGTTTAAACAAAAAAAAAAAAAAAAACAAACTCGTGCTGTATAACTTATTATTCACCAAAGACCAGTCCCTCGCCGGTATTGAAATATTAACCATAAAACCACTTTCCGCCTACCATAATGCTACACACACAATATGAATATGAGAAAATCACCCAACAATCTACTTCTTTTCTTATTTTTTTATGTTCACCAACAAATTAAAAAAAAAACTAAAATTTAGTTGTAATACAAAAAAAAATCCGCCTCTTTTCTCAACTTATGCCCACTCACATTCACAATAACAACAACGTTAACAACCGCACTCACTGTTTATAGACACTCTCGCTCGTCTATAAGTGACCTTCTTTTACGTAACCACACAATATTACTTCAATGTTGTAGAGCAGTGGCAGTGGCAGCGGCAGCAAACAGCAAGCCAGCAACAGCACCCCACCTACGTGCAGATATTCAATTGAGATTATACCACAAAAAGAAAAAAAAAAAAGCTCAAATGGAGACTCAAATGAACTGGATTTCAAAAAGTCACCAAGTTGTCGGCTATGTTTATTCATATCTCAAGCCCCCACATCCAATAAACCAGTCGTCCTTCAATGTTGGCTCTTTGGCTCAACAACAACAACAACACGCATTTGATATTCATTTTGAAAGATAGGTAGCTTAGTATCTTGTCACCATCATCATCATTCCAGACAAATATGGCAACTCAAGCAAAAAAACAAAAACAATTAAGCCCAAAGATAGACCGCAAAAAAAAATTACTTAATCGCGCATAGATTCCGTTCAATGTCATAATGTCATCATCGACGACACACAGAATTGCACATCTGCAGGATCGACATGAGTATTTCCTTACTCCGTGACATGGTATATTTGCATGCAACATGTTGCAGGCCACTATTAACACCGTAAAATCAGCGTTGATTGTGTTACAGTGATTTGATTATTTTTCTTTTTGTTTTTGTATTTATTTTTATTGCGGTCAGTAGATTTAACCGCAAGACTGACGACGACGATGAAGACGACAGACGCGAAGAAGAAGTACCCCTAGCGATGGAAAATGGTAACACAAAAGAAGAAATACAAAAATAAATCGCATCTTACTGACGGTTGGCCTTTTATTGCACAAATGCATCTTCAAGTTGCGAATAAACGTCGCTCGTGTTATGCACAACGAATCATTGTTTACTTTTTAATTGGGGGAAATAAACCAGACGAACAAATTGGCAACAATGTGTTCTCCTTTAACTGTTTTGTTATTCTGTTTATATATTTGTTATTTCTTATTGTTGTTCTTGTTTTTTTTCTGTTGCTAGTATTTTCATGACGGCACCGCACCGCACCGCACCCACCCGCCCCTCTTGCTTGTTTGCACTTCAATGATATGTTGTTACACAAGGCACCTAGAGTATGAGTGTCTTGCTAAAGTATCAAGGTAGTCTTGTTTTCACTAGAGAAAGACTGGACTACACTACTTCGGTTTGACCTTTATGCAAAAGTAGGTACCTACTAGTATGCGGCGGCCGGCGGCGGCAGCAGCCGGCGCGTTTTGTATGAATTATTTCCCGATTTAAGTGGCAAACGCCCACTTTAAGCTTTTATAGACTTTGAAAGAAGTTAAGATTTTGTCACTGATGGGAGAACAAGACCAGTGAAGAAAAAGAAAAATTGAATCGCCCACGTGGGAAAATGAACTGGTTTATTGCTCAGCTCTTTCGTTTTGTTCTTAGTTATAAGAGTTTCGGTGACAAATGAGAATTTTTCAATGGGTTCCGGAATGGAGTTTCATAATTGGTTATTCATACAATATTATAAAGACAAAATTTGCAAGTTTGATACTTTAATTAGTTTGTAATTAGCGTTGATTATTCATTTTGTTTGATGAAGTTGCATGAGAGTGGAAGATTAATTTTAGTTTCGAGTAAAACAAGAAAATATTTAGCGTATATATGAAAATAGCAAGTTTATATATGTATGTATAAATTTTTCCCTACAAATACATAAATTACTAATTCCTTAACTTCATTCCCTAACATCGAAAACTTGATGCAATTTTAGTACTTCTAAGTTGTCTTTGAAATAAAAGTCTCCAATATTATTATCGTAATATTTTTCAAATTTCTTTCTTTCTTATTTAATTTTACAGTTGATTCATGAATCTAACATTGAACCCTAAGTCTACCATGATACATGTTTAGTGCTTATAAGTTTTCTTATATTTATATAAAAGTCTCCAAATATCTTCATTCAATTCATAGGTAATACTTTTATTTTATTTAACATCAAAGCGGAATATTTGATCATGTTTTAAAAATGTCTCGTTGAACTCCCATGCCGTGACATGTCGTACTTTTAATAAATTGATAAAATAAAAATCTCCAAAAATTCTCCATTCGATTAATTTTGTAATACTTTTGAAATTTTATCATATTTGACATTCAATTCAAATTCGTAGTACTTTTAGTAGTTTTACAAAATAGATGTATCTAGAAAAAAATATCTATATTTACATGTATGTCGTTATAATTTTTTTTTTTAAACTAGAAGTCTCCAAAATGCAACATTTGTATCACATATAGGAATTATATATCTTGAAAGACCCTTGTGCCCTGAGTGAGGCACCTTCCATATTTCTAGTAGTTTACTAGTAAACTAAAAGTTTACAAAAGTTCTTCCTAATAATACATATTATATCGTATTCCTTTTGGAGTAACTTTTTTGTTGACTTTGACTTTTATATGTTTCTTAAATTCGGCTCTAAAAGTACTTGAAAGTAAAATTCTTCAAACTTTCCTCATAATACTTCGTTCGAGTAGATTTTAGTTTTTGTATTTAATTAGTCTCCAAAATTTGGAAAAAATTTCGTTACATGGTTAAAAATTCATTTATTATTTATAAATAAAATAGTTTTACCTAAGTTGTATTATCGCTTGGGTAAAGAATCATGCTGCATTTTTATTTTGAGATTTGGATGATAGAGAAATATCGCACTTTTTACTTATCAGCCGAAATTAAGGCTTGTTAAAACAATTATTGGCAGAATCAAGAATTATAGTTCTGAAACAAATTTACATATATTTTTTTTTATTTTGCCCTCCAGGTACCTACCTACATTCAAACATAGATTTAAGAACACACAATTTTTTACCAAAGTAGATTTGAGATTATATTGCTCTTCAATGTCTAAAGCACACAAACCATTTGCCAGTCTTAAAAAATATTTTTTTTAAATTTTTGTCACTCACAGAGACAAATTTGTAGACACAAAATGTGTGGCTTGAAATTCTGAATAGTTATTGTCAGGGAAAAATTTTTTGTAGTCATCAGTGCCCACAAAAATTAGAGAGAAAAAGTCTCCAAATATGTTATTCATATTTTTACATGTTTTTCTTTCGATTCCTCTAAGTCGGTGCCTCGAAAAATAGAAGGTTTTTTAAAGTAAAAATATGAAGCAAATATTTTTGGAGACTTTTGCCCTTTATATTTTTTGGGAATATTTACCAGAGAAAATAACCTCAGCCCTTGAAGCCTTACTTAATTGATTTTTTTTTAAAGAGCAACTTTGTTGTTAATTGAGCTTGAATCAGTAGTTAAACGTTAGCAAGGTTTCGGTTTCCCTTGACATAAATAATCAATAAAGTCTACAAGAATTCCGGGAAACAAAGAAATACAATACAAATTGAGCTCACCATTTCTAATGCAAGTTACTAAGTTGAATTAGATTTAGATTTATTTGAATATTATGTTTCTGCGTACTTGTTTTTGACCTACAGACTGTGAGGTCATAAACCAACAATTAAAGAAAAATACGATTAATATGTAGGCCTTCGCGAAATCAAAACTCTTTCAATGAACTTCAACTATAATTAATAACCTTAAAAGCCTAAAATCCAAATTTGATTAATAACCAAGCTTAATAAATATTCATTAATTCATAATGATAATCTATTGCTAAGTAATTTGATTACCATGTATGGTGTGGTTTGGTGGTGGTTATTTGCAATTTTCAAATTTTCTGAATTCAAATGCGCATGTAATTCAATCCGGAACATAAATTTAATAGTTTTATTATATTTTTTTTTCTTTACTGTTGGCCTTTAGGGTAACAAGTGTTCCGATTAGCCTTGGTCTTCCGGATTCTATTTTTAAATTCAACAACAAAAAATATAATTAATTATTAAAAATTGTATTTGCAACTCTGACTTGATTGACTATACAAAAATGAGTCCAAATATTGATCGAAATCATTTTGGGTTGTCCCTGGATTTTTTTTTCCTGTAGCTTCTTAAACTTCTGTCATTCACTCTTGAACCAAGTAAAAACCTGTGCGCATCTTCAAGGAAAACTGTCAATTATAGCAATATTTTACCATTGTGAATGTTGCTTTGCATGCACAGCACAATGCACACTAACATCATTTATAAATATCACGATAATTCGCTAACAATTTGCATAAACATTCTGCAGAAAAATAAAAAAAAAAACAAATTCCCAAGTAAAGTTTTTTCATTCTTAAAATCAACTATTGTCGTAAAGAGTAGGTAGTGTATGGACATTGTGTGGTGCTGGTGGGTATACGAAAATCCTAGCAAATATTGAATCAAACTACTCATCATCACAGCTTGCATTGTAAAGTTCTTTTATTTATTTTCATCTCTTACTCTGATGGTGTCTCCGACATTTATTGTTATTCATAACCAAAGAAGTAAAAGAACAAAAAAAAAAAAAAAAAATAAAAAGAATCTGCAAGCACGTTCGCTTCGGAGGAATATTGAATAAATTTAATTCCCTTTTTTTTCTCTGACCAAGTGTATACGCGAGTATGAGAATGTGCCCTTTGGATATCCCATAGGATAGGTTCTTTAATAACAATATTATCTATACACAGACTTCGAGTTTCTTTTGTTAATATTTATAACCATACCAATAGACTTGTGGAATCTCAGATCTTCGATAGAGCGAAAACGATAAAACTAAACCGAACCGAACCGAACCGAACACCCTTCTAAGATAAAAATTATTTTATTATAAAAATCGACGGTCTGGACTGTGGAATTCCCTTAAAACAGGTGGATTTATTCATGATCTTTTACATATCTCTACTCTATGCTCTCTGTCGTATGTTGTGTAGTGAATTCTATTCAAATTGAATTGAAAAAAGGGGAATTAAATTATAATGCAAAAAGTAATCCAAAAATGGTTGAATTCGAAATGGGATTTTGTTCCTTAAGGAAAGTCCATTGACATTGATGGCTTGTGACAAGTGAACACCGATCGAGCTAAAGCTAGTAGAGCCCATTTGGAAGAGGAGGCAGACATTACTGAAAAACCATGATGATTGATAAAATTTACATACCCCCTTATAAGCTTAACATACAAAGTAACCATATCATCAGCAAGCGTAAAGTATAAACATTTTACCTTACCATAGCCCGGTATCGGCATGAGGTAATATACATAGTAGGTAGGTATATGTAGAATGAGCCTGCAATGAACTCTTTGGGTATTCCTGTCATGTTCTTCTTTCGACCAATCTTGATGATGATGACGACGATGGCAGTGGTGCGGTGGTGGTTAATGTGTCGGTGGCAGCGATATTGGTGTTGTCTTCGTCGTCGGTCATTGGGATGGATGAAGTACCCGACCATAAGAAACAAAAACGGTTAAGTAGGAACTTTACACAAACGATTAAATTGAGCCCTTTTTTGTTTTGTCGAGTCGGCAATATTATGATGATTCATTTTGGATTTAAAACAAAAAAAAAAAATAGTCAAGTGTTTGCACTAAACATTTGCCACCAATGGATTATTTCCGCCGGATAAAACCAATACCGCCAGTCGTCGTTGTCGTCATCGTCATGGATTGGATTATACATTTTTTTAAATTAAGATCTGTTGAGGTAATGCACGCGCATGCGTGATGTTGTGCCATCGCCACACACTCTGTTAAGGTAGCTCCAGTATAATCAACATGTGAAATGCTTCCGGTAGAGAATATATTTCTTATAATTGATTGCCTGTGAAAAGAGTTCTCAAAACATACCCTAACTATAACTAAGTAACAAGATTCTAATGATCTTCAAAAATTAAACGAAAGAGCTGACGCACGAACTTGTTTGTTTCTTTTTTTTTTTTTGTTTGATTAACTTGGAAAATCTAACATGGTTTGCGTGTTAAGGTATACAATAAGCCTTATGAACAATCAGATTATAAGAGCTTTTAGAGATCTCAATTACAATTTCTAAAGTGCTGATTTGAAATTCTTTCGTTCTGGTTAGCAAAGGGATTAACAATGATAATGAGCTGACGGATGTGTTGTCAGAATAATAAATACATGGATATAAGATTTAATTGAAGGGAGAATATATATTATCATAAGTTGAACTGTATTTGGACTTTAAAAGGAGCTCGATTTTATACAAAACAAAAATGGAATTTAAAGCCCTTTATTTAACAAATACTATTTTCTTGTTTATTGAATAAATATTGGCAAGTGAATTTAATTTATAGTAGATTACAACATAAATCTAACATTCGAATTTTAGAAGCATCTATGTAGCTTCGTGTCTATTTGAGAGCATTTCTACTACTACAAGAGACACTGCGAGTAGGTTAGGTTAGGTAGAAGGGCTGACAGTTGATCTTGTTACCGTCACACTTAGATCTATGTAGATCCGTTGTGATACCCTAGGAAGTTGTATCCCACTCAATGTAAAAACCTATGTGTTCTGTTAGTTCAGGAGGTTGTAAGCCGAAAGTAGCTGATGTACATAACTTTTCGTTTCCACAAGGTTATTTTTCCCTTTTGTTTTTACTCTCAAATAGAAATGCAACTTTATAGTTGTCAACCTAATTATCTCTCAAGTTGAATGGTTTTATTTTCTGGCCCGAAAGATAGGGGCTTCAATATTTAAATTTTTTTTTTTTTACTAAAAATATAAACAAAAATGTTTGTGGAGACTTTTGCTCTTTAATTTTTGGACACTGATGACTACTGAGAATTTTTACTTGAAACAGTAACTGTTCAGAATTTCAAGGCGAAGATTTGTTGTCTACACATTTTGCTCTCCGACCGACATGAATCGAAAAAAATCAATTTAAAAATACGAAAAATATTTTTTTGGAGACTTTTGCATCTGAATGACTTGAAGCCTTTTAGACACAAAAATTTCAAATTATTTGTTTTTGATATACACACAAAACTAAATTAAAACCAGCTTACCACATTATTCTTCTAATTTTAATCTAGTTTTGGATCTCAGGTCTTTTTTTTATCGAAATTCTAATCCTAAAATCCAGCATTTTTTGATATAAATTCAATATGATGATCTGATCAGGTTTTAATAATAATTTACAATTTTTAGAGAATAAAATTAACAAATATTTTTTTGCCTTATTTTAATGAAGCTGCGGCTTTAATCAAGATCAAGCTTCTAAACAAGTTAGCTGGCAGTTTTCAAGTTTTGAATTCAACTCTTTTGTTTTTTTTCCTTGATGGAATAAATATTTTATAATTCTTTGAGCATACAAAATCTATTAAATAAACTGATTCATTTGACCTTTGTATACTAATTGGTCATTCATGTACCCTATAGAGTAAGAGTAGCAATTACCCAAATTGTATCTTTAAATATGTGTAGCAAGTCATATGTCTGTTCAAATCGTGAAATCAGTTTGTTTGTCTCTCTGTTATGACTTGTTTTTTTCTGTGCTGGCTATGGTAGTTATGGTGCAGCTGGATTAAAGCAAAAAACCTGAAATTTTACTTTCGTTTTTAATTCGAGCATCAGATTTTTTTGTGGATTGTTTTTTTTTTCCCTTTAACAACTGCATTGTCCTTTATCACGTTACAAAAAAGGAATAAACATAAAGAAAAAAAAAGAACAATTTATCTTCAGCACGAATGGAATTAAGGTTACCGAATCATTTTATTTTTTGTGGTTTTGGTTGAAGCACGATGTTTTTGGGTCATAAGTGAAAGTAATTTTTTTCATCCCTGCCAATTGAATTTTTTTGTAAAGAAATTTTTGCAAACAAAAGCAATAAAATCGAATATGTGATGGGAATCATGAGAATTTAACAAAACCAAATCCGTTTCTCGGTGTGATTGTGTATCGATCGCCCACGAATTCAGGTGACATTGAAAGACACATGAGTGTTTGCTCACATATTTTATACCAATCAAACACCCACAGAATTCTTAATAAATTTTATCAAGGCAAATAAGACTTAATTAAGCAGAGGTGGTTGAGTAATTTTTTAAAATCACCTTATGCTTTCTTGGAGTAATTTCCAGAAATCATAAAAAATATGGTCTTCCCACGAAAAAAATTGGACAAATATTTGGCCAAGATATGTAAGTAGTTTGCTTGCAAAAAAAAATTATATGATTCATTTTTAAGCAAACCTGCTAAGAAACACACACACGAAAAAAAAAAACCCAAACCAAACTTAATTTGAAAATGCCATTTTAAGAAGTTGATTAACCTTGAAACGAAAGGTAGTTTTTCATTCTGGTTAAACTGGTTAATGTATATACCACCAACTAACTGTTATGCCAGGAGAGAAGGAGACTGGCTGTTAAATCATTCAGTTGTTTTTTTTTTTTATTCATTTTGTTATACTTCCTTTTGTCTGTTTTAAGACAAGATGGTCGTTTTTTTGTATTTTTTTTGCTGTTCGTATATTTTCGCCCGCTGCTGATTGTTATGGTGTGGTGAGTATAATGGTGCGCAAAAGGCATTTACTTTGGCACACAAAGTGAAAGTTTTTTTTTGCCTTTGAACAAAATACTTGAACTCAAAATATTCGCAAAATATCGTAATTTTTTGACTTCTTATTATTCCCAGCATCATCTCTCTTTCTTGGTTCACTTTTCATATACTACTTCTTCGTCTTCTTTGCATTTAAATATGTAAACCTTTAAGAAAAGATGCAAATTGCAAGGAGAACGAAAAAAAAACTAATAGCAGAATGAATGAATAGAGAGTTTGAAACAAAATTTCTATTTTGTCGTTGAATGCATCAACAAAAAAAGAGCCAAAGTGGTGTGGAAGAATAACGATATCCATCTTTGGAAATATAAATAAACAATGGCACCTACTCAGATGTCACACAAAGTGGGTCGGTTGAAGATAAAGTTTGCTGCTTCATAATAATATTAAGTGTGTAACTGTAACATATGGAGGGTTTACTATACATAGGTACAGCAGAGTTAAAAGTTAAGTTTTTTTTTTTGTTTACCATCTGTTGTTGATTTTGAGTTTTGTTTTTTGTTGGCATTGTCAATGAAATGAACTATAATTACACATTCATTGTGGTAATAGAAGGGAAAGCACAAATGTTTTTGTTTATTTTTCTAACAAAGTTACATCTTTTTTTCCTTTGGATTTATATTTCTAGAAGAAAGCGAAAGTTGAGTTATTATCTAAGCAAGCAGGGTCAAAAATCTTTTTGTGATTTAAAAATTTGAAATTTTAAAATGTGGCCTTTGGGTGAGAGAATTTTATATAATTTGGGGTTGAATTGCGATTTAAAGGCAAAATAAAAGAGCTGATATTCGAACTTGTTGTATTTATAATTAGATACATACAGAAAAAATATTAAATACAAAAGAAATAATCAAACAAAAATAAAACCATCAAACCTTAAATAGATAAATTAAAACATCAAATGATAAAATAATTGACAAAAAAAAACAGGAAAAGTAGAAATCTTCAAAAATCTTTAGAAATTAAATGAATAAATAATGAATTAGCCATAAATTTGACTGCGCAAAATAAAGAACAAACAAATTAAATAAAAATTTTAATTATTTTTATTTTGGTTTCTATGCAGAAATATTTGAAAGTTCGAACGACGTCGATAGCATATTTCGGAGGTGGAATTGGGAAAGTGAAAGCATTGGATCAGTTAAAATTTGGACTACCGAAAGCTTAAGCAACCCATAGCACACCTACAAGAATCAATATGGTAGTTTCCAAAAGCCAATGTTTGCAGCCCAAGCAAAGAAAAAATAATCAAAGTGGCAAATTGCAGTCTCCTGTGTTTAAAATCACAAACTTCTCATTTTTACTCTTTTAGTCTTACTCTAAGACTAAATACCCACCATCATCATGAACGTATTTTTCAGGTGTAAAACATACGAATATAGTTTATTATGTGGGAGTTACACTTAAGAACCGACGAAATAAAACCTCCTATACATTAACATGGTCACCAAAATGGAAGGTCCTGTAGAGGCTCAGATAGTCTACTTGAAAAAAAACTAGTATCTAATATTCCGAGATCTGATGCAGAGCCTTTACAAAATCAAGTTGATGCCTTTATATTGGCACTAACAAAATGACTGACTTTGTTTGTGAAGTGAAAAATCAAAACTTAAAATTAAAATACTCAATGATGAGTTTCAATGAAAGCTATTATTGCGGTGCCTTAAGGCAAAAACAAGGAATTTATAATGTTCGCACTTCAGCTCTTTTAATTTGAATTTACAAATAAGCTTCCTGCTGAAACCCTTTCTATTTTTCGTTTGATTTAAAAGCTCTTCAATTTTCATAATTTTCACAACATTTATCTTCGTTTTTGTTCAATTTAATTGTCTAGAAAGTTGAATACCAGACATTCAAATCGAGTCGAGTTTCGTTTACGTTCTGCAGCCGAAAAAAAAACAAAAAACTGACCGGCAATTTAAAGAAGACAAATTACGTCCTACACCCACAATATGCACCCACGTTTTATTGCGCTCGTGTGTGATGATTTGTGTTGCCGCAGTTAACATTTTGACTTCTTCACATAAACGAGATTGTGAAATTAATTGGAATTGTGAAATCTTCAGCCACAATTGACCGCAATACGGTCGTCGTGTCACTTTATGCAGTCTTAGCTATGTATTATTGTATGTTGCTTCTTTGGCTGTGTATATTTTTATTTTTTTTTTCAATCCAAAGGCAAAAAATAGTCAACTCATTCACGAATAAGTTTTTTTTTTTTTTATTTTGTAATTTATTTTGTCAGCCCTCGCACGTTCATCGGATGCATCTTGTCAGCTGTATTCGTATTCGTATACGTGTGGTTGACGTTTCTCTTAATTAATGCAGATAATTAATTTCTCATGAATGAAATCATGTATTATGCGTAAATATAGTAGGTATAGATGAACATATATTACCTCTTCTTGCAAAAAAGATGCGTATCTTTATTGTTTATACAAAATTGAATACAATACGATAGTTTTTTTTTCGTTTTTTTTTTTTTTTTTTTTGAGGAAAAACCATCGATGATGTATTTTTTTTTTTAAACAAAAAGTGGTAAACCAACAATGAAGACTATAGCACGAGAGGTGAATGAAGAAATTGAAGTTTTTAACTAGACGTTAATATGTTGTTTGTGAACGCCTTCAGAATTTTTATTTACTTATACGCATTTTTTTTTTAATATAGATTTTTTATTTCATCTTCTTCTTTTTTTTTTAAAATAAAACCAGTCATGAGTAAAAATGATGAAGAGACTACGATGATAGTATTTATTAAACGGGGGATGTGATGTGTGTGATGACGGTCGACTCTGTCATATCGAAGGTTGGTAAACACCACCACCTGCGCGTAATATATGTATTTTTATTTGTTTGTCTTCAAGTTGGTAAATCAGATGGAAATAAAATTTAAATACAAATTATCTAGATAGACAGAGTTTCGTGGAGGATGACAGTATTGCTGATAATCATCATCACAATAATCATCTCTCTTAGTGAAGGTGTATTTTGAGAATGGCTTAAATTGTGGGTGTTAAATTCAGCTTGAAATCTTATCATATTTTTATCATTGCCTCTATTTACAACCGAGATTTCAATAAAGAATCCTCCCTTAGACAGTCCTAATGTCATGATGAACGAGCTATTTTCCGGGAGTTTTTTTCTCGCAATTTTGCTATGATAACCAGGGCTTACGTTCTGTAACTCTCGATACAATTTGTCGAGACATTCTGAAAATAAAACGAAACTCATTGTTTCTCGACTGATTTTATCGATGCGGGAGTTATAGAACGTAGGCATCACAGCTTTTAGGCAGATCTAGAGGTTTTACCTTGTATACAAAATATTTAAAATAATTCCAAAAAAAATAATACCTTTTTTATAGTTTTTGTTCTTCTTCATTTTCTTGGTTAAACTTATAATTCTACCTTAAAAACTTTTAATTGTATTTGATTTCTTCTTTCGTTCTAGTTTAAGTGGCATTGGTCCAGGTTCCATTTAACATGACCTTAGGTCTTCCAACAATAAGTATCTTTGTTAAATAAATGATCCTTACAGACCTTATCAGAAGGAAAATCTATTTGAAAGCAAATCAAACAAAAGAGTTGATGCAAAAACTTAACTTGTATGTTTAATCAGCAAATCATACAATTATTTGACTTGAAACGCAATGTTTCGAATAACAGAATCGATTAGATTAAAAAGCTAAGAGTAAGATTTATTTTGTTATTAATAAATTCGCCAAAGAATAATACTTTCTCATGAAGTAATGACTGTTTTTTTTTAATTTTTTAGCAACACTTAATCAAGGCTTGTACCCACTTTTACCTAAGTTTTCTCTTTTAAAAATGACTAGACTTCTCTTGAAAATTAAAATTTCATTGAATTCTGAACATGGTATAAATTTAATTTCTTTTAAAGGTTAGAGAGAACATCGGGGGCGTATTTTCTTGTTAAAGTTTTTTGCCTGAAGGGTTAAAAAAAAATACAACCAATTTTGTGTTCGTTTTTAAAAAGGATGTAGGTATATGCACAAAAAAAACAACAAAACTATGAGGCGTGTTTTATTCTTATTTAATTTTAGGGTAACTGATCAAAATTAAACTGAACCTTTTTCTAATAATAAATGATTTTATTTATTTTGAGAAGGGCTTATTTTCGATGTTTTTTTGTGGTTAAGGGACCATCATCAAGTAACTGAACTACATTTCATCAGAAATACTTGAATGTAAGTGATTTGGATAGAAAAAAGGCGTATTTCGGAGGTTTTTTTTTTGCTTCAGGGAATACAATCATAAAATTGTAATTAAATAAGCATTTCAATGTCTTGTATATCATAGAAAATTCGCAATTATTATATTTTTTTTTTCATTTCTCTCGTATCTAATTAAAACCAACCACCGCATCGTTAGCAAAAGCTTATTGACCTCACGCAATTTACAACAACATTTACACGCTCACATTAAATTATTGTAAGCATGAAATATATTCCACTATTTAGTCTTGAATTCTTGAAAATCATTATCACAATACACGCAGAGATTATCAATAGCTATTGCTTTTTTCAACGAATCGAAACTAAATTTTAATACATACAAAATTGATTTCTGTGATGATGCATTATTTATTCCAATAAAACCAGCAAAAAAAAATAAAAAGAAACAGAACCAATGAAAGGTTACGAATCAATTATCAAGCTATTCAGTGATATTTTCTCTATATGAAAACAAAAGAGCTGACATGCAAGCTTTTTCTTTTCTCATATTTCAAGCCTTTACACACACATCACTTTTGCTGTCATTACAAAAACACACTATTCAGGAATTTATTAATTGTATTTGAATAAAATTGAAATCAAATCAGCGAAAATCACATCAAAAATCAAAATATTCTCCAAAACAAAAGACTTGACATGCAAACTTTTTTTAGTTTTCGTATTTTTTAATTCGTATTCATGCCAAAGCACATCATTTAAATGTTGATTTTTAATATATTCTCAATGACATAAATTGAATAAAATCCAAATCGAAAAGCTGTCGAAATAAAAAAGTTGACATGCGAACTTAATTTTTTGTTTTTTTTTGTGTGTTTTAAATCTAAAAAAAAAAAAACACAGCACTTAGGTGTTAGATTAGATTTCAAATAAATGTGTATACCCCAGAAATCATCAGCAAATAGCTTAACAAAAATTTAAAGCAAATCATTCCACTTGGATTAGCAGCATTTTTATTTTTAAATTCCCATCACGTTGTCCTACTTACTTAACAATTTTATTTATCATTAGCAAACTCCAACATTTGCACTTTCTATATTAAAACACTTTTCAAGCCAGCATGTGTTTTTTTTTTTTATATGGCTTGCGATTAGCACACTCTAATACACCCGATTACAATTGGATCAAAAACAACAGCAAAAAACATGAAGCGCCACATGCAAAAGCCTGATGAGCTACAGCTGCTTCACAGCAACTCCACTTAATTACTCAACTTCAATATTGAAAACAAATAGAGACGAATAAGAAACAACAAAAAAAAAAATTACAACAGAATAACGAACGAACGTGTAGTGAGTAGCTTAAACCAAACAATTAAAATCAATCTACAACGTTTTTTTTTTCTAATGGTTTTTCTGAAGCTATACACTCGATTTAGCATTCACCGTAGCACGACACGACAACTGAACGAGCTAACGAACGAACAATTTTGAATCGACTGATCGACTATTTCTACACAAGATTGAAGTTCATCCAACGAAATCAGCTGAAAAGTGATTTTCTTTCACGAAAAAACAACAACTTAAAACTAGTATACCACTTTTGCTGCAAGTGTTATACTTGTCTTAAAGTATCTAAGAAGTTTTCACACATACAAATACGATTTTATATTAGATGGGCGAATACAATGGCTACGCATGCCGATTGTTAAGACAGTCGGCTGATGGTTTTTTGTTTTGTGAAATAATTCCACCGACTCGACATGACAGCAGCGGTGCGGCGTTGGTGGTGGCGCTCACCACTTTTCGTATCTCAACATCAACATCGCTTTCAATCGGACAAGTTTTTATTGTTTATTTCCTTTAAACTGCAAATTCAGCTTCACACAAAAAAAAAAAACACACACAGAGAGAGCGTGGTGTGTGCAGTAAAACGTCAGTTGAAATTTAATTCAAGTCGATTATCTCTCCTCAGCCTTCCCTCATCTATATCAACGGTGATGTATATCGCTCAACACAAATAAAAAAACAGATACATAGAAACACAAAGCTCACAGATATTATCGCAAACTTTTACTGCTATAATCCAAAAGCACACAACGTCGTGCCGCGCCGCCGTATACCGAAAATATCTATGACATCACTTTTTCGTTTATAACTGGACCCACTAATGGATTGTGGAGGGTATAACTATGTATATATCTTTAAGAGAGTGTTCATTTCTACGTTTGGCTATAAGATACTTCACTTTGAATGCAAATGAACAGTGGAATTTTGAAGAAATCCGTAATAAGTTAAGTTGACAGTTTGGTGGTTTTTCTTGTATTTTTTTTTCTTCGATCTCAGTTAATCGATATGAGTGTGTCTACGTGTCTATGTATCTTTTTGTATCGATGATGATAGATTATGATGTCAGTCGTCAGGTTTTTTTTTATGGATACCATAAGAATTTATTGTTAGATTTATGAATGAGCAATTGCTGACCTACAAAATATTGATGATTGTTTTTTTTTTTTTTTTTTTATAAATAATACTTTAAGGTAAGGAAATGTATAGATTTGTATTCTGAAGACGTGTCTTTTCTTAAATAACACAAAAAAAAAGAAGAATTATCTGCGAGGTCATGTTGTTAAAGAGAGTTGTAAATTATTTGTGTGAAACATCACATTAAATCCATAATTTATGAGAAAGTCTTGGGTAAAATTTTTTTTTTGTGCAATTTTAAGTGAAGCATTGCTTTTGTGAGGTTTGTGCTTGCGCATGTGTCTTGAATTAAATATATTTTTTTTCTTCTTCTTCTTGGAATGATCTAAAGTGGATTTTGTTTTGCCAATTTGAAATATTGTTAAAATGCAAGGTTTTTTGCAAAATAAAACAAAACAAAATATGCACTTAAACACTTAGGACATGTTTTATTCGTAACGAGGTTAAATCTTTATTTGTTTTAATTTTTCCAATGCTCGAAAATAAATTTTGCAATAATTGGTTTTCAGATTAAAAGGGAATGAGTTAGTAAAATGGAGCATCTACTCAGAGTAGGTTCTCAATATAAAAAGCTGAGCAGGTTCTTGGAAAATGCTACTATTTAAGAATTTTATTCATACTTAATGGAGAACCTACTCCAAAAATTGTAGCTTTGTAGCAAGTGGTCGGTTTTATTCGTACCACCCAATGTAGAATATCTGAGTAAAAAGTATGACATAATCAGCCTTATTGTGAGTTTCATTCAAACAACATTCCACCGGGAACATTTGACATTTCAATTTTCGCTTATTGTGAGTTTTCATGATCGAAATTTCATGATCAAAAAATTCCCCTTATTGTGAACATTCATTTCGGGCGGAATGTGATGTCATTTACACTTCTTTTTTGTAGGCGAACGAAATTTCGTTCGGGCGAAACTCACAATAGCTTTTACAATTTCGGGCAAACAACAAATTTTAAGGTGAAATATTTTTCAGGTAAAACTCACAATAAAGCTGAATATGGTAAAAAAAAATTTGGATGATTTAAATTTAATTTAATTTGTGAAAACGAGATCGAGACTTTTCTCTTCTCTTCTCTTGGCAGGTCATAATTTTAAGAATTAATGAGGTAAATTAAGACTTTCGTATATATTAAAGGATGAGAATAACAATGCGTGGTGGCAAATAGACGCGGTCTTCTATATTTTTCAACGTTTTATCTGGAGTGCCACAGGGATCTATTCTTAGACCAGTTTTCTTCTCAATTTACAAAAATAAACTTCCGCAAGTGATTAGACATTGTCTGATTCATCTATACATATATGCTGACGATGACGAGTAGGTGCCCTCCATTCCAGCTGATAACAACCACACAGAAATGGTTAAGAGTTTTATGTTACTAGGCTTTGGTTCTCCACGAACTTCTGTGCCACTGAATATATTTATAATGTTTTAAAATAATTTTTAGAGGCGGCTATAATGAGTCTTGCGATAAACGAGGTGAGAACAAAATATGTGTTGTCAACGAAAACGGACAATCGATATCGACTAATCAGATAGAACGTCACAAGTAGACAGCTATAAATTCGAGGTGGTAAAGGACTTTGTCTACATAGGCTCCGCTAAATCATCTGATAATAACATCAGTCAAGAAATCGGGCAAGGCTCTACCCCGAAGAACTCAGGGGCCGTATATTAGACCTTTATTATCACAATTCTACTCTTATAGCATGGACACTATCGACGTCGGATAAATATATCCTTAGACTAAAGTAGCCTACAGTTCTTCTCGGTCCCGTTTACTTTGACAGGCTCTGAAAGAGATCAATCAATCACATCACGCAATTGACAAAAAAAAAGAAATCATTGGCTCCGATAGCTAGGCCGTAGAGAACGAATGGACACTAATTCACCGTGTTGTGTATACAGTTATCTATTCTTAACCAAAACATCGCAGCAGAGAAATATCTCACCTAAGTTGGAGTTGATTTTAAGATAATTTTAAGGTAGTTTAAGTGAAAGCCAAAAAAATATGTTACCGAAAGGGCCGAAGACATATTTAGAATTAAAGTTAAAATGGTCTCCACAGATAAAGGCACCCAATAGCCGGTATTATTATAAATATATCGGTTTATTAGGTGCTTTCATCTGTAGAGAATTCACAATCGATTGGGCCTAGGATGTGGGGAATTCACAACATTGCTACTTTCTGCGCACTTTGTTGGGTCCGCGTTGCGCTGGCTCGATCCTTGAGCTGCGAACACACACACAATATGTTCCAAAGAACAACGTAATAATGTTCAAGACCTGCGTCGTCGTCGAATCCTAATTAAGAATGATTCAAAAAGACCTGAAGTTCCACTAAGGAGGATTGCTACCTCAGCTCATAGCTAGTACGTAGGACTGTCATGATGGGGATCTGGGTTCGATTTCTAGCCTTGTCCACCTAAAATAAAAAAAAATCGGCTAGTGTCTCTTGAGAGTAAGTGACACATCCTCCAAGAGTATATCCCTTGTCGTAAATATTTGCGTCTCACATTAGCCGTTCGTAGTCGGCAGAAAATCGTAGGTCCCCTCCATTCCTGAAAAAAGAACAACACGCACACAGAAATGATTGAAGGGTCTAAGTCACTAGGTCCTAATGGCTCTCGACGATCTTTCGCGTCGTGAAATTTATTTATTTGTTAAAGTCCTTCTTTTTTTTATGAATTTTGAGCAGTTAAAAAATTTGTATTGCTCAAAATGTAAAATATTATTGAATTGAAATCCAATCAAGCATTATGTATTGACTCGATTTTACACACATGAATCGAAATTGAATTGAAAATTCTGAGCAATTTTATTTTTGTTCAAATTAAGACCATTGAATTGACTTCTTTAAGCTCGTTAGCGGTGTTGTTTGTTACTTTCAAATTACATCTCAATAGTTATTTTCTAAGATGATAATATTTTTAAATCTACCATCGTCTATACCTTTAGCATTGGAGTTTAAATCTCCTCTTACACTATCTATACCATTAACAAAAAAACCAATTCCTTCCTTCAACTTAATCGATATACCATTAACTGATCTCAATAATTGTGACTCATGATCACGGTGGCTAGTTCACTTGAACACCCAACATTGCACAAAAACCGGCTGCATGGCGAATTATCCATTGCATATACACACAGAGGTACAAAGAGATGGAACAAATATAGATCCAAAGTCATGAAGAAAAAAAAAATAAAAACCTCTCATGCTATAAGACGTAAAGTCGGCTTTAAGAAAAAGTTGTTATTTTGAAAGTTATTGAACACTCCATTAAACCTGTCCGATCGGGTCTAGGGTGTGTACGTTCACTTACAATAATGAATACAGCCCCTTGTATGGATTTTTTTGTTGTTGTTAAGTTGCAACCAGGCTTATATAGCTGATTTTGCTACAGTTCAGTTCCTTTAAGAAGTATTACGATTCCCACAGGTGGTTGATACACTGTATATCATACATAACATACACCGACGAGGTAGATATGTTTCTGCTTAAATACCCTTCGTGGTATAATGATTATTACAGTTATTATTTTTTTTTTGTTGTTGCTATTAATAGCCAAAGTCGGTTAATCACAAAAGAATATCCAACACGATTATTTCAATGATGGATCAGAATCAAAAAAAAGAAACAGGATTAAAGACTGTGTTTTATTATTTTTTTTTTTGCAATTCAAGGATCATGAGATTAGCCATGTTCTCTGGGCAGTTGTGAGTTCAACCGAGAAGTGTTAAGAATTCTTAAAATTCTTACATCATTGGCCAAATCGATATGGAAGAGATGGAGATCTTCAACCAGCACAAAAGTGGTTAAAATAAGTCATCTTCCGGTTCAACCTTTCTTTTTTAGGTCAACCTGTGTGTCTTCTTTTCGTACCGAACCACATTAAGACTTTTGTGTAATACTAAACCCAACGTCACTTCTTTGAAATTTATTTACCTTACCTATGAGAAAAACTCTGCCAACCATGAAGCAATCAAGAACAATCTAACCATCATCAAACATCGTTAGATGAGATGGCTCGAAGTTATATGTAGTATACCTTTGTAACGATTAAAGTTGGGAAACCTAGCAAAACCGTTGGATGTTTTTATTTTGTAAGCATAACAACACCAATTTATTTTTGTCTATTAATTACCCAACCATCAACTAGCCTAGGTGGGTATATAAATAAATAAGATGGGTGGAGGATATTTCGTGGTGGTTTTAACTGTAAAACGAAAACAAAACTCACAAGAAACAGGAAGACAAAACCCATGAAACCATGATGATGATAAAGATGCAAGCAGATTACATTTTAATGGTCTCTTTTAGATGACCGCTCAGTGATAAAGTGGTGTGGTGGAGAGGAAGAAAAGTTTATTTTTTTGGCTCACAATACTTCACTTTGAACCCTGAAACTTATTGACACCAATAATATAATGATAATGGCTAATGACTAATGAATGATCTAATGTCTTCAGGGGATAGTGACCTTTCCAAAGTAACAGTCACCTAACAAAAAAAAAAAATGTTTCTTTCTCACAAGTCTAGTCGACTAAAAAATAGTACTAAAAGTATGAAACTGGTTTAGAAGCTCGCTGATGACTGAAAAAATAAAACTTGATTTACCCACATACAAGTCTTTAGACGCAAAGCAAAAATAAAAATAAAAAAAAAGGTTAACAAGAGGTCGGATCTAGAAGGGTAAGAGACGGGCGCAAAGAAGTAGCATTGCACTTTGAGTTAGTCTTTTTGACGCCTTCAGTCATCACATTGTTTGAATTTTTTATTCTTTTTCATCATTAGATCCGGCTCGTTGTGAGTTGCACTTGAAATATAATATATCGAAGGCTCTGACACATAATATTCAAATTTTGAAAACCTATAATCATAACCAAAAATGCCTTCTAGTCAAACAAAAATATGAACGCGGTTATAATACGCATATTAATTTATTTTGTTTAATTCATTTCTAATTGCTTCCATGCTGTGTGTTATCTTTTAGAAGGTGTTAAATATTTGACCTTGATGTTTCTTTGGCAAATTGCCCATGAAAATTTAGTGTTGCGTTTCGTATGATATGCGTTATTAAGTTTGATAAATTACAATATCGATCAGATTTATTGTCATTGTTTTGCTTTTGGGGGGAAATAGTAATGAATGTCAATAAAATTTGATACAAAAATAAACACGATCTTGACCTGAAAATATTATAGTTTTTTTTTTTTTTTTTTTTGTTTTAGAATGTTTTGCAGGAAGTTAAGACATCAATTATGACTGTAAGGTTTGATAAATTGTGATGAATGTATTCGATTTGTGTGATGTAAGTCAGTATAGATTGAACTTTATTACATCACTATAGAGCGTGAATGTTAACTGTGTAACATTAAATTTATGGAAGCAATTTTAGTGCCTTAACCAGTCTTAATTTTTGCTTATACGAATTTATAACAATTAAAAAAAAAAAAATTAAAAAAAAAACATTTATAACATTTTCACGAAACCTTGCGGAGCTCCGGCGAATATTGTAAATACAGGGTGTCCGCCGGGAAGGTATACTATACTTTGTTTGTTTATATTTTTTGATTTTGATAAGATCCATTTTATATTGATAAATGTGTTATTTAATGTCGGCAATTATGTATGGAATACAATATCAGGTAAATGTCCGCCTCTGTTAGTCTCACAAATGCGAGCCCTTTTGAGCACATTTTTCATTACATTCTCACACATTTCACGCGGTATTTCATTAATTTCATCACGAATATTTTGTTTGAGTTGCTCAAGCGTTTCTGGTTTGTTTGCATAAACCTTATGCTTTTCAGATATCCCCACAAAAAGAAGTCCGGAGCAATCAAATCAGGCGACCGTGGAGGCCAATCAACATCACCATTTCTTCAAATAACTTGTTGAAGAAAGAGGTCTCGCAGTAATTCCATTGTGATCCTGGCTGTATGCGATGTGGCACCGTATTGTTGATACCACATGTTAATCAAGCCCAAAACATGCAGTTGTGGCGTTAAAAAGTTTTCAATCATATCACGATATCGCTCCCCATTCACAGTTACCGTTACGCCGTTTTCATTTTCAAAGAAATAACACTTACTTGAGCAGCAGTAATGTTTTCAGCCGATCTTGCAGTACGTTGTGGTCCATGCTTGGGCCTATCACCTACAGAAAACTTTTTGTTGCCCCATTTCACCCCATAAATAGCTTAACCTTTGAAAAATATCCAACTCTAAAGCTTTCCTCTATGTCAATCCTCAAAATCTAACCTTTAAAAAAAAAACTAAAAGAATTTCGGAAATAGTATTTTTGGTTTAACCCCAATTTACCCTAATAAATTAGTTTCTTTAAAAAATCATTTATCCTTAATGTCATCCTCAATCTTTCCAACTTACTAAGAATTTTCAAAACTGGGCCTGTTGTTTCTGAGATTAATTTTGACTTGCATGTGCTTCTGCGCGTTATTGTCAAACCGCTAAACCGATTTTGAACAAATGTAACAGAAGAACTCTTGGACTAATACCAAGTATTTCGTGAAATTTTGAGGTTAATCGGTTCGGAGGTTTCGGAGCCCATAGCTCTAGATTTCTAGAGCATTTTTGAAGACATTTGTAAAGGAGTTTAACCAACTACAATTTTGACAAGACACACTTTTGAAATAGGATATAGGTAGAGCTTGTCATGAGGCGATATTATTTTCAAAGCATCCGTGAGAGACCATAGTTTTTGGAATGAAGGTTACCTACCAAGAAACTTTGTGGTATGCTCTCTCTCTGCAGCATAAAATATAAATTTGATCTTTTCAATGAGAGAGAGAGAGAAAGAGAGAGTGTACGTGAAGTGGGCGATGGTGAAGTATATTGAGGATAGTTATAGCAGATGTGACGTTGGAAAGTCCTACTTCATAAAAGGCGAAACGATCCACTCAAGTCTACAAGGCTGAAACGGAAACCTGCCAAGATGAGAGTGAGAATACCGTAGTATGTACACAATCAATGCTGCTGTTATGGAATCTAGAAAGAGCACTTTTCTATGTAAGTTGCTAACCATTCTGCTGTTAGTTAGAACAGACCGAAGTATTAGCATTTCAATTAAGATTATTTAAAATGGGTTGAAAAACCCAATAGATGAGGAAAATAGAGTTTTTTTTCGAACTGAACAAAAGACTATTTGTTAAAGTATTGGACCAAAATTCCTACCCTGGGGAACTCCAAAGTTAACCAGAAACATATTTAAAAGAAATTTACAGATATCCCGAGGGGTATCTACAGATTTGTTAACCGACCTCATTTCATGATTTGTATGCACTAAATAAAAAAATTCTAGTCTTACACTCCGGTTCATTCGAATAGGCATGCTAATTTCAAGGTAAATATGTACAAACCGAACTAAAGGGTAAAATTGGCATTTTTGTAATTGATGAGACCAACATTTAATTCTTGCTGATATGAGATTACATAGTAAGCCCGTTGCTATCCCTCGTTGTAAGTATTTGCGATATCCGTAAAGTAATTAAGATCAAAACCAAACACTAAAAGTCAAGTTGATAATTTTTTGAAGACGATTTTGATGTGGAAATTATCGAATACCTTCAATTTTTTTTTTGTTAAAAATTCCTATCAATTGGTCTGAAATAATGTATGATCCGATGCAATGTTTTTACTTATTTCTGGGCTATCTGTAAATTCGATTTTTAAGGTCCAGAGAAATCTTGTCTTTGTAGAAATTAAATCATAGAATTATAAATACATATTCTATTTAAAGCCCAGACTTGAAATAAAACTGCCAATATTTACTTATTTTTTTTTTAATTCAAACATCTCCACACAAAACAGGTAAGAATTTAAAACAAAAACGAAGATTTTATCCACGCAAATTCATCCAATCATAAAAATGACCATTATTAATTTCCTCCTCAGACCTTATATATGATCCTTTATTACACAGAATAATATATGTATGTAGAATGTTGATAATAAAAATGTGTGCACTTAAATAATTGAATAAAAAATGCAAATTCTCTTTCCACGTCAAGAATTTCCATAATATCAAAACTCTGCCAGAGTCTTCTGCCATGCTAAGAATAATATTTAAAAAAAAATCCAAAACTACCATGTAGATACCCTGAAGAGAATATAAAAAAAAAAAGAAAAAACAAACTGTATGTATAAAAAAATTTCCATTCATTAAATGCAATCACTATCATTAAGAAGTTTGTCGTTCAACTCTTTTGATTTGAGCACATGAATTCTTTTTCTTGGTTTTAAAAATAACAAAAATTGAAAATGGTTATTGCTGTGGGGGTTTTTATTTTTTTTTTCTTTCTTCATAAAGACAGACCGACCAAGTATTTTCTACTCTTTGCTATCTTAAGTGCTAAAGTAAACTAAAAAAATTCACTTGAAGGAAATTCTTTTCCGGGTTTTGTGTTTGTGTGGGAGAAAGCAATAGAATCTGATGATGAACAAACCCATTAAAGGTTACCATTATGTGTGAAAACGAATACAAGGAGTCACCTACTCGTAATCATCTTCTTTTTTTTTTTTGTCTCTATATATGTATTTTTATTTTATAAAAGAAGACCCATGTCCGCCGCCACAGCGCGGTGCCGTGAGACTGGTTTTTGGTTAACTGGTATAACAACCTGTGCAAAGATAACTAGGTAACTTGTTAATGTGTGGATATTGCTGTTGTTGGAATCTTCATTTTATGTGACTTCGCTTAGAAGAGAGAAATATTTGTTATGTTTTTTTTTTTCAAAGTTCTAGGTCATAATTATTTAATAGAAGATAAAAGGGTTTTATATTACAAATGATATGTATCGAAAAATGGTTCTATTAATTTTTCTCAATTAATTCCAATTTTTGTCAGGGTTACCTAATTGTGAAAAATTACTTAAGCTTAATACATATGACACTAACGTTTTAAATTTGTCTTTCTTTTTACATAAATTATATTCGTTGAAAAATTAATTTATTTGAACAGAAATAGCGGTAAGTTTAAATAAAAATTATTAATTAACGATTTAAGATTCTTAAATTTTCAGATAAAACATAATTTTTTTGTTAATTAAAATGAGCTTAAATGGACCAACAGCACTCTTAAAACTGATCAGCTCTTAAAGATGATCGGTTAAGCCTCCTTTAGCATCTTTAACTATAGCAAATAAAAGCTTGGTGTTACTTTACATTCACGTTGATGTTTTTTGATTTAATCTTTGTATTTAAAAAAGACATTCAGTTTTTTTATTTTCTTAAAATTTATCTCGTTAGACTTTAATGATTAAACAGCTTGAAATAATTTAAATTAACGACTTACAATCAAGAGCCAAACCTTTTCCTCAATTAAAATCTCTGCCTTCAACATGCAGTGACACTTCCTTTTTTTGTAGCTTGATGGTGTGATTTGGTGATTGTGTTTATCCTTAACAGCCAATTTATCTGATATGTGTCAGGCGATTAAAATGTTAACGACCCTCGCTTAATTCTGTTAATTTGTTCCTTTTTTTTTTTGTAATTTAAATTGATGTCGAATTTATGCAGTAGTGCTTGTCTGACACTCTCTGTTTTTGAATTTGGTTAAAGTGAGAGGATATTGATTGATTATAGTAATACAATAAATCAATTAGTCAGAAGACATTTATGGGATTGTTTATTTATTTTCTTCCTTCAGAGGAGTTTTTATACTTTTTAACAAGACTTTGGAAGGTTTTTGTAAACTTAGAGCATGTTTTTAGAGTATTACAATCTTTAAATATTATAATTTGCAAAAATATCTTAAATTTCCGAAACGTGAAGTGGCTAAATAAATGAGGATCAAAGAAACGTTACAATTAATGGGAAGTGCTACCAAGAGTTATATAGTTCCAGCAATATGTATAGCTTGTAATCAGTCACAATGTTTTTTTTTTTGGATAGTGTTATTTTAGGTCGATCTAATGCGAACAATAAAAGATTCAGTCACTTAAGGAAAACATTAGTCAAGCTTTCCGTGATTTAGGTGATGAAACCATCGAAAATATATTGATAAATTGGGTTGACAGGATTTGGCATACTGCGAAGCTAGCCGACGCAATCATTTGAATGTAATAATATTTCATAATCAATTGAAATGTTTAATCTTTTTCATAAACCAACAATCGTTGAAAAAATATTCAACAATCTTTTTGAATAGCATTAAAAAAAAAACAAAAGTAACCAACTGATGGTACACCCTGTATACCTTGGTATTAGGTATGAAGTACCCCTTTTAAACCCTTTTTAGACGGAAACAATATTTTAGAAATATGTTGATAAGCGTCAAAGGAGACATTTACGTGAATTCGAAATCACTGCAAACTATCGATATGGCTGTCTAAAAAAGCCTTTAACTCGAGTTTTAATTATCAGATCTGTAAATTAGAGGTCTTAAAATCAAGGTGAATTCAGGCAATGTACGAGTATAAAAATTATTAGGAGGTGTCATACCAAAATCAATTATCAATTAGGAGGTATCATACCAAAAAAGAGTGTTTGAAGGCACAATTAATTTAATTTTCAAATGTATTTATATATTTTAAAAAAGCTTTTACTCTAAGCCTTACTCTATTAAATTGTCAGTCAGAGTTTTTGCCTCTACCCTTTTTTACTAATTAATAACCTACATAAGATCTAAAAATAACAGAAATCAACATTTAAACTCTTCATGTTTTGACCTCAGGTCTTTTGTTTTGTTTGAAGAAAATTATTTGTTTTCTTTAAAAAAAAATAATCTGAAAATCCCTTTTTTCTTCTTTTGTTTACAAAAAATATTGGATTATTAAAATAATTTATTTTGGTATTTTTCTATGCCATACAGTCCACTGAACTTTGACCGATTCTTTATGAAATACAAAAAAAAAAAAACAATTTATTCTAAGTCAACGTCGAGTTGAGTAATACTATCTTTTGTAAAAGAATTATAAAGAATATTTACATAAATGTATAGCTCTCTTAATTTTAATCTCAAATCTATTTGTATTGGTATCTATCAATAATTTATTTGTGTTCTTGTCTTCAATGGTTAACTGTTGTTTTTTGCTTTTATGTATTTACATATCGATCAATGTCAGTACAATTAGACAAGATTTAGGTCATTCTATATTATTTAAATGAGATCACTATTCAACAAAGAGTTATTATATTCTCTATTTCAATAGACTAGAAAAATGTCAGTTGTTGTTGAAATTAATGTTAGAAAAAAAACAGTAACAAAATAATTATAAATAATTTGTTTTGGGTTTTAATATACATACTTAGTATAACTAACCTAAAGACCTACTTAAATAAAAACTTGATGACTCAATCGATACGAAAAAAAAGTTTATAAAAGAATTAAAAAATGATGATATCATTTTCAAGTTTAAGTTCAAATATAAATTAAAAGAAGCAATCAACCTTAGCAAAGGGGTATTACAAGTTTCGTTTAAAGTGTATATATTTTGATTTGCATGTATAAAGAGGTATATGCCAAATATTAAACAAGTTATGACCTTCAAAGTAACTAACACAACTCTTCAAGGTGAACTTCTGCAAAAAAAAAAAAAATTAAAAAAAACAACAAATTGAAACATTTATTAAATTATTTGTTGTGGGTAAACAAAAAACAGGGAAACAAGTTCCGGTATTTATTGAAGAATTTTTATATTTGAGATTAGTAATCAACCGATTTTGATGAAATTTTCAAATGTGATAAAGGATATACATATAAGATGTGATCAGAATAAATTTCCGGTTACAGACAGGCGCACTTTAAAAAAAATGTCATCTAATCGTGAAATTGAATACAAATACAAAAAATAATAAATAGAAAAGGCCTACAGCCCTAAATAAAGATCACACAAAAATCATATAAATTTCCCTTTTCATATTTTTTAACACCCTCCATTTAAGAAATAAGGTTTTTGACTCTTCGCTATAGTAACCTCTTCCTCTACGCTACTTAACGATAAAATTAATTAAGAAAATAGTTTCTGTTTCTCTGCATTTTTATACAATGCTCATTTTAATATGTAATTATATATTTATCTTTATGACTAACTTAAAATTAGCTAAATCCATTTTTACATACAAATTTTTCTCATTTAATATAATAATTTGTTCAATTGTTTATTAACCACTAATGTTGTTTCATTTATTCCAAATTTACTGACGTTATTCAAGTCAAAGCAGAATATAATATCACCACTGAATTCTCGAAATTTTCAAATTGTCTTATCGCCGTCAATTAAATCCATTTAAGTCTAAGATTTTGTGATATATTTTTAAAAAGACTAACTCTAATTTAAAGTTGCTTATTTTCAAACGAGAAAATAAATTGGTTGAGGAGAAAATTAAACTGTAAAATGTTGAATGAATGTTAAAAGTTCGCAACTCAGCTCTTTTGTTTAGAATAAAGTTTCACTATATGAAATTGTTATTGACAAAATATTACACTTTTTCGTATTTTTTATTCCTTTAATATTTATTTTCATTTAAAAAAAATATTTTCTATATTAAATCAAGGCATGTGAGTCTGTTGTTTACAAGTTAATTCAAAAATTTCTCCATCTCAATGATATAACACTTATTTTTTCCCTCAATATAATGTTCATAAAAGCATCATTCCTTTTAAGCTAAAAACCCACTCTTTGTATAGCCTGTTTTTCCATTTAAAGTAGCAGCAGCAGTAGCAACTACTTAGCAACCAATGGTATTTAGGTATAAAAAAGTAACACTTTTCCATCTTAACCAGACATTTCTAAAAAAGCCATAAACACCATCATCGTCATCATCCTCATCATCATAACTGGAAATGCAACCACCTTGTCGAACCATATTTGGATTTTCCATTTGACATCCTTACAGATTGATTTTATAAGATTATCACCATCGATCGATCGCACAACCTTACCGGCGCGATTCACTGAGCGAGCAACTTCTATCATATGAGTGTGCGAGCTGTTTATTTGCAGACTTTTTTTACAATTCACAACCATGGTCATCTGGAAAAAAATATTTATGTTTCCAATCGAAATGCTGAAGTATCGATTATTTTTTTAATGACATGGTTTGGAATTATACCGTTGCACTGAATATAAAAATATGGACAAAACTGAACTCTTTCAACCTCCCTCAATCTTAAGTGTGTGACTGTCACACGGTCATACACTCAACTTCTGAGGTGGGTTGATGTAGTGAAAGCTGTTATCTGAGTGTCGAACCATTTAGGGTGTTCGAGAGTAGGCGAGTGTGTGTTTTTTGGAAACTTGTCAAGCTGGATGATGAAAAGAAATGAATGCTTGTGAAAAACCATCATTAAATGTGTGTTGTGTTTTTTTAATTTCTTCCTGATGGTTGTGAAATGAAGATTGAATTCAACGTGGGTTGTGTGTTAAAAAGCCTGTTTCCGGTTTTCAGAAACAAAAAACATAATACATAATCTGTGTTTTATGTGAATGTAGGACTAATATGCTTAACACATTATAATAAACCACCAAACATTGTACCTACATAAATATGAATATAAACTTATGACTGCCTATAAGGCGTGGCATGAAATTTAAGGGTGCGGAATGGTTTTGGTTTTATCCGCTTAAATGCGAAACAAATTCATTATTCTGACTCTGAGACATATTGTGTCGAATTATGATTGAATTGTGTTGCAAAATAATAAATCGTATTGTTTTTCTTTTTTTTTTTTGTTGGTCATGGTATTGTTTTCGTTGAAGGATGTGACATCAGACGCTTTGTATGAAAGACTTTTGAAGGCTGATGTGAGTGAAGTGCTTATTTTGATGGTTCAAGATGATTTGCATACAAGAAAATTTTTAATTGAAAAATTGCACCAAGGTCTGCATTTGAGGCTAATGGTGATTTCTTTATTTGTCAATTTCAAGGAATTTAGTATTTATAAAAAAAATGAATTTTTCCCATACTCCTCCAAATTGAAGGTACTTTTTTGGAAATGTTGATGACATCAGCATAAGGCTTTACGCCGAAAATTCTGTTGTTTTCGGATTTTTTTTCAAAGTGAGAGTGGGTTAATAGTTTTTCAAAGTTCATTAAATCGAGAACCAAAACCATAACTTGTGAGCTGCTTTTTTCAAAGAATCTGGTCCTACAAGTACTCAAATATCGATCCGAGACTTGAGTTCTGAGTAAAAGACACTTTGAACTCTTAGCCATTTTCAAGAGAAAAGCCTGGTCCAGTATGTTAGAAAAATTAAATTTGAAATGAAGACAAAAAACTGCAAAACAGCACCCGGATACAACATATTTCTTTCATAATGTGTCTTTATAGACAGAATTATGAACATCAAAAAATCTTATTCACATCTTCCTCCCACATAAATCAAAATTAAACTCCGCTTAAACTTTTCACAGATTGAGAGAAAAAAAAAATTAAAATCTAGGAATGATGTTCATCTATTGCTTCTTCCTCTTCGTCTTCTTGGCAGTAAAAATTAAATCATACTACGTGTGCATTCGACCATAACCGATTCTCAATTATGAAGTAACCTCAAATTATTATTTGTTTAGCTAGTAATTTTATTATTTTTTTTTTTTCATTCGTCAATTCGATCTTCTTATAACGACGTAGATTATTACATTTGTATAGAAAAAATACATAAAAACCTAAGGTAATTGCTTTTAATGAATTTTCAATATATTTTTTATCCATTTTTGCATAAATGTCTATTTGATATTCATACGACCTTGAAGTGATGTTCTTGGCAAATGTTAAGCGAAAACAAAATATGTTTCTATAGAAAACTTCAAAGTCGATCTTTAATTAATCAGTGAATAAGCTTCTTTTTGCTTTTAGCATCAAAAGAACTCTAATTGATAAATAAAAAGTATTTAATTTACACATTAAATGTGTATTTTAATTCAATTATGATTAAAGAAATTTACAAAAAAAAACTTACCTATATTATTTTGAATATCATTTCTCCCAGGAGATCTATTTTGATGATTCAGTGTGATTTTGTTTCTTCTTTTTCTCGACAAATATGAATTAACACACAAAAAATCTAATTTATGTATCCGGTTTTTTATTTATTTTTTTTTTTTTTAATTTGGCAGTGTCGATTGATATAATTTTTTAATTACCTTTTATTGAACACTTTCTCACGTTAATTCTATGGAATTTTTTTGTAATTTTTTTTTTTTTTTTTCAATCACGAATTTTATATTTTTAAATAAATTAATCTCAATTGTTTGAACACAAATTATTCATTATATTTTTTTATTCCACAAACTGAAAATAAACAATAGAAAAAAAAATTCACAGAATTTTTTATTAGCTAATATTTTTTGATTTTGTTAATAAAGATAAATATATTTTTTTTTTTTTTGATTTTGTATGAAGATTAGAGGCAGTGAATATGCTTGGAATACAACTGATGATCACTTCTGATTTTGATTTGGATATTCTGTGAAATAGACACACACAATATGCACAAAAAAAAAAAAATTAACACGATCTCCTATACAAGTTTCTTAACATTTTGCATCGAAACAAAAGAGCTAAGCTTCGAACTCTATTTTGATATAAATTATTCTTAAACCAAGAAAGTTGTTGTTTTTTATGTTTTTTTTGTTCGACTATGATTAAATTCCAGTTTTGTAAAAACTGAGCCACTGAACGGCATTTTTTTTGTATTAATGCAGAAATTGAAACAGAAATCAATTTTAAACTGCAAATCGAACCAAAACGGTTGCCCTATTCCTGTTAAAAACGCCTTAGGGCTTTATGCTGCCTCTGTTTTTATATTTAAAGAAAAACGAGCCATAAATTACTATTTCTCATTATGTTCTGCTAAAGAGATAACTCTGTGACACCGCCCAGCATAACTCGATCGGACTTTAATTACAAATCAAATTACTGTCTTTTAATAGTTTTAGTTGGGTTTATTTCGTTTTTTAGATCGCCTGAGGATTTTTCGCATTTTTTTATTTTGTATTTTATAACAATTTTACACAAAAGCTTTAATTTTATTGTTCGACCCTGCTCTACACAGGAATATCAGAATCAATTTAAGAACGACACAAAAGAACACACACATACTCTTCATCTACCATCTCATCATCATCCCTTTTGGGATGGTTGGTGGTGGTCGGTGGCAAACCAACACGATGGTGATATTGACGATGCGATGGGACGCGACGGCGGCAATGGTGCATTCTAGCTGATACAGATTGAATGTGGTATGAAAAATTGCAATAATTGCACTGGAATTCCAATGAAATTATTTCAATTCAACGGAAAATTACGAATCCGTGGTCTGACATAAAAGTTACCAACCTATACATAATATAGGTGTACCTCAGCTGTATAATGTTTCGACTTGAGTTTAAATCGGTTTTGATGTGTTGTGTTTTGAGTGCGCTCTTCAGTATGTTTAAAGTAGGGTTGCTTGGTTGATGATATTCTAGCCAATTTAATAGTTAAGGAATTCACTCTCATAGTCTTCTCGCTTGTCCTATCCTCTGTGCTGCTGATGGGTAATCATTTTGTTTTTTTTTTTTTTTGTTTTCTTTATCTTTTTAGTTTGATGTTATTAAAGAACAAGAGAAGAATGAGAGGAATATAAATAAAGGAATATTGAAAGACAAAAATAGTAGTTCAAGTCACGAGAAGATCAATTTGTTTGAAAGGACGTTCGCAGTATCACAACAAAGCCTAGAAACCTATTTTCATTTTATCACGCCTTTATGATGTGATGATTATTAAAAAAAAAAAAAAACTATGTGATAAAAGCAAATTGGAAATAAATATCTGACAAACTGCTGTTAATTGCAAAAAAAAAAAAAATAATTTGAAAATATAAAACTAAGAAGTAAATCGTTTTCTTAGTCCCGCTAGCTTGAATGTACTATAATATAATATTTATAAGAACTAATGTGACAGTTTACGCTTTAAAGAAAGAGTGGAACATAAGCGTTTTAGCTGATCATAAATATTTATGCTTTTCGTATTAGCAAACGGCTCTTAGTGAATTTATTTTTTAACTCTCAACTTACTTTTTTAATTAATTTTAGTGATTTTTAAATTAAAAGTTCAACATATTTTGAAACAAATAAGCTTAAACCTAGAAAATATAGCAGTTGTTTTCTTTTCTTGAGATTTTCAAATGTTTTGAGGAAAAGTTAGGACTGAAACTCATAATTTAAGTGAAAAACCTTTGAGATTCATTTGCGAATACAAATCTTACATGTTTTTTACTCTCAGTAGAACATTTTTAAAGGTGGTTTTGATTTTGTTACACTTACGTTAAGTTATATGATAAATTTCATATTTTTACTACAAAACTAAATCCTCAGTTTAATCAAAATCCTTAAGCTTTAATTCCACAAAAATTAGAGTTTCATCCGGTGATATCTCTCCTCATCATTAGTATATGATCCGTTTGGAAAAAAACACCCTCTAAAGAAAGGTTCTATTTGTTTATTAATTAAACTTGTGTTGAGTTTTTCATAAATAATGATCCTTTTTGTTACATTTTTGAAAAAAAAACTCGTATACATTTATTAAAACATCGAATTTTATGAAATGTACATCTAACTGAAATACGTTTATTTAAAAGAATTAAATCGAGCCGGTGGCGTAACGGTCAGTTCGTTGGACTGTCATTCCGTAGGTCTGGGTTCTATTCTCAACCTCATCTACCTAAATACAAAAAAAATCGGCTACTGCCTCTTAGCAGGAAATGACAAATCCCTCAAAGATTTTAATTGAAGAATATTCAGTGAGTTCAAAATTTACGTTAATTAGCCTTGGTTCTTTAAAATTCTCTTTAATTCTTATTGTTTATTCATGACTTAGGTACTTCGCCAACTCATTTTGACTTCTAAGTATTTCATCTCGCCCTCATCACATCATATTATGGTGAGAAAGAGGCCTGTTTGTTTGAACTGTCAAATCAATCTGAAATGACAGATCAAATACAATTTTCAGAACCAATTCATTGATCAATTAACTTATTTGTTCAAATTTAATTTGTTAATTTGTTGGCCCTTCTGCATCAAGTTCTTGGTGAGATATCTGAATTTGAATAAAAAAAAGTCTCCGCAGAAAAACAAAATAAAGTTACCTGCTTAATCCAATTCTTCAAATGTTCTTATTTTATTACTGTAAAAAAGCGGTCCTAATAAGCTAAAAATTTCAATAATTTAGAACTTTAGAATTTTCTTGTTTAAAAAAAAAAAATAGTCCTATAAGGAAAGCTAAATAATTCTATTTAATACTTCTTTATGCGATCGGTGAGTAATCTGTTAAAATAGACATTCTTGTCCTTTTGAAAATAATTTTGAAACTTCTATAAAATGCTATGTTCCTTAAATTTCAAAATTCCTTAATTTTAAAAATTTACTCTTAATTTTCTTACATTAAACAATTTAACTTTAAACAACAAAAATAAATTCCAAAATGTTTCTTCTGATAAAATTTAATTAAAAAACTAAAACTTACACGATGAAACTGTACCTACAAGTTGTTTAGTTAATAATAAATTAAAAACTTCTATACACTCCACACAATAGCTTTTAAAATGAAAAATAAAGAAAAATAATAAAATAACCAAGTATTTTATTTCGTTGAAAAAAAAAATAGTTTGCGATTAAAAAAATTTGTCTGACTATTTATAGCAACATTTTATTTATTTAAAAAAAAACTTACAGAAGTATGTTTAATTTTTAATGTCCAAAAAAAAGTTTTTGATAATTTTAAATTTTTCTACAAATTGTCGGATGATTAAAATTTAAATAAAATATTAATTTCAATTTTTTGCGAGTGTAAGAACTTTTTAATTTATTTCTAAAATGTATTTTAATAAAATACAATTTTGTTTTCTTTGAATATTTCGTTAAAAAAAAAAATTATTTAGTCGAATATTTGGTATTTAAATACTCTTATCTCTTTGAATTCATTTCTATTTTCAACAAATAAATTTTTACTGAAGTTTTTTTTTAAGGTTGTATTACATACCTAAGCACAGAATGGAATTTCCCTTTTTGATAACCATAATTTACAGAATATACCAAATATTTTCAACTGACTTTGTTTTTGTGTCAAAATGTTCCTTTAAGTTCTCGAGTTATTTTTGAAAAAATGCAATTGCAAAAATCAACGTTTGTTAAAATTGTTAAAAAATCTATCAAACTAATTTTCAAAACCTGTAAGCCTGGAGATGGAATTTAATTCCGAAACTTATTATATTTTAAAAACTAAAACTATATTATAATTACACATTTAAAACAAATAACATTTCGTTGTAAATTATTTGTACTTTATTTTTTTTTAATGAAATCCAAGAAATTTATTCCTTTATTTTTTATACAGTAAAGTGAAATAAAATGTTTGTTTATTATTTCGTAAAAAATATTATGTACAAAAAACAAAAAAAAAATGTCCTTTAAATTCATATAAAAATTATTCTAAGTTTTAGTTTTTTCTTTTACGAATTTTATTTTTTCAATTGTATATATCGTCTTTTCGTTCCCCAGGTTATGATTGCTTTTTTATTGATTTTTCAGAGCTGATCCATTTAGTTTTTAATATTTCTTTCTTTCATTCTATAAAATTTCAATTGAGTATTTTTATCTTGATCCAATAGTTAAAATTTATTTTTGTCTAAAATTAGTATCGATATTTTTTATTTCTATTCATAAATAATTTTATTTTCCAATGGATTTTTTTTTTATTTTAACTAAATTATATATTTATTTTAGAAAACTCAATTTTTTAAAATTTAATTTTCGTTTGATTTAATTTCTATCCTTGTACAAAATATTTTCAAATCTCCTAGAAAATCAAAATAAATAAATTCCAATTGGCTTTAATCTACACCAATATTCGTATAATAGTCTAAAAAATGTCTATCTCTAAAAAAAATCTCAATCAACTAGAACAACCAAATACAATAATTATTATTGAGAAGTCAACCCAACCTACGAAATGCAAAAAACAAGTAAGCTACATGCGCACAAGCATTATCTTCAATAAAATATCAAAGAAAAACCCATCGGACAAGTCTTTTTTCTTTAAAAATTAATCCACTCTATAGAACCATATCTAAAGAATTGCACAATAATCCAAGACTAAAAAAAAACCATATATACACGAACAACTGAATTACAATGAAAAAATAAGATAAAATAAAACTACAAATATAAAATATTTTTGTAGAGGCGGAGCTATTCTGTAAAAAAAAAAAATAAAATAAAATCGAAAAAATATCTTGTGTGTTCGATTTTTGCTAAATATAGACTTGGCTTTATGAACCGGATATGCGAATTAGCTGTTGTAGCTAAATTCCATCTTACAGTTGGGGCGGCATAATTCTGTTTAATTTTTTTTATACGTAATCCACTCTGTCCATGTCCATACATCTGTTCGAATAAATCCTTGGAAATGTGTTGTTCGGATGATAAAATCCAAAAATTTCACAAAATATCACTTAATCCAAGTGGGAAATTTCACAATTATTCAATTTTATTTTTAATTTATCACAAAATCATATAATTTTTTTTGTTTGTTTTATTTTTAAACTGAAGTGATCATCATGAAGTAATTCTTTTTTTTTTAATTTAATTTTTAATGATGCAGGTGCAGAGAGTATGTTGGTTAGCAAAAGATTTTTATTTTAATATTTTAAAGCACAGATATGAATTTTTTTTTGAAAAAAAAGCATTTTTAATATATTTTTTTTTTAAGGTGAAAGCACACAAAAATGCTTCTTTGTTAATCACAAAAACGACACAATATTTCAAGCAAAAAGGTAAAAAAAAATCAGCATGAATATATGAGAAGAATTATTATTTTTTTTAAATCCGAACATAAAAAATGTTAAGCAAGATCCGAAGTCGACTCACCATTTACCATGGCTAAAATGCCACAGAATTACAGATCGCGAATTTCTTTCTCGTTTGGGTTGTATCTTTTCTATTTCATCTATTGCCACGATTTTTGTTGTTGTTGTTGTATTCTTGTTTTACATACAAAATTTTCTTCTTTTATTCCGAACGACGAAACGAACGACGACAGAATGCAGAAGTCAAAAAGAAAAGAAATAGAAAAAAAAATGATTTTACACACACACACGAACAAGAAGTGATGGTAAACCGAGTAAAACTCTTACGCGAGTATGGTATTTATGTCTTAGAGGATATCTTTCTAAGGTATAATTCCTTTCCTTTTTCTATGTATTGGTGTATGTTCACATATACATATATATGCAGGGAGGAAAGGAAAAAAAATCAAATAAGATAGATTATCTACACGGCACTCTATAAACTAAGCACTTGTTCTTCACTCGAAGTCTGGAGAAAGACTGAGGTTTTACGCTCAGAGTCGAGGAAGATATTTAATAAAAATCCAGCGGTCCGGTCCAGCCGAAGAGTTTGGCTATGACCAAGTTGTTCTCTTTGGAGGTGGTGATCCTTCTCTTGAGGGATCATCTGATTGAATTCAACATGATGACGTAAGTGTTCGGTGGGCAAAGACCGGCAAGTATAACAGGTGAGGTGAAAACACCATTTCGGGCAGTTTCCAATCGCGCAGAGAGAGAGAGAGAGAGAGAGCCCGCAAATACCATCAACAGGTGAGATATTGCACGTTACCCATTCCAATATGGAAGCCAAACACGTGCTTTTTAGCCGCTCTTGCTATACTCACGATATGGTTTGTTTACAAATGTGACGTCATTGGCATATCATTTATATGGCATAAGATGTGTGAAAAAAATAGTTGTTGCATTGTGTGTTATTTACACTCTCTCTCCCTTGGAATTCTGCAGAATAACGGAGCAAGAAGAGATTTTTTAATTTGAATTTGATTCTCTCTCACTTTTGTGTTGCTCTGATGCTGATGAGAAGAAAAATCTCTATTGACATTAGATCATTCGAACAATTATTTTCAAAAAAAAAAAAAAACGAAAATAGAGAAAAAGCAAGTTTGTAAGTCAGCTCTTTCGTTTTGCAGAGGATTTGTTGTTTTTATTTTCTTATTCTTTCTTAGTGATGAATAGAGAGATATTCAAAATTGGATTAAATATATTAGTTGCTATTGGAATAGCATTACCTTAAAAGAAAAGAGATAAAAACTAACTAGGTTTAGAGAAAGATAATAACGGATTTTGGGTAAGATTTTGCAAAGTTGTGAAATTCGTAGAATTTATTTATTGGATGGAAAATATATTTTAAGCAATAAAATGTTTAATTTATCTTTTATATGAAAATGTCAAAGGTTTCCTTCAATGTTTATTATTTGTTTAAAAACTAGTATTTGATTGTTTTAACAGGATACCCATGTCATATATACGAATTGCATTAAAAAGATCTAAGATTTTGCAGGCATATATAGTTAATATTTTTACTATAAATATTGCTAAGAGTATTTCTAGAATTTGACAAACATCGAATGACAAACTAAAATGAAAAAAAGAAAACTGCCATCATTAAAATGAAATGAAGAATATATCAAGGTTTTACTGAGTCTTCTGATGCAATACATCAAACACAATTTGATTGATTCATAATGATTAACAGAGGTCTTTTAATATATAAATGTTTAAAGCCCTAGCTATTGAGGAATAACGCTAGCTAAATAGAAAAATAATTGCTCATTTGATCCCTTAACTTATTCCCGTCTATATATTTTTAAAATTTTAATAGGCAGTATTAGTTCAACTTTTAAGAAGATCGTATAAAAATGTTTTGATCAAAATCGGTGAAACCGTTTTCTAAGGTGCCGTTAATTACAGTTTCGGGGCAAAAGTATTTTTGTACAAAAATCTAGAACATGCTTCCAGTAATAGTAAGTTGGTCCACAAAAATGTTTTTTATCAAAATAATTAAAATCGTTTTCGAGATAAATAAGGTTTTTCTTAAGGAGTGTATGACAGTTACCGTTTTTTTTGTAAGCTTGAACAAAATTAAAATTGTCTTGCTTCATCTAAAAATCTATGTTTAAAGTATGAAGAAAATCGTTTATGTAATTACTCTTTACTATCGTTATTTAAGGTGTGTGAATAAAATCTGTGGTTTTTTCATCCTATCAAGTTAAAAAACAATCAAGACACTTTTTTTTCCAATCTCACAGAAGCGGTAGAAGGTTTTGCCGAACGATATTTTAATTACAACATCTACTCTATCCTATCTATCTTCCTTGAGATAAATCTGAATGCATCCTTACAACTGACAACGATTATATCGGCCGCGCTTACAACCACCTGTACAGACTCCAAAATTATTCCTTCATTCTTTGCTGCTGGGGTTAACCTTTCCAAAATGATTTTAAAGAAGTTCTAAGACCCCAATCATATTAAGGGCTAACTACGAGACTAGACCAGACACGAGTCTGTTCAAAGAGATTGCACATGGCTCTTACGTTCATTCCTCAAGTGGTAAAGAAAGGTCTCACCAAATTAAAATGTACATATACTAAACAGAGTCTGGTTACCAGCCTATAAAAACTCAGTCGAGTCTTTGTTGAATCATTCAAAACCGAAAAATTTAAGCTTTCTCTCGGCATCGGTTTGAGGCCCGTATTGTTTTTTTTATTTCTTGTGGAGGAAATATTGAACTAGGGTTCGAATTTAGAAGCTGACAAATTTTTACACTGAAAAATTTAGTTTTATAATTTGAAAATGCAATTTTGTATTTCTGAACTTTTCTGATGAGATCATCAAGGCTGAGACTGTCGGTAAATTTCAATCCAAATAATAGGGCCTCGTCTAGTATGCTTTGCAGGTAGTTCACATACAATGATTTAAGCCGTTCACACAAAACGCTGGATATTCTCTAATACCTGTTGTTACAAGGTCCAGTGCCTCCATTTTATGATTTGAATTAAGTTCAAAGGATATGATAACCCAAAACATCTCTGGAAGCTTTAAAATGCTCAAATACAGCCAGACCTACAGATCCTTATGTTGTTTTTTTTCTTTAGTTTTTTGAAAGCTGTCCTTATTATATGAACGTTGGGTGAAGGGTGTTGGTTTCTGTTATATCAGTTTTATTGGTTTTCTTTGGCCAATTTATTTATCATCGACATTTATTTGCCTGCATAAATGTACCAGCTGCAATTTTCTCCACCACAATACGTTTCTGTGTTTGTGTCCGGAAACTTCCGTCTGATGGGTTTTGTATTTTAAAATTCTTGTATAGATAGAATTTCTTAATTTACGGATTTCATTTTTGCTGAAACATTTCTCCACCTCTTCTATCCTTCTTGATTTATTTTTTATTTATTTTTGTTTTAGCGATTCCTTGCTGTAAAATTTGTATTACATGTGCAGAACCGTAGCTTGAGGTAGTGGGGTACCCAAGGCAGGGTCAATAGATCACAATGGCATAACCTAATTTCCAACATAATTTTGTGTAAATTTGGTCGAACGAAATTTTAATTTACATGGAAAATGATGGAAATGGTTTAAAGGTTAATGGAGGCAAGGTAAAGTGTATTCTATCATCAAGAAAGAATACCCAAGATGGACGTCGTTGACAGAACGTTACCATCATAGTCAGCTTTAACTTTGAGCTAGCTAGGGACTTTGTCTACTGAGACAACAATACCAAGATATAACTCTTAAAAATCGCTGTTTCTCTAGACTAAGTAGACTCTGTACGAAGACCCCATCTATAGTCTTTATAGCTTCATGCGTATGCTTCATGTATTAATTCCAATTTGAAGTACTTAACTCATTTCAATCCCTTAAATTTAAGTATGAAAAAAGTCTCCAAAACTCATTTAAAAAAAAAAATCAATTTTAAAGATGTGTTACAGATTATTATTTTTTTTTTTTTCTTAAAAACTGTACACATTTTTTATGATTTTTTTCTTAGTCTTAGCACGTAGGGGCGTGCGAATACATTGAAGATTAACTTTCTCAGATTTACTCTTTATGTTCGGTTTCTTTTTCGTGTCATATTTAATATCTAAATGAAAAGTAAACTGCAACACAAATGTTTTAAAATGTCAACAATAATAATTCACAACATTTGTAAAATAAATCACAAAGTCTCATCTTTCCCATTTAAGTGTTGTGGTTAAAACATTTTTTCTCTTCATCAAACCTGAAATAGAAACAAAAACAACAACAACAACATCTTTCAAAGAAATACCACATTCTTTTGATCTTTCGCATATACACAATGCGAATGCATTCTACACAAACCGGGCATACCATATCAATATCTTACCACATCTTTCAGAATCCCGCATTTAAGTCTGCAGCTTCAACAACAACTCCCGACCAAAGTCACCAAAATCTTACCGACAAACTATGTATATGCATGTATACTCTATAGGCAACTCCTTTTAGCCTTTTTGCCCTTCCCAACATGCGCATCTGAAGAAGTGATTTGTACGCAGATTATCTGTCTGTCTTTGTGGATTTTTGTTTTTGTTTGCAGTCTGCAGAGGAGAAAAAAGTGAAATTAAAACCACAAAAATAATGAGAAAGACCGGCATGGCGCTGGACATCTCACCACAACCCAGACGGATACAAGAGAAACAACAAAAATTGATATTGCATTCGTTGAATGCAACTTTTGTTGCTTTTTATGTATCCTTTGGTAAAAAAAAAGTTGAAAAATTTGCCAAAGATAAAAGGAACTAAAAATAAATGTCACATACACATTTTTTGATTTTCCTCTTGCAGCTTGTTTTTTTTTTCTGATATTTATGTCTTCTCGTTTCTACCTTGAAATCCATTAGACACATACATACAGGCTTTTACGAGCCATCATCACCAGGAATATTTGTTAGATTTTTAATTATGCACGACTTGTTGACAAGACTTAGATGCCATCCTTGAGAGAAAAAGCTATTAGCTTAGCTGATGCGAGAGGAAAGAGTGGACTTAATTCAGATGAAGCACTTTGTGGATTTAGAAGGACTTGAAACTAAATCTACCATTAGGGCCTCGAGGCAAATGAAGGTATGTATATTATGAATGGTGACTTTAACAGCTGCCGTATTTTAATTTTTATCTTCTCATTTCAACAGCTTCTCAACAACGAACGGTCAGAATATTTTATTTTAATGAAAAAAAAAACAGCCTCGCGTGCGAAGAACTATTTTGCTTGTTTTCCTTCTATCCCAAAGCTAACAGATAATTGTTTTTAATTAAAATTTAAGAAAATCTTTTGTAAATTGCAAATTGGTAAATAAAAATAAATCCTAGTGGATTAGAAGCGAGTTTGTTTTTATAAAATTGAATTTAGCAATACCCATGTTATTAGCAAGACAAGAATAATTTAAATGAACAAAATGTATATGCGAGGTTTTCTAATTTATGCAAATTACTAAATTAGTTTAAGGTTTTGTTGAGATTGCCTGTGAAATGGACTTGATGATGGGGGTTCATGGATCTTAAATAAATTAAATAAAAAAAAAAAAAAACAACGACGTGATTAATTGAGCTAATTTCTTTACTTTGAAGCTTATAAAAATTTAAATTTATTATATCATGCACGTCATCCTGTAAACCATCATGGAGAAATATTCCATTTTTTTCCTGCCTGAAGTGAATCATATAGCATAGAAGTTTCAAAAAAGCATTTCCAATATCAAAAGAAGAACATGTAGTCTTAGAGCACACGGTTAATTTGGGTATGTTGTATGAGTATGTGAAAAATGTATTAATGCCATGTGCAGTTTTCCTGGGCACTCGAGCCGCAATGTTTTATTTCTGACTGACAACCTGCGCAATATATTAACTTAAATTTGTGTACTGTGATGTTGGTCATGTGTCTAAGGATAGAAACAACCAAATAGAACAATTTTTTTGTCAAAACCTACTCACTCACTCACTCACTCACTCACTCACTCACTCACTCACTCACTCAATTACTTACCCACACAATTACTGAATTCCCCAAATTGTTGTTGCTGTCCCAAAACCGACGAATCCAATGCCGTGTAATAATTTAAGAGAAAATCAAAATAACATACAAAGTTCAAAATGTTATTCTCCACATGGTTCCAGTTACTCTTACCCTACTTTTGAAAGTAAGTAGCGTAAAGTTAAACCAATTTTGTAAACTCGAGGGAGGAAAATACGTATAATAAATTACCTTTTTCACAAAATTTAATACTCGTTGGACCTTTGTGCAGATTTGGGGGATTGGAGAAGAGCTTTTAGCGTTGCAAATGTTTTATTCAAGATAAAGCAAAAAACATTATAAACTCTTTAGTTTAGAGATTTTTATTAATTTTTTTTCCAAGTACCGTTATTTCGCAATTATAAAAATTGCGTTTTTTAAAGAGTTTTTTTAAAGATTCTATGGGGCCGGAAAAAAAATGTCATCAGTTAACTTGTCATTTTGTTGGTCCTTTGAGTCAAGATTTTGATAAGATATATGACTTTGAGTGAAAAAATGGTATTTTGCCTTAGACTTTTGACTTTTATAAGGTATATAAAATAAAACCAGTGCAGAAATTTAACTGAGAATGCTTTTTGCCAATCACCGATCACTCTTTCTTTTTAGATTAGGGCATCTAAACTTTAAACAGCTAAGGCGACCCTTTAAGAGTTAAGGTTATAATGCACCAACTATATTGGAGTACAAAAATGGAAATTATTATTATTATACTGCACCGGTCTTCCGTCCTGCTCAAATTACTGAATCATTTCATTACAACTAAATACCAATCTTTTCTCATAACTTCAGATTGAAGATTTGCTTTTTTATAAGAGAAAAAAAAGTTGGATCCTTTATCCATCGACAGAAAATGTAACTACCAACCAACATGCATTGGAATTGTAAGATAGACACTTGAACAGTGTGGACACCCATGGTGATGGAAAATAATTCATGTGTAAGCAACATCACATGCCATATTTCTTGAATCCCTTTCAACTTATATAAATGAAATCGTGTAAAATTGTTGTCACAGTTTAAAATGTTAAGATATTCTTTCTTATTTGCATCACGCAATTTAAATACAACGTAATATTCTTTTAGTCATGCGTTAAAAAAATAAAACCTTCAGAGTCCTTTAAGATATAAATACATTTTTTGTAAAAAAAAAAAAAAAAAACAAACCGTAAATCAAAGTTCGATTCGATTTTTGTTCGAAAGGATAAAACACTATGCCTATAGCATGACACTTGACATAAATGCAACACCACAACATGTCATTGCGTATGTTTATTTATATATTATTCCATATGCAAGCAAAAAATTCTTACATTTTGTTGATAATTTAAATAAAACAAATAACCCAGAGATAGAGAAGGCAAACTGGTAAAAATGCAATAAAATTAAGTTAATGTCACTGAATATTTTATTACGTCCATGGGTGTAATTTTAATAATATTAACACAAGGAATATGTTATTTAAAACATACATCCCTTCAAGTGATTTAAATTCTTTTCTAATTTTATTTATTTATTAATTTGGTCTATAGGCGATGGGAAAGTACAGGGTGGGCTAAATACAAGTTTCTTTTTAAAAATGCAATAAAATGACCAAAATTAAATTTTCTCCTTGTATTTAGGCTTTATTAGTAAGAGCCAACATTCCCATTAGTTTTGGAACACAACGTTGTTCAAATGGCTGCCTCGACTGGCTTCGCAGTAGCGTATTCTGTCACTCCAATTTTCCAAGACCTTGTTGATGGTTTCGGGCTGTAGCTCACGGATTGCTTGGATGATATTTGCCTTAAGTGCTTGAATAGTTTCCGGATTGTTGGCATAACATCGACCCTTCACGGTTCCCCACAACAAAAAGTCCAAACGGGCCAAATCGCAGCTCCGAGTTGGCCAATTGACATCGCCAAGAAGGCTGATGACACGATTTGGGAATTGGGTGGCAAAAGATCGATTGTGGCATGGTCTGTGTGGCATGGCCCGCCATCCTGCATAAACTAGAGGTCGTCCAAATCCATGTCTTCAATTTCAATAAAAAAAAATTCGGTTAACATGGCTCTGTAACGCCCACCGTTGACCGAAACGTTGTTTCCAGCCTCATTTTCGAAGAAAAATGGTCCAATTAAGACACCACTCAGCAATCCGCACCAAACTGCCACTCTCTGTGGATGCATTGGCTTCTCAACAATAAAACGTGCGTGTTTTCCGAGCTTCAGGTGCGGCAATTTTGTGTGTTAACGTAGCCGCCGTTATGAAATGCGACTCGTCAGAAAAGATGATTTTTCGCCTTTTCAAAAAACGCACTGTTTGGGCTATACACAGCCCTCACTTTAGAAATAAGTTTTCAGTATTTCCCAACGTAGTTACTCAAAAAAACAAAAAAACAAAATGCAAAACCAATGCATTTCTTTAGTTTATGTTTTTCTTCTTCTTCGTTTAGAAATTCTTTGTCACTCTTTCATAAAATGCTCCTGATTTTCCAGTGGTTTAATTGCGATATAAGCCCCACACTACTTAGTACCGAGTGCCAAGTGTATTTAGAAGATTTTCACCTATAGAAAAAAAAATATTTTAAAAGAATTTTCAAAGTTATAATTTCGGACAGCCGGGCCCAAGAATGGTTGCCAGTTTCTTAGATCCATAGAGATCCAGTCGTATGAGTCCTATAAAATTTCGATTTAAAATCTCTACAAACCTTGCTATTGCCTTCCGACCGTCCTTGCGACTTTCTCAACCGGAATGGCCATTTTAAAATAAATAATTTGTGACTTTCAGGTTCGTACGTCAGCTCTTTTGTTTTAAACTTCGTGTTGAACTCTACCTAGCTGCGGTGTGTTCTTATACTTTTTCAATTTTAAAATATCATATTATAAGTTTTCAATATTATTTATAAAAAGCATTCTTCATGGTAGAACCCAATACTTCCTCTAAAATATATTACCATAGGCACAAACAAATATTTTAATACTCTATAGCCGTCACGATAATTTCTGATTTGCATTTTTTGTTTATTAATTTTTTGAATATCAAAGCCATTGTATATTGAAAGTTCTTTAAAATAAATATTTTATTCAAATAATTGTTTAAAATTAGCATCAACTTAGAAAAACTGATTAAACTTAACCAAGCACGAAGATTTTTTGTTCTTATTTACTTGATAATTTGTCTGTCTGTATATTCTTTAAGAAAAAATCATAAGCTCTCTCGGGGCTCTGTTAATAAACCATCCATTATTTTAAATCTAAAAAAAATAACAATACCTCACGTCCATCACTATATATAAATAAATAAATTAATCACTTTAAAGCTCTAAACAAGCTAACTATTTGGCAATCGGAAGAATTTTTTGTCGGCCAAACTAACGAAATCAACTAATTTTAAATGCATGCGCAAAACACTTTAAACAAACAAAAAAAAAAAAAAAACAAAATCAAAGTAATTTATTCTGCTTATTTTTTTTTTGTAACCTAAACACATACATTTAAATAAACAATAGATCAATCAGTGATAATGACTATACCAGCAGCTATTTGTAAACAATACTGCACGAGCGCGAGCACTTCTTTTGCTCGCCTCTGATATGTTAATCAATGCCAAAAATATTGTCTGCAAGCAGCACTTTATACTTATATGTTCTTGCCTTGGAGGTGTGTTTAACTTTGTCTAAGAATACTCTTGTGTTAATTACACAAAAAAAGAGTTGGGGTTTTGTAAAATGCAAATCAGAAATTATCGTGATTGAAATTGAACTATACGGCTAGAGTGTTGAAATATCCGCTTGTGCCTATGGTAATTAAAAGAAGTTTTTTTATCTACGAGAAGAATATAAGAAACTTAAAGATATAATAAAATAACACAGCCGGAGAGATAGTTCAACTTAAAGATTAAAACAAAAGAGCTGACATTCGAACCTGAAAGTCAAAAGAATATTAATTTTAAAAGGGCCATTCACGTTGAGATGGTGATGAGGAGAACCACATGGTTTGTAGGGATTTTCTATCTAAAATTTACTGGATCAATCGTGGAAAGGACTTATGGGACTGGATGCATGTTGAAAACCTCTACCAACCTTGCTACCGTCCTTTTACCGTCCTTTAACCGTCTCAAATTTATTAAATTTAATTTTTTGTCTTATGTTGACATATATTCTTAAAATACCTACATTTATCTTAAAATTAATAAGTTTTAATCTTTGAGATTATGTGTTTGGTGGAATTCAAGGAATTGACAACTAAACAAAACACAAATTGGGTTTTTCGTCAAATTATTTTTTTCTATTTTTTTTTTAAATATTAAATTCCAATTGAAATACACGATTTGTGTTTTATACGCAAAAAATAAATATACCAACTTAAAATCATAATTTTTTGTTGTATTTTTTTTCGCACGCGATTTATCATCTTTTGATTATATCTGACACGACTGACTGAGGGTAATATTGAATGTTAAATGCCTCAGGCATTTTTGCTTCTCTTTTTTTAGTCTTTTTTTTTGGTGTGCGCACCTTTAATCAGATTATTTTTGTAGAGCCAATGCGAAATTATGATCAGGTGAAGCAAAAATAAAAAGTAAAAACACTGATGTAGTTCTGATGTTAAAGATCTCCGAATGAAAACCCATTAACAAAAGATAACTTTGAGTTTATTTAGAGAAGTATAGTCACGCATCTTATTTTGTTTATGCCTGTGTGTGTGTGTGTGTTTTTTTTTTGTTGAGAAGTTTAACTGCGAAATAAAGTGCCAAAATTATACGGTAGTTTTGTTGCTTTAGTGTTCGATAACTATAAGTATGTATAGTTTCTTTTGTGGTCCACTTTTGAGAGATCAATGCTGCGTGCAAAAAACTATTTCAAATCTAAACACAATAAGGCCAATGATCTTTGAACTCTTAAGATATTTGTGTTTTTTTTCTACAAAACGGACTTTCATGTTTTTGGTGGTTATATTTTAAATTAGTAAAAAAAAATTGTTCGTTATTTAATGAGTAAAGATTTATGAAAGGCTTCTTGTCAAGTCAAGACTTAGCACTATTTAATTCAAATTGTTAAATAATTATTGATTCAATATAGCTTTTAACGGCATTAAGTCCATAAAAATTGACGTTTCGTATCGGCGATCTCACTTGGACTCATCAGTTGACTAGTCAGAGCCTTTTTATATGAAGGTTGTTATAATACAAAATTTATATATTCACGCGCGCCTCGCCGGCCACATCCATCGTCATTGCCGATTGCCATCCAAAAAAATGCCCATTCTACTACTGATTATGGACTAAAGCCCGTTAAAAGCTTTTTTGAATCAATAATTTTCTTTTTAAACTCTAAAATGGGTCTTTTAAACAGCACACACATAAAAGTCACCACTGTTACCACTTGTCATAATGTTTAGTAAAACAATCACCTCTTGCTTTTCTCATAATAGTTATCTGCGGGTTTGGAGCGGGGAATTTTTTTTGACAGGTTATACAAAAACAACATGGTATCCTGTTTCGATCTGGGTTTATTTCAAAGATCCAAAATATAGGCTTAACTTTGGCGAAAAGAAAATTGTTTTTTAGTGTTTGCCTAAAAATTGATTCAATTTAAAAAAAAAAATAGTTCGAAGATTTTTGTCATTTTGTCATGTTATTTTTCAAAAACTATTCACTAAAACAACTTATTGATTTGAAAAAAAATTAAGGCATGGATTTTTGGCTATATACCTATAGCATGACATTGTTAATGTTTCCATCGTTTTTTAATATTTGATTTTAAGTCGGTTTTTTTTTTTGCAGAAAATTGCCACGCTTAAACGAGTTTCCTTGATTTTTGCTTGTCAAAAAACCTACCTACACGTTTTTTGTGGCATATCATGGCAATCACCATGTACCTACATATATTTAATAAATATTTTCTGTGTTTTCAGAACTTAAACGAAAATATTTGACAAACTTTTTTATCAATCCAATTTTATTTTTAAATAATTATTTATGATTCGTTCGATTTTGGAAATATGAAAAAATATCTTATTTTATAAATTGTGAAAACCAATTTTGCTGTCAAAATCAAAAGAACGTTTTTTTTTTAAAAAAAAAAAATGAATTCAAGATAGAAGCAACCCTTAAAGTGAAAAACTTGGATTAAAGCTTTCTATATACTTATTTTTTGCAACAGTAAATGTTCATACCCTGTGATTTACATTAATAGATACCTATAACACTTCCATTACTTTGACGGACACATTTCTGAATTTGTAGCTAATTAAATGCCAATTTTGTTGCGAAAACTAAAAATGTGTAGCTTACAAAGATGCTTAGTTTCCGCTAAAATAAATCTAAAGTTAGCGGGTGAAATCTAAAATAATACGAATTTTGAAGCATGATTGGCACCCAAATTTGTATAGTTTCTTTTGAGTTGTGAAAATATTGTAGCTCGAATAGTTTATTTTAAATTCGAGTTTTCGCTAAAATAATTATAAAGTTAGCGGACAAAATACGTGTGCAGAATTGTAGCTTTTTATACAAAGCCCTTGAAGGGATAAAAATTGAAATTAAGCTTTAATATTTATATGTGTTCTATTGTTTGTTTTTCAAAAATTCTCTACGCCAAAATAACGCAGTTCTGAAATTCCTCAAAGATATGTGAAATATATTTCTGTTATCTTTCCATTTACCATTTATTAATTTAACCATGACGAAACAAAATATACACGATTTGGCATTTTAGGTAGGTACAGTTGACGTACATTATGAATGAAAGACACATGATAATTTTATTAATTTACAATTTAGCTGACTTTACACCAGAAATACTTGGCAAAACCCATCAACACAACACGCAACGCTTACCGTAAAATGAAATACAATGGATTGTAGCTGTAACAGAAGGGTAAACTTCTATAGCTACAGCTTAATTTTTAAAACCTTAATCCTCCTCTATCTTTATTCTGTAAATATGTATAGCTTGATATTTTATCTAAATTCAAAGACCTTAACCTTCAAGATCTGATCATTATAACTCAGGTTATAAATCCAGCTGATTGGCCCGTGACATTTGTTTTGCATTCTACATGTAGCTTGACATTTTACCATCATTTTAAGATGTTAACCATGAAGATTAGACTACTAAAACAGAAGTTGTTGGTTTCTTAATGAAGCACCGTTGACTACTTTCGATTTGCATTGTACATAGTATTTGACTGTGAGTGCCACCTCCATCCTCAATGGAGAATATCTTGCTCCCACTTATACATTATGTTCTTTTTGGTTGATTTGATATTTTTTTCTGTTTGATTTGTTTCTTATTCTAGGTGTGAAAAAAACGTCATTTGCCGTAAATAAAATTGATTGTAAAAAAAACTCAATTAAGTTTTTAGTATGAATTTTTGTGCTTTTTCCAAATAATTTTGATGCACAATTGTAGCCTATTATTTTCCTTATAATTAAAGACCAACAACATTAATAATACAATGATTAGAACCAAAGTTATTAGCTTTTACGTGAACTCGTATCGACTGTTTTAAGGACTGTCCACAAAACGACTGAAGCCTTTCAGTTGACTACGAACAAATATTACCCACAATACAAATACATACAATAACAAACAATTAGTCAAGCACAAATAGAATTTCGCGTATTAGATAGGTTCTGTGTAGTAGTATAGTTTTTTTTGTCAGGGTTACTCATCTCCGAGAGCATATCTGATGCATCATGTCATGTAAGAGTGCTTCTCTTCTTAACCGCTCTAGTTCGGCAGAAAATTGTAGGTCTCCACCATTCCTGCCGACTTACAACACATAACTTTTGGAGTGTTCTTCAATATACACTTCAATACTCTTTTAATACTCTGGAAATCGCTTTCATCCACACCTACTGTTCTTAAGTTTGAGTTTAATTCCTTAGAAACAATTGTAGAAAAGGCAATTTGTGTTAATGAACTCTGTAGAACACAAATATGAAAAACTGATATAAATGTAATTAAACAAGTTGACCCGCCCGGCTTCGCAAGGGTAGATAAACTTAAGTTTTGCTTAAAAATTAAAAACGAAAATATAAATAAATATTTAAACTACTTTTTATAATGGAATACTCTCCTTTCTGGTTCTTAACTGTTAACCCACATCACGTTATGAATGGTTAAATTTGTAAGAATATTATCCTCTAAGTCCAACCTTATTACTTTCCCAACACTGAAAGAATTTGTATATTCAAAAACCACTGTTCTATTTTTATCCCATTTCACTCTATAAATACCATTTATTTAAAATAATCTTTCAAACACAAAAAGTATTTCTTAAATCGAACTTTTTTTTATTTTTACTCTATTTCACCCTACAAATAAGAAAATTTGAAAAAGAATATCCCTAGAGCCATTTCTTAAGAAAAATCTTTCAAACAAAAAAGTATTTTTTAATTCGGACAATTTTGTTTACCCCGTTTCACCCTACAAAGTGATTTTTTTCGATATTTTAAAAGTTGTTTTGCTACTCGGGATGGAGATACATTCAACAAATCAGAAATCAGAAATCATTAAATGCGGTGTAACTAATTCGACTTTGTTTAGATGTTATAAAAATAATGTAAATTAAAATAACGAATTTAAAAAAAAAAAATGTATTGACAAAATTATTTCTTTTAAAATTTTCAAATTAATTATGTATGACATAATAAAAAAACTCATCGCCAGTAGAGTTTGTTGATTATTAAACATACTTATTGCTTTTTTAAAAACAAAAAAGTTAAAACATTGCAATTTCTACATACATAATTATACTAAATTTGTTTCTGATTGTTTTGTTTTATTTTAATTATTTTTTTTATTCTGTTTTCCAATTCTAAATTCTAATTTTAACAGCGTTATAAAATCAGGTGTTAAAAATTTCATAAAATCTAATGCTTTAACTAGCCTGAAGATATAGAATATCGTAAAAGTGAGACGCATCCAGTCTGTCGTAATTCATAAATGGCATCACTTGCATAAAAGAAACCTTAAAATATTCTCAAGAATGTGTATTATTTTATTACCTCTATATAAAGGTACACTTTAATGGAGAAAAATAATATTTTCTCAAAGCCTTCGGTCAGTTTTCTAATTAGAATAACTCATCAATAGCTTGACCATTACATCTCCACTTGGTAATGTAATAATAAAAATATATAGATGTAAAGTGTAAACTAATTGCCACTTCATTTGTAATCTATTTTATTTCCAACTTTTCACAATTTCATACCCAGTGGAGGATGAAGTAGTTGTTATATACACACCTCCTGATGGACAGACAGAAAAAGAAAAATATACACAAAAAATGTCTATTTTCTCACTTCCTGGTCCTTGGGATCCGTCAAATAAGTGCAAAAACCTCTATTCGTCTTGTATTAGTGCAAATGCGCACCATTAGCCTCAGGACAATCCAATTAGATGCACAAATGAGTTACTTGGTCATTAAAGAGCAGAGTGTTTTCGCTTCACTTATAGCCAAGGAGGCATCATGGTATACGAAAGCTGCCATGCTACGTCCCGTCAATCATCACCGTCGTCGTGGCTTGTAGCGCTTTTCTATAGCAATCCTTATAAATACTTCAGGTTGTTTTAATTTCCAACCCAAAACGTTCGGTTATTTCCGTGTGGAGATGTAATTAAAATCTCTCCAGTTAGACAACAACACTACTCTGGGATTAGATTTAACGTCAATCCAATGTCACGGTCGTATTAGAAAAAAAAAAAACTAAAAAACGAAAAAAAAGCCCAGAAAAATTAATCTTTGCATGATTTCTACCGCAATATGTGTAATTGAGTCGTTAACCAGCATATTATACTCTGTGGTAAACTGGTTGCGGAAAAAGTAGGTATCTTAGAAATTCACACGCGTATTTAAAAGATCTCAAGTCGTATAATGTATAATTTTCGCATTCACAGAAACAACAGTCAGTATGATGATTGAAGATTGTGATGGTTGATTTATACGACAAACAATATTCTAAGCAATAAATTTTATATCTGCCTCACGCGTGTATGTACTATGTACCTGTTACCTGTTACCATCAGCGATCTAATTAAACAAACGCACATGCTGTAGCACATCAAACCAAAGACTGCTGTTAAAGAATTTTCCAACCATTCGTGGTGATGACATTTGTGTGTGTGCACTGATTGCGGTTAAACTGATGCGAAAGTGGACTGGTTATGATTTGGCAATTATAATCACTCATAAATTAGTTGGCTTAAGATAATTCGTGCTTAGGTATTCAGATTTGAGGTTTGTATGTGTTTTTTTTTCTTGAGTGTTTAAGTTTACCAGCAAAGTTCCAAAACATCAATTTCTTGTGTAATTTTTAGGCACTGACTACAGAGAGTCGGTGCTCAAACAAAAAATTTTCAGAACTTCTAATTGCCTATTTTTTAGCACTATATTCCCTTATCCCCTACTACGCAATGTGAATTGAAATACAGTCGACTCTCCCTGAGTCGAACCTCTCTTTAACTCGAACACATTCTCTTGATTACTGGCATTTTTTTCACCCCTTAAGTCGAATTTTGTTTAGCACAAAACAAGATGTTTTTTTATTTTATATTTTTGTTTTGTTTCGATCAATTCATGAGTCTTTATTTTATTATTATTTTTTTTTAAATAAGCAAGAAGCTATAATTTTTTGTTAACTTTTTGTAAGTATGTATATTAACCTTTTTTATTAAAAAAAGAAATCTTTTTTCGCTCTAACTCGAACAAATCTTGGTATTCCGTGAAAATTCGACTTATGGAGAGTCGACTGTATATCAATTTTTGTTTATGCTGTGAGAAGCAAATATTTTCGAAGAAGTAAAGACAGATGATGCCACCAGCTCATAATGCACACCAAACAGTACCTTTATATGGATGATTTGACACTTAAAATACCTCGGCGTGTGGATTTGGCAACGTCAAAAAACCGACAGCGTCGTTCATCCAAAAATGAGCCTTGTCGCTAAAGATATTTTTTTTTTGCTCAAATCGGGGCCCGCTTCCAACTTACTCAAGAAACCATGAGTCAGCTTAAATACGGTATTGTTTTTGGTCGTTTTCCTGGGTCATTTGGATTTTGTACGGATGTACAAAATCGAAGGTCTCAGTGCAAAATTTGACAAGTGGATGATGTCTGATGCGGAAGACCGAGTTCTTGTGCCAGGCGGCGCAGAACTGACTGAATCGGGTTCCCCTTGATCTTGCTTTTTGTTGCCTGATTGTATACTAAAATAGAAGATTCCAATTTGGCCACCAAACGCCGAACAGATGACTGGAAAGGATGACTATGGTTGCAACTCAGTTTTAATATTTGCAGGTGTTGCTTGACGCTGTAACTTGCCATGGTGATTTGTTTTTAGTGTCTGAAAATACAAAAACAAAAACGGGAAAATAAACAAAAGATAAAACAACATGGCTGCCATAAACTTTAAAAATCTACTTATTCCTTTTATAAAACTCTAGGCGTTTTTTATTTGAAAGTCTATAACTAGCGCAGTAAAATTTCTACCGTTGAATAATAACAAAACGAGTTGAAAATTTAGAAATAAAGATGGCGCTTAATTAATTTCATGAAAAATTTCTCCCTTAAAGCCTAGTACGCTGCTGATGCGAAGCGAAAATTCCCATACAGAAATGATGCCTACAACGAAATCAGAAACGACAAATTTCGTTCTCCTTTTTCGTGTTGTTCGATGAGCGGAAGTGATAATCAGTTGTAGCAGATTATTTGGATCAGTCTCCGATGGTTTTATCGCACTGAACTTGACAGATGGGCGACGATTAATTGTGTACGGAAAAATGACATTAGAGATTTATTCGTGTTTGTATTTGTTGTTTCCTTAAATTCAGCATAAACCTTTTTGTTTGCGTTTATATTTGTTTGCTTTTTTTTTTGCAATTGTTGACACTTTCAATCGTTAGTTTTTCGCTGAGGTTTCTGTAACCATTTCGCTGTGGTGTTACCATCACCGAAAAATGTCGTTACGCATCAGGAGCGTACTAGGCTTAAAAAAAGTGATGTGTAATTTGATATTTGTATCCCCATGTCAATAACTATGACCCTATTTAAAAATACGTAAATTTAGAATTTTTATATTCAATTCCCGGTTACACATTGGAATTGGACGCACTGCCTCAAATTTTTGACATTTCAGTATTAAAGTCTAAGCGACACAAGAAAAAAGTCAAACAATCTAATTTCCAATTCCTTTCAACAAATAAATCGATTTTTTTCCAAACCAAATTGATTTGTTTCTGTCAATTGAAAGGAATTTATAAAAGAATCGAATTTTGTGTGATTGTGTGTGTGTCACTTGACACTTGCAATTAGTTATTTTTATAGCTATTTTGATATAAAATATTGTTGAATATTTTGTTTATTATGTAGAATCCGTTGCAACGAAAAAAAAAACAATTTGTCTTCCCAAAATTCCGCGACTTTCAATTTGACGTATTAGAAATGTCAAATCTTTATTGTGTCTGGCAAATCGGTGTGAAATATTTCTAAAAATGCAAAATTTGTTTTGACAGAAAAGTATCGATTTTGTTTGGAAAAAAAAATCGGAACAAAATCGATTCTTTTGTTGAAAGGAATTCGACATAAAAGCTTTAAAATAAAGTTGGTTTCTTGTCTGTTAAGCATCAAAATCTACCGAAGAACTGCTGAGGTGTCAACCTCTGAAAATATCTAAAACACTATATTAATTTTCTGTGCAGAAAAAGTAATTTAAGGTGACATTTTAAATAAAATACTCTAGAATACATTTGTCTCCCATCTGTCAAGTTAAATTTGATAATAGGATGGCTACAATGTCAATGAATTTAAAAATCTCTGTAAATGAAAAAAAATAAATTATGCATTTCGCAGCGGAAAATAATAATTTTAGTACTTTTTTGTGACTCTTCAGAGTTTTCGATTGGTCTTCCAATTTGATATTGATTCTGAAATCAGTTTCATAAGCAATTAGGTAATCAATTGTAAGTGTAAAAATGTATGCCGGTGGTAAAGTAAACAAAACACGTTACGTGTAATACGTTACGATACGGTTGATTTATGTAATCTGGCATTTGGAAGAAGGTCGATTTGTGCACACCTTAACTGTAAGTTCCGGCATTTACTCAAGTTCTTAGAAGAATAACTGCCATTTTTTTCCAGGGAAAACCCTTAATTTATTTTAATATAAATAATTTGTCAAAAAGAAAAAAAAATCAGATAAAACCAAATAAATGTCGAAAATTTCTATTCCATTAGAAAATAAGTCTAATTTTAAAACTTTCCATAGCTCCCGAACATTTTGCGTGCTTCCGATAACGCAGACATGAAATTATCCATTATAAACACATACAAACAAGACTTCTTTGTGAACACAGCTACAGAGATCAAAAATGTATGTAACGGGTGATTTTTTAAGAGGTTAGAACTTTAAAAAAAAAAAAAACACAAAAAATTCGAAAAAATGAATGAAATATTTATTTGAATCGATAGTTTGAACCTTGCAATTTAATGTTTAAAGATAATTTCATGCAAATGTTGACCGCGGCTGCGTCTCAGGTAGCCCATCCGCTGAGTCCAATTTTGGCATACTCTTTCACACATATCGGCCGGTATCTCACGAATGAATGCATGGATGTTGGCTTCCAGTGCGTCAATCGAAGCGGGCTTGTCCCTATAGACATTAGCCTTGACATACCCCCACAGAAAATAATCTAATGGTGTCAAATCGCACGATCTAGGCGGCCAATTGACCGGCCCGAAACGTGAAATTAACTGTTCACCAAACTCGCCTCGCAATTGCGCCATTGTTTCGCGTGCTGTGTGGCATGTGGCACCGTCTTGTTGAAACCACATATGATGCAAGTCAAGAACTTCCATTTCGGGCAAAAAAAAGTTTGTTATCATCGCTCGGTAGCGTTCACCATTGACAGTAACGCTGCGATTCGCATCATCTTTGAAGAAATATGGCCCAATAATGCCGCCGGCCCATAAACCGCACCAAACAGTGGCTTTTTCGGGATGCATTGGTAGCTGTTGCAATGCTTCTGGCTGATTTTCAGTCCAAATGCGGCAATTTTGCTTATTCACGTACGCATTCAACCAAAAATGAGCCTCATCGCTGTACACAAGCAGCGCGCGATGAACATTTCGAACCGAGCACGAATTTTGATAGTAAAATTCAATAATTTGCAAGCGTTGTTCATTTGTAAGACGATCCATGGTTAAATTGCAAACCAAACTGAAGCTGTTTGACAGTGACACAAGGTACTAAACACACGTCAGCTGTCAAAACCAGTGTTGCCAAAACCAAACCAGCTTAAAAATCACCCATTATAATTATAAAATTGTACAGATTTTATTGTTGCGCAGAGCTATAATTTACCAATAAAACACGCCTTATTTTGCTATTTTAGTTCTGTTTTGAATTTCTTTTCTTAAATTTGAAAATAATTTTCATTATAATATTATATTGCCGTTAGCGAAAAGTTGACATATTTTGAATTCACTTTCTACAATTCAGATACAGTTAATTTTGTTTTCATTAGCCAAATAACAAGTATTCAATAATTTCTTTGTCATTATTGGCCTTCTAAAATTATAAAACATATACAAGTTTTTAAATAAAAACCCATATTTTATTTCCTCCCATCAAAACACATAAATGAATCGCTTTAAAAAAATAATAATAAAATCAAGCTTCCTTATAGACATAATACATTTATTGCTTTCATTAGCCCAAGTAAAAATGAGTAAAATAATTTCAAAGGAATATGAAATAAAAAAAAAATTGTCTGATATAAACCACCTTTGCTGAAAAAAAACACAAAAACCATTAATCTAAATCAGCCAGCCTACGTACAGATCCCATAAGCTTCCCAAAAAACTTCGTAGAACCGTTTGAGTAACCCCTCAAATACCTTAAACCATGTCTGTATAGTTTGAATTTCACTCAGCATCAGACAACCGGAGACAGAGACTAGTCAGATGTGAGTAGGTGTACTTTGCTTTTACCAAATTATTACTAAACAAATCACGTCCAACGTCGATATGGAATTATAAAACATCTTTAAAACACATCAATTCAGACTTCTTATGGAGAGACAGTTAAATCCGTAAGGTGTCAATGATTTTGAAAAGACTGAAAGCCGCACGAAGTTCTAGAAGGCTCTCCCTCTGTTATTATGTATTTCTATATAACTCAATCGGCTGAGCTGGTTTGGAATATAGTTCCAAATTAATTAGTCTCTTTGTCAATATAAATAAGAATATAAATTTAACGAATGTCTGATCTTTTCTAATTAAATACAAAAACCCAACAAACTGGATCTCTATTTAAATCTTATTCATCTTTATATATTTGTGTGTGTGCAAGATAACTCGCTGAAGACCTCTAACAACTGTTAAATAACTCAAGAACTGCCTTTATTTATATGGTAGTTGCGGTTCGCTGCGGTGAGTAATCATTTGGACTGCAGAGTGCAGTGTGTAGATGCAATTTACACCATCGATGGTAGTGACAATGAGAGTGCTCCACCAAAACCGACCGTCACCAGCTCAGCTAGTTACATATATCGAGCCTAACATAACATGCTATCGCCATATGCAGACGGAACCGTACCAAACTGTGTACCGAATAAAAGCGACAGTTCTAACGTTGGCGTATCGTATGTGAAGATCGCACGTAATTGGATGATGCAGTTCATTTTATAGCTGCTGCCGTTGTTTCCATGGCAAACCCACACACGCCTTCATTTGGCACCTACATTGCGGTTGGATTCTATGTGCTCACCTTGGTACAATATTATGCGAAGATGCTTTTGGTGGGCTTGATTTTGGGAGGAGTTGGTTTAGGTCTTAAGTGAATAAATCAATTTTCACTTGTGAAATTGTCATATATGTTTGCATTGCATATACGGATACAGTTTACACAAAGGTAAGTGCGGACCTATGAAATCATACAAAATTTTCTATTAGAGACTTTAATCAAACATGACATTAAGGCCCAGTTTTTCAGTAGTGAGTTAAACCAGAGTTAGCTAACTTTAGAAGTAAATAAACGCATAGTTAACTGAGGAACGGTGGAGAACACATGCGGAATGACATATCAAAATAGGTGGATAAAACATCAAAAGCATCTTTGCAGTTAACCCTGAGTTAACTCACCAAACCCGAGTTATCAGGTTTAACTTTAATCTCACTGAAAAACTGGACCTTAGGTGGTAGATATAAAGGGTTTTTCAACAGGCAAGCTACAAAAGTAGAGCAACAGGGACAGCAAACGACGCCATATTTCTTGCCGCTCTTTTGACATTTCTGTTCAGTAAGGTTTGCCATTTCATGATGGAAAGATATACGAGCCAACAACGAGTCAAAATCATTAAAATTTACGACCGAAATTCGGAGTCAGTGGCCTCAACGTTAAGAGCGCTACGTCCAATTTATGGTCGTCATAATCGTCCTAGCAGATCAACAATTAAACGTCTAGTGGAAAAATTTGAATCCACAGGCACAGTACAAAATGTTCCCGTGCCAGTATGACGAAGAAGTGCCCGTAGTGTCGAGAATATCGCTGCCGCTGAGGCTTCAGTTGCAGAAAGCCTAAATGTGTCTCTCACACGTCGTTCTCAAGCTTTGGGCACCTCTGTGACGTCGTTGTGGCGAATTTCGCGAAAAGATCTTGGCCTACATCCTTACAAGATTAAATTGACGCAAGAACTGAAGCCGCTTGACCACCAGAAGCGTCGTATGTTCGTGAATTGGGCTGAGCAACAACTTGAAAATGATTTGGATTTTCATCGAAAAATCATCTTCAGCGATGAGGCTCATTTCTGGCTGAATGGCTTCGTCAATAAACAAAATATGCGGTATTGGTCAGGGAGCAATCCACACGTACTCCATGAGTCATCATTGCATCCCGAAAAAAACTACGGTTTGGTGTGGTTTATGGGCCGGCGGCGTCATTGGGCCGTACTTCTTCCATGATGATCAAGACCGGCACGTTACTGTGAATGGGGATCGCTACCGTTCAATGATAACCGAATATTTTTGGCCGCAATTGGATGATATGGACTTGGAGGACATGTGGTTCCAACAGGACAGCGCCATAAGCCACACAGCGAATGTCACAATCAATTTATTGGAAACCAAGTTTGGAGAACGTGTTATCTCACGAAATGGTCCAGTGGCTTGGCCGCCTCGGTCGTGCGATTTGACGCCGTTAGACTATTTCCTGTGGGGCTATACGTCAAGTCTATGGTCTATGCAAACAAGCCACCGACGATTGATGAACTTTGTACGAATATCGAACATGAAATTGCAGCAGTATCGGCCGATTTATGCTTGAAAACCGTCGAAAATTGGGTTCAGCGTCTGGAAATCGAAATCCATACATAATGGCATCGAACGTACTTTCACAGGAATAAAGAATTTCATTGATAACCGTTTTTTTTTATTTAAAAAAACTTTTGTAGCGCTCTTATTGAAAAACCCGATATAAATGCAAAGCTGATTTAATATTTTATGTTGACCCAATATCGACCCCTGGATTTTTTAATTTTCTGCTGATCTAATGATAAATATCCAAGAACCATTTTTAAGGAAAGTTTAGTTCTATAAAGAATTACTCCAAGTATTTTTATTTTGTCACTAAACAAACCAAACAAATCCAGACCCAAACGAATGTCAAAGTAGCCATATCCTATAGGAAACAACTCGTATCGGAATTCAGTAAGTTCAGTGATTTAGAAACAATCAATATTGTGTATTATTTCATTTTTTTAAACTGGTTTTTAAGAGCGAGCAGCATTATGGAGAGAGCTCGTCACGCTGACGTCGCATTTTGAATCAAGGCCCCGATCCATATAATCCGTCGAATGCGTTGCGGCAATGGATCCGTTGACGTGAACGGGGTGACGGATAAGGCTGACGCATAATGAATACGTTCTTTCGTTAGTTTGTTTATTTTCATTCATAAAAATTCACAAACAAATGTATATTATTACCAATACATTATTTCCAAACAGCAACACAAAACAAAAAAATATTCACGACTCGATCGCAAGAACTTGCTCTTGTGGTTAAATACAGCTGTGTGTAACCCCACTATGAGGATGCATAATGTACTAAAAAATTGATTTTTTGTTTGATTTTTTTTTTTGTTTATAAAAAAATATTTTTACAAATTTTAAATGCATTGTTGTTTAAACTATTGAGAAGCATCGGATTGCAAAATTATAACAAAATCGGTCGAACCGTGGCAAAGATATACGCGAATAACCCAAAAAATAAGACCATTTTCTCAAAAAACGTAACGTGGAATACCTTATTCCGTTACCTATGTGGATTTTTGGAGAAAAACCTGAAACGCAGTTTTCTTATAATTAACTTGGTATGAAATTTAATCAAAATCGTTAGAACCGTTTTTGAGAAAATTTGAAAAAAAAAACAAAATGTTTGTATGGCAGCTACCCATTCTAGATAAGCTACAACAAAAATTCGAATTTCTCTTCTAGAGAATCACATAAAAATGCTCTGTAGCAAATTTGAAGCGAATCGGTCAACCCGTTTACACTCTAGCTCAAATTACAGTGGACAGACCGACGCACAGACCGACGGACGGCATGACAAGACCCACTTTTTGGACTTCTCGATTATCGTAGTGTTAGTACTAGAAACCAATACTTGCCCTACTAGAGCAAGTAAAAAAATACAAATAACAAAAACCAAAAACGGGATATAACTATTGGCAACTGATGTGAAAGGATCTGCCGCCTTAGAGAAAACTTTAACTACTTTTTGCATTGCATCCGGCGCATGCGTTGTCTATGGGTTGCTTCTCAAAAGAACGTATGTATAACGTACGTATATAAGAGATGTTAGTTGTATACGTCGACGTGACGCATGTGACGGATTCTATGCTATGGGTCGGCCCCTTCCCATCAAGCTTAAGTCTATTCATGATTGATTGCCAAACCAAAAACTCCCGACCTGTCAAATTGGCTGTCACAGAAAACAGTGTTGCCAATTTTAAAGTTATTCGCCTCTTAAAAAAAAAAACTCTTTACTTATAACGGGTGATTTTTAAGCTGGTTTGGTTTTGGCAACACTGGTTTTGACAGCTGACGTGTGTTTAGTACCTTGTGTCACTGTCAAACAGCTTCAGTTTGGTTTGCAATTTAACCATGGATCGTCTTACAAATGAACAACGCTTGCAAATTATTGAATTTTACTATCAAAATTCGTGCTCGGTTCGAAATGTTCATCGCGCGCTGCTTGTGTACAGCGATGAGGCTCATTTTTGGTTGAATGCGTACGTGAATAAGCAAAATTGCCGCATTTGGACTGAAAATCAGCCAGAAGCATTGCAACAGCTACCAATGCATCCCGAAAAAGCCACTGTTTGGTGCGGTTTATGGGCCGGCGGCATTATTGGGCCATATTTCTTCAAAGAATCGCAGCGTTACTGTCAATGGTGAACGCTACCGAGCGATGATAACAAACTTTTTTTTGCCCGAAATGGAAGTTCTTGACTTGCATCATATGTGGTTTCAACAAGACGGTGCCACATGCCACACAGCACGCGAAACAATGGCGCAATTGCGAGGCGAGTTTGGTGAACAGTTAATTTCACGTTTCGGGCCGGTCAATTGGCCGCCTAGATCGTGCGATTTGACACCATTAGATTATTTTCTGTGGGGGTATGTCAAGGCTAATGTCTAAAGGGACAAGCCCGCTTCGATTGACGCACTGGAAGCCAACATCCATGCATTCATTCGTGAGATACCGGCCGATATGTGTGAAAGAGTATGCCAAAATTGGACTCAGCGGATGGGCTACCTGAGACGCAGCCGCGGTCAACATTTGCATGAAATTATCTTTAAACATTAAATTGCAAGGTTCAAACTATCGATTCAAATAAATATTTCATTCATTTTTTCGAAGTTTTTGTGTGTTTTTTTTTTTAAAAAGTTCTAAACCTCTTAAAAAATCACCCATTATATTGATATTCGTACTAAGTTAATTTAATGTCTGAAACCATTTTTGCATAAAAGAGTCAATACTAATTAAGTCAATAAATAAGAATTGAAAATGTATTCAATAAACAATAAATACAAATTTTAAATAAACACATTTTTTTTTGTTCTTGATCGACTTGAAAATTTTAACTTTCATTTTTTTTTTGGTTAACTTTAAAAACTACACAATTGAATAATAGAGGAATAAATAAAATGAAATATAATGATATAAAACAGTTTCAAAAATACCTAATCAAAAATTTTGTTTAAATTTATTTTGTATTATTGAGATTTCTACCATAAATATTAGGGAATTTATTTAAAGTGACTTTAAAGGAAATTTTCAGCACACGTTGTTATGGAAATATTTTCCAAAAAGACACATTAATTATTACAAAATTATGCCGTTAGTTATAGTGAGTGGGTAGAAAAATAATTAAAAAAAAAAAATAAAATACATACATTATTATATTCACTCAGATTTTTTTTCAGATATATTAATGCAGAAATCACAAATTATGACTAAGTTATTAGATCATCAATTTAGTTGATTAATTCCCATTTTGTAAATTCCCTGTGTGGTCTTCGCTAAAATTCTTGATTCTTGATGTTGAGCAAATATTTTGCGATTTGTACTTAATAAGTATATGAGTATAAGAGGTTAATGAGGTAAGCGTATTTGAAGAAGTGATTTAAGCCATTGAATTATTATTATTGTGGGAATGTTGTTGTGTTATATAAATTAGCGTATTTTGCTTGTGGTTACTTGGTACTTGAATATTAAGTACTGCAAAGTGAAATTCTAAGAAAATTAGTCAGATGACACTAAATTATATTGTTGCAATATCAAATAAAAAATTCCAGATTTAAATATGACCTCATACAGGGTGTTTCCTAATTATTGAAAAATACTTTGGGAAATGATGGTTCTTGAAAATGTTCTAAGAAAAAAATTGTGTGAGTGCCGGGACTCACGGTTAATATGTTTAAACATCAACGTGCGCGGATCCAAAACGGACTTGTTTTTGCTTGAAGGGGATCTTAAGATTTTTTTCACTGAACGCACCCATCCTAGTATGCAGATCGTAACGTTGCACACCGTAACGTTGCACGACGTAACGTTGCACACGAACGTTCACGTTTTTTTTCACTCTACCGCCAGCATAGATGTTTACACATTAAAAATCGTCCAGGTGGTAGGGTCTAGTTTCCCCCGTTTATGTGGAAGAGGAAATTTTATAAAACATTGATTTAGAATGAATAAATAAATATTAAAAACACCGGCAACACCTACAATATCATGCAATACATTTTTTTTCAAGCCATAAATTAAATACATTCTATTGTTTTGTTTCTAAATAAAGTAGCTTTAATAAACTGCCTTTGAAAAGCAATGGCGCAAAATTTTAAATAGCCTGGTCTTAAGTTGTAAGCATGATACTAGTTAACAATTTACTAAGTTTTAAGCTTTTTACTAAAATATTCTTAGTTTTAAACAATTTTTAACAAAAGAGTTTTTCAATAAGGGCGGGAAGATGTTGAAATTGAATTAAACAGGCTGTGTGTGAAATATTTACAAAATTCTTTTTTTTTTATTTAAAAGTTCCATGTATACCATTATGTATGGAATATGACATCGTTTATATACTCACCTCGGCTTCTTACGGTTGCACGGATTCGAGTCGTCCAATTTTCAGTGAATCTTCCGCATAGATCTGGCTGAATTTGAGCGATGGCCTGTGTTCTGCTCACCTTAACGGCATTGGTGGGTTTTGGTTTATTTGCATAGACCTGCGATTTCAGGATACCCCACAAGAAAAATTCTAACGGGGTCAAATTGGACGATCTTGGTGGCCAATATACGTCACCTCCGCGAGAGTTAGCCTTACCCTCCAATAGTTCATGCAGAATGTCCACTGTGACTGTGTGGCACGTAGCACCGGTCTGTTTGGAACCACCATGTCATTCACATTGCATGCCATACAATTTGGTCTAAAATAAATTGTTTGTCATCGATCGGTAGCATTCTCCGTTGATGGTGATGGATGGCAATGCCATCCGGACTCTCATAAACATCGGCGATGTTTTTGTTAGATCTTGCTTTTCGTTGACGTACGGGAGTTGGCTGATTATTCACTGAATCGGTCGACTTAATTCTGGCTACCAAACGTGCAGCGCATCGGTGCCACAAGAGATTTCGATAATAAAAATTAATCATTTGGACTGTTCAATTGTTTAACTGGCCGTGGTGATTTGGCATCAGTAACTGAATAAGAAACAACAGATTTGACAGATGTCAGCCAAACAACATGGCCGCCACAGGCCGCCAAAATCTACCCGTTCCAGTTGAAAAACCCTTAAGTAAATATAACACTAAACTTGTTTCCTTAATAAACTACAGCTGAACATAACTTTTTCACAATTCTTCTTGTCAAAGTGATATTTATTGAGTTAGTATGATACTAAAAAGCTAAAATAGCATTTTGGTGATTTTAACTTTAATAAAATATTAAAAAGATAGTACGATGCTAACTCATTTTGTGCTTAACCTTAAGGAGCAACAAAAAGTTACCTTTTAGTATGTATATACCGAGTAACGATAGATATTTTGGTTCATGAAAAGAAAGAAGAGAACCAACTTTGGTGAAATGTGCGCTTCTATTTTAGCGGTGGAAAGGTTTAGACACTGGTTTCAGTAAAATCCGCCTGCTGCCAGCCCGTATTTCTTATGTTTGAATATTCTCCGTTTTGAACGACATAATAAAGAAAACATTTTGTGATTACGCTCTCTTAAAACTGAGTCATGCGCCCTAAAAAGCTGAAAATTTGTAGTTAAGCTCTTTTGAATACAGAGTATGACATGTCTACTGCCACCCCCACATTTTTTTTATAATTATTTGAATTATTTGCTGTTGTAGTTGCAGTTTGAAAAATATAATTCGTTCTGAGAAAAATATCTTTTATCTTCCCGAGATTAAGAGATATTATAATTCTCCAATAACTTTAAATTAAATACAATGCTGGAAATATAACAGTGGATTGATGCTTTAAGGGGATTATTTCACTTTATGGCAAATTGAGTTACTAAAGGTTCTATGCTTCCTATTTGTTCTCCGTTTACCCCTAATATGCTACACTTATGTCCATTTCTATCTGTACAAAATGTTATGACTACTTTACTCAAAACATTTTTAAAATTTAAATTTCTTTAGATTTGGGGGTTTGAGCCGGACTCTAAATTGCAATCTTTTCTGGATTCCATTGAATGCCACGCAAAGGTTTAATTTAAATAAGACCAACTTATTTTCAATATCCATTGAGCCAACAAAAAATGTTTTCCTATCTTTCTTTTCCCTTAATATATAAATGTATTCAATTATTGACTACCCATTCCCGTTATTATAAATGATATGATTGGTTATTCAAAGTATATGATTAAATTTTAAATGAATGATCTCATTGAGGAATGATCACATATTCGATGTTGCCAAAAACGCTGCTAAGTGTCTAGGTTTTCTCCGTCGATGCAAGAAATTTTTCTCCCCCTCTGATCTGGCTGTAATCTATAAAGCCTTCATTCGTCCAAAAATTTAATACAATTCTCATATTTGAGCAGGTGCTCCAACAACCCACTTGAGTCTATTAGATAAAATTCAAAAGAGAGCTTTCAAAATGATAGGCGATAGAACTATAATGGAAGAAATTGAAACTCTCGAACACCGCCGCAATGTTTCATGTCTTTCACTATTTTATCGCTATTTTTATAAACATTGTTCTAGTGAAATATCCAGTTGTATTCCTCCCCTAAAACAATTCAACCGTAATACTCGTACTTCTAGGAATGCGCATCAGTTTACCCTGTAGCCCAACTTCGGACGTACTGTTAAGTACAGAGATTCTTTTCTTAGTCGCACTACAAGAATGTGGAATGCGTTACCCGGCTCAATTTTTCCTTGCCAATTCGATGTTCAAACATTTAAAACCAATGTGCATCGGTATCTCCTTTCAAATCCTCTCCCACTTTCCTAAACGCTCGTACTGTGTTTTATCATCATAAGGGTAGTCACAACCCCTTGAGTGCGCGCAAAATATAAAAAAAAAAAAAAAATTAAAATTAAATAATACCTTTGTGATAGAAACTTAAATACTTTAAATAAAGATAATTGAAACCACAATAATTGATTTCAATTATTAATCATACATTTCTTTTAACAACTTTAACAATAATTTATTAGGTACATTAAAAAACCGCATTTCTGGCCTTGACAATGACCTTAAGAATAATAATCAATGTTTATACTTGGACTTAGAGCACAGTCATGCATCTTCATCTTCTACAATGATGTGTTTTTTTTGTTTTTTTTTTTTCCAATATTTTCCTACCACAAACGTATATTAACAAACGGGGAGGTCATCTTGCCATCAATGAAGTCATGCATAACTAAATAGAAATTACCATAAAGCCATCAAAGTACCTACATCAATTATCGGATTAAATCAAGCCGCAAAGCAAAGCGCATTATACGAGATAAAAAAAAAAAAACAGAATTTCAAAAAATTACTTTTTTTCCTCATATCGAAGCAACCTATGTGCTGCTAATAGAATTCTAATTCTCTCATAATCAGCAGTGTGACTGATGAAGTGTTGAGTTCCAATTGGTGTATCTATGGTACAATTCCATCACATAACACTCTTGGCTACATCATCCCAGCCATGCATTGGCATTCGGTTCACCTGGCACGTCGTCAAAATTAATAAAACATTTAACTAGATACCTACATGTAATTACTTTATTATTTTATAAATATATATTTTTTTTTTTTAATTTTACAAAACAGAAGAAAACGAAGACGAAGCACAAAGATGCAACATCGATCGATGCGCTAAGTGTCTGTTACAATATAATATATAGAAATAGCTTAAAAAAGTTGTCATAATTATTCTGAATGCCTTGCAATTTGTCTAAAAATAGAAAGCTGTACATCTGTTAAGGCGAAAATCGTCTTTAGCACTTATAGGTGATCTCATGGGACTAGAAAGCTAAAAAAAGTGTTGGGACGAGAGTAGAAATTTTAACGTGGGAATTTCCTGTGCGAAGAAATATCCCAATAGAGAAAAATCGGGAAACCTGGTAAATTATATATATTATTAGTAGGTATACCTAGTAGGTTTGTGGAGTTAAGAAGAAAAAATATGAATAAGAATTATTAATTTTAAAGCCAACTTTGTGTCGGACTAAGAATTTCGATGGCTACAAAAGTTTTTTTTAATTAAACCAAAAACGGTTTTGGATATCAATGAAATTCTTTATTCTTGTGAAAGTACGTTTGATGCCATTATATATGGAACTCGATTTCTTTTGCATGGCCACCACGGGCACGCTTGCAGAGGTCCAGACGCTAAACCCAATTTTTGACGGTTTTCAAGCATAAATCGGCCGATGCTGCTGCAATTTCACGTTCGATATTCGTACAAAGTTCATCAATCGTCGCTGGCTTGTTTGCATAGACCATAGACTTGACCGAGGCGGTCAAGCGACTGTGTCATTTCGTGAGATAACACGTTCTCCAAACTTGGTTTCCAATAAATTGATTGTGACATTCGCTGTGTGGCTTGTGGCGCCGTCCTGTTGGAACCACATGTGCTCCAAGTCCATATCATCCAATTTGAGGCCAAAAATATTCGGTTATCATTGAACGGTAGCGATCCCCATTCACAGTAACGTGCCGGTCTTGATCATCACGGAAGAAGTACGGCCCAATGACGCCGCCATCCCATAAACCAGACCAAACCGTAAGTTTTTCGGGATGCAATGATGACTCATGGAGTACCTGTGGATTGTGGCCTGACCAATACCGCATATTTTGTTTATTGACGAAGCCATTCAGCCAGAAATGAGCCTCATCGCTGAAGATGATTTTTCGATTTTTAGCGCTTTTAACGTTGAGGCCACTGACTCCGAATTTCGGTAGTAAATTTTAATAATTTTAAGTACAACAACAATTCCACTTAGTTAATGGCGATAAACCTCTTCTCTGATGAACTATAAGAGCATATAAAAACTGAATAAAAAGTATTATAACTGTTATATATATTGCGTGTTTTTGTGCATTTTTATTCAAAGCGAACAAGTGATAACAAAAAAAAACTATACTCTGTCCAACAAAAATAGACAGTACACGTCTTATGGGAGAAAGCTTTTTCAAAATCAGTAGCGTGCCATATTTTTGCACCATATTAACTTGAAATAACTCCTCCACAAAAAGTTGCTGCCCGATCGTGAATTTCCAATAGCATCTGACACAGACCCAACGTCCTATTCAAGGCGCATCTGAGTGTGCACTGAATTGCTGTGGCCAATGGCGATTGGCTGCTGCTTGGTGTACATTCAGAGTTACCCGTGCCCGTTTTGTAATTCGTTCAGCTTTTTTTCCTTGAGTTTCTGTTAAGGTGCTTTTGATTTTCGAGCTTTAATAAAAAGCTTTTAATGATGAGTGTTATCGTGTACACTACGACAACCCTGTGAAAGCTTTAATGAAGAAAAGATTTATGCAATCCACTGTAGCCAGAATGAGAGGCAAACGTCCTATCTTGCCTAAACTGCCAATTTTTGTTGAACAGAGCAGAGTATTATGCTACCTATCTTTAACGAGAAAATGTCAAAACGTAAAAAATAACACCAAAATTGATTTTTGAATTGTTTTTCAAAATTATTAAATGCAATATTATTTGAACTATTGAGAAGCACCAGATTGCAAAATTATAACAAAATCGGTCTAACCATGGAAAACACAGGGTCATTTATTTCGTGGTTTCAAGTTGGTAGCGCTGGTATTTGACACCTGTCAAACTCAGTTGTCATTTGAAGTGTCATAATATTAGTTGAATGTTTGCCATTTACGATAATGGATCGTTTAATAATCAAACAACGCGTTCAAATTTTTAAAACTTACTTTAAAAGTGGTGATTCAAACGTAGCCACTTTTCGTGCATTACGCGATGATTATGGTCGTCATAATCGACCGACTACGCAAGCAATCGTTAAAATTGTGAAGAAATTTGAAGAGAGTGGAAGCGTTAATGATGTCGTATGGTCTGTGCATCATCTTAATGCACGCTCAGTTGAAAATATTGCTTCGAGATTTCAAATTTGCAAGTGTTGCTGATGATCTGAATTTATCGATTTCGCGGCGTTCGCAGCAATTGAACGTGTTATACCGATTTTTTTTGGACGGAGATTGAGGGTCATGACAAGACGGGGCAACAAGCCACACAACACGACCAATTATGGCTTTATTTCGTGAGAAGTTTCCTGGTCGCGTAATTTCTCGTTTTGGCGACGTCAATTGGCCACCAAGATCATACGATTTGACATCGTTAGATTTTTTCCTGTGGGCTACGCAAAAGTCCGTGTTTATGCGAATAATCCCCAAATTCTAGACGCATTAAAAACCAACATTACTCAAGTTAAGGCCGAGATACCAGCCGAAATGTGTGAAAAAGTGGTTAAAAATTACCTCAAAAGAATCGCATGCTGCGAATCTTCACGAAGCGGCCATTTGAATGGTATTGTTTTTCACACTTAATGGCAAAGTCCAAAATTTATAATGAAATAAAATTTTCATCAAAAATGTATCGCTGTGTGTGTTTTATTTAGCTTTACTTTCTTTCGAAACCGTAAAATTAATAACCCTATATTTACATTTCAGATTTCATTCGAGAATCTCTCATGAGATACAGCCACCATACAGCAGAATATACGCACTTCCTGGAAGATAAATGTCTCGATCATCAAGATTATTCCCGTTTTCTTCTCAATGAATATGTGGCACATATCAAAATGCCTTAACTATGTTCACAATAATAATTACGCAACACTGCGCCACACACAAACACAACTATAAACATAAGTTGAAGAGAAACTATCAGGTTAGACTGGCATTTCTGGATGGACAAGCAGCACAAAGGATGCGATTGAGAGAATCTTGAAGTGGGATAGAATTTGCATTTCAAGCAAAATGATCATTCCTCGCTGATAGAACAGGTATTGGATATTATCCAATATACAATACATAAGTTGTGCAAATCCATATTCGAAAAATTATTTTATTTGAAAAAGGAAACACATCAGAAGCTGGATCGATATGAAGAAGCTAAATTATGTGCATTCTAATGTTTTCAAGTTTGTATCTACATACAGTGAGGTCGTTTTTCACACTTTAATGCATCAGAGCATTAGTTTATTGAATATGGGAAGTTTTTCATGAAGAGATTTGTGTATAATCACAGAGGCAGATCAATCACGTCTGATCAACCATTAAGTTGTATGGTGTGCGCACATGATGATCGGAGATGAGGATGTTGAGCAGGGCATACCTATGCATTGGAGTGTGACTGAGACTAAGGAACTGATTTTAATACATTTATTTCTGCGTTTTCATTTGGGACTTATGTCCCAGGAACATACACCACTGCGCCAACATTTTTTTTAAATTCGGCTCGAAGATTTTATGAACTGTTCCCAGATCGCTCAAGACCAAAACGATCGGGCAGTTGAACAATCATCTTTTTGGTGATCTTTTCCTGCATTTGATAGACGTTTCAACATCGCCAAAACGATGATTGTTCATTTGACCAAAAGTGTTGGTCTTAGGCGATCTGGGCAATCGCAGAAATTATTTTCACCTTCTATGGGAAAAGTCGTATATAAATCAGAATTTAGTACAAAACCATGCCATCCGTCACGATACACTTAAATAATAACTGCCTATAATAGTTTACCATTCTTCTTTTGCTTCCTACGTGGACTCATAAAGTTCATGTTGTGTTAACTCTTTTAACATCACGTGCCGGTAAGCAAACATACATGCGGAACTTAAACGCTGCCTATCATCTATCAAGGACCTTGAGATTATCCAAACCTCCTAGCGCTTAACTCTTGGATTTGCACTTAAAATCCCCCAATTTATCATCCTTTGCATTGACTTCAGTATTCCATCTTTTTGCACTAGACACACACCAAACACACGAAATTCTTTCAACTCCACGTACGTAGGTTTAAAAGAACCTGTGTCAATACCCATTCAAAACCACCCAAAGAGGGAAGTTCCTTATGGCATTCTAAAAAGGTCACAACTATCCATAACCCACATCATATACATTTCTATGTATTTGCAATGACACAGCGTGTGGGTGCGTTGCGTTTCGCAATTCCATTCACCACATTATCGATGTTTATCCCGTGGTCCCTCACTTCGTCGCTGTCCCTCACTTCGTCGTTGTCAGTGCGGCCGGTGCGGCGTATATAACATGTATATGAGCATTCAAGACACGGAAAACTCCTTGGCAAGCCCTCAATTGCATAAGGCACGTTGTAGTCGCGTTGTACGTTCGAGCACAGTACACCGACTTCATGTCCGCGACGACGGACGGTTGCGGTCGGCACAGTCAACTTACGCATGCATGCCAGCACTTCTTCCCCGGAATTCAACTGCAGATTGTCCAGCACAAATATTTGCCTAACGTTATTGTGTGGCAGTAGCTATATCGCACGCTTTGCCTCCCCTCAAACAGCAAAACCTTTAACCAGTGCCCATCGCAATCCCACCTGGATGAAGCCCAAAAAGCCTGCGGTTATATACTTACATATAATACCACCGCGACTCGCTCACTGGCCCCCTTTAATCGTTGCGTCCAAGTGAATTTCCTTCTAACACAATTATATGGCTGGCAGCGTGTCCATCAAGTTCGCGATTTAGAAAATTCTAATGGACGCACGTTAGTCTCTGATGGACCTGGAGCTCCATAGCGAGCTGGCAAATAGCAATCCCCTCTTGCTGCCCATCAACGTCACCGCAGCCACCACTCATTTGACCATCAGAGAGCTGACACTTGTGGGGAATTATGCAGAAAATGAGAAACCAGACCCAGAGTAGCCGTCCAGCCGGCTTCGGTTCTGGATTTGAACTTATAACTGTTATTGGCGGTGCGGCGCAATATACCTACAGCAAGTTCACGCATGAAGAGTTCCATCACAATCCCCCCCCCCCCCCTCGATATCATCGTCATCCACGCCAGGCCAGGCTGAACTGACTTTGACAAAAATCTCACAGATTCACTGGCATCTCTCATACATAGATGCATCGCGCAACACACTGCATTTTGTTGGACGCTTGCTCTCTATCGGTGGAGCATTTAGACGACAGATATCAGGGTTTGGGATCCATGGAAATAGACAGCCAGCGACAACGTTAGAGATGCTATCGGTATCGGCGACGGCCGGCGGCGGCGGCAACATGGCGATGGCGGTGAATGGGGTGGTGGTGGTGGCATATTAGGTGTCCGAATGTGCGAGACCTTCACGGTTTGTATCCGATTCGGAGAAAGATTCCGTGATGCCTTATTCCAAACGAGTTCTGGTCTGCTATGCATTTAGTTTTTTTTTTTTTTTTTGTTCTTAGTACTTTCGAAGCGTTAGAAGCCAACACGTTCTGGATTGGATAGCACAGCTAGCTAACAGCTCATGATCTGTTTGCAGATCTTGTGTGGTTTGTCATATGTGTGTGTGTGTGTTAGTGTTTGTGTGGCATTATAATCGCGTATAGTGCCAATGCATTCAGGAAGAAAACATCTGAGTACTTGGTTAGGGTCGTGTCGCTAATTGTTGCAACGGTGCTGTGCTAGGTTTCTCTGAGTCGGTCGCCATAGTAATCACACCATCACTATTATACCGACCGGTAGTGGCAATTTCTTCTCGTATTCTCGCGCACCCAAATATGGGGAAGTGGATTCTATTGCACCATCATCGCCATCGCCATAAGCTGAGGAATGCTGTGGCGGTGGTTGATTTTATCTTTGGTGACATATCAGCCGTCAAGCTGGCAGTAGCCGTAAAGGCGTCAGATAGTGTTGTAAATGCACTAATCGTTGAGAAGTGGAAGAGGCTTTTTTAAGTATTTTTGATAAATGTTTCTGTGGGGACATCAATTGGTTTTTAATGGCTTTAAGAGATTTAAACGTGGTAGCAAGAAGGTGGTTTGTGGAATTAAAAGTAAGTTGCAGTAACTCTTTTCTTGTTGATTGATTAATATTCCCCTCGGTGGCTTCAATAGTTTGGGTCATCAACTCTGCGAAAGGTTATAACTTTGACTGAGTGCAACCTATAGACTCATTTTCCCAGAATAGAGGTTAAGTTCCAGCCTTTTCCGTTGTTCGTTGGTTATGACCACGCACACACCCTTCACACAAAGTTTACACAAAGCGTTTATGAAGTAGAGAGTGAATTCAATAGGGGATAAGGATGTACTTTTTTCTTAAAAGTCTGATAGATATTGAAATGAAATGAAAAAATAGAGTTGGGTAGGTTAGGTTAGGTTGGAAGGGGTGATGATACGGCTAGTCGCATCAGGTCACTCGGATCTCAATGGATCCATTGTGCGCCCCAGGGACAAGGTATAGGAAGGGATAGAGGAAGGAATTATGTTGTAGTGATTGGACCGTTTGGTATGGGGTGCCTCCCTGAACCATCTGGAATTCTAAATGAATTTTAAGATGTTTGTTAGCAGCGACAGAGACGAGATGTCGCCCAGTTCGCCGAAATAATAATCGCCGAGGGCCGCTTTTTTGGTTCTTGTGCTATAGGCTGATGGGGCATTCACAAAGAAAATGATAGGAGCCCTCCTCCGCTTCTTCATTTTGACACCCACTACTTAAGTCGGATGTGCTGATGCCCATTCTACTCATGTGGGGTTCTCATTGAGTTGTGACCCTTTAGAATTCCAACCAAGAGGGACAGTTGAGGCCTGCTTAGCTTGAGTAAGTGTTCTGTTTTTTTCTTATCGAGACCAGAGGTTTCTCGGGACCTGACAAGTCTCGATTGCAGACCATCTGTCGTTTGCGATTTCTAGGAAATGTTGGTGTATTCTAATCTTTCTTGATTTCGGTTTGGCTTGGATCAAGGATAACCCGTTTTTGGCCTATTCATCCGCCTTTCGTTCCCGTGTATATCACGGTATCCTTGGACCCATTGAAGGGTAACTGTGTTGGTTGCATTGAGTATTCTCAACTCGTTGCGGCAACGGTCTACCAGTTTTGACTTTATAAAGATTGAGGAGATTGCCACCTGGCAGTAAATAAAAATATCAATGTATTTGAATTTACTATTTTGCATGTAGTAAGACTTTTTACGGCCTCAAAAACTGCAAGCACTTCCACTCGAAAAACGCTACAGAAGTTTTAAAGCCTTATTGATCTATTCAAGGGTGGATTAACAGAGAAGATGCTTGACCCTTTACCACATGGTTCGTCTTTGAACCGTCCGTAAAGACCGACACATGATTTGCGTTTATGACGCGGTTTTTTGCCCATAATTCCCTATAGTACTGATGGATGTTAGGGCCACGCGTTCGAAATCAATTTGTCGTATTGTAAAGTCTGTTTGAATTTCTGTGTTCGTAAAGTCCCTTTCCAATTATTACACAACTGTATAAGTCGTAAGGCACTGTTGACCGTAAGGAATTCCACATTCATGACGTACGGCTAATACAAGAATCACTATCCTTAACTTAAAAGTCACTAAGGCCTGGTTCTCCACAAGCTGATGAGTATACAGCTGGAAGTTCTATGGACGTATCAGATAATTAGCGCCCCAAAATGTAATCAATCTAAGAAGCTGCCTATTGTGCAACAGGTTTGATAATTTTCAGGGTTTTTAAAATTAACCTCTCTTGTATGTTTGCAGATATTAACCTTAGCAGCATCATTCATAGGTGTTATGGTATTAAAAAGAATCTATGTTTAAAAGAACATCTTAAAATTGACTAAAAAGGCTTAGGGTTTGGAGATGCGTTTCACAGCTTTTCTTTTCTTCCCTTCAGCTTTTCAAATTAATTATAATCATAATCATAAGCTTAAAAAAAACTATTAAAATTGACATATTTATCTTCATATCATTATCACATTAAGGAATCTCAAGAAGTACAATGACAGCTAAAGCTCAGATTCAGCGTTATCTTTGATGCGTTGATCTCCCATTTAAGGTCTGAAAGGCGCTGATAATTGCAATGCCTGTCCTGTACGAATGCAAGTTGACTCTCGGGGGGACTTGATCCAAAATCCTCTTATTCCATACCAAAACGTATGGGTATTGATATAGACAGCAAAATATCAACAAAAAAAAGCTTAAGGCTGACGCGGCTCATCATCTGCAGTTTCTCATTACCTACCGCAAATAATTTTTAATTTCTTCTTCGATGATGTTGAGATTGAGAGACCTCGCAGCTCAGTCCACCCGTAATGCAATGGGGCAGCAGCAAAGTCAAAGTGGGTGGTGCCAAGAGAAGCGATTAAGTTCAGAACATAACAGAGAGCTGGGTTAGGTATATATAGACATTGCGATGTTCTGTGTCTTGATGGCCTAGAGAGTTCCGTCATATACTTGTACTATAGGCTCGCTCTGAACCAAACACACACTCCCGATAATTAGCATATTTATTAAGATGCCACACAAGCTGGCAGAATGAGGTCGACCGATGGGTATTTTTAGTGTTGGCGCAGGTGCGGGAGACTTAATTATTTAAAAAAAATTGCCTTTGGTTGCATGTGGCAATTAAGATGTTAATTTTACCATTATTTTTTTTTTTGTAGCCGCCGCTGCTCACATCCCAGGAGGCTGTATCGGATGAACACCTAGCAAATTGTCAGCTCTGATGGTGTATCTGCTGGATGATAATTAGTATTATACCTACGAATAAAACAAAAACATGATAATCTTAAACACACAAAGATGTTTTTGTTGCACTTTCGATGTCAGGGAAAACTGTCTACGGTTGATGGCTGATAGCAACTGAAGCTATGGGTGGATAGAATGAAAGTGAAAACACGCCGAGAGATGGAAAAGGAAGGCTTTGAAATAGTTCCCGCTCGCCTGGAAAAATGCCAAGTTTAGTCAAGGCTCTGAAAATATTGCAGTAGGGAAAAGCTTCACGTGGAAAACTTATCCATTACTCGTGAGGCCCTCGCTAGAAAAAAAACTTATTTGGAAAGATTTGCTATTACCTCAAAAATATCCCGTTTATACCATAAGAGCTAAAAATCCAAGGTACTTACTATCCAGGGGCTTGACTAAACTTGGTAAAAATTTGGCATTTTTCACGGCGGGAACGGTTTGAAAAATAAAAGATCAATTTAGGCGAAAAGTTCCAAGATCGAATATCAAATAAACCAACTTTTTTTTAAAAATGTTTGTTTTTGTCTCTCGAGTCAAAACTACACAACTGTTAAGTGCCTAGCTAGTTTCGATAGCAACCCCTGCTAGTCCCTTGTTAGAATGTATGCAACTAATTTTATCACGGATGCTGCGGGTGGCGTGTTGAGAGGAAGTGACAAATCCTTTAGGAGTATCTCTTGTCATGATTAAGTGCCTGTGATTCGCCAGAACATTGTAGGTTCCCTCAATTCCGGCTAATAACACGCACACATAAATAGTTAAGAGTTGTAAGTCACTAGGTCATGATTCTACATGAGCCATATTGCGCCACCATAACGTCTTACATCAGAGACCATGGTCGGTGTATTCTAAATTTACCTTTAAAATCCGTGATTTAATGAAAAAAACAATTTTAATAAAAACTTTAAAATACAACATGAACATTTATTCAAAGTTGTGCATATTAAAATCGATGATCATGATCATATAGAACTTCTGAGAAGGCACTCAGTTGTCTACCGTTCCCCCCAGCTAAATACGGCTTTGTCTTCTTTGATAACTTCCTCTTGTTTTTGACATTGAAATTCTTTCCTGTTGTTTTTTTTTTTCTTTAATTTGTAATAATTGCACAATATCGACTTCTCTTAAAGACAAAATGATAGACAGTCTTGATATTTCAAAACCCATAATTCTCTGCAACAAAAAGAACAAATCCACCTTTTAAACAAAGACAACAGAGAATGCAAAATGAAACTGAATTCGAACAAAACATCTTGTCGAAAATATGCAAATTATGAGATTATTTCAAGATTCCGTCTCTCTGACCGCCTGTCAACAAACCGCAAACAAACAAACAACCTGATAGTTAACACGTATAATATTCTCCAATAAGCTACCTACCTCTCAAGTTCCGGTAGTGAGCGCATCAGTCGTTTTGATTGCTTTCGCTGCCAGAACTCACAAAATGATACACACCTGCGACGTGACGACACAAACGAAGGCGACCAAAGACGACGCACGGACGATGACGACGACGCGACGACGGGAAGAAGGCGACTTCCGATTCATAAGGTTTTGAAGCTCTCCATCATCATCAATGTGGTCGAACAAAAGATGAATAAAAACGCGCTGAATGTTTTCATGCAAACGAAGCCGACAAAATTAATGGAATTAGCCGATCCGCACGTGGATTTTCATATAGATACGATACGAGTATATTATATTATATATTGTATAGACTCAGATACATAGTATCAACTCTCAGCACCACCGCATAGGAAGAAAGTGACAACTGGAACTGGACAACGCTACGCAGCAGAGGGGAATAGGTTGAATTCATGCACCGAAATCAATGAATTGTGACGCGAAGACGACGAGGTGAATAATAATTGCACCACACTCAAGATCTATGTTGACATTTGCCAGCTTAAAAGTATTTCTGTTTTGTATTAATTTGACTACTCCGTTGGAGGTCTCTGTAGGTCGAATGTGTGTCAAAGAAGTAAGGGCTCAGAGGTAAGGCGTATTGCATTGAGCTAAAGTTCTTGTTACACCGGTGAAATTTTATGATAGAATCCACGATTAATCTTAAACTTGAATTAGGTTTGAAAATGTACTGGGAGTCGAATTAGTTCTTATTTTCGAGCTTCAAAGGTGTTAAGGGGATTGATAAGGTTCTCACTAGTCAAATGATGAACCCAAATGAGCTAACCTGGATTGAAATTTGTTATGGAATTAAGGCCTCGATGCTGGGGAGGGGGGAAACCACGGGGAATCCTAGGGCTATGGCATTTTTTCTGCAGAACGGCTGCACCCATGATCGACCGGTCGAAGTGGATTTTGATGTCACTACGAACTACCAAGCAAGAAAACAGTGTTTCCATCATGGTATTGTCTTTTAAACTGTAGAGGAAAATATCTGCAGATGGAATCAATCTTGGTGTCTTCAATACCAGTTATGCTTTAAGCGAAAAGAAGACATCTTTATTGGTAGATAGGTACTGTCTGAAAGTAAATCTTGCACGACACCAACTCCGATAACGGATACAGACTGGTCGACTTTTATGCGGGGCGAGACATTGTTGTAGCTAGCAGGCAGTTGCCACATTTCCAAATTCACAAAAAGAGACATGGAGATCTCCTGATGAGTCAACTAGATTGCCAACATTGTGATCGACGCAAGACACCTCTGCGGCATAATGGCTGTCCGAACGTTTCCAGGGCCCAGCATTATCCCGAACCATTACCTTGTTGTGGCCAAGGTAAAGCTGCGAGATATCCCTAAAACCGCAAAAGCAGGGAAATATGGTAAGAAAGTTCGACGACACATTCTTTTTTGATGGATTCTTTAAAATCCCTTGAGAAGCCAGCATCAAGTTTTGGGAACCAGTGGTAAACATGTTGCTGGATTTTACTCGACCATCACAACAAAACCGCTGCTGGTTTGACAATGACTGCCGGAAAGCACATGCATCTAAAAGAATGGTGCGCAGAGATAGAAACGCCACTTTCTCAGAAGGAAAGAAGTGCCTGAAAAGTAGACTATCGAGGTAATTGGGAGGTCTGATAGTTTTCAGAATCTTTACCAAAATGTAAAAACAATTTCCCAAGGTAAAACGACTTGAACGAAAGTCTACAAGGATTCCCAAGGGAACATCGTTGCAGAAACGCGGGATAACTAATCGAATTCCGGTGTCAAGCTGATTGTATCATTCAGCCCAGATGACGTAGAAAGCAGAGTATGCACTAACTCATCGACAAAATATGGTCGGGTGAAAGCATGTCCGATGAATGGAACCTCAGAACAGTTTTCCGATCCATAAGAAAATGAGACTTTCCAAACTACGAGAACTGCAGAAGCATCAGTCTCCTTAACTTCGTCGACCATATATTTTCTGCCTGATGAACACCTGAAGCCGTCCATCAGGAATGTGATAGCGATAGGTCAATATCAGTGTGATGGCTTTAGACTCAGGAAGGTTCACTCTAGATAAAATATTCCCATTTTCGCAGAGCTTGAAAAAAACAGGAACTTTAAATCTATACCTACCGTCCACCTTTTGTATTGGGTTTAAGGCCGTTTATGACAGCATTTACATATGTAGAGCACAAATAAGCACTTCCGATTGACGGGCGCAATAGAGGAAGACTGTGACTCAGGTGGAACACGTGAGTAGAGAGAGATTTCAATCATGCTGGTGTGCGAAACTGGAAATAGTTGGATAGGGACCGAGCTGGCTGGCGAAGCTGGCCTCCCCATCCTGTAGCGCCATCTTTAGTAGCGCCATCTTTCGTTAGAGTGACTTAACTTTAGTTTGGATTTCATGATCTATGTTTAAGATTAAATCAATATCCTAAAGATCAGAAACATGTTCATCGTTACTATTTTATTATTTACTCGTGTTTATCCCAACTCCCAAGCTATTAATAATTTTGTTCGCAATTTGGCCAACCAAAAGACTAGCAACTAGGACCTTTTCGACGCTCAAGCAATGGTCGGTATTTAATTTACTTATTTCCGTTCCTTTCAAAAAATTCCATTTCAAGGAACAAAAAAAAACCTACCGACCAACTCCAGACAAGTTAGTGAAGTTATAATCCCACAGGTATTACCACCATCGACAATTTCAATATTCGCATTGCTCGCGGCCATTTGTCTTTGAACTTCGCAGCCAATTGAGTGTCTTTTTTGTCCGTGCTCTTCAGCAAATAGGTTTTATGAATACCAAAAACAACAACAACGTTTGGTGTTCCTTCAACAAAGTTGCGCATATACAGCCTACGACCAAAACATAAACCACTTTACAGCACGTTCGATTGCGGTCTACATGATGGGATTGGGATTGCGGTGTGGACTGTGGAGGCCAAGAGCTTACCAACTACCAACAGCAGACAAACAACAAAATTCAGGCAGCGCGCGGCGGACAAAAGAAGAACTTGCGGCACGACATTTTTATTCTTCTTCTATGTATCTATACTGCTGATGTGCGCGGTGTCAAAGTTCGCCGACACGGTGGACAAATAAACGACTAGTTTGCTATTCTTCCCAGAAACTACGTTGTCTTCTTCTACTTCGTTTGGTTATGTTGTGTCGCACCAACAAGCTGGCGTTATCCCTTCCTATTACATTCCCTATATACAAGAAGTTAGAAGCGAGGACTGCAACAGAAACGTTTCAGTCGGGCGCGGTGAGCGGGAGGATTATGTTGCTAAGTAATCTACGCTTGCAGAATTAAGTAACAAGCCTCAGCCTTCCTCCTCGATCTTCTTCTGCGTGCGGTCTCAACCATCTCCGGGTTGTAAGGAACTTGATTAATGTTCACTCGCCTGGCTTGAAATCTTACGCTTGCTGTTAGATGAAATTTTGCAAAGCTATCTAAGGGCATAGAAAAACTTGAACAAATAATGAAGAAGATGAACAAAAAAAAAAAAAAAAAAAAACTAAAAAATCTTCATCTCCGTGAGATGGTGTGAAACAGGAGAAAGATAAATCGCAGTGTCAGGATAGATGGTGTGACCATAAGGAACGCCTACGCTATAGGGCTACCTTTTCCGGTTTCGTGTGGTTTGTTTAACTTTAATTGGAGGTGTTCTTCTGTTGCAACGACAAGCCATTCGACTGACTGTGATACAAAGTTCCATGTGTGATGTGATTAATGCTTAGCAATATTGTGTTAGAAGTTGTTTGGTTTATTCTAAAGGTCTTGGATGTTATTTACACATCATTAGGGTTTTTTTATTTCAACAAAAAAGAAATAAATAGTTGGTGTGAGAAATGCAATGTCTTGTAAAAGCTTTCCTTAACATTCATGGAATAAATGAAATTATCAATACAGGAGGTCAACCATCAAGCTGAGTCCACCACAATGGAAACACATGAAATACACTCTTGTTCGTTGCATTAGTAAATACCTTTCTGATCGTTCAATTCAAGTTGTTTTGGATATGTTCAAGTCTGTCAAGTTCGCAAAACAAACTCTGGTGTTCCCCAAGGTTCTATTTTGTCTCCAAATCTTTTTATTATTATTTTTTCAATATTCATGTGTCAGAAACCACTAATCCGCTTAACTGTTTTGCTGGACGACAGCTCCCTCAGCTTTTCATATTAAGATCGAGATTCACATTTCTGTTAAATGGGATATTCGCAAAGCTGTTAAGTTTAAATCTTCCAAGACACAGAGCTATTTATGTAGGTAACGCTTCCATAGCCCATACACTGAATATGCCGATGTTTTGGCGCCTTCCAGGACCCTTACCAGCAAAACGGCGGGTATGTTGGCATTTGCTGCAAGGATGTCGGCCTTCAGATCTTGGACGGTTAACATAAAAGCGGTGTTTCACAAAATATCTCAAAAAAAAAAAAACGCAGGGCCCAAATCTGGGGAGTGGGATGGCCAGTCTAAATAACCCTTTATTGATATAAAGCGCATTTCTCAAAACTACCAGTGTGACCCATAGCTCCATTCTGTTGGAACCAAATGTCCCCTAAGTCTAATTCATCAAGTCGTGGAAAAAACGCAGAACTACTGCGTATGGAGTGCAGGATTGAAGGCTCCGCTGAGGGACTCCAGTTCTTCATCTTGTTACACTCGCAGTTCGTCTGGACGTGGTGACCGATGTAAAAATTAATTTCCCCTCAGGACAGAGCCCAAAGGGACTTTATTGAAGTAGTTTTGGAAAGCGCGATGGATTGCGATCACAGAGCGTCCGATCGAAAAGTTGGCATCGACGGCAAACGGACGCTCCTGACTGTTCCAACGCATGATGGCAACTGACTTGAAAGGAAAAAAACCTCTAGAACCATCTCGTGGAATGAGACCACTCCCGTCATACAGCCGGAATAGGAAGCATTTCAAAAAAAGAAAGTTACATTGCCGCTGGTTTTTAATAAAGCGACAGAGTTTTAACAAAACAGTCTGCCAGTTCCAACTTCAATAGAAATATCGTGCGATATGGCGAGCAAATGGTGCTAGCTGCGTTCAATAAAAGTCGCGTTACTGAACGCAGCAGTGGAACGTGGAACATGAACGCAATCCAACTATCGTGTAGATTTCTGCCATTCCATTGATTCACATGTGCCACATCCACATTTTTATCGCGTCGGTTTGTGCATAGCTTCATAATTTTGGTTTTTTAACACTCCTGATGAAACTGGAGGACTGGACCTCCCATACAATTTTTGACACACAAAAGTGAATCGAAACCTTTGAAACAATAAGTAAACTTGCCTTGCCAATTTCTTATAATTCTTTATATTAAAATTTGGTGTAAAGATCAAAGTAGACAAAATTGAGGGGATTGGAAGTTTTTGTCGGAATATCATGACTATAAGCAATCTAGTTTTAAAGGTCTTGTTTCGTGCTTAGCTCATAGCAACATTGTCGCTGGCCTGTGATTATTTTTAATCTTTATTTCGATAACAAACATTTCCTAGATAGCGATGTCCTCAGAGAAGATAATCCCACAGAGGCAGCTCTCCATAGTCCTTTCTAATCTTCCCCCTAAACCTCCAATATACCCAGTTCAACCCATTACTATTATTCTTGTCTGGTTTTTCTCCATTTGCCCCGTTGGTTTGTTTTTTGTTGTTGTTGTTGTTTGAAATACGAGGGTGTGCTTGAAGTTCAACGGGTGCTACCACCAATATTATAAAAGTTCACCTAACAATCAACAAATATTTACATTCAGGCGCAGTAGATACAATCACGGAAGTGAAATGGTGCGCGCTTGCTCGCCTATTTCAACAGAATAATAAAAACATTTAACAGAACGTTCCATAAAATGTTTTTACATCCAGCAGCAGAGGGCCGCACTACATCGGACGGACTGAGAGAAGAAAAAAGACAAAAACAAAACAAAAAAACAAGGGGAGTTCCTTGTTTGTCCCCACTGTGGTTCCCATGAAGTTGACTTTGATGGTCACTTTGTGAATTTGCTTTCCATCTCAGGCTAAAACTCCTCGAGAGCAATGCCCGATGGAGCGTGTTTACAACCAGCACAACAACGACTCTAGTATGACGAAAATGACGACGTCTAAGACGACGACGACGTCGACCTCAGCATCATTAGAAATGGTCTCTTCGTGCTGGTTTTTGGTTCAGGGAATCGGGGCCAATGCTTTGCGGTGCTGATGGGGTCTCTCCCTCCCACAGTCACCACTGACGAACTAGTGCACCCGCAGAGGAATCTCAACTGATTCCCCCAGGTGCCCATTTGATGGTCATTTGATGCTGCATCACAGCATCTTTTGCATTCGTCCTAGCCACCATCAACATCGCAAGCTGAAATTGTGTGTTGCCTGCCATTACAATTTTGTCGTGGTTACTTTTCCCCACTAACTGATGTAGCTGATGCATCTTGGAAAGAAAGAAAGAAGCAAATCCATCTCTCCCTCTCGCTTCTCTAGGAACACACTAATTTGGCCATGTGTTCACATGCGATGTTCATAAGAAGCGAGTGCAAGCCTGGTGCACACACTATGTTGTGGATGCAATGATGGAAATTGTTCTAATTACATGGCCGTGTAAACAAGTCCAAATGATAGCACGTTCCTGGCACTGACTTTTCATATAATGGCAACATCTCTTAGCACAACCATCACGCGGTGGTCCTGGATTAAATTATGTATATCCATTTTTTTTTGTCGTTCGCGACCTCGGAGTTGAGAATGTGTTATGGTGGTGTTATAATGCTCCTGCTGGTGGTGATGGTAGTAGAATCAACAACAACAAAAAAAAACATGGCGTAGGTTTAGATTTAGGTTGCGCACCTAGCACTAGGAACCGTTATAAGTACTTTGTAAAGGTAACACCAAAAAATTAATGGCATGACCACGACTGTGTGGTAAGAGAGTGCGCTGAATCAAAATGTGCATCGTTTAGGATGATCTGCAGAACTATTTACTCAAACTGCTTTGAGAAATACAAAGTATTAAGAAAGTTTTAATACAAGTTCGATATGACTGTGTTGGTTTATGGTTCAAATTTTGTCGTAAGGAATTTGCTTTATGGCATGACCTTTGAATTGGGAGAATATCAGAAAATTTTCCAAAGTCGATTCTTCCTTACCAAAATTTTGGTGTGAATTTCTATAAGTATAGCTAAAATTTTTTAACTAGTCTATTGTCTAGTATGGAAATATGGGATTGGCTAACAACAAATAAATACTCATAGCCAGATTCCTTCCAAAATCGCTGATCAATTGGTCAAACGCTGCCAGATGCAATAAAAATTCCTCAAGATGACTTTTTGAGCTTTGATTTAAGTCCCTTATTTAATATTTTCTCAAACAGAGTATTTATTTCTTAACTTATTTATGTAAATATGAGTATAAACCTATAAGCCATATCTTCCAGATGCAATTAACATATGTTAAACATTGAAATTGAAAACAAATATTGAACCACCGTTTATCCAAATTAATAGATATTTAGAAAATCGCTGCCAGACGAACTCAAAATTAAACTTTTCAACACATCATCTTCTTTCAATAGGGTCCCCTTAAAAATTTCTGTAAATTATGTTTTTTTGTACTCAAGGAACCTCTTAAGCACGTTTTTCAAGGTGCCAAATGCCTGTCAGGTGTATTCAATATACGAAAGAAATAAAAAAAACGAGGAAGTTGTGAATTCAAGTTTTTCAATTTGTTTCCTAAAATAGAGTATGAATCTTCTTTATTTTGAGAATAAAACTCGACAATGATTTCAAGGGAGTCAAATGGTTCCCACGCCTAAAACAGATGATTTGTTTAAACAAATTTGGAAATTTAATGTATTTTTCTTTAGAAAAGGTCTACATTAGGCTAGGTCACATCACCGTGTGTCAAAAGATCCATTTTGCAAGCCACTATTTATGCAAGTTAGGTATACGGAGTGGTAAGGTAAAGGAGCGAGGGAAAATTAAAGCATAGGCATGGGGAGTGCCGCCCTGAACTATTCTCTAAAGACCATTTGCTGAAACAAAACATAAATATTTAAGTTCAACCTTAGAGGTTATGTGACAGTTTGTCCTGAAGAAAAAGTAGAACATAAGCGTTGTAGGATGAATTTTAACTGAGGGGACCTACAATTTTCTGCCAAATACGAAAGGCCAAGGTGAGACGTCAGAGGCACTTTCTTATGAATTTTCGAGGATTGCCAATAACTCGCAAGAGGTTACCTTAAACAAAAAAAAAATTTCACTTTCAGCTTTAAAGATAGGTAATGAGTTTCTGCCTACCAAGTCTGTGATCCTTTCTTTCTCGTGGACCAGGTAAACTCGACATAATTGAAGGTAATCCCGTAAAAACCAAGTAAAACTTGAGTTAAAAAAGAAAGATCTCAAACAATTTACCAGTTTTATTAAACAATTTCTTTTTTACCAAAAGATAATTAAATGATATTACAATTTATTTCAAAACTTATTCTAAATAATACGGAACGTAATGAGCTACAATAGTAGACTCGGCCTAGGATATTCACAAGCAGCTTGGTCTTCTTACTTACAATTAGTCCATTTCGCCGCCTGAGCAGCTGGTGTAGAGAAAAATGGCTCTCTTCAACATTAAGTCTGCGTGTTTTTTGAATTCATCTAATTTGAGAAGTAAATTCCCAGGTACTTTCTTGAAGATATCACTGCTACTTCAGTGGTGTCGGGAAGCTTGATTTTGATGTTGTTGTAGCCCGTTTCAATAGGTCGTCTTCTTTTTTATGATATTCACTTGCGTTAGGAAGCAGATGAGTTCGGTCTTGTCACTATTAATCTTCAGTCCCCATTTGATGTAGTAGTAGTAGTAGCTCTCCTAGCAGCAATTTCTGGTGCAGAAGAGAATGCGTATGTGATGGTGTCGTCTGCGTAAAGCTTCTTTTTCCTGGTTTGGTGGCTGGTTGATCGGTCGTATAGACCTAGGTATTGAAAAGCAGCGGTCCGAGTTTTGATCCATGTGGTACTCCAGCGTTAATTCCTTTCGTGGAAGATTTTTGTTTTCCTACCTGTACATACAAAAGTCTATTGGTTAGAAAATTTTTGATAAGTCTTACCAAATGTTTTGGAAGTTCAAGTTCCGACAGTTTAAATATATGAGTCCCTTAATCCAAACGCTGTTGAAAGCCTTTTCAATGTCCAGCAAGCACGCAGCTTTAAATCACTGGAGTTTTTCAAGTCCTTTTCACAAATTATCGGCTAAGACACAAGGTGACGAATGAAAAAAAAAAGTTTACCGCTTCGTTACAAGTCAAGTTTACAATTAAAACCTTAGATTGACGGTAAGCTGGGTGAAGCCTACTCTAGTAATGATCTTTTTATTCTGCATTTTTGAATCCTTCAACTCGCGTAATTTTATGTTGCCTCTTACAAAATCAAGAATTTTTGGTTCCCTTACAGTCAGTGGGGCTTATATGGCCTTGATAAAAATAAAAATGTTCAACCTTATCTTGAAGACATTATTTAAGAATTTTAAATATACATAGTTCCAAGAAAGGATAAACTTTAACATGGCACTACATACTCCTTCTGAGAGTCGTTATGGTCAACAGTCCTAGACTATACGCCCATAAACTACATTCTTCACCTCGTTAAATTTTATGTTTGATGTTTTCCTTAACAAACTTACAACATCTTGTAGGTACGATGTTCTTTCTCAATTTCAAATTAAAAATAGAATCAAAGTGGACTTGAATTCCAAAGGGCAATATGATCGAAGGCACAAAAAGAAAAAAAAAACTACAAAACATTGGATACCTTCGTCTGAATATAAACTTATTTTGTTTTTTGTACCAAAAGATATAACAATATCGCATCTGAGATCACATGTCAGTGCTGTCAGCAATAAATCATTAATCGTGATAGAATGATGTCATGTGTGTTAAATGGGATATTCGAGCCCTTTATTGTGTACCTTACCTATACCTATGACTCTGACTCTACAAGTGGTATATACTAAAAATGTATTGTGGGTCTGATGCCTTAACTAGGGCATTATAAATCTTTTATAATTCATTCTTGGAATCAAAAATTTCAGCCTGTCAGGGAGATGGCGGGAAGAATAAAAGTTTTGTTTTTTTTTTTTTTTCTTTAAATCAACCATGAAAGAGATTCTGAAAATCTGCACCTTAGACCATGGACAACTTTTGTTGAAGTTGATTGGTTGAAATTTACTGCGGCCTTGGAGTGTAAAAGTTAAGGTTTTATTACAAATTAGAGGCTAGAAGATTAAATTAATTAATAAAAATATTTAATTTCACCATACAAACATTTTATATATTTTTTTTAGATGTAAATGGAGAGTTTATGAAATTCCAAAACAGGGTGTATCAAAAACCGAAGAAAACTTCTTAGATGGTAGAGATCTTCACTCCCAAAAAAAAAGTTCCATCCCAAATTAAATCTCTCTATCCGCGTAAGGCATGAGTGACTCATTTTAAGACTGTTTCAAAAGACATTTATCAGTTTTATTTATTGGGTTCGTTGTCTTAATGATTTTTCTACCCCTTCAGCTTTGGTTTTGCTCAAGCCTTAGGATTTCCGCTTGCTCGATTACCATGACTTCATGTCTGAAAGTATTAAGATTTTTTTTTTTGTTGAGTTTAAAATCTTAACGGATCGATGGGATTTACATTTTTTTTTTTTTTTGTTTAGCTAACTGAGATTTAATTTCCTAAGAATAATTTTGTAACCAACGCAACGTAACGCAAAAAAGAATAAATCTTAATTTCACACTTTGCCACCTCTTAAAGACCGTGATTACTGATTACCTCTGAGTGTCTTTGTATATCTAATGACCAGAGATCACACTTTTATACGATAGTAGTAGATTTACCATTTTCTTTTAGTTTTTGTGTTATTTTTTTTTTACCAATATCAGACAACATTGCTGGCTAAAGTATTATTATTACTTATCAATTTGGTAATTTCTTTTTTATTTTGAATGTTCATAATTTCAATAATTTATATGCATATAGGTCACATAAATATTATACCGCTTTCATTGTTACGGGTGTGACACAAGCTGGTTTTATAAATAATTGATACAATACATAATCCAAACTAATTAATTCAAACTTAAATAGCATACAGAACGCATGATTTCCTCCATTTTAGTTACGTTGTGTGTGACCTAAGACAACAATTTATTTGGAAATGAGACATCTACTAATATTTATGTAGTGTAAAGTATACTTTTTCAAATATTTACATAAATCTGATCTCTGATAAGACTTGAAAAAAAAACTCCCCAAAATTTAATTTATTTCCAATTGTTACGTGGGTGACACAAGTTAATGTTACAGGTGTGACTAAATTTGACTTGTACGCAGGAACAGGATATACAAATAAAACCAAATGAAATTCTAGCTGAAATTTACTGTCATCATAAGTGTAGATAATCATTGCTCACACGAAGTAAAAAATATCATTTCCTTGGAAAATCAAGACTTGCTCGCCTAAGATTAAAATAACCACTTAAAGTGAATAAAATTTTTATATGGAAGAAATTTACATGGTAATATTTCCATATCCTATAAATAACTAAATAAGTAGAAAAATAAAATGTTTAAATTTTTATATACAATCTTGTTACGAGTTTGACACAATCTCAATGCTTTGAATTTCGGCTCAGTAAATTTTTCTAATTCAATGAAATTTTGTTTGACTGTACTTCTTACTTCCCCAAATTTATTACAAATTTATTTACAAAAACACATAAGAAGGTGAAACTATTTTTGTTACGGGAGTGTCACTTACCAATTTATGAATAAACTATACGTATAAAGTCATTTTGTATGTACATACTTCTTAATGGCCAAATTATACTTAAGCCTGCTCTTAGTTTGTATAAAAGAATAATAGGCAGAAAACACACCGGGTGAGACAAAACGTTTTTGTTTCATAAGGCACGAAAACGTGTTTTGCTTAAACACACCAACCGAAGCACAACTAAACAAACAAGACAAAACAAAATGATAAAACAAAACAAAATTTTCCACAAGAATTTCCAAATAAATAAAAGGCCGCGCAGTTTCTGGAAAAACCATCGACAACGAAACATGTTTTTTTTTCTGTGTCACTTTTGTTATTTTGATTTATCGTGTTCGGTGTGGGTTGCCAATTAAAACTAAGAAAAAATGGCTTCTGAAACATTAAAATTCAAAATGGTTCAAGATGTAAAATAAGAAATAACACAAAATTAATGTAAGTCTGTTTGAGGCTCACAGATGCGAAAACTACTGAACCAATTTCGCTGTAGTTTTTGAAAGTTTGTTCCTATTAGCAGCGATATGAGGATTTACTAAAAAAACGCCTACTACCACGCCCACTTTTCTTATATTTGAGTTTTCTCCTTCTCTATAGAAACATTTTTTAATTAAGCTCTCTTAAATATAAATTATGATAAACATGTAATTTTTGTTGAAAATCCATCCACGGCCACGTCCCTGTTTTTTATATGTATTTGAGTTTTATATTAAAATATTTAATATTAATACAAATATGAAATTTTGTAGTTGAGCTCCTTTGAACCGAAAGCATATTTTTTTTAATTTTTTTGAAAATTCGAGAAAATAAGTGAGCGTCACTTTCATTTAATTACATTTTTCTTCTTATACAGAGTCGTTCCCCTAATACTTGAAATATAATTTGGGTACATTCTAAGAAAAAATCGTTCTGTAGTAAGGGTAAATTTTCAATCATTTATTGGGGATTTAAGAAAAAGCTAACTCTGGTGTGCCCTTACCCAAGATATTCTCATTTTCTTACTTACACATAATATTGTTATAAGTATTGAAATTTTCTTTTTATCCGGGGAAAGCTGGGGCGGGCAAGCTAGTAAAAAATAAAAAATGTCATTTTCACTTTGAAAATGAACTAACCATGCCTTTCTTTGTGTTATTTTATAATCTTTGTTTAAAAAAAAATATTAAACTTTTAATATTTTGAATATTAATTTTAATTTGTTGACAAAAGGCGTGTTTTTTATAAAGTCACGAAGAAATTAGTCAAATATGTTGGGGCTAAGCAATTTACATGTTAAATGCTACAACAACTAATTCCCTTCGGGCTTAGCTAAAGCAGAGAATTCTCGCGACTTAACCTAAGAATGAGGAAATACTTTTTATCGATAGTTTGTATGGAAACTCCATTTTGTTTCTGTAATGGCGTCCCTAATGCTTGATGCCGTTTCTTTCAACGAAATTCCTCCGAGCCTGCAAAAGAACTGGTCTATTGTCTTATAATAAAGATTGTGAGGTCGCTGCTTACTTTATTTTTTTCTCAAATTTATTGCAAAAATTTATAAAAACAAAATTTTATTTATCTGTTAAAATGGCATCCCTGCTTATTGTTCATGTTCATACCAAAGAGTTCATTGAAGTTGTATTGTGAAGTGGGAACATAGTGAATGTGTAATTAATTTCTATCTTCAATGCAAACTAACTGTTATAACAACATCATATATACGAAAGGAATAACATCAGAGCTATAACAAAAAATTCTATAATAGCATTGAGTGTTTATTATTAAATGAACGGTGAAAAGTAATTTAGTGAAATTAAGTTGTAAAACACATTCTTTGCGATTTTTCCTTTGGTTGTTTTATTTTTTTTTGCGTTTCTTTTTGAAATTTGTCTTTGATTGATTTGAAAGTAATTTCAAAGAGGAAGAAGATTGTGCAAAAATTTTAATGGAACCCACATCATTACCTTGATGAAAAAAAAAATATAATAAAATTCAGTCATAAAAATATACAAAGAAGGTCCGTCCGTTAATGATGCATAGCATAGTTTTATGAGTTTTATTTTTATTTTTTTTTTTAGTTGTTGAATTTAATGGAAACAAAAGAGTTGTAGTGAGAACTTTGTTATTATTAAGTGATAGTTGATTTGATAGACATTTGAAAATAGAAAGGCAATGATGGTGGAATTTATGTTTGTTTTTTTTTTTTTTGATTTTGCAATTTGGTTTGAAAATTTTTAAATTGAGAGATTTTATTTAGTTTGAGAGATTTTTGGAAAGACTGTGATTTCAAACCCACCTAAACCATTTTAACTTTCATGGTATGCACAGAATTAATCAACAAAGTAGGTAAAGCCGGAATAAAATAAAAAGAATTTAACAAACGCTATATTCCTCTGTTTTATAAGATAATGATTATTAAATTTTAATTCCGATACAAAAAACACTAAATAATACATACACCCCCTAAAACACAAAAATAATAAACTTCCTAAGGCAATCCTTGTTTGTATTTAGACGTCGTTATTTACTTTCTTTTTTTTCCTAACAGCACAAATATTTACAAATAAGGTCTTAAGTAATCATTTAAACTTAATGGTAGTATTAAAAAATGGTCAAAGACTCCCACCGCTTCAGTGATGGATAGATTTTGCAAAATTGTGAAATTGTTTATTTGAGGCTATGGCGGAGTAAAAGTTCAAAAGTGATATTTTAAGGAAAGTTATGGTTCATATTCGTGTGGGTGGGCTGCTAAGCGAACAAAATTGGAGGAACAACTGAGTGTACTCCCTTCTATCTTCTTTTTGTTCGTAATGATATGATTGATCTGAATATCGTATTGTATTGTATTGTATTTTGTTATTATTTTCATCACCTAAACCAAAATCAAGAAAAACAAGTTAGTAAGTTCATCGGTCTGTGTTTCCAAAGGTCTATACGTTGGCTATACATTGAGCTAGAGCCTAAACGGGTAGACAAATTTAAAACAGAGCATTTTGATTAATTAGAATTATTTGTCTATAGCTCATGTAAAACATGGACTTCCCATGGAACAATTTTGTTTTTTATCAGATTTTCTCAAAAATGGGGCAATTTTTATTGAATTTTTTAAATGAAATGTCCAAATTGATTTAAATAAATCTGCTTTTCAAGATTTTGGCAAAACATCGACAATCCATACCATTAAAATGGAGCAAAAAGTCAACTGTAAAATCCCGATGATGGAATTTACTTCTGAAACGCGTTGCCAATCTCAAAAAATAAAAGTTGCGTGAAAAGTAAATTGAATGTAATAAAATAAATAACATTAAAAATAAAAAAAAATTATATTGATTTATAAAATTAGAGACGAAAACCAACCATGTATAAAATGGAGCCCTAATTTTTTGTTTGATATATTTTAACAAATAATAGTTTTCGACTCTGAAAAAAAGTATAAAAATCAGTTAGACTCAATTGTCATTTGCTAAAAAAGTATTAAAATATATTGCAAGAAAGTCAAATGCCACTTTTACGTAACTAAAGCAGGCTATACCTATAAGCCAAACGCGCATATAATTATGTAACAAATGTGTGTTCTTGCTCTCAAAGTAAGAACTAATGATCATCATTAAAATTATTTTATCATATTTATCACAAATTCTATTATACTCGTATTATTAATAATTTTCTTTTCAATGTGTGTTGGAAATTCTCTGGCGTCGTTGGTCGTATAAACAAAGCTTAATTTAAAAAGTAATTTATAACTCTTATGTCAATTGCACATAATAATGGCTTGATGGATAAAGAAGAAGAAGACAAAAATATAATTCTTTTTCAGCTTGATTGTTTACTAATGAAAAAAACAACGGTGTGTTGTAATTAAGGAACCGTTCGATGCTGCATTAACGACAGGTTATATACATAAATTCTAAGAGATACTAATTAATCTCATAGAATATTGATTGCCAGATAAAAAAAAACACTCAGGGAAATAACATATCATCATGTAAAGGGTCCGCCATCTAAAGTTTTTTTTAACTAGTGCTTATTTCGTGAATGGTAACACTTAGCTCATGTCTGATTTGACAGATAATTAGTTTTATCCTTTCGCTGAACGAATATGGTTGTGTATACGCTTCGCTAAGTGGGCCTGCGATCGACTTAGAGAAGATGCCGATTTTGCCAAAAAATCATCTTTTCAGATGAAGCTCATTTTGATCTTGGCGGGTAGTAAACAAGCAAAATTGTCGCATTTGGGGCACAGAAAACCCGCACGCATACATTGAAAAGCCGATACACCCAAAACGAGTTACTGTTTTGTGCGGATTTTGGTCCAGAGGCATAATTGGGCATTTTTTCGAAAATGAGCAAGGAGTGGCCTTTACAGTCAATGGCGATCGTTATCGGGCCATGTTGAACGAATTTTTGTTCACAAAAATTGAAGAGGAGGATATTGGCAACATTTCGTTTCAACAGGACGGTGCTACGTGCCACACAGCCGAAGCTACACTCGATGTTTTGCGCCATTTTCAAAAAAAAAAAGAAGTTATTTGGCGGACCCTTTATAATCAAAAAAAATTGACCCCCTTTTGATATTTATGTACGATATTTACATAGGAAAAAAAATGTACTATAGTGCAAGTTATAGATTCGTAAAAAAATGTATTCCTGATTTTGATCAAACTTGATATAACGATGACAAGGAAGAAGAAACAACCGGCTTTCACAGCAGTCGAAACGGGTGGGTCGATTTTCTTGAAACTTGGTACATAACAAAGGAACTGTTGAGGAACACTTTATATTTCTCAAAAACATGCGCCCACAGATTTTTTTTTGATGGACAAATTGGTTGGACAATTTATTTTGATTTGCGCTTTTCTCGAAAACAGTTCAATTTGAACTGGATTTGAAAAAAATATGGCAGGTAACCCAAGATATCCAAAATGTTGAATAGTAGGTTACAAAATAATGTTCTCGACATTTAAAGGCTGTCTCTCAAGGGTTGTATGGTAAGTACTGCACTTTTTATATCCTCGTCTTGAAAGTCACCTTAAATCATTAAGGCGACAATCTCGAGGCCACTTAGGCAAAAGTGGGTGAAACATTTTTCGGCTTTAAATTTAGTTTTAAAATAAGAACTTCCATAGTTCCCAACCTAAATTCAACGGTAAAATAGGTAACCTTATGTTATTTTTTATTATAAACCTCATTTGCATGAATTTGCACTGAGCTGCGGTAAAGAGATTTTATTTGAAGTAAATTTCCGAACGTATAAAACCAACCCGCACTAAGGAAAACCGAAATAAGTTCAAACAAGCTACATAGACCTTTAACGGACATATTTAACGACCAAATAATTTTGCATGACCAAAAATTAAGGCAAAAATTACTACCTACAATTTCCCAAAAAATTATTAGTCATTTCTGAAATACGTATATACGAATTACCGAACTTCGTCTTCAGATCCACCGCTCGTCTTCAATGACACTTCTATCAGCAGGCTAGAAAAAGCCAGTTATTTTGAAGCACAGTTTACTACTTACTCGACGCTGCGTTATGACTCCTCGTGTACTTGAGAGCTTTAATGATTGGTCAAATCTTCCGCACTCGTGCAGTGTCAAGAGTTCTCGAAGATCTCGATATACACAAATCCGCTGGGCCATTGTTCTGAAGAAGTGTTCTTTAACGCTGGCAAAACCACTACATAAGCTTTTCTATCTGTCCTATTCCACTGATCTCTTTCCGTTTTGATGGAAAACAGCATTTGTCCAGCTCATCGTTAAAAAAAGCGAATCTCTTCATCCTCTTACTGTTTGCCAATTTCACTTACGTCTCTTATTTCGAAGGTCATGGAAACGCTTATTAACCATCATCTTAAGAAATATCTTGAAGAACGAAAGTTTCTTATTTACTGATGGCAGTATTGCTTTCGTACCAATAAACGTTCACTGGTGATCTGATGATATATGTCACCGAACAGTGGAACAAATCATTACAAATCATTGTGGCGAAAGAAAGATTATTGCACTTTATTTTTCAAAAGCATTTCATAAAGTTTGGCATCAAGCTCTCTTATCAAAATGCGTGCATTTGGTATCAAAGAAGCTCTGCTTCGTTGCATTAAAAATTTCCTTTTGGGCTGTTCAACTCAAGTCTTATTGGACGCTTTCAAGTCTGACACAAATTTAATATTGGTGTTCCACAGGGCTCCGTTTTATTTCCGACTTTCTTTCTTATATTCATAAACATTCTTTTATCTGAAACTTCTAATCCATTAAACTGTTTCGCAATCGACAGTACACTAAGTTTTTTTTAAATTCGTTTCTTGATTCACATCATTTTTCTTTGGATGTGAACCAAAATCGCCAGCATATGATAACCTCATTAAATTCTGATTTCGAGAGCATTTGGCAATGGGGAATCAAAAACATCTTAGAATTTAGTATTTTTAGTATTTATTTATATATACACCAGAACTTAATATTAAGATAAACATCTTTTAGATAATCAAGCCTTGAAATGGAATTATATTATAAGATGAAATAAATAGTAAATTATTTAATATAAAAAATAATAATAAGTAAATAATTATTAAATTATATTTAATACTTTAAAAACTGAATGTTGTCTCCTGTCGTTTAAGTGGATCCCGCCTCCCATTCCGCTTTTTATGAGCGGTACTTGCATATGAAAAACTGAACAGCTTTGAGTTCTCAGAATTCGTGTCGCCGACCACTTTTTCAGGAATGGCCACATATTCATAAGCTTTCATATGACATAAGTTTCATCACTGACGTTGAGCAATGTTAAAAGTGGGCAAAAATTCCCATGGTCCTTTTAAAGAGACGAAATCAAGTTGTTTAAATTAACAATTTAAAAAAAATATAATTCGAACTTAAAATTTGTAGAACGAAAATTTGATGTAGGTTCATACGTAATTAAGTACTGTAGGTATAGTAGCCGGTGTTTTTATTTATTGGTGAGTGCGAATGAGTGTCTTGCTGGAGGTCTGGGTTCGATTCCCATCATCCTCTTCAACCTAAATAAATACAAAAAAAAACCGTTACGGCCTCTTGCGAGAAAGTAACAAATCCTCCAAGAGTATCTCTTTGTCATGAAAAGCGCCTATCGCCTTAGCCGTTCGAATTTGGCAAAAATTTGTAGGTCCCCTCTATTCCCACAAACAAACAATCACACATATAGGAGATGTCTGAGAGTTGTAAGTCCTGGCTTTCCACGAACTGTTGCCCCACCAACTTTTTTTTTAAGTACTCATTTAATGTTAATTTAATGTTAGACTGAAGAGGTTAACGTATTTAAGTTTTTAAAAAAAATGAAAATTACAGAAAAATTTGTGTTCTTAGTAAAAAAAAGGTGAAAAAAGTATAGAATTATTTTGTCTTCATATTTAAAAACAATTTAAGGCCAAATATAAAAACAAATATAAATAACAACCATCCTATTAGTATATCATATCCATTCTTAAAAAAAAAAACAATTTTTTTCTATCCAATTTTATTTTTTTATTATTTTCCTACGTCTTCTTGAATGAGTAAGTTTCTATTAAAAAGATTTATGACAAGTTATTCTTTAATGATATTTCATATTTTTTCACAACTAAAAGACAAAGATTTATGATTTCTTTTGCCAGGTGGCATTCATTTTTATAAAATACCTTGTTCACTAAATCATCCAACACCCACACACAAAGCAACAATAAATGAAATAAAATTGGAAGAACATTTTTACCGCAAAGTTAAAAAAAAAAATATTAAAACAATTCATGCATTTCTTTTGTTTGCGAGATAAAATCTTCTTGCCAAAATGACATCAGAGTAAATGTGTTTTTAAAAAAAAAAAAAAAAAACAAGTAAAAAAATGTCAAAGTTACATTTACTTGAAATGTTTTAAATGACAAAATATCGGGGCTTTCAATAAGAGCGCTACAAAAGTTTTTTTAAATAAAACAAAAACGGTTTTGGATATCAATGAAATTCTTTATTCCTGTGAAAGTACGTTCGATGCCATTATGTATGGATTTCGATTTCTTTTGCATGGCCACCACGGGCACGCTTGCAGAAGTCCAGACGCTGAACCCAATTTTCGACGGTTTTCAAGCATAAATCGGCCGATACTGCTGCAATTTCAAGTTCGATATTCGTACGAAGTTCATCAATCGTCGCTGGCTTGTTGGCATAGACCATAGACTTGACGTAGCCACACAGGAAATAGTCTAACGGCGTCAAATCGCACGACCCAGGCGGCCAAGCGACTCGGCCATTTCGTGAGATAACACGTTCTCCAAACTTGGTTTCCAATAAATTGATTGTGACATTCGCTGTGTGGCTTATGGCGCTGTCCTGTTGGAACCACATGTCCTCCAAGTCCATATCATCCAATTGGGGCCAAAAATATTCGGTTATCATTGAACGGTAGCGATCCCCATTCACAGTAACGTGCCGGTCTTGATCATCACGGAAGAAGTACGGCCCAATGACGCCGCCGGCCCATAAACCACACCAAACCGTAGTTTTTTTCGGGATGCAATGATGACTCATGGAGTACGTGTGGATTGCTCCCTGACCAATACCGCATATTTTGTTTATTGACGAAGCCATTCAGCCAGAAATGAGCCTCATCGCTGAAGATGATTTTTCGATGAAAATCCAAATCATTTTCAAGTTGTTGCTCAGCCCAATTCACGAACATACGACGCTTCTGGTGGTCAAGCGGCTTCAGTTCTTGCGTCAATTCAATCTTGTAAGGATGTAGGCCAAGATCTTTTCGCGAAATTCGCCACAACGACGTCACAGAGATGCCACACGCTTGAGAACGACGTGTGAGAGACACACTTAGGCTTTCTGCAACTGAAGCCTCAGCGGCAGCAATATTCCCGACACTACGGGCACTTCTTTGTCTCACTGGCACGGGAACATTTTGTACTGTGCCTGTGGATTCAAATTTTTCCACTAGACGCTCAATTGTTGATCTGCTAGGACGATTATGACGACCATAAATTGGACGTAGCGCTCTTAACGTTGAGGCCACTGACTCCGAATTTCGGTAGTAAATTTTAATAATTTTGACTGGTTGTTGGCTCTTATATCTTTCCATCATGAAATGGCAAACCTTACTGAAGAGAAATGTCAAAAGAGCGGCAAGAAATATGGCGTCGTTTGCTGTCTCTGTTGCTCACACCTTAACGTCAAGTTGTTTGCCCAACTTAATATGACATTTCTTTGTTTCAGTGTTTGACAACCATGGAGAGGTACACAAAACACAACTGAGCAGCGCGTTAAGATTGTTGAAGCCTTTTACGAAAATGGGGGTTCAAACCAAAATGCATTTCGTGCACTTCATGATATTTTCGTTCAGCATAATCGACCAAATGTGTCCACAATCGGTAAAAATTGTCCGCAAATTTCAGCAAACCGGGTCTGTAGGAAATGTGAAAACACCGAAGCATTCACAGAGTGACTGTTTGGTGCGGTTTATGGGCTGGCGGCGTCATCGGGCCGTAATTTTTCGAAAATGAGTTCGGCCAAGCAGTTACCGTGAATGGTGTTGGCTATCTCAAGATGATAACGGACGATATGTGCTTCCAACAGGATGGTGCCACTTGCAACACAGCCAACGAAACAATGGCTCTTTTTATCTCACGTCGTGGCGATGTTAATTGGCCGCCACGATCATGTGATTTGAAACCGTTGGACTTCTTTCTTTGGGGATATTCGAAAGAAAAAGTGTACATCAATTAGCCAAGAACAATCCAAAAGCTAAAGGATAAGATAATTCGGCACATTAACGACATTGAACCTCAATTGTGTCTCGGAGTCATTGAAAATATGGACCATCGGATAGAGGTAAGCTACCGAAGCCGGAGCGAGCATTTGGCCGATATTTTGTTTCACACATATGTAATTGTCATAGATCCTTCTATCATACTAAAAAATATTAAGATAATTCTCTGAAAACTTTTTTTTTTATTTACAATTAACATCGTGCGTTTTCGTTGCACCACCCTTTAGATTTGCTTCCTTTGAAAAATTCATTTTTATTAAAGTTAAGATTTTATGTAAATGTTCCGTATCTTTAAGTTTTTCACAATATTTTTAATAAAACAACTAAATTAAAGATCTTTACTTCCATTTTATTAAAGATAGAATTATTAAGATTGAAAGATAGGATCATAATTTTATTTTAAAAAGCTTGTAACTATGCAGTTTTTTGAAAGAATTATTTATATGTATTATTTGTCTATGCATCTATGTGAATATTTTCGCGGTGAGTTCATCTTTGAAAGTATCAAAACAATATACAACTGTTTTTACTACTGCCACCCATATAACAGATGATATACTTAAAATTTGTTAATAAACTAATTCAAAACTACACAATTTTTATCACTTTTAAACATCACACTTCACCTAATTCAGACACAATAATTTTCTAAAACCTGCGGTTAAGAAATTAATTCAATTTATGATGCATTCAATTCATCTGATGTTTTTTTTTCTGTTTTTTGTTTTTATTATTTAACAAAACATCAACAATTATTACTTAAAACATCAACCAAATAAAATTTCAAGCGTAACTCTAACAACACCGTTTGCTTTATGACCCGAAAACAGTTCGTATATATAATGTTTGTAGATACATACATACCTATATAATAAAAGTTATGAACAACTAGTTTTTGTTATATTCATCCCATCGGGCTAAGATAATCTATTAATTGTGTCTAATTAGCCCTTAGGTGTGCTTAATTGTCTGTTTGATGGTTTTTTGTTTTGAAAATATATAGTTATAAATAATAAAAAAAAAAAAAAACAACTCACGAATAAGATGTCAAGGCTTAAATTTCATTGCAGTTGCAAACCAATCACAAATCATTCTCAAGATTGTCTCTGATGAATAATGATCGCAACAATAATAATTAATTTATTATAAAAAATATTTCTATGCAAATTATGCATTGATGATGGTCAGAAAAATACAATAAAAAAAATTAATATTTTCCTTCAATCGCAATGTGAAACATGATCTCTTACTGATTCATATGGCGCTAACATTATTGTTAAAATGTTTGAATCTTTGCGAGTACCTATACACCAATACATGTGCTTCTAAGAAGATGGGTTCTGAAAAGATTTAAGTGTCAAGTTCAAGATCATGAAATACCGACACATTTTCATACCAATTCAATCCGGATCTGCAAACTTCATCATACAAAAAAAGGTTTAAAATCACAAGAAAGCATCAAGCAAAACCCTGGCAAACTACTTCACGGTAATTAATTAAAAACCAAGCTAAGAACCCCGCAGTTTGCTTAAAAGATTCCCATTTTTAGTGTCGCTGAAAATAACAAAAAAAAAAAATGTCAGAAGAGAGGTTCCACGCATACGCAAATGCATATCAATCATTTTGATTTATAAGTGTGATCCATTAAAAACCTGAGACTGATTAATTGGATTGGATTGGAGTCATTGTACGAAACTTACTGAACGCAGGTTGAGCTCATGATCTCTCTATGGTTGTTTGATATTTCCTATATGGTTCGTAAATTATGAGGTAAAAGCTAAGTATGTTTTCTAAGTTTCATTCTTAGATAAATTTGGAAGAATTGAAACATTAATATAAATAAATTAGTGGTGCGACAGCTCGTGAAGAACCAGTGACTAACACTTCCAGCCATTTCACCATGACTTACTCCAAAAAAAAAAAACGGCTGAAAAAAGTGTCCACCCACTGGTATAATCCAAGAACAAAGCATCACAAACCATTTACTCACAAATTTCTGCGTATAAATTACAACGATGCTCATTTTTACCAAACGCCTCTGGTCTGTCTGAATAAGAACACACATCGAATAAAGCTGTCATATTTATTTAGTTTTATTTTTCAATCAAACAAAGACTGATCTTCCATTTATAAATCAATCAGAAATCGTCTTATTTTTACTGTCGCCGACGCCGAAGCGACGCCATCGCCACTGGCCGCACCGTTAAAAAAAAAATATATTGTATGGAATACAAATCTTCCAATTATGCCTTCGGTTCCTGATTGACACTCAAAGTCTATACTTCTGCTATCCTTCTTTTAAGCAATACCAGCTCTATGCCAATAAAACTTCACATAAGGATCTTCTCTAACACACATACATATATCACCGAAACATCGATCACTTAAACGAGAAAATTAGCCAACGTCAAGTCGAGCGGGATCTAAAAAGAAAGTAAGTACAAAAAAAAAAAAAAAAACAACCGATGCAATACGTCCATCTATACTACACGTATCCTTAGCCTAACGACTTGTCCATATATTTAGATAGTGCGGCACAGAAATAACTTACCATGTCGCCGTCTTCACTGGCCAAACACAGAACCAATTTCAACCAACAGCAATTGCGGCAATAAATCAAACAAAGAGCCCTCATTACAGTCGAGCGGCCTTGCTCGAGCAAAAGTCCGCCCAAACGGTCCAAACTCAAAACACCATCAAATCCAGAATCCGCACTCTTGGGCGCTATAACTCAACCAAGTTATAGCTTGGCTTTTTCTATACGTATACACAAAGCCATATACTTGCTTGTATATCCCCAGACCCATCAGACTACATTGGTGTTCTGGTTGCTTTCTTATAGAATATGTGTATTCTCCCTGTGGAGTTTTGGGGCCAGTTTTTGGCCTCATCGGGAGCACAGCGGCGCGCGAAATAACATTCTTCATTACATCACACGGGCGCGCGCAGGCGCAAAAGAATTTCACTCTTCCCCATATCCACACCAAGCACCACCACCACACCATGCAACACATGGCTTGGATTCTTCAGCCTGATTTGAAAGCGATATTCCGAGCACGATTTAGAGCCAACTGCTGTGCGAAAGCTGCTGGGGGAATTCTAGGGTGATGCGCTACAATATCTACACAGTTAAACCTCTCGTTAACAGCAGCTCCAGTTTCTTAGAATTATGCTAAAACAGTGCTTTATCATGCGAGAAAAGTATCCAGCGAGAAATATATCATGCGAGAAATTTATCATGCGAGAAAAGTATCATGGGAGAAATATATCATGTGATAAATATATCATGCGAGTAATATATCATGCGATAAAAATGTTATGCGAGAAATATATCATGCGATAAAAGTTTCATGCGAGCAAAGTATCATGCGAGAAATATATCATGCGAGAAAAGTATCCTGCGAGAAATATATCATGCGAGAAAAGTTTCATACGAGAAAAGTGTCCTGCTAGAAATATATCACGGGAAAAAAGTATCATGCGAGAAATGTATCATGCGAGAAATATATCATGCGAGAAAAGTTTCATGAGAGAAAAGTTTCATGCGATAAAAGTATCCTGCGATTAATATATCCTGCGAGAAATAAATATATCATGCGAGAAAAGTTTCATACGAGAAAAGTGTACTGCGAGAAATATATCACGGGAAAAAAGTATCATGCGAGAAATGTATCATGCGAAAAATATGTAATGAGAGAAAAAATCATCTTGGCAGCGTTGACCAACACCTCCAAAATTTGAAAATAGAAGCTCTAAAAAGTTAGGTGTTAAAATGTATTGAAGAAGTTTTTCCTTTAAGAGAACTGCCCGCCGCAATGAGAAGCTCCACTGTATCAGCTCCAGAACTCTTAGATGAAAGAATGATGGTGCCATGCCAGTCGTTGATAGTGGAGCACTCGGTCTATATGGACATTAAAAAAAACTTCCTTTCATGGTGCGACTCTATCAGCTTTTTTTCTTCTTGTTTCACGTCCTTAGCAAATACCGATGGCATAAAATATAAATAATGCAACAGACCAATAGGTATAGCAGCTATAAACATGCAAAAGGGTTGCAAGGGACTTTGGTTTGTAGCAAGACAATTATCCGCCCTGCTGGGCCCAAGGGGACTTCATAAGGATTATCGTCGTGTGCTTGCGGGCTTTGTATATGATTGCGGTAGTATTTCAAGTCAACCTGACATAGTTTGTAACAAAAAGAAAAAAAAAACATTCATATTTGGCGAGAGAAGTTTAACACCTTTTTGGGAAACGCTTAGATAGGTGGGACTTTGCATTCAATTGTTTCCCTGGAGAGAGAGAGTACCTATATGCGTTTATACCTTATCTACCATGAGGGCCAAACTACTGATGCTGCGACATAAAACACTTTTCAAGGATGTTTATCGATAAGGTAGTCCATTTGCATTTAGTTTTTTTTTTTTTTAAGTTGGAATTGATATGGCAGTACAGTAAGTCCAACCTATAGTCCCTTAGTTCACTTGTTCAATCAGAAAAGTTTGAATCAATAGTGGAGAGGATGTAAAGATAGAAATGAATTAAGGAATTTCTTTGATTATTTAATTTCATTAATTTTAAATAGGATGGCAACCCTTTTTAGGCTCTGATTTAAAGTTTTTCCATTTCATCGTGTCAAAATTAGCAGAAGTGAAATATTTGAGTAAATTTTGTATCGCGTTCATAAAATTCAATCAATCTTCAGTTTTATTTATTTTTGCTTCTTGAAATAGTCTTAAGGACTATTCACATGAGAGCTACCAAAGGCCAACAGATGAACGAATATGCGTCCATTTTGACATTTCTTTTTTACTCTTCGCGAATGACGACCACCAAGAAAACAAAAACGAAGGAATTTTGAGGTTAGTTGCGCGCGAATAATTTGTTCGTTGAAGTGTGGATCGTATGTGGAACGCGAATAGAGTTTGACAATTAGTAACAATCAGATTGCAATTCGCGACGACCGATTTGTTTTCTCAAATTGATCTTATTTTAGCAATTAAAAAGCAGATTTTGGTATCTAAACATTATAAAAAAAAACATTTTCTACGATTTGTATTTGAATTTGTGAAGAATTTAGGTTTATAAATTATTTTAAATCATATTTATTCGTTGATTCATCGGCCGTTGGTCGCTCTCATGTGAATAGCTCTTGAAGTCCAAGACAGCATGGCGACTGAATGGCGCTTCTGTTCCCGTTTGCAACATGGTCCCCTTTCACACGAGGAAACTGAGTTGCCAGCAACAATCAGTTTGTCGGTGAGAAGGGCAAGAAGTAAGAGGGGAAAATGAAACCTCCCCGGTCAACGATTCGAGGAGATTTTTTTGACATTCCTCTTCACACACAGAGTAGAGTGTGTTCAACCAAGCTATTTTAAAAGGAAAATACAGAAAGTTTCCACGATTTTGTTTCTTCGTGTGAAAGGTACAGGAGATTTTTAAGGAAATTAAAATAAAACGTCAAAAAAATCTCCAGCAACTTGTTTCCTCGTGTGAAAGGGGACATGGTTTGGCAGCAGTTGACTTCTTCAGTTATTTTGTAGAACAACTTAAATAACAGTTACACTTACTGGAAAGGGTCACTGAACACACTCTTTGTTGTGATTGTGATGGTTGACGCGTCCGTGCAACTCTGTAACACCTCGTTCGAAATGTACAGCGGTTTATTTATGCCCCGACAAACGTGCGCGTGCACAAGTAGATTCTTATCGAATTGTTCAAACGAACAACCATCCAACACTTACCTCATTTTTTTCGCATTTACCAGCGAGAATAGATGCATTTTAAATATTAAAACTGCACCGTATAGAACATAAAGTGCTTCTTGCTATACTTACATATGTAAATATATATAATGCAATCAAGGCACGTCTCGTCTCTTCTTGGATGGAATCTTATGCCCAGTAGCTGCTGGAAGAACTTTGCCACTCTGCGAAGTCTGAACACGACAAATGTGTCCAGGTTATATAATCGACAGCAGTGAATCTTAATCACTTTGTGTTCTGGTTATGGTATTATGCAAGATAAATAGCGAGTCTAGCACCCTATGTATATCCAAACCTATATACGTCTAACGTTGAACTAATAAAAGTTTAACTTTGTTGGTATAAATCTCATCGTGCGAAGCGCGCGCCATCTCGCCTAGAGGGCAATGAAAAATGATTACTTCAAGTGTAGGTACAACAAATGAAGGAAGCTCTCTATAGGTCTTGATAATATGGCTTTAGTTCAATGCCAAATGTTATCTACATCACTTTGTTAGTTTCGATTTATTTTAACGGGTTACCATTAAGATAAATTTTGTATTCAGAAAAAAAAAAAACAGATTGCAGACAACTGGGGTAATTTCGCATTTATCATTCATTCGATGAATGTATTGATGCTGTTTTTGAAGGACTGACAAAAAACATATTATAAAGGGTTTTCCAATAAGAGGTGTTATTTTGAATAGCCCGCTATTTCGGTAGCTGTCACTTTTGAAGCTATCATTTTTTGACATTTGACAAGTAGAAACTACGCCATTAATGAAAATGGAACGATACACGCTTCAACAACGCATTGAAATTATTAAAATTCACTATAAAAATGGTGAAAATTTGGCAGAGACGGTTCGTCGGACCGCAATACAGAAATTGGTGGACAAATTCGAGCTGTTGGGACAAGTTAGTGATGTGAAGAATAAAACCCGTGCATGTCGCTCAAGAACAACTGAGAATATTGCTGTTGTTGCCCAAAGTGTTGAAGAAAACCCAGGTTTGTCCATTCCTCGTCGTTCTTTGGAATTAAACATTCCACAAACGTCATTACACCGTATTTTGCATAGAGACTTGGGTCTTAAGGCTTATAAAGTTCAGTTAACACAAGAACTCAAGCCGGCTGATCATCAACAACGTCGTGTCTTTGCTGATTGGGTCCTTGAAATGCATGAAAATGATCCGGAATTTCATCGAAAAATCATCTTGACTGATGAGGCCCATTTCTACCTCGGAGGCTACGTCAACAAGCAAAACTGTCACATCTGGGGCTCGGAAAACCCAAGAGTTATTGTTGAAAAGCCTCTCCATCCTCAACGCGTGACTGTTTGGTGCGGTTTATGGTCCGGCGGGGTCATTGAAACTTACTTTTTCGAAAATGAGGCTGGAGCAACAGTTTCAGTCAATGGATTGCGCTATCGAGAGATGATTAATGATTTTTTATGGCCGGAATTGGATGGTATTGACCTGCACAACGTTTACTTTCAACAAGACGGCGCTATGTGCCACACAAGCAATGAAAACATCGATCTTTTACGGGAAAAGTTTCCGGACCGTGTTATCTCTCGAAGAGGTGATCACAATTGGCCACCGATATCTTGTGATTTAACACCTTGCGACTTCTTCCTTTGGGGCCACGTGAAAGATAAGGTCTACGCCAACAGCCCAGCGTCGATTCAAGACCTCAAAGATGGAATTCGTGAGGCTATCGAGGACATAGGGCAGCCACTTTGCGATTTGGTTATGGAAAATTTCATGAAAAGGATATGGTCCTGTAAGCGTGGTCGTGGCGGCCATTTGGCTGATGTTGTGTTCCATTATTAACGGCATACCTTCCTCTTTACAATGAAATAAACATCCGATCATTTATCTCAAAAAATGCCATTTTTCTTTGAATATCCAAATAACACCTCTTTTTGGAAAACCCTTTACATATGTATGTAGTTTTGCTATGGGCAATATATGTAGCTATGGTCATGATGTTAGCCATTTATTGGCGTAATCATGTTCAATGACAAACTATGGGTACAAGATGGCAGAAATAATGGCATTTTGTCAATCGTGTATACAGAAAAAAAAAACTCCTGGTGATTGCAGTATTACAACGGCAGTTACTGAACTGTCAAAAGAATGAGTTTGTCCATTCTTCTCCCAGCTTGTCAGTGGTATAAATCCAGTTTTATGCTGGACCTAAATGACTGACAAATTGTCGCAATTTATTTCACAAAACTGGCAAAACTAAATTCATTTTAAATGACATACATTTACACGAAGTCAAATAATGAAGTTCTTAAGATATTGGCAATGTGCAATGTGTATTCATTCCGTTTGCCCTTTAAATTACATTATTCACTTTAAATGTGACATTTTTTTTATCGCCTTTTGTTTTATTTTTCTTCTATTTTTGATGTGTAAACATCTATGCTGGCGGTAGAGTGAAAAAAAAACGTGAACGTTCGTGTGCAACGTTACGTCGTGCATTTTACGTTGTAGCACGTTACGTTACGAAATCTGATTTGCCCCGACCAAAACAAATGGATTTTAACGCGACCGACAATTCGATTATACTTTATCGCGACCATTCTTGTTTTTGCCAACGACGAAAGCAAATTGTTTTTAGCGCGACCGACGATTCTATCATTTTAACACTTATATTTTTTTCTTTAATTTTTAATTTTTCCCCGAACGAAATGGACGCGACACTAGTAATTAAAAAGAAAACAAAATCAAAACAAAAATAATAATAGTCAGCTGTAGGGATTGACAATTGACTGTAGGTATGGTGGATCAATGGCTGTAGGTACGGTAGGATATCGGGTGCGTTCAGTGATACAAATCTGAACTTAAATTCTACGTTTACATTATACTGCTTTTAAACGATGCAATTTCTTCTTGCAATTTGTAGGCTGTGATATACAAAATAGCTGAGGTTGAACAAATTGCAGAGTTATCGGCTACTTTTGTACTTGCACGAAGTTAACATTCATTAAAAATCACAGCGTCCAATTCCATAGGCGATTGATGGTGTCAATCGATTGAAACTGCGATTTTAGTGATTTCCACTGACAACAACTGCAACTAAATATTCTAAAAACTCAAGATATATAATTCGCCGGCTATCTCATAATGACATTCATTTGAGGTTCGTTCAGTATAAAATTAAGACTGAACTTTTTGTAAGTTTTACTCGATGGAAAGATGGAGTTTCATAAGGGTTGCAAGTTTGTTGACAGTTCTAACTGGATATTTTAATTAGGCCCCTGTCAGTCAGGTGCGGTGTCATTTAATTGAAACCACGATTTTAGTGCTCTCCGCTGACAGTTGTTGTTTGTCGATGCTTAGAGAGTGATTACCATAAACAATAACCATGTGTAATGTGAAGTCATCTTAAAGTTGAGAGTGAACTACGAAGCAGGACCTTTCAGTACAGAACGTTCACTGTTCGTTGGACACTTCACCACCAGCCTTTTAGTGCTTGGAAATTTCCTTACAGTGGTTGCCCCACTGGGTATTTCGCTGCCGTTCTTTCAACACTAAGCTTTTTAAGCACTGCCTACAGATAGGTAATGTAGTGTTAATTATTCAATATGTTTCTTTTGATGACGTTCAGTAACAAAAATCAGGCACTTGGACAAACGTTGATGTTTACACATATTTAACCGTGAGTCTTGGAACTCACATATTTTCTTATAATTTTGGAAAAAATTCCTAAAATTTGTGAATGAGTGTTTTTCACCATCAGATTGTAAGGCCCCAGTTTTAGCTATCATTGAAACTCATCATTGAAAACTTTAATGACTAATTTTGGTACCTTTAGAAAGTGAAATCAGTATTTATTTTGATGCAAAAATAAAGCTGATGACTTAAATTATAATTTTTGTTAAAAAAAAAATTGAATGGGGTCCACACTTCGCCATAAAATGACGTTTAATTTTTCAATGATCATTGATAAGGTAGTTCATTCATTGAAATAATAAAAGTCATTTTATGTGGACGGCTGGTCCAAAATGAAAATTTTTTTCGGCACATATTAATAATTAAGTCACTACCTACATATTGGCATCAAAATAATTACTAATTTTGCCTTTTAAGTGCCTCAAAAGCAATCATTAAAATTTTCAATGATGGTTTTCAATGATAGCTATAACTGGGGCCTAAAGACGACTTAATATAAATGACACTGACAGTTTACAGTTTTATGCTGGACTTACACGACTGACAAATTGGCAGTATTCTGTCAGTAAACTGTCAAAAAATTGGCAGAAATTGGATAAATTCATTCTTTACTGACAAAAAACTGGCAATTTGTCAGTCGTGTGAATCCAGCGTTATAATAAATTGGTTTTACATGCATAACTTTCTGAAGTCTATACTGGGTTCAAAAACAACAATTATATTTAATTCCAAATGTCACTCGAATATGCCTTTTGCGGCTGCAATAACAAAAATTAAAAAAAAAAAACATTTAGATGTGTTTTTAATCTATCGACATTGTTTACATCCTTCCATGGTGGTTGACAGTTTATTAGCTTGACAGATGTGAAACGAACTATGTTTTTGACGTTTCTAGAAGATTGCTCTCCAAATGTCATCGTAAAGCACAAACATTGTTTATTTCGAATAGTAAAATGTATTTTTTATTAGAAATCTTTGCCCGGGTATTAACCAACTGTATTATCAACGCAAATTATCACTTTGTCATCGATTTTTTGTATGAAAAGCTATCGAATCAAATGATTTATAAAATGGCAGATTAATGTCTTGAAATTGAATTTTTGTTTTAATTTCAATTTATTACTACGCGGAATAGTTTTCTTTGCAAGATTTATTTCTATTTATGGTGATTAGTGTTTGCTTTGGGCAAGTCTAGAGCCATGCGAATTTATAAGAGTTACAACAGCTTATCCGGCCCAGATCCTTCCACCAGTAGCAAACTTCGGAAAGCCCGAGTTTTGGTCAAAGACGCTTGAAGCGCGTTGATGTACGCATGCGTATTCACTCACACCTAAAGATGTTTCACATCAAAAAGAGATAGATGGTTTTTTAGTGCGAGTTTAAAGTTAAACCCCAGTTAACTCTGGATTTACTGAACAGATGCCTTTAATGTTTTATACTCCGAGTTTGTTAAGCCTCATGAATTCTCTACTGAGAAACTGCTTCTTGAATTAACTGTAAATAAATGTATGCCACGAAGGAGAAGTGTCTTAGAAGAGTGAGAGAAATCTACTTTTGACAAATCGTAAAGCTTTTTTTCGTCGTTTACCTTATGGCTTGTATTGTGTTTTGTTAATTCTAAATATGTACAGTAGCCGTGTTTTTTTGCAAGCCCCAGGAAATTGGTCGACAAAAAATTACGTTGGGGCATTTTAAATGTTAAATGCAACAACAACGAATCCCCTTCGGACTTAAATAAGCGCGGAGAATTCTCGGGGCTTAGCTTAAACACGGAGAAAAATTGTGTTACCGGCGTGAATTGCATACTTGTTATCGATAGTTTGTATGGAAACTCTGTTTTGTTTCTGTAATGGCGTCCCTAATCCCCGATGTCGTTTTCTTTTAACTCCGGACTTGCAAACAAACACAGCTAGTATCAAGCTGTGAAGTGGATTGTAAACGAATTCACGAATACATGCTAAGGATGATTCACGTTAAAAATCGATTTTCCTTAAAGGGCTGTGTTAACTGGACACATCTTGGAAGCCAGATAGGTACCTATAAAACCAATCACGATAAATTAATCCTTTTTGATTGATTATAGGTATTATAGTATAGTGCATCTTTTATAATCTGTCACATGTCACTGTTTTCATTAATTTTATATTTATTTAAGTCATTTCAAGATTTTGTATGTGTATTTATGTTTTTTTTTTTTTCTCATAATTCCGTAACTAACGCCCTTTACGATAAATGTATTATTAAGATGGAATAATTTACCATTTCCATTTAATCTATTCCCCATAAACATCAATGAGTGTTTTCCAATAAATTGCAATCAGAGTTAACATCATCTGATACTTGGAAAACTTCAAACCACGCATACGGGTAAACATTCTATGTAAAATCAACAAATGCCGCATCGGCACCTGTTTATTAATTCAATCAAATACAAAACTCGTCGCGAGTAAATGAAACTAGCAAATAAAATTACATTGCAATCAAATATCTGAGATAGCTTAAAACACGGCTACCAATATAATGTACGGCTTGATTTTCTATGCAAGATGAGAGGTGCTCCTCGAAGAAATCGAGTTCATGCTCCAGATTAGACGTTTATCCTTGATTATCAAATTACCTTCTCCGCCGCTCTAAAATCATTACTTTCACAGAGAAGGTGGTTGGCTGGTCGAACGTGTTCCATTTAAACTTCCTAATAGTCTCTCGAACTATGTACATGCAACATGATATACCTACATATGATGATGCTGTGTGTAAGTTCTATAAATCTGGGTCTTCTCGTTTCTGTCTAATAAAGAAGCTTGTTTAGCACGTGCGTTGCCGTCATCGTCATCGTCGTTGTAGTTGGGCAAAGATACTCTCTCGGTGTACAACAACGGCAGCAACAGCAGCAGCGGCGACGCACGGCGGCATGCAGTGATGTGTTTCCTTCCACTTCTTGGTTCGTTCCGAACTCGTTCCGAACCAAATACATCTTTGGCCGCATCGAGTCTTAGGATTAATCTCTAAATTCTATGAGCAAACACATTTTTATGAACATCGAAAGAGTTAATATTGATGAGAAGGACTTTAATCTGGAATATGCATCTGCCGTTTGCCGATCTCATTAAAGACTCTCAGATGTGCTCTGCTGCTGATGATGCAGTGTTCTGCGAGTTCTGATGGCGTGCTTGGGTGTTCGGAAGAATTTATTCCAGATATAAAATAGCCAGGAGGTAACTTGGTGAGGATCAATTAATATTAGTTCCACTTGGTTTGGTTACGCTATAAAGATGATATACATTGTAGAAGAATTTATGACATTTTTTTATTGAGAGTTAACGATTATTATGTTTAATCTTGAAACAGTAATCTTGTGGACTATAAAACGGAGAAAAAAAGATGATAAAAATGGGCTTCGAAGAGGAGCAGAAGCATATACAGCTAGATATTTTGCTTCCATAAAAAGCAATACCAAGTATGAACAAAAAAGGATATCACTTCGAAGAATTGGTTCTTTAAAGGTCTTGGTCATGAGCAGGCCTCACAAGTTGGCGGCGATGTAAAGACAAAAAGAGATGAAAAACCAATATTTAATAGCTTCAGATGACCAAAATAATCATGGTGTGAATGCAACACAAACTGTCCATTACTCTATGTATATAGCTATAAGATAAATAGAAATTATTAAATCCTCCTAGCCATCAAATTTACATAATTCTTCGTGTATTCTTTCTCTTTTCCTCCTTTCCCTCCACACGTACCAACAGGAACTCATTTATGAATTGGTTAATAAGAAACATTACAAATTAGTTGCCGAGTTATGCTTGTGACCATCACGCTCAATACTAAATGATGTCCCAACTTCTGGGGTTCGTTGAGGAATGAGTTGGTTTACTGCTTGAACACTATAACATGAGGGATTGAAGACAGCTTGAAACTTATTTCAACCCCTATATAAACACTCATCGAGTTGAAATTGACTTGTTCGCGTGCATCAATTTTGAAATGTCAAAAATGCTGCACGGAAAAGTTAAAAATTGGTGAACTCTTGCAGTTGCGGATGCAGCTCCGTTTGCAGCGACAGGTTGCGTTGTGGTCGCAACATTGAAATTATGTGTATTCAATATTTTGACAGCTAGTACGGCTGCAGCTCCGTCTCCATTGCGTTCAGGCAGTCAGTTTGTGTTATTTTAAAACAGAGATTGTCAATGCTTGGAACAAGCAAGTTCGACTTTGGATACAAAACCACATCTGAAGTAGCCAGAGTCAAGCAAGACACCCTGAGTGATAAACTTCACCCACCTAAGACACCAACAAACAGTTGTTCGAGTATTGCAAAATTATCAAAGATGTAGTCAAAACTAGTCTTCCAGATAAAGAGTCTTTCGATTGAAGCATAAAAAAAAAGCCAAGCAACTGCTCTTTAATTTGAAGATTGGAACACAGGGTATACGAAACAGGGAAGCATAGAGAATAGTAAAGCCACTTTCAACAGCTTTTTAATGGGCATCAAAGAATGATAGAGCAAGAAGTTGACCCACACCTAGTCAATGAATACCAAATTCCATCAAGCAGTATAAAAGATCTATCTCTACCTAGCTTAGAACAACTAGGTCCCAGATTCTGATTGCTTACCAGCAGAAAGAGGTCATAAAATACGCAGGTAATGTGTTGGAAGGGCGCAGGAGAATGCATCAAATTATCAACAAAGAAACGGTGGAAGGCAGGATGCCCAATGAATGGACCATCTAAAAAAGGCGATCATATGTCTAACAAAAACTATCGAGGCATATCCCTACTGAAGAAAGCATTGAAGGTCCTACCGAACTTATCTACGTAAGTCATTTTGCAATAATTTAAGTTGCTAGAACAAGTGTGGCTCCTGGGCTGGGAAATCGACAATAGACCAATCGTCATGAGCTCTACCTACATGGTGATGGCCGAACTCGTAATCCCGGGAAAACTGATCTATAGCTCCCAACTAACAATTTAACTTGTATAAGGTTCTAAACAAGCTATTTTCAGACTGCTATAAAAACAATAAAAGGCCTTATGCAAGTAATTTTGGCGCACATTACGCAAGCTATATAACTGCTATAAGACCTTTGTTGACAGGTGTTACAGCAGCAAATAGCTTTTCATTAAATGCAATTAGCTTGGCTCAGATGGTTATTTTATGACAGCTCTAATACTAATAGCTTGCTTTGGATGGCATAAAAAGGCCCTACAAAAGCCATTTGATGACAGCTATTGCTAATAGCTTGCTTTAGATGTTATAAAAAGGCCTTACCCAAGCCTTTTAATGACAGCTATTGCTAATAGCTTGCTTTAGATGTTATAAAAAGGCCTTACCCAAGCCTTTAAATGTCTATATAAAGGCACAAAGAAAAACTGATTTAAAAAAAAAATATTATCTTTGTATTGTTTAGTATTGCATTATTTTTATTTATATTACATTTTTATATATATTCCCTCCTCTCAGTCAGCTCCCGAAACCTTTTCCACCGCATTCTGTAATGATTTAAATTATATTTTAATCATAAAAATTTTTACTTACCTGGGTTTGAACTCGAAACCTTCCGCATACCACTCCAGCACTCTACCACTACGCCACTTCGTTGTTGAGAAAAATAACATCAAATGTTAACAAGTTGAAACCATATAAAGATAATATAAAGGGTGCGAGATATTTATCTTTGTTAGTATTTGAAAATTATTAAAAAGTTGGTTGTGTTTTTGTTGACAACCGAATATTAATTTCCATTCTTAAGAAATTCGAAAAGTTTTTAGTTCAAACGCGCGTGAAAGTGGCTGTGAAAATAACATAATGAATTTCTTTAAAATTGTGGGAACGTCAGAAAACGGCAATAGCCTTTTGTCTGCTGTTCCAAATCAATGGGAAAAAATGGCAAATTAATGTGGCCTCCCAGATCATTACTGGACAAATGTCTTAAAAATGTCTTATGTCGCGAAATATGTACCGGATGCACTTTTCAAACCCGTGGTGCCAATAAAGTCCCTCATTGCTCAATTTCGTGCAAATGATCTCCTTTGGAGTCCTCAACAGCGTTCGCGGATCTTCTGGCAACATTTCCCCAATGTCTGAGTTTATTATTTTCATAAGATCCTTTAACGCCGTATCAGCTATTTGGTGCTCGATAGCCCATTTCCGTACATGAATCTGAAATTTTCTATTCCTATCCATTTCAGAATCATCTTCACTTGACGAGTCAACAAAGCTTTTGGAAGTGTAATCATCATCAGCTACAAAAGATTTGGGGTTTCATTATATTCATGATAAAACTTTGTCAAAATGCTTAATGTTTACTTTTACCTGCAGTATTAGAAAAGACCCTTTCCAAAATACTATCTAATGGTTGAGGAAATTCCTCCACAAAAGTATGCTGGCTGCGACTATTTCCAATTGCAGCAGAGGGAACAGTCGATAATTGCTCGCATCTAAGATCTGTTCTTTGTTCTTCCAAATTTTTTCAAACTTAACGGGCTGTTTTAAGAATTGCATCTCTGTTTTTTTGCACTTGCTTTTGATAAGTTCCAGATCTTTTAAATTTTGTCCATGAGTTATTCATTTCTGTAAGACTTAAAAAGTTATTTCTGTTAACACTTCTTTTCTTTTTTACGATGTTCAGTACTTACTTTTCTTATTTTATTTATATCTGATTTTATTTGTAAGAACTTATTTATAAGATTCTTGATGATAGCATATTAATTATGTTTGTATAAGGCCTTTATAGGCAAGCCTTACACAAGTTGTTTGCTTTGACTTGTCGTGAAGAGCCTTATAGCAGCTATAATTTAATTAACTTTTAGTTAACTACTTTGGAAGGCCTTATACAGGCAATTTTGAACCATTATCTACAAGCCTTGCATAGAACCTGTCAAACTCACTTCTAAAGGCCTTATAGCAGCTATTTTTTTTATTGTATAGGTTTAAAAAGTGTGGCTTGCGAAAGTTTGCCTTATACAAACTCTATACAAGCTATTACTTGCCAAATTCGAAAAATTGGACCTTATACAAGCTAAATTGTTAGTTGGGCTGTGTAGCGTGACAAGAGAAAATACGCTGTATAATTATCAACAATAGACCCTCCGAACTATTCCAGACATTCAAATACAGGTTTTCGGCACCGAGATGCGCTATCATGTTATCTCTTCAATATGGTTCTGGAGCAAAAAGTGCACAGGACAGGCGTTTACACGGAAGGAGATTTATTTGACAGATCTGTCAAATTACCATATGGTATATGCGAACCATATCGACATCATCAGCCGCTCCCAATGTGTTGTAAAGGTGTCTAGACATGCGCAAGCACATGCAGGGTTTCGGCACCAAGATTCGCTGCCTCATGTTATTTCTTCAATCTCGTTCTGGAGAAAATAGTGCGCAGGGCAGGCGTTTACACGGAAGGAGATATATTTTACAGATCTGTCCAACTCCTATATAGTATGCTGAGCATATCGACATAATTGCCAGCTCCCAACGTGTTGTAAGGGTGCGTGTCTATTTAAGAGCACTTTCACTAAAAAAAACTCTCAAAATCTACTCTGGATTTCCTGTTTTACCCTCCACAAGCTAATTTCATGAGTGTGTTCGTCTACGAGCTCTAGGTAACTGCTTGAAAACTGATCATAATATTTTTACTTTATGAACACGCACCATAATAGAGTTTTTTACGGCAATTGAACAACACGTGAAAATTGTTGATTTTGAAGTTCACATAAGGACAATAAGATCAAGTACCTGCAGGCTTAAAGAAATCAATCAAATATCTTCCCACTGCCTATGGCAAAACGTCATCTCTGCTGGCATTCACTTCGAGGCAGAAATGGAGTTAACATTTGCTTCATGAGTGACGCGTTGGGCTTAAAGCTCCTTTACTCGTACTCGTAAGACCAAGTGCCAGCTCTACAGAATCTTTACCCTGCCAGTCATACTACTCTGAGGCGCCTGAGTGCTAGAATATTAACAGAAAGGAAGAGCTGATAATGTGCTCTTTCGAAAGAAACGTATTTTGTCAAAAAAAACTTATATTTTTCGGAACTGACGGTAAGAAAAGATTCTAATGTATTTTCGGTAGGAAGTAGGAAGCCGAGAAGCTTTTAAAAAAAAATCCAGCATATTGTGATCTTCAAATATTATAATTTTCTATACAGCATCAAAGAATGTCTACCTTGTAACAACACTATCTGCATTAATTGAATAAAACATTGTTGCAAATTGTCCACAACTTGTGGCACATCGATGTTATCTATCATCATCGCATTTAAAGCGATAATTATGTTTGTTTTTGTTTAAGGCCGACATCAGGGGTCCGGGAGCCTATTCCAGCTTCATATCTCATTTTATCGTCTCATCTCAACTCTATTATGCTTTTTTCGGAAGCTCAATAATTGAAGATTTATTTCGTGATTAGAATAATTGAATGACGTGCCTTACACACAGGTGGGCATTCATTCCATCTCGCGCACTGCCAACAACACAGGTGATTATGTGTTTGCTGTATGGTGTGAGGGCCGCTGTCACTTGGCTAAAATTGACGACAGATATTTAAAAATGGTCATCTTGATGTATTTTTAGAAATGCAGTCAGCTCTGATGAAGTTGTATCTAGCGCCCTTCGGTGTCAATTTAATTGCATTTGCCTTAGAAGTGATGAGATGACTTACAAAGACGATGACAATCGACGGCGGTATAGTGACTACGAAGACGACGCAGCTGGAAATATAATTCTATGGAATTAGCTAGACATAGAAGCCATTTTGAATGCGCAATCACCCCTGGATATCCTTCTCTCGTAAACATGCCATTTCCATTACGTCATTTGAATCTGTCATCTATCGGGGCTTTGTTTATATGGCACAACACACAGTAGGCAGCTTTATCGTCGCGTCGCTGGTGGTGGCGGCATTATTGGCCTTCATTAAACCATACCCAGATGGCTGCACTTAGAATTTCCTTTTTCCTGGCAGCGCTACACCATTTACTTGAGGTGCCATCGCAGATACAATTGATCTTTGGCCTAATAGATTGGAATTACCCGGAAGTCAATTAATACTCTGCGTACATGGGAAGCGCATAAGCGCAGCAAGGCGTTCGTCGTAGTCGTCGTGATGGTAGTCAGTCGCGATGTCGTTGTCGCTGCCATGCATGCCGTCGCGTCGGTCGTCCTCTACATCTTTGTTGTTCCAAGTTGCACTGGGCTATCCCCAGCACTAATTGAACTCGAAATTAGTTTAAATTACATGGACGTGCGTTTGGATGCTAAAAAGACGTACCGCTGGCTAAGGTGGAGGCCCGATGGGTAATATATTTTGGTTTATCAAAGACGCAGAATGGATGCATTTGCCTCGATCGACGCAACATCAATAGCACGAAATGTTGATGCAAAATCTCGATTGTGGGCTTTTGGAATTGAGTTTCATAAGGCAGATTATATCTCCTCGAGGAATCCATGATTGCGAAATTAGAATCAAAAATCAAGAAATACGTTTGGAGAGCCTCCCAAGAAGTCATCAAATCAAATCGTATGCTTGATGATAATATGATGTGATAATTAATGACAGTTAATTCAATATGAAAGCACTAAATATTTTATACCCCGAGCTCGCAGCAGGTTCTTAAAAAAAATGTTAATTTCGACACCCAGCTCCCGCGGAATACAGTCCTCTTTTGATACAGTGCGATAGTACAACGCGATTACCTGTGGTCAACACAAATCATAAACTAAATCTCGCCCCTAATCCCAACTAATTCAGATTCAGTGATCCCTAATCCAAAAAACCCTTCTCTTTATCTGATAGGAACAATGGCAACCGACCCCGGTGGGGGTTCCCGCCAAAACCCGTGGTCTGCTCTTGATCCAGACATCATTAGTCCGCGCAGAAAAAAACCTTACACTCAGAATTACAATGACTTTCCCAGCTTGACACGCTATGAAGTCTCTAAAAAAACCGCGTGCCCCAAATTTATTACTATAAAAAACAAAGACCAATCAAAACCGCTTAACCAACTCAATATCTTCCTAGTGACAAAGGCAATCTCTGGATTGATCAACGACCCATTAAATGTTAGTTTTACTAACGACGGGAATATTCTTCTGTTGACGAAAAATATCAATCAAGCTAATTCTCTTCTCAAAAAGAAGAACCTTTCCAACATCTGTGAAATCGATGTCTCCCTTCACCCCACTCTCAATACTTCTTGTGGCGTCATCTTCTCTCCTGAACTGAAAAACCTTTCAGAGAAGGAAATAATTGAAGGCCTCGCGGACCAATTTGTTACAGAATGCAAAAAAATTACAAAATTCACTGAGGGCAAAGTGGTGAACACTCCACTTCATATCCTATCATTTAATTTGTACGATCTTCCATCTGAAATTAAAATAGGTTTCTTAAAAACCAAAGTTGAACCATATGTCCCAAAACCAATGCAGTGCAAGAACTGTTATCGCTTCGGACATACTAAAAAGCATTGCAAAGCAAACGTCCAAACATGTGATGTGTGCAGCTCAGCTGTCCATGAACCTGAGCAATGCAAACAGGTTTTATGCGTCAACTGTAAACACGAACACACAGCCACCCACAAAAACTGTCCAGCTAAAATCAAAAGATCACAAATTCTAGAAATTAAAACAACAAAAAAAATAACATACCAAGCAGCTTGCAATTACATTCAAGAAAACCCCCTTCTTTTCCCTGAACCGCAAGCCGATAGTATTCCCAAAGAAGAGCTTACAGCTGTACTTGAACAACGTAAAAAGAGAGCTGAAAGATCTCTTCAGCACACTGATAACTCTAACACTCATCAAAAAGAAACCAATATGGACACAACCGAAACCGAATACACATCATCATCTCCACTCTCAACAATACAACCAAATAAAGAAAATAACACTATTACAAAAAACATACATCAACCAACAACCAATACCAATTTAAACAAAAACCCCAACACTCCAACTAACACCACATCACTATCTAACTTTTACTCTGAAAACTCTCAAACTACTACTACAAATTTATTTCACTCATCTAATCACCAAAACAACAAATAAAATTGCCACTCATTGAATTTATTATTTAAATTCAATTGAGTCCACTTTGCATTCGCATTATGGTCCTCAAAATTCTTCAATGGAATTTACAAGGCTACCATAACAATTATGCAGACCTCGAACTTTTAATCAATAATGCCGTCCCCGGTATTATTGCCCTTCAAGAAACACACTGTCCTTACGGTCACAATCCGCTCACCCCCAAGCAATTTAACTCATACTTCAAAAATCATCAATCCATCACAACAAAAAAAAACGGCATTGCTCTTTTGATAAGGAAGGACATTCCGCACAAAATAATTAATTTAAATACAAATCTACTGGTTTTAGCCGTAGAAATTCAATTAGTAAACAAATTTACATTGATAAACACCTACCTCCACGATAACGACGACGTAACGGCAGACATCCTGCTTAATTTAACTAATAACATCAGCGGTGAATTTATCCTATTAGGCGACTTCAACGCATGGAACCCATTATGGGGCTCCCCTAATCTTGACAACAGAGGAAAAGAAATTGAATCTTATGTCCTAAGTTCTAATGCAATTTTGTTAAATGACGGTTCCCCTACTCATATATCTACTCATGGTACTTTAACACACATTGATTTGACTCTATGTTCCCCACAAATTGCAACCGTATCATTATGGAACACTCTTAGGGAACCATACTCCAGTGACCACATACCTATTATTATAAATATATCGAATAACTTCTCTACTAAGCAAAATAAGTTCACCCCTAAATTCAAATTGAAATTCGCTAATTGGGAAATTTTTAAACATACGATAGTTAATGAGCTTAACAAACGCCCTTACTCTAGCAACGTCAACAAAGAAGCTGCAAACTTCCATAGATCCATAAAATATGCTGCTAACACCTCGATCCCGCAAACAAACCCGAAAAATAAGAAAAATGTTTTTTGGTGGAATAACGAATTAAAAACTCTCCGCGATAATAAACAGAAAGCCTTTCACGACTTCCAACGCCATCCTACTCCCGTAAATCTCATTAACTACAAAAAGATGAGAGCTCTTTTCAAACGTACATGCAAATTTTCCAAAGCGAAAGCCTTCGAGGACTTCACTTCCACAATAAACCCAAACACCCCAACTCAAAAAATTTGGGGCAATATAAGAAAAATCTCGAATGGCTTTAACGCACAATCCATAAACACAATCGAAACAGACTTATGTACGGTATCCGATTCCAAACTATTAACTGAATTATTTGCAGAAAGTTGGTCAAACTACTCGAAGGACTCAAACTATCACCCTACATTTAGTTCAGAAAAACATCAAGTGCAATTTATCTACGACACTCTTCCTGTCACATGTGCAAGTGCGAAAAAGATTGAAACTCCAATCACCACATCCGAGCTTCACTTTGCGTTGACTACCCTCAAAGGTTCAACTCCGTCCTTCGACAGAATATCTTACCCAATGATAAAGCAGCTACCCCAACCATCAATATCTCGATTATGCATGCTATATAACGACATATTTTCATCTGGAGTTTACCCTCAAGTTTGGAGAACTTCGACGATTCTCCCAATACTTAAACCAAAACGTCCCCGAAGCAAAATAGAGAGTTATCGTCCAATTTCACTTCTCCCCTGCCTGAGCAAAGTGCTTGAAAAAATTATTGCTAAAAGACTGATTTGGTTCCTAGAACAAAATAAATTAATAAACAAATCGCAAGTGGCTTTTAGACCAAGAAAATGTACTTTGGACGCACTGCTTCACATGGATTATACAATTTCTAATATCTTATCTACACGTAACCATGGCTCACTTGTAGCAATTGATTTTGAGAGAGCATTTGAAAGGATCGGAGCTCACACAATTCTAAAGCAGCTAAAGGAATGGCAAATTGGCCCAAAATGTATTAGATTTATACAAAACTTTCTCAAAAACCGTAAATTCCGAGTCAGAGTTAATAACGAACACTCACAAATATGGCCAATAGAGAACGGCATTCCACAGGGATCTCCACTATCAGTGATCCTATTCATAATAGCATTCAACAAAATCAGCCAGATTATAAATACTGAGAAACTACTCGACCATGGACTATACGCTGACGACCTTATAATCATAGCTAAAATTACTGACCGTAATGTCTTACAAGACGCTTTTATAAGGGTTTTTGAAAATATAAAAACTTGGACAGAGTCTTCTGGAGCTAAACTATCTCTAGAAAAGAGTTATCAATTGCATTTCTGCCGCAAGACCAGTTGTAAAAACTTCACCCTAAACTTCGGTTCATACGATCTCGAAAGCACCACTGAACTTACTATCCTCGGCCTTACGATCAATAAAACATATCGTTGGTCTTCACATATTATAAAGCTAAAAAACGCTCTCATATCCCGCCTGAACATCATCAAATACTTTTGCAGAAAAAAAAGTGGTGTGCATATCAATACAATCTTAAATCTAGTTCGTGCTATTATTCTTTCTAAAATAGATTATGGGCTCCCAATATTTGGCAACTGCGCAAAGACCAACTTTAATATACTAAAATCACCATATCACGCATCGATTCGAATTGCTTTAAATGCATTTCGCACCACCCCAGTTCAGAACATGCTCGCAGAATCTGGTCTTCCCTCATTGGAAGATCGCTTTAAACTCGCAACCGCCAAGATTATATCCAAGTTACTTACGTCGCAAGGCTCACTTTTACAAAAGGATCTCTCTCTTACTCTTAGAAGGAAAACTAAGCCAAAAATAGAAAACGCAATATACCGAGCTACACGAATTGCATCCGACCTTAACATACCAATGGACTCCATCAATCCAAAACCAGGCCCTTTTCCCCCCTGGTTTCTTAAAAATAAAAGCATCGATATATCTCTTGCAGTACACCAAAAGTCTTCACTAGATCCCGCAAACTTCAGACAGCTTTTCAATGAGTTAGCTCACCACCTCTCTTCATACAACTTTAAGTTTTTGTTCACCGACGGTTCTAAAATAAACAACACATCTGCATTCGCAGTTGTTGACCAACAAGGCAACACTATTCTAACACGATCTTTAAGTGAACACAGCACATCTTTCACAGCAGAGTCCGCCGCAATCATTGGTGCTTTAGAATTTGCAGAAAAAAAACGTGGAAAGTATTGTATTTTTACAGATAGTCTTGCTACCCTCAAAGCAGTCCTCAACATTAATTGCAACCGAACTCCGATCACTACAATTCGCAACAAGCTATCACAATACCCCAACAAATTTAGAATAGCTTGGATTCCTGGACACACGGGCATACCAGGTAACGAAGCAGCCGATTCCGCTGCCAAACTAGCAACAAACTCGTCGAATACAACTTCCAACATCCGCAATACCAGCGATATTGTACTTTATTTAACATCCGCTTTGAATGACATTAGCATCCAATCTTTTACAAGTATCAATAATTACTACTCTAACCTTATTAACCCACTCTGTATTCCAGCTAAATATCCAGCACAACTCTCAAGACAAGATACAACTGTTATTCTAAGACTACGGCTGGGACACACACGCCTAACACACCAGTACCTGCTAGACAAAAACATCAGAAATGACGCCTGCTCTTACTGCAATAACCCAGAAAAAATGACGATCGAACATATTCTTACCACCTGTCAAAACTTCCAGCCAAATCAAAACAGAATCGATCTACTCAGCCTCATAGAAAACCCCACATTACACAACTGTACTGAATTACTAACATTTATAAAAAAAAAAAAGATTAATATCAAAACTGTAACTATTTACATATATTGTCAATCATTAAGCTACTACTTAATTTCCACAATCACTTTTCTTTTTAATCAAAGTAAAAGCTGATGGCTTTGAATTGCTAACGCTTTTTTCTATTTTATTTTTTTGTAATTTTATATTGCTTTAAATAATAATAATAATAATAATAATAATAATTTCTGGTTAACAGTGGTTAATCTATAAGAACGTAACTCCCTAGGTACAAAAATTTTAATGTTACAGATATTTGTATTGGCGATCTACCGCGATTGGCTATCTTATCGTGATTGTGTTCACGATTTTAAGGTTTTTGTTGCGATTCGTCGCATTCTAAAACTATCGACTCGAGTGAGAGCTCGCATGTGCCAGACGTTTTTAATGACGTGTAACCTTTGCCAGATGCCTAGCATTTATAATAGTTTTTGGACGTTTTTTTTTAAGCACTTGAAAAGTAACTTCATCGAAGCATATTGACTTCACGAATTTGCAGAGACTTTAAATAGTGAACACAACGCACATCCCACTTTTGAAATCATGTTTTCAAGATTATGTTAACAAGGCGGCAGACATCAGGAGACATCTTGCTTACAATCAGATCAGGTGCTTAATATGAAATCCATAGCATTATAGAATTTTATTAATGCCCAATGAAGAACCTGCTCCGAAAAGTGAAGTTTGGAGCAGGTGCTTCATTTTATTCATACTACCCAATATCTAACTTTGATGAATTTAAAATTTTTGCTATTACTTACTTTCGGTAACTTTGGCACCGACGTACAGTAGTCTGTTTGATGAATTCGAGCGACAAAAAAGGAATTTAAATTTTGTTTGACCTTAGGGTTTGGGTTTGCCTATTTTTTGTTTTTTTTTTTTTAATTTATCTCAGCACATGGTACGACATTTGAAAATTAAAAAAAAAACATTGACAATTTTGACAGTTAAAAGTTTTCAACAAAATTTTAGGCCAACGATTCAAAAATTTGAAAAAAAACCTAAAGTAATTACCTTAAAAATGTTCTTTTTTTGACTGGTAGCTGTATTTAAATCTAAGGTCAGAAAAAATCTGACAGTAGTTGTTAAACAACCGTTAAATTATTATTATGTATTAAACAGTTGAAATAATAATCATATAATATCTCAATGATGTTGTGGGCACGGAATTTAGCTAGTTAGCAACTACCAAAAAAAAAAACACTTATTTTATGACAGTTTTTAATCTGACGCTAGATCTAAGCAACCAGAAAATAAGAAATATTTTAAAAGTATCACGGAAATAAATTTTGTTGCCAAAATTCAGCAAAAAGACCACTGTGCGGTGCCATGCATGCTCCATCTAACTGTAAAGAGTTGGAAATATGACGAATATTTAAACCAGAGTTATCTAATTGTAGAAGTGAACTGAGGAAATAGTTTTCCGGTGGAGAATGCATGCGAAACGACTAAAGTTAATCCTGAGTTAACTCACTAAATTTGATGAGTTAACTCGGGTTTAACTCTAATCTTGTACTGAAAAACTCGACCTTACAAGGATATGATAATATCTAACTGATGAACCCGGTGCGTGTGTATTCCTGTAAAAACTTTACAGCAAGTAAATAAATACATTAAAATAAAATATTTATACATTTTTGTAAGTTTAAACTTCCAAAAGCAGGCGCAAAAAATATTTTTAAATTTCAGGAATTTGTCAAAGTCAATTTTTCTTAAAACAAATAATTTTATTTAACATCTATGAAATGTTATATTAGGCCTTTTTCAATTAATCCACTTAGATGAACTTAAATTCTGTCAAATTTAATTAACTAACTCCCACATCTGACATATCTCTGATTTAATTTTCTTTATTTTCTAACATTGTGAAATTCGCATAAAGGCCTTCACATTATGATCATTGACATCAACTTCTACTGTATTTAAAATAAATAAAAGAACACAACCTAGTCGTACGTATTTGTTTTTATCTAACTAAGCTGCTGAAGAAAATTTTTAAAAATTACTCCAATTTGTCGGGTATAATTTTGTATAGTGTTTAATTTCAATCATTTTAGGCCCAGTTTTTAAGTGCGAGATCATCCTAGCTTCGGAAATAGACGCGAGTTAAATCCTGAAACATGTTTTTCAGTGAATTTAGATCCCGAGTTGATTCAACAAAATTCGGTGAGTTAGCTTTTAATCAACTGAAAATATATATTTCTGACAAATAGAGAGGTTGAGTTAAACTAGAGTTAGCTAACTCTAGAAGTAAATTAACCCACAATTAACTAAAGAAGGAGTTTTTCGGTGGGGGGGTGGGGGGGCGATTGAAAAAATTCGGTAGATAAAACATTAAATTTATATGTTCAGTTAATTCTGAGTTAACTCACCAAATTTCAGGAGTAAACTCGGGTTTAAATTTAATCTTGTACTGAAAAACTGGACCTTAGTCCAGTGAAATCGTATTTCCATAGTGTCGCACTTTAATTTCGATTCATTTTTGACAACTGAAAGCTTAAGTTAATCCAGCACTGAAAAAATACTTCTAAGTTGACTCGGGTTCAAATTATTCACAGGATTAACTCCGGTTTAAATCAGGATTAAAAAAACTTCCTCTTAGAGCATGAGTTTAAAAATCTGGAATTTCGGGTATAGCAAGTTACTTGCCGCTTGAAGCAGAAAATAAATATTGAAATGTTTACATGTATCAGCTTATAAGACTTGGGTGAGTGTATGAATTAACTATGGGTTTTGAAAATATGATACTACGACTAAAAAAATAACAACTATTTTGATGCATCATAATGTACGTTCCTGTACTTATATACTTGTTATAAAGGGTGGGCCAAATAAGTGATACCAATGTTGAACACGAATAACTTTTTTATTTTTAGATATTTTTGTGTTATATACTTTTTAAAGATTGTGAGATTTAATAATGGAATACTATATGAGCGTCACACACTTAATTGCAACTTTTAGTCTAGTGTCTGCCCATAGTTAACTATAGATATTTCATTGCAATTCATTGGGTATACACATATTTTGTTGCCATCTTTTGAGCACTATAGAGATCTTAAACTCAAATTTTCGACCATCAGCCCCTTTAAGGGTTGCCATCATCTTAAATTAAAGAGTTAACTAGTTTTTCACGAATTAAAACCGTGTTTTTGATTTTGGACAAGAAAATTGTGTTCTACTAGTTTGAAAAAATGATATTGCTCCATATTTTAAATACTTAACGAGTGATATTCAAGATATTATAGTAAGATTGACATTTTTTATGGCAAAATATGTTGTTCCTAAAGTACAATCGCATTTATAGAAATCATTTAATAGGCAAAACATGAAAAATATCTTCTTTTCAAAAATTGTTATGGCTGTATTGTACGGATATAACTCGAGAAAAACTAACTCAAATTTAATTCAAAATAGTGGCAACCCTGCGAGAGGTTTAGAACGGCAAGCCATTTTCCATGAATGAATAAAACAATTTTTATTCGACTTGTTTCATAAATAAAATCAAGTAAAAGTTGTCTTTACCGTTTTCATAAAGTTTTGAAAATTGTTCTGATAAACTGCCATACGAAAAACACCCGAAAAACTCCTAAAAAACGAAGTTTGAAGTGTATCAAACTGAGTACAGACGATTGTCAGATCTTGCAATATTGTCACATCTGTCAATTCTCTGACAGTAGTTGCCAATGAGCTGACAATAGCCAAATACCTTTCAGTGAAAAAATGTCTGTTTACACGGTTGGCATAGATTTTGTCCCAAAGTCTTATAATTTCACTGTCAGGGGACAATTGTCTCAAAATGACGTTTCTGACAATATTGTCAGGGTGAAAACTGTCAGTTCACATAGTTGGCAGACATTTGTTTACAAAAAAATAGGTCAATCCGTTGGCAAACATTGTGCAGAATTTTTTTTGAAAATAATTCAATAAAATAAATATAAATGGAAAATATTGCAATTGCAACTATTTTAACGGCCTTCCTACGTGTTGGAAGACAGCAAAGAAAAGCAATTGCCACAAAAAAGACGAAGTGTTTGGACGAAGGATTGGTTGGCTCGTCGACAGGAGGAGGGATTCTATTCGAAATTTCTCGTTGAATTGCAAGCTAAGGAGCCGGAGTCAAATCCCAATTTTCACTCGTTTTGTGACATTTAAGTGACGTCTGCGATTTCTTGCTTATTGTCGTATTAAACAACGACATCTGACAATTTCAAACGAGTCTCACAACGTTCTAATCGTCTGACAGTAATTGAAATTGTGTGTTCAAACGATTGTCACACACCTGATAGTTTCATTGTTAGATCGTTCCTCTGACAATGGGGGACACTGATGTTTCTGGCAATATTGTCACAAAAAATTGCAAGTTCCCATACGGTTCTAAGACATTTGGGACAGTATTTTAGTATTTTTTTAATGACAGATCTGACAATATTGAATGATCTGCCAATCGTCTGTTCTTAACTTATAACTGTTTGCAGGTTTTGTAATGACATTTGTGACTTTCATCTTGTGCTTGACTTTTTTTACAAATCCATAAACTGGATTTTATGATATTAGGTATTCACACGAATATATTGCAAACGCTATTATAAACATATGTATGTACAAAAATAATTACCTGCTGGCCTGAAAGTATGTTAAAAACTTCTTTCCTTTTACGGGGAACTTGTTTAAGTCGAAGCCAAAATTCGAGCTTCCCACCTGATTGTAGGTGGACTAGACTGGGTTTGGCTTTAGGTGTCTTTCACCGTCCTAAGTCCATGATTCATATATTCAACCATATTGTTCAAGCCACTCAGTGGTGCTAACGATCACGTTGTTGGGGCAAATATGAAATTCGAAATAGACAAGGTTATCAATATGCACCTACACCACACCGACACAGTATACCGTCCGTCGCAGCAGCCGAGGCGACGCGGTGTTGTTGGTTTTGTTATTTGTCATTCTTTTAGGTTACGAGTGTCAAGATTGATGATAGACAGTGATTGGATATTGAATTTGGGCTTCGCTGCCGAGTCAAAACATGGCTCAGCCATTAGTCAAATAAGATTCTGTTCATTTTGATTGATTCAATGGCTACGCTGCGCTGACTGGTGGGAATAAATTTAGAGCTTTTCATATAAATCGACATATGGAATTAAGTTATCCAAAAAAAATATATTCGTGAGAATGGTATTAATGAGCCTAAGACATATGGGCAACCAATAATGTCTGATGTTATCTAGACTTTTGATCAGGACATGATTTTGGTTTGTTCATTACAATTTCAAAACAAAAAAAAAAGCCGAAGAAAACAAATTTTAAATTTTATCTTGTCACGAATTATTGTTTGTATCCCACATGGTGGTGTTTTGAGGTTTTAGCTTAGATGTTTTTTTTAGGCCTGACTGCTTTTCTTATTAAAATATGAGGTTCAGTCCCACAGTGCATAGATATATGTATGTCAGAATTCGCATGTTGCTTACAGTTTAATATTTTCTGCAATTTATTGTTGAAGACCACGGATGAATTGCCGTTACCACAAAGTCAATTGAAGAAGAAGAAGGCTGTAGAAACAAATAAACTCTTTGCTTCAGATATTTCAAGTAGAAGAAACACTGGCAGCTTTGTATTAAAATATTCAATTCAGGTGTAAGTAGTCGAAAGCACGATATAATTGTTGCATAAATAAATTTTAACATTAAAGTTTGCCTCCGTAAACTTATCAATTTTTTGAACTTATGGTTATTAGAAATTTAAAATTTTCAAGCTCATGTTTTAAGCTACGATTAGACGGTCAACGCAAATGGTCAACGCGTTGACTCTCTGATGTCAAAATAACGTAAAATACTGTCCTAAAGTTGCTCAGTCGTGTGTATTTTACGTCATTCAGACGTCAGAGAGTCAACCACCATTTGTTCACCGTCTAATCGAAGCTTTATAATTGTACCTATTTCCTTGACACCATGCAGCGACTCAAATGACATCTTAAAAAGAAATATTTTGCACTTATGTTTGACATGACTTTTAGGTATGGATATTATTTCTTTGCTATAAATCACCACCACCGACATTTCAATCATCGGCGTTGTCCATTTTTATGATCACATTTTAACGATAAGCTCATAAAAATATTTTCCATAATATATCTATTTAAATGAAGTTCCCATTTCCCCCCCCCCCCCCTCTAATGGAAATGTGAAGAACATTATTTGCATTGCATTATAACATTGGAAATAACGTTTCGTGAACACAGCGCGGTTGCCTCCATTTTACAAAGTTTACGTGGTATTCTTTTTAATGCCTGCATCTTAAACAACATAATTCTTAGCCATTTTATTTATCTGTGATATAAAAAAGAGTTGTAAAAGATTATGGTTTATATGTGAACATACATATAGTCTTACAATACCCCCTTGAGAATAGAACTCAATCAACGTCAGAGCAGAGTGTTTTTTTCTTAGCAACTTATTTTCTGATAAATTGAATACCTAGCTGGCTATTTGTTAAAATCAATCCTTTTGGAGAACATGGCTTCTTGCTGGTTAGCTTGAGGCTGTATACGCTCCTTAAGGTCTTTGTCAATACAAACTCTATTTACGTCAGCGCAATGAGACACATCCCTGGAGGCATCACCTTTCAATATGCCCTAGACTCTATTAAATAATATTAATTCTAAATATGTATTAATTAACAAAAAAAAAATAAGAACAAGGATCCCATCTCAGGCGGTGCGATGCGGCGGCCGGCGTGGTGGCAGAGGGCGTCGCGTCGCGTCGGTCGTTGGTTGTCGGCAAAGATTTCTTTGACGCGTCTCCGCCACACAAAGAAGAAACAGCATCTCATCTCGTCTCTTATGTGTGTGTGTATGTATGTTGTTTGCTTGATGCTCTGGTACACCATCCATCTATCCACATTCGCATAAATCCTATTTGCCATTAATTTTGGATTCCATAAACGGACTTCAAAATATTTATTTCATTATCAGGCGGTGGCAAGGAGGCTTGAGCTGCTAGGGCCGCAGATGAAGATACTCCTCGAAACACACATTGCATTTGGTTTAGCTGGGCGAAGAGGTGGCACACAGCAATCACCAACTCCTGGACCACTTTGATGGATCTGGAAATTGAAAACATGGTGCAGATCCTCGTAAATCTCCTGCCTACTGCTGGAATGTGCACTCTGGAAGATTCTGGATCATAGTATATAGTATATCAGACCAGCGATGGCAGACTTGGCGCGACGGACGTACAGTTAACGACTTTGAATTGGCCGGCTGATGGATGTTTTCGGTTTTTGTATTTTTTTCTATACTTCTTCGTTTGTACCGGCCGGCGGGTCGGCGCGGTGAGGCGAGGCGAAGCATTAGCCGCTCGAACATGCTGCTGCTGACGCGATAGTTATAATGATACATGACTGTGAGATTACGCGCGGTTGTAATCAATTGGCGTGTAGTAGTTTGTGTTTTATTTTAGATGGCAATCCGGGCAGTCGCATCAGGATACGAATGTGGATGATAGGTGCGGCGCGGCGCGGTTTGTGGAAATAGGTTGTTTGCAAGGCAATGGGCAAAAATGATGACCAATCGATTTTGATATTGCTATTTAAATTGCAGACCAACAATAAAGGAAGAGATGGATATTTCATTGAAGAGATAATAATCTTGATCAACATTGAGCAGAGTTGTTATAAATATGTACCTATAGTTGAAACAGAACCTTAAGAAAATAAAAGTAAAAGAAATCCTTCTTTTTTTTTTCTTTAAAAGGTGTGCGAATTCTGCAATGAACTATTATTGGAGATCCATATCACTTGAGTCTTTGGAAGAAGCCCTTAATTTAAAGGTGCTTTAAATATAGTCATCCACTTTTCCTTATAGTTTTATAAAAAAAAATTATTCCAAGTTAATCTGAAATGTTTTTTTTGTTTAACCAAATCGAAGTTATAAGAATATAACTGAGGAAATATGTCTCTATAATTTTTTAAACCTTATTGCTTCTTTTTTTATAGTTTATTTTAAAAAATTGAAGGTCTTGAGTGTTCTTGGTTTGAAATAAACCTTTGAAGCCAGAAACCATGGTTTAAATTAAGTGATTGATTTATAGCCTATCTGATTGATTGATAGTCTTATATCTTAAGTTGAAGCCAACAATGTCAGGATTCTGAAATGTTACCCTATTTAATGATCACTAACTGCCTGAACACAATGGAAGCGGAGCTGTCAGAATATTGAATAAAAAACAAATTTAAAATTGCAAACATAACGCAACGTAGTTGATTTCAGAGCTGCAATAGTTCATCTACTTTAAAAATTATAATTTAGAAAAAAAAATATCAAAATTAAACAAAAATGGATAACTAAGCCTTTGCAACCCCATCTTTGATTTCTTTAAAATATAAAACAGCTGTATACAGCTCCATTGTGGGCACTTAAAAAAAAGCACCTATGAGACTTTCTTCCAGCTGTTCCAGCTCCAATCAAAGTTGGTGGATTCTATTGTGTTCAGACAGTTAAGAGTTGATGACAAAAGAGTGTCCAAAAGCAGACAATTTTAATTTGTATTGAAACGGTCGAAGTAAGAGCACGAAGAAGGGCACGAAGTAAAAATTGTTTGACAATCCTTTTTACACTAAACGTAGTGTGCGTTCAACTAAGAGACTTTATATGAAAACTACATATACATAACGTCTGCAAGTATCCATCAACTTGTATCTCCGTGTGAAAGAGGACTAACAGCGCATTTATTTCAAAAATGGTGTAATCCTGACAGTTGAGTAGGGGCCTGTTTCATACTCGCCATAAAGTTTGATTATATGATTATACAGGGTGATTTGCATAAGGTGTAACAAAACAGCAGAGCGTGTTGGTTGGATCGAGGCAAAAAAAAATCTTAAGGGAAGGGGATCTATTGCCCAGTACTAGCAAGTCTATTAAATGTAGAAAATTATGATAATGCCAGTGATTTTTTTTTCTGAAAATTAAAATCTATAATTATTTTAAAAAACATGTTCATATATTATGTATTTTGTTTTATTTATTAAATTTTTTGAAATAGTTTATACGATATGATGAGCCACAATATGAAAAAAAATACTGTGATGCTTTTTTGTCTATAGCTGAGGTAGCTCAGCGGATCTTGGGTCGAAGAAAGCAAGAAAAAATCGGTTTTTGATGAGTTCAGAACTCCAACTATTCGTCGACTTTATTTGACTTTCTGGCCTTAGAATCCAATTTTTCTTAAAATAATCTAACAGGGTATTTCATATAATTGGGATAGAGTCTCCTGCCCTCATCGAAACTAAAGGCACAAACAACTTAAATGGGATAGAGTCTCCGGCCCTGGTCGAAACTAAAGGCGCAAATACTACGGTGGGATAGAGTCCCCGGCCCCAGTCGAAACTGAAGGCACAAAATAAAATACTTTCACAGCCCGAAAGCCAAACACTTCGAAACTACTATCTAGTGCACCAAGCACTCAGCAGTGTGTTTCTTGGTACTTCTCCTTTCGTACTCGAGAATGGTACGCACAACACGAAGACGAATTTCCATACAAATCACACTTTCACTTATCATCTCTGTGGGCAGGAGTAAGTGTGAATTATAAAGGTGCAGAAAAACTCGTCCAACATTTCATCATACATATCTTATGTTCGTATATATGTGGCTTATGACGATGAACTGTGTATCCGGTGATTGCCGGTCGTTATTATTTGAATTTGAAAATCCAATAATAGTTGAAATGACAGTTGGGTGGATGTTGAGAGCGATGTGTGGTGGTAGGTAGAATGATAGTTTGTAGATGGAGGAAAAATATGTAACTTCGTTACAAAACTGTTGTAATACTTGCTAAAAACTTCAAAAATTGGTTTGTTAACTTTATGAATCCAAACTGTTGTGAACAATTTTATTTTGGAACACCCTGTGAACAATCAAATAGCCGCAGACTTTTTTTTTTAGAACATTTCCTAAATTTTAACTCTTTTTAAAGTTTCTCTGTTAATTCCTTTTTCTAAGAAAATCTTACTTCAGCTTTTGATTTAGAAACATGCTGTTAAGCAATTTTCTTGAAAATTAGTTTTTCTTTAAAATTGTAGCGAAATCTTCATGCGTTCAAAAGTAATGATTTTTGCAACGAAAAATGTCATTTTGGACAACATTGCGACACTTTTAAAAACATTTAATTTGGCTGATTAGTTTTTTGGAAGTAGTTTACCTTTTTTGAGCTATTACTGACCTTTCATATGAGGTATTAAGATCCCACAGCTCAAAAACGTGCGTCTATGGTCTATTTTCCATCATTAGAAGGTGAATAAACAGAAACGCTTTCAACTTAAGTTAAGTACAATAACGATTATACATACCTATCCCTGTGTTTTTTTTTTAATATCATCTAATCGTTTTTTATTAAAATCTCACAATTTTTATTTCATGTAAGTGTTTAAAATCTTTTAGTTCAAACTGGCTCACATAATGTATTTCCGGCTCAGTGAGATACTTTTAGGTATGGTTGAAATTAGTAAACAATTATTTCACCGTAAACAAAATTTTATTAATATAAAAATCTCAATTATTAAGTGACAAGTAAATCAATTACGACATTTTTATTTTCAAATAATCATCATACTCGTAGTTGATCGGCTGCTATGTAATTCGTTTATCTCAAAATATATATTTTATTTATTTGCCTTAAGAGATGTTGAGTTGTGTTCTTTTTTTCAATGTCTGTGACTTTGACTGACTTGTCAATACAAACATTCAGTAAAATAATTGATTTTATCATTAATTTATGTCAAAACTTAAATATGTTTGTTTTTTTTTTGATGATTCATAAAATGACGATTTGCTGAGTCTGCATGTTCTTCTAAAGAAAAAATAAAAATTTCTTTTGAATAAATGAACCGGCTTATCAAACAAGTATAAGTTTTTTATATTTATTATTTGTTTAAATTATTCATAAGAAATTTATCTGATCTGAAATAAGATTGTCAAGTTTTAGCATCAGTTCTTTTGTTTCAGGTAAATAAATGGTTTTCATTTTCAAAATCTTTCTCGTAGGTTTGTTTTGTCAATGTTTAAATAAAACCAGTTGTATTTAATGTTCTATTAAATACAATGAGCTTAGAATTATCAATTTTGTCATCTGTCACCAAACGAAAATCATTAATTAAATTTGAATGAATCAACGTTTTTCTCTGTTGTTTTTTTTTTTTGATCACAAAAGTATTCTTCATCAGTTAATCATTATCTTAATTTAGTTTGTTTATTAAATAAGAGAATTATTTACTGTTTATCTTAGCAAGTCTCAAATAATTTGAATCTATGTATATAAGATTGACATTCTTTAGTTTTTGATTTACCAATCATGCAATAAATGCAGGTGTAGTATGTTTTCAAAGTAATAACAAATTCTAAATAACTCATGTGGGGTTTTACACAAACATTTATTTTTATTCATCATAATTATGATGATGAACAAGATGAATGTTAATTTTATAAATAAACGATAACTTAACTAGTATGTTATGTTAATAGCAATGCAAACAATGAAAGCTGCGCTGTATTGATAGATTTTTTTTCTATTTACAAATAGATTCATATAAAAATATTAGTTTGTCAAATTCAAGTTGAGTTCAAGTTGGTATTAAAAAAATAAACCTTAAACAATTTTGATCTGCATAGTTTTAGAATTTAACTAACGACTTATCTTAATTTCTTGAGATTATCTTTACTTTCATTGAAATTCATTGTGTGAAAAGTAAAAGAAATTGAAAATATTCTTCAATTTTTTGATATATTTCTTTCAAGAAAGATTGAAATTTCGCACAATTTTGCGGTTTAGTGTTTCCAACGTAAGAAAAAGATAGCTGATAGTTGAAATTTATTTATGTATTAAAATTAAGCGCTACACTGAAGAAAAGTGCGTCTTCATTGTAAAGCAACAAAGCAAAGATTTTCAAAACAAAATCATTATAAGTGATGAGGCTTATTTTCATCTTGATGGCTTTGTTAATCGTCAAAATTGTTACATTTGGGGTTCAGAAAATGTACGAGTGATTATTAAGGAGCAATTGCATCCACAACGGGTTACTTTTTTTTAAGTGGAACGGTCATGCAAAAATTCAACAAAAGAGTGCGCATATAAATGAAATCTTATGTTTTCGCTGTAAATCTCTCATATTTCTTAAGAGTGGGTCCATTTGTATCCTTTGCTCATATTCAGCCCTAGATAACGGAAAGGAAGTCGATGTAGTCTTAACCGACTTTATTAAGGTCCTTGATAAAATTTCCCATAGACTAATATTATTTAAATTGTCCTACACCCTCAGCTTTGAACCAATATTCTTGAAATGTATTTCCTATTACCTGGAAAACCGTTATTACAATATTCGTTTCAGATCAATCCTCTCCAGCCCCTTCTTAGCTACCTCGCCGGGCTCCCCAAAGGCAGCCACTTAGGTCCTCTTCTTTTTATTCTTGCTATTAATGATATCGACATGGTTATTAAACATTCCCAAACCTCACTCTACGCCAACGATGCTAAGTTTTTTCAAGACTATTTCTTCGACATATGGTTCTACTCGTTTTCAGCAAGACCTTGCCAGTTTCTCAGTCTGGTGCCAATTACTATTTCACTGCAACTTTACTTTTATACTTTATTTATACTGAAACGCATCAAATCTCCTCCTTGTCCATATACCTTTTACATAATAAACCCATTCCCAGCGTAGAGTAGATTCGTAACATTGGTATTTTATTTGACCGAGAGCTCAGCTTTCTAACATATATACATATCGACGACATAATTCATAAAGCCAGATCAGCACTTGGCTTTGTAAAACGTTTGTCCAAAGAGTTTTCCGACACCTACGTGACGCGATCCCTCTATATAACCTTTGTTTGCTTCTCGAATACGCCAGTCAAGTATGGTCCCCTTATCAACATACACACATCCTAAGAATTTAGTGCATTAAACATCGTTTCCTACGATTTGAATTTTTGGGTATGTCCTTGAATGATCCTTTGATCCCCAACCTTTGGTCTCCAACTAATTAACTTATAAAATTGCTGGAAAAACGAAGAGACTTTTTTCTGGTTCCATTGAATACACAGCTCTTTACAACTCTATCTTTTTTAACACAAACCCCCGCAATCTAAGAAATCCTCGTCTCTTCTATCTGCCCACACACCGTACATATCTTATGGTTGCAAGGAACCTATTACTCGTATGTTGAGCAGGATTAATGAGAACTTCAACTGTTTCGGCTTTAACTTCAGTTCACTCTGCCTAAAACTCCGTCTTCTCAATCACCCCTCTAATTTATCGTAATCACAATTGTTAGTTTTAAGTTCTTTTAAGTTTTTGATTTTGAAGTTATATTTTACTACCTAGTATTAAGCCGAATAAATGGGGGTATTTTCCCCCACTAAAATAAAAAAAAAGCTAGCAAAGCAGTGGTGGCCAATAAAATAAACTTTATGCATCAATTTAAAACAAATAATTATAATCCCATGTTTTCTATCTAAATTACTTCTTGCGTGAATTTTGGAACCCCTTTATTACCAGTTCTTATGAATTTATTAGACTAACAACCACAAATTATCTTTTATAATCCTTATATTTTTTTTAGTGCAATTTTAATGTTAGGATGGTGAATTTTCTAATATTCAACTTTCCTACCATCAATATGTAATTAAAATAAAAATAAATCACTAAAACAATTAATGCAAATTATATGTACAAAATTGAAAAAAAAACAACAACTAATTTTATGATTTTTGACTTAAGTATATGTAATTTCGAAGATTTAATCTGACTCTTCCTTATTAACAGGCTATAAAATAGATACAATTCATAATGTTTAAAGATGCAAATTTAATTTTTTAACGAACATGTTTTACTGTGCAATGATCAAGGTAATTGCATAATCAAAACATGTTCTGTTGTATGTGTTGTGTACCTACCTACTTGAATAGTTTGAATTTAACAAACAATTGCACATGCACATGCATCAGTAAAAACATAAAAATCCTATTACCACGACCAAGCTAGAATATCTGATATTGACTTATTGACTACAACAATTTCCCCTTTTTAACATTAAGTGAATATGAGGGTATATGTATAGGTACTACTCTAGAGTGAATCTTGAATGTAGCAACACAAAAAAAAAAATACCATAAACTGAATGTTTGAACAACATTAATGCACTTGTTGTCAGATATAAGATCATCTTGTAATGTTACAAGTAAATAAATCTATGAGTCTTCTTCGAAAAGATATGTCTAATTGGATTTCATAAGACGAACATGGATATCGGTACTTATAAATAACTGAAGATGATGTTACACAGAACTGATACGTGAAACTCGTCAAATTCTGTGTCCGGACTTGAGGATTTTGAAGTAGTTAGTGAAGATGATGTTTTTAAATGCGTAAAGTCCATTAGATCTGACTCTATAGGAGAGGATGCAGTACCTATCCGTTTCGTCAAACTTATATTGACACTAATTATTGCCCATCTCACTCATATAATTAACTGGTGCATTGTCACTGCTACTTTCCCTATTTCTTGGAAAATTGCCAGAGTTCTGCCGATAGTTAAAAAACGTGATTCTGCCTCCCCAGCTGACTTCAGACCAATCAGCATCCTACCTTGCCTTTCTAAATTATTCGAGAAGATAATTGAGAAACAAATTTCAAATCATTTATCAAGCAACAATTTGTTATATGATAAGCAATCGGGATTCAGAGCAAATCACAGCTGCACTACTGCTACAGTCAATCTTCTTGAGGATATTAGGGTTGATTACGATAAGGGTCATCTTAATCTTCTTTGCATACTAGATTTCTCTAAAGCTTTTGACAAAGTGAATCACAACATTCTTCAATATAAACTGCGTAATTTATTCGGTTTTAGGGATCGGGCATGCAAACTAATAACAGATTATTTGTCGGGCAGATTTCAAAGAGTCGTTTCTGGTGGTAAATGCTCAGCCCTCAGACCTGTATTACAGGGAGTTACTCAAGGATCGATTCTTGGTCCAATACTCTTTTGCATGTTTATAAATGATCTGCCCTCTTGTTGTTCGTATGCTTCGATTCACTTATACGCTGATGATGTTCAACTTCATCTGGCCAAGCCTTTTCACCAGCTTGATGAACTGTTCCTATCCATCAATGAGGATCTTAGTCAAATAAATGCTTGGTCTATTACCAATGGCCTACTTCTAAATCCTAAAAAATCTATAGTCATTCCAATATCTAAAAAAAAGTTTGATTTCAGCACTCTACCTGACTTATGGCTAAGAGATAGTAAAATCAAAGCAGTCGATCATTTCACCAGCCTTGGTTTCGTTATTTACCGAGATCTATCTGGATATAAGCACACTAACGTTGTCATTGGTCGCATATACGGTTGTCTCAGAAAATTATGGCCTTCAGCTTACTTTACTCCTGTTGAAACTCGACGCAAACTTATACTGTCTTTAGTTTTACCCTTAATATCGTATCCTGAGATAGTTTATAGCGATATCGATTCAGTATCTCAACGGAAATCACAAGTTGCTTTCAATGACGCCATTCGTTATATTTATGGGTTACGAAGACATGACCACGTCTCTGATTTTTCCAAAAATCTGCTGGTTTGCTCTTTGCAACAATTCATTAATGCAAGGAACTGCCTATTTCTACATAAATTGATCCATCTTAAGACTTCGTCCTATTTATTTTCCATACTTTCATTCAATCGCTCCCCTAGAAGTATTAATATCATTCCTTTTATTAGTAATTACCTTAACTCGTCCCGTTTATTTTTCATTCGTGCTGTTAGACTTTGGAACTCGCTCCCGCCTTCAATAAAATCAATAGTTAACTACAATGAACTCAAACACGCTATCTTTCTTTACTTCTCAACCCTCGTGATCCAACCATAATCCTTTTCCTTTCAATATCAAAGAATTGTTGAAAACATTATTTCAATTTAATTTAATTTACACTCTTCTTAATTGTATTAAAATGAATGTATTATCTATAAACTTGTATGCCTAGGTACTATAAAAGATATTATCTTACTGTACATACCACGATTATAATAATAATAAATAATAAAATAAAATAATAATAATAATAATAATAATAATAATAACTGAGTCCGAGATAAATTCGAAGTAAGTAACCAAACCTAAATAGGTAAAACATAAGTTGGAACTTAACCTCAAAAATAAAAATGAATTTATTTCTACTTTTCTGCAGAGTCCATTAAAAAGGAAAAATGTTGATTCGATGGACAATTTCGAAATTTGTATACCTACTCTGACTTTGGATGTCTTTGATTGAGTAAAACATTCATTAATCTAAACTTTTATCGAAATTATTAAATAATTATAGGTACTTACAATTTCTCTAACCTTCTTCTGCAAGTAACCAGTTATTTGAATCTATGTTAACAAAGCTGAACTCTTAATGCTTTGTTTGTTTGTACGTGGTAATCTCAGAAACTACCAGTCCGATTTCAGAAATTCTTTAGGAATATTTTTTTTCTTCAAAATTTTGAAACTTGGTTGAGTTAGTTTAGTGTAGTTGAGTAGTGTTTAGCGACAATAAAATCCATATTTTTACACAAGCAAATATGTAAAAACACGATACATGGCCAAACGTCAACTTTACCAAAGTGGCGATTTCGACGAACCAAATAAAGCCTCAACTTAAATGACGGAAAACATAAGTATATCCAGTGAGACAACCAGTAAAGCGTAAGTGCCTAGTTACATGGTCGTTTTACAGAAATCATTTCATTGAAGCTTATACGATAAGACAAGTATATTTTATGTGCGTAAAAAAAGAGAAGGGTAGTTTCTTCCCAAAATCTACCCATGCGTCAGTTTCAATAAATATTCTCGGATTCAGCATGAAAGATTTATATTGTGTATTTATAGGGTGAAATGGGATAAAAATAAAAAAGAGGTTTTTGATTACGAAAACGAGCAAAATGAACAGTCTTACCACAAACGACTCTAATTTGTGCAGTTACTTAAATTTGAATCAGTGATACCAGTTAAGGGGTTTTCCCCCTAGATTTAGGGGCTTTTTTTGTCGTTTGGGATGTTTGGGAGGGAAATCTGGGGGGATTAATTCAGAGCTAAAAGGTTGATAAATCGTATAGGTATTTAAACAGCTGACAGTACTCCACGATTTAGATATTCCTTACATTCTGGGTGTCAGAATTTTAAACCCACAGAAGAAATGCGGAAAACTTTCACAAGTGAGAAAATGGTTCAAACCGATGCGACAACCAAAACGAAAATGACGATAAAGTATTAGAACATTTTTAAACAAGTGCAATTCATTTATATTTTTATTTTCATATTAATTTTTGGTGAGTTAAATTAGAGTGAGCTAACTCTAGAACTAAATTAACCCACAGTGAACTGAGGAAGAAGTTTTTCCGTGGAGAATGTATGCGAAATGACGAAACAAACTCGTTGCATTAAACATGAGAAGCATCTGTTCAGTTAATCCCGAGGTAACCCACCAAATGTGATGATTTAACTCGGGCTAAGCTTTAATCGCGCACTGAAAAACTGGACCTAAGGGCTTGTTTCACAATGTCTGATTAAAGTTCTAAATAAGCAATTTGGAACTTTTTTGTCAATTATCAACCTATCTTATGTTTCACAATATCTGAATAGTATATTTTATAATTAAAGTTCGAAGTATTTTAATGGCCCGATTAAGTGTCGATTAGGATTAGCAAATTAATGTACTTGGCAATTTAAATATTATTCATTATTTTGTCTTTAAAACTGGAACATCTAATTGACACATACATTTATTATTTCGAAAAAATGTGAATGGCTAAGTTTTTTACTGGTAGGATTTAATTTGCGGATAATTTGAATGTCGAGTAAATAATCAGAACTTTACTCAGAAATTATTAAGAAAACCCTAAAGAAATTTTCTTTTATTACTTATTACCTTTTTTACAAATGTTTTTTATTGTAGCTATGTGAATTAATTAAATATAAAATTAAAAACAAATTTAAGAGCTGTGAATAAAAATAAAAAGTTGAAAAAAAAATTCAGGGCTTTTTGTTGATAAAATGTGGTAATCTTGGGGGTTTCTAAATTTTTCTGGGGGGAATTTTTTTTTTTTCATCTGGCAACACTGATTTGAATAAAAGATTACGATTGATAAAAAAATTTTCAATATTATTGGACCCCAAATACGACTCTTAACCACGGCCGTATATAGTCACCCAGTTGCTCAACTAAAAAATTTCTCAACAAAAATTCGGAGACATTTTCAAAATTTCTACTGAATTGCCAAGCTGGGAAAATTAATCCAGCAGTGAAGGAAAATGTAACTGACTTGCGGAATGATTTTGACAAATTTTGACTGCAGGAGATGCATTGCTGACACAGTTGCTAGTGACAGTAAATTTGACAGCTGACATTTATGGCAAGGCCATTGGAGTGTGTGAAGTTAGCCCCCTTTATTGAATTTGTTGTTCCAGGTTGTTTCCGATTCGTTCCGGCTGGTTATATTTTTGTTTTAATTTTAACAAAATAAAGGTTTTAAACCAAAATGCCTCTGTTTTTTTTTTTCAAAATTCACAATTTTTTTTTTTGTTGGGGTTTCTAAAATTATTTTAACCATTCTTCCAAAAAATTAAAGGAGTGAAATGTGTATTTTAAAGATATGGAAGTCATTTAAAAACAAAGGCAATATATACAATGTCGTGTTATACCTTTTTTTAAAGGCAGGAATCCGTTATTTAAATTTGTTTCTAAATCAAATTATTTAATTGAATGGTTTTAGAAATCTATCTCAGACTGTTATATAGTGACGTCTGCTATCTCAGGCTGTAATTTAGTGACGTCTGCTATCTGAGACTGTGCATTAGTGACGTCTGCTATCTCAGATTGTGATTTAGTGATGTATATAGCTATCTCAGACTGTGATTTAATAACCTCGAATACACTTAAGTTTGTAGCTTCTTTGGTAAAACCCTGGACCCGACAAGCATACCTCAGCCTATGACAAAAAGCATCTCACATTCTACTTTTTTAATTAGATACTAAGTAGAAATAAAATCTGCAGAGAAACTTAAGCAACGAATTGAATTAACGGAATCTTATTTCAGATATTTTCAGTTTTCTCAAAAACAAGAAGAGATTTACGCATCTGGTTTAAAGGTTTTTTTTTTACAAATGTTATGAAAACAACTCTAAAGATTTTGGGGAAACTGAAGCTTAGTGTACCTGATTGATAGATCTTACAATATTGTCAGACATGACAATTATATATCAATGAGCTGTGTTTACATGGTTGGAAGAAAATCTCTTACAATTAATTGTCAGAAGTTGGATGACAATTTACTGTCAGATAGTTGGCTGAACCACTGTCAATAAATTGTAAGAGGTTCGTAGATTTTCTCCCAACCGTGTAAACATATCAGTAATTGTCAGCTCATTGGTACATAATTGTCAGACATTGACAGAGAGAGACAGAAAATTGTCTGACAATGAAAAAAACTGTGTGATGTTAAGAAAAGTACATCTGACAATTTCTCCCTTGTCACAGACGTCAGACAACGATACAATTTGGCAGGCCTGAAAACAAATTGTGTGTTCACACGATTATCAAATACTTAACAATTTATCGTCTTCCAATTAATTGTCAGATACATTTTCTGACAATTAATTGCAAGATTACACGATTGTCAGCTAGCGTACCATCGTTAAACCATAAGTTAAGGTTCGTTCGAACTTCGTATGTATTTCTTCGTATTTGAAGAACAGGACTGCTTGCTAACAAAGTTCCTAGAATTATAAAATATACTTCTGACGTTCCACAAGAGAGTCATTTTGGTCCTTTGTTTTTTATAATTCACATTATTGATATAGTGGACGTCTATAGTACCTGTGATCTAATTGTTTGGTCTTTAACATTCTTTATTGATATACCAAATTTTTCATTATTTCTTCAAAATTATACTTTTCTCTAAAACTACTAGCTCAAGCCTTGAAAAGTTAGAAAACTATACATGCATTTTAATTAACTCACTCAAAAGTATTAGATATCCGTTTGCAATCCTCGAAACAAATATCAAATTTAGCGATGCATCAATTGCCAATTCCACTTAAACCCCCGCTGTTGCGTTAGTAAAAAAAAAAAACAAAAATAATTTTTTGTTGGCCTTGAAAGTTCAAGTCATTTTAAATGCTTTTAATCTTGACAAGAGCGGTCAAATTTTTAATTGCAGCAACGCTGATACAATCGGACGTAGATCTAACATTTTGCAGCTACTAAAATGGTACAAGCAATGCAATTAATGCGGGCAGGAACACCACCACCGACAGCAACAATAACAACAACAACAACAACAACAGCAACAACAAAAGAAAATCCGCGACGGACATGATGTATTGTTGAGTGAACGAGAACACCAAGGGCGAGTCTTACATGTAAACTTTGTTGTGGAATCTCTCTTCCAGCTGCGGCCGGCACGGCTGTCTTCATACGAGACGACGAAGACTGGAGTGACTGACGAGGCCTTAAGGTTCCTCGTCTTTGGTTTTTTTATTTTTGTGTTTTTGGTCTTTCTCGGGGAGCATCAGCATCAGGCGATGGGCATTGGCGATAATCTCTTCAGAGTAAATAATAAGTAGGGTTTTTTCTTCTGCGATGTTTATCCTCTGGCTAGTGGTTTAGTTTCACCTTGGCAAGGTCAAGTTTGGCAGGCTAGATGCCCGTGTCGAGCCGCAGGGAATGCGTGGTACTTAACAGCTAAACGGAAAATCCGGTTTCTCCCATTGGTATGTACACATATTCTCTTCTACACCATCGCCCATCGCTATCGTCAGCGACTTCGATTCGGGTGGGATGAGGCATGAGGACATTTTTGCCAGGACAACGATCCACATTAAGATGTAGATTATGGATTTTTATGGAGCAAATATTTTTAGATTGTATTGTGTCCGACATTGGTGCGTATTTACTGCCATGGCAGAGGTGGAAAGATGTCATTCTAGGTAAAGAACAGAAAATATATATAAAGCAACTATAAAAGAGTGGTCCTGGCGTGCGAAATGTCGTTAAAAATAAAAACAAAAAAAAAAACGTGTGGTTTGGCTTCAGATGGGTAGGTTGGTTGGTTGGTTGGTTGTTGATGTATAGCGCAAACTCTCTGGGTGGAAATCTTGTTTGAAGGTGCGCTTTGTGGTTTTTAAAGTTAAGCACATTATCCCTTCCCTGATGTAGCACGAAGTGATCTCTGTCATAGTCTTAAAGGTATTCGAAGTGTTAATGAGTTGTGATAATATTGTCACGACTTATTAAAGTTAATGCGTCGTTAATGTCATTTTAAAGGGGGAACTTTTTATATATTTGGCTTAAAACAAGGGTATCAAGGGTATGCTAAAAAGTTTAGTTTTTTTTTTATAGCATGAACTTAAGAAAATTAAAATTATTGCTTTTAAAAAAACCTTTAAATAGATTTTTACGGTGACGGCCAGCGTGGAGCTGGTTGATGGCGCTGGTTCTCGGAACGTTTGTGATGCGTTAATAAATAGTAAAGTAACAGAGATGAATGTGATGCTAAAAATGAACTCCTCTGATTTTGATAATTCAACAAATTTTCCCACCATGTTGCTAAAATGACACTGAATGAAAGCTGAATTGTGTAGCTGCTGACAGAAATGAAAAAAAAAATAATGCATATCTTCGAATATTGTGAAAATTATAGAGAATTTGATTTGTGGACATTTAAAAGTTAAAAGAGAATTATTTTCTGTACCTTTCTAATGTCGTTTTTGATATTCGGAGAAGAGAACTCCTTTTGCGCACTCAAGAAAGGATAGACCCAGATCCAACTCCAAACTTTATTTATATGTAAATATTTTAATCGATACTCTAGTTAAGACACTGCAATTGCGGTTGTCCAAACCTATTCTAAAGTGTGTCTTAAGAGTCTACAAAATAATGCAAGCTTCTAATTACGAATTCAAAAGTTCCCTTGAATGAAATGTTCATTGAACGTTTCCAAAAGTTCACACAAATTCATTAGGTCTGTTTGGCACCATGAAATTTTTCACAAACTTTCGTAATTTTTCACAAAATTTCATAATTTTCGGTCAAAATCCATATGAGAAAAAGCCGAGTTTTGTGAAACTTGATAAAAGTTGTAGTTACCAAACAGGCATATTAATTCATTCAAAATTGACAGATTTGAGGGATGTCAGTCAGTGGGCACTGGGCACGTTCAATCACAAAATCTGAAAATTCAGATTTGAATTTATGTTGTTGAACGCAAAAAAAATCTGAAATTTCAGTCAAAAGTTAATGCGTCAAATTCTTGCATTCACTTATAGGGTTTTCATTAAAACGAAAAAAAACAGAACGTTAATTATATTCTTAAATTAAAAATTCTGAGTGAGTAGTTTTGGGGATGATATTATAATAAATCAGGAACAAGTTTTATAAATTTTATTTAAAGTGTTTGCTGTTATGCAGTAAGTTATTTTTTTTTCAGTTTTAAGACCTATTTTTTGTAAAGTTCAATGAAAAAATTAATCCACAAGAATTCGGTTTAGAATTCTGGGGACATTTTTCTTAGAATATTCAATCTTTTGATTTAAAAACTCATTTTATCAATAAAAAAAAAAGTTCTTTTATGTACAAAATATTATTTTGTTCTTGACGAAAATCAATCAACACAAATCAACCACCAACCAGAGCGAAAATCATAAAGTTCAACTTGCATGTATAGTATACTTTCACATTTACCCCATCAAAATCACTTTATTCTGAATTTTTAGATGAGAATTTTTGTCTGAAAATTCAGATGAAACGTAACTAAAAGCCTTTTAACTTTTTATGACAGCTGGCCAATCAGAAGCTTTAAAAATTGAGATGTAAAACGTAATGCGTTGAACCAATACATATAAAATTTATTCGAATACTTTCTGGATTAAAAATGGCAATCTGTCAAATTTTGAGGAGTGGATATGAAATCCCGAAGGCTTTGAACCAAAAATGTTGCCCACCAAAAAAGTAAACAAGAAAAAGCCCCATATCAAAAAAAAAGTAAACAAAGCCACAAAATTGGAATTACTATTGTATTTTACATTTTTTATTGAATTTTTTACTGAAAAGAAAACAACAGAGGTGAAAGCAATTAATTTAAAAAAAAAAACGGTAATTTAAGCTAAATTAAAAAGCAGTCATTCAAATTGGGCCAAAACACAATTTCTTTAATTATTTATTTTAAATTTAATGTTTTTTTAAAAACAAAAGGGACTGCACAATACATAATAAATACAGGTTTTGAATATAGACACTCTTCTTTAAAACAATTTTTTTGGGAATTATTTCATTAATTTAAAAAAGATTCACTTCTACACATAAAAATAAAACCTTAAGTAAAAGTAAACAACAGCCATTTTGTATTTTTTTTGTTGTTCTTTAACAAAATGGTGAGTTCAAATTTTTGCACAAGTGTGCGTGTTTTAATGCGCTAAATTGTTGTTGCAATTCAAATCTATTCATCGACACGAAATGAAATTACAAAAACAACAATTTAAACAAATGGTTTTTGGGAGGTGAAACGTACGAAGGTTTCTCATCTTTATATTTATAATCTCTGTTTTCTCGGCTTTAAAATTGTCATAAAGGGGAAATAATGTTCTCTCCCGCGAGCACTCTCTTCTGCCCCAAACTACACGAAATGGAAGTACGCGAACAGGATTGAACTAAAACTGGTATAGAATCAAATAGTTTTTTACTATCGATGTTTAAAGTGCAGAACCACGTTAGTCGTTTTTCAGAAATACATAAAAGAGAAGATTTTAGATTAATTATTAAAAAAATAACGAATAAATTGATCTGAGCTATCTATTAATCGGAGCAATATTGTTACGCTGAAAATGCCAAAAGGTGGCTCTGATTATTATGATTTTTTTTCCATTTATATTTTTTGTGAGTTTTTCGACTTACGAGGTCCTGCACTTTAAGCGTCCCTATGTATAAAGTTAATCGTCGGACTGCTTGTCAAAAAATAACCTTCTGTGGTGAATTTCAATAGACTAGATATTTATGTATGTTGACCAAGTCACAACAAATTTGACAGATGTTGCTTTGACAAAATGGACGGTATAACTCAACACATTTTAATCAACCCTACGTTTTAAATTATATGGACAGTTATTTAATTGAGGCAGCAACGGTAAGGATGGGTGAATAATTTCATATTTCTTATGGAGAATTTAAATTTAACGGAGAGTGAAGCTTAATCCACTGATTCATTTTAAATACACCAGTTAAAATCGTAACTAAAAATAAAATGTATAACTGGCTTGCACGAATTTATGAAATGTATAATGGTAATGAGCTCAGTTCACCCCCAAAAAAAAAATGTTTGGCATTTTTTTTTCTTTTGAAAAGATGCTATAGAAATTATTCAACCAACTTGTGCGAAACTGGAGACAGGTAGCTAGGGACTGACCTGGCAACAAGAGGCTTGTTGGTTGAAGCCCTTATCCACTCCGGATTAAAGCGCCACCTAAAGTTAGTAAGTATGATAGTGAACAAAATAGAAACCAGAGAGAATTCCTCACTTTATCATTATAATAATAGCCGTGTTTTATTGGTAATTTTATAGCCAGCGCAGTAAAATTTCCCTTGGCAAACAAAAACAAAAACAAAGAGTGTCGATAAATTAGCCAGTAAAAGAGTGGATATAAAAGTGGTTATACATAGTTAGAACTTTGAAGATGAAGATGGCGCTCTTGAAAAGTATTCATGACTTGAACCTTAATGTTGTTTTTTTTACTCAGAAAATGGATGTGAACTATGATATTCGTAGTTTGGTGGAGACAAAATGGATGTGAACTATGATATTTGTAGCGAACACAGCCTAAAGTTGCTAAAGCGTTTTATTAACACAGCCAAAGCGTTTTATTCGTACTTGATTATTGCGCTAGCTATAAATTACCAATAAAACACAGCTAATGTAAGATTTGACTAAAATATATATCTACTTCGATTTTGTATGGATCCAAAAATTGCCCATAGTACATACCTTTTTATATTTCAAATACAAAGTGTGGTCAATGAACTTGGTGGTCAAAACTTGATTGTCAAATTTGCTTAACAACCATATACTTTTCATGGCGTATTATTTATTTATTTTCCCTTAAATAAGCACAACACTTAAAATATGCAATTCAGCTAAGTTTTTATTTGATGTCAACCATTCAGCAGTTTAAGTCTTCAAACAAACTCGTAAATCATCTGAAGAGTCCACACAATCCTTTACGTAAAAAGAAACATTTGTACATCAATTCAAAGAATTAAGTCATTGAACCTTCTTTAAATCCACAATTTACTCCCAAAAGTCAACAAAGTCACGTATATTGCGCTGCGCAGATATTGTGTGAAAGATAATTGTAAATAAGAACTGCAACACAATGTTTTCTGACGTTGCCGTTGGTTGCGTTGTTCTCGAGTTTTTTTTTTTTCATTTTTGGCAAAAAGAAAACACTTCTTATTCTTATTAATGAAAGGCTGGACGATGTGTCGGCAAGATACTCCATAATTGTATTTAAGCTTCTCACTCCAATCGAGTGTTTCAAAGTTCTCACCAGAAAAACGAAATACAACAAAAAAACAAAAAAAATTCACAAAATGGATTTATAATATTCTTGCATTTTTTTTTTCTGTATACTTCAAATTATTAGTTAATGTCTTTGTATTGCAAAGTTTGCAAATTATACCAAGAATATTGAAAGAAGAGAGTAAGTACAAAGGCGGAGTCCGAAATCAACGGACCAAGCCAAGGCGTTGAGATTTCATTATTTTCCCACTATACCCATCACGAACAAATTACATGTAATTTAACAAAATTTGCATACACTCGTCGTAACTACCTGAAAAATATTTAATTCACTTCACTTGGCTGCCAATATGAGTAATTTGCCCCATAAACTGCCTGACTGCCCACTTCAATTTGTCCAAAGCCGCCGAAAGGAAGACAAATTTCTCATCTCACCATTTTTTTTTTTTTTGTGTGTGTGTGTTTTTTTTTTAAACCATCCTTGCGATAGGGAGCAGCAAAAGAACGTGATTTATGTTAACTGCTCTGACTAACGAGATTATAAAGTATCTTGCCAAACTGACACTCTTCACAGCGAGAAATTTAATTCCGAACTCGCGTAAGGGTCCAAATCGCACTTTAAGGGCATTAATGTCAGTTAAACTGTTCAGATTGGGAATTTTCGTGTTGGATTTTGCATTGCGGCGTTGTTGGTCGGGTGGCAGAGCTGTAGAATTTTACGTTTTTCATATCGAATCAGAACCGGGTGGTAAGGAGTTGTTAGTTGATCCTTATTGCATCATTCATTATCGAAGTATATTTATGTATTTCAATGCGGAAGTTATGAAATATCAGAGCAAGAATTTATTTAGTTATGTATAGGTACGCATGTTTATTGGATTCACGCTGATAATGTTTGATTTAATGGGAAACAAATTTTTTAAGACAAACGAGACATGCAAAAGGTTGAATGACCAAAGCTGGTAGAATGGGGCTAGCTTACAAAAAAAAAGAAGTTGCGTTTGGACAAAAATAAAGATAAGTTTGTAGTTGTTTATTTTAATTGAAATATTATTCTTTTTGAACGTCAAAAGTTACCTAAATTCCCTGGAAAATATTTCACATTCGTGTGGTATACGGCTGAAGAAGGAATCTCGGTACCTAAAGGTGCATTCACAAGGTACAGAAACTATTACAGGAAATATTATTTAAAAAAAGTTTCTGATATATTTCCCATTTGCTTAAAAAACATTTCAGAAAGGTTCTTTTGGTGTGCTAGCTTCGGGAAACATTAAAGAAATTTTTCTTGTTTGTGAAATCGCCGGGACGAAACGCCAATTTTTATGGACTAAAGGCCATTAAAAGCTATTTTGAATCAAGTTTCCCATTTTGCTTACCCAGTTTTGTGCTTGAAGATGAATTGTAAGGAAGAAGCACTGATAGCGTCGTGTTTTATCATTTTGAAAAAAATCGCCATCGGATTTTTTGTTTTTATTTTTAAAATTTTCATCTAGTGGATCTCATAACACTTTTTTCGTTTCATAAATTTTTATTAATTGGATAACATCCTTGTTGCTCCACACTTTTCGCAACATTTTTTATTTTTATGCTTGAACACTCATTCCGTATGTAAATGCTTGAGAAACAAAGAAAGTTTTCTGTTCGAAATGGGAAACAGAAATATTTCGCGAAGCGCCCAGATCAAAATAAACATTTCGGAAATGTGGTTTAAATGTTTCTGATATTTTTTTAAAATGTTTCTTTCGTGTGGACTCACCTTAACAAAACGTCCGAAATTGAATTCAAGGGTAAGTCCCCTTTCACACGAGGAAACAAGTTGCTGGAGATGAGATTTTTTTGACGTTTTCTTTTAATTTCCTTAAAAATCTCCTGTACCTTTCACACGAAGAAACTTTCTGCGTAGTTTCCTTTTAAAATAGCTTGGTTGAACACACTCTACTGTGTGTCTGAAGAGGAATGTCAAAAAAATCTCCTCGAATCGTTGACCGGGGAGATTTCATTTTTTTGCCCTTCTCACCAACAAACTGAATGTTGCTGGCAACTCAGTTTCCTCGTGTGAAAGGGGACTAAGCTAATGAGTATTTCTAGAAGTGCGAGTATTAAATTGTGTCCACATCTCTCTCCAGCGCAAGCATGGTCTACCACGCTGTCGTCTACCATAGAATGTACCACAAAGAACTTTCCGAGCAGGTTCCTCTTCGCTCATGCGAGCTAGGTGCCCTGCCTACCGGAGTCTACCGAGCTTAATTTTGTCACAATATCCGCTTCAAGGTAGATTGCGTACAATTCATGATTGTACCGTCTCCGGAATCGTCCTTCCTCACATATGGGGCCAACAATTCTCCTTAAGACTTTTCTCTCGAACGCGGCTAAGAGGTCGGAGTGCCTTTTGCTAAGCACCCAAGTCTCGGATCCATATGTGAGTACTGGCAGGACCATGGTCCTGTACAGCAGCAGTTTTGAAGTTATGGTGAGATTTCTGGATTTGAAGAGCTTTGACAGACTATAGTAGGCTCTGTTGGATTTGAGAAGCCGCCCGCGTATTTCTTCTTCTATATTGTTATCGGCTGCTACTATTGACCCAAGGTATTTAAAGGATTGCACCACTTCAAATTCGTGCTCCGCTACCTTGATTGTTTGACCAACTGTTCCTCTCGCATTCGACGCCACCATGTACTTTGTTTTACCTTCACTAATGTGCAGCCCCAGATTTTGTGCCGCCTGCTCGATCTGGATGAAGGAATCATGTACAGCTTGCTCGGTTCTTCCGATGACGTTGATGTCGTCTGCGTAAGCCAGTATCTGGCTGGACCTGTTGACCATGGTCCCTCTTGTTGCCGTGCCAGAGTCACGGATTGCTTTCTCCAACGCCAGGTTGAAGAGGAGGCAGGAGTCCATTAAAGATATTGATTGGTTTGGATAGCAATCCGGCTATTTTTACTTGGCTTGTTACGTTGGTCATGGTCAACCTACATAGTCGTGTCAATTTATTTGGGATGCCAAATTCTCTCATGGCTTTGTAAAGTTCTACCCTGGCTATGCTATCATAGGCGGCCTTAAAGTCTATAAACAGATGGTATGTTGGGATTTTAAATTAATTTATTTGATAGAGTGTTTTTTCTCAATTGAAAAACAGTATATCTTCAAAGTTAAGAACTTTACTGGTTATTTCCAAGTTACTGATCAATACTTTGTGAAATAAGTTTGGGCGTTATTCTACGAAAAAATAAAACGCTTAGGAGAGGGGGTTTATTTGCCCCCGTTTGTTAGTGAGAGATCATTTTCTAAAATATTAATTTAAAGTGGATAAACAACCATTTAAAAACTTTAACCGGAATCTGAAGAAGTTCGCTGCCACAAAAAGCACTCCTGCACAAAACAAATGGATATGGAAGTCGGAAAACTAAAGGGTGTTTTTTCTAGACATGTGTGGTTTTTAAGAAGAAATAAAACGCATGTAATTTAATGTTATGACCAAGAATTTAGCCTTATTATAAAGATAAAGATTTGCCTTTATGTTTTAAAAATGATTTCGGGCAAGTGGCCGCCACCCCTTCTGGCTCGAATAAATTCCAGCCGAGAGGCCCAATTGTCGACCACTTTTTGCAGCAATTGGGGCCGTATGTCAGCAATAATGCGCCGAATATTCTCTTCCAAGGCGTCAATCGTCTCGGGCTTATCTGCGAAGACAAGCGACTTCAAATAACCCCACAAAAAATAGTCCAGCGGTGTTAAATCGCACGATCTTGGAGGCCACGCCACAGGCCCACGGTGCGAGATAATGCGCTCACCAAAAGTTTCCTTCAATAAATTGATTGTTTGGTTGGCTGTATGGCGTGTAGCGCCGTCTTGTTGTTACCAAAAGTCGTCCACATCAACATCCTCCAATTCAGGCACGAAAAAGTCATTAATCATGGCTCTATAGCTTTCCCCATTGACTGACACATTATATGGCCAGCTTCATTTTTGAAGAAATATGGCACAAAAATGAGCTTCATCGCTTAACAAAATTTTCTTGTGAAAATCGGGATCAACAACGATCTCGTTTCGAGCCCATTTTGCACAATTTGCAAACTTTCAGGAGCAAGTTTATTTATTATGAAATGGCAAACCAAACTGAGTATAAATCAAGTGACAGCTGTCAAAAAAAACCAACTCTGAAAAAAGTATTGCCAGATTGAAAACCACACGTCTAAAAAAAACACCCTTTATATGTATGTCCATTGATTGAGAGAAAACATAAATTAACACAATTTTAAATCCTTCTTCTCTTCCCACTGTGGAGGTATGTCTGAACACAAAAAAAAAGGCCTATTTTAGAGCTGACCTTACACTGGCAAAATGTATGCGTATATGTATAATTACCTCACCATTTTTAAGTTTCAATCATGATGGTGATACATAAGTTTCATAAAATCTGAAGGCCATTGACTAAACCAGGCCTTGCAAATTTTTATATGACAACAAAGCCGGAACTCTATAAAGTGAACATTAAATTCTAGCAAAAGCAATGTGGGTGATATTACAAGTAGGTAGGTAATTTAACAAAACTTTTGAATCTAAAATGAGTTAATTTCCTTAAATGTGTGTATAAAAGATGCGTAAGTCAAAGAATATATCTACAATCATCGTCATGATGGACATGGAAGTGTTATTCTGTGTATGGGAATTTTATTGTTTGATGAAAAATTAACCTGTCAAGTCGGCTGATAGTCGTATATTATAATCTTGTAACATGAGATTTGTTGACAATATAACTTAAATTTTCACATAACATTGAAAGAGTTTTTGGAGGTTACTTAGCTTCAGGGTATATAATAGTTTGATGGAAATCGTAAAAACTGATGGGTTTTAATTTATGAGTTATGAAGAGTTTGAATGTAGGTATAGGTATACTCATTCGAAACGTATTGAGCCTTTTAGCAGTGGTAGTTAAGTGTGTTCGGTATATATGTATTATAACACTCTAGACTAAATATTCATTCACCATTTATTTCAAATAAAGTCAGCCCATACCTCTCAATTCCATTAGGTAGTCATAAAATTTGTCAGCAAAAATCTCTGCAGACTGGGACTGGCCTATGCACCTAGTTTTGAATCCTGCCAAAAACTGAAAACGTCTCAACCCAGTTTAAATAAATGCATTTATGGAGGCTTCTAAATATCATATCCGTATATAATTTTACATATCCACTTTTGGGTTAGGACAAATCACTTCCCTACACATTCCACATCTAAAACACTTTGCGGTACATGGGATGTTGATTGCTTGATGTGCACATCTAAAACGCTATTCCAAATGTTTGCTACTATTTTGGCTGAACGCCTGGTGCTGGAAGCTAGTTCCCTAAAATAACTGGTTCACTGAAAAGGACCCGGGCCAAATAATGAAAATATACAAAATTAGAAATATGGTTTAGGATTCTCAGGGGTTAACCTCTTTCAGAATGATGAGTTGTGTTACAACAAAATATAACCTCACACAGCCGATTCATAGTGATTTCTTGTTGAGCCTTTATACGAGCAGGACCGTATTTGTCATGAGAAGTTGATTTATAAGTCTATAAGTATTTTATTGGATTTAAAAAAAAATTATATATTTTTGAAAAATGTAGTTGTATGGATATTGAAAACGGGTTGATGTTTTTTTGAAATTAGATTTCAAGGGGTATTATTAATAAATACTTAAAATTGGCATATCAATTTTTTTCTCCATGAATTCGATTGAAATGGGACGTCACGACATTTGCTAAAATGTGAACGTCTGACTTGACAGAATAACCCAACACATATTTAAAACAGACAAAATATATCACACACCATTAAGGGAACACAATGATAAAATCCCTCTCCCCAATCCGTACCACACAAACAATACACCAGTGCTAGGGGATCGAGGGAAAATTCCCCTTTCATTAGAATTTTGACCTCAAAAGGGAAACGTATTTCCACAAATATTTTAATCGATTTTCTATAAAATGCTAAAAAGATAGAAACGATGCTAACTCGTTTAAAATTTGGAAAATCCTCTTTTTAAACTAAATACTAAAAAAGTTTTAATACCTTACTAAATCGTCTAAGATTCTGCGCCAATGATTTTATTTTTTCGTAGAAAATAAGGAGGGAAAAATTAAAAAAATTGTGGGATTAAAAGGGAATTTTCGCATTGGTTGAAAGGATTTCTCTCAAAAATACCCCACAGCACTACAATACACCTATGCACACCGGCTGGCTCCAGTTTACTAGCCCTATAGCCATATATGTTGCCCGTGTGCAAATTGGATACAAATGTATCCGATATTAAATTTTGACGCTTCCACGTACAGATTCACGTCATTAGTGTCAAAAATTAAACTATGCATAAAATTTAAGGCAATTTTAATCTAATTCACCCACTGCCTTAAAGTAAACTCAATACAACATACACACATACACCATTTGTCAAAAGGAGATGACACCCCAACCTCTTAAAGAAATCATCATCTATCTTTTTTTTATGTGAAAAACCGCGCGAGTGAATTAGTTTGAATAAGACTGTGCTATCGCGAAAAAAAAACAAGTGATTCGTTTAAAAGAGTGCATTAATATGCATAACATAAAACTCGTATACTTATACAGTCATATGAGTTTCACCACGGTTGGTGAATAAATTTTTGCTCTGTCTCAGTATTGAATATCTTTTTAAAAACATATCTAATAACAATGTATATTCACAGGGAAGAGTGAGGAAACAAAATCGATTCGATTCTTGGGATTCATGATTCAAAAGTTGAGGAAAACTAATAAATTTTTGAAAAAAAACTACTGCAAACTGATACGCAGTCCTTTTTTAAAAATTATTTAAAAATATTTGTATATGAATTTAAGTTTCACGTCTGTGAGGCATCTCATGACCGCTCAATTTTTGTTTTTAATTTTAAGAAAATTTTGTGGTTACACATATGTTTTTTTTTGTGAAAAAAACCCACTCTAACGAATTTGAAATTTTTTATCGCATAAATTCATAGTTTTTCAAGAATTCAGAGTGATATTTAGGGGTAAAAACTTTTTTAAGAGTTTACCTTTACCATTTCTTTTTTTTTATTATAATCATATTTTATATTTTTAAAAAATCTTTAAATTCTTCAACCAAAAGAGCAAGTTTGTCCGATCCAGTCGTGCATTTTATTTGATTTGGTATACATAGACTCAAGCTCGAATATACATATATTTGATGCTATTATGCGTCGACGTTTATACCCACGAGTTCATGACAATATTTCAGTATCTGGAAGGAGAACCGACAACGAATTTTGGAAGTGGATGTGTAGTGTATATACCTAATCGAAATACCTATATAAATGCGTAAATATAGCTTGAACAGGAAATTCGGCAGGACGATTCGACTGTTAGGGGGTTGGTACACTGGTACACATCCTTTTGAAAGAGGTTGAAGTGGGAATCCTAAACTATCATACTCCCGATTTCGCTCATTTGCATTATTTGGCCCGGGCACTTTGCAGTGAACCTTATTTTTGGGAACTAACTTCCAGCACCAGGCGTTCAGCGACAGTGTTTCAACTAGCATCCTTTCAAATCCTTTAATCTGAAAACCGACATACAATTTCGGGAGTGGATGTTTAGGGTGTTTTTGAAAGCCACAGAACTTTGGGTATACCTATATGATATTTTTAGACATTATAGTAGATATAAGGACGTGATAATAGATTTATTCAAATTTTGGTTTGGTAAGTTTTTGTTTAAAAATATAAATTGAAAATATCTTGTATCTCATTTGTGTGCAAGTTATGCAGATAATTTTGTAAATTTTTGAAAATTCAAATAAACCAAAAAAAAAATGTGTTCATCCCTCCCCGACGGGGAATTGAACCCCGGTCTCCCGCGTGACAGGCGGGGATACTGACCACTATACTATCGAGGATGTTGAAAACTGATTTGGGAAAAATGCATTTTCCAATGTAACCATACTTCTTTGTCTAACATAGAGCTATTCCGTTCAGTAAAAATTGTCAGTACAGGGAATTTAGGACATGCATATATTGTTGCATAAACATGTCCCTCCTTAAAGCTCTTATAGATTTTCCATTGTTGCATCCAAAATTGGAGCAAATATTAGAGCAATCATGTGTCTAAGGCTACCATCATGCTGATTTAAAAAAAAAAATTGTTGAACGGAATAAATTAAATTTATACTTTTCTTTTTTTTTAAATAAAAACTAATCAACTGAAAGATATTTTGCTCTTTCCTTTTTTTTTTATTTAATTATGAAATACTTTTTCACGTCATACCATTTCATGCTTAGTTTAGTGTAGTTGGTATAATAATAACTAAACCATTTAAAAATATCCAATAAATCATCTTTGACAAGAATTAAAAAAAAGGACTCAAGGGACTCATTCCTTCCGTCCATAGCCTCAAACCATATTAAGCAATTAGCACTAAATGCCTAGGCATTTAAGAAATTTTTAATAATTCCCAAATACCCCGAGGAAATCATTAATGCAGGTATTTAATTTTTTTAAAAAAAGACAAAAAAATAATACAAGAATAAAATCTATATAAGAATCTATAAAATAAGAAACTGCATTCTGCCCATATGTACAATGTACATATGAAAAACAGGTCGTTGAATTAATCCGTGGGCGCACCATAAGAGTCACTTGATGATACGCATTATGATGAAGTGCAATCCATGAAGAAGACATTAAATTTGTGCAATAAATCTTTTCTCTTTGCACTGCTGTTGCTGTTGCTATTGCTGTGTTGGCTGGCTGGCTGGAGACACACACAGAGGGCAGATATTTAATCCTCACGTTCCTTAAACTATGAATATTTTGATGTATATTTTTGATGGACGTGCTGAAGGTGTGCAGTGCATCATCATGGGGTTTTTTGACTTACGTGTAAATATTATAAACCTTCTAGTTTTTGTTTTATTGGGAAAATATTATTGATGGAATTTATTTTGAGTTTAAGGTCTGCTCACATTTTATTTAAATAGTTAACCTTCATAAATATTCCTTTTAGAACACTAATTCTATTATTTGAACAAAATTAATCTGGCAAATATTTTGTCCCTTGAAAATCATCTGACTCATGTTTGTCTTGAATGTCAAAACTTAAATCGAGTACTTCAAAGTGTTAAATTTTGCCATGGTCAAAATTTTGACGAAATGGTCTGGAAATATTTAATTGGATTAAACGCGTAATTTTTTTAATAAAATCGGTTTTAGAAGACTTGTATGGGAGGTACCGTTATTTTTCAGCCTATGAGGTAGGTACCGTTATTTTTGGCCTTAAAAAAATTAAGAAAAAGTTTCAGGGAAAAAAAAAGCTAGGTACCAATTTGGACGAAAATCGACACATTCGTTTAGGTTGTAGCCGAACTGATAGACAGACGGACGTTTTTGTGAGACCTATTTTTTTCATCTTCATCATAGGCGTTTTCCTTTGGAGGGGGGCGAAGTACTTGTGAGTAGATGAAAACTAAAATCTAGTACGTTCATCTACTCATGCTCTCTTCGCGAGTAGATGAGATTTGTAGGAAAACAAATTTTGTGCGTTCCATTCAAAATGGCTAGCAAAGTACTTGCAAGTACTTCAACACCTCCAAAGGAAAACGCCTAATGTCAAGTTTGATTGAAATCTCTAGTTCGATTTTATGAAAGAATCAATAACTTGCCGTATAACGAGAACATTTATATACATATATATCGCAAGTAAAAACATCCTGAAAAATCATCAAGGGTATACGTCATGATTTTTTTTTTTAATCTGACGGAGTTATGTATGCTTGATTTACACGACCGAAAAATTGTCAGTTTTTATTACAAGACGGTGTTCACATTGGACCGTCTGCGTTTCCTCCGATTTTTTTTTTTTGACGTTAATCTAACTTGTGTGGTTAAGACACAAACTTATGTGAACCTGAACACATCCTGCTCCCTTTGACAGCCGTCTCCCTTCAAGCAAACTAGTTAACTAGTCCGTTTTGAATCCGTGCACGTAGTCAACAACGTATGGACGACTTCGCATCCAAAATATGGTTCCTCAAAACTCCGTTTGGCGGCTGTAATTAGTATAAAAATTTAAATTTTCAGGGGCCCACTTATGCATTGTATTGTGACAAAGAGAGTTCACCATACTCAGTGAAGGCCGAAACCAAAACGGATCGAAAAAGAATTGAAAAAAATTACTTTTCCAATCGAGTTCTACATTAAGCTTAGTATACAGTTCTTTTGAACGAAAAAAAAACTCATGGTGAGAAAGAAATTTTTTTTCCGGAAGAAAAACATTCGTGGTGGCAAACTAGATTTTTTTCACAAAACAATGTCACTGACATTGTTTTGCAGGAAAAAAATCGTGGTGAGTATAATTTTTTTTTTCGGGGTTAAGTTCACAGTTCGATAAAAATATTTTTCAGTCGAAAATTTTTTTTTGTGCCAAAAATCACTCCCATAAGGATTGCATGTAGTTTTTTTTTCGTTGAATAACTGTATGCTTAGCTTTGAGTTCACAGTTCGATAAAAATATTTGTCAGCAGAAAATCACTCCCATAAGAATTGCATGTAGTTTTTTTTTCGTTGAAAAACTGTATACTTAGCTTAACCCAAAAAAAAAACAAACAAAGCTTTTTTTCAATTTGAGACAATTTTTATTTATCACGTGAAAATACATATACAAAATCATTTTCTTGCACTAGGAAAGAAGATATAAACTACAATCATTGAAATTTGTTATATTAATCGAAAATTTGTCAAGTTTTCTAAGAATCAAACTACTGCTAGGCTACTTACAAAAATGAACTGGAAAAAAGTGACGGGGGAAAAAATAACGAAATGCCTCTAGATAAAAAGAATTTTTGTAGGTGTGCGTGAAACACTACGTTTTGCAATGATCCGAGAATAACCGACAAATCTGGGTCAGTGAATTTGCTGAAAGGGCAGCCATTTCTCACCATGAAGTGGTAGTGAGCAAAAGCACAGAGACCTCAAAAAATCGGAGAAGTAGAAGGTCTTTGGTCGTGTAAGTCCAGTATTATTCCGTCAGCAGAATACTGATCAGATCTTAAAAAAAATTTAAATTCAAGTTTTATCAGCAGACTTAAGCTGGACTTAGGCGACTGACAGGTTGGCAGATTTCCATCAGTGAACTTCAAAAAGAATGAATAGGTGTGTTCGCGTACTAGTCCGAAACTAACCATTTCTACCATTTTTTTTTAGTCCAATTTAATTTTTTTTATAAAAAATGGCAGGTTTGGAAAGTAAACGAATAGAGGTAAATTGTCCATTACTTTGCCAAATTTTTGACAGAAATTCCCTTAATGTGTCAGTCGTATTAATTCAGTATTACAATGTTTGTCAGCAACCGATAATACTTTTGATTTTGAATGTTATATCATGTTTGTATTCTCGAACACAGACCTTCATTTTACCCAGTGGTTAAATATTTATAAAAGTTTTATTGATTAAGATATTTATTTCAAGTAAAATTCTGACATTTATGTATAGTAGAGCTTCACTTTTGAATTTTCTTGTCACTTAAAGGCTCCATTTTCACCTCATATAAAAGATTTCTTTTGTCATTTAAAGGGTTTTCCAATAAGAAGTGTTATTTTGATATTCAAAGAAAAATGGCATTTTTTGAGATAAATGATCGGATGTTTATTTCATTATAAAGAGGAAGGTATGCCGTTAATAATGGAACACAACATCAGCCAAATGGCCGCCACGACCACGCTTACAGGACCATATCCTTTTCATGAAATTTTCCATAACCAAATCGCAAAGTGGCTTCCCTATGTCCTCGATAGCCTCACGAATTCCATCTTTGAGGTCTTGAATCGACGCTGGGCTGTTGGCGTAGACCTTATCTTTCACGTGGCCCCAAAGGAAGAAGTCGCAAGGTGTTAAATCACAAGATCTCGGTGGCCTATTGTGATCACCTCTTCGAGAGATAACACGGTCCGGAAACTTTTTCCGTAAAAGATCGATGGTTTCATTGCTTGTGTGGCACGTAGCGCCGTCTTGTTGAAAGTAAAAGTTGTCCAGATCAATAACATCCAATTCCGGCCATAAAAAATCATTAATCATCTCTCGATAGCGCAATCCATTGACCGTAACTGTTGCTCCAGCCTCATTTTCGAAAAAGTAAGGTCCAATGACCCCGCCGGACCATAAACCGCACCAAACAGTCACGCGTTGAGAATGGAGAGGCTTTTGAACAATAACTCTTGGGTTTTCCGAGCCCCAGATGCGACAGTTTTGCTTGTTGACGTAGCCTCCGAGGTGGAAATGGGCCTCATCAGTCAAGATGATTTTTCGATGAAATTCCGGATCATTTTCATGCATTTCAAGGACCCAATCAGCAAAGACACGACGTTGTTGATGATCAGCCGGCTTGAGTTCTTGTGTTAACTGAACTTTATAAGCCTTAAGACCCAAGTCTTTATGCAAAATACGGTGTAATGACGTTTGTGGAATGCCTAATTCCAAAGAACGACGAGGAATGGACAAACCTGGGTTTTCTTCAACACTTTGGGCTACAACAGCAATGTTCTCAGTTGTTCTTGAGCGACGTGCACGGGTTTTATTCTTCACATCACTAACTTGTCCCAACAGCTCGAATTTGTCCACCAATTTCTGTATTGCGGTCCGACAAGGTGCTTCACGACGACCCAAAAATGTTTTAGTTTTACGGAACGTCTCTGCCAAATTTTCACCATTTTTATAGTGAATTTTAATAATTTCAATGTGTTTTTGAAGCGTATATCGTTCCATTTTTATAAATGGCGTAGTTTCTACTTGTCAAATGTCAAAAAATGACAGCTTCAAAAGTGACAGCAACCGAAATAACGGGCTATTCAAAATAACACCTCTTATTGGAAAACCCTTTATTAATAAACCATATCATCTCTATATATAGTTATAAGATCGTCAAAATACATCCCACAACTATCCAAATAACATCTATTAGACAATTTGAAGGCCTGCTTTCCGCCACCACCATTGACCCTAAAAGCTCTCGCATGATCAAAATTGTTTGACGTCATCTTTTCTTACTACTAAAGTCTATTTTTCTTCTCGATGACTCCACGTTGTCTTAAAATAGCTAGTGTGACCCAAAAGCCCCCAAAACCTTCACATATTCAATTTAACCCGCCATCAATAGACCTCCAGCAGCGGTCTACAGCAAAAGATAACAAAAAAAAAAACAGAGAGACGCTTAACTCAAATGTCAACATTGATCTCGAGTGGTGCAATTATTATTCACCTCGTTGCATCGTTTTCGCGTCACAATTCGCTGATTTTGCTTTATAGATTTTTTGTTTAAAAAGCAATATGCGACGACTGGCTGTCATTTGTGTCTGGAGGTGCAACTATATGCAGTTTTTAGAGACTTCAAGTTATCGGAGCCCACGTGCGGCTTGGCTTGGGTCGTAAATTTAGGGTCGTCTCGTCAATATAGTATATCTAGTTGTCGAGCTCGAGGTGCTGTTGTGAAGTTGGGGTTGTCTGAAGGCATCACTTTGCATTTACATCATTTCGCGGATTTCATTTATTTTTTTTTAAATCTATCTTTGTCATGAGAATGATGGAATTCCACTTTGTGCTATGCGCAGCGCAGATAGCCTATTAAGCTGATTTGTATCGGAAGTCAGTATTTTGTATGTGTAAATAGATTCGTAATTATATTTTGAGTGATTATGCAAGCTGCAACTAACGCAGTGCCTGAGACACTACCGAAAATATAGTAACATCATTAAAAGCATAATTTACACAAAAAGAATAAATCAATGTTTAGTTTTTTTGCCAATAAAACAGTTGTATTAATTGAATGAAATGTGAAGTTGTAAATTTCACTCCAATGTATTCCTGTGTATATTTGAGTTTCACTCGAAATGTGTACTAGACAAACTAGGCTTCACGGAGTAAAATGTATTTCCCCTTGAAATACATAGAAGATCAAATATTTGTTTTCCGAAACATAATACAGGTATAAATTTGACGTCTCAGTCGTTTGACACTTTGTTTGCTTGGAATTCACTTCGTTTGTTTTTACTATTGTTTCTGAGCCATTGAAAAAAATATTAATAATGTTCCAAGTCAAATAATGTTCCAAGTCAAACACAAAGTTCAAATGTATACATAATCCAATTTATAAAAACTTAATGTATTGAATTCATAAGGCATATGCTAAAAAAGTTGGATCTCAGAGAAATCAGCAATCTCACTTACATACATAAACAGAATTTCCGATCAAAATTTCTCAGTTTTGCTGTCAAAAACTGAAGAAAAAAAAAATTAGATTCGCCTGCTCGCATTTTGAAGGAGCGAAATCTCTGAGATCTTATTTTCCTGAACATGCATTATTACATATGTACATATATTAAAGTACAATTTAAGTGTCAACACTAGTGAAGATATATGAACAAATTGACATCTTATCACAGCCTTGACAGTTAACACAACAAAAACATGATTTTTAAATCAAGTTAAAGCCGCCAAAAGAGTTAACAGAATTGTGGTCAGAAGAGATTTTTTTTGCAATAAATATCGCGTGTTTGCGTGTTGCCCAAGATGTCGGTCGGTGTCAATCGAAACATTCAAAGGGTATGTTGCTGATCTTTGGAAAAATGTATTTTTAATCGATAAATATTGCGGATTTTACGAAACAAAAATGAAGCAGGTATGTTTTAAAGCATGGAAAAAAAAGAAACCAAAAATATTATTAAATTAATAAAACAGCTGCAGTAAATAACCCGAACCCCCAACATAATATTGGCACCATAAATGGCGCACTATAATTTTCTTTAAAAAAATGCAAACGATAAAACGATAAAAATCTAAACACACAAAAACTGACTGACATGGAAAATAAAAATTCACCAGTGAAATAAAAAAATTGTGTGAGTGCCCGGACTCACGGTTAATATGTGTAAACATCAACGTGCGCGGATCCAAAACGGACTTGTTTTTGCTTGAAGGGGATCTTAAGATTTTTTTCACTGAACGCACCCATCCTAGTATGCAGATCGTAACGTTGCACACCGTAACGTTGCACGACGTAACGTTGCACACGAAGGTTCACGTTGTTTTTTCACTCTACCGCCAGCATAGATGTTTACACATCAAAAACTAAAACATATGTACCTATTACATTTTCATTGGAGCTTACAGCAAACGAGTTAATTTCATTGAAAATTTCCAAATTCGATTCCAAATTATAGCTCATTTCCGAGACAAATTTACATTTCGAAATGAGATAATTTCAACCAAATTTGGTACAAAACTTACGAACACACCCAATTGGAATCCATTTTAAAAGCTTTGAAAAGCTTTTGTGGTGAAATGTCAAAACTCGATTTATGAAAAATAGAAAGAGAAACAACAAGAACAAGTGATTAACGAAATTAGCAAATTTGAGATGAACACACTTTTTCCGTAATTACCGAAATTACCTCATTTTCATCTTTCATGAATTGCGCTATCATCCGTAGGAGTCTTTCAACCGGAGTAAAACTAAATTTGTGGGCAACAAAGTGTGTGGAATGAAAGGCGTAAACTGGGTAGGTAAAAAAAATCTAACAGATAATAATTATGAACCTCTTACTCTGGGGTTAGACCGGTTCAAAATTCACACATTTTATGATGGCTAGTGATGAGTTTACGGGGAGTTTCAGGTTCTTTGGTCTAAGCTGACTATTTCCTGAATTCCTGAAAAATCAATAGTTCAAAAACCCCCTCCCCCACGATTAATTCCTGGATTCGCTTCTTGTGTCTGAATATTATCGATTTCGAGTAGTTTTTCTTAAAATCTTTTCAAAAAAGTAATCCAACGAAAAGAATTTACAAGCTGTTTCGTACAGAATGCATTACCAGCACCCGAAGCATATAGGTTTTGTGGTTTCTGTTAGTAATCCTATTAAAAAAAAATAGGTCGTGGTTGAGGTGTTGGCCAAAAAATCGTCAACGACTTGACTCGTGGAGAGATTATTAAAGTGGGAAGCACTGATATTTGAGGGCCAGTTTTAAATTCACCCATCATGAGCGGAAAAGAATTATTTAAGGAACAAAGTATCTGACGTGACGACCCAGAGAGGGAGCAGAGCGGAATTCATCAATCTCCATGATTCAATGAGTGTCTTCCATGCCATGAAGCTGAGTCCCATAGATCGAGGTTGGTCATGGTCAGGCACAAAACCGCACGAACGAAACATTGGACCACTAGATCCAGTGGACAAGGGTTACTTTGAGGGATTCGACACCATTGACCTGGAGAACAAGATTTTCTTCATCATGAAGGGAAACTTGGCTTCTCACTGGCACTGAAGTCCCCGCTGCTCTAAGGAAGTAGAAGAACCGTTTTGGACAGAAGCTGTTTAAAACCAAACGCTCGAAGAAACCTGAGGAATACGGATTGGTGTAACATCGGGTGATCCAAGCTATTTGCAAAGTCATCATTGGAATCACAACTAATTCACGCTATAAGATAGAGGGCTCACGCTCACCTAACCAGTATTTAATTGTGAAGGCGTTTTCTTACAATTTAATTTTTCGCACCTTACTAAAAATCTTCCCAATAAATCACCAAAAAAAACTACCCTGACGCACTCTCATAAGTTTGGTAATTAATTTCAAGAAAATTTACCATCGACTAAACATAAATGAATAAAATCCCACTTTCATCGAGATGTATGTATAACAAGGCTACACCACCTCACACATTTGTATAATATACGTGAATCCATTCTTCCATCAGAGAGATCTCCATTTGACAGAAGCAAATTATAGAGCAACAAGACAGAGTATGGGTGCCTAATCTTCTTCCTTCCCCCATGGATCTGCCTCTAACTCCCTCATGTAATTTGTTTATGCTCATCATTACCTCATACACCTTGTGTGCAATTTTAAAATCATATGTGTATAGAGTAGAGATTATCCATTGAGGTCTGGAGCAATGGCTCCAGCTTCATGCGCGATTCGACTATATATACGCAATCCGCATGTGCCGAGGCAACCTTCATGTGTCGCAATCTCATCCACCCATCTGTGGCTCAGCTGTCCACTCACGGATCTATTACGTGAGATCTTATACCTTGCCGTGGTATAGAAGAAGTGCAAACTTTGTAGTCCCACTCGCGCACACATCATTCATCCTAATCCGTGGACAAGAACAACGCAACAACAACAACAAAAACAAAAAATAACATCAAGGAGACGATAACTCTAGCGCGATTATTATAATTATAATTCTGCGACGGACGTGAGTACAAAAAAGTGCTTGTGCCAATGCCAGCATCCCGGCAAGGATTTCGATCTGTTCAAATAGAAGCGTAGGCCTATAGTGGAACTCTATATCGCAAAGATTTAAACGTCTTCGTCTTACTTGTGGAATTTCAATCTCTAATTGATAAGCTGTCGGTGGCAATTAGCGCAGAATCCCAAACATCCAACTAAGCCTCTCCTCGCTCTCATGATGTGGGTAGGGTGGAAAGTTTGGAAACATCTCTCTCTCTCTCTCTCGCTCTCTGAGTGATTCGAATCTTTTAATAGGCTCAGAAGATGTATGTTCTTCACCGAAGCTTCCTTGATAGATTGATCGGAACTCTGGCCAGTCTTGGCCTATACCAGTACCAACAAATCATCTTGTTTTTCATCTTCTATAAATAGCAAACAAAATTCAATATGCGTAGTCCTTAACGGCCTTACATAGGCTTGGAGATGATATTTTGTGTGCGAGTTCAGCAGTCCCTGATGGCATCATTCGAAGCACGTACAATCTTAAGTTAATAAATCACGGCACGCAATCATAAATCCGAATGGATTTACCTCTTAAGAATGTTAGTCAATGAATAAGTTAAGATATTGGCAATGAGAAGAATCTTCAACGATGCAACGGTGGCGGCGGGCGATGTTTCATGTGTGGGTACATATTATGTGTGTATGTGATGGATAGAGATCTTCAGAGGCGGCTTTAGTGTAATTTTACCTCGGGGCTGTGACAGGACAAACTGGGCGGTTTGAAATAAAGATGTTTCAACTTTAGACTTTGATGAAAATATTTGAATACGTAAACCTTAAATGAATATTAGCTTGGATTAACATCACGTGACTAGATTGCATGTTCTTGGCCAAAAATCAAGGCAAACATCTCAAAAACTTCTGTGATATTCCTACAAACAAACTAAAAAAAAAACAGCGAAGACACGATTTGTGGATAGGCTACCAAGAAAAAGGTTATTAGGAAATGTTCTTTGAAGTTTCTTTTACTTTTTTTAATCAAGATTCAAAATTATTCTGGGCAAAATTAAATCAAATAAAATAAACAATAATCTCATCGATCCGTGAACGTACTCGTATGTATAGCTAAGAAATAAAAAAAGAATATGAAGTGAATGTGTTGAAGACATCAGGCTACATGATAATCGGGCAAGCGGAAATCCTAAAACTCAAAGATAAGCTACATTATAACAAGACTTAAAGACCAAAGACCAAGAGTTAACCATTTCGTTAAAACAATGGATTTACCTGCTGGACATACACACATGAACATTGAACAACTACGACGAAGACTGCGGCGACGCGACGGTCGAGACGACTAAGAACTGACATCAAATGTTCTGCAAATTAGTCACTTCCTTGCTGGACAGAGATATGCAAATTAATTTTAAAAAAAGAATGGTCAACTGGCCATAGAGGTTGATTTTGAGGTTATTGTTTGAGGAAATAGCCAATGGAGGAATCGTGACTTTGAGTTATAGATTTTTTTTTTTATTTTTTAAACAAAGACAATACATGATGTTGGATTCTATTTGGTAAAAGTATTCGATTAAAATTATTCAAAATGAAGTTTTTCATATCATTTTTGTATGAGGTCGGGCTTAAATGATTTAAAATATGACAAACTATCCAAATAAAAAAGGATAATTTATCCTAATAGACCTACATATGTATTTGCTAAATCCTTTGTGAGACTCCGAATGCCTTCAGGAATTATCATTTGATTCTGCAAAATTGATTAGGCCCTCGATGAAATTTTTATTTCATTACTATTATACAGGGTGATTCGCATAAGCTGTGACAAAAAGCAAGAGCGTGTAGATTGGGTCGAGACAAGAAAAAAATTATAAAGGAGAGGGGTCTATTCCCCCCGTTTAGCCAAGAAGGGCAATTTTCTAAAAAAAATTGAAATAAAACCAAACAAAAATTATTAAAACAACGGTTTCTATAACTTACAATACCTTTTTTAAAAACAAAACTCTCTTCTTTTATTTATATATTAAATATTGTTGTTTTAGTGAACAGTTTTGAATAATTAATTTTCAAACTCAAAATTTAAATAAAGAAAAATTAAATTTTCTTCAAAATGGTACGTTATAGTATTTTTTTTTATATTCAATGCTCTTATTAAATTATAATCAATAATCAAAAACCAGATGCTGAAATCTAGTTGTTTAGAAAATTGAAAATATAAGAAATAAAATGTCCTTTATTTGACTCCGATCCGTTGCTTATGTTGCTCTAAAGATCCTATTTCAACTAAGTAGGTAGTAAAGTAGATTTCGTTATTTTCAATTTTCTCAAAAAGTACATCCGGTTTTCTGGTTTTGACTACAAATTTATAAGAGCATTGAATTTTGAAAACAAAAATAGTAAAGGGTATTCCAATAAGAGGTGTTATTTTGATATTCAAAGAAAAATGGCATTTTTTGAGATAAATGAGCATTGAATTTTGAAAACAAAAATAGTAAAGGGTATTCCAATAAGAGGTGTTATTTTGATATTCAAAGAAAAATGCCATTTTTTGAGATAAATGATCGGATGTTTATTTCATTATAAAGAGGAAGGTATGCCGTTAATAATGGAACACAACATCAGCCAAATGGCCGCCACGACCACGCTTACAGGACCATATCCTTTTCATGAAATTTTCCATAACCAAATCGCAAAGTGGCTGCCCTATGTCTTCGATAGCCTCACGAATTCCATCTTTGAGGTCTTGAATCGACGCTGGGCTGTTGGCGTAGACCTTACCTTTCACGTGGCCCCAAAGGAAGAAGTCGCAAGGTGTTAAATCACAAGATCTCGGTGGCCAATTGTGATCACCTCTTCGAGAGATAACACGGTCCGGAAACTTTTTCCGTAAAAGATCGATGGTTTCATTGCTTGTGTGGCACGTAGCGCCGTCTTGTTGAAAGTAAAAGTTGTCCAGATCAATAACATCCAATTCCGGCCATAAAAAATCATTAATCATCTCTCGATAGCGCAATCCATTGACCGTAACTGTTGCTCCAGCCTCATTTTCGAAAAAGTAAGGTCCAATGACCCCGCCGGACCATAAACCGCACCAAACAGTCACGCGTTGAGGATGAAGAGGCTTTTCAACAATAACTCTTTTTGCTTGTTGACGTAGCCTCCGAGGTGGAAATGGGCCTCATCAGTCAAGATGATTTTTCGATGAAATTCCGGATCATTTTCATGCATTTCAAGGACCCAATCAGCAAAGACACAACGTTGTTGATGATCAGCCAGCTTGAGTTCTTGTGCTAACTGAACTTTATAAGCCTTAAGACCCAAGTCTTAATGCAAAATTCGGTGTAATGACGTTTGTGGAATGCCTAATTCCAAAGAACGACGAGGAATGGACAAACCTGGGTTTTCTTCAACACTTTGGGCTACAACAGCAATATTCTCAGTTGTTCTTGAGCGACGTGCACGGGTTTTATTCTTCACATCACTAACTTGTCCCAACAGCTCGAATTTGTCCACCAATTTCTGTATTGCGGTCCGACAAGGTGCTTCACGACGACCCAAAAATGTTTTAGTTTTACGAACCGTCTTCTCCAAATTTTCACCATTTTTATAGTGAATTTTAATAATTTCAATGCGTTGTTGAAGCGTGTATCGTTCCATTTTTATTAATGGCGTAGTTTCTACTTGTCAAATGTCAAAAAATGACAGCTTCAAAAGTGAAAGCTACCAAATTAGCGGGCTATTCAAAATAACACCTCTTATTGGAAAACCCTTTACTTGATTACGTAAAATTAAAAAAAAAAATAGTTTTAAGTTTTTTGTTACATTTTTTTTCCAAAATTTTGAGTTTGAGAATTAATTTGTCAAAAACTGTTGAATAAAAAACTTTACCTAAAATGAAACTAGAAGAAAATATATCGGGCTTTTTAATAATTTCTGTGTTTTTTAATAATATTTTTCCGTTTTGGGTCAATCTTTTAGAAAATTGCCCCTCCCAGCCAGAAAAAACCCTCTATGAGAGGGGGGTGGAATAGACCCCCCCCCTCTCATACTTGATTATAATGGGATTCAAATTTTGCCCACATATATTGCATACACTAGCTGACCCGCCCAGCTTCGCACGGGTAGACAAACCTAAGCTTCGCATAAAAATTACAAAAGAAAATATAGATTAATATTTAAGCTACTTTTTGTAATTGAATACTACTTACTGAGTTTTCACCCTTATGAATGGAGAAATTTGTAAAAATGTGATCATCTCAGTCCCACCTTTATTACTTTCCCAACGCATAAAGAATTTTGTAATCAAAAACCACTTTTTTGTGTTTATCCCATTTCACTCTATAAATATAAATTTTTAAAGTTAACCTTTCCAACAAATTTCAGATACCACTTTTCGTTTTACCTCCTAAGGCCATCCACTCCAAATAACCGTTCAAACACAAAATTGATTTCTCAAATCGAATACTTTTTATTTTTACCCCACTCTACCCTACAAATAGTAAAATTTGAAATAGAAATATCCCTAAAGCCAATTCCTAAGAATTTCCTAAATTAGATAATTTTGTTTTATTTTTACCACATTTCACCCTACAAATAACAAAATTTGAAAAAGAATATCCCTAAACCCATTTCCTAAAAACACTTTTCAAACAAAAAAAAAGAACAATTTCTTAAATCGGTCAATTTTTTTTTATTTTTACCAATTTCACAATAAAAATATCAATATTTTGAAAAAGAATACCCGTAGAGTTTCCGTAGGAATGCCCTTTAAAACACCGAAAGAATTTTTTAAATCGGGTAACTACAGTTTTTTCATTTTACCCAATTCACCCTACAAATAAATAAAATCAAAAAGAATATCCCAAAAGCGATTTCCTAAAAAAATCTTTCAAATAAAGAGAATTTCTTAAATCGGACAAGTTTTATTTTTACCCCATTTCATCCTACATATTGCAATTTTCTTAAAAAAAATATCCTTGAAGCCATTTCCTAAGAATAACCTTTCAGACGCAGGTAGAGTTTTTTTTTACAGGATACGTTTTTTTTTCATTTTACCCCATTTCACCCTACAAAGTGATTTTTTCCGATATTTTTATAGTTATTCTGCTATTCGGGGCGGAGTCGAATCCAACAAATCAAAAATCATTAAAATCGGTCCAGTTGTTTTGAGTTATTTAAGAGTTGTAACTTAAACGACTTTGTTTTATATATTTAAGTGATTTAAGTGATTTTTTCCGATATTTTTATAGTTATTCTGCTATTCGGGGCGGAGTCGAATCCAACAAATCAAAAATCATTAAAATCGGTCCAGTTGTTTTGAGTTATTTAAGAGTTGTAACTTAAACGACTTTGTTTTATATATTTAAGATTTTTTTAATTAAATAGAATAATTTAATTATTAAAGAAAACAAATATTTTGCTTTAAACTAGGAACTTTTTTACTCAAAGGTACTTAGCCAATATCTATAAATAAATATCCTTACAAAAATCTGAGAAACCGTTTTTGAGAAATACATAAATTCATTAACGATTAAAAAATCATATTTTGTATGGCAAATAGTTATACAAAACTATTTATAAAAATTAAGTTCATAAAAGTAGACTTTTTAAAATTATGCTTTTATAGCATCATCATCATCATTGCATCTTCATTGCAAGTTCATAAACAAAGCCCCATATATATACATATGTCAGTCTCTCATTGCTCTGTGTTACTTTAGTCTTTCCAATGAATAACTTACTTCTTGAATTTACCATGATGGAGGTCGGCGTATATACAGGATAAGTATAAAAATGTCAGAATTTATTACTGAGCTTAATCAATTCCATCGCACACACAAAATTCAAAAAGTTGAATTTATGAAATTGAAATATCTTCTTTTGCACGACTTGAAATACAATAAATATATATTTATGTACGTATGCTATTCACAAGGAGACGGAGAGAGAGGGTAGACTAGCCGCACGAACCGCCTGATAAAGTTCAACCATTGTCACATTATCATTGCAATTTACTATCCTCTCTTGTTGTTGACAATCGAACAAAAGAAAGTTTTGCTAATCTATGGACATGGTCCAGCGCAGCAATGGCAGCAGGAGCTGTTGTTGCTGTTACTGCTGCTGCTGGTCCTACCTACAACCCAATGCATTTATTTATTCCTAAAGTCATCATCTGATCAATATCAATAAATCAAAAAAAAAACCAAACAAAACGAAGACCTGAAGAAGAACCTACTATTTCGTAGGTTAACGCAGACATTATTATTCCATTGCTTTGGATGAGTTGCTTCTGCGAAGGATGATCTGTGATCACGACAACCCGCGGCTGAGGATTCTCTATACTCACCTGCACCCATGCAGTGCTGCTTGAATCTGGAATAAAAATTCCAAAAAAAATAAGCAAAAATCTTTTCGGCACATTGTTGCTCTTGGATACCGAGAGATACCAACGCTAAGCACAGACCATCAGTGCAGGGCAATTGTTAGATGGGAAAATAAAACGTATATAATATGAGAATTGTTGTAATAACTGAATTATTAAGAAACGAATTATAAGATCGCAAGGATTCAATCCTGTCTGCCTATAGAGAAGCTTGAGACTAGACTTAAACCAACTCAACCGACTCGACCGATCGACGTCCTAGAACTAGTTTTGTTTTTTTGTTGTTGTTGTCTCTCGACCATATTCAATAAGACGCTGGGGATTACCATGAATCGAATGTGATGCTGATGCCCACATGATGCACTGTGCCCAGAGTCTAGGGAAAATACACATACCTAACATATAAATAGTTTATTTTTATTCTTCTCTGATGCATTAGCAATTCTGTAAAATTTATATAAAAAACTCGTACATATTTCTTTTTGTGCCATCCGTCTGTCGAGATATGGAGTCTGAATAACTTGTGAAGGATTTATATCGACATTTGAAAAGAACTCGCTTCCTTCGTACCTCATCTACAATAATCTATATAGCTCTTCGACGTTTATATAGCTCTACTGTGGCAAGTGTTTTAATGTGTCTACAGCCCTTCAAACAAGATGATATTCAATTAATTTATTAATCGTCTTGTTCTTATGTCGATTTAAGTGATTTATTTATAGATAAAGTTATACTTCTTGCTGATGTTGCATTCTAAATTTAAAAATAATCTTGAATTGTTTTCTTTCTTTTTTTTTCAATGAAGTTTGCTGTTCAGCTCTTTTGTTTTACTCACTATCTTGAACTAGGGATATGCTTTGTGTGTATTCTTGCTAGAATTTGGAGTCAACTTGGGAGTATCTTGCTTGTTGAACTTAAATATTTCAGATCTTTCTGTCCCCAACATCAACAACCTACGCTATAGCCCTCTTGAAGCCTTTTCGGCAACCTTTTCCAAGAACGTCTTTTCCACTAAATTTGTATGGAAGGGTTCATGCACCGTTTAATTGATACATGATGCCATGTGACAGTAACAAAAAAAATGCCTACACTAGATTCCGTTTCCTATCCCGTGTCAACTATGACGAACACTAACTTACGTGTGCTCTGTGCTGACTGACACACTGATGTAAGATACTCTTCCTCCTAAAATGCAATATCATTACCAGAGATACTCCTGAATGTTCTTTAACCAAAAAGAACAACAAAGTAAGTGTAAGTGGTCGTAATTACATCATTTTTAACATCAGCAGCGGGAAAAGTTCGTTACGAGAGTTTACTTTCTTTACGGTTGCCAGAATCAAATGATTGCCACCAAGGCAACAATCGCACAACGCGCAACACATCGAAACCGGGACTTTATATGCTGCGCAGCATTAAGATAAGAATTAATACATCCATTGTGTATAAGAAAAGTGCGGACCGTTGTTTAAAGAATGACTATGTTGCGCCTTTGGATAGATAGCTAGATAGCTATATACACTAGAGAATCTCTATAAATGAAGATGGTTTGCTTGTGAATCTAATTATTAAGTATCGGTGCGGTGCGGAAGAATGTTAAAGTTGTGTTCGGTTTGATGTTGAACATGTAATTTAAAAATCAGCCTTTGTGTTGTCGGTGCAAGAAGTCAGCTTGTTACCCAATTAGTTGGTTAAATTTGAAGAACGAAATGTGTATAGAAGTGCAGAGATTTGTGTTCGGTGAAATAGTGAATGCATTGGATGCAGGAGGAAGAACACACCCATTCAATGTCATCTGATTTCATAAGATTTCTTTAGAGATTTTAAATGCATTAAACTACTCGAACTCTCAAACTCAACTCAAACTACTAGAAGTAAGGTTAACTGTTCAACAGTGGACCAGTTTTTATTTTTATCTTGATGTCGTTTAACGAAGCGTTGCAACTTTTTCCCAGATCCACCACTTTTTGATTTTAAATGTAATTTGAATGAAATATTAATTTTCACGCAAATTTAAACTTGCTCACTTTTCAGTTCACATTCACTTGTGACCAAATATATAACATGAAGAAGTAAAGAAGTCATCGAAATTGTCTTTTTATCTCGTCCAAGTGGTGGGAACAAATCTAGAGTATAGAGACTAGAAGATCCGGGCTACACAGGCCCATAGCAAGTGTGAAGACTGAAAGAGAGTCACGCTATTGTGGTTTTAATACACTACCTAAAAAGCTACTCTAAGTTTTTTTTTGAAATATCTTTAGTAGAGCCGGTTTTCCCTTCTTCAAGGTACCTTTGGACAAGGAACTCCCTACGACGATTCCGACCAGAACTTTCCTCAGTTTGCTCACTAGGGACAAGATTTCCATCAGAGGATTCCGCCGGAACTCTCCTTAGGCTACCTTCTCAAGGTTTCTTTGGACAAGGAGCTCCCTGAACTTTCCTTAGTTTCCTCACTAGGGACAAGGTTTCCCTAAGAGAATTCTGACAGAACTTTCCTTAGGTTGCCTCTTCTGGAGGTTTCTGACCTGACCTTTCCTCAAATTGCGTACTGAGGATAAAGTGTACGTACCTAATAAGATCATGGAAATTAGTAAATTTGGAGTAAAAGCATTTTAATCGGTTCACTGTATACCAGGAGGTGAAAACAGTGAATCTAAGTACACACTATTAGCTGATGGTTTTTTTAAGTTGTATATTCACAAGTACAAAGTTCACAAAATCGTAAAAAAAAGCACAAGCTAAATTTATTGTAAAGCATATTGAAAAGCGTTTTCAACGAAGCCCATTCTTCAGCGTCATCACTAGGACTGAACAATCAAGGTCTTCTATAGGGTCTCCTTGATTCTTTGCGAGAGAGCTTTCCTACTAAAATACTTCTCTGCTCGAATTAAAAAAAAAAACTTCTCTACACTGATGGCCAAATACCATCTTGACATCTTCCCTCCACCTGAAACTATTTCTTTTGACATCCTTTCCATCACTTCAATTTAAAGTTACTTACGACTACCTATATTATATTCTTCCTGAACTCATTTTTGAATACCATTCCCGGATTTTCACATTTAGAGAGAGGTCACCATATATTGCATGCAAGCAAATGCAAATAAGCATTCACATTGGCACGAACCAAAACTCGTCTTAGGCCACGTCCAACACGCTGTTGAACTCTCTCAAAACAAAGTCATTCTTCACGCTTTTTAAGTCAACTCAGAACACAAAACAAACAAAATTCTCTCTACTGATCGCGCAAACTCACATTCCAGCACAACACCCGCAAAATGCTGGATCCATAGCCTCAGTCGTGCTGTTGCTATTACGTTTTTTTGGTGTTACCTTGACAAAGTACTTATAACGGTGCCTTTAGTGCAAACATTCTTCAACCTAATTCCAAAAGCCTACAACGAAAACCTACTATTATTCCATTGCTTGCCACCGCCATCGCCGACCGTTCCAATGGTGCAATAACATTGTCCAGTAGTATAGCATCACCCAGTTCTATAAAGCTATTGCAAAACCAACACCGTCAACGTAATAACCAAAAGAGGTGATGGCCGCCGCCGTCCTCAGGGGTCGCACACAAAAAAGGCCAAAGCAAAAAAATAACACAAGACCCACCGCTGTTGGATTGTCGTGCAGCGCGCTATTTCCAATTCTCGGGCTTAGAGATCCTCAATCCCCATGAGCCAGGAAAAAAGCAAACATTGGGACGTGTTTACATGGCCATGTAATTAGATCAATTTTGATCATTGCCTTCTCGAAACCAGCGCAGGGCACTTCTTTGGCATCAGCGACTTTGCATGTGAGAGCACATGGCCAAATTAGTGTGCTCGAGATGGATTTCCTCCTTTTTAAGCTGAACAACAGAGACATGGTCGGTCAGGTGAAAGGTAGGAAGAGCACGTCAGAATTATAATGCCAAACAGCCCAGATCACAGTATAGAATCCAGCTCAAAGAGGACGAATGCAAAAGACCAACAGAAAAAAAAAAACAAAACAAAAGCACCTGGGGGAAGACTTCGGTGTGCACTAGTTCGTCAGTCCAGTCACAGTGGGAAGCTAAAGCCATCATCTATCGGTCCAAGCCAAAAACCCAGCACGATGAGACTATTTCTAATGATGCCGAGGTCGTCATAGTCGTGGAAGTCGTTTTGCTTCTTTGGCACGGGCATTGGCTCAGCTCGGAATGGCTCGGCTCGACTCTGCCTGATGCACCACAGATCTTTGGATCAGCATAATGGCCAAATTCAAATTGACCAGAGCAAACGGCATATGATGGGAACTGCGAGACGATGAAGATACCCTCTCGATTCCTTGCTGATTTGCAGTCTGTAGTGTACACTCCAAAGCCAAAGTGATCTGCCGAGTAGGTACTTCAAACCAAGCTCAGGAAGACTCCTGGTTGTATATAGCCACTCGTAGATGCATTTTATGGCTAGTTCTGTTAAATGTTCTTATTATTCTATGCTGGCGAGAGAGTTTCACTTCCGTGATTGTATCTATTGGGATGAACTTCTTGTTCTAGTGGACCTGATGGCAATGGCAACCGCGATGAACCTCCCTCGTAATTCAAAACAAAACCAGGAACACAGAGAAGACAAAAGAAGAAAAGACAACAATAATGGTAATCGGTGCGCGCGTTTGTTTGGATGGGAGTTGCAGGAAGCCTTTTTGGACCAAGAGACATCATCATGACCACCATGAATCTATGTTGGTTTTTGCCAAGTTGACTATTGTTGTTGGTGTTCCCGATATTGGAAAGTAAAATATTCAATTCTCATGCGAATATACAGATAACTGGAAGCTGATCCAAGAAAAGAGATTTCATGTGGAATAATCAATGGCTTTAACGGGTTTCTAGGATTTTTTTGTATGGCGTTTATCAACTTCAGTTCCTAAAGCCAGTAATGAGTTTTTTATTTAAAGATATCACTGGGTGATAACTTACTCAACAAGAATTACAGTAATTTTCACCCGAAATTGTTTAAAATTTGCCAAGGGCTTTTGGCAATTTTTTTTTTACAGATTTGAAGCTTGAGAGATTATACCGATGAGGAGAAGAATTAATTTTAAAAGAAGGAACACGCATTGTGTTTACGATGTTGAGCACAGCTTCGAATTGATCATAGACTGTGAAGGTACAATACTTTATATGAACCCAACCCATTCTTTTTGAAGTAGCCGACATAGTGCAGTCTATTTTCATGCATCAGAAACCTCAATATCCGCACCACCACCACCACCGCAACGGTATATATAACAAGATTAAAATAGCCAACGTAATTGAACTGTTTGCACAGACCTGTCCCTACTTATGAGATTTTGTCAAAGTCACTCTGGTTATGCAACGCAATACCGTTGCTGGCTGTGATAAATGTGCATAGTTCTAAAACTCCTCATGCGTGATTCGCAGATTCACAACAGTTATAAGTTCAAACCTAGCAACAAAAAGCCGGCTGGGTGACTTGCAACTTGGTCTCGAGTTTTCTTATGTATTTTTTGCATAATTCTTCTCCATCACGCGTCGAGTGTCCAGTTTGATGGCCAAATGAGTAGCTGAGTTGACATTGATGCAGTGAGGGGAAAAAAAACACAAGGGAAATCTGACATGGAGCCCCAAAGACTATAACACGCATCCATTAGAATTTTTTTCTAAGTTGCGAACTTGATGGACACGCTGCCCCAGCCATGTAATTGTGTTAACAGAAAATTCGCTTTGGGCCTGCGAGTTAAAATAAATAATGGTAGTGGTTGTAGTTGTGGGTTTTCAGCTGCAAGGCTGTGCCATATAGTCTGTCTCCAGGTGAATGTTGTTTATGTTATGCAACTCAAGAGGAGATGAGCCTCAGCCACCACTGCACATCAGAGCATTATGGTAAATATTTACGCTCAACTATTTGCACTTGAATTCCGGGTAAAGAAGTTGTTGTGCGGTTTGCATGCGTGAGTTGATTTCTATTTGACAGACGTATGGTGTCATATGAGCAAGGATTTTGTTTTCTCGTTTGTTGGAAGAAAAAAACAAAAAAAAAGGATGTGAGCCGCAGTCGTGAGGTAAACATCAGTGTGATGTTGAATTTTGCAACAATGTTGGGTTATGGTGCACACAATGGAACAGATCTGGAGCTGACAAGAGCCAATTTAAATAAACCCCGACTGGTTATAATCATTTGTAATTGTAGATGCGGTAGCTCAGCTATACCTTTTTCGTTTTTGCAGCTTCTAAGTGCTTTAGATTTATTTATTCAAATAGTTAATTTATCATAGATCATAGGTTAGGTAATGCTTTGTTAAGAAGACAACTTTGTTAAAATAAGGTAAGAATTTATGTCGCATCAGCGATACCACGGGCCACACAACTCTACTGCATAAATAAGTTTGCTTTTCCAATTCATCTCAAGGGATTTTACAAATATATTATACTGTTAGGAGGGAATGATTTTGAAATTAAAGTAGTGGAAGTTCGTATAAAAACTTGGCAGTACGTCGCACATAATTTATTGGACCGACTGCAAACTTGGCAGCACTTTTATGGATGAATACTAAAGAGTGCTGACCCAGGAATGATTAAACCAACGCCGGACATCAATCCAACAACGATCAAAAGCTTCGAGAAGGCATAATTGAACGATATGCCGCGATTAGCTCAAGCTTGTAGGCAAATTAAAATGGCTGCCGGGGATTCTCATCTTTATGTGGGTAATCTGTCGTTTTTACTTTATCTTTATGGAAATTAATCGAATCTGGACAGCGCGGGCCAATAATCGTAACAATCACAGTGTGTGCGAACCGATCTAATCTTATCTGTCATTGCCTCCGCAGTTGAACGCACCTTATTTTCCCGGTTTTGCATTCTGAATTTGATGTGGGTGCTATTGGTACTGCTGCTGCTGCTGTTACTTTTGTCCTTTATCGTGCCGAGATACTATATTTAGTTAAATATGAATTAATTTAATTCTTAAGAGAATCTTCTTAAATTTAAAATTAATAACAACTTATGTCTTGTACTCACTTTGAATAGTGAAATTATCCAATTAATTATTTAAACCACATCTATTTGTCATTGTCTAGAAAGTAGTTGTCACAAATACCCATCAGTTTCAGTGGTATGGAATGTTGGTTGAAAGTTGTTGATTTGAATTGCAATTAATTGAAAACAAAAAAAATGTGGGAATGCTTTATACTTTGCATACTAAAGTTTTTTTAAGTCATTACAAAATATTTCCTTAACGGTGGTTTTTTTTTATAATTTTATTTTTAAATTGCCTTTACAATGATATACCAGCTCACAGATGAAACGACTTTAGCCGCTGCTTCTTTGGGCTAAAAAGGCATTTAAGTAGAAAAGCCCTCTCTAGGCAACGAAAATAGAAAGTGTGATTTCAATAGTGTCCCCATCTCGACTTTGATAGCAAAATGTTGAAATCTATAGTATACGCCCATTTTCTGCATTTCGAACTAAATTGAACTGAAATCGGTTTTCAATTTCACGTGAAATTAAATTCCATGTTCTGAAATTCGTTCATTTTCGAAAATTTCGCAATTACTTTGGACTGTCAAAATTAAAGGTGCCTGCATTTTTAATTGTTTTATGAAGTGAAATTACACTTTGGATGAAAATGAATTCAATATTTTTGGCACTTTTTAGAGAAAAAAGGAGGTGGAACTCTATAGAGAAAAAAGTAGACGAATAATGTTGCGAGGGAAATCTAACATAATTAGATTTGGCTAACATAACGTGAGTACCTTACTGTGAAGTATTGTCTTAAAGGTAGTTTCAGATTAAGCAAAGGTGCTTTCTTATATGTTTTAAGTGAATTCGAACAAACCAATAATGGAAATAACTGCAATTTCACAATAATTCACAAAACATTAACAAAGTGAATTGAGTTCATTCAGAAAACGGAATGAACCGAAATGCAGAACACCAATTTTCATTTTCGAAATTCAAATTCACAATTTGCTTTTCCAACGAATTGTTGAACACCCACATTCACTTTCGTCATGTGAATTCACAATAAGTGAAATGCAGAATATGGCCAATTGCGTCGTACTTCGATTTCGATGGATTTTTTACAACTAGGAATTAAAGTGAATAACCTACTAAAGAACTGTTTCTGATTTTACTCAGGTTAAACTTATTTGCAGGATTAACTAACACTAGCTTAAATCAGAACTCAAAAACTGGTTTTAGGTTTTAAGTACAACAAAATCCAAACTTTAAAAAATCCGGTATATCCGAATTTAAAAGTACCCTATATTTGGGCCAGATCTTAACAGTGGTATTTATAATCCCATGCTAAAGCCTTGCTAAATTTAGCACACCATCCAACTCCAAAATCTTTTATTTATAAACATTTTTATTTGTTCATCTTAAACACCGAAATTGGTATTCTAAACCTATTCTAAAGTGGGAACGTTCAATGTCTACAAAGTCAATCCGAAATTAATCTAATGGTTGTTGAACGTACCCAGTGACATTTGATTGACAATTGTTCTTATCTGTCAATTGCTTGGATTTTAAAAACTAAACACAATTTCCAAATTAAAAATATCTTCCTGCAATTGATTTTTTTAACAATATTAACATAATAAATTCGTTTAATTTCACACCTCATAGCTTATCATGGTTATCCCAATTCTCAGACCTTTTTCTCTTTGGTTGATTTTGCATTTTTGTTTTTGATTTGGATGCTTGAATTGAAAATTCTACAAAGTTCACTCAAATTCATTAGTTAATTCCAGATTGACATATTACAGGTATGTTAGAGAATATATGAGGACGTATTTCGATAACAACCCTGGATAGTTAGACAACTTATGGAATCCGTTTATAAATAGGGAGATGGCTATTTAGTCAATGACTAGCGGGACAACTGTCTAAGCGTGTTCTAAAAAAATCTAATAAATACGACTGTAAGTCTTTAGAATGGAGTGGAGAGAAGTGTTCTCAGAAAGTACGAAGAAAATGTTTTGCCCTAAAAATCACTTCCATAAAGCCCGAACCACACTACTCTCGTGTGGTGTGTTGTGGAGTAGTGTGTCGCTGTCATTCCAATGTATTTCATAGATTTCGACACAACAAATCACACGATACAAATATGGCTCTACACATATGAAATACATTAGAGCGATGGCGACACACTACTCCCCAACACACCACACGAGAGTAGTGCAGCTTTCGGACTTTACTGCGAAAGCAGTAGATTTATGTCGTTTTCGTTTGGATGTTCGGAGTACTCCTTTTACACTCCTTTTTCACTCCTACTACTTCAAAGGCCTTCGATTGGCTGTTCCGAGTAATGTTTTCGGAGTGTTCTTCTGTCCCCAATTTCATTTTGGAGTAGATGAGGAACACACACATACATATAAAGTTTTTCGTTGGATTACTTGTCAAAAGTGATAAATACTTGAAGAAGCCATTTTGTTAAATGGCAGCTTTGGTAGTGTGTGTGTTAATTTAGGAAAGTCAGTGTTTTCATATTCGATTGGAATTGAAAAGGAGTACAATTGACCGAAAATCCAATCGAAAACGACATTACTTCGCTTCTTCATACATTATCAAATCTACTGCATCACTGCGCTTTGCTAACAATCTACTTCTATTTTCGATTTCGATTCTTTTTGCTCGAAAGTGGAAATGTCAAGAATGAAATCAACCTTTAGAGATGCCTGTGTGGGTAAAAGGGTTTTTGATTTGTCATTTCAGATTGATTTGACAGATTAAACACAATTTGTTCGAAAACAGGGATCTCTAAAGAATGTTTTTGATTTTCATTTTTCCACTTTTTGCCACTCTTTTGCAAAAAGTGTTGAATGTAGTAGCCTTTAATATAAATTAAAATTCTACTTCGAAAATTTTGGTTTCACTGCGATTCTTATTTCGATCTACTTCGAAATGCGATTTCTGAAGTCCGAACCCTGGAGTAGTGTGGTTCGGGCTTAAGTAATACATGTTTTTGTTGTCGTTGAGAAACTCTGAAAAAGTCATCTTTCTGTTCTAAAGGGTGATTTTTAAGCTGGTTTGGTTTTGGCAACACTGGTTTTGACAGCTGACGTGTGTTTAGTACCTTGTGTCACTGTCAAACAGCTTCAGTTTGGTTTGCAATTTAACCATGGATCGTCTTACAAATGAACAACGCTTGCAAATTATTGAATTTTACTATCAAAATTCGTGCTCGGTTCGAAATGTTCATCGCGCGCTGCTTGTGTTCAGCGATGAGGCTCATTTTTGGTTGAATGGGTACGTAAATAAGCAAAATTGCCGCATTTGGAGTGAAGATCAGCCAGAAGCATTGCAACAGCTACCAATGCATCCCGAAAAAGCCACTGTTTGGTGCGGTTTATGGGCCGGCGGCATTATTGGGCCTATTTCTTCAAAGATGATGCGAATCGCAGCGTTACTGTCAATGGTGAACGCTACCGAGCGATGATAACAAACTTTTTTTTGCCCGAAATGGAAGTTCTTGACTTGCATGATATGTGGTTTCAACAAGACGGTGCCACATGCCACACAGCACGCGAAACAATGGCGCAATTGCGAGGCGAGTTTGGTGAACAGTTAATTTCACGTTTCGGGCCGGTCAATTGGCCGCCTAGATCGTGCGATTTGACACCATTAGATTATTTTTTGCGGGGGTATGTCAAGGCTAATGTCTATAGGGACAAGCCCGCTTCGATTGACGCATTGGAAGCCAACATCCATGCATTCATTCGTGAGATACCGGCCGTTATGTGTGAAAGAGTATGCCAAAATTGGACTCAGCGGATGGGCTACCTGAGACGCAGCCGCGGTCAACATTTGCATGAAATTATCTTTAAACATTAAATTGCAAGGTTCAAACTATCGATTCAAATAAATATTTCATTCATTTTTTCGAATTTCTTGTGTTTTTTTTTTTTTTAAAGTTCTAAACCTCTTAAAAAATCACCCGTTATTATTTGGAGAATTTGAATTTTGTAGGTCCAAAATGGGAAGTAGTGCCACAAATATTCTCACGAACAACCTAAGCCATAATTAATCCATATACAAAGTATGTTTTATTCCATTTGATCGTGCATTTCCCAACTTGCTGTCCTCTTACAAATATACATAATTCAATAATTTCCTAATCTACTTTTCTATCACGTTCATCAAATAAATTATTTATCAACAAGTTTAGATTGTTAACAATTTCTCCCTGTTCTCACTTCTTTGTCAAGCTCAAACACATCTTTCCGTTGGATCTTGTTTGCATTTTTCTGATAAATCAATAATAAATAGAAAGGAATATCATCAACTCTGAATGCATGGTCGGTCATTCAATGGCTGATTGAACTTGAACGTTAGCGATTCTTAGCATGAATCTGATCAAGACAACCATCATGCATCCAGTTATTAAGTGATGCGTTAAAGTGTGAAAGAGCACCATAGAGATGGAAATCTTGTCGCTCGATCGAAGCGCCCACTTTATTTCGTCTATTTGAAAATCGAACGACTACAAATGACATAACACCGCAGCATTTCACCATTATTGATTCCGCATTAACTTGTTCTAAAAGCATTTCGCTGGAAGATGCAAATCTATAATGCCAGTTTTCAAGTCCACATGTCCATCTGGAAATGCCAGTCTAACCAGAATGACTCTATTCCCAACTTCGAAGAAGCATACAAGTTGCGTAAGTGGTGGACATTCAATTTAGTGATGCATTCGGCTAAAAACGTAAAACGGGAATTGTCTTGATCGAGACATTGATCTCAGGGTTCAGGGATACGTGCGGCTCTTCCTGCCCAATCAACATTTCTTGAAATAGTTTTTTGTTGTTGTTGTTTCATCCGCCACCTGTTGCAAATCCGAAACATCAACTATGTATCTAATCTATATGGGAGAATAATTTAATTTGAATACCCAATTGGTACCGCAGCGCAGTCCTGTGGCAGAGCATCAGATTCAAATATAGAAACCAAGTCATTTTGACACCCATAGACTTTCGCATACAGATGTACAAAAATCCATTAGCTTCGAGTTGAAAGAAGAGTGAAGAACCCACCATGGGGCAGCAACCGGGACGATATTTCTCTAGCAAGAGATCCAATTTGATGAATAAAAAATAATTAAAAAAATAACACATAAGTACTCAACAGATGGCGCACGATGCGGGGCAGGATAAGCGGAGACAAGAAGATGCGCGCGCGGCCGCAGCTAGAATCATCAAGGCATCAACTACAATTGGCCATGTCATAACCAAGTGGGATGTCTGAAGGTGGGAAATTAATTTAAGTTTTTTTCTCTTTTCTTTTTTTTTTATCTACCGAGGTTGATTTGAGGCTGTTGTAGCACAGATCAACGCCTTTTCGCTTTGAGGCCATCAAAAATGAAAATGCTCAATGCGAACAGACCTTTATGAAGTCAAACTGACATTTTGACAGCTCTCTGCGGCTTTGGGTTTGAGGGCGAAATATGATGGTGGAGGTGATGTTTATGGCTAAGCCACATCGGGATCAAGCTGCGATTGAATATAGATACACATACCTATCCCGTTTGTGTACAATAGCTATACCTAATCGAAAGCGTGCATCAGGTGCGATCAACAACACGTTAATTAATTGATTTCAGATGCTCCAGCATGACTATATATGTATATGATGGCTAAGAGGTGTGCACACAAGTGCAAAAGAATACATTTTTCTGATCAAGGGTGGTATTTATAATTGTGCTGTTTTAAGGAGTTGATCACACGTTGAGAAGGACTGAAACATAATTGCTGGTATTGATTTTTATTATTATTTAATATAAGTCATAAACTCATCATATGATGATAGTTAGTTCAGCTGGGATTGTTATAGACTCTGTATAACTTATTTTCTGTCTTGTTTTTTAGTTTGGACAACAAGATTGCTATTAAAATTTGAAATAAAAACAATTTTCATTCTTGTTATTTTTAATATGAAAAAAGCAACTTGAAGTGAGTAGCTAAAAACCAAAATCAGCTGGAAACTTATTCTTCTGATGCTCTTCTTATTTGTAAATCAGAATTTCAATTTCGGTCGGTGGTTGCAAAGGCATTACGGTGCAACTCTTCGTTGAAGAAGAGAGTATCCTGCAGCCCATTTGATTACCGCAGGAAAACTAGTTTTAGAACCAGAACTTTTAGTCCACTCATAGAAATAGAAATCGACCGTTTATTTTCAAAACTGCTTTGATGTTATTTTTGTTAGTTTTGAGTGGACATTCGGTGCTACGCCTTTTCCAGTCCTTTTACTCCAAATTTTCCATTTTCTAAAGGAATGGAACAGTTCCGAAAGCCAACCGAAAACGACATTAGATTCAAAAAAAATCTGTTTCCGCCCGGGATCGAACCGGGGGCCTTCCGCGTGTTAGGCGGATGTGATAACCACTACACCACGGAAACTGTACAAACATTCGTAAAAAGTTTCTTGAGATTCATGTTTTGAACAAATTAAATTTTCCGGCAGGAATAAATGATTTTAATTAAGAAAATAGATTAAATGATTAAAAATGAGTTTCATTCTTATTTTACAGTATTTAAATAAAGGGTGTGTTTTTTAGAGGTACAGAACTTTGAAATGGAATAAAACAAAGATGATTTCTTTAAATCGACATGAAATTTATTTTATTTGAAAGATAATCTTCTGGCATTATGATTTAAATATGATTTCTGTCATATGACCCCCACGGCTGGCTCGGACGTATTCTAATCTGGAGGTCCAATTTTCGATGACATTTTCCAAAATTTGTGGCCGTATATCGGCAATAAGGCAGCGAATGTTGTCCTCCATGTGGTCAATCATTTCGGGCATATCGGCGTAGACTAGCGACTTCACATATCCCCACAGAAAATAGTCAAGCGGCGTTAAATCGCATGATCTTGGAGCCGAATTCACGAGTCCGTAAAGTGAAACTGTATATGCGGTTACTAAACGTTTCCTTCAATAAATCAATTGTGGCACGAGATGTATGACATGTTGCGCCATCTTGTTGAAACCACAGCTCCTGCACATCATGGTTGTTCAACTGATGAACGAAAAATTCAATAATCATGGTTCTATAGCGGTCACCATTGACTGTAACGTTCTGGCCAGCATCGTTTTTAAAGAAGTACGGACCGATTATTCCACCAAACCATAAAGCCCGCCAAACAGTCAGTTTTTGTGGATGTAACGGTGTCTCAGCATCTACTTGATGATTATCATCACTCCAAATACGGCAGTTTTATTTATTGACGTATCCATTCAACCAAAAGTTAGCTTCATCGCTAAACAAAATTCGCTTATGAAAATTTGGATCAACGGCAATCTTGTTTTGGGCCCATTCACCGAATCTACGAAGCGTTGTTCAGGCGTCAGTCTATTCATGTTGAAATGCCAAACCAAACTAAAAATAAATCACTTGACAGCTGACAAAATGGCCGCCAGTTAAAATAGTGTTGCCAACTTAAAGTTGTATACCTCTAAAAAAAACACCCATTACAATTTGGTAAAATAAAATTAATACAAAATAAACACAATACAACTTTCTTTTAAAAATCATCTTTAACTGCTGCAGGTTTTAAATTTTAAATGTATCGACATGTGGGTATGTATTACCCACAGAACAATCTGTCAGATTGAAGTAATATCTTTGGCGCTGTTCATATGGGACTAACTCCTCCAACTTTGTTGACTTTTCTACACCTTTATCTCGTTCCCACTGATGAAGTGGAAATGAGATAAAGTACAGAAAAGTCAAAAAAAGGCGGAGAAGTTAGGCGAATGTTAACACCACCACAAAAATGGCGTTTATGAACAAAACCAACATAAATAAACGACTTCAAATTGCGTTAAACTTAAAATAAATTTTCTGAAAATAACAACGATTTTTGTAAAAAAGTAGACGTTTTTTTCCTTTGAAAAAAAAAATAAAACAATTTTTTTAAAGGATGAGACTAGAGACATGCCAATTTATAACAGTTATAAGAGTTTTTTCGCAATTAAAAGTGGTCGTGCGTTAACGCGCTTCGCACGACTTGAAAAAAAAACTCTGTTTGCCTGAAGTATGCCCACCGGCGGAGGGCTCTGGTCCTGCGGGGCCGCATAAACAGTACTTTTGTAAACCAAAACTGTTATAATTGGCGTGTCTAGAGTCACTTCCTTTTTTAAATGGTCTGACATGTTGTCTGTCAAACAAAAAACTGTCACTGGAAACCGTGTTGCCAATTTAAAAAACCAAACCTCTATACACAACACACCCTTCAAATGCGAAGAGCGGATTGTTAAAGTTTAGAACCTATGTAAATACTCATGGTCATGTGCTGGTCGGTAATAACAATAAGGAACATCTGAGGGAAGGCAAAGCAAAGCGAATGAAGGGCCCTATACACCATATCAAAATTATATTAAACGTATACTTAGCCTATCATTTACTATGATTATACTTCTAACACCTTCGTTAAATCTCAAATGTCCATTTCCTCACTTCCTATAGACCCCATTTAATTTAATCCGTCATTGCAGTAGTGCAACAACCTATTAATTGTTTTTGTATTATCTCTGCAAGCAAAACGCATGCAATCACCTCAGGACAATCCAATTAGTTGCACAAATGAGTTCAGACCTGCCATTGCCATTATGAAGTAAGTGCTTTCGTTTAAGTATAGCAATATGGCTTGAGAATTGAGGTATAGGAAAATTATTATATCGTTGCCATTCTCCGGCGTATCTTGCAGGTGGCGCAGCCGTCGATTGGGAGGAGTTCATTGTTTCACCATCGAGAGTTCACTCATTTCCGCATGTAATTATAAAATCCATATAATTATATGCATCCGATTAGATTTAACGTCAATCCAATGGCACGGTCAAAATTGTTTCTTTATGCGAAGGAAGAAACAGCTAGATAAGACCATCAAGAGTATATCTGTAAAGGATCTATAGCCAGCAATTTGTGTGCAATTAAGTCGTTAGCCATATATCCATTGTGTGTGCCGAATGACTATGGGGAAAAGCGCGAATCCAAGAAATTCACACGCGTATATTCAACGAACCAATCGTATAATTAACGCTTTCATTTGAAGTGGGTACGAGTACCTACAGTGATGCTTGAAGTTGCTATAACTTACAACATTCTACATAGGAATGTATTGCTGTTGAAAGTATATATGTACCTGTAGCTATTTCGCTACCAGTTCGTACCTAGTTGCCATAGATCTAATTAAACGAACACGGAATATCAATTCAATCATTAAGTAGGTTTGGTATTTGTTTGTTTCTGTTTTGTTATAGGTATACCAAACCATAACTAGGATGGTTTTCCCAGCATTGATCTGGCTGATTGGAGACTTCAATTGAAACATAACTGCTTTTGGCCATAAATCTTTTTATTATTGTTGTATAGTTGTATATAGTCTGAAAGGTAGCGTTGCGAAAGTAACATTTTTTGTATCAATATAATTATAAAAAAATAATGGTCAATTTGATTATTAGAAAACTTGTGCAAGTAGCAATGGGTATATAGTAAACATAATTAAAGCTCAACTTCTGTAAATTCCACAACTTCTACTCTTTGCACTTTCCCATCAATTTAGGTCCAGTTATTCAGTGCGAGATTAAAGTTAAACCCGAGTTAACTCATCAAATTTGGTGAATTAAATCAGGATTAACTGAAGAGATGCTTTTGATGTTTTATCCACCGATTTTGTTTAGTCAGTTCGCATGCATTTTCAACCGAAAAACTGTGTTAACTGCGGTCGAATTTACTTTACTAGAGTTAGTTAACTCTGGCTAAACTCACCACTGAAAAACTGGGCATTAATGGATAAAGTCAGATTTTAATGCAAAAATTCCCTTATGACCGACACGGTGATCGGTTAAGGTCTTATCTGCTTTAAATTTCTGCCCGAAACTTCTGTATGCGGGTTTCATGTAAATCCAACATTGGTATATAATTATTTTATTAGATTTTAAAAATTCTTTTTCTATTTATTAAAACATCAAAAAAAGCAACTCTTCCTCCCAGACTATCCTAGCACAGAGGTTGCTATATGATTTTTTTCCAAGTCACACAAATTCTCACAGATAGGTTCTGCAATTTTCCTGGAATTTTATTTTCGAATTAAATCAATAAGTTGGATGATTGGTTAGCAAAGTTGAATGCCCCCCTTTCTCAAGTAGGTTGTAGGTATACCTTAGCACTTTAAGTAGGTTTTGTAACAGAAACATATCTATTTATACTTCACAATAGTGTCTTCATCCTAAAAATAATTAAAACTTCAATTCTCGGGCATAATGTGACTTCCACATATTACATCGAATGTGATTTTTACGTAGGTGCAAAAAAATGCAAGCACTTGCAGTAAGATGTATTAAACGAGTAGGTAGTCGCAGTATAGCGGCCACAAAGAACTGACAACTGCAAACTGCACGATCCAATTAACTCCGATCGGTAGTGCGATACGCCAACGTAAATCTGCCGCTTTTGTACGTTTGTTCTTCTGCATATATCCTGCACATAACATCGCATGTTGTCTTACGAGATGGCTCGTGTCCGACTTGGTGTTGTACTCTCATTGTCACTGGCATTGATAATGTAGGTATACCGAATTGGATTTGCAGTGATTATTCATCTTCATCTTAAATCTCCAGTAGCAGTAAAGGCGTTTTGGTGGACTGCATCAGGTAAAGAGGGATAAATGGGTTGAGCCCCCAGGTAGGTATAATACATTGACTTCTCACCTTAAAACATTTAAATATCTAGGTACTCCATGTCTTCATATAGAACGCAATGCACGATTTCGACCTTTGGTTCAGTATTAGTAAATTAAGGGAAACATCAGTGTTGAAGTAATTATATGCGCAATTTACATGCGCAGCTGTAAGGTTCAAAGAAGCACTGCTGGACAATAAAGGTCGCATTAAACAATGTTTATAAAACATAGTAACGCTTTAAGAATAACTCAAGAAAAGCAATACTTTGAGAACAAAGGATACTTAACAATTTATTGCTAGTACTAAACCAACCAAATTTTTGGGTTAATTTCGAGTTAACTTCTGAAACATGTTTATCAGTCAATTTTAGTTTTGAGTTTACTCTAAATTACTTACCAGGGCCTGAACCAACAAGCTTCTTCCAGCCAGCTCGGTCCCTAGCTAGCTGTCTCCTGTTTCGCACGCTTAGTTGATTGAGGTCCTCTTCCACCTGAGTCGCGGTCTTCTTCTACTGCGCCGTCCTTCATGGTTGAATTAAAAGACTTTTCGGCTTGGAGCCTTGGTGTTCATTCGCTTTAAATGAAATAGCAATCTCAGTTGTTGTCTTTTTACTCTTTCGGATAGGTCAGTATCGCTGTACAGCCCCGTACCATTCGTTGTTGTACATTCTCCTCCACACTTCTCGTTTATGCAGATGGGGCCAAAAATCACCTGGAGAATCTTCCTCTCAAAACATCCTAAAGTGTTCTCATACGCCTTCGATAAGGCCCATGACTCTGCACTATATAGCAGGACCGGGATGATAAGCGTCTTGTACAGGGACACTTTATTTGTTCGAGAGAGAGAGATTTGCTACTCAATTGCCTTCTTAGTCCAAAGCCCCAAAGAAGCAGCAATTATTCTGAGTTAAACCACGAAATCTGGTGAAATACTTAGGTATATCTGGATTAATTGAAAAGATATGTTTGAAATATTGCTGAAATAGCAGAAAAACTGGGCCTAATATTTCTGTGATCAAGTACGAGTATTTGAAAAGTAATTTGGATCAGGAGGGCGCTACGTGCCACACAGCTCTAGCCACATTGGAAATTCTGCACCAGCGATTTAATTGCAAGTCCTAGAAGACATTTGTAGCCCAGGACTAAAAAACTTTAATAAAGGGTTTTCCAATAAGAGGTGTTATTTTGATATTCAAAGAAAAATGGCATTTTTTGAGATAAATGATCGGATGTTTATTTCATTATAAAGAGGAAGGTATGCCGTTAATAATGGAACACAACATCAGCCAAATGGCCGCCACGACCACGCTTACAGGACCATATCCTTTTTATGAAATTTTCCATAACCAAATCGCAAAGTGGCTGCCCTATGTCCTCGATAGCCTCACGAATTCCATCTTTGAGGTCTTTAATCGACGCTGAGCTGTTGGCGTAGACCTTATCTTTCACGTGGCTCCAAAGGAAGGAGTCGCTAGGTGTTAAATCACAAGATCTCGGTGGCCAATTGTGATCACCTCTTCGAGAGATAACACGGTCCGGAAACTTTTCCCGTAAAAGATCGATGGTTTCATTGCTTGTGTGGCACGTAGCGCCGTCTTGTTGAAAGTAAACGTTGTCCAGATCAATACCATCCAATTCCGGCCATAAAAAATTATTAATCATCTCTCGATAGCGCAATCCATTGACCGTAACTGTTGCTCCAGCCTCATTTTCGAAAAAGTAAGGTCCAATGACCCCGCCGGACCATAAACCACACCAAACAGTCACGCGTTGAGGATGAAGAGGCTTTTCAACAATAACTCTTTTTGCTTGTTGACGTAGCCTCCGAGGTGGAAATGGGCCTCATCAGTCAAGATGATTTTTCGATGAAATTCCGGATCATTTTCATGCATTTCAAGGACCCAATCAGCAAAGACACGACGTTGTTGATGATCAGCCGGCTTGAGTTCTTGTGTTAACTGAACTTTATAAGCCTTAAGACCCAAGTTTTTATGCAAAATACGGTGTAATGACGTTTGTGGAATGCCTAATTCCAAAGAACGACGAGGAATGGACAAACCTGGGTTTTCTTCAACACTTTGGGCTACAACAGCAATATTCTCAGTTGTTCTTGAGCGACGTGCACGGGTTTTATTCTTCACATCACTAACTTGTCCCAACAGCTCGAATTTGTCCACCAATTTCTGTATTGCGGTCCGACAAGGTGCTTCACGACGACCCAAAAATGTTTTAGTTTTACGAACCGTCTCTGCCAAATTTTCACCATTTTTATAGTGAATTTTAATAATTTCAATGCGTTGTTGAAGCGTGTATCGTTCCATTTTTATTAATGGCGTAGTTTCTACTTGTCAAATGTCAAAAAATGAAAGCTTCAAAAGTGACAGCTACCGAAATAGCGGGCTATTCAAAAAAACACCTCTTATTGGAGAACTTTAGTATTTGTCAGTTAATCAATAAAAATAAAATAAAAAAACTATTTTATTCAGAAATTTTTTAAGCACTGGCTGGCATAAAAATTTGAAACTTTCCAAAATTATTTCGTATTTCCCTAAAACATTTAGTTTTTCTCTTGTCTGATTGCACTATTTGGGTTCTTTTTTTAAAAGACATTTGAGTTAGGGCAAAATTGCAAACATTTAATGCAATGTTTCGATTTTTTTACAGTTTTTTTTTCAGGGATACTGCTTCTTGTGAGGAAGTGATGACAAATCTTCCAAGAATATATGTAGATATCTCTTGTCATCATAAATCAGCAGCTTCAATTATTATTCAAGAATTTAAACCGCTACTGTCAGGAACATACATACATAAATTATGCACCTATCCTGGCATTTTGGTATGAACCGTCAATTCCCATTTTGAGATTAATTGTGAGTGAATATCCGCCCTCAATTTCACACAGTTTTACTCCATAAATTTATTTGAAATAATTCGTTAGGTCACCAATAGCTCGATTTCATCGATCATCCCACTAAACGGTAAATGGGCCCAGTTAGTTCTTAAATCAGCGAGCAGGTGAAAAGTAGTGTTAACTGGCTCCACTATTCAGCACCAAGTGCAAAATTACACCGTTTACTCCCGGTTCATAATTCACCATTATAAACCAGTCACTGACAAGTGACAAGTGACTTTCAACAATTGTAAATTATTGCCGAATGGGAAATTTGAATATAGTATAGCCACATACAAAGCAGCGGATCGCTCGTCAGTGGCGTCGTCGTCGTTGGCGTTGGTTTGTCGCGTCGTCGTCTTCTTGCAGCTGAAAAGAACGGATATGAAATTTAAATTTATCTGCAAATAAATTCCACCAACATGAAGCTATGGATGTCCAAATATATAAATTTTAGAGAGAAGAGAAGCTAGAGAGAGCGAGATCTGGCACTGGCACTGGCATTGATATACCTACATATATTTAGAAGATCGTGAGGCAGTGATTGTTAAATGATGCTGCTTGAGTGCTGTAAAAGGTGCTGAAGACTACATTGAACAAGTTGGAAGGATTTATTGTTTGGAGGTTGTGTTTGTTCTCCTTGATAATATGCTGATGCAGCAGCAGAATCATATACACCATCGATGATGATGATGATGACGACCATCACGGAGACGGGATTCAAATGGGCCATCCTAAAGAGGAAAAAGCAACTAATTTTATTAGCATATAAAGCGCAGTTCATGCACCATCTAGATATGCTGTGCACAATGTTTGTGGGTGCCCGCAAAAAAAAAAAAAAAAAAACAAAAAAAAAAAACTTTAGAGCTCACTTAGCCTCTAAACACTAGAATTTAGAACCATTCAAATGGAGAAATATAAAGTATGTTCCGCTTTTTCATAGTTCATGGATTGTTTTAGCACCTTTTTTTGGTTTTGTTAGCTCACAAATGGATATTTTATTCATGTGGAAGATGGAAACCCAAAGGCTTAAAGATGTGGCGACAAGATAAAACGAAATAGATTTATTCGTTTTGGGGGTTATGTCGGACCTCCTGGTGGGCAATGGCCTTTGCTCATATAGATTTATGACTCCATGAGTGGTTCACAATGTTATTTTTGTTTTATAACATAGGTAGTTTTGTTTTCACGAGGACAAACGCATGGTGAAGTTTTTATTATTTTGAATTGAAAAGAGTTCATTAATTGAGTGAAGATAATTATATACGAGTACATTTTATATATCAACAATTGGAGAGACAAATCAAATGCTGCGTGAATTTCTGCTTCCTCAGAAAAGGAATTATTATAGGATCACGCGTTTTTGCAATTATCTTCGATATTGTGCACACATGGCGCCTCTTCATAGAGGCGTTCTACGCTTGCATTGCAACTTGTGTGTAGCTCGTTTCGTTTCAATAGACAACCTCACTCGAAGCGTTAAATGGAAGTTGGACCTGTTTGTTGCAGCACTCAAGCTGCAAATAGCCGGGCGTACAGCAGTCTCAGTCGGCAGGCGAAGAGTTTCAATTCCAAGTATTTATTAAATTTTGTTGTAAAATGTCGGAAATATTGCATAAATGTGTAAAATTGGGCGCGTTTAACGCATACCTGAATTTTCAGAATTTTTGAAGCTTCTGAATGGCCATCTGTCATAAAAAGATCTGAAAATTCAGATGACATCTAACTTTTTATGACAGCTGGCCTGGCAGAAGCTCCAAAAATCGCGTTGAACGCGCACATTGATTGAAAATGTCAGTGATGAGGGTAGTTAGGAGAAGGCTAGGCGTAGAGGAATCGTTGCTGCGCCATAACGAAACTTGTACGCGTCTATGACGATAAGTTTCATGAGCAGAAGCCAAGATGCTTACATTTTAAACTTTTAAACTTCTGGAGTTTTGTTCTGGATAGGAATAAAGTAAATATTTTGACGAGTCAAGACTGAGTACGTCGATGCAAGGCATGCTTCGGATTGTTTTGTTGTTTCTTGAACGACAAACAAAGACTCAAACCACTATATACCAGCAAAAGTACGTAGCTATGACGCTGCACCGACGAAAAATACTGTGCGAAGAATTGATGCCGCAATAACATAATGGTAATCCCGTCTCAGTAAGCTTATGAATGGCAACTAATGCAGAAGGCCTGTGGTATCATACCTTCAAAACAAATCTAACTAAAAGAAGCTTAATGATGAGTCTACCTGGTCGAATCAAGACTACAGCTCTGCCTTAATTAAGATAGACATACAAATGTGTTATATCTCCACATCCATTTCAAATTATAGATGCATGATTTCGAGGAAGATTTTAAACATCGTTTTTGAAGCAAACGAAACAGCAAGGAAACATTTCCCAAAAAGTAAAAATTAAAACACACCAAACGTATAGAGAAGCCCATAAGGCTAAAGATCATCACGTATAAAGTACTCTAGAACTTTAAGTCCCTGTTATATAGTCTCAAGCCACTTAAATTAACTTTGACTCTTGTAAGACAAATAAAATAACTGTTCTACATAATCAAGGGTCACTAAGTAGGTAGTCAAGAGCCTTGAGACTTATTTAACCCAAAGCATAGCGAATGCACCGCAATGAAATGACTTGGTGTACCTATATGCATTTATATGCGAAGTGGTTTGTTTTTTTTTTGCCCAGCGACCGCGCGCTTTCGCACTCATTCAGATTCTTATCGTTTCTGCGCAATAGAACCAACCAAAACCAACTCCTCACTTCTCAGTTTATAGCATCTAGATATAGTTGTTTAAACACAACCACACGGAATACTACCGTCTCTATATTGCAATCAAAGCACGTCTTTGGCTTCTTAGCCAGTAGCTGGATTGGATCATATAGTATAGTATATGCTCCCCTGAGATGTTCCGTTCCAAACGAAGAGACAAATGTTTTGAGGTTATGTAATCGACAGAAGTGAATCTTAATCACCTTCTGTTCTGGATTCTAGTTTATATATAGGATGCAAGAAAAGATAGCGCAAATGCCTCACCTCTGGGAAATCTAACGTAAAACTAATGAAAGCTTGATCCCATTGCAAAAATCACTGCATGCCGCCGCGCGCCATGCACACATGGCACCAAGGGCGTACACAAGGAGGGGGGGAGTATCTTTCTTTGCCTTGTTTTTTTTTTTAAATTGATTTTCAAATTGTAATAAAAGAAAAAAATGAGAAAAATGGTGCGGTTTACTTCTCAATTCAGGTTGTAAGACTAAAAACACTTAAAATAAGACTGAGATTTTGTTAAAAGGCTCTGATAACTCAAAAGTGTAATTTTGTAATTTTATTATTGAAAATTTGTTTCTTCTTCATACTTCTGATTGTGTAGGTATATAGAGTTCTCATTAGAAAGTGATGAACTTCTTATCTACTAAGCATGACACCTAAGGCCACTTTAATAAAGCTTATTTATTTCCAATTTAGTGACAACCAAGTTCCTTAGTGATTTTAGTTCCTGGGCACTTATTTCACTGCACGTGCAGCGTTAAATTAAACATGAATTTTCAACACACGAAATTGAGTTTTTGATGTGTAAACATCTATGCCGGCGTGCGGTAGAGTGAAAAAAAAAATGTGGACTTTCCTCTGTCCGACGTTACGAGGTCCCAATTAACGATGTAGCACGTTTCGTTACGAAAATCTGCATAGTAGGATATTGGGTACGTTTAGTGAAAAAATTGGGAGATCCCCTTCAAGCGAACTAGTCCGTTTTGAATCCGTGCACGTAGTCAACAACGACGACTTCACATACTGCGCTTGGACAAACTTTGATGTTAACATTATTTTGGCCGTGAGTCACGGCACTCACTCATTTTTTTTCTTTCACGGAGATTCGACAACGTGTTTGTTTTAAAGGTTGGGGTACAACTATTAACTAAGAACAAAATGGTCAGCTATGTTTACCAAATATTAAGAATTAAATGTACAGTTTTATGAGTTTGATGCCATTCCTCCTTCCCCTTAATGATTGAAATCCTTAGTACGCTCTTGCATGGCACATATATGTACCTACTCTTCTCTGGCATGAAGGATGAAGTTGATGGTTCAATGCCAAGTTGTATATTTTGCTCGAGGTAGTTTAACGGTATTGGTAGATATATATGGAAGGTGAGCATGCGCACTGCTGTGTAAAGAATTTGTTATTTGTAACAGATATGGTAGAACAAAAAATGATTTCCTAATGGCAGTTTAACCCAATCAGAGATAGTTGATTGATCCAACGCTAATTTAACCTGTGATAGGTTTTGTTTAGAAAGGAAGTGAAAGAACAGAAGTTTTCCTACTAATTTATTGAGAGAAACTGAAATTGTTTTTTTGTTTCCACATAGATTAGATACATTTTTTATTCACTAAGAGAAAATGTCCCACACTGAGATACTAGGAAAATATTTTGAAAGAAGCCTAAAAATAATTTTATTTAAACGGGAAAATTGTTTCAAATCAACAAAATAAATAAAACCCATGAAATTGTTTTTATGCCAACGCTATGCATACGATCTGATTTCATTAATAAAATATGAATTCAGGAGACAAAAATGAAAATTATTGGAGTGATTTAAAAAAAAAAAATATTTAATTATTAAGAAAAATATTTGGTACACTTAAGTATTTATTAAAATAGAGTTAAAAATAAAATTTCAAAAAAAATTCATCCACTGGTTTTTGAAATATCGAATTTTCAATAAATAATTTTTTTTTTGGAAAATGTTGATACATATGCAATATTATTTGAATTATGCTTCTGTTTAAAAAACTTTATTTAAATCGGTAAAGCGGATAGTGAAGTAATAAAGAAAAATGTTCTATGATTGGTTACTGTTAATAATGGCACATTCAAAAATTTTATAAAATCGTGCGAGTCGTTTTCGAGCAAAATAAGATTTTCCTTAATGGTTTTCAAGAACTTGTTTGAAATGTACCGTTATTTTTATTGATAAGAATATTTTTTGTCTGAAATCTATTAATTTGACCGCAATTCGTTGCTTATGTTGCTCTAAAGATCCTATTTCCACTATGTAGGTAGTTAAGTAGATTTAGTTATTTTCAATTTTCTCATAAAATTAAATTTAAGCGTCAAGTTTTTGTTTTTTACTAAAAATTTATAAGAGCATTGAATTTTGAAAACAAAAATAGTTGTTTAGTGCGTAAAATTTAAAAAAAAAAAAATTGTTTTAATTTTTATTTTTTAAATTATCAGTTTGAAGTTTAATTTTACAAAACCTTTTAACTAAATCAACTTTAATTAAAAATAAAATAAAATAAAATAAAATAAAATAAAATAAAATAAAATAAAATAAAATAAAATAAAATAAAACAAAATAAAATAAAATAAAATAAAATAAAATAAAATAAAATAAAATAAAATAAAATAAAATAAAATAAAATAAAATAAAATAAAATAAAATTTCTAGCTCTACGAAAAGGTATAGCATGGCCTTGTTAGTATTGCCGTTGTTTTTTTTATAATTTGTTTCCGTTTTAAGTATTTTCTTTAGAAAATGTTCTCCCGTCTAAACGGGGGGAATAGACCTCCCCTTTCATTCTCATACTTTTTTTCTTAGCTCAACCCAACCAACACGCTCTAATTGTTGTGTCAAACCTTATGTTAATCACACTTTATAATGTTAAAAAAAACCGCTTTTTGTAAGTTTAATAAAAATCGACTTAGTCATTTTTGAAATATTGAGTTTTCGAAAATAAAATATTAAACTTTTTTCAAAAATCCAAAATATAATTTTTTTGAAAATCTTGGTACACAATATTATTTAAAATGTATCACTCATTCTTCATAAAAAAAAAAAACTAATGAAAAACAGTCGAAACGTTTTTGAGAAAAGCGATAATCAAAATACTGGTTCTTTGAAAGGTGCCATTAAAAACCATTTTCACCAAATTTATTGAATTAAAAAAAAACTCTGTGGAGCCAATTTTGAGAAAAGATATTCCTTTTTGGTAAAAAAATTTTGTGTTGCTGGTACCGTTTTGTCCTAATGTCCTAGAAACACTAGGTACCAAGTTTAAAAACAATCGATTCATCTGTTTAGGCTGAAGTCGAACAGAGAGACAAACGTTTTTGCAAGACCCACTTTTTTCGTCTTCCCTTTCATCGTAATGGCAATTTTTATAAATTAAGTACATATTTAAAAAAAAAAAAACAATTTCAAACTTAACATTTTGAAAAAAATGGAATAGGTAGGTATCTTCTCATTATTTTTTTTTATTTTAAGGTAAAGGGTTTTCCAATAAAAGGTGTTATTTTGAATAGCCCGCTATTTCGGTAGCTGTCACTTTTGAAGCTGTCATTTTTTGACATTTGACAAGTAGAAACTACGCCATTAATAAAAATGGAACGATACACGCTTCAACAACGCATTGAAATTATTAAAATTCACTATAAAAATGGTGAAAATTTGGCAGAGACGGTTCGTAAAACTAAAACATTTTTGGGTCGTCGTGAAGCACCTTGTCGGATTGCAATACAGAAATTGGTGGACAAATTCGAGCTGTTGGGACAAGTTAGTGATGTGAAGAATAAAACCCGTGCACGTCGCTCAAGAACAACTGAGAATATTGCTGTTGTAGCCCAAAGTGTTGAAGAAAACCCAGGTTTGTCCATTCCTCGTCGTTCTTTGGAAGTAGGCATTCCACAAACGTCATTACACCGTATTTTGCATAAAGACTTGGGTCTTAAGGCTTATAAAGTTCAGTTAACACAAGAACTCAAGCCGGCTGATCATCAACAACGTCGTGTCTTTGCTGATTGGGTCCTTGAAATGCATGAAAATGATCTGGAATTTCATCGAAAAATCATGTTGACTGATGAGGCCCATTTCCACCTCGGAGGCTACGTCAACAAGCAAAACTGTCGCATCTGGGGCTCGGAAAACCCAAGAGTTATTATTGAAAAGCCTCTCCATCCTCAACGCGTGACTGTTTGGTGCGGTTTATGGTCCGGCGGGGTCATTGGACCTTACTTTTTCGAAAATGAGGCTGGAGCAACAGTTACGGTCAATGGATTGCGCTATCGAGAGATGATTAATGATTTTTTATGGCCGGAATTGGATGGTATTGATCTGGACAACGTTTACTTTCAACAAGACGGCGCTACGTGCCACACAAGCAATGAAACCATCGATCTTTTACGGGAAAAGTTTCCGGACCGTGTTATCTCTCGAAGAGGCGATCACAATTGGCCACCGAGATCTTGTGATTTAACACCTAGCGACTTCTTCCTTTGGGGCCACGTGAAAGATAAGGTCTACGCCAACAGCCCAGCGTCGATTCAAGACCTCAAAGATGGAATTCGTGAGGCTATCGAGGACATAGGGCAGCCACTTTGCGATTTGGTTATGGAAAATTTCATGAAAAGGATATGGTCCTGTAAGCGTGGTCGTGGCGGCCATTTGGCTGATGTTGTGTTCCATTATTAACGGCATACCTTCCTCTTTATAATGAAATAAACATCCGATCATTTATTTCAAAAAATGCCATTTTTCTTTGAAGCAAATTGCTAAAAAGCAAATGGTTTTGAGAAAATTAAAAATTACAGAAACTTAAAAATTAAAATACTGGCGCAAAATTTTAAACAGCCTGTGTGTTACCACGATACTAGTTAACAATTAACTAACTTTAAAGCTCTTTACTAAAATGTTTAAACAAATTTTAACTAGTAACATGCTTAGCCTGTTTTCTTAATAAACTCCAGCTGAACACACCTAAAACAGTGACAGTTCGTACAAAACAGTAAGCAAACATACCTTTTTCACATTTTGTATTGTCAAAATGACATATGATACTAAAAACATATAAATTTATGCCATTTGGTGATTTTAACTTTAGTAAAATGTTAAAAAGGTAGTACGATGCCAACTCATTTAAAATTTGGAAATCGTCTTTTTAACTTAGCATCATATTAAAATGGCTTTAAACCGTCTTACCGCCACTGATCTATATACGTAAATACTTACCTAAAATTGGCATATATTTTTTACTTTAATTGTGTTTTGAAGGACATTATATAAAAAAATAAGAAATATTATAAATAAAAATAAAATAAATAATACCTAAAATTTAGAGGGCAATCATTTTTATGCTTAAACTATTTAAGGAAGTGTGTATTTTAAATAAATATTTGATTAATATATTTCATGGTTTTGAACATTGTTCACTTTACACCCGTAATACATTAATATGCAAAATATTTAAAAATTTTAGTCACTTGAACTATAAGAGCAAGTTTGTGCGACCCAGTTGTGTATCTTATTTACTTCTGAGTCCCATTTATTTGGAAGACTTAAAACTGTACTGTATTTAAAAAATTATTTATTACATGAACAAAATATCAACCTAAGAAATTTTAAAGATTTTAAGTTCGTTTCCGTTAATTTTTTCTCTCAGTGCTGAGAAAATACAAAGAACTATGCAAATAAAATTTAATATTCTAAAAATTGTTGTGCTATATGCCGATGATAATATATTTGCATGCTTAAATTTACCTCGAATGTCTTGATACTAATTTGTAGATACTTAGCAGACTTATCGATCTCTACATTAAATTTCAGCCCTGAGCTTCCACTTATGATTAATGTTTTAAATATTTATTCATATACTCAATTAAGAATTCGTAATTCTTAAAATCTCAAACTAAAAGTGCAACATTATACCTCGAGAGTCTTTGTGTAATGTAATGGGGGACGGCTGATGCTAGCTAACGTCCTTACTTGACCTGTTGTCCATCAGCTTAAGTTGACTCTCTCGCGCACATAACTTGACAGTTCATATCTTTGTTTACATCAATTATATGCTATTTTTAGAATTCATCACCTGTAGCGAAGAAATTAATTAATGGATTTGACACGTAAGTATTGATTAAGATTAGCAAATAGAATTTTTGAAAGAGTATAGATAATACAGCCTACACTGCACAGGGGATCTGTCATTGATGATGTTTGCTGAATTGTTGATAAATCTATGCACTCTAAGTTCTTGAAGACAAAGCTAGTTATAAGTTGGTGGAAATAATCTTCATCATATTCGTTAATTTTTTTTTGTTTTGTAATCTTAGGGCCGATGCCAGTCAGTATTAGTTAGTAATTTCATCATCACAAAGCTTATGATGGTTAAGTTATTTTAGGAAAGTTGATTAAATATTTAATTGAAATAAAATAATTGCCTCTTACTCAGGTTGCGCCAGGTGAAATTTTGGCTCCGTGATCTTAGAACCCCATATGTGGGATATTCACAAATAAAAGTATTCCATTTAAAAGATTAGTAACTGGTCAAAAAAGGTATGAAAAAACTTTAATAATTCCTAAAATAAAGCTATATGGCTGACCATCTGTGAAACTAGTTCACCTTTTATGAGGATTTAGCGACTTTTAGATTGTATATTTTTTTTTCGAATATCCCAGAAATTATGTGTTAAAAATCTCTACGACACCATGAAATAATCTTTAAAAAACCTATGGGAGACCAATTCATGAAAATAGTTGGCCTTTTATGAGGCCACTAAGACCTATCAGATGACATACTTTTCAGTGAATATCCCATATATGGGTGGCTAAGATCCCGGAGCACGCAATTTTGTATATACAAATTCTTTCGAGTAATTCATCATTAATCGTCTAATTTAGCCACATTAACTGTTATACTATGTTTCCACCGAAGGTTTATCTCAATTTAGATTGAATAAATCTATAAAGTGTTTCCACCACACAAAAAGATTAAAAAATAGATTAACTTTGACAGTACCTCTCAAAATGCAAATGTTGTTTCATTTTTTCGTATGAAATTGAAGTGAGACAGAAAGTTTCATGTTTGACAAAAGAAGCAAGAAGGGTTGGATTTTCCAACGAATGCGTTCCGCGTGACATAAATTGGTTTGTTCGACTTGTAAAACTATTTGCCCTATGAAGATTTATTTGAAATCTTCTAGATTTACGAAATAAATTTGTATGGTAAATCTTCGAGATTTAAGAAGATTATGGCAAATCTTATTAAATCTCGGTTTAGTGGTTGACCATCAACACGTCCGTGCGTCTTAAGGGAGAAGAAAATCCGCCCATCACTTTGGGTTGTCTTGTACAGCTCGATGTACATTATACAGTGTTCGAGACGAGGCAAAGCCGTAGGAATTGCGATGAAAATCAAAAATCAGTTTCGTAACGTCTCCGAAATCACCATGTGTAATTTAAGGACGAGACTATAGAGAAATGTCAATTTTCAACTGTATTAACAGTTTTTAGATTCAAAGTGGGTGTGCATCAACGTGCTACCTGTATCTGGTTGCCCGAGTTTATAAACAAAACTCTTATAAATGGCATGTCTAGAGTTATACTACGTTTTCACCAACCACTTAACCGCGATTTAAGTGGTTCAAATCGCGAAGATCTACCATACTTATTTAAATCTCCTCAAATGAAGATTTAAAATAAATCTCATTGAAATCTTCTTGCAAGCAAGAGATTTTCAAATCAAACAATCCTGAATTATGGAACGGACCCATTTAAACGTCAGTTTTTCTAATGATATAATCAAACAAAATTATCAAATATTTTTGTGCGTTGGCTGTAGGAATAAAAATGTTAATATTTACAATGTATTTTATATATTTATAATAATATTTTAGTAAACAAAACAAATTCCAGATAATGCAACAAACAAAACAAAAAAAAAAAAGCAACGGAAAACCTGGACACTGGAGGATGAGGAGCTGCTCATTGCAGTGTGCGCCGATAAATTGCGTTTTTTTTTTCTATAATTATGGATTCTCCAATTCAATGTACTCACTTTAATGTAATTTTGAAGAATCAAATTGTGTGAAAACAATAGATTTAGGTTACTAGACTGATTTTTCATAAATAATTTATTGAAAATTAATTGTTTTATTGTTCAAAAATTGACAATATCAATTCAGACTGAAAACGTCAAATAAATCTCTTTTTCGCTGGTGAAACACTTCAAGATTAATTTAAAATCTCCTGCCTTAAATTCCGGATTATCTCTTGGTGAAAACGTGGTATTATTACTTCCATGATTGAAACCTCAACACTATTTTTACGAAACCAATATCTGCCCTATTTTGACAAGTAAAAACGTTTAAAATAGCATATCATTGCAATTTCGTAATTAAAAACGGAACGAACAAAAGCAAATGTTTTGGTAGATATTCAACTAATTAAACATTACTTTCGATATACCTACTACTTATTTATGAATCTGCTATTTGTTATTGAAATTCAATGTGTCAAGGTCACATGATTTTCAAGAACAACTAACATAATATAAAAAATTAAATATTTTATTTGATTTTTTAAGTATTTATGCAAATTATTATTGATTGCTCATGCTCAATTGCTCATGTCATGACAATCAATAAAGGTAGTTAAGCAATAAACCTCCTCAATACACCACCTTTCAAAACATGACTACTTACTTGATGATATTGATACACAGTAGATTGTAACCATCATAAACCAAACAAACAGGTCTTTTTATTTCGTTCATAAATCTCTCTCAGGGTCAAGTTCAAGTCGGTAAGGCGCCATCGACGCGGCGCTCGTGTTATCATTCCATCCGGTATACCGATAATTGGATTTATTTTTTATCCTGTCTGTTTAAAGAACAGCTTACACCTTGTTACAGGTTCCACTAATTACATGCAGAGGGCCGGACGTTGCATCAGTTTCAGTAGTCGTTCGAATTTGTATGGGCAAAACTTTAGCCCTCTCGGGGTAATTAATTATTATTAAAAAACCTACGTTAATTTGTGATCGTCAAGATTTGGCAAAAAGTAAATAAGTTTTTCCCATAATGGATTTTGAAGCGAAAATAAAAAAAGTTTCAAAAAAAAGAGTGCGTGGTAAGACAGCAGCTGCTCACGCAGAAACATCAATCATTTTGATTTATTCGTAGGTGTGATGCGTGAAAAAAAAAATTAATACTGATTGGCTTTGATTAATTGGGTTGATGATGTCGTTCGTTGTTTAACTTTTATGTAGATGTGCACTGTGTATAAGCTCTCTTGGATGTTTATGATATTGTTGTTAGCCAAAAGGCGTATAAAAAGTCTGTGAGGGTTTGACATTATAGGTAGGTTATATTATTAATACTCTCTGAGAAACGATAATTTGCCATCACTGATTGAAGAAAATAGTACATTGTATTTTTTCTTTTTAAATCGGTTATTTTTAAATTTAAACTAGCTGACCCGCCCGGCTTCACACCGATGGACAAACCGCATAAAAATTACAAAACAAAATATAAATAAATATTTAAGCTAATTTTTGTGATCGAATACTACTTTATGGGTATTAACCTACTTCACGTTATGAATGGCTAAATAAGTACAAACATAATCCTCTAAGCCCAACCTTTATAACTTTGTCAACTGAGATAGAATTTTTGTAATAAAAAAACACTTCTTTGTTTTTATCCCATTTCACTCTATAAATAGCAATTTCTTCACATAACCTTTCACACACAAAAAGAAATTTTGAAATCAGATGCTACTTTTCGTCCAATTCATCCTATAAATGGCAATTTTCTGAAAAAAATCTCTGAGGCCATCCACTAAAAAACAACCTTTCAATCACCGAAAGAATTTCTTAAATCGGATAATGTTTTATTTTTTTCCCATTTCACCCTAGAAATAACAAAATCTGAAAAAAAATATCCCAAAATCTATTTCCTACGAAAAACCTTTTAAACAAAAAAAGATTTTTTTATTTTTACCCCATTTCTCCCTACAAATATTAAAGTTTTGAAAAAGAATATCCCTAAAGCCATTTCTAACAAAAAACTTAAAAAAAAAAAAACAGAATTTCTTAAACTTGAATTTTTGTTTGGTTGCCCCATTTCACCCTACAGACAACAAGAGTTGAAAAAGAATATCCCAAAAGCCATTTCCTAACCGCTTACAGCGCCACTTGTTGAACGATTATTGAATTGAACTGAAAAACGAAATCCTACAGTGCCAACTGTTGAGAATTTTCCGAATTTTCTTTTTCCTAAACCTTCGCGGAGCAATTGCGAGCAAACCCGCAGAAGGAAGTATCAAAATTGATACAGTCGTTTTCAAGTTTTGAGCATCCGAACCCACCACGATCCATTTTTATATTATAAGAAGATAAATTTTTTTTTATTTCTGATACATTTTTCATACATATTTTTGTAACTGGATTGAAGTATTCATGCGACAAATGTGTAATTTTGAATAATAGACCTGTATATCTTCCAAGATCTTGTTATTTGACGCCTCTGGATTATTTTCTTTGACGATACGTAAAGTCTCTATTCTACGCTGACATAAACTAAAAATAATCGACGCCATTGGAAGCCAACAATTTTCATATTATTGACGATATATACAATATACATACATACATATGTCCACAAATGCTTAAAAAAGGGGTCTCTTTTGTCTCTCGGATGACATTCCTCAGATCCAGCCGTGGCGAACATTTAAGTATGCCCGAAGTTGTGTTTTAAAACTAATCGCAGAATATATATACTGAACACAAATAACCGGCTAATGAAATTTCATGTCTTTTGTTCAAACTCAAAATTACTACTCGCTTTACAAAACACCCTTTACATCCAGCATCCACTACCGAAATTTTCTATCGGCTCTTTACCTTCTATGGTATAGGCTTTTAAAAGATACCTATTATTATAAATACTGTCTCTGAACGCCTGGTGCTAGAAGCTTGTTCCCAAAAATAACTGGTTCACGGAAATTGAAAAGGACCCGGGCCAAATTTAAGCCAATAAACAAAATTAGGAGTGTGATTTTGGATACTCAGTTTAACATCTTTCAAAAGGATGTGTACCAATAGCAATACGATTCAACCCCTTACAGTGGAATCATCGCTATTTCCTATTCAACCTTAACTTACGAATAAATATGTATATTTACTTAGTAGCAAAAGTTTCCACACACATTTTGATTATACCTACATACAAGTTCACTTCCAAATTTTGTTGTGTGGCTTATCTATTCAGCAGATACCGTACCGTGAACGAATAATGGTATCGAAATTGGAGCTGTGTGCTTATGAACTAAACAAAATAAAATACACGACTGGATCGCTTGAGTTGAAATGCTCTTGTCGTCTAAGTGGATTTTTGAAATTTATTTGCTTAGTAAATTTATTTAATAGTAAAGTTTATAAAATAAACAAATATTTTTAATTTTTGTTTGATGAAAAATATCAAAATTTTAAATAGCGCTATGTGCGGGTAGTAAACAAGCAAAATTGTCGCATTTGGGGCACAGAAAACCCGCACGCATACATTGAAAAGCCGATACACCCAAAACGAGTCACTGTTTGGTGCGGATTTTGGTCCAGAAGCATAATTGGGCCATTTTTCAAAAATTAGCAAGGAGTGGACGTTACAGTCAATGGCGATCGTTATCGGGCCATGTTGAACGAATTTTCGTTCACAAAAATTGAAGAGGAGGATATTGGCAACATTTGGTTTCAACAGGACGGCGCTACGTGCCACACAGCCGAAGCTACACTCGATGTTTTGCGTTATTTTCAAAAAAAAAAAAAGTTATTTTGCGGACCCTTTATATTATGTACCTACCGTTATTTTTGGAGCTTAGTAAAAATTTGAATTTTCTCTCTAAGGAATCTCCTAAAAATCTGAAGTTCTAAGTCTGAAAAAAATCGCTTCGGTGGCTTCCAATCTGTGTAAAATGGGGGTTCCAATCTGTGTAAAATGGAATCAGGGTATTTTCTATCACCGCAGTTCCTCGTTTGATCAAAATCTCAAGTTCGATTTTTTAAGCAATAATTTGTCACTGTATTTGTGTACTATATATCTATGTATCGCCGCTGTCGCAGGTTAAAATAAATGGAAATGGTATAGGTTAGTTCTAAAGCAGACATTTTCCAAAAAAAAAACATATTGCATAATCTCCATCGCCAGGGGGATTGAACTTTGATGTATGTTTATGTATCTACCTACATTGAAGTCTATACATGAAATATTATTTTGTTTTATTTAATTTTATTTTATTTTATTTTATTTTATTTTATTTTATTTTATTTTATTTTATTTTATTTTATTATATTTTATTTTATTTTATTATATTTTATTTTATTTTATTTTATTTTATTTTATTTTATTTTATTTTATTTTATTTTATTTTATTTTATTTATTTCATTTCATTTTATTTTATTTTATTTTATTTTATTTTATTTTATTTTATTTTATTTTATTTTATTTTATTTTATTTTATTTTATTTTATTTTATTTTATTTTACTGTATTTTATTTTATTTCACATAACTTTCTTTTATTTTAATTTATTTTATTTTATTTTATTTTATTTTATTTAAATTTAATTTTATTTTATTTTCAAGGATGAATACCGCCGTCTTGTTCGGTTCTAATCATGGTGGCAGTCTTACAGCAAAAAATATCACCTGCAAATCAGGACGAATCTAATAAAGAATTCTAGATCAAATGGGAGTCAATTTAGATTTTTTTAAATGTATTTTCCAACAACTTTCAGACCGTTAGCTCATTTGGGCATATTGCTTTTTGTTTTTAAAATTTGTATAAATTGTTCTTGCCTCATTAAATTTAATTCGATCTGTTAATTTATCAAATGAATTTTGTGTTTTTTTTAAGACTGCCTGCACAACAAAAAGTTAGCCATGACAAAATTATTTTACACAGGAATATCCGTAGCTGGTATATAACAAATAAAGAGTTGGTCCTAGGACACTTCCTTGTGGTACTTCGATAATACTTCGTAGGGAGACAGACGGTCTGAAATAATCTATGTTAGTAGATCTTACAGTTTGTGGTCCAAGTGACAAACCTTAATCACTTATTCTTAAGTGAATTTGATATTTCTAAATTCAAACTGATAATTTGAAGTTAAGTGTCTTTTTTCTTCTATGATAATGTACTTCTACGGAGCCTTTTCAGGAACAGATTTTCAAAACACTTTTGCCATAACTGGTATATTAGCGACAAAAATCTTGAAGATGTAAATGCTGTTGGTGGCCTACTTAAACTGCGTGTTAACTTTAGACTTCATCTAAGCTCGTCTCGGACCTATAATATGATTATGATTGCTCTCTAACGAATTTATAAAGCTTCGAAAATGAGCTTGCATATAGTAGGTTCCCCGAATTTCGATTTTTTTTTTCTTTTTTTCAAATCCATCATTTGTCTAAATCAAAATAAGGGAATCAACCTGTCACCCTTCCCCAAAATGTCCTTAATACTTAAAAAATATAACAAGAGAGGTACATAATACGGTTCTTTTATATTATGAACCCTCATCTACTTGCAAGGTACAAACAAAAAACAACATTTCTAATTGCAATAATTTCTATTAATACCATAAACAAATGCGGCCCTGCTCACATAGGCTGAACACTGAACTGAAATGAAATGAAAATTACGCCTAATCAACTGTGAGAGGCACAAGTATTTATGCCAGAGGTACAGTACACTCTTAGATTCCTTAACCATACTCCCACTATTTTTGCATTTTCATTTGGCCCAGGTCCATTTCCATGGACTAGTTATTTTGGTGAACTCTGTTCAAGCACCAGGCGTTCAGCAATAATAGCAACCAACATCCTTTGCTATAATGGCAAACAACATCCCATATACACTGATTTAGATGCGATGTGTGCAGAAGTGTTTTGACCCAACATAACGGTTAATATAATAGCTGTGGATGCATCTAGTTTTTGGCTTAAAATTCCCCATCCAGGTTATGATGATAATTATTCATTTCTCGGAATATAAGGTTTCAAAACGCAGGATGTTTAGTATAGTTTAGGTCTAAAAAAAAAATAAAATCTGATACCAAAAAAAAGGGGGTTGAACCCTACACCTCCCCACATTTTTTTTCTCTTCATTTAGTCTGTCATTACTTTTACAAATTTATAGTGTTCTCAAGTCATATTAAATTTTGAAAAAACATTTTTTTTACCAAAACGCGTTAAATTGCATCAACCAAGGACCTTGTTATCAATCGTACACAAAAGTTGAATATTAAATTTGTAAAAAAAATATTTTTTCTATAAACCGAAATATAACTTTTTTCCATGACACTGGCCCAAACAATCCTAATTTAATCCTTTTTTGAATGGTTTTCATATAATACAAAACCATTTACCACCTTATTTTTAAACAAATCTCCATTTTATTGCCTCCATTTACTACAAAAAACCTTGAAAAAAACATTAATTATAGAATTTTATAAAATAATATAAATGTTAAATTTTATTTATTTTCCATTTCCCGAAAAACGTAAAGTGGCAACCTTGTTCCAAACAAACCACAAAATCACATTTCTAACGCCGCGCCGTAGCCAGATTCAGAGGCATAGAGCCATAGAGCCAGAGCCAGTTACCCACAGATACCGGTATATCTCTTGTTTTTGTTTTTTTCGTTTTTCATCAATTGTCCATGTATGTAGATGGCGGCGCGACTACGGCAAAAACCCACCGAACCAACAACTTCGTCCCCCAGCTTTGTAGAAAGTAATAGCAATAGGATTTACAAAACAAACCAAAAGTCCTCTCGTAGCAAATAATGTGCTTGTGCAGCCTTCCTCGTTTGTAGTAGGCCCAATAGGAAAATATACGATGATGATTCGAATTCGACTGTGAGGGGTACACACAATTATATTGTGAAAGGCACCACCTGAATATCCTCTAATCCATTGGTACGTACTCCCACTGTTTATTTTTTTTTTTTTTTTTTTGTATTTTGCGTTGGCCCGGGTCCATTTGAGTGGACTAGTTATTTTTGTGAAGTCGCTTCCAGCACCAGGCATTCAGCAATAGAAGCTATCAACATCCCATACTGTTTCAGCTTTCAGATGCGATGTAGAGCTAGAGCCAGCAAACGGATTCAAAGAGGCAATTTTCCTGGCACGATTTCAGCATACTGTTTGCTATATTAAAGTGTGATTGGGAAGGGGGAGTGGAGTGGGCTGAGGTGGGGTGAGCTGAGCTGTGCTGAGCTGAGCTGTGTTGAGGGGATCATGCGGGCAGGGGGAGGGGGAGGGGGGTAACTCGTAGGCGAAGCTTGAACCACCACTTAGGAGGAACGATGGTGCCATGGCCAGACCACTTGCATGATGATGGTGCAGCACGCCACAGACAGCAATTTCTCTTCAATGGTGCGGTACTATTTTATTTTATTTTATTTGATTTTATTTGTTACTTTATATATTTTTTTCTTTTTATTATCCCCACATAGCGCAAAGCACACCATACAACATACTTACATACAACCGTATAATACTACACTCGCTAGTGGAACGTTAACTGGCTTCTCCTCTAACAACTCGATTCCATTCGGAATAAATAATTCAACTGGAGGAACACTTATTTCTGATATACATATAGAGATACCAAAAAGACTTTTCCACTAAGCAAGGCAATTATCCCGCCCGCTGGGCCTTAAGGTCTCGCTTATAAGGATGACTGTATAGTAGTAGTTGGGGTCGCAGGATTGCAATGCTTGATTGCGACGGTATCTCATTCCAAATGACATAGTTTGTTATATAAAAGTCGTTTGGCTATATGGAAATCTAACACCTCTTTGCAGCCGATCAGCTTAGCTCTGGTTCTGCTGTCCTGAGACTTTGTTTGAATGTTCAAAAATGTTCCGCTGCGTTAAGAGGTATTTAATTGCATTGGCCTAAGGATCAAAGATCGTGACAAAACAATAATAATTAATAAGGAGATGAATGGAGGTGGGGCATTGAGTCAAGGGCAAAAATTATGATAGATTTTGTAGTTAGTTGAGCTACATACATACATGTATCGTTGGATTCGCAACTTTTAATGGCGTGCGGTAATGAACCTTAACAAGTGTCTGTACCTTTGGGGTTAGCCAATTTATATCCCTTTTACGAGCAAAATTCAGAAATATTAAATCACTTATATGTATACCTATAGTTGTCTTGAGATGAAAATGTGTCTTCGAGGTGAAGATCTCATCTGTTACGATCCCATCAACTGGGAGGAAACAATCAGATCGTTATCAGATTAATTATATAGATGTTGGATATTTTATGCCTATCTTCTTTAAAATCATCCAACTTTTGCTAAGGCGGTACCTACATTTTAATATTTTAATTAAGCTTCTTTACTTGAAAAAAAAAAACTTCTCCGAAAATTCATAAACGATTAAAAGTTTCCTTCTGACGTCCAGAATACAGAAAACATTAAGATATACCTACTATACATACATTTATGTCCCTGAGAATCTCTTTGTCTTTTCGATGAATTTTTACATATCACTCATAATATTTAAGTCATTTATTTTTAAGCCTGATGGTCCCATGAGCATTTAAACCTGGCATATATAGCTCTAGCCCGCACCTTTAAAGACTTACCGATTTTTTTTTTGTCGGACATTGACATTTATTTCTTTTGCACTGATTATTATCTGTATCTTTTTTTACTAACGAGAAATATTCTTAGAAAATCTCACTTCAACCATATTATTTAGAGCCTAACTACATACATTTATAGCCTTTAGCTTAGATATTTCTGCTCAAAAAAAAAAAAAAAAAACAAGAACGATGTTCATTTTAACCATAGGTCTGCCTGAAAACAACTCAAAATATACAACTTCCTCATACCGCAAATCATCAATCTTGAAATAGTTAGCCTTAAGCTTTAACAACTTATGACATTTACTTGAAAATGTTTATGTCTTTCTATAGAGAACCATTAGTTTTAAACTTTGAAGTATATCGGAAAAAAAGGAACACATTTGAATACTATATGTAATACCCTTCGAGCTGGTTAACTATATATCTATAACCAGACTTCATTGCAGTCTTAGAAGTCAGAAAAGCATCATTTGTTGCTGTTGTTGAATAATAAATGAGATGAGTTCTTTAGGCTGCCCAATAACATCGATGGATTTGTATGACCACCATCAGCTATATACGCTTCCCAAAGTATACGAGCGCATATATACGACATCATCACATCAGGAAGTATACCTACCTTTACCTACTTAAAATATTGTCCAATGCAAAAATACCTTCTGTTTATGGACGTATTGGGTTGGGCCTCTTGTTGTTGCCCTCTGCAATGCCATTAGCTGAATTATGAATTACACAATTTTGTGAAATGTCAATGATGATGGCGATTAATGTTTTATACTCGTATGTATATTTGTGCGGCAAATTCAATCAATGGGTTTGGTTAATTGCGAATTTAATAAATTATGGTTTTGTGTGAACAAAAATATTTTTGGAGAGACCACTATGAAATCCGATTGAACTGGATTAAAAGATCAAGGGTGATTATGGAAGGTGACACATGGCCGTATTAGATGTAGGTATAGCGGCCTTGCGTGCGAAACGCTGAAAAAAATCAATCCAGAGATTTTAACCGCAAGTCTGAAAGAGAAAACCAATAAAATTTGTCTCGAACTCCTATTTCTTTCTCTGACTATGTTGAGTATAAGCTTCTGCATCAGGGTAAATATTTATGGTTGGGCCCTCTTGAATCTGGTCATCTGTACCTCCACTGCAATTTGATCTAGAGCATCAACGGGTGAGCAGATTTGCTTCAAATCAAGTACAGAACATTTTTTATATGATTCCCTATAGAGAAATTCGATTTTTTTAGTTTAAGCTCATCTTGAAAGGAGAATAGTTTCCATCCAACGAATTTTGTTTTTGTTTTTCAAATTTTGTCAAAAACGGCTTTAACGATTTTGATTAAACTTCGAACCTGGAATGACCAATGAACCTTATTGTAAGAAAACTGCGTTTCAGTCTTTTGGCAAAAAATTCACGTAACGGAAATGTCATTGTAAGGGGTTTTTCAATAAGGGCGGGTAGATGTGTAGCGTGTAGCGCCATTCCCTTGTAACCACATGTCATTCACATCCATATTATTCAATTGGAGCTAGAAAAAACAATGGTTATCATCGATCAGTAGTCGTTTTCAAAGAATTATGGACTCTCACAGACAGCGACGATGTTTTCGGTTGATCTTGCGTTTTGTTGACGCAAGAGCGTTGGGTGATTGTTCACTGAATCGGTTGACTCAAATTTGGCCGCCAAACTATGGATAATCGACTTGGAAGGACGATCATGTAAATCGTACAATGGGCGCAAAACACGTTTCGTTGCCCCAAAAGATTTTGATATTAAAGTGTTATTATTTGGAGGTGCTGTTCAATCGTGTAACTTACCATGGTGATTTGGCATCATTAACTGAATAATAAACAACAGATTTGACAGATGTTACCAAAACAACATGGCCGCCACAGGCCGCCAAAACCCAAGGTACATATATTAAAGGTAATATCATTAGCGTTTAAATTTTTGTTCAGTTCTGCGCATCTGTGAAAATGGCGGATCCAGTGTCTCTTTACTTGTCAAAATGCTTATATTTGTTGTTGTTTCTAGTAATGCCATGTGCAGTTTTCGTAGACACTCGAGCCGCCATGTTTAATTCTTGACTGACAACCTGCGCAATATATTACCTTAGATTTGTGTACTGTGGCCAAAACCTACCCGCGCCAATTGAAAAACCCTTTAGGTTTTTTTGATAAAATGACATCTTTTCAATGATTGGACCGATCTTGTTAAAATTTTGCAATATGGTGCTTATAAATAGTTCAAATAATAGGTATTGTATTGCAAACAAAATTCTGAACAAAAAATCAAACAAAAATTCCATTTTTTGTATTATTTTTGACTTTTTTACTTGCTCTATAGGGCAAGTATTGGTTTCGTGTAAAAAAAAAAATTCGAGGTTATAATCAAAACTAACACTACAATAATCGAGAAGTCCGAAAAAGTGGGCTTCGTCAGACCGTCCGTCAGTCTGTGCGTCTGTGCGTGTCGGTGCGTCCACTGTAATTTGAGCTAGAGCCTAAATGGGTGGACCGATTTTCATGAAATTTGGTACAGAGCATTTGTATGTGATTCAATAGAGGATAAATTCGAATTTTTGTTTAAGCTCATCTAGAACGGGTAGCTGCCATACAAATATTTTGATTTCTTCCAATTTTCTCGAAAACGACTCCAACGATTTTGATTAATGTTCTTACCTGTAATAACCAAGTCAATTTTAAGAAAACTGCTTTTCAGGTTTTTCTCAAAAAATTCACATTTCAGGTATTCAACGTTTTTTGAGGAAATGGTCTTATTTTTGGGTTATTCGCGTATTTTACTTGCCATGGTTAGACCGATTTTGTTATAATTTTGAAATCTGATGCTAATCATTATTTAAAAAAAAAAAAAAATTAAACAAAAAATCAATTTTTTAGTGCTTTTGACTCTTTCAATTTTTTCTCGTTAAATATACCTAGGTACATCATGCATCTTCAATGAGGGGTTACACAAGTCGTGCATACTTTTATTTTTTCGTTGAATATTTCATGAAATTGGTAAACACCTGAAATAACTTTGGCAAATTTGATTTTAGCAATTCAAAGCAGTTCGTTTTCATCAAAACATTGATTTAACACACAGAACACGGCACCTTCGGACGACCTCTATGTTAGGTACAAAAAAAATCTAGTACGGCCCTGGAAACAGCTATTTTCGATTGGAAAGAGTTGTTTATTTCACCATAAAATGACATTTTATTGATTGAAAATTTTGTTAAATTCCTTTTCTCAATTAAAAATACTTGATCGATCATCATCGTTTTTAAAATAGTTTCATTTTTAAGTATGACCACATGTCTTACCTTGAAAGTTAAAAAGCTACTTAAATGCTTATACTTATATTATAACGCCTTGGTTCACATGAACCATGAAATTTAATTGCATTTAAAACCGCAGATATAGGTACATATAATCACAGATGAAGATCTAACATCATATCATTGGCAGTGGGCGCTAAATTATTGGTTAACATGAAAATTTATTAAATGTGGATTTGGAAAACCCCAGTTTTGTGTCATTGAGAGTAAAGAGAATCCACTGCTGCCAATGCGCTATTATACATCTTGTTATTTAATCTGTAAAGATTCCCTAATGGCAATATTAAACTTTGATGAATTGCTGGTATTTATCGTTTTTGGACCAGATTGAAGAATTGCCTATGCCGTCGAAAGAAATCTCGGGTCCGGGACGAAAAATCACTGGCAGACATGAAGCAAAATACTCGCAAAGCAACATAAACATTTGGACAAATTTTCTGCAAGATTCTTCCATCAAAATTGGCGCTATGCATGACGTAAGTATCTAATCTTAGAAGTCTACTCTCCGAAACTGTCAATATTTACAAATGAACAAAATTTTGATTCTAAGGCCCTAACTTTTTTGGTACCATCTTGTGCCACAATTTAGTTTTTGTCTAAGGGGCGTTGACGAAGTTTCAGTTAGGTTTATAGCCTTATTACAAAATTTCAAAGATTTAGATAGTTAAGTCAAATGTTTTTAAACTGTGAATTCCACCCACAGCAACAGCAATCCCATGGATTCATCATAAAAACATTACATCTCTACAAAGAACGGTTTGATTCTTAAAAAATTTCCATAATCTTAATTCTTAGTCATCATGACCATTTCCTCATTCTCCTCACAAACTGACACTAATCACACATTCCATCATCAGCCATCGGGAATATTTTCGTCAAAATGACATCATCACTGTCGGCTTGTTCTCCATCTTATACTACCTATAAAAGTTAACCCTCACAGATTCTATAGGTACATGATGCTACTCGTATATATAAGAGGAGGAGCCAATAAAGCAGAAGAACCAAACAGCCTAGCTTATAGATAGCTGAATCATTTTGCCGGCATCACTTATTGCCATAAAATTATGCAGCTATGTCTATTGTGTAAACATTTGCGTTCGTCTAATAAGAGAGTGCGCGCTCGCTGTTTAGTGTATAGCCCCGTAATCCAGCACCAGATGCATCAAGGTTCATCTTCATTGTCCCGGTGCCTGATTTACTAAGGCAATTCAACTCAAAGCCCATACAAACAGTTGCTTAAATTATGGAGATTTTGGCCGAAAGGTTCCCGAAGCGAAGCGCGTTGGCTGCTGAAACTTAAGATGTAGAAGACCTCATAGCCGATGCGCAATGATAGTGCAGTGTCATCATATGGATACCTATTGTTGGTCATTCTAAGACGGTTTCTATTCCCATTCCCATACTCATATGATCACAACTCTCTGTCGATGCCATAATAAATTGTTTCAGTCTTTTGTCTGCTTAAGCAGCCGAGCCGTATAGCTACGTGTGTTCTGTGGCTCCATCAGACGACCACGCGGCATCAGCAGCACTAACCAATTGGTTTACTTTGGCCTTGTCCTGAGAAGCAATTTTGTTTATGATAAGGCTGAGAAGAAATTATGTTGCTTCTGCTTATACCTAAAGGTGGCCTAACGTATACGTACCCCTCGTTTGTTTACGAAGAACCAAATCAAATTCTGGGCTAACGATTAAGTCCATCGTTAGGTTCAAGTTTAGTTCAGAGACTCTTCTTCTGCGGGAGTCATCTCTCTCTGATAATGGCGTGGATGTTCCTGTTTTCCCATCGTGCTGGGGCTGGCTATTTCTGTGCGCAATCGAGTCTTCTTCGGTCGAATTGGTCATCAAAATAATAGACTTTCCGCATTTTCAATGACCATAAATGTCTTGTTGGTTTGGCGAATTAAAACGTGGGTTTACAGTTACGCTTTAAAAAAGGTTGTGATTTGCAATACAAATTTTGAAGAAGTTGTTTTTTGCACTCTCGCATAGTTGGTGGCGGTCGGATCTGTTTGGAACAACAAACAAACAGACATATCTCAGATGACACACTTATTTTCTTTTGGATGATGGTTGCTGGTTTTGTGCATATAACAAGGTTGATTGCGGGGAATCTTGTTGGTGGCTCTTGGCCTTGTGTCTATATTGATTAATTGGATGCGGTACCTATGATTGAGTTCAAGCAAAATGTGCTTGTTATATCCGTACTAGGTATACTGAGTATAGTTTACAATAAAAAGGTTATGGAAGGCAAGCATTAGAAGAAGTTCGAGGCAAAAAGACACTAACTTCACTTTGTGAAAATATTTGAAATATAGTCAGTCAAGAAAGATTTTGAATGAAAATTGAAGCAATTCGTTTTTTGTTTTTTCAAGCGAAGTTTGGAAAGATCTCAGTCGTTAGTAATGGACTGGAAAATAGGTTCGTCTATTTCTAGAATACATTCACTTAATAATAATAAATAAACTATATGCCTGGAGGTAATACCGACGGTCTTTTTAAATGTAACCTGGATTGCATGGCACTAAGGAATAGAAGGAAAGGAAAAGCTTTTCTTGGTACAATGGATTTCTTAGCCCAGTCAAAATGTGCTTTTACTGCGGAAAATATTTACCTAAGTCAAGATTTTTAAACGTAATTATCTTTATTTTGTTATAAAAATTCTTTCTTAAAAGTGTACGCGTAACGCTATCGAAAAGCACCTCATAAAAACTTGTAGATCATAAAACTTTATACAAAAATAAATCCAATACTTTTCTCCCTCCGACTGATCATTTAGAAAATATCGACATTTCAAAAAACGTTAAACGACGAAAATGTCAGTTTTTTGCGATAACTCCTGTATTTAAAGTGTTATCAAAAGATATTAAATAATTAAAATAATTTTTTCTAAGAGTGTCATTAAAAAATACATCATTATTTGAAAATAAAAATACTGGTTTTTTATCTTCATCTTTGATGTCGAAGTTTTTGAAAAAAATATATGTTCACTTTACCTATAGATTAAAATATTCTTAACAAAACAAAATTTGAACATTTATTTTCGAAACGAGCGATATCCAGTTACAGCAGATAAAGCTTCTTCAAAAGACGAAGTGTCGAAAATATAGGTTTTCCACATCTTAAATTTAATCGAATTTTTGGATCACAATATTTGTCGATGGTTTTCTGGTAGGTATAATTTTTAAAATATCATTATTTCAAAAAAATTGGTCCAAAGTAAAAAATACTGGGTTTTTGGTTCTTCATTCCTGAATGGCGAACTTGTCGTAAAATAGGTTAAAAAAGATTGTCGTAATATAGATTTAAATATTGAATACACAAAATAGTGTATTTTTTTGACTTTCCAGGCATCAGTAACCATACATTGCGACTTCAAAAATGGTCAAACTGGCAAGTTATATGCGAAAAACCGGTATTTTCGAAACTTGAATAACTTTTTATGTACTCACAATTTCGCAATGGACTTTTTAGGCAGTATTTCTTATGCCGAAATAAAGATATTTAATTGCATTAAAAAATCTTCATTTCAATTTTTTCTGCAGATTCTTCTTCCGTTTGTAGGTAAATTGTTTCCTTTGCTGTTTCTAAAAAAAACTCGAATCTCAATCAACTTGGGTTTGAATAAAATACTCGTAATGTGCTCTAGAACACTCCTAATAAGCCCTTGCCAACGCCAATACATAGTCATAATAACTCATCTTATAGCGTTAAGTCCAACGCATCTTAAGTTACACTCTCCGCAGGCAATCGTGCGCGGTCCTAAGAAAAGGTGTGAATATAACCATTTCACATTTAAGCTGCACAATTTCGTAGCAACACAAAAAAAATCCCCCTTGAAGCCAATCTATTATTTTCAAAAGCCTCTTATAGTCCTGATGCGAACGCATTTACGACATCAAAACTATACACTGCGTTCCTCTTGTTCTCTGACTGGGAATAGGGTCGGGTCGGTGGTGCAGTGGTGGTGTTATCCACATTCCAGAATGTCATTCTATATGAAGCACTCTCTGGGTGCTCTGCAAGCGAATTAAATCTATTTTTATGCCGAGCACTGTGGTTAAATTGCAGTTGCAACATTTGTTTGCCATAGATTTGCCAGCAATTTGAGGTCCTACACTCCGGTCAAGGCCGTAATTACAGAGTGTGCCCCCAGAGCGCAAGAAGTGCGCACAGGTAGTCGTATCCAAAGCCAAAAGAAATAAATTAGGCACTAAGGATTATCTGAAATTAGCGGGTGGCTGGATGACATTCATATTAACTGCTTCATGTATATGTATTTATAGTTGTTGTGGCTGTGGCTGTGGCTGGTAGAGCGTAGAGGTAAGGAGATATAGATGTATAGATGTGATACATTTGCCTTTTGTGCGATTAAGTAATTTTCAAGTCATGCTTTTTGCTTGTTCCTTTCGCAATTATGTAATTTATCAATTCAGCTTCGAATTGAGGGCTTTAACTGCCCAGCCAACAGAGTATATATAGTGGGTCTTTTGGTTCTCTGATCCTTTTGAACATGAAAATCAGCACTGTGAACCGGGAAAGGGTTGGGGAGGGGGGGATACGTCGGTGCCGGCTATGTTGTCTGAAAGTGCAATTTACAATCATGTCGCATTCTTTTAAGCACTTTCTGAGCTTCTGATGGCCCTCTGTATAGATGTTCACTGCTGAGTCGGTTGCAGTTTGCTGGAAACTCCTTTTCTTCCAATAACAATGAAGAAAGGATGAGGGTAATCTATAACACATTCATTTTGAAATAATCCCACTGGTCTGGTCTGGTCTAGAGATATTCCTAGAGTTCCCTTCTATACATATATTATGGGCTTTATTTAGCCAATCCAATCAGCTGCTACGAAGGACCAGTCAGCATGTTTTTTTGTGTCTTTTGTACTAAAGATGATTACTAGACAATTATTATCACTTGAAAGAAGTGATAAACTTATAGTTTTTCTCTTTTGTTTTATTTTTGTAACTTCTGGTCAGAAAAGGAAAGAGCCCTCTGGGAATTTATCAATAATTTGTTCAAATACCCTTTCCTTGCAATTTGCCGTAGATAGAAATTATTTGAATTCTGCTAGGCGCTAGAGGTCTCAAGTTGAAAGAGATATCCTTGATTGTATGAAAAAAAAAACTTTGTTTTCTTTATAAAATTGATGTTAAAAGTGGTTAGATTAACAACACAAAGGTATCCTATAGCTGCTTGCCTGTCCGGGCAAAAGTGATTCATTCAAGATTAATGGCCTAAGACTCAGCGTTAAGTTCCATTCTGTAGATTTAGTTATACGAAAAAAAACGGTAAATTAAAGAATCAAATTATAAAAATCCCTCTTTTGACAGGACTTCCCCGAAAAAAATTGACTTTTGTTACTTAACACATGCCAATTATAACAGTTTTGTTTTATAAAAGAACTGTTTATGCAGCCCCGCAGGTCCAAGGCCCGCCTCCTCCACCGGTGGACATACTTTGGTCACCCGTCATGTGTCGATTTAAATCCTGCAAACTTGTTGTTGATTTTTGACATTTTTGTGAAGCTATTTTAGAAATCAAATACTGGCGTTGTGTGAAGTATGCATACGTATGTATATGTCTATATAAGACGGTGTTCACATTGGACTGACTCATCCGATTTTTTTTGACGTTAATCCAACTTGTTTTGTTCAGACACAAACTAATGTGAACACATCGGACTTACTTTGACGTTTAGCAGTCGTTAAAACAAAACAAAAATCTGTGCAGTTTGAAAGATTAATTACAAATTTTTCACTTAAAAATGTAAATCTTCTTTAATTAATATGTTTCCAATTGAAACAAAATTGAATTCTGCAAGATTTAAGTTCCAAAGATAAGTCACAGACAGAGAAAACAGATGTCACAAAAGAAGACGTCAAAATAAATCCACTGATTTTTAAAACATTTTAATGTCGTTTTCGTTTGGATTTCGGATCTGTTCCATTCCTATCTAAAATGGGAAATTTGGAGTAAAAGGAGTAAAAAAGGAGTAGTTCCGAACGTCCACTCGAAAACGACATAAGACTCAGTGTTAAGTTCCATTCTGTAGATTTAGTTATACGAAAAAAAAACGGTAAATTAAAGAACCAAATTATAAAAATCCTTCTTTTGACAGGTCTTCCTCGAAAAAAATTGACATTTTTTACTGATTGAAAAAGGAAGTGATTTAACACATGCCAATTATAACAGTTTTGTTTTATAATGTCGTTTTCGAGTGGATGTTCGGAGCTACTCCTTTTTCACTCCTTTTACTCCAAATTTCCCATTTTCGATAGGAATGGAACAGTTCCGGAATGCAAACGAAAACGACATAAAAGAACTGTTTATGCAGCCCCGCAGGTCCAAGGCCCGCCTCCGCCGCCGGTGGGCATACTTTGGTCATCCGTCATGTGTCGACTTAAGACCTGCAAACTTGTTGTTGATTTTTGACATTTTTGTGAAGCTATTTTAGAAATCAAATACTGGCATTGTGTGAAGTATGTATACGTATATGTCTATATAAAGAAACATTTCTCTGAAGATTTTAAAAAAACATCTTTTCGATTTCCATTGATTTGGATTCTCCAAAGTAATGGCTGTCAGTTTTGACTTCGACAGATTCTTAAATTTCTTTATTCAGAAATATGTAATTTGTTTTTATTTTACCGAAAAGAACCTTTATCTATTGAACTTCTCACGCATAAACTCAAATGAAATCTCTGGTATTGAATTTTTGACGTGATCCATCCATAATTTCCCTTCAAGCCAACTAAAAATCATCCCATTATATCTGACCTCACTAATTATATGGTATCATCATAATAATTCTCAACTTGATGGAAATTTGTAAGAATAAACAATAAAATTATAAGATATACTGAATTATGTATATGTTACAAATTATACAAATATTACAACAATAGTAAAATCAGCCCTTGGGCAAATTAATCTTAGGTACCTGCTTTGAAAAAAAAAAAACAATAATTTCCTCGATCAAAAGTGCTAATTGATTAGCTGGTAATGGTTCTTTACAATTTCATGCAAGAATGGTTCAATTAAAAAGAGAAAGGTTATTAAACCCCAAATTGAGTGGCAAGACATCTTACAACACCCATCCATCAATACCACCAATAAGTAGTGTATCGAACCGACTATTTAATAATGTTTATTTAAACTTGAACTCGTTATATTTTTTGTTTATTTTTATTTAATGCTGATGGTGTAACGATACAAATTAAATTATGCAAACAAAAAATCTAAATGCATCGTAATCAATCAAAAAGCGGAAGCATCGAAATTGATTCAAGCACTAATTTATGTGTGGTGCGCATTGGAGGCTACAAATTATTTTTATAGATTACATGAACATACAAAAAAACTACAATTTGAGACAAATGATTTAATGCATTCGAGATAGTAGGTAATTTTTTTACGAATTGACAGCTGCACCGATTTGCAATCGTCATCTGATAAATTTGTTCTACAATTATTGTGCTACAATGGCAGAAGTTATTACTTTGACAATGCTCGTGTAACACTTGAGTGAGCTACACTAACAATTAATTTCTATTTGTTAAGGTTAATAACTATAATTTTTTTTTTATCTCTTATGTCATTCAATGCTATTTTATGTCAACCAATGTAATTTTTTATAATGAAACTCTGATTCACCAAAGCAAAGGAGTGTTGGGAAATACATAAATAAATATTGTCATGACTTTTAGTACTTAAAATAACATTTTAAATATAACGGCTTTTAAAACTACATGAATGGTGTCATCTTTCGAAATAACAAAAATGTATCTGTTTTAAATAACAATTTAAACATTTAACATTTTAAATTTAACGGCTTTTAAAACTACATGAATAGCGTCATCTTTCGAAATAAAATAAATGTATCTGTTTTTGTTTTAGTTTAAGTCAACTTGGCATCAATTCCAGCTGACCAAAGCTAAAAATTTCATCTTTTAGTATTTCAAGCTGTCAACTATCACTTGGAAGTAGAATATTTAGAAGAATATTGGCGGAAGCTTATAGAGTTTTTTTTTACCAAATAGCAATTTATATCCTTCTCTAGTTTATTCACAAAATACGCGAAATCATCCTATTGTTCCAACAGACATTTTTGTTTATATATTTTTGTGAGCAAATACTAGCATGTGCATGTGCGATATATGTACTTATGTCGTTTTCGAGTGGACGCCCGGAGCTACTCTTTTTTCACTCCTTTTATTCCAAACGTCCCATTCTTGATAGGAATGGAACAGTTCCGAAATCCAAACTAAAACGACATTAAATAAAAAGATACAATTTTTTATGTTCAAATATATAAAAAAATGCACCAATTTATTTAAGTTCGAGTGTACGAACATTTTTATAAATCTTTTAATTTTCGTTCGTTAATTTTTTACATTTACTGTTTATTAAAAACAAACAAGTGCAAATGCACTTCATTCACCACACCTAAATAGCACGTGTTTCGTCAAAATGCACATAAACAAATCCAAGCCACAAACCAAAACGTGTTCATTTCGTTGGTAAACAAACTTTTTTCCACCATTTCACCATGCGCATACTCAACGAACAGCTGTGAACAAAAATCTATCTATTTCTATTCCACTCATACATTTTAACTATCCGCGCCATGTCAAACAAAAATTTGTTATGGAAACGTCAAAACAAGTGCAGAATTTTTCTCACCTGCACGACCAACCTGAAAAAGTTATTAAATAAAAATAAATTTATCGTCTCCGTCTGCTCAATCGGTCGATAGATATGATATTCTGTGATTTTCAAGTCAATTAAATTCTAGTCGTGTGAAGTCAATAAAATAAGTTAAGTAAATAATTGAGTAATTGTAGGAAAAAAGAATCCCTAAGTTAACAAAAAAAAAAAAAAAGTCTGCTCTGTGAGCTCCACAAGGAGAATCGGTAATAGAAAAGTTTTTTTTTTGTCTTTATTCTAATAATTCGCGTTGTTGCACCTCAAGTGGGTTGTGAAGTAGTTTTCTTTTTTATTGTTTGTATTGTGTGAGTTAGTGGTTAAGCTATGAAGGTGCACTTCAGAGAACAATACGGAACCAAGGGGGAGGAGATCCTTTATGTGACACCAGCAGGTGAGTGGAGCGAAAGTGCTTGGCACAAATATGTATATAGAAAAATATAATTGATGAGGCACCACTTAACTCGAGCCATCCGTCGTTGGTCGGTAGAGATCGTGGCTCTGGCTGGAGCTCCTGCAAATGGAAATGTGTGAAGCATCTCAAGTTCAATGCAAATAAATCTGTTGATACAGAAAATATACTTCATCGTATACCTACCCTATCTTACTGCCACCTCGGTGTTTATATTCTATACAATGGGGAATTTTATTTATGGAATTTATTTGTTTAACAATTCAGGTGAATAAATAGCATCGTTTGACTGAATAAATATTTTTTATTTATTTGACCTTTTATCTGAATATGTAACAAATAAGAATACATTTTTGAATATCAGGTTTATTAAATGATAGAAAAATTGCATTGTTGGAAGATTTTGAAGTAGGTATACGAGTTTTTGGCTCTTTTTTGGACATTGTAATACCTCAACATTGGGTTAAGATATAAGCTAAATTCCTTGGTTCATCAACTTTGTTTTGTTATTCAAAGTGGCAGAAGAAAAAACATATTCGGGCGAAACCTTTGAAATATGTAGAATGACAAAAAAAAAAGCTCTGTGCACTCTAGTGGACATCCCCCCAATCCGATGTGTGCGATACAGGGGGCGTAAGGCTTAGGTTCACATTTTTATAAAAACAGAGCCCAATTTAAAATAGATTGATAGACGAGAAAGCAAATTTAGAAAATGCATAAATTTAATGAAACCAACAAGATTATACAAATATGTACCAATATTATTAAAAAATTATAAATAAAGCTAATAATAAAATTTTTTCATAGGTAGTAACATTTATTTTAATCGTAATGTACAATCTCATTAATTTCACTTTAAATCTCAATCTCAACTAAGTTATACTTTAACAAAACATAAAAACAACCCTCAACACATCTTTTCAGATCAAAACAGTATAGTGCGAGTCCCCCTGAAGGGCGACAGAAGTGTAATTCGTGAAAAGTTTTTCTTATTCCGTCTGTTACAAAGGATATTCCTACCCAAGGGTTATCCGGATAGTGTAAGCGATGACTATGCTGCATATCAAGTGTGGGACACAGTGCAGGCATTCTGCAGCACAATATGCGGTAAGCATTAATAAAATTACTTCATGTACAACAAAAAAAAAAAAACATTGTATTCCCCCAATTGTCATTCCGCAGGCACACTTTGTACACATGCAATATTAAAGGGGATTGGAGTGGGCAGTGATACTGTCAGTGCCTATTCAGCAACCGTTACATGGATATTCAAAGAGGGCAGTGGTCACATTGGACGGATATTGTTTTCGTGGTGGAAGGGCTCACAACTCGATGTGGACTCAAAGAAATGGAGACTGAGAGCGGATTTTCTAAATGATGTTGCAATGGGTGTTGAAATCTATATTCTTCCAAAATATCCCTTATATTCAACCTATATTCTTTGCTCAACAACTGTTTTGAAAGCAATAGTTGGGGTGGCTGGTGGAGCGACGCGTGCTGCTCTGACACAACACCATGCAGTGCGTGGGAATTTGGCCGATGTCGCTTCGAAAGATAGTTCTCAGGAGACTTGTGTGAATCTAATTGCTTCCTTTATTGGGCTGTATCTATTGACTGTTATTAAAAATCAAACGTAAGTATAAAATTGTAGGTAAGAAGGACATGGAATTGACAAATGTATGCAAATGCCTTCTTTCAGGATGCTTTATACCGTTTTTGTGATTGTGATCTTTTTACATCTCTACGCCAATATGAAAGCCGTCAAAGCTGTTTGTCTGCGAACATTTAACGAATCTCGCTATCTCATAGCTCTCGAAGAATTTTTCCGTTCTGGTCGGCTTCTATCGCCACAGCAAGTCAATAAATTGGAACGAGTGACAATCGGCCAGACCGTATCCGTGTCATTGAACATCCATTTGGGTCTCTCGGCGAAGCATCTCATTGATGAGTTCAAAAGTAGTCATGTCTTAGAGAATGTAGTTTCATCATTTGATCCTCATGAACGCTTTATCATCGCCGAAAGCAAACGGTTTTTGGGCGTGTATCTGCATTTTGATACACGACAACAAGACGTGCTCAAAGCTTATTTCTTTGCTGTGTCATATTTGCAGGATAGAAATCAAATCAAAGAGAAATATTGGGAAGTTCAGGGCAAGTGGCAAGAGTTTGTTAGCATGGCCCAGCAAGAAGGTATGTAAAATAACCTACTTTTTTTGTAGTAAATAATGAGTCAAATATTTTTTTTTTCTCAATTGAAACAGGCTGGTTTGTCAACAAACACCTTCTGATGGTCGACGAGTTTCGCCTCGATTGGAAAGCATAGGAAATCTATGCGGACTCTGGTTCCAGCATATTTTCAGTAGCTCAATAACAAAACAAAAATACAACATGGACCAAATAATGAAACTCGTATGTACCCCGAAAATATTTCTTAAACAAAATTATCACAATCCCTTTGATATTTTTGTTTCAATTAGAAATCCCAACCGAATCTCATAATGATTTAAGATTCTTAAATAATACTAATTTGCTTGTTAAATTATGCCTTTCAACCATTTTCATAGTTTAGAAGCATTATTGCCAACCAAAGTTGTAAAGTAAAATACCTTAGGTATTTGTTTTATACATAATTAGTTAACATGTTTAACATATCTTACCTAGTAACCAAACAAAAAGAAAAAACTTATTAGTTGTTTTATATTTCTGTTGTGTAAATATCTTCAAAAAAAATTAATACAAATCTTTTTATACAACAAAAAAAAAGAAAACCACTCAACCCATGTTAATACTACAAAAAAATAAGAAAAATATCTCTTCCATGCGCAACTCTTTTACCTTAGAACCTATACATTTATTACCACAAGATCAATCTCGAAATTTGTGTAGTCTATTTGGTGTTGTATTTTCGATTAAACAAATTTTTGTTGTAGAACTAAATTTGATGTGTGTTTTAGCTGTTGTAGACGAGCTGTTACTAGATATACTCGAATTCAACCTTCAGCTTTTAATTTGTAACTTAATCTAGTAGAATAACACGAACATAAAACGCCAATGTTTGAATTTCTTATTTCTGTAGTACTTAGGCAAATCACGATATGGCAAAATATGATTTTTCCTCTTTGTTACGATTTTTATGAGAAGAATTTAGATTTTTACAAAACATTTTTCTTTGGAGGTGTTCCAAACATTTCTATTCAAAATAAACCCGTAAGCTTTCGAGACTCGTTGCCTGAAAAACGTTGACATGTTACGTTTTGCATTAGTACCACAGATTTATTCTAATTATTACTGCGCATCTCAGTGGAAATGTTCTTTCCTAAGTTTTACAACTCCATTTTAGATGGTATTTGTTTTAGCTAAACTATTTTAAACCTTTTACGAGTTTTGAAAGTATTACCCGAATATAACCTGAAAAAAATTGTAGACTAATGCATTGGTATGTACATACATATCTCTCATCAGCATCTACACTTATAACCTTGTAAGTTCCTCCTCTATATCTCTTGAGTTTATTTGCTCTTTTTTGCTCAAAAACAACTCGAATATTTTTGCTCAAATCTTAACATTTACACGTTTTTTTTTTTTTTGTTATAATGAAATTGCGGCTTAGAAAACCAACATTTTATATAGAAACACATAAAACTATATATCTTCGTTTTATTTTTAAGATATTTTAATTTTAAGTTAGGAACGACTGCATCCCGAATGGGCCATTTTAGTTTTTTTTACTTTATCTCTGATAATTTTGTCCTTGTCTGTGCTTTCTTTGAGATAATCATATGCTCACGGGTTTTATCAAATCTATTTTTTCTTTAAGTCTTACTATTTTGATTAAATAGCTATTGCAGTCCAAGATGGACCACAAGCCCCTCACGGTCCCTAATTAGCTGCATCGAGTTAAGTACACCAAGTTGACCTTCATTTTTGTGCGCCTGCGTAGTCCATCAAAATTAAATTCAATGACTCGCTGTGCTAGGGTGGGTCGTTTTCATTCGCTGCACGTGTCCCAGCCCTATCAACCACTGTATTTTCAGCTTTTTGACGAAATCGCTGTTGTGGAGGTAGAGCTCCTCGTTGAATGTCCTCTTCTACACTCCCTTCGTACATACTCCTCTCAAAGCAACTAAGAAATCTTCATTCGTTCTTGACAAGGTCCATGTTCAACCCCATTCAGAAGGACCGGAATGATCAAGGTCTTCTGAAGAGCCTCCTTGTTTTTTTGAGAGTAGGCTTTAGTCATGAGGAAGTTTGTCGATTGGATTTTGGTTTAAATTTTATGCAAAGTTTAATTTTTGACAATAAAGTGAAAATGTGAACATTTAAATGTCGGAAAAAATCGATTTAAATTTTAACCCAGTTTACACAAGGCCTTAAATAATGCCTTCTTAGCCCGAGAAACAGATAAGTTGGTGTACGCTCCTTACAAAGTCATCTACTGCTACTTTTAATAATTCGGCTGGTAGGCCATCCGCACCAGTACCCCTTTAAGACTTTAGTTTGGATATCGTTATCTGTTGTCGAGTGGAGGGAAAATTGGCCATCATCGTCCAAGTTGAATGGAGTGTTCTGCCGATTGTTGGCTATTTTCGCCGTTAAGAAATCTAGGAAATTGTTCTGTCCAGATCTTCAGCACTAAGTGCGTATTCCGACTATCATCTCGGTAAGCTCCTTTTCTGGCCTTCTTGTAGTCTTGCATAGATCGTTTCAGAATTTGGTAGAACTTTTAAACATAATCCCAATCCCTGTAGTAGCAACCCTAAATACAAAAGACTCGACCTTTCACTTCTCGTGTTCTCTAATATTTTCCTGAGAATTAGGTTTGCTCTAGAGCTCCCGGGCTGCTCTCTTAAAAACTCTGATTCTGGTCGGCTCGTTCATGGCTACATGTGATAGCCGGCACTGCATCGAACCAGTAATTACGTTGTCGTCCCTTGCACTTGATGCTGGTGGCTATCTTGCCGAGAGATTAAGAGAGTTCTGGCGGTTACTTGCCAGTTATTCACAGTATCCGTTTGGCTTTGTGGACTTTTGGACTGTGGACTTATTACAAATAATATAAACACAGTTTTCCTCACAAAAATGTTCCACAAATAATCCTCACTTTTCCTATCAAGAAGGGATAATGAATTTGTTTGTATTATAAACTGACCAATTATGAAGCAAGCCCTTGATTAAATATCAAAACTTTCCATAGCTTCTTTTTATTTTTATTATTTTTTTTTAAAGCTACGATATAAGGTTTAACTTAAAAAATAAAATCAATACATTATAACATTACAAAATAAATAAAATTCCATTCCATTTATATGCAACGAACCTTTCAATTATTCAAATATAATAGATTGATTCTCTTTAGAAAAATAAAATACAAAAAAAACTCGTGCTTACATAAAATTTAGAGCGCTATTAATATGTTTTATAAGAGTAGCATCATTACACAATTTATTCAAAGATAAATTGCACTCAAAAGAAAAATAAATAAAATCTATTTTGCTAGGCTTTTAAACAGTGCAATAATATACTATATGTATAACTTAGAAAAAATATTATAATTAAAGAAAAACATTAGCAATTATATATCATATAACTATAAATATTTCACATTCCATTTGATATTTTAGTCGAATAGAAATTTTTTGCTTAAATGTATGTATATTTCGTTAAAATAACAAATAATACATTTCATGTATTTCTTTAATCAATTTCATTGTCTTAAACAATTCTTTTAAACAAAAATGTTTTTAAACATAAAGTTAGCCCAGATACGTTTTTTTTCTTTGAGTAGCTAAAGTTGAGTTTTATTGAGTATGATTATTTTTGTTCTTAAATTCTTTATTGTTAAGAGTAGAATATAATGTAAGACTTTGTTTTAATTTTTAATTTGTAGAAGGGATATTAATAGATTTAAACATTTTAGTTTAAAAATAAAATACAATATGAAATTCTTTATTTAATATAAAATAAATTAAAAAAAAATCGTTTTTGAGTATGATTTGTTTTTTTTTTTTTTTTTTAACGGAAGAGTCTCTGCGACGAGAAAGAGAAGTATTACGAACAAGTCGAAGAGCCCCTTAATCCCTGGGGAAGATATGATGTAAAAATGGTTTATTGTTTCTAGAATTTGAACCTGCAAATAAATCGGCACAGGTATTTAAATATTACTTATACATCAATAGTTTGGATGCTCAAATCGAACTGAGCTAAAGTCTGTATATGCTCGCTTTACATCCAGAAACGTTCGAAAAAAAGATGTCATACAAAAAACCTCTTTCGAACTAGTTCTTGACAGGTCCCCAATTCCGCAAGCGTGAGGTGTGAGTAAGCAAATTTATCCACATATATTTTTAGCGAGAAACTATTCACACTTACGGAATTGAATCCAAGTGTCAAATCTTTCAACTATGTAATCTCATTACGTTATGTCCAACGAATGGTTGCTTTTTAATCGAGTCCGGTGAAAAGATAGAGAAGCTGTATGAATAACAACAAACTCGTGTAGGCTGGTAAAAACCAGTAGTCAGCTCAGTGCAGTTGATAAACAATAAAACCTCAACTGGAAGAGATTTTATCACTTGGCTTCGGAAGCTCAATCTGGAGGACGTCGGCCTCTAAAGAGCTAAATTCATGGTTCGAATCTCAGTAATGGGCAAGAGATTTTTCAATTAAAAATTATCAAAATCCAGACTAAATACCACCAGAACTAATCTCATGATGAAGTTGGTCTAAACTTGAATTGTTGTTTCATTAAAAAAACGTTCAATGTTAATTGTTGTTTGCTTAAAATAAATATATTTGGTGGCGCGACAGCTAGTGGAGAGCCAAGGCTTAGTGACTTACAACTCTCAACGATTCCTGTAAGCGTGTTATTGGCAAGAATGGAGGGTATCTATAATTTTCTGCTGTACATATATTTATCCTACAAATCCCTTTAATGGTTTTTTTTGAGATATAGAACTTCTGACAGTAATAGTTGTCAATTGTCAGTAGACAGCGGCAAAGCAGTTTTATATTCAAACCCTCGCTGTATCCAAAAAATGTGATGATAAAATTAAGAAATCCAATGTTTGATTTAAAAGCCTGACTTCGATTTCATTAAATTTTTCTCATTTTTTGTTTATTGCAAAATTCAACCAAGAATAATTAAAATTATAAATTGCCTAAGTTCTCGTGCAAAAAAAAAAAACAGCCCAACCCTAAATATTCAGCGGATGCAGCACAGGCTCACTTAACATCTGTTCCCTCTGCAGAGCTTGTTCTTCCTTGTAGCCCGTTTGAGATAAATGTTTTACTATGTCGACCCAATCATAGCCCCGGGGGCGGTCCCCTTTGTGATCTGTTCGTTCCCATTGCCTTCGCTTTTGGGCTTTGGTTAATTGTTCCTTTCTCGTGGGTAATAATTTCTTGCTATCGCCTGAATCTGATATTTTTATTGCCGACACACCATTATCTAAGTCGACTGATTGCACGATTGGTGTATCTGGTTGTTCGGCAACCAAATCGTCCACCTTGTCCTTGAGACATTCGAATAGGGTGTAAGTCATGCCACAGCCAACCCATTGTTCGGCTTCCTCCAGGAGCAGAGATGAGATTTTCTGTTTGACCGGCGGGATTCTACAGTAAGGTAATTAGAGGAGAAGACGTGTGTCAAAAAAAAATTAGCTGGACTAAGAACTTATTTATCAAAGGACTAACAAATTTCTGTTATAGAAAGCATCCATATTGATGACAGGCACTTCGTTGGGATAATTACTGGGCCATTGAATTTCCACCAGGAATGATTTGATATCATCATCTTTGCCATACTAGAACAGGATTAATTTTCATGTGAGTTCTTGTTTTCTATGTGGAAGATGCATAACATCTCTGAGAACTTACTTTGTATTGAAATGTGGTTGGATTTATTTCTTTGAATGCATCGTCACCTTCGTAAATCGATTGAAGGGCTTCACGTTCTTCAAGTTGTAATTCCTGTTGCTCAGACATTTTATTCCTGGTAAAGTTAATAAATTATTAATTTAAAATTTTGCAATTCTTCGAACGAAATCGAAGAAGGATTTCTTTAAATCGTCAACATTTCAAACGTCATTTTTTTTACAGCTGTCAGTTTGAGATATGAAAGTTGGCAAATCGTTTACGTGATTACTTGAAACGATATGTAATAGAATAGGGTATTGTTGAAAATGTTTGCAAGTAAAATAACTGTTATAATCGATAATCAACTTTTTCTTGTCGAAAAAGGCGTGGAAATTGTGTGAAAAAATAGGGGCTATTAACGATGCGCTGCAAAAAGCCTAGAGAAATTGTGAAAATGTATGTCTTTTAAGGAGATCATGAATGAATTTTCCTAAACTGTTGCAACACCTGCGACAATTTCACAATAAAATAACACCTGACAGTGACAGAATGACATTTGACGTGTCTAATTCCAAATACTAAAGTGCATATTATACCTTTCCAATATGGTTGGGTTTTAGACACAGTGCAAAGGGCCCTTGACCAGTGGGGTGGCTTAAACAGTACTGTTATAAACAAAACTGTTATTAATTGGCATTTCTAGTTACTTCCAAAAATTTTAACCAGCCTAATTTTGTTGTAGTGAAAAAAAACATCACGCTTTTACAATAATACTAGCAAGCAAAGCAGCTAACCATTTAATGTATTTGAGAACTCAGAGGATAGAATTCTTTAATTCTCCTCATATTATCTTGCTGCCAAAAAAAAATATTTTATTGGATTTTTCTTTTAATTATTTTCTGTCGCAATAAATTTTCCACCATTATAAAAACTTTGAAAATATTTAGCCAGTTGGTGAGATCTATCTCAACAACCTCAGCTTTGTTTGTTCGAACTATTTATTGCAACACACTTTTGAATGACGAAAGAAGGTAAAATAATTGCCAGCAATTCTGCGTGTTGTCCTACCAGTTAGACATGTCTCCAAAAAAGTGCTCAAACTCAATCCATTAATCACAAACTAATTATAGTGCTGTTGAAAAATCATACAAAATCGGGCAAATTTTTCGAGATTCCAACTTTTTCACTCAAAGACCGCCGGGTCCCTATCTTGTGCTACAAGCAACAATCCCTAGGGGATTGACAAAAAAAAAACGCATATAATTCCAAGTGTTCATTTATTATTTTCTATATGTGTTTTTTCGATTGATGACACACCGCGACTATATACCTCGTGTATAACACATCCATTTCCACCATGATGTTCCATTATATCCCGGCCGTTCCAAATTATCATCGGAACATTCTATTCTACCCTGTCTAACACACAAGTTACCTGCGCAACCAAGCTGAATCAGCCTGATGTCAAAAAGCATTTTGATATCATTTCGATTTCAAAATCTCTCATTCATTTCTCACACTCCCCTCACAAAGAGTGGTGTTGCAATAAAAAATAAATTTTTATATAGATAAAGCCAAGAAAAAATTAAAATTCTCAGAAAAAAATATTTGTGAAAAATATATACATAAATCATAGTGAGAAAGAATAAAATAAAAATTCTTATCTACAATAAATTTAAAGAAAGAAAATTCCTCCAATAATATTCTCTAAGTGGCCTTTTTGTATAGAGCAAAATATATATCAAAAAAGCAGAAGTCAAAAAAGCAAAAAAAAAATATTCGACGACGACGAAAAAGAACAAGAAGTAAGAGCGAGAACAATAAATCACGTCGGACAAAAGCCAAAACGAGAAAGAGACCATTTTGAATAGAAAAGAGTTTTTTTGTTCCTTCTATCTTTCGAACGACAGACGAGTGTGTGTGCGTGTGTGTGCTTTGACTACGGCCGACGACGATTGAAGTCTCAAAAAAACTGCTGCTGCTGCTGTGAATAAGTAAACAATATGGCGTGTGCTACTTTAAAACGCTCCCTCGACTGGGAATCGATTAACCAGCGTCCAACCAAACGGCGTCGATGCAATCCTTTCGGACAATCTACCTCGTCGATGATCGGCGGCGGAGGGCGGGCCTCCGCATCCAGCTCACCAAGTTCCTCGTCAGCTGCTGCCGCAGCTGGCTTGACCGTCGGCGGAATGAGCGCTGGCATCAGTGGCGGAATGCAACAGCGTTGTCCCTGCGGACGTTTGAATACCGTAAGTGCTTCCAGAAATGCCATCGATAACACGGACACACTCCTGCCCGAGAGTCCTTTCGCTGGCAAAATGTCCACCGACAAGATGGCCGAAAATATACGTGACGAAATCAAACGCCTCAGTCGTCGCAAACAGCTGACGTATGCTTCGGCCGAGCGCATGCAAGACTCGGAGTCTTCGGGCTCCGAAATGGGCCCGGAGAGTCCACGTCGTCGCTCGGACAGTCCACACAATCTGGCAGCGCATCCCGAGAAGGCACTCTTCACATTCAAACAGGTGCAGATGATATGCGAGCGGATGCTCAAGGAGCGTGAAGACGAACTCAGGGAGAAGTATGACTCGATTCTGACTACTAAGCTCGCCGAGCAATACGATGCGTTTGTCAAATTCACATACGATCAGATACAGCGGCGTTATGAAGCAGCTCCCAGTTGTAAGTTGGCTTTCTTTTTTTTTGCTTGTTTTTTGTTCGGAAAACAGGTGCATCCTTGTATTTTCTTTGTCCTTTTTTTCTATCCTCTCCCTTTTTGTAGATCTATCGTAATCGGACCTCATGGCGTACTGCAGCACTAGTCCCTTCAAATACTAAAATACAAACAAAAAGAAATACCGCAACAAATTTGACTCAAGGAAACCTAGAAGAAAGAAGAAGAAGTGGTGGAAAGTGGAACGTTACGATTTCCAGAAATTTTCGCAGTCACGTCGCAGCATATAATATTAAATAATAATAAACACATAAACATATATATATATATATATATAAATATATTTATATACAAGGAAACAACAAAAACAAACTCAGTTCACAAATTATCTGATACAACAACAAAAAATACAAAAAAAAGAAAACAAAATCAATTTTCCATTTTTGCAGTTTCTCAGTTCTCAACAATTTTCAATTTCTATCTTTTCTTGATTTTGTCACCGAAGGAAAATTCGACAGCAGACGAAGGAAGATCCCGCGAATTTTCATAGCGAATTAGTGCTTCTTTACACGTTTTTTATTCTCTTACATTTTTTTCATTATTTTTTTTTTAATATTAAATTTTCTTTCAAAATTAAATTCAATTTATTCATAAAAAAAAAAAAAAAATATAAATTATGAAAACAATAATTGGATTAATCAATGATTTTGTTGGAAATAATTAATGATTGTTTTTTTTTTTTTGTAAAGCATAAGAAAATGTTTTATTTTACAATTTATAGAAAGATATACAATAATGAGTAAGGAGGAGAAGGATGAGGAATTATAACAATTTTTGTTTGTAGTTCTACATATATTTTTCATTTGCGCTAAATGCATGGTTATAGCTAGGTATCTTCATTTAATTTTATAAAACTTATTTTGCCACAAGTTCTTCATCCCTCACTCTCTCCCAAGACACTTAGAATTAGATTTATTTTCTCTTGCTTTCTTTTTTATAAATATAAAAACTAAACAAAAAATAAATATAAAAATATGAAATATATTAAAACAAAAAAAAAATTCAAATGGTATTTTTGTGATTTTTTTTTTTCTTGGTAAACAAAAACAGATTGCAATTACTTGCTTAATAAAATATATGTAAAAAACGTTCGATACGATAAAAGTCGATCTTTCAAAAAGGAAGGGGGCGTTAAAATTAGGACTAAATGCATATCTTTATTATATGGTTGTAATCCCACGCAAAAACACAACTGAAGACATGTGATGCAACGACTGTTATTCAATTCTGCCTAAATAGTCTCTAGAACTAATTTAGAATTTTGTGAATCTGGTGGGATCTTTTAATCTTATGGAGACGAAGGTTTGATTATTCCCTCCACCATAAAGAGGTAGAGTAAGAAATGGTTGTAGTTAGGTATCTACAATCGCAACTTGGCTGCCAACTCCGAAATGATGGAATAAAGTGAAAAAAGAAGAATTCAGCCAAAATAAAAGTAGCATACAGCGCTATTCTTCTAAAAATTCGCGTGAACATTTGCATTCTGCTATCCGCGGGAAGGAAATTATTGTTCCATAATGCGTAGGTATAAATTGCATTAAAAATAAAATGCAGACAATAATATTCTCTTTAGAATTTCAAAAACAAGTATTGGTTTAGAATTGCATTCGAAAGATCAGGGGGCCTAGCACGTAACTTGATACAATCGAGTCCACTCGATACAATCGAATATAAGCAGTTCCATATTTACCTTAACCGATTGTTTTTGATTCGACTGAACCAAATGAGGAACTGCCTATGCTCGATTGTATCGAGTAAACTCGATTGTTATAAGTTACGTGCTGGCACGCCAGAGTTGTAAAAACTTCAGTCTTAAGACTTCAGGCTTTTCAGCACTGCAGTTAATTGAACAAAATGATTTATTTCCTTAAGTCTTTTAACTTGCCAAAAGAATTTAACTGTAATACAATAGTCAGCAGTCAGTACAGGGGCCCTAGCACGTAACTTGATACAATCGAGTTCAGTCGATACAATCGAGTATAGGTAGTTCATTATTTGCCTCACCCGATTGTTTTGTTTCGATTGTACAAAATAAGGAACTGCCTGTGCTCGATTGTATCGAGGGAACTCGATCGTATCAAGTTACGTGCTGGCACCCCAGTACTAACATATTCCGACTGTACGGTTAAAAAAAAAATTAATTAACTGCAGTACTTTTGACTTGATTTTAGTCTTTTAGTCAGTTAAAAGTCATTTGTACTGCGATGGTTCAACTTTTAGTCAGTAAGTCTTTTAACCGCAGCTAATTAACTGTAAGTCTGTTTTTTAACAAAAATACTTCACACTTGTACATCACGCCGTTTAACTTAGTTTATTAACTTTTGTTTAACTGTACAGTCGGAATGTTAGTTCTTACTGACTACTGACTGTTTGCTTTGCAGTTTAAGTACTCACTCACAGTATTTACTTGCGATCAAAAGTTAAGTTAATTAACTGGGACTGCATTAACTGCAGTACCAAAGTACTGCATTCTTTTACAGCTCTGCGAAAGATATACGTTTTAAATAAATACGTTATTTAAGGCACATGAATGAAACGTTCACGGAAATCAAAAGATTCTATCGAATCTTATAGCAGAATAGGGCTCAGAGGATAGTTAAATTTTGACGTAGACTTCCGAAACTGTATACAAATTTAATTTACCACGAGAATTCAGAATCAATATAGAAAAGTAGTTTTTTGATTGGTAGAATGGATACTCTCTAAGAAAATAATACATTATTATAAGGTATTTTTGTCTAGAAAGGCAAGTGTTGGTTTTGTGTAGAAAAAACCGAACCGATTTGCTTTAAATTTGTTACAGGGCATTTTTATGTGATTCTTTATACAGAAAGTCGTTTTTTTGTTTGAGCTCATCAAGAATTTTCGGAGAGTGTATAGTGTAAGTATAAGCTGTTACAATAATGAGTCGGATAAATTAATAAGTCAACGATTCACTCAATCATCTCAATCTCTTTGTATGTATCACGTAATTTTCATACGGGTGGCGATTCGACCAGACAGCTTTTGAAATGGATTGCAATTGAGTATGTTCGTTAGGTTTTAACTTGGTTTCTTACCTAATTTTGTGTTAATTTCGTTGAAATTACTCATTTCGAAATGTCAACGGGAAATGAGATGGGTTGGAATCGAATTTGTAAATTTTCATTGAGAATAGGCGTGTTTTTTGCAAGTCCATACAGATTTGTCGAATAAAACGACATCTTGACTTAGGAACTTCTTACTTACCGTACGTAAATCCCGATAATTATCTGGACTTAGCTACGTCCATATGGATTTTAATTGTTGTTGTATTTACGTGTAGTTCCGATGTTGTTTTTTCCGACAAATCCATATGGATTCATACTTGCAAAAAAAAACACGCCTATTATCTCATTTGTCTTACTATTTTGCTGAGATGGATCTATTTTATTGCCTACAGCAAAACGACGTTTGCAGTCATGTTAACTGCAAAATAAACGTATCCAGCCATCTAGTTTACATTTTCAAATCTATAAAAAATTCATATTTCGTAAAGAAACCACCTGGCCTTCCGTTTTCGAAGTTTTATCAATTTCAAATAATTCCCAATTAATAAACAAACGAGTTCAATTGTGGGTTAGTTCGCAGCGATGAAATTTTAAACGAGGATTATGAGTAGGTACCTAAATGTAAACGCGGAATGAACCGGTTCTTAATCAATTTCACACCATAATTTTAATTTTGTAACCACAGATTAGCCACATGAAGATGAGAATCCCCGGCAACCATTTTAATTTGCCTACAAGCTTGAGCTGTCAGATATCAGATAAAAAATGAGAATGTGTGTATAAAAACCTCACACATAGACAGTAGGGATCTTCACACACCTGGTTAAATTGTTGTTGCAATTGGCCGCGTTCGGGCAACTATCCAAAGCTATCCGGATAGGTTTGTGTTGTTGTGATCGCATAGAAAAATTCAGCTGATAAACCAATCAGCTGTTGTCAGAAACAAATCCCAAGCTATCCTAAAATTTTCGAGATACTAAACTATCTGATGGAAATTTGGGGAACAGCTGATCACAACTGATTATACCTACAGCCGACTTCTTATTTTGCTGTTTGGTGTCGCGTCCGATTTTGTTCGTTTAAAGAATAGAATAACAAATAAGGGTTAAAATGTATAAAAGTGTGATATTAAATGGTACTGAATACTTAATTGATGATTCAGAAGAGATTTGCAATAAAATGAAAATCAAATCGTCGCGTTAAAAACTCAATAGTTTTCCTTTTAATTAGCTGCCTTGTCTTTTGACAGCAAATGTAACCTATCTGGTTTTGGTCGTTCGAAAACATATCGGATACTAAAGTATCTTGGATAGCCTATCGGATTGGCACTCGAACGCGGCCATTCACATCTATTCATCGACGCGGGAAGAAATTACAAATACAACAATGTAAACAAATGGGTTTTGTAGGGTGAAACGTACGAAACATTCTCATCTTCATGTAGCTAATCTGTGTTTGTAACACACGACCACTAGGAAAATATAAATAGGTGTGGAAAAACTTGACATTATTGTTTACCAAGATTCTGTGAAAATAACTATTCGTCAATCAATCGATTTCTCTTTTCATTGACAGTGAGTGTGGTGAGTATGCTCTCCGAAACCTACGCGAATACTACGAAACAACAACTTTCGCCTGTCTAAATTAATTTACATCGAGATAAATGAGACATTAGAGTAGGTACCAACTCTGGCGTGATGCGAATCTTTGAAAATTGTTCAGTCGTCGTATTTTCGAACCGGTTTGGGACAGCCTTTAAAAATTACAAACTGAGTTTCGAAAATAAAGGCTGTCCCAAACCAACGCGAAACATTCGCGCGAATATGCGACGACTGAAAAATGTTCGAAGATTCGCATCGCGCCAGTGTGGGTGCTCCCATTAATACCCATGTAAATAAATTAAGTCAGGCGAAAGTTTCGTCGTCGTTCAGAAATATTCGCGTTGGTTTGGGAGAGCCTTAAATTTGGAGAATTTATTATCATCATTCACAAACATAATGTGGGCACTAGCCTTAAGTAAATGAATACAAAAATGAATTTCATGCTTTTAAAATTTTTTTACAATTACCTACACATAAATGTATGTAATTTAAAAAATTCTATCTACGTATATATTAGAACCTGTTTAGATTGGGGAGATTGAGTACGGACTGGTGATTCTCATCCTGCTTACAGTAGAAACTTTGAGGCGCCTCAAAATACATTGAAACAACAACAATTTCAAAATTTCGCATATTGAGACTCATGAGTCCGGTTTTTATGTTATATTCGTGCGTCACGGGATCCATCACCCACACTTCTCTTGCCTACAAACTGTCGTGATACCGGGCCCAATCAAAGCCAGTTGGTTTTCATGTTAAAACATTTCCAGCAATGGAAGTCTGGTTGCACTTATTACTAATTAAATGAAAATAATAATCATTAATAAAAATGAAAAATATTGGTAGCACTAAAATATTATTATCTCTACCTAAACAAAACAAAATGATTAAAACCGGGTTTGTGACTCGTATACTGTATCTTGATCCTTTCGAAGAACATCTTAGTTTTTTTTTGTAAAGATATTTTCATAAATTATTTATCAAAAATATTAAATTCAAATGGCACATAATTTAGAGTCAGATCAAACAAATAGAATTCTAGAAGATACCGAACGAATAGAAGAACGACAAATAATTTTAGAACGATTACTTAATTTTTCGATTGGCGATGAGGACTCACCAGCATCAACGATAGGATCTGAACAAATAAATGAAGAAAACGGTAGAGAATCGATCTTCACAACTTTGGTTAACCGTTATTGCGAAACCAATTTGATTTCCGATCCAAAGAGATTGTTTCGATCAATGCAAGTTATTAAAAGTCATTCTAATGGTTTTACAATGTAATATGGACAAAAATATGGTTTTTAAGTTATCATATCAATTTTTTGTTATTTTTACGCTTTATTAAATAAAATTTTAAAATATCTAATTTTGTATGTTGTGTATTAATTTTAATATTTGATTTTCTATACTTTTTAGTTAAAGTTTTCCCCTAATTTCACGCAAATTTGATTGAGTGCTGGCACTGGGTCTTCGATCGTCACAAATTCGCTTCGAATGCTTCGCGCCGGTTTGGGAGAGAGTTCTAATTCTATCATCTTGAAACGGAACAGAATTATTAATCCTAAAATTAAATTCAAATCAAACAGACCAAGCGAGTCTCGATATTTATAAACGACTCTTGTTGTCAAAGTTCCAGCTGTTTTCTTGTTTGGCGCCAGTTTCAACTTATTTATTTTTATTTGTTTTTAATTTGAAAAGTATTTATTTTCGAAGAATCTGTTAAATCCATAACTATATAAAACATATTGTTATAGTTCCATAAAAGAATGGATCCCAGTGTGATTGAATTTATTGGCGAAAAAACAACAATTGGTGTGATACCTAATTTCACATTCGATCCAATTCATTTGATATCCGGAAGCATTGGACCTTTTCGAGCTGGATTGCCAGTTCATGTTCCTCTATGGTTGGCCATTCATTTGCGAAAGCAACAAAAATGTCGCATTGTCCCACCAATGTGGATGGAATTAGAGTTGCTTGAGGAAATTAAAGAAGAAGAAAAGCGCTCGAGGTGAGAATATTTTCCTTTCGTGTTTTAGGAGCTGGAAAATTAAAAAAATATTGTTCTTTTTAGATTCTTTACAAAAATGCCCAGCGAACATTATATGATTGAAGCCCAACTGATTTTCAGCACAGCCCCCGATGATGTACCTAAATGCGAGGAAATTCGAACGGTTATCAAGGATATCTTCGACATTCGAGAGTCAAAACTACGTACTTCCATTGATGCATTTATAAAGGGCGAAGGTACCTATGCGAAGTTGGATAATTTAACTTTGTTAGAGATTCATAGTGTTCGACCGATTTTACCCCATGCATTGGATCACATTTCGCGGTATCAACGAACAGCTGAGTCATCACAGAGAGAAACCTCCACTTTGGGTTTAAATTCGAGTGTAAACACCAGCTCCTTCTTTAGTAGTCAGTAGAATTTAACTAAGAATATTACAAATAGTTTAAGTCTGAGTCTGTTCGTTAGATGTAAGAATTTATAATAATATTGTTAAAAAGAAATAATTATGTACATTTGAGGTAGCAAAATTGGTCAAAACTTTTCTCTTTCCTTTGTATATTGGGCTCCTGAGTTCTGATGAGCGTGATAATTATGCTTTCGGAAAAACACTGGATTGCCTCTTGGAATTATAAATTTCAATTTATTTGCAAGTCGAAGGCGCTTGTGAAATCAATTATAGTAACAACCTTTTATCAACAAGAAGAAACAGCATAATTAGTGTTTATTAATCGTAAACTGAAAGTTCAAAACGGCTTTCAGGACTTCTAAAATTTGTTTGCAATATTTGTACCGCTACTACTAGTCCAGTCGATTAGTACAATTTGATATCTTTCATTCATTAAAGAATTGCAAAAAGACTCGTGTCAATTCAACATAAGTTAGAAAGTAATTCAAGGTCAACTGTCGAACATAAATAGTTTTTCGAATATACTTAACTTTTAAACGGTTAAAGCTGTTGAATAGTGGTTCAGGAAAAACAACAAATTTGTTCTTGTGGACACAACATAATCTTCAAAATTTGCGTGGAGTACTTTTCCATAACATTTTACGTTAAGGAGTCATTATGAGAAACACCGTTATTCTCGAAATTTAACATTTTTTTAAATCCATATCTACTTAATGATCGTTTAACTTTTGACCTACCTACTTTTCGGCTGAACACAATAAATTTAGCTCTATTAGAAAGCGTCGTTGTCGTTCCTATTCTTATCTCGCTTTGATGTTCAGAGGATATCTTGTAACAATGCGACTAAAGATAGGCAAATGAGGACAGTAAAATAAATGTAAGTCAGGATTTAAACTTCCAGATTTTTCAGTTCGAAAATTATATAATTACATATGTAAATCAACGGATGTACGGGTCTATTAGGCTTATATTAAAATAATTTTTGTACAAACCCCGCTCCAAGGCTTTTACAAAAATATTATATTACAAAATGTACGTTTATTGGAGAAATGTGGTACTGTAACTCTTTTTGAGCTCTAAACGATGTTAGAAGAGGTTTTATGGCAAATTTTAAAAGTTCTAAGGCACTGGAACTAGTCCAATCCATTTTATTTCGTAACAGACTTAAGACAATACCAGTTTTGCTTGATCTTCGTTTGTTAAACTACTCGGTCTAAAATACTTCGCAAAAGGTTAGCTGAAGCTCTGAATTTGTTTGTAACGTTAACAAGGTTGGTTAAAAGTTATTTAAAAGAAAAAAAAAATCTCCCCAACAATTCTCCTTAACATTTTGCTGTAGTTTTAATTCAACTTCGGAATAATGAAGTTAATAAAAATAATAAATAACAAAAACATTGATAAATTAAACATTTCGAGAATCCTCAACTTTTAATTCAACGCCAATTTTACTTCGAAATTTCATGATTTTTAATTTCGATAGCCTTATATGTCCTATTGGATTGGACGCCAAATGACAGAGTTCATCTTTTGAAGAGAAGATACATTTGCTTTCAGAATCCTTCCAGATAGGTTCACACGTATTAAATTTTTCTTCTGGATTACCAATAGAAAAGGCCTTAACCGCTGAAGAGATTTTTGAAAAATGGTTTCAAAAATTCTGATATTTTTCTCTGAAATATTTTGTCCTACTGCACTTCTTATAAAAAAAATACCAAAAAGGGCTATAAAAACAAACCTCTCATAGAAGCGTTTTCTAACTATAACACCAAGTACGTGCGACCCAGGAGTGCTTTTTATTTTAATTTGAATCATAAAACAACCCAACAAATTCCACCTAATTCAAAAACAGCTCGTATAAGCTGAACGAGAAATTATGACTATTCGAATGTGAGGCGTACATTTCACAGTGCACATTAGTTTTCATGAAAGAGGTACACCTTAGATGCCTAAATCGTGCTCTCATACCTACTCCCCCTATTTTTTTTTTAAATTTGCATTTGGCCCGGGTCCTTTGCAATGAACTAGTTATTTTTGGGAACTCGCTTCCATCACCAGGAGTACAGCAAAAGTAGCATACAGCATCCCATAGTGTTTTAGAATTGAAAACAACATCGTATAGTGTTTTAGATATGATGTGTATTGTGCACGGAAGTGATTTGACCCAACACAGCGATAGATATGTATCTATGGTTACATCTAGTTTTTGGCTTTCAATTCCCAATGAGAAAGTTTAATTTTAGCTACGAATTCAAAGATGCAGGGTGTTCATTAGTTTATGTGGAAACAAAATTATAAATCAAAATTTTATATTTTGCTACACCAGAATTTTGATATAATAATTATAATAAATAAAAATAATTATTATAAAAAATTATTATAAGCAAACAGTTGAATAAAGTATTAATAAAATTCCCTGCCAAGATCCTTAAATGTTTGGAATAAAAAAGGATCAGTTTTGGGGTAAATTTAAACATACACATTTAAATTCAATGATCGTCATTATTTGTGCGACAAATTTTAAAATGGGGCGTCACCTACCCTCAACAACATTCGAAAAAAATAAAGAATGGCTGAATGCGGAAGAAGAAATGCCATATATTTTATTCCAATTTTTAATCAATTTTGTAATTCGCTCCAGATGATTTGGGAGTAGAAACCTAAGGTACTCTCGAAAGATTTAAAATTATTATTAGCAATTTTTCAGTTGTTTAGAAGTTCAGCGTCATTTCTAAATCGCAATGAACAGCGATGATGGTTTAACGGACCACAATCGATTGCAACCGAGGCGACGCACGGCCTCTTCGCTACGCCACTGTCCCAAACGTAGCTGATTTTTTTTTGCGAAAAGAAATGAAATTTGGGCATTTAATTAATTATATTCCGCAGTTCACTTGCATTATTTCTTGTTTTAATGTCTTTCACATAAATATACTTACAACGAGTAGTAGGTAGGTATACCTGACTCCTAAAACTTAAGGTATGAGACAAACATCAAAAACTTTGGTCTGTTTTAAAAAGTAGTTGATTTTATATGTAAAAGTTTGATATAACCATTTCATGTATTCATTTATGTGCACTTAAAAATAACTTTTCAAAAAAAAACTATCAACCCGTTTTTTAAACATCAAATTTTCAAAGATTAAGTAGATTTGTTCGATGTTAATACTGGGGAGCACTAGGGCGCACGGAGTCACCCTGAACTCGCTCCGAGTTGTTTATGTAGCATTTTTTTACCCTAGTTTATATGTACTATATGTTCGATGTCTTAGCTCTAAATGAACTTGCAACGGTTTTTTCTCGGGGTAAGAATTCAGAGCATTTTGGCAAAAATAAAATAAAATAAGATAAGGCCCAGTTTGTCTCTGGTGAGTTAAACCAAAGTTAACTAACTCTAGAAGAAAGTTAACCCACATTGAACTCAGGAGTAAGTTTTTCGGTGGAGAAAGCATGTGGAACGACTAAGCAAGCTCGGTAGATAAAACATCAAAAGTATCTGTTTAGTTAATCCTGAGTTAAATCACCAATTTTGATGAGTTAAATCGGGCTTAACTTTAATGTTGCACTGAAAAACTGGACCTAACTGACAGAAAATAAGCTGATGAAGTTATAGCATTAGGTTTGTTCGTTGAGCCCTCAGGTCACCCTGGGGTCGCCCCAAAGCGTTTTTTAAAAAAAAACTGGGGTCGCCCTGAACTCGCCCTGAAGTAGAACTAGGTATTTTGCTGTGTGCGAGTTGAGGTAAAGAAAAAACTGCCAAAGTGACATGAGTTGTTATTCATAGGTTTGCTGTGGATTCACGTGCTGCAGGTTATTGTTTGTTTTTGGAAAACAAATTGAAAGATAATACAAATTTAATTTAATGCTAATAAATATCAATAGAAAATGGAAACGGTAGAAGTTGTTTTTATTCATTTTTAAGACATATTTAGTTTTAATTATCAAAGCACAGAACTTTTTTTTCTTGCTTTGAATGTCAACAGCCCTTGAGCGTTTTTTGAGAACAGAAAAACCCAGGTTTTTTTTGACATTTCTCGAAGCTATTAGCTTCGTTCGTTGAACTTTACCTAAAGCTGGATTTAGACGATCGGTTTTATCGTCCGTGTACGTTGTTCGTTGTTAGTCGTACGCGGAACAACGAAGGTCTAAATGCTAACACAGAACAACGAATGAAGAACGAATTAATTCAAAGTGGGTTTGAAATTTCGGTGTTCGATGTTACCCGAACAACGAACAACGTGAGTGTCGAAAATTATTTAATCGAACATTCTTTTTCAGTGTCGTGCAATGAATTGGGACACTCTCCACGTTTTTCTTATTAATACTTTATAATTTTACAGATAGAAAATTGTGAAACAATTTAAGAAATATAACTCTCCGTAGCTAAGTTACGAAAGATTAATTCTAGTGTACATTTAAGTAGCCAACTCTTCGTCCAGCACGATCTTTTCTTTTTTGTTCAATGTTAAAAGCGCCGCCACTGCCAACAATGTGTTGTTATCCATTTTGCTGTAAAGAACGAACTGAATATAAAAACGGAATAATCTAGATGCTTCTTCGTTGTTTGTTGTATTTAGGAAGAACGAACAGCGAACAACGTTCACTGAATGAAGAACGAAGATGTAAATCCAGCTTAAGGTTGACCCAGGTTTTCTTGACAACCACAAGAATTGTCAAAAAAAACTGGGTTTTTAGATTTTCAAAAAAAAAAAAAAAACGCCCGAGGGCTGTGACATTTAAAGCAAAAAAAAAACTTAAAATTTGTTTGGAATATGCCTTAAAAATTAATAAAAACAACTTCTAACATTTCCATTTTCTATTTCTATTTCTATTTATCAGCATTAAATTAAATGTGTGTACTCTTTTAATTTATTTTTCACAAATAAACAATAACCTCTGCAGCACGTGAATCTACAACAAAACAAAACAAATGCTTCACAACAATGTCACTTTGGCAGTTTACTCTCAAGTTTTTCAAAACACGCTTTGGGGCTACCTCAGGATGACTTCAGAGCTCAACGAACAAATCTATTGAGGTATTCGATTTAAAATAAAAACGCAAGCAGCCCTAAATTTTTTGACAGTTGATTGACATTCCCCAGGTCCAATCGAATAAACCTAGTGTGAAGATATTTTTTAATTTCAAAAAAGATTTTTTTTTGAAAATTTGTACATGTCTGTATACCTACATAATAACCTATGAAAATGCAATATTATTTAAAAATTTAAGAAAGTTCTGCATAAAGTACACATACATATTATAAATATAATCAAAACCAGTTGAACCATTTTCGAGAAAGTTCGAAACCAACGGTAATTAGTAATTAAGCATTTGTGGGACATTTTTTGTATTTAATCGTAGCCTATACCTTTAATACTCAACAGATTTTTTTTTTATAAAAATCTGTGAAAGCTTTTAGAAGAAAAATAATTTTTTTCTTTTGGAACATGTACCGTTAATTATGCCTCTAAACAAAATATTTAAGAAACGGTACCTACTTATTAACTTTGAATAAAATCAACTCATTCCTTTAAGCTGTAGGTAGCCGGACAAACAAACTGAATTTTTCCGTCTTCCCTATCATCGTATTGTCGGTTCTCCTTGAAAAAAAATGCATTTGCAAAATGTTCTCAAATTGTAAAGCTCTTTTATTCGATAACGCAAATACGAATTTTTACTGCTTACGCATTGAGTTCAATAATTCATTTTGGTGAAGTCAAATGTTCGCAAACATCTTCTGCAATGCAACTGTGCAACGAAAACGTCAAATCCACGTCAATTTAATCGTCAAAAATTTTCGCTGGATTTTGCAGTTTGCGTTTAAGAATTTCTTACAACTGCATTTTTGATGCAAATTACGTTTTTGAAAACGGCATACGTATTTCGAAAGGAAAAAATAGCCGATATTTTGGTGGTAGTATATAGTTCTGTTTGTTAACGTGATTTTTTTTTACCAATTCTTACAATTTTTCACAAATTTTTAATATTTGCTGACAAAACCCACAGGAACAAACACAGTTTTGCGAAACTGGTTGGCAAATTTTAGTTACCAAACAGGCACAGTGTGTAGCCAGCTCAGCACCATTTTTACGATAGCAAATTGTTTGCGAGACAAAAATTTCCTTAGGTGACTACACATTCTCACCAAAACACGGCTATACACGGAATTTATAGACTTTCTAAGATAATATTGTTTTGACGCATATCGTTTAAAGCTTACTTTTGAGACTTGTAGTTCTTATATTCTTATTCGTTATTCCTTCGGTCCATTAATAACAGTCAAACTTCTTTGTTGAAATAAAATAAATCAAACAGTTTTTTTTTCAAAAATTATTCATATGACATGATACGTTTATTTTCATTTATCATAACATTTGTATGCACTTAACCAATATTTCTTAGTCTAAGACTATTTTAATATTTTATTTAAATTGGTTCTCTTTTTATTTGTTAAAATACATTTTAAATGAATTCTTGTGTTCTTTTTTGCTTCTTGTTTTAATATAACGACAAAATAAAGATCATTTAAATATAGTTAGGTAAAACTTATAAAACTAATGACTACAAAGATAATTTCTGCACACGAAGTGTGCCGAGAAAATATTTGAAACACATTTTGTTGTCGTTGCTGTAACTGTAACTGTAACATTCATCATAATAATTTTGTTTCTACTTTCGACAATATTTACATTTTGAATACATTTTTTGTTTTTATAAATATTTAAATTTTGTTTTTTTTTTTACTTGATCAAATTAAAAAAGGAAACAACTACAAAAATAACTTAAGATAAAATAAAAACTCGAAATATAGAATGCGGTTGTTCTTCTCTTCTCATTTCATTTTAATTTTACAAAGATAGAGAACAAAAGAGAAGAACGGTGCATCGTCTTTGAATAATTTTTTTTTGTATTATACTTTGGTTTATCTCCAGCAGTAGAGGAATTTTGTTGAAAACTTTTTATTCAATTTATTCTTTCATTCAAATATTATTTAAAAAAAAAATATTAATATAAAATAAAACAGTTCAGGCTCTTAAATGAACCCCTGAGTTGTCTCGTTGATCGAAACTATATCTAATTATAAACTCTTAACAGTACGAAAAGTAGCTGACTTTTGTCTACTCCACCGAAGAGCTTATTTGCTATGATTTCTTTTTTTTTTTTAATTTTTATTTACAATGAGCTCGAGTTCGAAAAAATACACAGTATTTAAATATGAAGAGCTCTGATGGTGGGCGTTTAGGGAAACTTAATATACTAAAATCTTACAAAATATTCTCCTTAAACAGCAACAATTTTACTAGGATCTACCTTAACCCTTAGGAATACGGTATCTTCTTTGATGAATGGTCGTCGGTGCAGTAGGTCGTGAGAAATGAAACGAGGGAAGCCAAAGCCTAGTTGGTCAACTTCGGTTGAAGGTCGCTGGAAATTCTCCCAAGTTGGGTCGGGTATGAAGGATTCGGCAACACCGCCCTGACCACTGTGGGCTCCTTGTTCGAATAGCGTAAATGTGATTGAGTGTCCGAATGGCCACTTAAGAAGGGCATCATATTCACCGGGAAGAACCTTGATGTAGACTGAGACATGTGTGCCTTCGCCAGGTCCGTTGCCATTGAGAAACATCGATGCTTGCAATTTATAGCCATATTGGCTAGTGAAGAATGGTGGAGATACCAACTCGAGACCATCCTTTCCCCTAGCTTCAGCCATTTTTGCCGACCAATCTGTGATCTTCCAAAGAAGCGTTCCAGTGTAGTTTGTCGAGAGCTTGGCAACGGCCGACTTAAGCATTTGAATTTGTTGCCCTTGACGCGAAGACAAGGCCACCATTAGAGACAAATGTGATGCTGCATTTGCTTCTAAATGCGACTCGAGTAAATGCCTTGGTCCCTTGAAACGACAACCGGCTTCTCTGAATGTACAGAATATAGCCAAGGCCTTGCATTCATCCCGCAAATGCCCTTCCATATCGCCACGGGCAATCGGTCCAGCCTCACATCTCTGAGGACAGGTGATGGGGGCACGTGGACACTGTGCACCATGCAGGGCCAATGTATCTGCAGAAAACTCCCTCGTGCAATGAGGACAACGACGCAGACGCTTTATGCAATCCTTTACCTTGTGAATGTTCATGCGACCGCGCTGCACACGCATTCCACACTTGGCCTCACAGTATATCTGTTCTTGGCAGCAGGTGCCGGCATGCTCTTCCAATCCTTGACCGCTGAACTCTGTGTGACAGAATTCACATTTGGCGCGACGTTGGGTGCAGGTGAACTGCAGATGATCTGTCATCATGATGCGGGGAATCTGGGCTCCGCACTTGTTTGGGCATTGGGTGGCGTCATGTTTGCAGGTGTTTAAATGTCCCTGTAATCAAAAAAAGAGAAAGGAAAAATGATGTTATAAGTTATGTATATGATTGTATTGTAAATATATTTTGCTTTAGGTAGAGAGTAAAATAAATGTCTGAAGTGTGGATGATGTTTTTTCATTGCCAACGATAAGGCCGCGACAGTTGTCAAAAGTGACGGATTTAGACATACTTTATTAACTTGATCGTGATGAACTAAAGCCTTTTCGATTGGGGTCACAATGACAGTTCTTGTTTTGAAAAAAAAAAAAAAATAATAATTGAAAGTTTATTCGTCCCTGAAGTCACCTTGGGGTCGCTCCAATGCAAAGGTCTACTTCAGGGCGAGTTCAGCGGCCTGAAATAGACCTGCGGCGAATTGAATAAACTGCCAAAGTGACATTTGCATTTGTTTTGTTGTGGAAATTGAAAGAATACACAAATTCAGTTTAATGATAATAAATATAAATTATTGTTATTAATTTTAAAAATGTATTGAAAAATAATTTTAAATTTTACTTAAATAGGCCTCGGGTTTGTTTTAAGAACCGAAAAACACACATTTTTGAGACAAATATATATATTGTTGTGGAATATCAATCAAAAAGACCGTAAGATAGACCAATTATTTAAATAAAAAAACCGTTGGTTGAAATTTAAATCAAATAAACTTTTAAGTGACAGATAGCCTAGCCAATCAGTGGATCTTGTGGTGTTGTCTGTCAAATGTCGGAAATATTAAAATCCAAATAATCATAATTATAATTATAATCCGCCATATTTGGAATTTTGTACATAATATTATAAGGAGGACTTCCGTTATAATCTATAACTATTTCTAGTTTTAATATTTTATTTGAAATCGGAAGTAGGATTAGGACGGATTTTATGATAGAGACCAGTAAAATTTTGGTTATACGAGTATTCGAGATTTGTTATTTGTGTGTGAACTTACCTTTAACTTCCTTAGTTCATCTGACCACTTGCAACCTTGTTTGTGATGAATACAAAATACCAATGAACCCATTATGGCTTTTTCAGCATCTGGTCCTGGATAGATCTAGAATTAAAAATACAAAAAAAAACCGTGATTAGTTTTATATAATATAACTGATGTCAAATATTTATGCATGTAAAATAAAATTGCTATTTGCACCTCTGATGAATGATCAAGTCAGACTGAGGAATGCGAATGTGAATTCATTCGTTCATAGACCTCGAACATAAAAAAAAATTATTTAGCTTATCTATTTAGAAAATTAAAAGTAAACAAAAACAATTCACTGGTGGTAATCGAATTCGCATAAAGATAAGAATTTAAGTTTGAAGGGGTAGCTTATGTACATATATGTATGTATAGTATATTTGATTAGGAAACTCTTAAGCTGGTTTTTATCGTAGATTGTTCTTATCTCAATTTATGCTAACGACGCCGATGCGACGTCGTTCGTCGCACGACGATGTTGTTAAATTGAAAACGTCGCATTGTCTTATCGTATAACAGATGGCTGCAAAATGCATTTTATTATCTTGCAAGTGGTTTAAAGTGTTCGACTGGTTTTTGTGTAAAGCGCGACCTAAATACCCAATCCGGATCTGAATGTAACGATGAGTCAGATCATTTTGTTTTTGTAACGGTGCTATGCTGGTGGTATATAAATTTAACGGATATACATTTAGTTAATTCTGTGCTGAATGTCGTCATATCCAATGAAATCGATACTTAGGTTAGTGTGTGACTCAAGTTCTAATTATGTATGTGGCAGTAGTAAAAATAATGAGTCCAACATGACTCGAATCGAAGCCAAAAGAATATACAACATCATCAGTAATGATCGGGGGTAGATTTATTGATTTTGTTTGTATTATGTGTTTTTTTTAAAGGAATATCATTTTAGAAAAATGCACAGGATTTGAAACAAAATTGCGACTATTTAAAAAGTAAAATAAGTTTTTATTTGGGCGCCAGTTAAGCTATGGATTTGCTAAACATATTAAATGACTACTTAAAGTCAATTTATAAATTCGCACAAGTATTAAATAACAAATAAGATCATTATTTTGCTGAAAGAATACATCCAATGAAACTTAAACTAGAATTAATTGAATATATCTAACGTCGGCTCAATGAGTATAAAACTGCCAAGTCCACTTTGACAAATTTTACCAAAAAAACCAAATAAATGCTGCATTAGGGTCCATCTAAAAATTTAAGTATTAGTATTATTAAGAGTATTCAACAATAGTGATAAACGCAATTTATCCAGAATGTATTTCTTTAGAAAATGGTATAGAAATCTCAATTTCGTCAAAAGGGGGAAAGTCCAAAAAAGAATCCTTGAATCCGATGAATTACGAACAATAAAATCTGTGATGCAAAAAGGTTTCCAAAGCACACTAGGTTAATCGTTTATAATTAAAATATTATAAGGTCTCCACGTTGGGCGCCAGTTTAATTGAAGGAATAATAATCGCGGAGCAAATAAAGGTCTGAATATCCAAATAATGTAAATGAGTATCTAGTTTTTGACGAGATTGTGTCACAAGAATTCTGTTGATAGTCGAATTTTCTTTTCAAGTTTAATTTCAGACCACTAAAATCAATTATGTAAATAGGTATAAATCAAAAGATACAGGCTACGCCTCATAGAATTTCAAAAATATGACAAGTTTTTATCAATTCACATGACGATCCAAGTCATGTTTATAGAACTTTTAAGTCCCATCATTAATTTATTTTGCTCATCAAGCACATTCCCTTATAGCTGCAAACACAAACTCAAAAAAAAAGCAAATTCCCATTTTGTAGTTTTAAATTTAAACTTTATTTCACCGATTTCCCACACACAAGAGTCATTTGCAAAGAATAATTTGCAAACCTCAGCTTAACCCCAAACGAACATACCTAACCTACTACACCTATACCTACCTTATATTAGCGCCAAAGTTGCCGACACCTTTAATTCTTTTCCACTGTCATAATAATTAAAATTAAATTCCAAGTAGAAATTTGAAAATTTCCCAGAGCTGTGTGTTTGCTCCATAAGTAGTGTAGAGCAGAGTGCTGGTGAGCCAAACAAAAGTCCGCATGTCAGTCCAAATGCCATCATACGAATGTATATATCTCATTAATCTCTAACCTCTGCTACTCTGCCGACAAAAAACGGACAGAAAAATAAAAGAAAATTCCAACAACAGTCGCTTTTTAATTAATAATGCAAAAGAAGAAGACATGAGTAAATAAAAGTGTAACTCGACCCTAGAGCCAGTGTCTCTGTGCGCTCCTCTAAGCCAACGACTCCAAGACTCCAACCAACAACCCAGAAAGAATTATTTGTTTGCTTTGTGCCGCTGAGGGCTCCTTCTTATGTATAGGTATAAAACTGACCATTGCCTAAGTTACGCGCATAGTTTAACAAAAGAAAAGACCCAACTGCGTGCTTGTTCAATGGTCACTTTTCCGATTTGCGATTTGTGGAGTGCAATGGCACACATCCGGTCGCGCTTCGATTCCTACAGAGCACGCATTAATTCAAAGAAAAAGAAGTCTTGGTGGTTCTTCTGTTGCATCGCTGGCCGCCGCCACCACCACCAACTGGTATAGTGGTGGCAGCCGGGCGGCGTCCAGCATTGGATGTCTTTCTAATGTGGATGCAAATGGATGGTGTAAACGCTCTATTAAGTGCAGATTACATTTATTTGCCTTCTATATTAAAGCGTCGTTGGTTCGGTTCGGTTTGGTTCGTTAGTTAGTTCGTTAGCTATAGCTAGTTTGAGTTTCCTTTCTCCCTGATTATCATTTTATCTGGTTTAACATTTTTTTTTTCGTCTTCTTTCTTCTGCGGAACATGTTTGTGTCTGGCGCGACAACCGACAACCGAAAACGCAACGGAAGAACACTCTGGTTGGTACTCTCAGATTATATTTGTCTCCATGTTTTTTTTTTTATCCATCATGAAACTCTTTGATTATCTTTTCTTTTTTTTTTCTGGTGTGGTTTTGTAGGTTCTCTCAATTTGTCAAAAAAAAAAAAGAAACCATAAAAAGAAGATAAATTAACCATCACGGTCTTTGAATTCATTGAATTGAGGCGGTCTTTTCTGACAATCACTTCCGGTTAACTCTCTCTCTCTCTCTTTCTCCACTTGATTTAACATCCCTAAAACGCGCTCGACGATAATGCCAACAAACCTTTGTGTGGTGAGTTTTGCGAATTTTAATGATCGTAAATGGAGTTCAAGTGATAAAATCGCCGCATTATAGTAGTTTTAATTTTAAATAAATGTAGGTAATTTCCTCTGTCTGTCTGTTTCTGCATATGCAAGAGTTGGATCAAATCAAATTGTATAGTTTATAATTTGCTTTATCAGTTTTGAGAATCTTTTGATAAGAAAACCGCTGATGATGAATTAAATGGATTTATTCATGTTACAGGAAATCGAATAAGGTATCACGATTGGGGATAACAGCAAGAGGGATTTTGTCTTTATGACGTTTCTACGGGGAAATTGGCATAAACAGGGAAAATAAAAGTGTTTGCTTTAGATAAAAGCGTTGAGTCTAATTTTAAATGTAACAACATGCAGCTGACATTGAGTTACTTAGACAACCTTTCCTAGAAACTTATTGCCTTTTCGATAGATGACGGAATGATTGTTTTTTGAATGAAAATAAGAGAAAATGCTGCTGGAAAATCAATTGCCTCGTGTGAAAGGGGACAAAAAGTGATATTCTATAATAGCCAAAAAATTTGACCATTGAATCAAAAATTGAAACTGTCATTACCTGTAGTTGGTTCCGTCGGGCGGCGGCCGGCGGCGTCACCGTTGTAGTTTCTAAGTTTTTCAATAAAATATACAATATGTGACCCAAAAACCCGAACAAGTATTACCAATAACTTATTCTTATCAAGATCAAAAAAGGGTTAAAGATTGCCTATACCTACATTTTTGATGGAAGCATCGAAAAAGTTATCAACGAAACCAAAACCAAGAAGGCCCATTTTCGATACGATCATTATTTCAGTGAACATAACAAAGAGATACAAGATCTAAGAAGCAATTTCAGTTTATTTAAGAACATATTTTACGCTTCTGTGTATTCTGCTAGATAAAATCAAATCTATTTGTCATTGAATACTAAAAAAACACTTAAAATTAAAAGTCAAAGAAGAGCATAAATGTTATTTTGTCATTACACAAGATATATCATGGGTTGAATCACCATTTTTATTTGACATCAACTTGACATTTAAAAGCTTAATAATTGTCAAACTGGTCGACAGTCTGTAATTCTGTCTGTCTAATTTCATTCATAAAAAAAGACTCCTCGACTCTCTGTTTAATGTTGACACATTAATGCCGACCTTGTACTTGTAAAAGCATTTTTTATTAAATTAAAATTTTAGTATCACACGAGAACGAGGCTTTTGACGTTATTTTTGAGTGTCATCGCAGACTTATCTCACGCAAATAATCTTACAAAATATTTTAATTGCTTGCAGATGTTTCTTTTCTTTTCTTTTATTTATTTTTTGTTTTGTTGTTATACCCGTTTTTGTGTTTTGTTTTTTTAATTATCTCATTCATAAGAAGGTATAAAATTATTTTACTCTAGGGAGAGCTAAAAGTAAAACAAAAACAAAATTAAATGTTTTTCCAGCAAATAATAAAACTAAGTTTTATGAGGCTATTTAACTTTTCTCGGCATTGGTCCATGAAAGATAAATATAAGTAGAATTACATATCACAAGATGTCTGATATCACAAATGGCTTCAACCTATGCAACTGCACACAAAAAGCCTTAAAAATGAGTATTCTAATGAAATTATTTCAACAAAAACAAAAAAAAAGAAGGAATATCTCCATCCACACTCGGCATGTGGAGGAAATGCTCTCCTATCATCACTGTGATGGGGCATGGCGCGTACCCTCATATATTGAGATTGAGATACAAAAGAATAACACACGACAAAAAAAAAAAAAAAACGAATTGTGTTAGATTAAACTTTATCGAGGGAAGCAATGCGGAAGGCGAATGCATTGCGTCCGACATTGATGAAAACTATTTATAATTTTTGTTCTTTAGTTTATTTTTTAAAAGCTGATTATGATTAAGTGATGGGTTTTCGAGGGTATGTCTACAACTGTGCATTGGTCCTTTTTTTTTCTTTGTTTTACTCCAATGCGTAGCCATATAGCCAGTTATTGTAAGGATGTTGATTCAGTCGTGCCTATGGAGATATATTAAAAATTCAAAGCACATAAAGAAAAAAAAGTGAATAGAAAGGTTTATGACCTTTTCGATTAATATTTGACTCATTGACAGACACAGTGTAGACCCACCCAAACATTATTTTTCAGTAGAAGCTTTCATTTGAATTTTAAAATTCAATTTATCTCTGTTTTTTTTTGCACATGATAAACAAAATTATATATAAAATTAAAAAAAACCTAACCGAATCAAAACAAATAATGCTAATTGATTTCGTTATTTAAAAGTGCAAATTAATTCAGGAAATGCTCGGATCGTTAGTCAAATCATTCGCAACAAAATCCGGTTGCGTCCTCTCTCTGTCAAAAGTTATATTTCGAAGCTTGATTATGTTCCCACACTACGTCATCAACTATAACGGAGGCAATATTCTTAAAGACTTTGAATACAAAAAAAAAAAAAAAACAAGTTAGCTATAGCTCACGATGTGTGTTCTGTGTGTTAAATACCATCATCGCCACCTCAAAGTTCCTCCATCACAGAGGGCACATTTAATTAACACATGCTAGGCTTGAGTCAGATTTTATTATCGGCTAGGTTTGGTAGTTCAGGGTATAAAGAATAAATCATCAGTGACTATGGGTCCACAACATCCATAGTGTGTGAAAAATAATTGCTATTGTTTGCGCAAAAAATTAAAATGAATGAATGAATAGAAAACACTTTGAAGACCCATGGATTAGCATTCGAGTTAAGATTCAAGAAAAAATAATGAAAGTGTTCAATGAGTTTCTTTTGTTCTTGCGTCGTGATAATACCTATACAAAAAGGTGAGCCTACTTTATATAGTATAACAGCATTTTAAAGGCAACAGTCTAAGAAGCACCAAATTGCTGCATTTTATTCTCAAAATGGCGCCCGATGTGGGACAAAAAAGCATGAATAGTAATAATTAGAAGTTATACAGTAAATGCACCAATCAAGTTTTATAATTCAATAGCTTTTAAAAATGTATCAACCCAAGAAGCATCAAATTGCTGCATTTTATTCTCAAAATGGCGCCCGATGTGGGACAAAAAAGCATGAATAGTAATAATTAGATGTAATTAACAGTCAATGCACCAATCAAGTTTTATAATTCAATACCTTTTAAAATGTATCAACCCAAGAAGCATCAAATTGCTGCATTTTATTCTCAAAATGGCGCCCGATGTGGGACAAAAAAGCATGAATAGTAATAATTAGAAGTTATACAGTAAATGCACCAATCAAGTTTTATAATTCAATAGCTTTTAAAAATGTATCAACCCAAGAAGCATCAAATTGCTGCATTTTGAATGAATAGTAATAATTAGATGTAATTAACAGTCAATGCACCAATCAAGTTTTATAATTCAATAGCTTTTAAAATGTATCAACCCAAGAAGCATCAAATTGCTGCATTTTATTCTCAAAATGGCGCACGATGTGGGACAAAAAAGCATGAATAGTAATAATTAGAAGTTATACAGTCAATGCACCACCCTAATTTTATAATTCAATAGCTTTTAAAATGTATCAACCCAAGAAGCATCAAATTGCTGCATTTTATTCTCAAAATGGCGCCCGATGTGGGACAAAAAAGCATGAATAGTAATAATTAGAAGTTATACAGTCAATGCACCACTCTAGTTTTATAATTCAATAGCTTTTAAAATGTATCAACCCAAGAAGCATCAAATTGCTGCATTTTATTCTCAAAATGGCGCCCAATATGGCACTAAAAGCACGTTTAAAGTTGTAACTTTAAGGCAAATAACAATGCATTCTCTAAATAACCTAAATATTTTTAAATGAGCAATGTTAATAGGAACAACAATAGTGGAAGTTGTTAAACAAATTACAGATTAAATGACGTTTCTTTGAATGTAGTATTATTTACATAAATAAAAAAAAAAAAAACAATTAAGTGTCTATTATTATCAACATTCCCATATTAAAACCACACATTGGTTGATATGACATTGTATAAAAAAAAAAACTTGAAATCTTTTCCACAAAGCCCTCCCAAGGCGGAAAAATGCGTGTTGTGGTTTTCTTTTTCATAATGATATAGAGATACTCATTTTGGAGTTTCTACTTTATTTCTGTCTGTTCATATGATTTTGTGTTATGTTTGCGATGTCAACAATTTGTGGAAGCAATAAATTTCACTCATTTATACCAACTACTACAGTAAATACAAAAGCAGCCGAATGTGGGTTTAGAAAATAAAATCACCTTTTAGTTCAGCGAAAAAAGAAGCCATTGCACCCACGGGAGTATCATATCATAATATCATACCAAGTCTTACTGTAACAACGAAGATGTTTTATATTAAAATTATTCTTTTTGTTGTATGTTTGTATGTATTTTCTATGTAATTAAAAGTCATGACAATTTGAACGTGACACACATCATTAATGTGTCAATGCACAATTGCACAAAAGATAGAAAGAAAGACACAAGGAATGTCCAATGCGAACACATCGGTGATGGTAAAATGTTTATCAAATTTCTTGGATTGAATCTTAATTGATCAGATTGTTGGTTGAATCGAGTTGTGTTATTGGTATGTACTCGTATATGTGGCTAGACAAACGCACCGGAAGCATGTCATGATAAATGATAAATTTTGAACAGTTAGATGGCAGATTGCAATGTGAGAACTGTGAGTTAATGTGCGTAGAATGTAGCGGATAAAAAAGATGCAAGATAATGAAAAAAAGGAAATATTTTATTTTAGAGTTAAATATATTAACAACATAGTAACAATTATGTAATTTGATCTAATTTAATTATTTTTAGAAAAATATGGAAACTTGAAGTAAATTTCTTAGCTTTTTAATATTGTTTTAATCGTTTTTCATCACATTAACGACAAGTTGACTTAAAAATTCTATTTAAAGGGGTTTGAGCATTTATAAATTAAAAAGAAAGCTCCACGTTGGGCGCCAATTTGGAATTCATGGCAAACATTTGTCTTGTTTTATAGGTATGTTTGTACTCAATTTTCTACTACATTTATGCTAAATATACTATTATATTTCATTAACCGGAGTTGAAGGATTTATTAATAAAAGACAGTTCCACGTTGGGTGCCAAATATGATTATTTTTCTTATATTATATACTATTTGTTCAGTTATTTCTTTCTTTCATAAGAATATGTACCAAGTTGAGTGTTATATTCTATTGCATTAGATCCCATAAATAAATCAAATGATAGTATCGCATTGGGCGCCATTTCTTAAAAATTGTAATTCGCTCGTTTTTAATAAGGATCCTGTACATAAAACTCAACAATAAACAAAAGGCATATACCTACCTATTTCACTTTTAAAAAGGTAATTGTAATGATTTATGAATATATGGAAGAATCAGAGTGATATAATCCATGAAGAACATATAGATTGAGAGTTTCACGTCGGGCGCCAGTTTTTTTTTTGTTGAATATTTTTTTAAGAAGCAACACACTTAAAAAATTCTTTTAAACTGAACGTTATTAGCTGCGAACTTACCTATATAGAAATAAAAATTATTCAATATTTCAATACACTTGACTCAATTTTTTTTCCTCGAACTTTTCAAGTGTATTTCAATTGCTTATCGATGTGCATGTTATCTGATCCTTTTTTCATGTGTTTACATAGCGTAATGTCATGTTAATCCACCCTAAATCTTCACTTTGAAGTCTGGCTACAAATAAGCCGCTTGCATATAATGATCCACGTAAGTTCCTTGTGTGAAGACCTCACGATCCACTTGAAAATCACTTAGAAAGCCAGGACTTGCGGGCTAGGAATGTTGACAGAAATAAACAACACAATAAACCAAACCCCTTTCGATTGGAGTAGACAAAGTAATCTATCTTTTATCCACACACACATATATATTTTGATGGCGCATTCCGTTTACTTATTGTTAGACGGAAACAGAAACAACAATTGTATGTCGCCATTGCAATACCATCAGCAGGCCAGTGCAGTGAATGGAATACAAAATTATCAAATAACCATGTGTGGACGTTTTTAAATGTCTCGTCTTTTAACCTAAACCACCAACCAACCATCTAGTGTAAGAGGAAGCATTCCAAGACAAAATAGCAAAAATAATAACATACGAAGATCGACAACCGCGATGACGACGGGAGTTATTACGTAAACACTGGAGTATGAGCGGTTGGTGTATCTATTTTTTTTTTTCTTCTTTGAAATGGACACGTACTGGTTTTCTAACCGAAAGAAGAAAACCAAACGAAATAGATGTGGAAAAAAGATGAGGAAACATCCATCCCACATTCCATGCAGTTTTCTGCACAAAGATAGGTCTTTCAAACCAGATCACCTTTCCAAGGATGCCGACGCTCAATAATACACCACCATCATAAAGAAAAACTGGTCACGACCCATCGATTAGGCACACATAAAGGAAAAAGAGAAGCAACTTTACGGATTTTTGCAACACTTACAAGATTGCAAAACTTACTACTACACAAACGAGATGAATTTTTGTAAGTGCAAAATTGCCCAAGGGTCAAGAGGACGGTCTACACATAGCCCATTCTCCCAAGAACTACTGATCAAATTAGTCATAAAATGAATGGAAAAAAATTCCATGCCAAAGGCTTAATTTAATGTTGCCAAGTGGGTTCGAAAATAAAAACTGTCGAAAACAAAAAACAAAAAGGAAAACCGTCACAAAAAAAAAACAGAGGAATTCATATTTTTATTTCTTCATTAAATTGATCCAAGGAAGAAGAAGAAGAAGAAGAAGAAGAGGGAGCATATAAGAAAGCTGATGGCGGAAGCCAAACACATGGTGTCTTGCTGCGTGGGAATATGGCTAGCATCCTGTGTAAAAAAATAAAAAAAAAAACAAAATGTGAACATGTTTTTGATCAAGTTTTTTCCTTAAAAGAAAATTTCAAAGCGGTTTTTCCTTTTCCTTTTCCTTTTTTTTTGTTTTTATTTTTCCTTCAAAACTTGTTGATGAAATTTTCCGGAAGGATGTCTTATTCCAATACTAAATTGAGAAAGGAAAGTGCTGCATTCGCAGATGTGTAGACTTTGATCTAGAAATAGCGATGCCTTCGATACAAAAAAAAAATATGTTTATATATGTAGCTTGTAAACTTGCACTATGAGATTATAACTTTACACTGTAGAATGCATTCTGTGGTTGTTTGTTGATTGTATAACATGCGGGGATTATGATATGAAGTTATAGAATGTCATCTGTCATTATATGTCATGTGTGGTTAATATGAGAATTTTTCTTTGAATTTTTAATTCATAATATGTGGAAGAATGTCTTGTATAAATATTTAAGGGAAGATTTATATTATACAACTAAAGCAGTGTTTAAGTAGCAACATAGCAAAGTTTTCAAATAGGGCAAATCTAAACAGGGAGAACATGTCAAATACCCGTGGGGCCCTTGCTAGTACAAACTTGCTGGGCAAATGTTGATATCTCTCAAAAACCACCATATTCAATGGTATTAAAAATCTTTTCATTTTTCATTTTCAATATCGTAATATACTAGGCGTGTTTTCTTGCAAGCCTGAAGGAAATCGGTCGAAAAAAAACAAGTTGGGGCTATGCACGGAGCTTAACTTATGTCGGGGCTTAACTTATAAGCACGGAGAAAAACTGTGTTACCGGGCGGCGCGCGCCGGCGCTGCGTAAATTACATATACTTGTTATCGATAGTTTCTATGGAAACTCCATTTTTTTTTCTGTAATGGTGTGGCTAATCCCCAATGTCTATTCTTTTCAACAAAATCCCTCCGGGCCTACAAGCCTACTGCACATTGTGAATTAGTTCAGTGGTTTGCGTATCGGACTGGTAAGCAAAACAAGTTCCCCAGGATTGTATACCAACAACTTTATTTTATTGTTCGTTTTTCGAGCCAAAAGGGCCTTAGCTCATTTCTATAGCCACCCTTCCTAGGCCCTTTTCAGTATCTAGGTAAATCTTTCTAGGGCAAAAGAAAACATATTTAATGAAAGGGGTTTGTTTACCCTTACCCAGATTTTCTTACATTCAACTTTTAGCTCTGATTTTAACTTCTGTCTTTATTTGCAGATGATAGTTAGAAAACTGACATGTATTCTGTTTTTTGCTCTGATGACTTCTGAAGAGATTCTTCAAATTCTTCTTAAATTTCCTATTTCAAATTTTAACTTATACATTTTTGATTAGGTATGCTTTGTATACCCAAAAACAAAATCTATAATTTGGCATCGTTAACTAGGTATATTAAATGCAAATACATAATTCAAATTAAATGTAAACAATTCTGGATAAACAATAGTCACCTGTGGCACTCCATTTTTGCGAATTTCGCAACAAAATACGACATCATGCCTATATGTACCCCACTATCTTCAGAACATTTTTCTTCGCACGATATTGTCACGTTGCAACATGTCACATTCAGGCAGAGTGCAATACCGTTTTTCTTATACACATCTCTAGACATATACGATCTTCATGAAAATAACTCCACTGAAACAGAAATCACACATAAAACCTGCTCCAAAAATCTAGGTGCGCCCTCTTCCAATTAAATATAAAAACAAAACAAAAAAATATGTACAGGCAGGTAGGTATCCATATCTATCATTTGCACATAAATAAAATATAAAAAAAATATAATATCAAATATCTATTGCATCCATAACATGAATTACGACTTCTTCAATTACGTCTGCTTATTTTGCTTATTCTTATAAATTCTCCCATAACCATCATCCTCCAGAAGGTAAAATAAATCCGAAAATTTTTTATTCCAACTCGTCGTCGCTGTTGTTGTTGTCGAGTTCAGCCAGCAGCTGTAAAAGTACATATCTATCTACTTACTCGTACCTGTATCAATAAAAATTTGTTTGTGTCCAAAGACCAAAGCGCGAGGCTTATAAGACTTCACCTGTGCACAGTTAATTCTTCGGGCTCTACGACCGGCCGCGGCGCGTATGCATGTTCAAACATGAACAGAAATGCTAAAAGCCAACAGCCAGCTTCAAGTCAATTCAAGCCGAGTCAAGCTATAGATACTCAACTCAGCACTCAAGCAACTTCGAAATGAATCGTGTAAATTCCCACAGCCAGCTAACAAAAAGAATGTATCTTTTCCCCTTAGTCTCTCAAATACTAGCTTACCAGTAACTATATCTAGATATATAAGCTTTAGCTTGGCTAGTATGTGCTATGCAATCTGGGTAAAGAGTTTCTCAGGCACAAAAGTAAAGTACCTACATTGGTACATTCATACAGTCAACTATGGATACTAGATATAACTGCTTTACGTGCTGGCTTGTAGCAGATGCCGGTTTTTTTTTTTAAATATAGCTTCTCTTATTGTATCTTTTTGTATAGAGATATAGTAAATATATCTCAGCCAACGAACGAGTTCGGAATCATAATCGACGAAGACCAAAAGAAACAAAACCCAAACAGCCTTGCCTCACCTTGCTATGTGATGTGTTGTGTGAAAATGAGGTAAAAATACAACAAAAACAACCACAAAGGCAACTTATATACGAAGAGACAAATACCTGTAATCAGCTGCTGGACTAAATATGGCCAAAACAGGTCGTATGGTATCGCGTGAAGATGAAGAGTGTGTGTTTGTGTTGTGTTTTGTGAAACTTTAGTTTTTTTTTATTTCCATGCTACGAGTATCTTTTCAACCAGTATCAGCTGTTCGATTGTGTATTTCATCATCATTCAATCATAAAGATACTTGATTTTCTATGAGTAATAAGTTCAAACTGATGATGGTTTGTGGACTGTATGTAAATTTGTAAGCAAACTCATATACCAATCTACCACCCACCTGATTAAATATTTACCAAGCGAGTTGTCATATCAGTTGTCAACCAGGGTAAGAAATGCCACTCTAAACAAAACAGGAAAAGAATGTCAGATGTTTGCATAGGCCTCAGGTAGAATTTCCTCGATGAAATACAAAATAACCAATGGAATGCCAATAGGTACCAGTATTGGGCCTGTACTCTTTGTTTATGGAAATAATCTTCAGAAATCAAATAAAGATCGGATGTGGGGATTTGCAGAAATGAAAAATTCCCTAGGTATTCTCTTTGTTAAATATAAATTTCTGTGGGAATTTATTGATATATATTCCCGGTTATATTCTTTATTTGATTTGGCAAAAAAGAAACGAACAAAAAAAAAATAATTCAAATTGAATTTCACACGAGACGAAGAAATAACAAATAACAATGAAGGATGAATGATTGGGGTTCGTTTGTTTTTTTTCTTTTGGTTGAAATAGTTTCGTTTTTCCAGATACAGATACAATTTCTCTTGTTTGATTTTTTTTTTGTCAATTTGAACTAAACCGCTAATTATGCTGAAGAGGGAGTTTAAGTAAACTAAGTTAAGATTTTTCGACATGAACATGTAAAGTGATTTGTTAACCATTTGAAGAATTCTATCTGCGTGTTGAAATGGAATGTGTATGAGTTCTTGGGGATTGGGGGTTTCGGACGATCGATCTAATGAGAGTGTTTAGTTTAATAGAGGTTAAGAAGGTGGGCTTATTTAATTTGAAAGTTTTTAGTTTTATTTTGTCATGGGAACTGGGGCAGTTATGGGATAACAATGATAATATACCAACCTACTCATATTTTAATTTTATTTATGGAATATCACTTCTCACAGCTATTTATGTTTCTAGGTTAAGCTTAAAAAGTTACAAATAAAAGTGAAACTTGAGAGACTCCGTTTTGGATCCGTGCGCGTAGTCAAGTACGTATGGACGACTTCGCATACGGATCCAAACATGGATTCTCAAAACTGGGCTTGGACAAACATTGATGTTTACACATATTAACCGTGAGTCCCGCATTCTTTAAATAATTAATTTATGGTAGAAACAAAATAAATAATAATGTGTTACATCGAAATAATAGGACGAAGGTCACTGTGAACGCCATTTTTATTTAATTTCGCTAAATGCGCAAGTTTCAAGATGATCTTGATAAGTATTCTTTTAATATAGGTTTGTATGTCTGTATGGTTTTAAAAACTATATGTGTGCTTATTAAAAAGTATACTTTCACCCACGGTGTATTTCCACTATAGGTCAAAGGTCAAATTCCAGGGCGACAAATAAAACCAGGACCAAAGGATGTAAATAATAAAACACGGCCAGTGTCTTACGTATTCGATTTCTTTAGAACACATTTTAACCGTTTTTCAGCTAGTTATTGCCTTAATAGTTGAGCATCATCTTATTTATAAATGCATTCTTATAATTGTTTAAATATACACATACCCAACAAATAAACTGTCAACTACTATGAATTTGAGTGAACTTTTGGATACGTTCAATGAAAATTATTATTGATTTCAAGGTATGTTCCCATCTTGCAGTGTCTTAGTTAGACAGTCTATGAAACATGTTTATTAATAAGATTTTGGTGTTGGACAGTTGTCTAAAGTTTGACATACTTTGGAATGAACTGGAATTTGGAACGAACAAGATTCTATGTCTTATATTGTCTTAAAATTTCCTAAAATTGTATACAGTGGTTCACTATTTGCCGATAAAAGACTGGTCTACCCAGGTTGTGTGGCGCGATCTTTGAGAATTTTAATACAAACAATTTTGAAAACAATTAAATTTCTTCAAACTGGCCTACACTTTTATAGCAAGACTCATAACGACTCGGTCTCTATCGTTTGCCTATAACTTTTCAAATTCAAATTCACAGCTTAATTAACATAAGGCTATACTTACATAATTTAGGTTCCAGAATGTTCAAAAATAAAACCCTTTCTGCATATAGGCTTGTGGAATAAATCACTTTGTTAAATAATTACCATTGTAGAGTATTTATTTTGTGGTAGGTAAAAGTTAAGGTACCAACCTATTATAACTGTTTAACATATTATTTCGTTTTGAATTATTTATCGCCTTCTTAACATATGCGATTAGCAAAGGCACAATCATAAACTTCTAGCAAGATATTTATTCAGATAAAATAAGATTATCCCACAAAGGTCATGAGAAAGCATAAAACAAAAACGATTTTCTAAATACCTACATAAATGTATATTTTATGTGTATGTAATGCGGTTCTTAAATCAAAAAAAAAATAAATAAAATGTCTTGGAGTTCCTGGGGATTTTCTTCCTCTATAGTATTTTATTTATAATTTCTTTTGTTTTCGTATACCTACCTATAGCTATAGTAATTAATGGCTTACTTTGGATTGATTTATGTTAAATACTCACGAAATGAATTCTCAAGCTCATAGGCAATACAAGTATAATAAAATAATTGCTGATTTGTATCAATTTGAATATTTAATTTTGCGTTTTGTTTTAATTTGAATCAACAATTTAGTGTCTAATGGGATATACATAGGTATAAGACCAGACACACTTTGCACTTTTATCCAAACTTTATTGGTCAACATGCTTAACTTTAATCTATGCCTATTTTTTGTTTGTTTCACAATATGGAACTTTACGAATTTGTCAAAGTCAAAAGTGACAGCCCTTACTTTGGTTAATTTGACAGATGGACAATTGAAAATGTCAGAAGTGTTTGCTCATATTTTGACTTTAAATCAAAATTTGAATTACAAGACGATTTCTTTTTATAAAAACATACCTGGAACACCGCCGTAATGTTTTATGTCTCTCTCTCTCTATTTTATTGCTACTTCCACAAACAGTGTTCTAGTGGAATAGCCAGCTGCATTCCTCCCCTAAAACAATTCAACCGTAATACTCATCAGTTTACCCTTGAGCCCAATTTCAGACGTAGCGTCAAGTATAGAGATTCATTCTTTAGCCGCACTACAAGAATGTGGAATGCTCTGCCTGGCTCTATTTTTACCTCCCATTTTGATATTCAGAAATTCAAAACTATTGTGCATCGGTATCTCCTATTAAATCCTTCCCTATTTTCCTAACGCTCGCACTGTGTAAAAACATTTTAAGGGTAGTCAAAATCCCTTTAGAGCGCGCTGATTTAAAAAAAAAAATACCTCACACAACAAAATTCAGATAGCTTTTTTAACAAGTGATTATAACAACACAAACCTATATCCGGATAGCTGTGGATAGTTAACTGAACGTGGCCACTGTCAATATTTGTTTTCTTACGTCAAATTCCTTTCAACAAATGAATCAATTTTGTTCCGATTCTAGCAAGGTTTCACAGCGATTTCACACACATTAGAAAGATTTGACATTTCTAATACGTCAAATTGAAAGTCGCGGAATTTCGGGAAGAAAAATTATTGTTTTTGGTTGCAAGGAATTCTACATAATTTAGCAAATTTATTCAACAATATTTGCAGTCAACATACACAGGTATAAAATTAATTTATTTTAGGTGTCAAGTAACACACACAGAGTCACAAAAAACTCGATTCTCTTACGAATTCCTTTCAATTGACAAAAAGAAATCCATTCAGTTTAGAAGAAGAAAAGGACAAAATTCGACAATAAATAGCTTAACAAGTGTCAGTTTCGCCAAAGGGAAGATTTTAACGTTTGTGAATGAACGAGACAGGAATATAATATTGCTATTTAATTAAAAGCCCTGTATTGCAAATTGTGTCTTTTTTTCTTTAATTTTTGATAGTTAGGAAATATTTTTCGTAAAAAAAAATAAATGGAAATCCAAATTTCGTAAACCCAATGACCAAACAAAAATTTACTATTATATCTTTCCAAGTCTTTTGGGGGCCCCCACTTGAGTTGTATGATTATTTATTGATCGGAGGCGATTAAATGCACATATTTTTCCTCTTTTTCTCTTCTAAAAAAAAAAAAACAACTCAAGACTATGATTACAATCGAGTCGTCCAACATTTTACTTTATAAGTGGGCGATTCTTTATTCACCCCAATCCGATAAATGCATGTTGTGTACTTGCAGATAGGTATATAGAATAAAGAATTTGTATCTTTTCCCTTTTTTTCTATAAGGTTTTGTTTATCTGTGGTATTAGGAATTTATGTTATTTATTTATTTAGTGCCTTATTTTTTTCGTTGATAAAAAAATTAGATTACACAGTACAAATTTATTTATTTTATATGAGAGTATAGGGAATTCCACTCTAACACGCAGGGATTACAAAATCGTAAAATTATTTATTTTATTTGAATTTTTTTTTAATTTGAAAATAAATAAGAAGCACTCGAGTGGTGAAGATAAAACCATCAATTTGTGAGAATAAGAAGATAAGGCCTTCAAGAAGTAGAAGTTGTTGGTTTTAAACAAGGGTAGGTACCTACATATATGTGGAATGCATTAAGTGAATGGTATGAAGAAATCAAATGACAAATTATAAAGGGTGTTTTTTTTTGAGGCAACTTGAACTTTAACACATAAAAATAACGTTAATGATGTTGTATTTATTAAAAGCATCATTTTCTATCATTATTGTTTAAGAATGACTTCGGGCTGACTCGAATGTCAAGCAGATCGAGTCGTATTGGTATAGGTAAATAAAATGTTCTATTCATGGTGAAATGGAAAATATATTAAGCTTTCAAATTCACTGTCACTAAAACCAGTGTTGCCAATAAAAAAAAAAAAACAAAACCTCCTTATTTCACTATTTTATTGGATTTATTTGGGTAGTTTTACAGAAAGGCTTAAATTTCGTAAAATAATTTATACTATTTACCTAATTTAACTAATGGGTGATTTTTTAAGAGGTTTAGAACTTTAAAAAAAAAAAAAACACAAAAAGTTCGAAAAAATGAATGAAATATTTATTTGAATCGATAGTTTGAACCTTGCAATTTAATGTTTAAAGATAATTTCATGCAAATTTTGACCGCGGCTGCGTCTCAGGTAGCCCATCCGCTGAGTCCAATTTTGGCATACTCTTTCACACATATCGGCCGGTATCTCACGAATGAATGCATGGATGTTGGCTTCCAGTGCGTCAATCGAAGCGGGCTTGTCCCTATAGACATTAGCCTTGACATACCCCCACAAAAAATAATCTAATGGTGTCAAATCGCACGATCTAGGCGGCCAATTGACCGGCCCGAAACGTGAAATTAACTGTTCACCAAACTCGCCTCGCAATTGCGCCATTGTTTCGCGTGCTGTGTGGCATGTGGCACCGTCTTGTTGAAACCACATATCATGCAAGTCAAGAACTTCCATTTCGGGCAAAAAAAAGTTTGTTATCATCGCTCGGTAGCGTTCACCATTGACAGTAACGCTGCGATTCGCATCATCTTTGAAGAAATAGGCCCAATAATGCCGCCGGCCCATAAACCGCACCAAACAGTGGCTTTTTCGGGATGCATTGGTAGCTGTTGCAATGCTTCTGGCTGATCTTCACTCCAAATGCGGCAATTTTGCTTATTTACGTACCCATTCAACCAAAAATGAGCCTCATCGCTGAACACAAGCAGCGCGCGATGAACATTTCGAACCGAGCACGAATTTTTATAGTAAAATTCAATAATTTGCAAGCGTTGTTCATTTGTAAGACGATCCATGGTTAAATTGCAAACCAAACTGAAGCTGTTTGACAGTGACATAAGGTACTAAACACACGTCAGCTGTCAAAACCAGTGTTGCCAAAACCAAACCAGCCAAAAAATCACCCGTTATAATCTTGAATTTGTTGTACATAATGTACCTACACAATAATATGTAAATATTCTGCTGATAAGGCCTACAATCTCCCCTTAACGAATTATTTAGGTCAAACGACGCCATTCCAAATTACCATGTCAACTTTTTCTGTTTACCAAATATTTTTTGTTATTTATTTAAGCAAATAAAATTAATCGATAAAGTGTGGTATAAATATTTTAATTGTCTGCTAATACGGAATGTTATCATTATCATATAGTTAATCACACTTTGAAAATATTTTGTTAAGCTTTTTTTTTTAAGATAAGATATGATAAAGTCGTGAAAAAACAAACAAATTTCTTCCGTTTGAAATTTATACAAATGACATCTGTAATATAGGTAGGTATATGGTATTTCCTTCTTCATCTAGGTATATGTATATCGACACGACGATTAAGAATGCATAGATTTTTTAAGATGATGATGATTTTCCAAAGAAAAAAGTGAGAAGTTAAAGTTCTCTGACGTGATATAAAAATTCTGAACCAAATTATTATGTACCCAACAAAACTCACACCGTGTTGAACAAAACAAAATTATGCTAATATTTTCTGTCATCATTGTACAATCATCGAAATTTTAGTGGTATTGAATTTGTTTCGTGACACTTATGACAGTAATGGTGTAGTAGCACCGATAGTAATCCTGTCACATTAAAAATTTTAATAAACATAACGCAATACAACTTCAGAAATTTTAGGTGTGTTCGCGTACTAGTCCGAATCTACCCATTTTAACCATTTTTGGTCCAATTTAATTTTTTTTGTATGGACTTTGACAGAACTTCGGACTAAAACTGGCAGGTTTGAAAGTAAAGGAACAGAGGTATTATCTAGCAATTTTAGTTCAAAGTTCTGTCAAAGTTCTTAAACAAAAAAATAAAATTGCACTACAATTGGTAGAAATTGACAGTTTTTTCCGCAACGTATTTGTGTATTTTTGCACAATTCAACATTTTCAAATTTAATAAGACTGCCAATTGCGGAAAACACGGATTAAGAACCGTTTCAGGTTATTTTTTCTAAACATTTTTTGAAATTTTATTTTAATTACGTAGGTATGTCTAATCCAAGTTCGTGCAATCCAATCAGGTAACTATTTATCGAAATTAATAATCTTCTTATAAGCTTCATTAAAAGCTAATAAAATTAAAATTCTATCAACTTGCTAGCTAATTTTCGCAAATTATGATGTATTCATTTATTCATCAATTATAAACTCAGATAGAAATCAAAACAATAAGAAAAAGTGAGAAGAAATTTTATTTTAACTGTGCCTAGGTATAACATAGGTACACATAAATATCTAATGCCTAACTTGATTTTTGGTACCTATTACTTCTCTATAACTGTTTATCTCACAACGGAATCTGACTCATGAATGAAAGTTTACAATATTTTCTTCTGACAACTGCGGCCATTAGTGAAAGAGACTGTTATTTTTCATAGAACATAGAATAGCATCTCTATACTCGTACATGATTTATTTGTATGAATACTCTACTTAAAAACATAGACAAAAAGTGTGAACAAAATATTCTTCTTCATGGTTTTCCATGCATAACTGGTAAGTTACGCGTACCTTGTTTTTAGGAATGCTCGTAGATATTATGTTTCTACTTGTTTTTTCTTCTTCACATTCTCCGACTCTCCGTACATACAAATACTTTAAGAATGAATGTAGATTCATCCTACAAATGGTGTCATATTGCTCTTACAAAAAATATTTCATATTTTCAACCTATGTACGTTCCATATTAAAGCAAGTTGACACCTGTCCATTTTGTGAGTTCAAAGTGAAATAAACGGAGTCGTTATAATTCGGTCATTATGAGTTTTTGGCATGACAATGACTTTTAGAACTTGACAGCGAAACTAATTACGGATGGGTCACCATTGAAATAAAAAAGTTCATCAATTAAAGCTTCGTCTACACTTGTCATTCTCAAAAACAAACACGGTTGGTATAAGCATAGCAAGGTAGGTACTTACAATTTGTGTTAATTCCGTAATTGGTTTGTTGTGGTGATTTGTTGGCGGTGGTGATGGAGATGATGATGATGACGATGTCGAATTTGTGAGTTTATTATTCCTTGGGGGTGTTGGCGGTGGCACCGGGCTCACCTGATTCAAATTGGTGCCGCTGCAATCTTTCGAGTTGCGATTTGGCGAGAGCCGTGAAGGAAAGCTTAGAGTTTTGGTCCACTGCGCGAGACTTCGAACCATTTTGTGGCTATGTTTAAGTTTTTCACTTGGATTGGGAATGATTTTTTTTTTTATTTTTAATATCAGTTTCACTTTGAAAACTCCACTTTTGTAAATGAGTCGTTTTTGATATCGCACTTTTATCTCTAGTTCACTAAAATTAAGTTTGAGTTATTTTTTTGTTTGTTTGAAAAAAAATTAACGCGATCGTGTTTCACAATAAAATTAATTCCAAACGAGAATATGAAAAGAGACACAACCAACTTTAATGACTGACGAAAAGCAACTGATTTCTAAATAAAACAGACGACCATGTATTGGGTCTGTTGTATTTTTTCTGGCAGTGTACTCTGGCGCAAGAATGGCTGCAAAGTAGATACTGATTGAATGAGTTTGAAAGAAAAATTGAAATGGAAATCGAATGACAGAGATAGACGCCCACTTTGCACGACATTTTTATGACAGCAAGAGGGAGAAAACATTAACTATACAGGGAATATTTTTATCATTTTCTTCTTCTCATCTATTCGTACAATTTTGAAAGTTGCTATTTCAACTTCTTGTAGGCTGCACAAGCAGGCTGCACACATTTTTGTATTTCTTATTTTTCTACCGTTGTTCGTTTTTATTGTATACCTATATACAATTTTCGGTGTTGGAGTTAATTGAAATGTGTGATATTTTTCTATCCTCTTCTCTTTTTTAACAAAAGCAAAGGAAAGAGATGGTAAATAAAAAAATTTGGCAGATGTGCAGCATTTTTAACACAAACTAGCTCTGCATGTTTGCAACCAAATAATAATGCATGCAATTGGCTTTTCGTTTGATAACATGCCCGCAGTTGGACTTTTAAAAAATTATTGCTCTTTGGCCTTCACCATCCACCCTCTTCTTCTTCTTCTTGATTGTTATGATTATGATTGTGTGTTGTTGTGTGTTTTTTGAATTTTATTTCCCCTTTTTCTTTTGTTGATCAGTCCTGTACTTTTTTTTTGCTGTTCGATTTGATATCGGTTTCGGTTTTCCTTTTTGATGTGTGCAATGTGCATAGTTAGGAAGAAAACAGCAGCCTCAACTTTATTGCGGGTGAATTGTTTTTCCGTTTATCTACTCTCTTCTCCTACGTTACCGCTACGACTTGCGATGAAAATATTTTTTTTTTGATAAAATTTGCATAATGGATAATATAATTTGAGGAGGTCATCGGACAATATGGTCGAATAAGAGGGAAGCTGATATAATAAAGGCATTCTGTCTGTTTGGTAACTAGAAACATCGTATGACGTACGATTTGACTTTCTGTCAAATCCCATACAAATTTTTGACAAGTAGCCAAAAGTAGCAGGAAGTCGCAAGTTAACAAACAGACATACTTATTACCTATAGTGAGTGAGTTTTCATAAATGTTCAATGATGCAGTGATGTGCATGCTGCAAAAATGAAATTAGAGGCATACCTGCCTATGTACATTATGCATCTAGAAGACGTAGGTACCTTCTGGTTCTGATACCTTCGATTTTGTTGGAAATAGGGATTAGAACATCCCTCATGAAATGTTTTTGGCTGTCACATTTGTTGTTATTGCTTTGTACTCCAATGACGTAGAAGTGGCGGAATCTTGTATTTTCAAGCAATCATGATGGCCCATATAACTCTGTTCGTTTACTTCCTAAAACTGTCAATTTCTACCAATTTTAGTTCAAAGTTCTGTCAAATATCATATTATAATTAGAAGTGACTCTAGGAATGCCAATTCTAAGAGTTTTGGTTTATTAAAGTACTGTTTATGCAGCCTCGCAGGGCCAGGGCCCTCCGCCGGTGGGCATACTTCAGGCATAAATGATAAAAAATGTAGGTAGGTATAGGTATTTGCTTTTTTTTTTTGCGCGAACTGTAATACTGTTTCAGGTGTATTCCAGATGGAGTTTTATTTTAAATTCTTTAAGCGTGTTAGTTAGAAATGGTTTTAAATTGAGTTATTTAACTGCTTTTTAATTGGAAAATAGATAAGTATCGTGTTAATATCTCAACATTTAACATTTTTATTTGACTTTTATTAAAACAAATATTTATAAAAAAAAATTTGTAATCTCTTATGTCATTTGAATTACTTAGGTATAGTTTTTTAGTGCGAGATTAAAGTTAAACCCGAGTTAACTCATCAAATTTGGTGAGTTACACAGGATTAACTTAACAAATGCAACAACAACGAGTTTGTTTAGTCGTTCCCACCTCTGTGGGTGAATTTATTTTTTGAGTTAGCTAAATCTGGTTTAATTCACCACTGAAAAACTGGCCGTTAGAGGTAGGTAGGTATCATACAAAAATTCAAAATCCTATTTCCGTTAGGTAGGTATAGGAGGGTAAGTACCTCTGTTTGAATTTATCCTCAAAAACACCTTGAAACGCGCCAACTTTTCCTCAACTAACCTTATTTATCAGATTATTACAAATTTGTCTGATTTGAACTCGTAATCATCAAAAGGTGCCTATCTTCCAGCTGCTCTTATCTTCTGTTTCTAAGAGTCAGCGCATAAGGTTGCAAAAGTGTGGTAGATTGGTGCAATTTTTATTTATGGGGCTCGGATTTTTTTGTTGAGTTTGAAAACTATAGCCATTTCATTGGATTGTTATCCATATCCATAACTGGCTGTATTTTATTAGAAAAGAGGAAATTATCTAGGTAACCAATTTTTTTTTCATTTTCAGGTAGGTAGGTATACCTACCTAGGTGTCCGAGTGTTCCTATTTCTAAATTCGATTTGTTCTACTTTAATCTTTGATTTCGCATACGACAGTTTATTTATTAGTGTGTCAGTTATTATTGTTTGGTTTCCCCTGTTGTCCGCTACCTTTGGTTAAGGTGACGAAGAAATCGAGTTCTTTATCATCTGCTTTCCGTTATTTTTATTTCAAATCACACACGACTATACCTATACATACAAGAAAAAGATTTAAAGAAGATGAAACACATAAATATAATGGGAAATAACAAAAATAACCACCATAAAAAAAACTAGACCAAACCAAACCCATCTTTACAGTAACTGTTTATTGAGACTTTTAACCAGAGAAACCTTTGCAGACGTAGAGAGTTACAAAAACCCAAACTGTTTTGATTATTCAACCTTGACAAGGCCGTTGGCGGATGAACTTATTTTTTTTTTGTACCTAATTCGAATTTGAATTGCCCACGCCTTCATGGTTTTCGTTTTCTCTTTTTTATCTTTAGGTATGCTCCTCCTACACATGGATTTTTATTTATTGCATTTCATTGTGTAGATACCTAGATATATATTTACTCGGGAATTGGGTCCCCAACATTTTTTTGTTAATGAACTTTCTTACAATTTTGCAAGTAAAATACATTAATAAACTTTGTGTTCCGTGAAAAAAAAAGGAAAATATTTCTATTTTATTAAGCATACAATTAGATCAACTCAAAATGAAAATATTTAAAAAAATAACTCCCCGACGGGGAATTGAACCCCGGTCTCCCGCGTGACAGGCGGGGATACTGACCACTATACTATCGAGGATATGAATATAAGTTTTCGAACAGTTTTTGTGGAAGTTTCAAATCAATTGATTCTGTTTCCGTACAAAAATTAATTAGTAACAAAATTTAAGAACAAATGTAGTCATATATTTGTAAATGTTTTTAAATTCAATTAAATTTTGGATCTGATCGAACATCGTGCCGGTATTCGTTTAGTCACTGAACGAAAAGTTCGTTCAGAACAATACGGAGCAGCATAAATTCTTGAAAAATCAAAGAACAAATTAGAGCAAAAAATGCAATACTGATAGACTGTGCGTACTAGCTCTTGTAATTGTAGTCCAAACCGCTTAGAACTTGGAAGATTTACAGTCACTTTTATATACTTACCAATATACCAAAGTGTATCTATCTTTAGACAACATTTCAACTCCAAATCCTTTTTCCAAATGCAAATTCATTTGAAATAGGGTACGTTCAACGCATTATGTTTTACATCTGAACTTTCAGATTTCTGAATTTTTGGAGCTTCTGATTAGCCAGCTGCCATAAAAAGCACAGATTAGCCACATGAAGATGAGAATCTTTCGTACGTTTCACCCTCCAAAACCCATTTGTTTACATTGTTGTATTTGTAATTTCTTCCCGCGTCGATGAATAGATGTGAACTGCAACAACAATTTAACCAGGTGTGTGAAGATCCCTACTGTCTATGTGTGAGGTTTTTATACACACATTCTCATTTTTTATCTGATAACTGCCAGTTCAAGCTTGTAGGCAAATAAAAATGGCTGCCGGGGATTCTCATCTTCATGTGGCTAATCTGTGATAAAAAGTTAGATGACTTTTAATGACTTTTAGTTACGTTTCATCTGAATTTTCAGCCGAAAATTCTCATCTGAAAATTCAGAATAAAGTGATAGTGGTGGGGGAAATTTTGAAGTACTATACATAGAAGTTGAACTTTATGATTTTCACTCTGGTTAGTTGTTGATTTGTGATGATTAATTTTCATCACGAACAAATTAATACTTTTTTACCAATTGTTTATTGATAAGTGAGTTTTTAAATCAAAAGATTGACTGTTCTTAGAAAAATGTTCCCAGAATTCTCCATCGCAATATTGTGGAATTATTTTTTCATTGAACCTTACTACTATTGAACTACTGACGCTTAATTTTTAGTTTAAGAATATAATTAAAGTTCTATTTTATATCGTTTTAATGTAGGTAAATCATTTAGGTAAATGCTAGCATTTGACACAGCAATTTTCAACTGAAAATTCAGATTTTTTGTGCGTTCAACAACATAAATTCAGATCTGAATTTTCAGATTTTGTGATTGAACGTGCCCATTGACAGATTACAGGTATATCTGTGCAAATATGCGAGGACACACATTTAGAAAACTATTGAAATGCATTTTAAAATAAGCAGATGTTCAACTATTTGCACAATAACTAGCTGGATAACTAAAATCTTATTTATTAGTTTTCCATAGAACACTTTTGGATAGATGTTCAACTAGCGACATCTCCTTATTTATAAATACGTATATATCCTCATATAAATATAAGTACATATTCACTGTAATCTGTCAATTTCGTGAATTTTTGGATATGCTCAATGAACATATCATTCATTTTACCTGCTTTAGAATAGGTTTGGATAACCAATTGCAGTGTCTACTGTCTAATTATAAGCTTGAATAGAATTGAACAGCTGTCTAAAGTAAGCCATACATTGGAATAGGTTTATAAATAGGATGAGACTAGAGACATGCCAATTTATAACAGTTATAATAGTTTTTCGCCATTAAAAGTGGGGGTACGTTAACGCGCGACATGAAAAAAAAAACTCTTGCTGCCTGAAGTATGCCCACGCCCCACAGTACCTACTTTTATAAACCAAATTTGTTATAATTGGCATATGTGTAGAGTCACTTCCTTATAAATAAGACACACTGTCCAAGAGTATTCTATAAGGAAATCTAATAATACGATTGTAAATTTAAAACGCACCGGTAACACCATTTTCTTTGGGATAAGAGCTAAGCCTACCGAAAATTCCATTCTTTTCGTCTAATTTCATTTCAGCTTAAAAAAAACATACCAATTGTTTCATGAATTAAATATTGTTTGTCTGATCCCAGTGTGTTTTCAGCCTAAAGCAATTGCAATCAAACACCTTTTTAGACTTTTGACAACAAATTGACAAGATGGAAATTGGATTTGACATTTTTTATAAAAATTGTGGATTAATTCTTGTTCCATGTTAGCACTTCTGGGGCACTGAGTTGCTCTGAACTCGCTATGAGGTGTAAGAATTATTCAGACCTGACAAAATTCAAATCAGCTGTTGGCATTAAGGCAAGAAGTGTAGCTTCCACAAGTATAATGAAGTGGATGATAAATTTAGATGGTAAATATTAGATATTTTGCTATTTATTTGATTCATAATAATTATCTATTATAGACGAAATGACAAAATATACACTGGTCTATGAAAAAAGGAAATCTGTGGAAATGGAGTTCTCATGATCAACTTGTAGGTTGTAGCAGTAGTGGTGTTCGATGTTAAATAAAACCCGAATAGTTCTGGGTTTTTTGACAGTTTATTGACATTCTCCTGGTCGCTCTGGGGCAGAAAACATCGAATAAACCTATTGACTCCAACGGTTATAGCCCAGTGTTGCAATTTGAAAGTCCTTTTGTGCCTGATTACACGGTTCATTTTACTGAAGAGCGCATCGGTGAGACAGGTAGATTTTATGTGCGTAAAAAAGAGAAGGTAGATTGCACCCAAATTTCACCGATGCGCCAGTTTCATTCAATATTTTCGGATTCAGCATGAAACGTGTGAGTGAGATATATGTGGATTTTTAAGGGTGTGAGACAGGGAAGTGTAGATAGAAATGAAAGGATTTTTCTTCATCGTGTAATCACGAGTTCAGTAAAATGACCTTCAGCATTAAGCCCCATGTAATCAGGCACTTTTAATCGTACTGAAGAGAACTGCAGCTTATTTCTGAAAACAGTTTATATCACTTTTGAAAAAGAAAATCAAGATGGTTTGACGTTTGAGTCATTTTCGACCATATCGACCTGACGATTATTTCAAATAAAGTATTTCATATTGGGACAACTTATTTTTTTGATTTTTATGTATTGGAGAAAACTCATTACCGTTGATGGTGGTTTTATCTTTCTTCATAGACTTTTCTTTTTCTTTTCTATGATGTTGCTTGATAAATTGACAAATTAAATTATATTTTTTTGTTGTAAAGAAGGACAAAAAGACAATGTTAGTATGGAATTCCAGTTTGAAATTCCAAAGTGTAGTGTTACAATTTCGTCTTGGGCTTCTGTGTTCTACCTTTTGTTCGATACAACACTTCATCTTCTTTACTAACACCATCGATTAATTAAGTTTATTCTACCTTCAACTTAAGACTTTCGAACTATTATAATTGGTACAAAGATAAGAGAACAAAAGATGTAAAACATGACTTTTGTATCCAATCAACATCAAATTTCAAATTAATGCTCCTTTCAATACATTGTTTTACTATAATTATTTAAAAAAATATCGAAACAACCACAAAAGAGGTATCTCACAGGTAACAACACCAACACCTAAGGCCAGCGATTCTTGTAGTTTCCTAATAATAGGATGTTTTCTAGATGTCGTTACAATGTAGCTTCATTTCAAAAGGAAGCCGTCATCAATTTTGTTACATGTGTATTTTCAGGTGATCCAAATGGGCCTTCATCAAACACCCAAGGCGATGGCCTGACCCGTATCTTGTTACCATCACAGACTGCACCTGTATAGCATTGTAATGTGCGATCCTACATCCCAAATAAACATCCATATTTCAAAGTTTATCCAGGTTTTTTGACCTAGGAAACACTTTATATGAGTCAATCTACTCACAATAGAATGTGGTCCACGATATTCAATGCCGCGCTGCTCGATATCATTTTTATATACCTAATTTTACCTGGGGTTCCTTTTTTTGATTCGTTCACCTGTCCACTTTTTATGGTGGAAACTGGATGTTGATTATTATGAAACCATTATAAGCGCATGTAAATATTTGTGTCCTTTCTTGTCGGCTCGACGACTCGACAGGTCCTTAATAGCTGCACCACCACACACGACACACCAAACAACTATACGATAACTATGTCGTCGTCGGACGGAAGCAGGTGTGGCTGAGGTTAATGTCCACATATAAAACACAATAAAAGAAAGAAAACACAAATTGACGCATAAAAATAGGCGAGTCTACGTCTCTGGTTGTTGGTTGATGTGCCTCGCTAATTTCATTAATTCCATTCATATTGTTCGCAATACACATTCATCGACGAGGAATTTATATATTTTTTGCGACCGCACTGAATGTGATGTTAAACTACTGGTAACTGGTTTGAAATTTGAATGAAGTCGTTGGACAAGTTTAAAATGTGGATCATTTGCATTCGGTTATAGAGTTACAGTGATGGTCTAAGTCTAAGTGTTTGGGTTAAGCCGGCTATATAGTATATTTTATTTTTAATGGATTTATAATTAAAATCAATTATCCTTGTAGAAGGAGAAGCAGAACGATTTGAATATATAGATATATGTAGGTACCGCCTCTTACTAGAACCTTTTTTTGGGGAGAACTAAAACTTGTTCATGTTGGATGCATGATGTCATCATACTTAGGTATTTAATCCGAATTCCTAAATAAGTCAGTAGTCGGGACCGGGATTGGGAACTGATCATGATCTTGGTTAATCAGAAGCATACAGACTTCGAGTGAGAATGAAATTTCCTCAGAAAAATGTCAATAATAATACAACTTTTTATCATTAACGTCTTGACACTAAGGTCTGTTTTTCAGTGCGAGATTAAAGTTAAACCCAAGTTAACTCATCAAATTTAGTGAATTAACTGAACAAATGCTTTTGATGTTTTATGCAGTGAGTTTGTTAAGTGTTCCGCATGCATTTTCCACCGAAAAACTTCTTCCTCAGTTCACTGTGGGTTAATTAACTTCAAGAGGTATCTAACTCTGGTTTAACTCACCACTGAAAAACTCTGGGCCTTAGTGAGTTAACTCAGGATTAACTGCGAACAGATGCTTTTGATGTTTTATACTTACACCGAGTTTGTTTAGTGTTTAGTCGTTCCGCATACATTCTTCACCGAAAAACTTCTTCCTCAGTTCACTGTGGGTTAATTTAATTCAAGAGTTTAACTCATCACTATAAAACTCGGCCTAAATCAGGATCCGTAAATGTAAAACTTTAAACTTTACTGCGATGGAAAACGATGTTATGGCGCAAATTACTTCTTTGTTATCGATATTTTGTATGAAACATCAAATTATTAACTGTGATGTAATCGATAACTCCGAATGTAATTTTTTTCGTCAAATTCCGTTCGGACTTGCATAAAAACACGCTATAGACTGTCAACTGGAAAAAATTTATTTAAAGGATTCGAGTAGGTATCTGTTTTAAAACTGCGTCAGGTCCGTCAAAACATCTTGCTATAGAAAACCCATCAGTCAGCCCTATCACGAATTCCATCGTAATCGAAAACTTGTTACGAATCCCTAAAAAAAGTATCACTTAATCCATCGTATAGGAAAATCCCATACCTACGAATGGCCATTACGAACGGATTCTGTGATAGCTTTTTTTCGGGATTCGGAAAGATTCTGAGTACGATGGAATTCGTGATAGGGCTGAGTAGCTTATCATTTAGCACAAAATAAGCAAGATAAACCAAGTTGTTAGTAGGTACATTAGTTAATAGTTTTCGAATGAATCATAATCCAGTCTAAAAGCTACTCAACCATTCTTATCTTTTTTCTCCAAAAAAAAAAAAAAAACAAAACAGGGTGCTATCAGTACGATCTCTATCTCAGCGTCACTAAAATATTCTTATCTACAAATCTTATCTTCTTCGTCAGAATTCACAAGGCTATAGGTATAGGTACTTAAGTAAGTATATTATGAATCATTACACTTGTCAATGTTATAGGTATCATCGTCAGTCTTATTGTTTAATCCTCTCTCATTCTCCGGTCCAGCTTGTGTGTTATAAAACCATCATCCGTAAATTTGATGTCAATATTTACACCCAGGTATGAAAAACAGTGATTCTTTCGTTAGAGAATGCGACAACCCGCTGGAATAATTCTTCACACTTGATTACGTCGTTGTCGTCAGTCGGTATTATTCTTTGGGTTTTTACCACACAGACGATCAAACACGTAGAAATAGATTTATATTCAGCCGCGTGCTTCTCTTTTTTTGGGTTTTATAGTTTTATGCTTCATTATGAGATACAATTTACTTCCTTGGATGATACGGAATTTCTATAGAAGCAATCTATAAAACTTCTGTTTGCCGAGAATTGAGGACAATTGTTAAATCCTGCTGCATCCTGTTAAAGATATGTAGTTTTTAACTGACTATAATATATGGCATATATAATACACTATCAGCGCGCCTTTATTTTTGCCACCCAGAATGCATACATCAGGTACAAATTTCGTATCCTTGTGCTGACTGCTGACCAGAATCCGGTTTACCTCATGCCAATGAAATTGGGTGCTGATTGCCATGCAATTTCATAAAAAAGAAAAAGTTATTATATTCTCCGCCAAGGACACTCCAAGATAAAAACGAGGAAGTCAAGTTGAGAGAAGTGTGTATAGGGAAGAAATTTTCAATATTGAAGATTCTCTCTCTATTATCCAAGACTGGCACTTCAAATCCTCATCTTACTTAGGTATTAGGTACTTATTTAAAATTCGATCTTAAGTGTATATCCCTCTGCAGCTGTGTCACTTATTTATTCACTCTTTGGGAGTTCTTAAGTGGGCGCCAATTTAATTTATTTCTTCTGGACATTAATCAAATTACATAAAATGATTCTTATCTTGATCCCCCTAACGAATCGAACTGCAACAGAAGACAGAACACACAGCACAGTGGCGCTTTATAGAGGAAAAAACAATTAAAGAAATCGAACAAAAAAAAAACAAGTCTCTAATTCTTCTATCTGAGTGTTCTGAAGTCTGTCTGACAGCTCAAGCTGTCAAAGATAATACTCAATTCCTCAACAGAGACGTTGCGGCGCAACGTAACGCAAGTGTTTCAAAAGATGACGAAGATTAATAAGTTATTCTTATAGCATAGTGCCATTGTCATCCTGCAAGACACTTGGGGCTTTATATAATAAACCTAATGCTTACATAATTGGAATTTAGGATCGAAAATGCATTAAAATTTTGTCTTGGATATGTAATTAAATTATATATGTTAAAGATCAAATTGAAATAAAGATTGGGGATCGTTTGTTATTAATGACTTTTGAGTTTAAGTGTACTACTGGTCAATCAATAAATCATTTTCTTATCGTGTTATCAAAATTCAACTATAGGTAAATTTCAATGTTAACTTTTTTTTTACTAAATTTAACTAGGTACCTACTTATCGATGTGTGGTAGGTTAGGGACACCTTTTTGACATCAAGACATTTTAGAACAAAAAGTATACAAGTAGAGATGGTATCGTAATCCCGCACTTCTTGTTAAATATAATGAGTGAACAAGAAAATAAAATAAGATCAGATAAGATAATATAACTGTACCACCAAAAAAAATTTCAAATTCAAGGAAAACTAACTTTCCTTTTATGAGAGTTTTTTTAAGAGAATTTTCTAGAAGGAATATCTGAATTTTTGTATAGAAAACGGCTCTAATACCTACTTGATTATTTATTTATCCACAAAAAAATACATTGAAATTGTTGATTTTAAAGGAAAGATACCTATAAAGTAGTAGTAGTCGTGAATTAAATTTTTATTTTTTTAATTTCTGTTTAATCAATAAAAAAAAATGTAAGTGTATTTCAGCTGGACTGATATCTGTAGTGCTTTTCACCTTTACATAAAGATCGAAGAGTTAAGTCAAAATTCCAGATGGTATGTTCTCGTTGTTTCTATAGATTTGTTCAGTGACAAAAAAGTTAGATTATAGAAGAAAACAGAACAGCACAGATTCGTGAAAAACCTCAGAACAGGAAATGGCTACCTTTAGCTGTCATAAATAAACGTCTTAAAAACAATATAACTTTATTAAAAAAGAATCAGAATTGATGAAAATTAACTTTTAGAAGAGGTTCAGGAAAAATTTATCCAAAAAATAAACTATTTTCATTTAAAAAATTACAACAGCTGATATTGACACTTCTCACAAATCTATTCTAAGTTGTTCTACCTGAAAAAAAGAAAATCCTGTTCTTAATTCTTCGAAAGTGCTCCAGACAAACTCATTACGGCAAACAGAACAGTTTAGAAGAAAAACTTCCTCATTGAATAGAAAAAAGTTGTACTTTTCTGTTCGAAATTATCCTAAGCTGTTCCGGAAACTGTTCCCAGCTGTTCCGATCAGTCTCGTTGAACAAACCTAAAAAAACTCGTGTGCTAAAGGCTTTACTTTAAAAAAAAACAACAACATTTGTTTTCCGTACTGCGAATTTGCTAAATTTTAACAAATTTCGAGCAATTTAGAAGATATACCTATACTGGATTAACTCAAGAATAAATCCAACAATAACACAGCAACTTAGAAATTTAATTAAAAACTGTTTTAATTCAAACGAGTTTTGTACATTATTTTCATTAAAACTTTATATTCTGAGCGCAGTAAGTAACAACCCACTCTAGAATGTGAATAAAGTTTTATAAACCATTACAAGTATTAAAATTAGAACATTAACTGAACGTGGGATTTCCTATAATTACAGTAATTTCTTATTCAAAATTAAAAACCCACAGAATTCTTTAAACCTATAACTTAGCCACAATAATGACCTTTCCACACATGCTAAAGCCCATCCCACCTACAATTTGTCAATATTATTATCATCCATTCCACTCATTAACCTCTTGCATTTCAAATCCAGACTGCAACTTTTTTCCGCTGGACATGGACTGCATGACCGGACCGGATTTATATTGTAATAAATTATATTTAATCAAGCCACCAATAAACGGCTAATCAACCGAAAATTAAACAACATAACTTGAATATTAATTCACAGTTTAAATTATAATATCTCTCCACATAAAATTTACAAACGTTTCGTAATGAATTCGCCTGGTTTGTTAGCTTGTTCCCTCTGGCTCTGCGCCTATCGCGCTTACTCACGATTTTCCAAGCGCCAATCTCATGAATTCTTCTCAACTAGGTCGTTACACTACCGACTGCCGCTGCGCTGCTGATACCGTGAAGTTTTCATGGTGTATTTGGCTAGAATGAACAGCGCAGCGGCGGCGGCGGTCTTCAAATGTCAAACCGTTCCATGGTAGCCATAGCCAAGACCAGCAGTGCAGTGCAGTAACCACCAATAAAATTCCACTACTGCCGTGCAGCAACCATCACGGTCGGTCGGTGCAATAAACAAGACGAAGGCGTTGAGTGGACAAATCGCGACTTCGCAGGTAGACCACATGAATGCCAGACTCTGCCACCATAAGGTGCTTGGGGTTGCTGTATTCGACTTTCAAGATTTTCAATAAGACCCCAAGACAGTGTTTCTGTTTCCAAAGTAGGTACACACTCTCATGAATGATAAAACTGTTTGGAATGTTTTATGCTCGATCTAATGTTTGGCATCAAACCTTTAACGAGTCTCAGAAAATTTGGACTGTAGGTAGGTAATTGGTATCTGTTTCTGTATCTTTTATTAATATTATGAAATCTTTTGGACCTGTGATCATTATTCTACTCTCATCTGTCCGACACGTCAATCCAATTTTCTAATTCTGCCATTCAATGAACGAACGAAAATTATCTGCTGCACTCGAAATGAAGTCTTTTCCCAGACCATTTGGTCGATCTTCAGTTGTATGAACTGCATACATACGTACGGTGTGTGTGTGGTGATGGTGTTTTTGATCTTTGGACGAACTCTCGACCGAATTTACGTGAGAGCAGCATTAAGTCTTTCGGAGCTATCTGGGTATCTGCGACTGCTGGCTGGAGAAACGTTGTGAAAATGGTTTTTGCATTTTTCTCAAACAATCAAAATGATGGTCAGGATTGTAAATAGATGATACCAACTAACCAACCACCCAATTCCTCTGGTGCAAGGTGGAGAAATTGATTGATTCGTTTTAGATGGCATCACGGATATCAGTTTGCAATGGGATGTAAATTAGTATTAGAAATTTCGACTCATTCAACAAAAGAAGAAGAAGAAAAAGACTATTTAGGAATTTCATGTGCAGTGAACCAGAAAGTGTAATTTATTTTTTTTATTTTAGTCCCATATTTTTACATCATTTGGAAAACCATACTTGGTTGAGCAGCAATATTGTAAGGGGTCTCATAAGACTTAAGTCGAATACCTAATTATACATATTCAGTCATCAACTAATTGGGTTTATGACTTTTACTTTTGTTTTCATTAATTTGACACGCTCGAACCATTTTTAATAAAAAAAATTATTCAAATTTTGCACTTTCTAGTTTGATGTCATTATATTTTTGTTGATTTAAAATTTTTGTCAAATTAAAAGACTGAACAGATAAAGCCTCTCTTTTTGCAGCGAAATTAATTTATTCTTTTTGTGACCTCAATTTTTGTTTTGTTTGTCCAAAAGAACGGGAATGGAAGTTTTACTTTCGTTGATAATTCTTTGTAATGCAAAAATTAAATGTTAATTTTAGACCGAAAGGTAAAAAACATTATCTATATACATATATAACAATGGATCGTAGTGTGATCGAATGCTTAATACTTGAAAACGACTGGAACAAATTGGATACTTCTTTGTTTTATTTTGTTCGTAATTGCTCCGCAAAGGCTTAGTAAAAAAGAAAAGTCTAAAAATTCTCAACAGGTGGCGCTGTAGGCAAATATTTCCGCAGGCAGGTGGCTCTGTAGGTGGTTATGAAATGGCTTTTGCGATATTCTTTTCATTTTTTGTTATTAGTAGGGTGCAATGGGGTCAACATTAAATAATTGTCCGATTTAAGAATTTTTTTTTTGGCCTTAGGTATATTCTTTTTCATAACTTTAATATTTTTATGGTGAAATGAGGTAAACAAAAAAGTTCTGATTTGAGAAATTCCTTTTCTTTTGTTCAAAAAGGTTTTTCTTAGGAAATAGCTTTGGGAATATTTTTTTTTCAAATATTGTAATTTGTAGGGTGAAACGGGTTAAAAATAAAAAAAAAACTATTCGATTTAAGAAATTTTTTTAGCCTTTTGAAAGTTTTTTCTTAAGTGGATGGCGTTAGGGATTTTTTTTAGAAAATTGACATTTACAGTGTGAAATAGGGTAAAAATGTAAGTGTCATCTGATTTCAAAATTTTGTTTTGTGTTTAAAAGGTTATTTAAAAAAAATTGATATTTATAGAGTGAAACGGGGTAGAAATAATAAAGTGGTTTTTGATTACAAAAATTCTTTCTGTGTTGGGAAAGTAATAAAGGTTGGACTAAGAGGATTATGTTTTTACATATTTAGCCAATCATAACATGAAGTAGGTTAAAACCCATCTTTATGAGCTTAAATATTTATTTATATTTTCTTTTACGTTTTACGTATTTTCTTTTTTTAGGTTACGTTTGTCCACCCGTGCGAAGCCGGGCGGACCAGCTAGTTAATTTATAGATTTTGAATAGCAGGCAGAGCAATTATAATTGGTTTCAATTATAATTGTTTCGTGCACTGAGTTTAAATTTGACATTAACTGCATCTCGTACCTAGGAGCAATTCGAGAAATTTGTATTTAGATTAGATCTGTCAAAAGCTGATTTTGACAAGTTTTGCATTTCGTAGCTCAATTTTTCAGGTTGAGGTCAAAGTTGTGCATTCTTCAAAATATGAGTTTTCCGAAATTCTGCGAATGATAAAAGAAAAAGGTTTTGTGATGCCTACTTTCATTTCAAAATAATATTTGTTTTATCATTTGATGGATTTTAGAGTTAATTATAACTGAGTTAAAAATTCGATTCTTTGTGGATACAAAAATCGACAAATTGGAAGCCAACATTTTTAGTGTAATTGATAATAATTTTCAACTAATCACAAAGATATTGGAACATTGTGTTTTTATTTGGATCCTGAGCTGGAATAGTAGGTATTTCTTTAAGTATTTTAATTCGTGCAGAATTTATAAGAAAATTCTTGCAAAAGTGCTCGAAAACTTTGTCTGGCTGATGAAATTCATTAGATCCAGTCGTGGTGAGCATATATTATCGAAATTGCGTTTAAGAACTAAATGCAGAATGTATTCTCACGATTGAACACAATTAAATGACTTTTTAATGAAATTTCCGTATGTTTGTTATTCAACATCAAAGTTCGTACATACGGGCTTAATAAAACACCCTGTACGAGTACATCCACTCCCGAAAATTTCAGTCGGCATTAAGACAAGTTGAAATTCGAATTATTTGAAACGGTACCTTCTATAGTTAATATACTGTGTCTGAAAGCCTGGTACCGGAAGCTAGTTCCCAAAAATAAATACCTTACTGAAAAGGACCTGGGCCAAACTTAGCAAATAAACAAAGTTTGGAGTATGGTCTAGGATTCTCATCAGGTTTGCCACGTGTACCAACGATTCAACCCCACACAGCAAAATCGTCGACGTAATATCATGTTCAGCCTATACTTACGCATAGAAATACTTATAAGCCCACCATAATGGGTGTTTTTCTTTAAACCCAATACCAATAGCCTTTTCGGAAGAACAATACGATACATGAACAAAAATCCAGAAATATTTTTCTGTTCTTTTCAGAACAAGAACTATTATTTTGACGCAACTCAAACTCCCATATAACGTCAGTGGTCTGTTCTTTTTCTAACAATAGTTAACTATTGTTGTTATGTCAAAAAAAATTGTTGAAATGTCATTGTTAAACATTGTTAGGATTTTACGTTTTCATTTAGGAACGATATATTGTTAGGTATTGTTGATCTGTCAAGCGAATATTAATGAAAAATAAAAAAAAATATTAATATTTTCATTTTTATGGCACAAAATCACATTTGTTGCAATGTGAATTCTGTTTTCTCATTTTCAACTGGAAAAAATGCATTTTAATCTTGTTCGTATTTCTTACTTCACAAAAAGCACCAAATATTTTATTTGTTTTGTAAACAAATCGGCTCAAATGTGTACTTTGACAGATCAACACTTTCAATTCATATCATGGACATGAGTTGAAAATAGTTACAAAACGTAACTATTTGACACTCCAAAATGAATTTAGGAACGATGTTAATGTGTCAAATAGTTACAAATCGTAAATATTTTTGATTAAAGGAACGACAATAGTCAACTATTGTTAACAATAGTTAACTTTAGTTAGAAAAAGAACGGACCACAGACAGTTAAATCTGTCAAATTACAAACTGTCAGTGATGACATTTATATTCGGTAGCCTTTGCAATTAAATCGTGATGACATACACGCTTCAACTTCAAAAAAGTTACTAAATTTTAAAAACTCAGATCTAAAATATTATGGTTCAAACTTATGGCGCCAAACTTATAAAGCTGTGTTCAGAGATGGGGCTCATTTTTGACTCAATGCGAAAATAATTGCAATGAAATTATTGTGGTCTGTGGTCTGTGGGCTGATGGGGACATATTGGACCATTTTTTATCTTCAAAAATGAAGCAAATAAGCGTGACAACTTATCCGAACGAATTTGACACATGCATATAATTAACAATTTCTCATAATGGGCCTGTAAAATGGACTGCAAGATCTTGTGATTTGACCCCTTTTGATTAGGTATTTTTTTTTTGATGAGGCCTCTAGTCTACACTTAAGACAAACGAAACAAAAATCGACGTATTGGAAGCCAACATTTTTCGTGTTATTTAGTTCATACGGCCACAAAAGCGAAAAAGTGTATCTCAAATGACGAATTCATCAGATTCAGTCAGTGGTTGGCTTTTGCTCGAAGTTGAGATTAAGAACAAACAAATGAAATTTCATGTGTTTTTTTCAAAATCCAAGTAAGTTGCGTGGCTTTAAGAAAAACACCCTGTGCCTGTACATACAGCATCCACTAATTCCAAAACTTTCTGTCGGCTCTTAAACTACAAGAAGGATTTAAAATACCTATAACGATACCTATTGTTGAAAACACTGTATATGTCTGAACGCCTGGTCCTTGAAGCTAGTTCCCCAAAATAACTGGTTCACTGAAAAGGACCCGGGCCAAATAATGCCAATAAACAAAATTAGGAGATTGGTTTAGAATTCTCAGGTGAACCTCTTTCAAAATGTTGAGTGTTTCAACGATTCAACCCCTCACAGGAGAACCGTCGTAATTTCTTGTTCAGCCTATACGTACGCATATAAATATGTACTTGGAAGCCCACGTCTACCCATATTTTGACTGTAATGGGTGTTTTTTTTTAAACCTAGTATTTATAGTCTTTTCGATTAGGAATTCGGATTCTGAAATAAAATCCAGAAGCATTTTCCTTTTCTTTTCAGAACAAGAACTCTATTATTTTGACGCAACTCAAAGGCCCATATAACTTCAGACAGTTATAGCTGTCAAATTGAAAACTGTCACTGATTACATTTTTATTCAGGAGGCCACATCGGTACCCTGTACGTGCACATCTACTCTCGAAATTTGGTGTCGGAGTTTAGATAACTAGAAAGATTTGAAATGATGCTAGTTGAAACACTGTGGCTGAACGCCTGGTACTGGAAGTTAGTTCCCAAAAATAACTAGTTCACTGAAAAGGACACGGGCCAAAAAATTCATCAATTAAACAAAATTGGGAGAATTGTTTATTATTCTCAAGTTTGCCTCTTTCAAGGGCATTTTTGTTCCATCCACTCAACCCCTCACAGCAAAATCCTTTTCGTACTTTCGTAGATCAAGTCTACGCATTTTTTGACTACCCGCATCCACTTCTAAAACTTGCTGTCGCCTCTAGATTCATGCACCCAGAGAGATACTGAAAAATTCGTAAAAGTTGTTGGATAATGGCATCGAATATAATATTAGAGCTTAAGTATATGAAGAAAATGAAATGCACGACTATATCGCATGAACTTGCTATTATGGTTCAAAGCTAGAATTTAAAATTTTAGCCAATGTTCAGTAACGTTGTGAATGATTTTTTTTTGGAGAAAAAGTGTAAAAAAAAGTCAAAATTAATAAAAAATTGATTTTTTTCTTTGTTTTTCTTATTGCTTGAAAAAAAATATCTATCAAATTTTGCTTATACTATTTATGCGCACCAGATTGTAGGTACAATTTAAAAAAAAAAAATGGCTCAAATTAAATTGGGCGCACGGACGCACAGATCCCCGAACGGTATGAAGAAACACACTTTTCCGGACTTCCAAAACATCGTAGTGTTAGTTTTGATTACAACCTCATGAAACTAAAACTTGCCCTATAGAATACAGGGTTGCCATGTCTTGAACTAGTTCGATAGCCCAATTTAAAAAAATTTTGCAGCTCAAAATCGGAGCTGAAAAAGTCGCTTAAATAGTAGCCCAGTACCAAACAACTAAATTTCGATAACTTCAATCACAATTTATTTTAAAAAAACAAACAAAATGAAATACGTTTTTTGTTCATTAACAATATTATCATATTTAACTGCGTTGAAAATCATTCTAATAAATGTGATACACTCATCAGAATCATCGGCATTTCCATCCTCGTGGTCATTGTTATCACATTGGTACATTGTTTGGTTAAATTTACTTATCATTTGAAATGAGAGTAAAAAGTTTTAACAGCAAATTTTTTTAACAAGTGGACTACGGTTGTTTTAATATTTCCTTTTCTTGACCTAAATTCCATTTAAGAGGAGTTGAAAAGTGTTTTATTTATTCGATTTAAAAATATCGCCCAATTATGAAATCGTTGCTGTCGGCAATTTTGGAAAAAGATAGCCCAATTTCCGACAAATAGCCCAATCTGGCAAGCCTGATAGACCAACTAAAAATAATTTTTGTACTATATATGCCGAAAAGAATTTTTTGGAGAACAATTAGGTATGTGTGGAAGGTGCAAGATACTTCAAAAAACTATTTTTTTCACAGTCTTAAATTAAAATACTTAAAAAACCCTATACGGATTCAGGGCATAAACGAAACTTCGGAGAAGTTTTTTGTGCGCTACCAAAGGGCAAAACCTTATTTGTCAATTTTTTTAAGTAAGCTCATTTCAATATTTACTATGAATCGAAGTTCTCATCGGTGGAATTCATCCTTCTCCCAACCTACTTAAATGATTTTTATTAAACTTTGCCTTTATAAAATATATATCTACGACAAAAAATTACAGATACATACCTTAGTAAAAAAAATTGTTTTTACTTACGGCCATATTATTCACTCGATTCATCCAGATTAAAAATTTAAATCCAGATATAAATTATACAAATTCAATGCAAATACATCTGTGTTTCTAGTGAATAGTATGGCGGTTATTGTTAGATTCCATATTAGCCTTAAGTCCAAAATAAATTATGAGGAGGGGTTAACTCCACTCCAGGGTGTTAACTCCACTTTTTGTGTTTATTTTGTATTTTATGTTTATACACTACGGAACACCCTATACATTTGAAACATTTCGAAGGTAGAATTTAGTTTTTGATTGAAAGCCAAAAACTGGATCTACCCATAGACATATAGTAGATATATCCGTTGTTAGGTTAGGACAAATCACTTCCCTACACATCATCATCACATATCTAAAACACTATATATACGGGATATGGGATGTTGATTGCTTGATGTGCACATCTAAAACGGTATACAATGTTCGCTACCATGTCTGAACGCCTGGTGCTCGAAGCCAGCTCACAAAAATAACTCGTTCTCTGAAAAGGACCCGGGCCAAATAATGCAAATAAACAATATTGGGAGTATGGTTTAGGATTCTCATAGGTTAACCTCTTTCGAAAGGATGTGCTGTGTACCAACGAACTGTATCTAACCCCACACAGCCGAATCGTCGTAATTTCCTGTTCCAGCCTATGCTGTTCTATACGAGCAGGACCGTATTTGTCATGATGAGAAGTTGATGCATAAATCTAAATAACAATAGGGTTGTTTGTCTATACAAATACATATAAGTTGCTTAAGTATAGAGAACGGTTACTTATTGGATTCAAAATTCCTAAGTGGAAATTACAACAAGTGACATTTCGGCCGTGTTTTCGTTCTTCTTCTGTCAATTAATTATGCTTACAAATTTTTTATAAATTTTAAAGAAATGTGTGTACTGTTAGTATAATCTTTAAAATCTTGAAAAAGATGTTTTAAAGAATTAAATATTCTACTTAATTTAAAATTGTTATATTGTTAAAAACGTCTTTTTCAAAATATTGATTATGTATATTCAATAGAATTCTTTTAATTGGTGGATATTGTCATACTCATTCCAATAACTGAATCTGGAATATTTTACTCCCAGGGAGCTCGGAAACACTTGCGTACCAAATTGGTGTATTGTTTTTAATCCACAACACTCTTGGTTCTATGAAATTAAAATATTTGTTTGCAGAGCGAATATTCCTTAAATTTCCAGATTCTGTAGTCCTGAATATAGCAAAAGTGAGTCTGACTCCCTCCGCACAGTATCCACACACACGAATGCGCACTCCATATTAAGCTGTCGAAAACATTATTAAGAAATAATTATAATGTTCTGAAATTTACGCCCAACGACTTATTGAAACAAAATAAGCCGAAAGAAAAATGAATTTAGGGTGTAAAAATTAAAAACACTCTTAAAAGAAGATCAATCCGTGAGAATTTTTAACTGTCACATCCCAAAGCCCAAGGAAGATCACATTTGGGTTTTAAAATTGATTTTTTTGGGAAAATCTTCTTCCCCTTCAATTTTCCAATAATTTTAAATTATGGGGCGTATTCATAGTCGTTTGCTAAACTCATGTTTTACTCATAAACTACAGGTTACGATCAAATGGATCAACGAATACAGCTCCTTTTTTTAACCGAATAACCTTCTATGTTTATTCAAACATAAGTTTATCGAGTTATTCAACTTCAAATATTAAAAGGGTAACCCATAGCAATAAAAATTTTTCATAAAAAATACAATTAAACTCAGGTTTAACATAGAAACTGTTTAAAAATGACTATGAATACGCCCCTATTTCTTTAACAACGCATTTAACTGGCACAATGAAGAGCAGTTTGTGTACATATACACAAGCTTATGTGTATATTAATAGGTACCTACTCCAAATCGGCATACATTTTTTTTTTAATTTTAAAGAAATTATATGTAAACAAATTATTTTTTAAGAAAAGTACGTTTTTTTATTATTGAGCTAAAATTTTTTAAAGAATTTGTTTTAGCAAATTAAAGAATGAGATGTATGCTTCTTTACCATTTTTTCAAATTTCGTATATCTTCACACACAAGAGCAAGTTCGTGCGATCCAGTCGTGCATTTCATTTTGCTTGTTACATAAACTGAAGTTTCCAGTATATTCGATGCCATCACATCATCGGTCGACTTTTACCATAAATATTTCACTATTTTCCAGTATCTGATGGTGACTAGACTAAGAGCCGACAGAAAATTTTGGTAGTGGATGTGTAATCAAAATATAGGTAGACTCTACTGCTTATAAGTATTTATATGCCTACTGTAGGTATAGGCTGAACAAGAAATTACGACGATTCTGTTGTGAGGGGTTGAATCGTTGATACACTCATCCTTTTGAAAGAGGTTCACCTGAGAATTCTAAACCAATCTCCTAATTTTGTTTATTGGCATTATTTGGCCCGGGTCCTTTTCAGTGAACCAGTTATTTTGGGGAACTAGCTTCAAGGACCAGGCGTTCAGACATACAGTGTTTTCAACAATAGGTATCGGTATAGGTATTTTAAATCCTTCTTGTAGTTTAAGAGCCGACAGAAAGTTTCGGAATTAGTGGATGCTGGATGTACAGGCACAGGGTGGTTTTTGATGTGTAAACATCTATGCTGGCTGTAGAGTGAAAAAAAAAACGTGAACGTTCGTGTGCAACGTTACGTCGTGCACTTTACGTTGTAGCACGTTACGTTACGAAATCTGATTTGCCCCGACGAAAGCAAATTGTTTTTAGCGCCACAGACGATTTTATCATTTTAACACTTATATTTTTATATTTTTTTCTTTAATTTTTAATTATTCCCCGAACAAAATGGACGCGACACTACCTAGTATAATTAAAAAGAAAACAAAATCAAAACAAAAATAATAATAATCAGCTGTAGGGATTGACAATTGACTGTAGGTATGGTAGATCAATGGCTGAAGGTATGGTAGGATATCGGGTGCGTTCAGTGATACAAATCTGAACTTAAATTCTACGTTTACATTATACTGCTTTTAAACGATGCAATTTTTGTCTGCAATTTTAAGGCACGTAGGCGAGGGACGTAGGAGGCTGGGATATACAAAATAGCTGAGGTTGAACAAGTTGCAGAGTTATCGGCTACTTTTGTACTTGCACAAAGTTAACATTCATTAAAAATCACAGCGTCCAATTCCATAGGCGATTGATGGTGTCAATCGATTGAAACTGCGATTTTAGTGATTTCCACTGACAGCAACTGCAACTAAATATTCTAAAAACTCAAGATATATAATTCGCCGGCTATCTCATAGTGACATTCATTTGAGGTTCGTTCAGTATTAAATTAAGACTGAACTTTTTGTAAGTTTTACTCGATGGAAAGATGGAGTTTCATAAGGGTTGCAAGTTCGTTGACAGTTCTAACTGGATATTTTAATTCGGCCCCTGTCAATCAAACCATTAAGTTCCTTTGGAATTTGGGTACGGTGTCATTTAATTGAAACCACGATTTAAGTGCTCTCCGCTGACAGTTGTTGTCTGTCGATGCTCAGAGAGTGATTACCATAAACAATAACCATGTGTAATGTGAAGTCATCTTAAAGTTGAGACTGAACTACGAAGCAGGACGTTTCAGTACCGAACCTTCACCGTTCGTTGGACACTTCACCACCAGCCTTTTAGTGCTTGGAAATTTCGTTACAGCGGTTCCCCCACTGGGTATTTCGCTGCCGTTCTTTCAACACTTAAGCTTATTAAGCACTGCCTACAGATAGGTAATGTAGTGTTAATTATTCAATATGTTTCTTTTGATGACGTTTAGTAACAAAAATTAGGCACTTTTACAAACTTTGATGTTTACACATATTTAACCGTGAGTCCCGGCACTCACATATTTTTAAAGCCACGCAACAAACTTGGATTTTGAAAAAAAAATCACATGAAATTTCATTTGTTTGTGTTCAATCGAGAGATTACACTTATGCATATTGTTTATGTCTCAATTTTAAGTTGTTAAACTCAACTTCGGGCATAAGCCAAACACTGTCTGGATCTGATGAATATGTCATACACTTTTCTAGCATTTGTGGCCGTACATATATGTCCTAAATAACACGAAAAATGTTAGCTTCCAATACGTCGATTTTTGTTTCTTTGGCACCAAAGAAAATACCTAATCAAAAGGGGTCAAATCACAAGATCTTGCAGGCCCATTATGCGAAATTGTTAATTATATGCATACATCAAATATTTCGTTCGATAAGTTGTCACGCTTATTAGCTTCATTTTTGAAGATAAAAAATGGTCCAATATGTCCCCATCAGCCCACAGACCACAATAATTTCATGTCAATTATTTTCGCACAGAACCATAATGGCTGATTTCTAATGACGCGTTCGCGTTAGTGATGCGTTCGTATACGTTTACAAGCATTAAGGACGCGTCGACATGACAGATGACTTTTAGAGAATCAGCTGATTAAAAACAAGTAGATCATCATCATCATCGTCGGCTCGACAACCGGGGTCCGGTCCTGGCCTCCTTCAACAAGTCTCTCCACCCATCCCGGTCTCGAGCCGCCGCCATCCAGTTGCGCACCCCAAGGCTCCGGGCGTCCTGGTCTACGCCATCTCTCCAGCGCAAGCATGGTCTACCACGCTGTCGTCTACCATAGAATGTACCACAAAGAACTTTCCGAGCAGGTTCCTCTTCGCTCATGCGAGCTAGGTGCCCTGCCCACCGGAGTCTACCGAGCTTAATTTTTGTCACGATATCTGCTTCAAGGTAGATTGCGTACAATTCATGATTGTACCGTCTCCGGAATCGTCCTTCCTCACATATGGGGCCAACAATTCTCCTTAAGACTTTTCTCTCGAACGCGGCTAAGAGGTCGAAGTGCCTTTTGCTAAGCACCCAAGTCTCGGATCCATATGTGAGTACTGGCAGGACCATGGTCCTGTACAGCAGCAGTTTTGAAGTTATGGTGAGATTTCTGGATTTGAAGAGCTTTGACAGACTATAGTAGGCTCTGTTGGATTTGAGAAGCCGCCCGCGTATTTCTTCTTCTATATTGTTATCGGCTGCTACTATTGACCCAAGGTATTTAAAGGATTGCACCACTTCAAATTCGTGCTCCGCTACCTTGATTGTTTGACCAACTGTTCCTCTCGCATTCGACGCCACCATGTACTTTGTTTTACCTTCACTAATGTGCAGCCCCAGATTTTGTGCCGCCTGCTCGATCTGGATGAAGGAATCATGTACAGCTTGCTCAGTTCTTCCGATGATGTCGATGTCGTCTGCGTAAGCCAGTATCTGGCTGGACCTGTTGACGATGGTCCCTCTTGTTGCCGTGCCAGAGTCACGGATTGCTTTCTCCAACGCCAGGTTGAAGAGGAGGCAGGCCAAACCATCCCCTTGTCGGAGTCCATTAAAGATGTTGATTGGTTTGGATAGCAATCCGGCTATTTTTACTTGGCTTGTTACGTTGGTCATGGTCAACCTACATAGTCGTGTCAATTTATTTGGGATGCCGAATTCTCTCATGGCTTTGTAAAGTTCTACCCTGGCTATGCTATCGTAGGCGGCCTTAAAGTCTATAAACAGGTGGTATGTTGGGATGTTAAATTCTAGACATTTTTCCATCGCCTGCCTAAGGGTAAAGATCTGATCAGTTGTTGATTTGCCTGGAATGAAACCGCACTGATATTGTCCGATGATGGTTTTAGCGTATGGGGTTATCCGGTCTTGTAGGATAGAGGAGAGTATCTTATAGGCGGTACTCAACAACGTGATACCTCTATAATTGCTGCACGTTGTGACATCTCCCTTCTTATGTATGGGGCAAATGATACCTTTTCGCCAGTCTTCTGGAATTTCTTCATGCTCCCACACGTGCACTATAATCTCATGAATTGCTTGACGTAAAGCTGGCCCACCGTGTTGAAATAGTTCGGCTGGTATACCATCGGCTCCCGGGGCTTTGTTTTTCTTTAGCCGGCCTATAGCCTTCTCAACCTCTTCTATGCTTGGTGGCGGCAACATAGGGTACTCTTCTTGAAGTAGTGGAGCCTCCACTTCTGCAGTGAGCTGACCATTTAGCAATTCATTGAAGTACACTTCCCATCGCTCCAGTATGCTTTGAGGATCGGTGATCAGATTTCCCTCTCCGTCCTTGCAGTATGTGCAGCGTGGTGTGTACTGCGTCATGTTTCGGACGGATTGGTAGAACTTCCGCGCCTGGTGCGGACCTCGCTCTCGGCTTTTCTCTATTTCACAGATTATGTTCTTCTCCCAGGCTGATTTTTTCTGTCTGTGAAGCCGTTTTTCAATTCTTCTGAGCTCTTTATATTCGTCTTCGCGTGCCCGCGTTCTATGAGATTGTTGCATTGCTCGGTACGCAACATTCTTACGTTCAGTCGCTAGCTTGCATTCATCATCAAACCAGTCGTTCCGATTTCTACGACTGCTGCCTAAGATGGAGTTGGCAGTACTAATGACAGTATTCTTAAGGCGTGTCCACTTCTCATCTACGCCCAGCAAACTGGCTCCAGGACTTACTCTACCCAGTTCTAGGGCGAGTCCTAACGCATTACCAAAGGTGTTACTGGTGTTTTCATTGCGCAGAGCAGCCGTGTTGATTCGAACCTGATCGGCGGATGCAATACGTCTTCGCAAGGCAATCCGCCCTCGGAAAACCATACCAACAAGATAGTGATCCGAGTCGATATTGGCACCTCGGTACGTTCGTACCGTCATCAAGTTCGAGTAGTGGCGACGGTCTATCAACACGTGGTCAATTTGGTTACGAGTGACTCCATCAGGTGATACCCAGGTGGCTTTGTAGATATCTTTACGCGGGAACCTGGTACTCGCAACGACCATGTTTTTCGATGCTGCCAATTCTAAGACTCGAAGTCCATTGTCATTAGTGTTCTCATGCAAACTATGGGTGCCTGCGTAATGCCTGAATACCGGCTCCCGACCTATTTTTGCATTCAAATCCCCAAGGATGATTTTTACGTCATACCTTGGACAGGCATTGAGGGCCCTCTCGACTTGTTCGTAGTAAGTCTCTTTTTCTTCGTCTGAGGACTCCTCCGTAGGTCCGTGAACGTTAATGAGGCTGATGTTCTTAAATTTGCCTCGCACGCGAAGGGTGCATAGCCTTTCGCTTATAGCGTTAAAGCCGATGATGGCAGACTTCATTTTTTCGCCGACTAGGAAGCCTACCCCGAGCACATGGTGTTTTGTATGACAGCTGTAGTATAAGTCATAATCTTTCTTCTGTAGAACACCATTCCCTGTCCATCTTATTTCTTGAAGTGCTGTTATGTCAGCTTTATATTTTGACAGGGCATCGGCTAGCTGCTGAGCAGCTCGAGCTCTATAGAGCGATCGTACGTTCCATAAGAAAATTCGTAAATCGTTATTCCGTTTTCTTTGCGTGGGTTGTCGTCGTGAGATCAGTCCGTTTCCGAGGCTTGTTGCTGGTCTCGTAATTCTTCTTGTTTTACGGAACAGGGAATTAACCTGTTGCCAACCAAGTAGATATCATTATGCAAATCAAATTTAAACATTTTGCGAACGTCTTTAAATTTAAAATGAACAACAATAAATGTATCGTCGACAGTAGAAATTGTTCCTAAAGCAGTCTTTGCTGCTGTTTCAGCCTATGAAGAGGTTTAAAACCAAAACGGCGTTGTTAGGTTCCGGAGCTCAATCTTAGAAGGCATAAAGAAGGAAAGGAAAAGACCCGGAACATTTTTGTAAAAGAACAAGGATGTGTCGTCAACCCTCCTACTCATGCTCCTTCACTAAAATAATACATTTCTCTTCAAAAGAAATCCTATAAAACAATTTTTATTCTATAACTTCAAATTTATTTACAAATATTTCAAAATATAATTATATTCTTACCTCTTGAAGACAAATTCAAATTTTTTGAACACACACAAGATACATATTAACTAACATTACTGTCAAAACGCACGCAGAAGTAGATATTTTTCAACTTTTGCGTTGAGGTCGCTTATGTTACGTTGGTTTGTGTACCTGCTAATAGATGCCAAATCGTAACATTATTGTCCAACGCGTCATTGTAAACACTATACATAAATTTCTATGTCTTAACTTTCGCGTTGACAGAAGAATCTTTCAAAGCGACGCGCAACGCGGCATTGGAAATCAGCCATAATATTTTAGATCTGAGTTTTTAAAATTTAATTAGTAACTTTTTTGAAGTTGAAGCGTGTATGTCATCACGATCAAATTGCAAAGGCTACCGAATATAAATGTCATCACTGACAGTTTGCAATTTGACAGATATAACTATCTGACGTTATTTGGTCTTTTCGATTGACGTTAGGAAAATATTTCTGGATTTTATGTCACGTATCGTATTGTTCTTCGGAAAAGACTATTAGTATTGGGTTAAAAAAAGAAACACCCATTATAGTGAAAATATACGTAGACGTGGGCTTATAAGCATTACTATGCGTTAGTATAGGCTGAACATGATAATACGACGACGATTTTGCTGTGTGGGGTTGAATCGTTGGTACACATGGCAAATCTGATGAGAATCCTAAACCATACTCCAAATTTTGTTTATTTGCTTAGTTTGGCCCGGGTCCTTTTCAATGAACCAGTTATTTTGGGGAACAAGCTTCTAGCACCAGGCATTCAGCCAATAGTATGTATTTTATCTAATTTCATTTCTAATTGTCTGTATTATAGTCTAGAAGGCGACAGACAATTTTGGGTGTGGTGATGGACGCAGATACCAAACATGATACGAGGATTTGTAGGTATAAGTTTATGCGTCACATGACACCGCAAAACAAAAATGTCAGCCTTTGATAGGTCTACATCAGGTGCATAACCACTTAAGTTTATTTATTGAAAATTGAAAATGTTTCCCTGTGATACCATTTTCCCTAAAGCGAGATATTTTTCTTAAAGGTTCTATACAATACAGAGCATCAACCAAAAAAATCTTCAAAGAAGCCATAAAAAGCATCTTATATCTTGAGTTCTATAGTTATCGAACTATCAAGATTAAAGTCTTTAGACTCAGGGAAAATGATAGAGTTGAAATTTTATTATTAATAATAAATTACTTTAAATATGGTTATACTCCTAACATCAAAATAGGAAACATATACCTATTTTAAGACCTTCACTCCCTATCAAAGGCTGAGAATAAACCTGCCCAGACTGTTGTATTGGATATATCAAGAGGCATATCATACTTCGAAATCTCCCTACTCATAATTTGGGTATTATACCTACATCCACTCCCAAAATTTGCTGTCAGCTCTTAGGCTACAATAGAAGGATTAGAAATGAAATTAGTTGAAATGCTGTGTCTGAACGCCTGGTGCTAGAAGCTTGTTCCCCAAAATAACTGGTTCACTAAAAAGGACCCGGGCCAAATAATGCAAATAAACAAAATTAGGAGTATGGTTTAGGATTCTCATGGTAGTACTATCTATCCTCTTTCAGAAGCAAATGTACCAATACCAACCCCTCATAGTCTAATCGTCGTAATTTCCAGTTCAGCCTACATGAACAGGACCGTATTTGCTATGAGATTTTGATTTATAAATCTATGAATTTAACGTACTTATAAGTTAGGTAGGTATTTAATTAAAGAGGTAACATACCTCATTGGTGTCGATATTCCTGACTGGAAGTTAGAAGTGCGACGTTTTGAGAGTGTCCCTCTTCCAGAAATATTTGTCATTTTTAGTTGAATATTAAAAATCTTTGAGAATATTGAAAAAGAAGTTTTAAAGAATTTAAAATCTTTAAAAGTCCTTACGAAGATTTTTAAATATCCTTAGATTTAACTAACAATACTCGTATCTATAAAAGGTCATTTAAGTTTAATTGAAATTAAGTTTATGATATGGCTTTAAATTCATAACAATTTCCAAAAGTTCTACGAAGTCTTCAAAATTGTGAGAAATGTTGTTGGCAAACGTGATAATCACAAACTTCACTCTAGTATCTACCTATTAAAAACGACTTAAAAAGATATGCCACTAAAGTGTGTTTACCTAACCTTTTTGTCTTTATTATGACGCAATTGTATAATTTTTCTGTAAAATCGCACTTGATTGCCCTCGAACGCAATTAGATCAAGACAAAGTTAAAAACCAGGAAAAGCACGCGCCAAATGTTGCTTTCCACGTAATCCATCTTCCTTATCTATAATATTAGACTCTAGAGTTTAACAATTCGACAAATTATACCTTAATTCAATTATAAAATACTTGTAATTACTAACAAACACTTTTTTTTTATAAATGACTGCTGATGGGATATGCAATGCATTTACTCTTGCGTAAATGCGTCAATTTAATTCTGCACTTTGTTCCTTCAACTTGAATGCTTTTCAAGTTTCGTCTTAACGTGTCGGTTTAAATCTTTTCTCCAGTCCATTTCGTCTGTAGAGACAACAAAAAAAAGGAAAAATATAGAAAAAAAACAACATGAGGAACTATAAGGAAGAGCAACAAGTGCGCATATCTCTGGAAATTAACCAAGAATTTCTAGTTTAGCTAAACGTGCGCAGCACTAAAGGATGCACAAACATCTGTGTGTGGTTTTAATTGAGGGGTATAATGCTATTATACTTATGGCTAACTTACTTATATATGACGCCGGCTGCGGCTGGAGCTGGACGCCATGCCACAAGCCAAGACAAGTATCTATACCACTCAGTCCTTTTAATTATTAAAAAGGTATCTTTATATGGGTTTAAGTCTTGAAAGTAATTTGATTAATTGCAGAACTGGTTAAACTGCATTTGTTTTTATAACGTTGCAACAATAGTTTCAAGATTTTTATTTCATAAAGTGTTGCACAAAATGCTCTTTAAAAATATCTCATTTAAAAAAAAAAAAACATCTGTGATCTTTAGTCATTTGAGGTCTTTAGAGAGATGCAACAAGATCATAATAATTTGATCTCAATTACTCAACCGAAGAAAAAATTATCACTCTTGTAAATATTATTTCATCCTCTCAGGATATGCAAGATAAGTTGTGTACTTTCGACGTGTATTAAAGCCTTGTATTTGCCTTTTGTAAAATAAAGAATTAGTACGATCCACAATCTTCTACATGAAGACATAAATTTTGACATTAGGGCCAACAGGTTCATTTTGTATAATAATTTCATAATAATAATTTTTTTCTAGAAATAGTTAAATTTTACTCCAACTGTGTATGACGTTTAAGGTAAAGTGTTACCTTTTTATACATCATGTTATTGTAAGCTACGATTAGAAATATCGTCAAATTCTCTCATCACGTTCATTCATTTCGTTGACCATGTAAACACCCTGTCAACACAGTCGAGACACAATCTGTCAACTGTTCGTTAACTGTGTTTCTGTGGACACAGCAGAATTTTCTGTCGCGTCAATATAAAGTATGTTGACCTTCTCGCTTTAATGGGCGCGTTCAAACGCATTTAGTTTCACATCTGAATTTTCAAAATTCTGATCTTTTGGAGCTTCTGATCGGCCAGCTGTCATAAAAAGCTAGATGACTTTTAGTTACTTTTGCTTACGTTTAATCTTAATTTTCTGAAAAAAATTCGCATCTGAAAAAAGTGATTGTGGTGGGGGAAATGTGGAAGTACATACTACCTATAAATAGAAGTTGAACTTTATGATTTTCGCACTGATTGGTTTTAATTAACTAATATATTTTTACGTAAAGAACTTATTCTTTATTGATATAAGTGAGTTTTAAATCAAAGGAAAAATTGCTAGAATTTTCCCTCGCAATATTGTGGAATTATTTTTTCATTGAATTTTACATATAGTCTTGCTGTATTTTGTTGTTAATTTAGTTACCAAATGTCAAATTTTCGTTGGCGTCTGTGAAAAAGGTTTTTCGATTGGTCATCCCGAAGCTTTTTGAACCCGTACATAGAGTATTTTCTTCGGCAATGTCACTCAACCCTTAAAATAGCATTTTTGTGGAGTAATTACTGAAACTTAAAAATGTTCTGATTTCTTATAGGTTTTTAATCAATTGTTAATTAAATAGAGCACGTAAACTATATTTAGATTCTATATAAACTATAGAGGCGTTTTTTCTGACCATTTGAGAAAAACTCAAAATATTCGAATTTTTAAAAACTTTTTTAATCCATCGAAATCTTAAGCATCCTTCTACGGAACTTGACAATTTATGACTTTAAATATATAGGAAGAACTATATTTTGACGTTTAAAGAGTATTTTGTTCTAAATATGAAAGTTTTTTCAGTACGAGATTAATGAATTATTTCTAGAGTTAGTTAACTCTAGTTTAACTCACCACTGAAAAACTGGATTTAAGTGAAATAAAGACATAGAACCTAATTTCAATTTCATACATTGTTATGGAATTGAAATTAGGTTCTATGTCTTTATTTCACTAATCAATTCAATCAATTTTTTTAATTATAAAAAAGTATTTGATTCGAAAGCTCCGATATTTTGGGGTTTCCATACAAATTATCGATAGCAAAGTGATCATTCGTGCAGGTAAAACAGCATTTATTGGGACTAGAGTTATTTTCCGAATATTAGGCGTGTTTTTATTCCAATCCCAGAGGTTAAAAAAAAACAAATCGGAGTTTAGCGGCGCCAGCACAGACACAAATTGACGTTTCCGTAAAAACTTTATCGATAACAAAGTGATGAATCCAGACGGTATTACAGTTTTCTGTGGGATAAGAGCTAAACCACGAAAATTCTCTAGGCTTATATAAGCCCGCAGAGGGTAAGTTGTTGTATTGAACATGATGCAAATTGCTCAGCACCGACCTCGTTTTTTTTGTCCTATAAGTTGTCGTGTATAGTTACGTCTAAATTGCTTAGCTTTGATGTTGTTTTGTTCATACAACTTTAATCGGATTTGCAAAAAAAAAAAAACACTCCTATTACAAGTCAACGTATTTTGGGACAACATTGACTGACTAGCGTCATTCTTGTAATCGACAATGTTTTTATGCGTTGACAGTGTAATCATCAATTTGTTGATGATATCAGGGAGTCAACGCTTTAGTCGTTTGCGTTGACGTCTAATCGTAACTTAGTCTGGATTAACATTTGCAGATTTTTATATTTTATTGTATTGGTGTGAGGAATCGAGGTACAGTTGATAGTTTCCTTCCAGTTTCACACAACTTTTCCATTCAGCGCTTGAAAAATCGGTCAATATAAATACCGACTTAGCATTATCCATTTTACAATATGGACGGTAGATTTTGACAGTTCATATGGTGGTCATGTTATTTTGTGTGGTTAATTATAGCATGATTTTTTTTTCTGACACTAAAGACAAATATTTCTGGTGTGATACCTTCACAATGACAAACGACCGCAAACGACCGGCACCCTAAAAGTCAACACAACCCAAGCTATCGCTCAAATTCAGCCTGATCTATGCGCCAGGGTCATCACGAAAACAAGCAAGAAACTCCTTTATAATCATTCGAATGATCGACAAACTAATTAATAGTGATTTTTATCTTCGTAGGCTCAAGATATTTGGTGGTATAGCAGAACTAATATGGTCTTTTATTTTCCTGGCTTGTTTTAGAATAGGTACCGTCTGTAGCGATAAACTAAATAAAATACATTTTCCCACCGAAAATCAAATTAATAAAACGGAAATCGATTTTTCCAATTAATTTCCCAAACCATATAATCACACAACCCACACCTGGGGCTCAAAGGGGGCGTTTTAAAAACTTCAGAGATAAACAAGTCTTCCCAAAAACAACCTCTCGGACTTTTGAATGAACGTGTAACGTATAATTAATTTATTCAATCAATTAAAAAACAAATTGATGTCCAAAGAAGGAAAGAGATGTCATCTCAATCACCTGCAGCTATTCATCCATTTTTCGAACTATGAACGAGCCCTGCCTGTAAAGAAATGAAGCAACCAAATGCGGTAAGCTGAGGCTATATTTGTTTACCAAAGATCAATTCGCCCTCCCCGAATTCAATATAAAACCTGTGCTGAGAAGGTCTGGTTAATGTGGGTCGCTGTTGCAGCCGCGTGGCACATACGCATATTTGACATATTTACGAGCCTTATCTGTCGATTTGAATTTATGGCTGCATTTAGGGTAGCGACTGATACTGAAGGAGCGAGAGCGCTCCTCGATCGCAGGTTGAAAGGTTATATGAATCGTAAATACTGACCCAGTTCATAGCGTTTGTGTATATTTATAATCTCTCAGAAGTACCTACATTATTTTAGTGCTTTGTCCTCTTATTTCCCTCAAAATCTCTCAAGTTATTATCAGCCTTCTTTTTTATTATTTGTCATCAATTTCTTTGTCTAAATCGATCTGAATTTATTAAGAATTCTTTGGGCTTTTCGACACATTCGATTGTGATGGAGCCCAATCTATTCTAAGCATATGAAAATGCGTATAGACTATAGAGTTAAGTGCGAGCGCGTGAATTCGACGGGTGGCTGAGGGATTTTTAAAATTAAGAATTAGTTTGAAGATTTGTTTTTGAACTTATTACGGATTAATTGCTCTGATAAGATTGTTGTTTTGAAGACGGGATTTCATGGTGTCTTGAAAATTTATTGTCGTTGAAACATTATAGTGCCGTATCAATTTTCTTTAAGATTATCATTATAACTTTATTGTAACTATAAGGCTGATATAGCTTGAACTTGCTTGCTTTATCATCAGTGAGCAATTATTGTGTATTATTATTAGTGAGGTTAATAGGATTTGAGTGATAGGAATTTTATATTGTGGTTTTTGGTTTGGAATGTGAAATTGAACTGATTTGATTTTAAAAAATATCAAATAGGATTTAGAGGGAATCACCATTATTAGTTTATGGCATTAAATGAGTTTATAGATGCAATTAAAAGCTTCGATTGAAGACAGATTTATAGTCAAGAGTAATAAATATAAAAAATAAACAAACAGCTCATTAAAATGAATTTATAATCCCGTTAAAATGTGTTCTTCCGAGAATAAAATTACATTATTCCGAATTCCCCGGTAGAATATTTTTGCATTTAAAAGCTGGAATGAGAATAAGAGAAAAATAGCAAAATGGGAATGTATTGCCAAATTTCCACAACCACGCTTCCTCTGCTCCCTTTACAATCCTGAAAAAAACAACGAAAAGCACAACCAAGCAATACCAAGTTCCAAATAAGGCTTAAATTCCGTATTTTGGTAAATTCTCAGGTTCTTCCTACTTTTCATTGCAATAATTCCTGAAGTTGGGATTTTAACCTACAAATCTTTATAGTCAATTAATCAATAAGAGAATTTAATGACCTACTACTTTTTTTAAAAAAATTTAAAATTGTTAAAAATACAAGGTCTTTCATTGAGCGCTTCATATCTTCAAATTTAAATAAAACAAAGTGTGTCTGAGATATCATCAACATTTTTTATTCATTGCAAAGGCCTATCGATGCCATTGTGTATGGAATATAATATCGTTCAAATGTCCGCTGTGGCTTCTCTGGGTGGCGCGCATATAAAATGTCCATTTCTCCATGACTATGGCGCATAAATCAGGCTGAATTTGAGCGATGGCATGGGTTATGTTTGCTTTGAAGGCCGCTGTGGTTTGTGGCTTATTCGCATAGACCTTCGCCTTCAGAAAACTCCAAAAGTCTAACGGGTCAAATCGCACGATCTCGGTGGCGATGGAAAGTTCAAATCACCTCCACGTGAGATGATCATGCCCTCGAATCCTGCAGAATTTCCAATGTGGCGTGAGCTGGGAAGCACCGCCCTGTTGAAACCACATGTCGTTGATGTCCATATCATCCAATTCAGGCCAAATGAAGTTGGTAATCATCGACAGATAGCTCTCGTCGTTGACGGTGATGGCCTGGCCAACGTGCGTCTTTTTCAAAGAAATATGGACCGAGGACGCCGCGCCGCGCCGCCGCCAACCCAAAATCCACACCAAACAGTGACTTTTTCGGGATGCATTGGACCCTTTTGGATCTCATGTGGATTGGTAAAATATCGTCTCAAATTCGAAAATTTTGTTTGTTGACGTACCCATTTATCCAGAAATGGGCCTAATCGCTGAAGATTACGGTAAATGAGCAAAGGGCGTGGAACGTAGCCAGAACAGAGGACCCATTTTGATAAAACAATTTTATCATTTATGTACAAGTGTTGTTGAACGCTATATCCGTCAACAGTGATTTGGCAAAACAGTCTGAATAAATGACATCCAATTTGACAGATGCATGTAGCCTCAACAATATGGCCACCATAAACTGTCACCCTTCCCTTTTCCAACACTATTCTCTTTACAAGAGATATTCTCCAAATTCTAAAGCTTATAAATACTAACCAATTCTTATAAGCGACACCTTTACAAAAAGATTTCCGCTACAAACTTATGGCTTTGAAAATAACAATAATAAGAATAACTACAAACTATTTTCCCTCATTTTTTTTTGTATGTTTCAAAACACCACGCAAATAATGAAAATGAAATCGGACACGTTCCTGGTTGCACCCTTGTTTGACACTCGCCTTGCCGACTTGCAGTTGCAGTAGTAGCAGTAAGTACATATATGTTAGTTTGTAAGTATAGTGCGATAGTGAAGCCAAGGAAATTTTTGTGTGTCCTATTTTTAGGCTCCTATATCTTATTACAGCTGCTGTATAATTACACCCATATACATATATACTGACTGACTGGGAAACTATAATAATTCTATCATCAAAAAGAGATATTTCCACCAACACACATACACACACTAACTGAAAATAAGAAATCTTGGTTGAACATAAAAAAAGAAGCAAGATGAAAACCAAATCCTTTGTAAACATCCCTCATGTTTAACATTCTTCATATAAGTATATATTTCCATGCATTTTACTTTATATCTCCAGAAAATAAGAAAAAAAAAAAATCTACTGAACAAAAGGACCCTAGATAGGAATGCGGACATCTGCTCCAAAGATCAAGCCATGGTTGATTGTTGCACACAATTTATCTCTGCAACACACATACGTACACAAACAACACACAAGCTATAAAGGGATATGTTGTCCTTTGTTGTTTTTTTTTTTTTTAATTTTCTTTTTCTGGATACTTTTTGGACTGATATGATGCATTTGGAGTCCTTTCTTTTCGTTCGATAGCGAACTCAGTATCAGAGCTCAGGGGTCCTGTTTATATTTAAGAAGATATGGGAGCAAGAAACATCTGCTGGACTGGAAGTTAACATTGCCTTCAAGACTGGTTTGTCAATTATGTATAAATGGAGAAAGGAACAAAATGCTACAGAAATTGATTATTCCTTTTCCATATGGTACGCAATAACCTAAGGGGAATGTGTCAAGAAAGGAGATGCATTCAACAAGTTGTTTTTTCGTTGTAAGAAGAATGGTCTGAGTTCTGAGAGATAATTGAGATTACATTAAAATTATTGCGTAATTATTGCATTGTGAAGATTTGAAGAAGCAGATGAATGAATAACGTTAAAGACAAACACGAAATATCTTCAAGTAGATAAAGGTAGGAAAAAAAATGTACGACTGGATCGCAGGAACTTCGGTCGAGAATTAAACGAAAAAGTCGAAAATAAAAAAAAAACGGTACTAGGTACACTATGACAGGTTTCGTACTTTTGACTCCGGTCAAAATAGACATAAATCATAAAAATTGCGATCAAAAACTCCAACAGAGTTGAATTTTCGTAGAGAGTTTGGGTAGGTACACCAGTAGAAATGAAGTGCCAAAAGTCCCCATAGATCTCATGAGTGCTATAAAAGTTATTCAAGGCCATAGGTCAAAATTTTCGGTTATTCTTAACAAAAATTAGATCATAAAGTTATCTACAAAAATGGTCCTAATACTTTTTTTCCTAAGAATCACCATTTCTAAAATATCGCCGTTCAAAAAGTAAATTGTTTGTTTACCAAAACGTATACAATAGTGCACACAGAATTTTGTTAAATAAAGGGTGTTTTTTTTTAAGAGGTAAAAAACTTTAAGTTTGCAACACTATTTTAACTGGCGGCCATTTTGTCGGTTGTCAAGTGATTTATTTTTAGTTTGGTTTGGCATTTCAACATGAATAGAAAAACACCTGAACAACGCTTTCAAATTGTGCAAATTCGAAATACGTACCGGGCACTACGTTCGTTTTACGGTCAACATAATCGTCCGTCCCTTTTGGTTGAATAGATACGTCAATAAACAAAAATGCCATATTTGGAGTGATGATAATCCTCAAGTGTATGTTGAGACACCGTTACATCCACAAAAACTGTGATTTATGGTTTGGTAAAATAATTGGTCCGTACTTTCTTAAAAACGATGCTAGCCAGAACGCTACAGTCAATGGTCGCCGCTATAGAGCCATGATTACTGATTACTGATTACTTACGTTTGGTAACCGCATAGTTTCACGTTACACACCCGTGAATTGGCCTCCAATATCGTGCGATTTAACGCCGCTTGACTATTTTCTGTGGGGATATGTGAAGTCGCTAGTCTACGCCGATAAGCCCGAAACGATTGACCACTTGGAGGATAACATTCGCCACGTTATTGCCGATATACGGCCACAAATGTTGGAAAAAGTCAAAATTGGACCTCCAGATTAGACTACGTCCGAGCCAGCCATGGCTGTAATATGCCAGAAATCATATTTTAATTATAATGCCAGAAGATTATCTTTCGAATAAAGTAAATTTCATGTCATTTTAAAAAAATCATCTTTGTTTTATTCCATTTCAAAGTTTTATACCTTTTAAAAAAAACACCCTTTAGAAGTTACCATTTTTCAGAAAATGATGAAACACGTTAATCTATTTATAAATTTTACATCGTTTCAAATAAAACCACGAAATCATCGGCAATACATTTATAATCCCCTCAGATGGAAACTGTGTCTAACACCACTATATCTGTTTGAAAATACTCTTTTTTCTTATATAAAAGCGTGCACTAAAGGGGTTATGACTACCCTTTAAATGATATACACAGCACTAGCGATTAGGTAGATTGGGGGGAATCGAAAAGGAGATACCGACATACATTGGTTTTGAATGTCTGAAGATCACAATGGGAGGGGAAAATTGGGCTGGATACAGCATTCCACATTCGTGTAGTGCGTCTAAGGAAAGAATCTCTTTACTGAACAGTACGTCCGAAGTTGGGCTCAAGGGTTAACTGATGGATATTCCTAGAAGCGCGAGTATTACTGTTGAATTGTTTAAGGGGAGGAATGCAACTGGCTATTTCACTAGAACACTGTTTATTGAAATAGCGGTAAAATAATTTAAGACACGAAACATTGCGACGGTGCTCAAGAGATGTAAATGTTTCCGTCGTCCGCAATAGTGAATATAACTTCTTATTGAGGAAAATCCCTTCAACAAACGCGAAAATTCCCTTTCTATCCAACATTTTTTTTTTATTTTTTAATTTTAATTTCTTAAATTATAAAAAAAGGTAACGAAACTTAAATTTTATTCCAGAAATTTTCGATTGTAATTAAAAAAACTTTTCTCCTTACACAATGACTAGAAAACTTGAAAACTTTTCTAAATAAAGAATTTCATTTAAACTTCTCAAGTTTTAAGTATCTATTCTTTTTGTTAATTAAAGACTTATTTGAATAAGAAAATCTATTCTTTAAGTCAAGGGTCCTTGAAAGAAGTTCTTTGTTTTCATTTCGTTAAAAGGAGTTTCATAAACATGCCATCAGATATTTTTCGAATCGTGTACAAATCTTTTATTATCTCTTAACATCTTGGCCTTAAATATAAACGTATCAAAAATAAATGCGGTGATACTAGGTGCATGCATCTTCAACTTCGTAAATTATGCAATTTTCGATGAAATGATTCTGACATTTTTCTTTAACCTTATCTTACTGTTTTTGAATCTATCCGGAAGAATAGATTAAAATTTTTGGTCTAAATTTTAAAACCAAAAAATTCCCACAAAATAAGTCGGTATTCCCTTTGTTCCTTTTCGAGTCGAAATTTCAAAGAAAAGGCATTTTTCCCACGATCTCCGAGTACTGCTTCAGCGGCAGAGGCCAAAATTACGAAATTTCTTAGATAAGTTCGATAATAAAAACTTATAATATTTACCTACATTCAAACGCCGAACGCCCCTTTTATATATTTAATTATATTAAAATATCGATGGTGGACGAAATAATGTTTTCACATGTATGTCTGTATGTCATGGCCATTTTTAGTCAAAAGTTCAAAATGGGCAAGTTGAAGTTATTATTGATTAAAATATTTCAGATGGCGGCAGAATCAATCACAATTTAATTGAAATTTAAGATTACGAATTTAATGAATTATCAGTAATTATTATTTATTTAAATTGATAAATTAGTGGCGCGTATGCTCGTGGAGAACCCCAGCAACTATAGTGACTTACAACTCTCATCCATTTATGTGCGTGTTTTCTTGGTCGGCAAGAATGTCTGCCGAATCCCAACAGCTAAGATGAGAGGTAGGTACTTTTTTAAGACTAGATGTATTTTTGGAAAACTTCCTAGCAAAGACGCAGTAACACTGAAAAACAATTTGATCAAATTCGTATTCAGAAGCTTCTAAGAATTTTAAAAAGTATTGTAGACCAAAATTACAATTAAATTTTGTATTCAAAATTCGATATGTATTTTAAAACAAGATATATTTTTCGAAACTTAGTTTTTGGACTGCAAACAATACTTTGAAACAAATCTGTTATAAAGGGTTTTCCAATAAGAGGTGTTATTTTGAATAGCCCGCTATTTCGGTAGCTGTCACTTTTGAAGCTGTCATTTTTTGACATTTGACAAGTAGAAACTACGTCATTAATAAAAATGGAACAATACACGCTTCAACAACGCATTGAAATTATTAAAATTCACTATAAAAATGGTGAAAATTTGGCAGAGACGGTTCGTAAAACTAAAACATTTTTGGGTCGTCGTGAAGCACCTTGTCGGACCGCAATACAGAAATTGGTGGACAAATTCGAGGGACAAGTTAGTGATGTGAAGAATAAAACCCGTGCACGTCGCTCAAGAACAACGGAGAATATTGCTGTTGTAGCCCAAAGTGTTGAAGAAAACCCAGGTTTGTCCATTCCTCGTCGTTCTTTGGAATTAGGCATTCCACAAACGTCATTACACCGTATTTTGCATAAAGACTTGGGTCTTAAGGCTTATAAAGTTCAGTTAACACAAGAACACAAGCCGGCTGATCATCAACAACGTCGTGTCTTTGCTGATTGGGTCCTTGAAATGCATGAAAATGATCCGGAATTTCATCGAAAAATCATCTTGACTGATGAGGCCCATTTCCACCTCGGAGGCTACGTCAACAAGCAAAACTGTCGCATCTGGGGCTCGGAAAACCCAAGAGTTATTGTTGAAAAGCCTCTCCATCCTCAACGCGTTACTGTTTGGTGCGGTTTATGGTCCGGCGGGGTCATTGGACCTTACTTTTTCGAAAATGAGGCTGGAGCAACAGTTACGGTCAATGGATTGCGCTATCGAGAGATGATTAATGATTTTTTATGGCCGGAATTGGATGGTATTGATCTGGACAACGTTTACTTTCAACAAGACGGCGCTACGTGCCACACAAGCAATGAAACCATCGATCTTTTACGGGAAAAGTTTCCGGACCGTGTTATCTCTCGAAGAGGTGATCAGAATTGGCCACCGAGATCTTGTGATTTAACACCTTGCGACTTCTTCCTTTGGGGCCACGTGAAAGATAAGGTCTACGCCAACAGCCCAGCGTCGATTCAAGACCTCAAAGATGGAATTCGTGAGGCTTTCGAGGACATAGGGCAGCCACTTTGCGATTTGGTTATGGAAATTTCATGAAAAGGATATGGTCCTGTAAGCGTGGTCGTGGCGGCCATTTGGCTGATGTTGTATTTCATTATTAACGGCATACCTTCCTCTTTATAATGAAATAAACATCCGATCATTTATCTCAAAAAATGCCATTTCTCTTTGAATATCAAAATAACACCTCTTATTGGAAAACCCTTTAAATTGGCATATTTAGACTCGGGTGATTCACATAAGATGTGACAAAAAGCTAAGACTTGTAGATTGAGACTCCACAAGAAAAAATCGTGTATGCGAGGGGAATATTACCCTTGTTTAGTCTGGAGGGATAATTTTTCTAATAAAGAAGATTTTTTTTGTAATTTTTTTTTCAAAAACTTGTATACAAAAATTTTTGAAAATTAAATATTAAATTTAAGTTCTTCAACCTTTGAAAAGTTATTGATTTGAAAACGAAATTAAAGGTAAGATTCATGGCTTTAAAAAAATTCTAATATTATGGAAAGTGCTGCCGTTGTTTTAGTTATAATTTTGTTTCCATTTATGTAGATACATTTTTTAATAAATTGCTCCTGTAAATTGTAGTTTTCCAGAATTTTGTTTCATATTCAAAACTGTATGACAGTATACGCAGCTTGACTGGAATAAATAAATAGCAGTGACTCTAGAGATGCCAATTATAACAGTTTTCATTGAATTTTTGAACAACTTAAAGGTGCTACCACCAATTGTTTACGAATTAATTTATAATTCGTTTATTTTGGCTAGAGATACAGCTGTTTCAAGGGGTGCCAAGCCACCTATCATCAGTCTCCTCTTATTAGTGGTGCTGAGCTTTAATCCAAACTTTAAAGCTGCTGCTGTTGTTCAAAAATTCAATGAAATTGACGGAATAAAGAATGGTCAAGTCTAATAAACTGACATTCTAGTATGAATAGTACAATAAATAATAATTATAACAGTTTTTGTTTATAAAAGTACCGGTGAGGATGCTTAAGGCACCCAGTGTTTTTTTTTTTTTTCAAGTAAACACACGCTTACTTTTAATGGCGAAAAACTGTCTCGTCCTAAATAAATACATATGAATCTCATACACGAAGGACAAACTGTGATTGTTTTTGACATTTTTTTTTATAAACCACGATATATGGCAATAATTATGGCTAAAATATAGCAGACAAAATTATAACAATTATGCTCCATTTACACAACTGACAAATTGACAGTTTTCTGTCAGAAAACTGGTAAAAGAATGAATTTTTACATTCTTCTGTCAGTTTTTTGACATAAAAAGGGCAGATCTCCCGTGTATTGTCAGAGAATCAAAAGTATAAGAGCAGCATTATCTGACATCTGTCAAATGTCGGTTCATCATTAATGAGTGCATTTTATATTCCATTATTTTGTTAGCTTTATGACAGAATTGATGACAGATTATAAATCGTGTAAATCCGGCCTAACATGCTTCACCACGTTGAAAAATGTTAACACGATTACAATACGCATCACCATTGAAAGTAAAAAGAGAACAAAAAACTACATGTTGTGTCTTGTGTCAAATGTTTGTATCGGTCTTTCCCAAATTATTCCTCCACAGTTCATTAATCTCCGATTTAACAGTTTTCCAAGAAATCAATTCATTACTCTCTATTTGACACGACAATCGTGATGAATTGGCTAAACATGAAAAATGCGTGCCAATGTTTTTTTTTTACATAACTTTAAAATTCTACAAAATAAATTTCATAAAAAGTTTTTTTTTTTATAATTTGTATGTAAAAATCTCAAAGATATGCGAACACCACATCGCGTCGCGGCCTGTGTTTTGTGTGTATGTGTATGTCATTTGGAATGCAATTCACGAAGACGCATTCCTTTCACTCGCACACGATGCATTATGGTTGGCGGAAAGAAAATTTAAATTCAAATTCAAATTCCAATTACTTAAATTTTTTTTAATTTCTTCAAAGAATTTACAATGATTTTGTTGAAAATTATATTACCATGACTGAGTTGTTGTTGTTGTTATTGTCGTCGTCATCCGAAGCTGATGGATGAATTACGGTTGTCCATCAAATTCAAATAAAATCATTCCCAATCGCACAAGAGAAGAATTTTAGGTACATCTTTTATGTCCCTGTTTTTTTTTTAGGAACTATGAAAATTATTTTTATGAGAAAAACAGTGAGGAGGTCTGTTTGAGAGGAGGTCGAGGTAGAACTCTATTTACTTGGAAACAAAATCTCATAAAACTGGAGTATTTCTGGGGAGACCATCTATCTGTGTCGATCTAAAGGCCAATAATTAACAATTTGTTAGGGGAACTGTCAAAATATAAATACCGAAGCTCAAGTTCCACACACTTTTATTTTGTCACGTTTGGAAGCCAGTACCTATGATGGGTATCTGTGAACAATGACGTATGAGTCTATAGCGTATATGATGGTGCACCAAACAGAAGAATCGAATTCTTTTCGATGTCATCTTAGTCGGTCGTCATAATTTTCAATATAAGACCTCCCTAGAGATTTTCTGACAGAATCAGTTTCATAATTATTTTCAAAGAGATCATCATGACACCAAACTTATAAGATGCTGATGATGGGAAGAAGGGGTATAATATTTCATATTGAACATGATGGGATGTGGTTTTTTTTTTTGTTGTTGTTATTATGGTCCTTATGCTGCTACTGATGATGATGATGATGATCAGACTAAATGTTTGATATTTATTTTTGGATATCATGGTAAGGGTAATTAATATTTTTTTTTATGAGAATGAAGGTCTGTTGATGATTTGATAGTCCTTTATAAGAACAACGACACAAGAAATAAATATGGCACATACATTATAGTTGTCAAAAAATAACCCTATATAAGTTTATTGACTTACCTCTTCGTATGTATTTTCTCTGTGATTCGAGCATTGTACGCTGCTTGCGATTGAGCGTCGAAATACTTCACTGGAAATAAATAATTATGTACAAAAATTAATTAATCTTGAATCTGTTATATCAATTTTTAAGAAAAAAAAAAATAAACAGAGTAAATAAATAAATATACAGAAATGTATTTCACAAAAGTATTGTTAAATAATTATTAATTTTTGACTTAACTTTAGTTTAAAAGTAATTTTTTTAGTTTTTGCATCTAACATATGTGGAGGAGGCGGTATTTTTAAAAACCTATTTGAACCAATACAACTTGGCTGGCACATATCACACACAGCGATACATTTTTCATGAAAATTTTATTTCATTATAGAGTTTGGACTTTGCCATTAAGTATGAAAACAATAACATTCAAAATGACGACCATAATCATAGCGTAATGCGCGAAAAGTGGCTACGTTTGAATCAATACTATCGTAGTAAGTTTTAATAATTTGAATGCGTTGTTCGATTGTTAAGCGATCCATTATCGTAAATGTCAAACATTCAACTAATACTATGACATTTCAAATGACAGCTGAGTTTGACAGGTGTCAAATGCCAGCGCTACCAACTTAAAACCACGAACTGAATGACCCTGTACAACTGACAACGATGTTTACCAGTCAATGTTGATAACCCGGTTGATCTACAGGCAAACAGGAAGGGAGGAACAACGACTTCGTACGAGGAAAAAAGGCGTGTGAAAAGTGGGTGGTAAAGTATATGGATGAAAATTATGGCTGGGTAATGCCTTTTAACTTCGAAGACAGTCACAACTCCCAACAAAAAGTGCCATTAGCGTTACCAATCTTTAATCGTACAAGACTGATTCTGCGATCGCCCTACTGACCGCACTATTCTTACTTATTTGTAAAATTTAAATTTAAAATCACTTGCTAACCAGTTAATTGGTCGCTATATCAGTCGTGTAGTTTCATATCGATACACACCAGTTGTTTAAGGCTTTTAAAGTTTATCGATTTTGAAGTTAAATGATAGCGTAAATAGGGACGAATTATACAAATATTTTAATCGTTATCTCTGGGTCAAACTCGTGCGCTTGTACAGGATGACAATGAAGAGATCTCGTTGCTCCGTTAAAGGCGACAAGAGCACAACCGAACCCTTTTTATATTGAGAAAGTCTAAGCCAAGGCGGAACGCGTTTTCATGCAGTCTTTTTGACATCGTTCTTGAATCAATTGTAAGCAACTCTCAAGTCAACAAACAAAGGTACAATTTTTCCAAAGTCCTTTCCACTACTTGCTTAGTGCTGATGATATTGACATTATATCAGAAGAACGAAGCGAGTTATCACTGTCACATTTGCAATAATTGAAGTGAAGGCAAAGAAAAGGAGTTTGAAGAAGCCTAAGTTTAATATGGCGTCAGTGAAAGCCCTCTAAGAAAAAACTAAGGAGACTCTATACAAGCTGTTGATCACACCAGTATTGGGCAGAGACATAAACCTTAGCAAGAATTGATGGAAACGTTCTTGCGGTTTCTTTGCGAGGAAGATTCTTTGGGGGATATTTGGTCAGTGTGTAGATATTTAAGCAGCGTGGAAGGGAAGATTCAACGAAAAGCTCTACGGGCTAGCAATACGATGTTGATTTCGTTAAAAAAGCTGAAAAAACAACGGTTGAGAGGGCTGGGACATGTGACGCGCATGAAGAAAAACGCCCCAACCCGACAAGCTTTCAATTCTAACCCTGATGAAATACACAAATGGAGAACGTCTTCAGCCAACTGGGAGTTCGTCGCTATGGGCATGGGGGTGTGAAGCTAATGACTGCTTACTCTACAGGGGTTACACAACCAGAAAACATTGAGGGTATTATACGTACAAATAAGAGCTCTAGTCAAGAATCTTTTGAAAACATTGAAGGTTTAAGTAAATTTGAAATTTTGTGTGGAAAAAGCAGAACGTTTTTGAGGAAAAAAAATTGTACCCCAAAAATCAGTGTATAGTAATGTTATTAAATATTTTTCAACGCGGGTTCAAATGACTTGAACTACCTTTTTGGGTGTTCATCCCTCTCATCTCGCTCACGGAGCTCCGTTTCTGCGTTAAGGGTATGTTCAGTCGCCAGGCAGACGCTTATGTCAATGTTCAAGGGACTTTATCTCCCTTCTTCGGTTGTCTTTACTAATTACTTTTTTTCACGCAAAAATAAATACAATCATAAAAAAGCTCTTAGACTTAGGGACTTATTTCATGGCTTTTTAGAGATTTATTTTATCTTCGAATTATGGGGACTTATTTTTAAATGCAAAAAAATCCCAATTGGGAAGTTATTTCATGGAGCCTCTTATATTTACTTGCTCTATGGAGAAAGAGGTATATATGGTTTTGTGTAGTCAAATTTTGAGGTCTAAATAAAATTTAACATTGCGAAAAAGTCTAAAGCATGACATGTGTAATTTTTCCCGCCCACTAACACATTCCTTTTTCTTATATTTGAATTTTCTCCATATTTAACTTTATTATGGAAAGCTTAACATTTGAAAAAAAAACTAACTTGAGATTGCAATTATAGGGAAGACAAAAAAGTGAGTCTCGCAGAAACCTCCGTCTATCTGTCTACCGGTCTATAGTCTAAACGGATTAAACAATACGCCTCACACATTTTTTTTTTTTTAGCACCAAAAATGAAAATCTTATTTTTCTCAAAATCGGCTCCACAGATTTTTTTTAAGAAATTCAGTAAATTTGAATAGTTATAAGATGTCTTTCAGTGAAAATATAATGGGTCCCAAAAATGGTTCTTAATGGCACCTCCCAAAGAACCATTTTTTTGATATTCGCTATTCTCAAATATGGTTTAACTGATTTTGATAAAATTTTGTAAGAAGAATAATAATTGATGAGTATAATAATATTTTTGATTTTTTTTGGGGAATATAATAGGTACCTACTTTGTAAAAAATTTGAAGATTATCTGTGTATTATTTTACAATCCTAGCCTTAAACACAAGTTAAATTGTATTTTTATTAAAGGCCTTTTATGGCTAAAATTTATCAAAACCTGTTGAATAGTTAAGAATCAATTTGAAAACATAGTTCCGTTTACCAAAAAAAAAAACATTTGAAATTAAAACAAAGACACTGTCCAATTAGTGATCAAGAAAAACAACAACACCATATCAAGCCTCTGAATCAATACAGACAATTTAAAAATTGCATCTAATTTGTCAGTAATTAATTCACCTTCTGTTTTGCTCCAAAGTTTTAAGTGTTAATTAAATTAAAGACAATATAAATCGAAACACTTAAATCCTCTTCTATTTCCAAACTATAAACGATCATTAAGAAAATCACATTATTTAATCAAGAAAAACTAATAACAGTTAATTATAATAATTTAGCATTATCATTATCTACTCAACGCCCTCATTCGAACAAAAAATATCCATAAAAGTATTCTGAGACATTCATACACACAAATTTCCCATAAAATAGAAACATTTCTTAAAACACTTACCTTATACGGTTGACACCAGTGGGCGCAACTGTTGTGATAGTCCTTGAGTCGTTAGCCACAACAGAAGACATTTTTTTTTTGATCACAACAAAAGTCTATTATAGTCCAAAAAAAAAAATCACAAAACACGAAATGATAAAGACGCTGATAAATGTTCGAATTTTCAATAAAAATTGGTTGTAATCTTGATTAACAGCAATGTCACAAAAAAATGGGTAACACAACACAAATCCGCGGGGGCGTTTGTGTTCCACGCGAATGTAGCCGCTAAACAGCAAAAAAAAAAAAAAAACAAACTCAAGAGGAAGAGTATATCTCTTAATTATGACCACCGACTGTGACCGAACACGAAAGTTCCAAATTTGGACAAATTACTTGGAAATCAATGTACGCGCGCACGACGACGCGTGATGGCTCTGATTGTTTGAGCTGTATGGCGGATGGAAGAGGTTAGCTCTGCAAGAAGCTTGTCAGTACAGACACTTGATGGTTAACCGATGGACAAGATGCACAAAACTTGACTAAAGCCGATCACTCACTAAACAATGTCACACATCACTCTCATGGACGACGAGATGAATAAAGGAGGACAATTTGTTCACGCTGCCGTATGACTATAAAACTACGATTCGGACGACTAAACACCTGAACGAGTAACATGAAGCGTCTGAAAAGGGGACATCCACATCATCCTTGAATGGGCTATGGGTAATATGATGGATGGATTGGCGATGGAAGGGCAAAAAACTGGAGATGTATAATTTTTTTTGTTGCTTTTGCATGCATTTAATATGTGCGAGGCAAAGCACAGCAAAGCAAAGAAAGAAAGAGCCCATCTGGTTGGGAATGGTGGTCTTGAACATTCGTTTATGGTAAGAGGTAAGTGTAACCATCATGTGATATCATGTGTACTTTGCCAGGAGACTCCGCAAGTTGGTATAGGCCTGGGGTTGGCTTTCTATAGAAAAACGAGGATGAAGAAGTGTGGGGATGAGCGGCAGTGGCAGCGGCGGCGTAGAGAGGACAAGAAGTGCTAGTGCACAAATAGGTACGTGAATGTACTGTGAAATGAAAGGAAATAAAGGCATGTACTTGTGGCTTAAGCTTTATTTTGATTTGAAATTAAGAGTATTTGAAAATTATTCAATTGATAGTTGGAAATGAGGCTGTGAAATCTTTTCGAATTTTCCCAAAGATTACCAGGAAGCACAATTAGATAGGTTAAAGCACCAGAGACACTCACTGCTGAGGCTTTTATACCTGGAATTCTGATATTTTCGATTTGATTCAGCAAGCAAGTGCTATTCTTCAAGCCAGAGACGTCATTTTTGACGTTGAAATTCATAATCATCGGAGTGGATCTCATTTCCCCTTTAGAGCTGAATCAAAAGTGAAGAATTTAAAATCTTGGGCTTCCTGGGTCAACCGTAAAAAGTATAAAAATAAGTTTTCATAAAATGAATACTATAGGGGAGGAAGGGAACACCAGAAGACAGGAAACATAAAGACTGTGTGAAGTAAGCCACCCTTTTTGAATTTGTTGTTTTTGAAAATTGTTCCAGGTTGTTCCCGATTTTTTCCGCATTATTCCACCATTCCATTATTATTTTTTGAAAAATATTCAAAAATGGGGGTTTTAGATCCAAAAAACGGTTTTTGACCTGGCGCCTTTTTTCGAAAATCGAATATTTGAAAATTGTTCTATGTTGTTGTTCTGAACATTGTTTAGTTTTTCTTGTTTGAAATAAAATATTGGAGAACCAATTTTTCCGTTTTTAAAAAAAGTTTAAAAAGGCCTTATCATTAAAAATAGGCCTTTTACAACTTTAAGTTCTTGGAACAATGTTCAGAACACCTTTTGAAGCCTAAACAAATTGAAAAGTTTGATTTTCGAAAAAAGGGGGCGAAAATGTTTTCAAATTCAGCCATAAATTTTGAAATTTTTAACATAGAAGTCCAAAAACTTGGATTAATGCTTAAAAAATTAGTTAGGTGTGATGATTAAATGCATGCGAATAAATCAGAAAATCAAGTTGCCCAACACATTATACCTGGTGCAAAGTTGTACTTAGGCTTTAACGAGAAAATTTATCAAGTGTTCTTAATTCTTATAGGTTTTCTGCGACCTAAATTATCTAAAGCAGTCTTTAGTCAATTCAATTGATCTTATATAGAAAAAGAAAGGCTTGTTCACAAGGCTTTAATTTCATTACTTGTCTTAGCCCCATGTTAAAGACATAGGTAAAACGAATAAATGTTATTTAAACAATTTTTAATATTTTGCTAACTTTCCATGCACAAAATATTTTTAACTTCACGAAAATAGAAACGAATTTTTTAACAAAAAACATAAAATTCTAATCTAACAGATTCAATAAGGTTTGAAGGTCAGCTCTTTTGTTTTGTTTTCAACAAAATATGCTCGTAGTGCATATTGTTGTATGACAACCTTCTGTCAAATATAAATTCAGTGTGTTTATCTAGAATTCAATAAAGTTGCTTTTTTCATTTTGTGCTCTGCTCTAAAAACAGTTAATCCTGGGAGTTTTGTGACAATTTATTGATGCCTTTATGTTTTTTTCACAAATTTAAAACTCTATACCTTTTAGTTTTTTGTATTAATCCAAGCACAACTTTGAACTAAAGTTCTTAGGTAATGAGAGGGCTATAATGAAAAGGAAACAAAAGACAGAGAGAGAGAGCTTCGTATACAACCGGGCCGTTGTGCCTATACCTTGGATTGGAATACGCGGAGTAATTTCTTGAATCTTACATTGCGCACGTCACTTCGTGGTCACCGATCAGTCTTGAAGTCAATACTTCTTCAAAAAGTCCTCATCGCACGCTTTTTACAAGTACTTCAAGCCTCTTAGCAGTTTTGCGGTGGTTTTTGTTGTCTACATATTATATGTTTTGTATAGGGAAAGGTAAAGACTTGTTGTTGTTGTTATTATTATATTTCATAGAGGCAACAACAGGAGCACAATAACAAACAACACACCACAACAACAGCAGCTGCTGCTGCTGCTGGTATTCTGGCACAAAGTGGTCATTTTGACTTCAGAAGAATTCTCTCGAGGAGTTTCCATATTATGGAAGTGAAGTTTTCTTTAGGACTTTCAACTTCTGCAAACACACACACACACAGACAGACAGACAGACCGATTGAAAAAGTATAGTAAGGACGTAACAAAGAAGTCACTGAAAGAGCAATATACTATAATAATGTTGGGTAAGGTTGGTAAGTTTGATAAGAGGGAAGACAGAAAAAAAAAATTATAGTTAATATGTATGTGATGGTATGGGTTATATGAATACGTCGAAGTTCGACATGTAGAACGGAAGAGATCAGCGGTTAATGAGTTTCACTTTAAAAATTGCTAGATATCTGTATCTGGCGATGGATATGTCTGTTTTTGTTTTGTATATCTTCGTTTTCCTTCATCGATAATCATACTTAGGCTTGATAATTTACACACAAATACATACACTATGAACACGCACAGGATACGAGTACACTGATAGAGCATTGGAAAAATGCTGTAGTTGAGTATAATTACAATAAGGAATGGAAAGGGCGATATATATATATACCTTACCTCTATACACAACTTATTGACTAGAGTATGGTTATAATCGATATTATGTAATGACGATAGTTATTAACAGGGTGTTCTCTGTTGTTAGTTTTTAATTTTTTTTTTTAAGCTCAGTATGCTCCTTTGATTATTTTTTTTCCTGATTGGTATAAACTGCCCTTGAATGTCCATGTTATAAATCAAAAAACTCTGTCCAGTGATTAAAAGATGTGATACGAAAACATTAAAAAGATATACATATTTTTTATTTTTAATTCTTTCACCGCTAACTGGTATAAACTGGTCGTAAGCACATATTTTATACGGTTTTATCTTATTGAGTTATTTGAATGTCCTTTTTATCCATCAAACAGCTTTGGATAGTGATAAGTAGACGCAGGAAGATAACTCTACAAAAACTCATTTTTCAATTTGAATCCATTGAATGGTATAAACTATTTATTACGGTTTAATTTCCTCAAGCAATTTGATTTTCCATTTATTACTCAAACGACTATATCCCGTCATAGGTGGACAAAGGACGAGAGTATTACGAACCCATTGTTTTGATTACTTATCTTCTGATTGGTATAAACTGGTCTTTAGCAAATGGCATATAAGGTTGTATTCTATCGAGTTATTTAAATTTTCATTGGATCTGTCAAATGGCTATGTCGACTGATTTGTAGACGCAGGCCAAGAACATTACAAATACATATTTTTGATTGTTTATCCGGTTGAATTGTTTTGAGTTATTTGAATTTTTATTTTATCCGACAAAGGGATCTGTCTAGTGATTAGTAGATATAGGAAGAGAAACACTAAAATTATCTAGATTCTTATCCATTGATTGGTATAAAATATTCAAAAGCACACATAAATTGAATTATTCGGGTCATTCAATATAATTTTCACTTAGGTATAAAAGACTCTATCTAGTGAAAAGAAGATCATTACGTTTTATATACCTGACTGGTATAATTTTTTTTCATATTCTTTATGAATGGTATAAAGGATAAATTATTGGTCTAAAGCATAATAGCTAACACCCTTTTGATTTTATCGAATCATTCTTTTCTTATTTTCATGTGTCAAATGGTGCTGTGAATAAGGAAGAAAAGAAAACTGATTGGTATAAATTGCACGTTATAACGTATATTTACATTAAAAAAAAAAAAAATATTGAATAAAAAACATATTCTGATGGAAAGTTTAAAATTCCTGATTGAACGAACCACCCTGTCTGTGATTCCGTCTCTAAATAATATGCTACAAAAACGAAGATAAAGTCTCTTTGAAAATACTAATTGAATAAGTATATTGATAACCTTGTCTCAACCAGCCATCAAGATTGGACAGGTGCAAGAGCTTTACAAGGACATTTTTGACATACTCCCTGATGTAAGACTTTCTGTAATTCAACAACAATTTTATTATTACATCCATTTGTGTATAAAGCACTTCCTGTGAGGGCCTGCAATCATACATGCCAAAATAATTAATCAAAAAAAAAAAACACACTTACAGCAATAATTATACCCACTTCCGTTTCCAATTAGCCGTGCTAGTGCGAAAACAGAACCTCCCGATTAAAAAAAAACCTTTTCAGAATTTCAATTGGTAATTTGATATTTTTTTTTTACGATGGACATAAAAAACGTATATTAATATAAAAATAAGCTTCAGACATGTGATGGATAGGGCGCGTGCAAAAATCAGTTCCGGCGATAAATGATGTCATCCGAAGGAAGCCCTTGAAGATTAACGTCTTTCAAAGGTAAACAATAATGAATCGTATATATACACCAGTACTTATCGTCATCGTTGTCCAGCCAGAAAAGTTGACAATCACGAGGGCCGTATAGTTATATAGAGCCTTAACACTAACGATGATCAGGCAAGATCGAATTTCTTTTTTACTGGATGGAATTCCAAAGGTATGCGAATTTAATGAAAGGTTTCACTTCGATCTTATACGTGCGATGGTCTTCATCTTCTGATATGGATGGTACTAAAGGAGCGGATAGAGAAAATCCATCGGAAAGGATGTGCAAAAATTCATTGAACCGATAACCGCGCTTACACTTCAGTTGAGTTGCTGATGGAAAGGAACGAAACTGTTTTTGTTTTTTTTTTTTTTTTTTTATTTTATTTTGTGGCTGATTGGCTTGCAAAATTGCATTTGAAGGTCGAAATGCACTTGTACCAATTACTGGCAGCACCTGCGGGTAATTTTGCGTAATTCTTTTAAGCTTATTTTGTGATGCGCTGAAAATCTCAATAATTCATACATGATCGTATGCTTCATCTGACGACGCTGATGGGCAGTCAAATCCAGGACTGCATATAGGTAAGTTAAGATATAAGCCTTTGAACCACGTAAAGAAAAAGCTGATTTTTTTTTTTAAATTGCGTTTCGCAAAACAACCCTAATGATGTCTAGAAAATCGTTAATTTTTTAATAAGCTAAACTTATCTGATTATAAGCAAAACAAGTGCGTGAGATTTTCAATCTGTCCTGGTCTTCTGGTTTCATCCTAAACAAATGGAGAACAGCCTTAATTTTTCAATCAGTTTTCACTTTGTACCTTGCAATTTTTGAATTCGTCTTCGCAAATTTGGTTTCATTAAATTGAAAAGAGGAAATTCTTCAACTGAAAAATTGCGTAGCTTAAAACACCTGAATGGTACTGAACAGAGCACCAATAGGAGATTGTTAAATGGCAGCTTGAACTTGCTCAATGTTTTCTAGATTTGTGACGGGGCCTCTGTTGTTTCGTTCTTTTGAAATAAATTGAAATAATATCTGGAACAGGACTCCATCAGTGTGCATCAGTGTATCATAAGCTTTTCTTCTCCTTTTGAACACAATAAATTGATGCTAAAAGGTATTTAAATATTTCTAAGAGGTGAAAATTTACAAAAAAAAAATGTTCTTTTCTTCCCCACAAAGAATTTGCAAAACAAAGAAGAGGATAGAGCAGAATAATACAAGTGCCTATCTGGTGTAGCTATAATAAAATCCCCGTTTAAAGCAAATATCTATTCTTATAAGATATGCAAACCATCAAACCACATTCTAGGTTGGTAAGGTATCTCTATACTATAAAATCCAAGACTTCTTCTTTCGGATTCTTCGAACCGCAAAACCACAATTATCACCATGAAAAATGCTGGCACAATCATCAGGCAGGCACTCCATTTTTCTAACCAAACCAAATGAACACTCCTTTATGTATATTCATATGCCAATGCTGATGGTGATGGACTAGAGAAGACGACTAGATCGGAGAAGAAGTTCCTTCCTTTTTCTTGGATTTCGTTCCGCGCTTGGTTTCATTTATGTGTAACAAAAAAAAAAAAAGGAACTCCACTAATTCCATCTCTATACCTCTACGGCCATCAGTTCCATAGTTGGAACCAAATACAGTGGCATCATTAAACTTCATTGGCATAATGCTGGTCATGCTGGTAATGATCATCCATCGCTCCGGCGACAGAGTTCTTGCTGCAAGAGGGAACAACATACATTACATATAACGAAACTCATCCAAGTGCGTCGACTTTCAATCTTTGATGATGGAAAAAGACCATAAAACAGGAACAGATAGATTGCGTTCCTATCCCTATCCAAGTCAGGCTTCAATTACAAAGCGTGGAAGACAAATTAGACGTGGATCGGATCGTCTTTCTGTCGAGGAAAAAGTTAAAACCGAGAAAAAGAAAAAAAAAAAATTTTAATTATCAAATTATGACGCAACTATAAAGGTTTTCGATGACCCAAAACCATCCCATCAGAGCAACTATTTCTATACTCCTTATGCGCGCCACTCTAGTCTAATAGTATAATTTGTAGTTCTTCGTAGCTTTCAATGACTTCAATTAGGTTGAGTTATTTGGGTTGCTTTCATGGTTTTCCTTCTTTCTTTTTTTTTCGATTACGTTTAATGAGTCAAGGGATGGATGGATAAACCTATTCCACAAAAGGAATATAAGTACAAAAAAAAGAAACACAAAAAAAAACCAGTAGCACTACCGAGCTAAGGTGACGTTTGATTGAGATTTCCTTTGGGAGCAGTCTGGAACTATATATATACAATAAAATAGTGTTCACGGTTATCAATCAGGCAGACAGGTTTCTAATGGGAAACCTTTGGGATTGATGTTGTTTTGATTACAAAGTATTAAAATTAACCATGTTGCAGGGATTGCATTGTGCAAGATATAGAAAAACTTCTGGAGAATTTGTTGTGGAGTCGCATTAAGGACTGCAGAACATGGATGTTTACAGTATCTGTTCAATGAAAAATGTGGCTTTCTAAAAAGAATTAAAAAGATAATCTCTTGCCTTTATCCCCATAAATGGTTTAAAAAAAAAAAATTCCTGTTGCTCTTCCAAAGCTAAGATGTAGGCATAAGAATCAAACAAACAATTATGATTATTGGTGGGCTCAAGGCCTTTAAATTTGTCTGGGGGTGGCAGGGGATTTGTAAATTTATTTATCATCAGGCACCACTGGCCATTATTCTACTATTGGGGCCGTCGATGGTCTCTAAAAGAAGATTTACAAGTATTGTTATGGAGCCATCTTACGGCCATCTGTATCCAAACTTTCAATGAGATATCTCGCGCAGACGAGCTTACTTCATATGACGTAAGCCAAAAAAAAAAAAAACAACAAAAAACAGAAAATCAGAAAACATCGCACCATTGATATTGCCACAAATAATGAACGGCGAATTATAAAGCAGTAAAACATTCATAATAACAAGTTTTTATCAGTTTTTGGTGGCTTTACCAACTTCATATGAATTTCATATGAAAAAACAAAAAAAAACATAGAAAACATTGCACGACAAAATTGTAATTCAATACAAAATTATTACGAAACAAACCATTCAATATATGAAGTATTTAACCCTTTTTGAGGGGTGTGTCGCTAAATTCATATGAACTTGGCAAATTAGCAGAAAAAAACATAGAAAACATAGCACGACTAACTAACAACTAATTCACGACTAATAAACGGCAAATTATTGAGCAGTAAACCATTCAATATAAGAAGTTTGTACCCATTTCTGAAAGTTGTCACCAAGTTAGCAAAGCAGCAAAAAAAAACATAGAAAACATAGCACAACAAAATTTAAACTGTTATAAACTAAAAACTACCGAACAGCAAATTATTATGAAGAAATAAAAATGTATGCAAGCATTTAAGCAGGGAAAGTCAACGAAAACCAAACTAAAAAAAAACATCGAAAAATGATAAATTTTTAAATTTTGTACCAAATCATCCATAACTTTTTTGATTTAAGCAAATAAAGGCATAATATATACCCGAATGAAAAAAAACGAAAGCTCAATCTCTTAAAATGATGATCAAAAAAGTTTCTGTCATAATTATTGCCAGAAATATACGATATACCCGTTAAAACCAACAAGCCCTTCCAGTCAGCTCGGCCCCTAGCTATATTATGCCCCTAGTTACGCCCACCAAGTTGGTTGAGGTCGTTCTCCACATGTGCGCGCCACGTAAGGTGGAGTCTTTCTTTTTTGCGGAGACCATCCGAGTAGGGTAGATTCAAAGACTCTTCGGGCTGGTACGTCGGTGTCCACGTTTCCTTAATCGCTTAATTTTTAGCTTTTTGGAACGGCTGGGTCGGTTTTCATAAGACTTGATATCTGGAGAGATTTTGAATTGATTTTGCCATCAAACCATTTTTTAAAATTCTGACTTTCTTGCTAAAGGCTTTTCCGATTTTACTTAAATTTTCTACATGAAAGTTCTTAAATAATATAATAATTATTGCATAATAAAATTTCCAATACCGTAGGGCTGGAACTTTTTAATATTAACAGTTCTAAAATATTGTCCTTGAAACACAAAGTACGAAATTTAATTCCCCCACTTTTTGTTATATAATATTTTGTGTAGGACTAAAAGGAACCGAGATATTTAATGAAAAGAAAAGAGAAAGTCCAAGATTTTGGGAAAGTGATAATTTTCACGGGTCCGAAAAATCTGCGTATATATCTTTGATGAAACAAATTAATCAAATTGGAAGTGATACATACTGGCTGGGTCAGATTATAAATGCACTGGTGCGGTCGTGTTTCGTGTAAGATTTGCTGAATGTGATGGTCCTTTGACGGGATGAATTTTTCCCGGGGGAAAAAACTGTTTTCATATGTGATTTCCATAAAACCACACTCGAGACTAGATTATGGAAGAATTAATATAAATAATGTAGGTAAGGTATTCCTCTTTTAGTCGAATTATGCAGACATCAAAATGTAAAAAGTTGTTCCCTGTCACTTCGTTTCACTCCCGTCAAAAGTCCGTTTTCCCCCCATGAATTCGTTCTGTGTTCTCCTGCCCATGAGCTGATTTGAAATAGACATAGCCACCGAATATGAAGAAAATAATAACTGTCATGTGTGATCGAAAAAAACTCCAAGTTAAAACAAAGGGGGAAAACGTGTGGTTTCATGCCAGTGTTCCCAGATTGGTGTTTTTTCCAACCAAAATGGTGGGAAAAAAAATCTATTTGGTGTGAATAATGGTGGGAAAAAATTCATAGCGGGATTTATGGTGGGAAAAAAATTAAAAAGCTTTTTAATGACTAATAATAATTTATACGAGCATTGAATATTAAAAATAAAAATACTGTAGGTACTTAATAACGTACAATTTTGAACAAAATTAGTTTGAATAAAATTAAATTTTTATAATTCTTCAAAATTAATTGAGATGTGGAAAAGTGTGACATTTGTCAATTAATTCAGAAGAAGTTCTGAAAAATAAAAAAAAGGTATACCTACCTTAAAAATTATTTTGTTTTTCATTTCACTGAGAGGTACTAGGCTTTATTTAAAGCTTTGATTTTTAAGCGGTTATTCTTGCGGCTTTAGATATGCAACTGGTACTCAAAACAAGCCGTCCTTTTATTTTATAGATACAAAATATATTCAGCCTTATTGTGAGTTTCACCCAAAAAATATTTCACCTTAAAATTTTTTGTTCGCCTGGAATTTTAAAAGCCCGAACGAAATTTTGTTCGCCTACAAAAAAAGAAGTGAAAATGACATTACATTTCGCCCGAAATGAATATTCACAATAAGGGGAATTTTTCGAACATGAAATTTTGGATGAAACTCACAATAGGTGAAAAGTGAAATGTCAATTTTTCCGGATGAAATGTTGTTCGGGTGAAACTCACAATAAGACTGATTGTCTGATTCCAAAAATAAAAATTCCACTACATCTTAAATATTTACCTAGCTTTTATGTGCTCGTAAAACTTTGCTAAGAACTTGGCATTCTTTCATAATACACATACATACATTACTGCTTTTTATGGCATACTTCAAACAATTTTTGTTCAGAATAAGGTTATCATGAAAATACATCAAAGTTCCAGAGAATTTCAAAAGCCTCTGAAATTTGACTAATGGCTTACCAACCAAATCACCCTTCCTAGCACCATCACGCACAAGTTCAATTAATCTCCTGTTAAACAACCATTGGCCGTCATATAAATGTGATATCAAATATTTCGCTCATAAACTTTTAAAAATATCTCCATCGTCAAGAATGTCGTTAAGACCAATAAACATTCCAAAATTTTTCTCCAAATTACATACAATAATAAATCTACCTTTTGAAGTGCACTTTTATGGATCATTTTCGTTGGCATCGGCATATCGTCCTCGCAGTGAATCATTTAGATCCAATTAGATTCAATTGTTGGAATGTGTATTTCTCGTGCATCTGGTGTCTGATGATGGAAACTTTATTACCCACATGATCATCATTATGGTTCTAAAAAGGTTATGACATTTATCTGACATTAGACTCATTTGTAAAGATGTCCGTTGTCTGTTGTCCGATGAAACGGACAAAGGCTGCTCGGAAATCCATCAAACAAGTGATTTCTTAAAAGAGATAAATCGTTATAAAGAAATGTACCACTTTTATATGACACTACTTAACAATAATTGCCGACGATGACGATGATGATGATGACGATGATGGATACAGATCACGATCCTAATCCGAACATAATTATTTGATGGGATATTCCGTTGGAGCGCAGAATTTCTTGAGAATATTTACCTATTGCTATCTCCAACAATTCATCCATGCTGTTGCATGCAACAATGGCATTAGAAGGTGGTAACTTTCTTTGAAATCGGTTCAAGTGACGATGCGTCCCTTCATCATTATATTGTCATTTTGTGTACAAAGGTATACTCTCCATGTTAGTTAAGTCCTATCAAAGAAGGATTATTTCAATGGATCTCTTGTTGAAAAACGATACAGGATCAGGGAATATGGCGATGATGAAATATGTGTGTGCTTAGTGATTTGGTTACGCCTCGAACACTGAGGGGAATCCAATCGCGAGACAGTGCCGGCGCGGTGGAATAAGAGGGGAGTGATTAATTTGACACAATTGTTTGAAATAGGAGATCGGTGTAGATATTGGGAAGCGCATATGAGAATGGAAGCTATTGTCAGACCACCGTAGATGGAGGGCCCTGGAATTTTTTTTTTTTTATTTTCAGAAAAAGGTAGTGAGAAAGGATTGTGTTACTGATATTCTATTTGGGGTCATTCTCCGAGTATTACACAAATTTAAATTTAAAACAAGACGCGCATAGATGATGATAAATTGCTCAATGGTTGTTGGAAGATTGATGAAAATTATGCGACTTTGATTTTCGTTGTTATGAAGTTGATGAGTTCACCGAACTCTTGAGAAGGAATTTCCAGCCTCGTTTTATATTGAAAACTATTAACAATGAATGAATTAGAGTATTGTATGTATGTAGATTTGTCCAAATTAATTATCTATTATTATTCAAGGCATTCAACTTGGTTGGGGAGGGCTAGGAAATTTTCTTTGGAAAGTATTAAGGTAAGATTTGTGTATAAATTTAATTCAATATAGGGATTTTATAATTGATTTTTTTTTTTTTTGTGACAGAATCTTGTTTTCTTCATTTTATAGTTTTTGCATTAATTTGAATTAGAGAAATAAGATTTAAGAGGAGGTGAAAACGAAAATAAGTATTTTTTGTTTTGTGTTGGTGGCCTTTATCAATTTAGATGCTGCAGTACCCTTCTAAAGACGCAAAATTTTGGTCGATATGGCTATCGACTATTAATAAAATAAACAGCACACATAAGCATTTTAAATAATATTATTCTAGGGGAACAGAAAAAAATGTTTTGCTAGATCGACCATTTTGTAACGCAGCCATCTTTAAAAAAATTCCAACTCACCAGCTTTCCACCATGAAAATGGAGGATGTTAGGTGGGATATCGGGTTGTGTTGAAAGAAAATTTGATTTAATGATGCTAAGTCCGCTATTAAACGTCGATTTTGGCGTGATGAAACTTCTTTAAACTTTTTTTGAAAATTCATCTTGTGAGTCGAACGCTGTTACACATTGATTTTAAAATCTTGACTCAAATTTTTAATTTCCCTTTAGTTTGATTGGTTATTGAAATTTTCAATGCTCTCTTTATATATGTATGTATATTAACAACCATACAGGTATACATGTGCGCTCTACAAACAACAGAAATAAATGAAGCGACTTGTTAAATAGACAAGGAATACAATAAGAAATGTCAGTGGCCAAAATTTGGCCTACGACCCACATGACCCACTCAAAAGAAGTAGTGACTAAAAACTATTCGTGAATAATAGCAGTATTTCGAATTGCCGTGAATGACACTATGTTTGGAACTCATTCTTTTACTGTCATAATGACATTTTGCTGAACTTTGATTTTTTATTCAAAGAAAAAAAATGACATTATGGAGATTAGCAACGCCATCACAGAAAAAAATGGAGTTTAATTTAAGCCAATAACAGAGTTTTTCTTCGTGCTTAAGTTAAGTCCCCAGAATTCTGCGCCCTTAGCTAAGCCCCTTGGGATTAGTTGTTGTTGCATTTAACATGTAATTTATTAGCCCCGACGTTGTTTTTTTCGACTAATTTCCTCCGGGCTTGCAACACGCCTCAAGTTGTCTTACGACAGTTGCGTTGATTCTCTGATTTCTCATTCTTATATTATTGTTTTTGTTTATCATATTCACTGTTTGTTTCAATAAATTGAGAGTAAAAAACAAAAGACAATCGAATATACTTAAATCGATTATAAATTTTCACTTTCAAAACTTGTTTACACAAACTTATCCATATAATGTCAGGTTAGCACTTCATAGCTCGTTGCTCCATTTATTATATTTTTTTAAAAGTACTCATGACATTTTTAAAATAACCAACATTTTGGTGGTGAATGGAGGAATTCATTTTGTAGGGGATGATGGGGTTAAATGAAAAAAAAAAGTGTCCGATTGAAAAACTCTACCTGTGTTTAAAAGGATATTCTTAGGAAATGGCTTCCAGGTTTTTTTTAATTTTGCCATTTGTAGGGTGAAATGGGGAAAAACTAAAAAAATTGTCCGATTTAAGAAATTCTCTTCTGTAATAAAGGTTATACTTAGAGGATCATATTATTACATTTTTTCACTTCCCCAGCAATCTGTTTTAAGTAGTAAGTTTCACCTGACACTATTTATTTAAATTGCAAATTAAAATTAAATAAACTTCCGCTAACCTCAATGTTATGAAAACCTCAACTGAAGATTCCGTATAAAATAGCAATTAAAAATGAAACATTAATCGATTTGAAACTTTTACTCGGTCCCGTCTGTAAGTCTGTGCATCCGTGTGTCCACTGTAATTTGAGCTAGAGCCTTGGACTGATTTGCTTTAAATTTTTCTTAGAGCATTTTTATTCCCTAGAGAAGAAATTAGAATTTTTGTTCAACTTGTCAAAAACGCGTAGCTGCCATATTTCCAACGATTTCAGTTTTTTTTTAAATTCTTGTCGAAAACGACTCTTACGATTTTGATTAAACTTTGTACCTGTAATGACTGAAATGGTTGTAAGAGAATAACTGTGTTTCTGGTTTTTGAAAAAAAAAAATCGCATTATATTGATATGATAATATAGGGTTTTGAGAAAATTGCCTTATTTTTCTGCTTTTAAGTTAAATGCAAAATACTTTTTTTAAGAGAGATTTTCAGTCCTAATGAAGGTTTGAACAAGAGTTTTAAACAATGCACTCTCAATTGGCTTGAGATTCCTGGATCCGCCACTGTTGTGGTTATGGAAACCAAACGCGCCGTTTTTGAGAAAATTTGAAAAAAACAGAATTTTTGTATGGCAGCTACCCGTTCTAGGTGAGCTAAAAAAAAATTCGAATTTGCCCTCTAGGGAATCACATAAAAATGCTTTGCACCAAATTTCATACAATCGTTTCAGCTCTACCTCAAATTACAGTGGATGCACAGATGCACCGACGCCATGACGAAACCCACTTTTTTTTGGATCATCGTAGTGTTAGTTTTAATTACAACCTCGAAATTTGTTTCTACACGAAACCAATACTTGCCTTATTGAGCACGTAAAAATGAAGGCAAGCGTTTATAAAAAGTTCTTTCCTCAAGAATTGAAGAATTTAATTTTCCACCCCGGAATTTATTTCAACGTTTTTTTTTTTTAACAAAAACTCGTTGTTTATAAATATGACAAACTTCATAAGCCATGCGCATGCGCCACCCATCGTTCCTTTTGAAGTATCAATCGTATTTTCCACAAAAGAGTTATTTACATATATTCGATTTTGAAGGACGACACGTGTTGACATTTAAGGGTGTGTTTCCAACTTCCTGACCAGTAATTAGCATTGGATTTTACAGCTGAACTAACCCCTACGTTCGATTCATAAATTGGAAAAAGGATAATATCTTGTAATCCTTGGGCCTAATCATAGAGTTGACTGATGTCGTGTGTGCGGCTGTTACTTCAGCGTCATCATTGTGTTAATATTTTTATTGAAGGTCCAGGTTCCTAATGGTGATGTGTAAGAGTAACTCTTAAATATGGCAGATGTTGGATGTTCCGCGTTCCGCTTACATTCATATACGAGAGTTGTGTGAAAAGGATGTGAGATGAAAATTTCCATTTAAGTAACCACACAAGAGGTTGTAATAATTAAAACTGAGAGATACTCTTACTGCCAGATGCTATGATCTGGTATGATGATGGGCCTTCTGGTTCGAGACATTTGAATTGGAATGTCGAAAATATTTTCTGTGGTTTTCCGGTGACATTAATTGACGTACACATATGGAATTGAATATAACATTTTTTCGAGTTTATCTCGAATGCATCTGCCATTTATCGGACCAACTTTGGCAATTAAAACTTTGATGATGATGATACAAAAAAAACAACAAAAATAAAAACTCGATTGTAACCACAACAGCACTGCCTCAGATCAATGGTCACACGCCCAGTGAAACACATTTTTTTTTGTTTTTATTTTTCGTTGCGGATTCATACCCAATGGAGTGAAATGTGTTCGACCTTGCAATGTTGACTGGTTTTTTTTTTCAGTTTGGACTCTGGAGATACAAAATGATTTGGAGATTGTTGTTACGGAATTGTATGGTACCTTACCACCTATATACGAAGCTGGCTGTTGGCGTGTTGGTATCAAAAGGTTCACCTTTTGAGTTTATGTTGCCGCTGTCGCTGTCGCTGTTGGTGCTAGTGCTGGTGCTGTTGCTGTTGCTAGTGCTGATTGGAATTCCATTCACGACTCTGCAAGTTGTATTTATGTGGGTAGTGAACTATCAGGTACTTTTGAGAATTGGGTTTTCGTTTCGCATGGAATAACAAAAAAAATAATCGTGACCGTAAACTTTGGTTCTTATATTAATGCCAAGTTAATAGAAGTAAAATGCTTAAATAATATTGAGACAATGTTTAGTTAAGGTAATTATTTTGGCCTGGTTCAAGTACCGGAACAAAATTAAATCCAGCAGCTGACTAAAGTTGGATTTAAAGGTCATACTGTTGGGAGGTTAAAAAATGATGCCTTTTAAGATACAGCTGGTGCAAGAACTAAAGCCAGCCGACCTACCACAACGCCGAATTTTTGGTGAATGGGCTCTTGGAAAGCTGGCCGAGGATCCGCTTTTTTATCGAAAAATTGTGTTCAGCGATGAGGCTCATTTTTGGTTGAATGGGTACGTAAATAAGCAAAATTGCCGCATTTGGAGTGAAGATCAGCCAGAAGCATTGCAACAGCTACCAATGCATCCCGAAAAAGCCACTGTTTGGTGCGGTTTATGGGCCGGCGGCATTATTGGGCCATATTTCTTCAAAGATGATGCGAATCGCAGCGTTACTGTCAACGGTGAACGCTACCGAGCGATGATAACAAACTTTTTTTTGCCCGAAATGGAAGTTCTTGACTTGCATGATATGTGGTTTCAACAAGACGGTGCCACATGCCACACAGCACGCGAAACAATGGCGCAATTGCGAGGCGAGTTTGGTGAACAGTTAATTTCACGTTTCGGGCCGGTCAATTGGCCGCCTAGATCGTGCGATTTGACACCATTAGATTATTTTTTGTGGGGGTATGTCAAGGCTAATGTCTATAGGGACAAGCCCGCTTCGATTGACGCACTGAAAGCCAACATCCATGCATTCATTCGTGAGATACCGGCCGATATGTGTGAAAGAGTATGCCAAAATCGGACTCAGCGGATGGGCTACCTGAGACGCAGCCGCGGTCAACATTTGCATGAAATTATCTTTAAACATTAAATTGCAAGGTTCAAACTATCGATTCAAATAAATATTTCATTCATTTTTTCGAATTTTTTGTGTTTTTTTTAAAAAAAAGTTCTAAACCTCTTAAAAAATCACCCGTTATTATCAAATCGAAAGCAGTCGATGTTACGTGCCTTTAGAAACCAATAACTTCGGTTTTAATAAACCGATCTATAAGGTCGAGGTCTTAAAATGTAGGTAAAATGTCAAACTACACATAAAATAAAGCCAGCGAAGTGGCTACTACGTATAAATCGCCTAGACTTATAATTTTTGTTTTAATGGTCGGATTTTCAAGCTTAACGTTTTAAATGAAGATACGAAATGGGGCTAAACCGGAATTTATGTCGGAGAGGAGACTCAAATTGACTAGATTTATAATTTTAGTTTTAATAGTCGGATTATCAAGGTAAAATTCTTTAAATTAAGATAAAAAAACACGATACACCCAGTAAAAGTTAGCACATCGACTAGATTTATAACTAGAGTTCAGATTGTAAGATCTTGGAGGTGAATATCCTAAATGTTAAGCTACACCATGTTGTTAAGCTACACTCTGTATTAAGTCTGCTAAGCAACGGACAAAGGAACACAAAATTTGACTACAAATTTGACGCAGGCATCTCGGTTAGTCTTAGTCCAGACTTTGGATCGAGATCAATCACGAAAAATAAGAATGTTTTTTTTTTGGCACACACTAAACAACTGAAAATATTTAATTATTTTGTAAACAACGCAAGTCAACAACTGAAAATACACAAATCTCTTTTTTCAATTTATTTGAAACATTCAAGTTTGATTTCACAAGTATTTAACAAGCTTTTAAATTTTAAAATGACGTATTTTGGAACAAATGTCATTTTAAAATTTAAACACCTGTTAAAAAGTTAAAAGGACTTTATGAATTCGGCTTTTATAGTATATATCTGAATCTGGACAGGGAGACGATATAAAAACTCGCACTCGACAGTTCCATTTTATTGTTGAAGCCAAAATAATGCTATTAAAATGGATGTTAAACATTTACATAAATGTCCAAATATTTTTACTTCTCAAAGAATAAATATTTTCGCTTTAATTACATAAAACAAACTTTATGACTATAGGTAGGTAATTTCATAAATCTATCAAATGAAATTGCCTATACTTCAAATTTGCACCCATAAATAAAAAAAAACCCAACACTTAAACTCCCTTAAACTCTGATGCGTGACGAAAATATTAAATAATAATTGTAAATTCTACTTTTTTTTGTTTCAATCACGTTCAACTAATTGGCATGGCAAATATGATTAAATTGTCAATGCTTGTTGATTATTCCGAAAAAAAAAATCCATTTAACTGTCAAAACTTGTAAGCATGTCTCGCTTAAAAAAAAAAAACCAAAAAAGAAAAACCCAACTTGTATCCGCAAAAACAAAGAAGATACGCAAAGTCCATAAATTATCGCTTTCTTCTCGTTCGTCCATCTTCTCCAGATAGTGGTTATACTATAGTTGTATACAATTTATGCCAAAAGAACAAATTTGAGATGACTCACTAGTAACCACGACGACGACCGAGAAGCGTTTTCTTGAAAGCAAAACATTAAATTTGTAACAAGTCTGTGCGTCTGTCCATGGCCAGAGATTTATATTCCCAGACCAATCATTCACACAAGAGGTTTACCTGATATGGGAAAACGTATATAAGTTTGTATAACACTCCCGTACTCCGCCTCTGCGATGGGACAAATCAAATAAAACGACGTTCACGGTAGAAAATGGGCGGACACCGATCTTATGTTCACCTTTGTCTGCCCTGAACAAGAACATCTATGTATCCAAATGACCATCGATTGCTTTGTGAGATAAATTAATTTTGAAATTTAATTTCTTGAGAAGACGAAGAGTTATGTCGGAAATTGGAATGGTTAATCTTTTAATCGAAAAAGCTGTTAAATCAACATAAAACCATTGATGGAATGGAACGTGGAAAAATGCAGAAGATATTGTAACAAAGAAACTATCAAGTAAGGTTAAAGAGCATCATAATGTGTAGTTAATGAGAATTTCATAGAAAATAAAATAAAAAAAAAATATTTTATAATAATCAACACAATTTATAGGTCGGTGAACAATATCCCATGTTAAAAAGTTGAGAAAATCTATTTAATAAAGCAGAAATCTTACTTGGTTTGTTTGTAAGGGCTAATCTCGGAAATCATATGTCCGATTTCAAAAATTATTTTTGTGTTTGAAAGGATATTTTTAGGGAAAGGGTGAAATGGTTTAAAGTTTTACAAATCAGAGGTATTCAATTTATCACATCAGTTGGCAGATTGTTGTGATTTAGCAGCAGAATTTTCAGAATTTTGTAGGCCTCTACACAAAGATATATCATTTAGTTACTGCCGGATAAGTAGCACTGTCCGAAAATGACACCTCCAATCTACCAAAATTTAGGTAAGGCAATTCACCCAATCATTGGTGAATCACTTAAAGGTTACTTTGTTCAAAATTGGCTCATAGTTATCCCGGAAAATAAATTTTATTTTTTTGTATGTTTATAGCTACGTTTTTTTTTCAAGACAAATAAGTAAAAACTGACTTAATTTACTAAAAAAAAATATAAACAAATAAAAACCCAACATTAATATTGGCATAATTTGCCATTTATTATGGCACTAGTCAACCCAATTATACATAATAAATTGTAGATCAGCTGCCAATTACATGTACATATCAGGAATGGTTAAGAGTTATAAGTTACCAGGCCCTGATTCTCCAAAAGCTGTCGCATCACCAAATTTATTTTATAACTTAAAACTAAATACAAATTTATATTTGATATAATTTCTTTGTGTTTTCCAGTCATTTTTAGACCGAGATACTACTTTAATTCAGAAACAAAAAAGTGCAGTAAATGCCTTAAGAAAAACTTTCGGATTTGAAAATTTGTAAATTGAATTCATGTCCAAGACGATTATATTATTTGAAGTCGTCCTCAAAGTAAACATAACCCAGGCCATCGTTCAAATTCAGCCGTATCAACGCGGAAGAGTTATTAAAAATTTGACCACTCGGATCCATGCCACCGTCAGAAGGCCAAGCGGGTATTTGAACGATGTCATATTCCATACACGGGTCTTTAAAATAAAAAAAAGAATATTGTTAATACCTCACACACAGCTTGTTTTATTTTATTTCAACATATACCCGCCCTTTTGGTTTCTCAAAGACGGCTCTAACGATATTGATGAAATTTTCACATTTTGTTCTTATGAACGAGAAAAAAATTAAAAAATATAATAACTTAAGTCCGCCCACTGTCACGCCCACTTTTTCATGGCATAGTTTCTCGGAAATTGCTCTATTTTTTGGAAAAGACTGAAAGGATTTGGATGAAATTTAAGAGTGTGTTCTTTAATGCAAGAGACAAATTAAAAGAATATTTTTAGTAAAATCCGCCTATTGCCACGCAATCTTTTATCATATCTTGGTTTCTCGATTTGTTTTACGATTTGGATGAAAATTTTTCGATTTTATTTTTACGAGCAAGAAAAAATTTGAAAAATGTGATAAGTTAGATCCGCCTACTGCCACGCCCACTTTTCTTATTTCTTAGTTTCTCGGAAACGTCTCAAACGGTTCAAATGAAATCTTAAGAGTTTATTTTTATGAAAGGTAAAAAATTAAAAAGTACGATTTAGTTAAATCCGCCCACTGCCACACCCACTTTAATGATTTCGTATGGTTTCTCTGAAACGGCTCATTTTGGGCGAGAAAAAATTATGAAATTGGTTTTAGTAAAATCCGCCCTCTGCCACATCCAATTTTATGGTTTCTTATGGCTTATCGGAAACGGCTGTAATTTTTATTCAGTATAGTCCTTGCAGTTTAACATATACACGATTCAACAAGCTTATCACATTTAAAAAAATTTGTTTCTGTGCTCCAAATTTATATAGAACTTTTACCATAAATTACCCTCGACATAATTGACCATATGAAGCTATAATATTCGCCGTATTGATGAAAGTTTTCTCAAAGCATTTTCTTAGCGAGATTCAATGGCACCAAGAGGCATAAGAAGATTGCGTACCGCATAGAATTTCAGTATCAGTCCAGGAGAGTGTTAAAAAAGATCCAAATTTTAATATTCGACTTCCGTCCACTTAATGGAAAATTACACAAAACTCTTGGAAGACTTACAAGATCTTACCCTTTTGCAAGAATTGAAGCTGAAAGCCGATTGTTTCCGTCGAAATTTCGTTGAAAATTATTAAGTTTTTCAAATTTCGAAATATTGCTTTTAAGAAGTACTTACTTGTGTGCACAATAGAAACAAAACTGATCAAGTCTTCAAAGAGATACAGGGTTATATTTAACCCAAAAATAAGACAATTTTCTCAAAAAAGTCAAAATCCTATTTCCGGTATGTATAATTTGCAAAAAAACTAAATCCCAGTTTAATTACAATCACTTTGAACATTATATACTAAATTTAACGAAAATTAAGAGAGATACAGAGATAAAAATACTTTCTTTGGAAAGTATCATTTCTAGATAAGCTAGAACAAAAAATTGAATTTCTATTCTAAAGAATCTATAATGAAATTGCTTTGTACCAAATTTCAAGCAAATCGGTTAACGCATTTGGGCTACACTTCGAGCTACAGGACACGGACTTACGTACTCAAAGATGCACTGAATGCCAATTGAAAGTATGCTTAAAAGCACTTTTTTCGATTTCTCCATAATCTACTAATATTTGCCCTATACAGAGCCGGCCCCAGCCAAACTTGCGCCCTATGCAAGATTTGTAGAAAGTGCCCCTTTTTATATTGCGTAGTTCTAGTGTGATGTTTAATTTTACGATAATCTGAGCGAAATTCTCCTTGAATGCAACAATGACAATGATGTTAGTTAGTGTGCAAGAATTAACTTAGCACAGGGATAATTTGAACAAGTTTTGTAATTAAAATACAAATGCCAGTATACATATTTTTTTGCGCAAGATCAGATTACATTTTCATGCTATCGGCAATGCGCCCCCAGAATTTCACGCCCTGTGCATTTACACATCTTGCACATATGGTTTGTACGGCCCTTGCCCTGTAGAACTTAAAGTCTGTAAGGTGTGCTTGCATAAAAGAACTTATATACATAGATTTTGTAATGGAAGTGACTATTTAAAAATCAGAGAAGTTAGGCTAGAACTTTTCACCAGTTTGGATACTCTTCCACTAACACACTGCATTTCTAGCAAAATTTAATTTCGATTTATCTCCAAAGCTAATCGCACTATTTGGTTCCATGACACGTCCGAATCAAAATTCAATAGGAACCGCATTGAAACCGAATTGAATTCAAAATTAAACAAACAATAAAACAGCTGTTTATTGGAAACATAAAAATCATAAGTGCTTCCTTTTTATTTTGTGAAAGTCGAAAAATCTTTTCACTTAGAAAATCCCTTAGCTAATTTATCCAATTCAATCAACTGCGTCAATTCATTTCAAAAGACGATAATTCACCAAAAACAATCATTCTTTCACCACAATTGCTATAGCTATTTTCTGAAAGCAAACAAAAATAAATCACACTTTATTATAGGGTGCGTTTTGGGGGTTGAAACTTGAAAGTCTGAAACTTATGTGACTACATATGTATACTCATTTCTTTCTGCATATTGTAACGTTTTATAAAATAAGGGCCATTTCCCCTTTTCGACAAATAATCAAAACTATTCAATCGTTACAAAAATTGCAGTAAGGTACCTACAACTTGTTATACAATTGTCGTTCCGGTTCTGTTCAACAACAACAAAAAAATAATAAAACAATTTTAGAAAGGGTTTTCTACAGACAGCTATTTGTTTGAAAGCGCACTGCGCAGCTGCTGAATGACACGGTTTCTCGCAAGGACAAAGGAACGAAATATTTTGGACGCAATTTGCAGGCTCTTGATTCAAATTAATAAAGGCATCTTGTATTTATATCGCTTGCAACTGAATTGAACCGGTTGTTGTGTGATGTTGCTTCTACAGAAAGGCGCACTTCTTTCATTACCTTATATGACTGCAAAACCTCTACAATGATGAAAATTTAAAGCGTCGTACACTTTCAAGATACAAAAAGATGATGAAGATTCATGTAATTTATGAAGATGATGTAATTTCCGTTCGAAGGCGGATGCTAAAAAAAAAACGCTATTAACATCTTTACGACTTAGACATCCACGCGTGTGCCACCAACAAGACCATCGACTTCAACTTGTTACTTAAATGTTAATAAAAACCATCAGTTAAGTGGGTGTGTGAACCACGCGACCTTAATCCCAAATAATTGTTAAAGCAAAATTAGAAAATTTTACTATGATCCAATTTATCAGAGGTTTCATCTGACCTCATATTGTCCGCTCCTTAATAAGGTCACTTATTCAAAGCATATTTTTAAGCTGATGAATGTGGAAAACTTTGATCGTCTCCTTTGAACTTTCATAAATCACTATACAAGACGGTTATCATCAAGCAACTCTTGAAGAAGAAGAAGAAGAACTTGTTAGCTTTTGTTCATCAAGCTTCGAATGTCTGACCGCCTACTTAACATGCAGCCCACATAAGGTTCAAGTTCGGTGTTATAGGATGGGCGACGACGGGCGAGGGATACAACATACTAGAAATATGTATTTTTTAACGATTAGTATCTTCAAACAGAAGTGTCTTTGTTTCGATATAGGGAGATTGGCTTTGATATTAGATATTTGTTTCTATCTTGAATTTAATTGAACCTTCCAATAGCAACCAACGTGCCCGTGCCTGGTTCTAAATTTGGTAAGGAATGTGCAGTATACCGCGATGTTGTTGTTCTTTATTGAAGAAGATTAATCGATTTCACAATAATTGCAGATGAGTGGTGGTGTAAAAGATTTTAAGATATACAAAATTAAACGAGATGGTGGGCCGTATATATAAGAAAATTCATAATAAGCTACAAAATGATTGATAAAATAATTGTTATTGTGGTGTATACTCGTATTTGTAGGTGATTCATGATGATGTGCATGGTGCATTGAGGTTATATGAAAATTCATATATTATAGTTCTGATTCTTATGGAAGGCGGTATATGTGAGTCATCTGAAATTCTACTAATTTATCATAGAACTTTAACAATCAGTGGAAGATATGACAGATAACTTTAGAAAAATTTAAACATCTTTGCGTTCACGCAATACTTCAATCAAGTAGGTATATTTCTGGGTGGCTTTATTTAATTGAATACCATTTTTGAGGTATTTATTGATAATAGCTTAAAGAAAATTTGTTATGGTCTGGGTCTATATTTAATGTTCATATTGAAGCTCTAAGACTTTGCTACAGTAACGATTCATAAATTGACTGTGTACTTAAGACAGCGAAAAATCATTCGAATTGTAAGCCTCAACACAAACACCTGGTGCTGTCAGCCTACTGATCGACGGCGACTGAAAAATCCGCATCGCTTATTGCTCTTTCAAAGAAGCCCTTCATTGAACACCCTGTACTAAAAACTAGTGTACCAATTTGTTTTCTTAAAAATGTTTGAAACAAATTATAACACCTGGACAAAAGTAAAGAAATATAAAATTTTAAATTTGTTTTTATGAAAAAATTGTCTAACAAAGATAAAGTAGAATTAGAAAGACTTCTAAGGTTTTAAAATTTTAGTTTTGGTATCTGATTGAATTTTAATGATAAAAGGGTCTTTGAAAATTTTAAGCACAAATTTTTAGTTTTTCCTTTCAAATTAAATAAAAATATCTAATGCAAAACTTTAACAAAGGCGACAAAAAAAAATTAAATTTAATAAAACAATTATTTTTTTAACGTAAAAATATTCTTGATTTTTTATATGACTATTTAAATATTTGTTTATTTTTACATTCAAAATCAAAATTTAAAAAAATAAATCATCAATACATTCTTTGAATATTAATTAAAAATAATAAAAATCAAAAAACATTCATAAATTTTTTCAAAATTTGTGTAAGAAAAATGTTATTAAGCTTTTTTTAAAAGCAGTCGTTTAAAAAACTTCAAGAAAATGGGTAAAGCCGTTAGCGAGAAAATAAAAAATAATTCTATGGCAGATAGTGATATTTTTGATCCTAAAAAACGATAGGTTTCAAGTTGATGGATACAAATAGGCAGACGGGCAGATAAAATTACAGGACCATTTACTATGTATTCTTGCCATATAGTACCGATGCATTACAAGTAAAAAAATGACTAACGCTCAAAAATTGCAAACAATAGGTATAGATTTAGATTTATTGACTTAAAAAATAATACAACTTACATTTTCTTAGTCGTAGTCTTTGATTGTTTTGGTCGAAGGCCATCTACCAGACTGACATTTTATTTGTATTTTATACATTACTAGCTGGCCCACCCTGCTTCGCACGGGTAGACAAACCTAAGCTTCGCATATAAATTACAAAAGAAAATATATTTAAATATTTAAGCTAATTTTTGTAATCAAATACTACTTATGGGTAAATATGTTAAAAGGTGATCCTCTGAGTCCAACCTTCATTACTTTCAAAATACAGAAAGTATTCTTATAATTAAAAACTTCTTTTGTATTTCTATCCCATTTTACTCCATAAAATGCATTTTTTTTTAAATAACCATTCAAACACAAAATAAATTTTTGAAATCAGATGCCATTTTTCGTGTCTACGCCATTTCACCCCATTAATGCCAAGTTTCTGAAAAATTCCTCAAGTCCATCCACTAAAAGACATCCTTTCAAACACCAGAAGAATTTCCTGAATCGCATATTTTTTATGTTTACCCTATTTAACCCTACAGATAACAAAATTTGAAAAAGAATATCCCTAAAGCCATTTCATAAGAAAAACCTTTAAAAAAAAAAAAAAAGAATTTCTTAAATCGGACAATTATTTTATTTTGACCCCATTTCAACCTACAAAGATCGAAAGTTAAAAAAGAATTTCCCATAAGACATTTCATAATCGCCTACGTTCAACGATAATTTAATTGAATTGAAAAACGAATTGTGCGCCTACAGCGCCACCTGTTCAGAATTTTCCAAATTTTCTTTTTTCATAAACCTTTGCGTAGCAATTACGAAAAAAACTGGCAAAAGGAAGTATCCAATTAGGTCCGGTCGTTTTCAAGTTTTGAGCATCCGAACACACCACGATCCATTTTTATATATATAGATAAGAAAAATCTAAAAATCAATAATCATTCATTATACATTGTAAATATGTTCCTTACAATTTTCCAAAGCGATACTTTTAAAATCTTTCCTGAACTATTAGCGTTCGTAGAAAACTCTTTCTCCGTTAAAGTATTGATCATTTCCTCTAAACTAAGCTTTTCTACACCAAAGAAGCGTTTACGGAATTCCTTTAGTATGTGCAATTTCCCAAAAAATGAAATAAGATCACACAAAATCGGTAACTCTGGTCGATGAGAACATTTCTCTATATACCTATACCTTAAATATCAGGCTAATTTTTTCAGCGGTGTTGTGAGCTAGAAAGTAGATCTTTTGGTCTCGGAAGTGGTTCAATTTACTGTAGTAATCTCTGCATATGGACGATTCAGCTTCCTTTATAAACTTATTAAAAATCATAATGCCGGCCTTCTTAAAACAATAAGTATACCTCTATAAATTTTGTATAAAAACTATTTTTTGAACATGTCATATCGAAAACTTGAACCCTTAATTTATTTTCTTTGAGCATGGTATTCACGTATCTTTGCTCCGATAACTTTTCTTATGTACTTAAATTATTTTTAAAATTTTTAAACCATCAATTTCGATAGAAAATTTAATTTTCTACAAAAAATATACAAATTACATTTTAAAATTTGGCTTAGTTTTCGAGTTATAACAATTATATTTAAAATACGGAAACAAAACGGTGAGTTTAGTAAGCATTCTATATTTTAAGCATTCTTAAGTCCAACACAAATTTAAAACTTGAACGCAATATTTCTTTATAAAAAAGTAAATTCAAAAGCATTACAAATATTAAAACTAAAATAAAATTAAGAAAATTCAATAAATAAAAGAAGATAATAATTCGATTATAACTAAAGTAAGAGTTTGTACTAAACAAATTACCGTATTTAAAAAATGTGGCACCATCAGCATTCACCGAGCACGTATTTAGTGTAACTGCACTGCACTAAGTTGTGTGTTTAAACCTACAATAGATTTCTGTTGTTTTTTGTTCCTATCTTTATAAATTCCATTTACCAAAAATAACACTAATTTCAAAATTGGTTTTCCTCAAATCTGGTTTTGTGTTAAGCTATACTCAAAATTTCCTTAACACAACACAAAAAACCAAATTCTGTTGAATCCTAACAAAATTTCATTAAATTTGAAGGTTTATCTTAACAAACACAGATTGTTATTGAAACGAAGCATTATTCAATTCTAACATATTATTTTTTTTAACCATATCCTTGAAAGATTTAAGTAGCCATAAGTTTCTTTATGGCTTATCTTGGTGGGAAAGGCCTCAATGAATTTCCCACAATAAAAATAAACCAATATTGAACACATTTTATTGCCTGGCGTTAAGTTCTCTATTTTACGCGACCGCCACCGGCGCTAAGACCATTCACGAAGACATATTGAAAACATTAACTGCTTAAGGATTTATCGTAAATAATTTTGTTCACACGTTTATTTAAACATCATGGCGCTAAGATGTTGGATTTTACAATTGATCCTTATGGATATTTTCAGAAGGCCATTTATTATTCATCAAAGTCATTCGTTTTGGTAGGTACATGTGTGTTTCGTGCTTGAAAGACCACGAAAAAATAAACAACAATAAACAAAAGAGCTGATATTCGAACCTTTATAATTGTTTTGAATTTTTGGTGTGATAGAAAATGTGCAGTGCATATAGAATAGATATAAGGTAACATTGTTCCTATAAATACCTCTGGTTTCAAAGGATCATCATTTGGTTTTGATGCATCGCTGCTCTTTTAGAGTTAAATAACTGTGGAATCCATTTAGTATGGCATACGGATATAAATTGTATACAATTTAACTGCATTAAAGTAGCGATGCATCAAAATCAAATGATGATACTGAGTCATTGAAAGTTTGAATAAAACAACAACCACTTGAGTGAGCTGCCACCAAGTCGTTATAGGTTGGCGTTATAGCTATTTCATTATCATCAGACTCCTTTTACAAACACAAAAACCAACTTTTGATACTGAGTTTATGTTTTTGTATAAGAGCTGAATAGAATAATTTTGTCCTATTTAAAAGATTGTATGAGGCTTTAAGAGGCCTCGTCTATCTTAATAAAAAGAGGATACTCCCTCGAGGAAGTGAATTTTTCCTACAAGAGTATCTCCTTTGTATTTGTATTTATTGTTTGAAAAACGCTGTACATCAAGATAAACTTATAACTAGTACAGGATATAGGAAATAAAGTTAAATTACAATTAAAAATATTAAATATTAAAGTACTAATATATAAAAAAAAAAGAAAGAATATATTTTGAATAAAATGCTAAGTTAAATTAAAATCGCTATCAAAAAGAAACGGGGGAGACAAAATAAACAAAAGTATCTCAATTCAGACTTGAAAAGTGATCAAAGCATGCTTTAAGGAATTTTCTGTGTTCAAATTTCGACTTCACATGATTGGGCAAATTGGCTTATACCATGAAGCATTCATAGAGCTTTTTGCGATGATGTCAGATTTGCCATAAGATCAACTTAAAACTTCAATTTATTGGAGTAAAGCTCACTTTTTAAGTGCGAGATTATCATTGTTTCGAGGATAAACACGAATTTACTCCTCAAACATGTTTTTCAGACAATTTAGATCCCGAGTTAATTCAACAAATTTGGTGAGTTAACTCTGGATTAGCTGAATAGGTATTTCTAAAAGATGGGTGTCAATAACCTATTCAAATCGAGGTACGACACTATGGTAAGAGTATTTTTTTTCATGATGGCGTCATCTCGAATTCAATAGCGAAACATTGATTTCTATACTGTCACACTTCGATTATCTGATAAGAGCATAATGTCGTCGACACATAAAAAACATTCATTTTGAGACCATCTAAAAATAATCGAATAGGATGATCAGCCATGCAAATCATTTGAAAACGAAAAACCCAAAAAGATGAGCGCTCAATTCACAACCCTGTTGGACACCTTTGTTGGTGGAGAAGGATTCGGACGGACGAATCTATGACATTCCGAACAGCAGCAGCAGTATCCTAATTAAGCAACTTTATAATTGCAATCATCTTTGAGTCTCAAAGCTTTTTAAAGTTAAATCGAAGATATGTACTTACCTGGTATCATTTAGTATAAGTCCCTATATACATACATATTTTCTGAACTGCTCATCACGTATCAATCTGTACTTACAAGTTTGTCACCCAGCTACCAGAAGGGCGTGCGAGAGTTGAAATTACTCTCAACTAACGTTATTTTTTATTATTTACTGAGAACTAAAAATTATATTATTTTAAATTATTCATCATTATTGATAGATATGCATTTTATTCTGCATATTATATCCGGTGTAAATCATTATCATTACTTACTTCCTTGTTGTCTTATATTCATATCCATTAGCCATTCACTATTTAGAGTTCCTTTTTCGTTCGTTCAACTTTAACTCTTGGAGCGCGTGCCAACCCCATGGTCATGGATGGTTACTTACCCTATTCCATTAGAATTTATTAAAGAATTTTCATTTTTATCAAAAACATGCAATACAGAGCTAAGCAAAGGAAAATATGAAAAAGCCATTTGTAACTATTTTTATAGCTATCTAGTATGCTCTCTAACATTGTAACAAGTTCACTATCATTACAATTTCGATATCAGGGCCATATAGCGCGCTATACTTTGCAATAAATATTCTATGTACATATCTCTCTTGGCCAAGTGCACCAGAATCCTCGAAGCATAACATATCTTTCTAAAGTGTCTAAGTCCAGCTGAGGGGCACCTTTAAATTGCCCATACAGCATATAGAGCCCCTACAATATAGCCACGAAGAGTATGTAAATTCGGTCCCAGTGTTGATGTTGGCATATAGGTTTATGTGGTGGAGTGGCTGTTGAGACATATGAAGATCATTAACAAGGGTTCTCTTGTGGATCGCTTATTGCTTACCGACAAAAGCCACAGTATAGTGCTGGCCAAGATCGTTGCTCGACAGTCGTAGAATAGCGTTCTGCTACGACACGGCTTAATGGACCTTATGCAGCTGTTTGCGTTAAAATTATAAATAAAACAACTGCGGGTAAGTTGTAGGTTGAGTTGAGGTACTGACTGTCTGTCTGTCTGTGTAGCATATGAGTTCATGCTGCCATATTCACGCTTGACAAACTTCATCCGGCTAGAGAGGGCGTCTCTGCTGTTGGTTTATTGATCTCTCAGTGATCATGGTTACGAGCCTATATACTCCCAATAATATAGCTTGAGGTGTATAATTTAGGTTTTTTTTTGTTTAAGTGTGCGAGCCGCTAAAAAAAAAAAACTATAATTGCCCATAGAAATTACTGTCGCCATCATTGAAGTGACTCCATTTCGTGCACATGACAGAATTTACGGAATTTTCTGACACTTCAAAAATATACGTCTCGACTGGACTTATAATTACTATCATATAATATCAACCTGGCTAACTCCACGTTATTAATAACCCATTGGAAAGTTCAATTGATTTGATATTGACACAAATGATTATCGCGATCTTGTAACAAAATACAAAGTCCATCAAGAAGTCGAACTATAATTTATTCAATACTCGATGGAAAAACTGGGCTAAGATAGCAATTATAACAATTTTCCTTCTCACTGCGAGTTCAATTTACATATGTATGTATGTACATACTGAATATTTTTTTGTATTTGTATATATTTTGTGGTGACGGAAGTGACTGCAGCAGTAAATAAGTCAATCTCTTCATGCATGCCATAGATGATGGAGAACTAATGTTGCGTGGCTATAGTAATTATTGGCAGAAAACAAAAAAAAAACTTGTCAAGTCTGAAAAAGCTCTGAGGTCAGAGAAAATTATACCAATTAAACGATAGGTATCTTTTTATACAATTTTCATTTATAAAACGGAAATATTAAAATTGTTTACGCTTTCTATAATTTTATAGCAATGAGTTAAATTTTTTTTTTTTTTTGAATTTAAAATTTTCACATTAACCGACCTTGAGAAAACTTTTTGCAACAAAGATTCTACAAATGTATACTTACGTGGGAAATTAAATATTCTCAATTTGAATGTAAGTTGGTATACCTGATAATACAGATGGATCTCAGACGATGAGACATTACAGTAGGCTAAGTGGAGCGATGGTCATGGAAAAGAATCAGTTACTACAGAATCTTTATAGCCAAATGTAAATATCGTGACTTGAAAATTGAAGTTTGGTTTTCAGAACGCGACCTAACTAGAAAACATAATTGGGGTTAAAGTTAGCTATTTATTGATCCTCAAAGTCTAAAGAATATACTACTAAATATTTAGCATATTCTAGCAACCAGTTTTTACCCCATTTCGCGGCTTCTATTTCCTTAATTTAGTTATTTCCATTACGTTGGGTCGGCACAAAAAAAGCGTAGACACGAAATATTCAGCTTGTAATTTTGAAAATATCTTGTCATAGGTCCGACTCTCTGAAGTTATAATGCCTAAAAAGATAGGGGGACAACATTTCGAAACATCAGTTAATTCATGTGTTGATATGAGTTATTTTTGGATTCTTTCAAAGTTGTATTATCATCTAGCAGTGCAGGACCACGAGCTTTAGACAGGTGGGAGCGGTTAAAAGTCCTCTTTTGTAGTTTTGCGTTAATATTTTGAAGGAAGTGACTCTAGACTGGACATATGCCTATAAGGCTTCCACCGGTTGGCATATTAAAAGGATAAGAGCAAATATTAGTTTAAATATCATTTTTTTAACATATTTTTAATACCATATTAGTTGAAAAATCTTGCCAGTTATTAGTAGACATACAAACAAAATTAAAACTAAAAGCGCAAGAGTCGATTTTGGGAGTGGATGCATAACCAAAATATGAGTATGAGAATTTATAGGTGTATGTATCAATATTTTTTATTGCCTTTGATGTGCGGTAGGGGGTTAAAAATTGCGATTCATGGAACTAGTTGACCTTTTTTGGCTTTTCAAATAAACTGTTCGCTAAGAAACATAAATTTATTTCTACCAATAATCACTTTCAAATCCTTCTCTTCTTCTATTAACATTAGGTGCATAAACTCCATTAAAGTATCAAAAGCTTATTTCTTTCTACGTTGAGCATTCATATCTGAGCTTTATTCAAAAATTTGAAGGAGGTGCTCTCCTCTATTATCATACCTAACAGTAAAGTAGGATCTTATTTGAGGAGGTGCTCATAAAGCATGTATATGCTCAACCGTTGAGCACCTCCTCAAGTATTTAATTCATATTAAATGGAGCACCTACTCCGAAAAGCTGAGTTTTGGGCAGGTGCTCCGTTCTATTCATATCACACTTTTACTTTGTTGTTTAGTTTCTGATACACAAAAAATATTCACAAAAGGAAATTGTTACCCTCCCCCCAATTTACTGACCAATCTCCTCTCACTTTACTTTTGAATAGTTTTGAATAAATGTATATTTAGCTTTTCCGGTTTCTCTAGGTAAAATAATCAATAAACACTCATTTTGTAAGGTACCAACATAATAAACTATTTGTAATGATGCATTACACCATCTTCTTCACCGCCGCCGTTTATTAAATTGCATACAAAGCAATCCCGAATCACCGTTAACAACGACTCTAGAAAGAGCCAATCATTAGAATAAGAAAATATTAATAATACTTTTTGTTTGTGAAATTATAATTCACACTCGGTTCAAACCGAAATATATATAAGAGACCGTGGATGAGCACCATAAAATCGAGCTCTGCCATAGTAGAAATCAGTACCAATCCCGAGTACTTGGTGAGTCTCCATTTTGAAGGACTTAGTTTCCAGAAGCGACAGTGTAAGCCCAGATTTTAAGTAGTTAGAGTGACGTCTGCTATCTCAGACTGTAATTTAGTGACGTCTGCTATCTCAGACTGTAATTTAGTGACGTCTGCTATCTCAGATTGTAATTTAGGATATATTGCTAAGCATTTGAATTAAATAAATCTAGGTTATAAGGTTATATAAATGTAAATAACTATAAGCATTTATATATTGAATTGTATAACAGTACATATATACATATAGACAATAAGAATTGTAAAGAAATTGTAAGAACCAGCGATTCGAACCAGCCTATGACAAAAAGCATCTCACATATGTTTTAGATTTCTTGACGTATTTACCTCCGCATGTCACTTAATACCTTTACTCTTAGCGAAAATATACGAGTTACGTTTAGAAAGTAATTTTTAGCGAAAATTGCTATCTGCCACGCCTACTTTTCCTTTATTTGAGTTTTCAGCTTTTTCAACTTCTTTAGGAAGCAAACGACATGAATTAAAGTCAGAAAATTAAGTTTTGTTTCAAACCTCAACATCCCAATAAAAATTTCCATGTATAGGTATGTGTTTTTAGTATATTTCCAAGAAGTAAAGACTTAAAAGTATCATTTTCAAATAACCTAGGTTAAATAACCTGACGTCACATACTCTTAACTCTCTTCAATTATGTGTACCTATATACCATCCGTATCAATCCCTCCATCTTTACGAATGCAGAATAAAATAAAGGCCAAAATAAATTGCTACTGCATCTGAATATGATGATGCATTTTATAGCATCTCTGAAGTAATACCAACTGATGGACATCTTTCGTGTAAACACACTGCCTATCACTTAGAACATGGAACACACCAAATAACCATTACTGTCACAACTTCGTTCGCCGTATTCTCATCAAACCATCTGACGCTGACCATCAGCTATAGCTATTAAGCAATTAATTATATCGCATTCGACATCAAACACACAAAATAGAGCCTATGTACGTTTTATGCATGCGTTGCGTTTGGCAGAAAGGACGCGCGCCTGTCAAACACGTGGACACGAAAGCAAAATAAAGATCGCCCAACCCATAAGGGATCCTCGCTCTGCCATACCTGCTAAGGTAAAGTACTTTAAACAACACCTTCTAGAACCTTATTGCCAACAACCCCTATTTCCAAAAAAAAAACATCTATTGCGCAATATACACAGATACAAGTCAAAGGGATACCGAACCCCCCAATAAGGATTTTATCAAAAAGAACCAAAAATGATAGCATCTGTTGATGTTATGCTAGGATGCCGCTGATGTCCTTTTTTTTGTTGTTGTTAAAAATTCCTTTTATTTTGTTTTGTTAGGAAATATAGCGTGTGTTTCGAATGCACGTGCATGTGTCGGTAATATATGGAACACACCACACCCTAATGATGTTATCGTAGTTAGATTCGTCCCTATATTCAAAACTATGAGTCTGAGTATGATATGAATGCCATTCATACAACGATTATAGAGGTTCCAAATTTAATGTTCAAACCAGCGATGGTGGTACAGAGTTCAACTATGATAAACATCATCAAGGCAGATGTGGTTAATTGGTGTCTCTCTTTTGTATATTAACCAGGAAATATGTATATAAATAGGGATGTGGACCACATGTTGGAAGAGAAGACCTCTCTGATGCTCTTCCACCCGCAGTGCAATTACCAAAGGCATTTCAAACTTCTTTATTATTTTGGTTTCGGCATATCGACTCTCGGTACACAGTAATTGTCATTAGTCATTACTATAGTCGCGTACGTGACTCAATTGAGTTTTGATTATTTTGGGGACCACGAACTTTGGCCTCGTGATTCAGATGATATGTACTCAAGTTGATTTACATTCTAAGGGTTATTGTGATATCTGATATACGCGATATAGCCAGTAAAGAACCCGCATTTCTCTGTAGGTATATGCGGAACTATTTAAAGTGACATCTTCAAACTTCAGCTGTCTGTCTAAACGAAGTACTTAACTAACTCAAGAGCCTGCACGATTTTTATTTTGTTAAGTTGAAATGAAAATTTATTAAAGAAATGCAAAATCTTAAGGGGCATTTATTTGATTATAATGTAAATGGTTCTTAGTAGCATAAGTATACCAGCACGGTTTGTAATTTAGAGTCACAAACTTGGAGATATATTATTTATTGTTATTTCAATTTCATGAATTTATTCCAAAAAAAAAACTATTCTCAGAAAATGTCAAGTTTTCCAAAAGCCTGAAGAAGACTGACACGGTGACGATTTGGAAGGTCAGCCGGCTTCAATTTTTACACGAGTTGAATTTGGTATGCTTTTAAACTAAGAGCCAAGCTGTTTTGAGGATGACAGTGGTACCGAATCGATTCATCACGTACGTCACGTACACTCTCAGCTACCGCCGCTAAATTTTCTATTGGATATGGAGTCTGTTTGGTCGCGTGTTATCCAATAATCAAAATTAGGTTTTAAATTTGTCGATTGTATAGGTTTAGCGAACTGTCCGTTCAGAAGGTGGATTATGAGGACCAATGTTACTCAATGCTCACGAAACACATTCCTCGTAGAACGCTGATTTTCGTAATACAGCTAAAAAATGTTTAGATGCTGTGCCTAAAATGGCACAGCATCTAAACTTCAGGCAGAAGGTGTTAAAGGTCCCCTTTTGTAGTTTTTTGTGAATATTTTGAAAAGTTAAATTGTTTTAGAGAAAAATAATACCCTACAAAACTTAAGTAAAATAATTTTCAACTCAATCGGATATAATGATATGGAAAGACATTAAAAACAAACACATAGAAATTAATTTCTAGAAAACTAGCTGGCTTGGCAGCTTAGTTAAAATATCTTAGTTGCGTACAAAATAAAAAATATCAATAAATGTAGTGTTTTTAATCAATAAACAATAGGTACTTTGAAAAATAATTCTTGGGCATCTCTTAGAAGAGCGTCTATTTCTCCGCGTTTATGTTTTTTACTTCAACATTTTTTAGCCTTATTTATTAACTCGTTTTAGCGATGGAGTAAAGTAACTCCGACTTTACAACGCCTCTAATCCTGAAAAGATTTTATAAAAAAATACACGAGGAATAGAGGCGGAGTAAGCTTAAACTGGTTCATAGGAAGTTTAAACCCGTAGTAAAGCCGTTTTATTTAGTATCTAAATGTCATTTTGACATGACATCTTGTCAAATTTACACAAAACAGTGTAAACAAAATTTGTTTTACCTTTTTGTTACTAATTGTATCTCGAAGTGGATTGTTAATTTGGATTCATAAATGATTTAAATTCTTTAAATGATTTAACTGCAAGATGGAGAAGGCCAAAGCAGTACAAAACCCGTTTCAATCACATGACACTGAGTGATAAAGATTTCCGCTAGAAGTACCGATTTTGGAAAGAAAATATGAAAAAATCAAAAGCCATACCTTGGCCTGCACTTAGCGATGATATAATAGGAGGGCATATCCCAATTACATATATGTAATAAAATTACTTAAAACGAATAATTGTGAAAATCATCTGCGGTTTGTTTACGTTTATAATAACCAGAGTTTTACATTGGTCATTTTTTTGATACTATATTTGACATAAGGATGGGGTGCAACTAAAACGGCCAAGAAAATATTTTATAAATAAGGATTTGTTTGACGTGGCGAAAAGACGGAGTAAATGCTTCGACTCGGTTTAACTACTTCGAGATTGTAACGAGTATTAGTAAAATCTAATAAATAAGGCCTTAGAAGATCATAGTTTTTAGTAATTTTTGGAGTCAAATCAGGCTCCAGGATTTTAGAACCTTATGTGTGGGATATTAGCAAAAACGTATACCATCTTAAAGGTCTTACTGACCTCTGTAGCTGACCAATTTCAGAAACTAGTTGTCCTTTTCTGAAAAATTACTGTAGTTTTAGATTAGCATCCTTTTTTGCGTTTTGTACTAAGATCCCTGTCAAAGCTCTTCAAATCCAGAAATCTCACCAGATATCGTGACAAAAATTAAGCTCGGTAGACTCCAGTGGGCAGGGCACCTAGCTCGCATGAGCGAAGAGGAACCTGCTCGGAAAGTTCTTTGTGGTATATTCTATGGTAGACGACAGCGTGGTAGACCATGCTTGCGCTGGAGAGATGGCGTAGACCAGGACTCCCGGAGCCTTGGGGTGCGCAACTGCCGGCTAGAGACCGGGATGGGTGGAGAGACTTGTTGAAGGAGGCCAGGACCGGACCCCGGTTGTTGAGCCGATGATGATGATGATGTACTAAGATCCCGGAGCCGTCAAAACATAAAAGTACTGTTTGCAACCTGGGTACTTAACACAGAGAAGTCAACTTATGACAAGAAATTTTCAAGATTTTGATCTTTTCATTTTAAGTCAATGTTTAGAAAATAGCTCCTCGCGTATAAACGAGTTGAAATAGACCCTTTCTCCCAAACGAGAGTATGCCGAAAATTTTATAATTTATAATATGTAACAAAAATTTAGGTTCCTAATGACTTTAATAACACTCAAATTAAACGAAAGCATTTTTCTAAAAAATGACTTCAAACAGAAACAAAAATTTAAAAAAACAATGGTAACACTTACAATGCCATGCTATACATTTTTTAAAGCCAGATAATTCAGCTTTTATTTATTTAAATATAAAGTTGTTTCAATGAACAGTTTTTGAAAAATTAATTTTCAAACTCAAAATTTTGAAAAATAAAGAAAACAAAAATTTCAAACTAATTTTTTTTTTTTCAAAAGTTTATGTATTTAAGTACTTACCAATTTTATTTTCAAAATTTAATGCTCTCTTAAATTTTTAGTCAAGAACAGAAAACCGGATGCTTAAATGTCTTGTCCTTTTTGAGAAAATTGAACATAACTAAATCTATTTTACTACTTTCGTAGCCGAAGTAGGAGCTTTAATATTTCCTGCTCCTTTTTTTTGTATTTATATTGATAAGTTCACATTCTACGAACAACTAATTTTTACTGAGGCAACGATATACATTCCTACTAATTGTAATTTTGTATTGAAATATTTTATGCTTTAACGGAACAGTTCAATATCTACAGTAAGTTTTTAATTTCTTAGAATTTTTTTGTTTTCAAGAGTTCTAAAAATGGAGTCCCGCGGTCCTAATTCTAAATAATATTATAAAACAGTTGCATTTTTAACCCGAAAACATCCCCTTGCAATGAACCATATATACCTAGAGTAAAAAATAACTTAAACATTCAGTAGGGTATATTTTTTTTTCTAAAGGACTTCCACTTGTGTTTTGTGTGTACCGGAAATTGAAGGAAAAAAAAAATAATATGTTTCACTAAAGTGCCCTGGTGCTCCGGATCCTTCCGCCCTCAGTTTTTTTTTCTACCCTCAATAAAAATACTTTCGAAAATGCGATCACACAAATTGTTAATGGTATTGCATCTGATGGAGGTATATAGTATAGAAACGAGATGATCAACCTTCATCATTCAATTCATGTCACACGTGCATGGCACGCATGGAACATTGAATTGCATCTAAAAAGGGATCATTTACATTATTTTCTTTTATTTAAAATTTTATAAAGGATAAGGATAATAAAATATGTACTATGAGAGGGGTGGAATTTAATGCAAGGCTTATAGTATAAGAGTTGTAAGAAAAATCGAATAAAAACAAATGACAGGAAAAGGGCTCTTTTCGATTTTTCAATCTTTATTGCGGCGCTGCGCTGCCGGCCGGCCTGTGGAGCATTTATATAATGTTTTCTGTAATGGCTGCACTTGAGGACTTTGTTGAAAGAAATATTGTTGTTTAATTGTTTTTTTGTATACTACAATGAGTGCTAGATTAGTGAAGGGTTGACAATTTTTTTGAACTACATCAGGTTTAAAATACGTTTTAGTTCTCCATTTTAAAGATTTATTAATGCTGACACTTAAGGTCTTTGGTTGATGTTCCATCATCGCATACAAATTGTACTCGAAAATATTTTTCAGTGTATTTTCTTCCATCAAAAATTTAAACCGATATTAAATTAATGTCTACCAACAAAAAAAAAACCCGAACCCGCCAAAGTTGGTTCAGAAAGTGTACAAGAACCCAATTTTGTACGAAAAAAAGAAAAATAAAATAAAACAATGTGGAAGATAAATACGATTGTCATTCACGCTAACGATGCCGATGTCGGTTTCCTTTGAAGTTCATTATAATTCAGCAATGAATTTGTTTGCTTATGCGAATTTTTATATCTTCAAGGTACCTGTTTGTGTAGACAAAACCCATGTAGGTAGGTAGATTTAATTGTGTAAAGTATAATATGGTGAAATGATTTCTTTCGGAATACGAAAAGTGTCAATTGTTAGTTGATTTATGGCAAAATTCGAGACATCAGTTGAGTGAATTTAGCATTTATTTTGTTATTTATGGAAATAAACATGAAATATAGAATTCTGAGAAATGTTTTTTCAACGGATTTAATGTGATTGAGAATATGGGAAAATAAATTTAAAGTATATCAGTTTTTTTTTTGTTGAAAGATTTTTTTCGAATTCTTGATGTAGACTCTTTGAATTTTTTCTCTGTCTTTTAAGAATTTATATTCTTCCATTTAGTAATAATAATTGATTACAAATTAAGTAAACATTGTTAACCTGAATGACCTTTAAAAAATACACTAACTCACTCAAACCTTAAAACTAACAAAAGACATACAAAATGGAAAATTCTACTAATACATGTCCACTGCTGGACGAAATTAAATAAGGAACAACAAATTTTTACTTTTTTTCTTCAGTTTTCGGACGTTTTAGCTTTTTTTTTTTAGTACTGCTATTTCCCAAAAAATAGCTTGCGAGAAAAATATTTTCAGCAAAAGACTATTTTTACTTGATGTGCGTGAAGTTAACATCGCCATTTGTGATTTAAAAAAAAAGGAATTTTGCGCTTTGATGTGCTCAAATTGTGCCGTCTTGTGCCGTAAATACTTTTAGAAAATCGCAAATTTTTCGGATAATTTTTTTTTTGCAAAATTACGATTTTCTTAAAAATTAAAGTTGTGTTGTTTTGTGCTCAGTTTCGCTTCCTTAGAGCCGAAGAGATAAAAAAAAAATTCGCATATTTGCAACTTTTACTTTGCGCTTTGTAAATTATAGCAATGAGGAAAAATTACTATTTGAAAAATAAAAATAATACGAAACCATGCGAAATCAATTAAAATAATTTTGTTGCAAACAAATATTCCTTGAGTCAAATATTTTTCAAAAGAATTTATTGGCTTTACTGAATGAGAAAATTTACGTATTTAATTCCCTAAATGACTCTTGTCTTATTCGCAAAATTATTTTTTTGCCGTAAAAGTTGCAAATATGCGATTTTTTTTTATCTTTGCGATGAATGGCAGCACAATTTGAAAACTTTTAATTTTTATTTTTGTAAAAATATGTACGGCACAAGGCAGCACAAGTTGAGCACATCACAGCGCAACTTTCGTTTTTTATGAAAATCAAAAATGGCGTTGCTTACGTCACGCACGTTTTTACTTGCTTGCAAGTAATGATTTCGTGTAAAAAAAAATTTCGAGGTTATAATCAAACGTCACACCACCATGATTGAGAAGTATAAACACGTGGATTTCGTCACATCGTTCGTCGGTCTGTGCGTCCCTGCGTCAGTTTTCATCAAATTTGTTACAGGGCATTTGTATGTGATTCCCTAGAAGGGAAATTTGAATTTTTCTTGAAGGTCATCTATAGAAAAAGAAGGTGCTGATCTCAGAGACCTCAGCAATCTCACAAACATTAACGCAATTACTCAGTTTTTGTGCCAAATATTGAGGAACAAAATTTTTAATTCATTTGCTCAATTTTTACGGAGAACTCTGAAATATAAACTCATGACCAATTGAATATTTTAAGTAACTGAACTTAGTTAGTTGATGGCTGCCGAAATTGGAATTCTAAAGAATTTGAATTGTTGATTTTGGTGTCAACTATCAAAATTCTAAATGTGATGTCAGAAACATCAACCAGAAAAATAAGATTTTAGAGGTTGCAATCCGCCAAAATTTTTTCCGTCATGAATCTTAGAGCAATGGTGAGAATTTTTTCTGAGAAGTCCTGTTCGTATGTATGTAACTGAGATTGCTCAAGTCTCCGTAATTTCATTTTCCTGTACATATGTACCTAGGAACTCAATTTTTGAAGATAGCTTTTTGAGAATTTCTAGTTTTTGAGTCGTGGACTTAAAAGCTGGATAACAACTTTCGATTTTTATAAATTTATCACATTTTAAAGAAAGATCTCAAAATCGTAACGAAGATGACGAAAACTAAAACAGTAATTGAATCATCTCAAAATCAGTTACAAAAACAATCAAAGCACAAAAAATTTATCCAATCCTTTGGGATTGGAAACACTTTCATTAACACGTGTTTTTTTTAGACGTGTGGTTTTCAAGAAGAAATAAAACGCATATAATTTAATGTTATGGCCAAGAATTTAGCTTTAATATAAAGATGAGGGTTTGCCATTATGTTTTAAAAATGATTTCGGGCAAATGGCCACCGCGGCTGGCTCGAATAAATTCCAGCCGAGAGGCCCAATTTTTGACAGCTCCAATTATGCGCGCAATGGCGGATGAACTCATTCGGGTCTTCTTCGATACTCTGCTCCACAGCAGCAATTGCGTCTTCGGTGCGCACTGTACAAACCAAACTGAGCATAAATCAAGTGACAGCTGTCAAAAAGACCAACTCTGAAAAATGTACTGCCAGATTGAAAACCAACACCTTTACCTGAATATTATAAAAAAAAAATCAAACAACATACATTTTTTTAAATCTAGCAATTTCATAGCATATTACGACCTTAATATTTAAGCCCGCATTTGTTAAAGTTAAATTAAGACAGTAACACACTATCCTCGAAACCATAAAGTGAACCAAATTTCAGAACTTTGTAGCCAAAAATCAAAAAGAGGGACCACGTGCGACGACGTCACTGCATCGTTTTCTTAGAATTTTTTGTGTTAATGCATATTCCTCTTTAGACCCATCTGGCAATTGCCAAACTTTTGCTCACAAACTTCAGCTATCATCCTTTTTATTTAAATTTTTTATTTTTTTTAAACACAAGAATTCCCTTTGCTTTCGTCATTTGCCAAGAAAATTCAACCAACCAATCATTACAGACGTCATTCTATTGACGTCAGCAATACGCATTGACGTCAATCGATACCTTTTTGTATTCCTGATATTTAGATTCTTCGTAAAAGTTTCTTTCAGTGTCTGATATTTTATCTGACTTTTCTGTTATTAATTACCAGCCCAATTCTAAAAATATCTCTTAAGACAATATTATACAAACACATAATAAAAAAAAACAAATCCTTTTATTGTTGTCTGCTTCCCAAAATCAAATTTACCTTTTTGTTTTTGCAAACAGATAACGATCTTTTCTATCTATAACAAACTCATTTCTATACCTCACCAGTTCAACCATCGAATTAAACTCATACACGTGTGTCTGCTCTTCCAATGTCCATCGAAACGCAACCATTTTATAATGTGATGAAATTTATCAGTGTTGTTACGATTTGGCTAAATCATAACATTGTCACCTTGAGAATGGTACGATGAATTCATCGATGTATGTACAGTGGGGTCGAGTTCTTTCAAAATTGGAATAAATTCAAGAAAGGAGAAGGAATTTTGTTTTATTTTAAGTGATCTAATATGTGTTTGAATGAAAATACGTAAAATCGAAATACTTTTTAAAATATCGCTTCGAAAGGGGCAATATTACGCACCTATTTTTTTCTTTAAATATTTTATACCCATAATTGAATTTTGAAAAGTGGAGTTTTTGGCAGGAGAATTTATGATTTGAAGTTTGATAGAAAAAATATACCAAGGCTTGAAAAAAAATAAATTTTTGATTACTCTTGTAGTTTTTGATTTTGATCCAATTTTTCCTTATAGACACTCCCACTGTGTTACAAAAAAGTCAAGAAACTATGTATATCACTCCACGTCTCCCCAGCTCCTTCTTCCAAACCAAGAGCTTCTTCTTCGACTTTTTGTTTATGTTTTTATGGTACCGTGCAAAATCCTGACTCATCGTGTTCGTACAGGATTGAACATGACTCATAAAAATAACGCAATCCCTGCGAACTTTGCGTCTTTGAATTTTTGCGTGAAAAGACGCCGCACCGGTATCCACCACCGTCGGCCGCCACTAAAGCCGGTGCTGGCTGGTACTATAGATTCTGATGTTCGGTTCTTTTTCTGATGGTAAATATAGAGATTTACTCGGTGGTTAGTCTTATTTTTGTTGATCTTTTTAGACTTTATGTTTTAGTATTCAATAAATATCTGGCAGGTTATCCTCACATATTGTCTACCTGCATTTTGTAAGAAGGGTGATCGGAATAGACATGACAATAAATTAGGTGTTTACCATAGAGTTCGTATATCAGCTCTTTCGTTTTATATTTTCTTGTTATAATATTTCGTCGATTTTTATGGTCCTAGAGCTTACTGTTAACTTATGGTTCATTGGTCTCATGATGGTGTATTTTGATTCAATAATTTAATAGATAAATCGTCGAATGATAATTTAACAGAATAAATTGGTCTTAAACACTTACTTTAGTGCCCTTTCCAAAATTGATTCAAGAAGTTATGATGACATTTTTATTTTTCAAAAATTCATCTGAATTGACACAAATTAGAGATTTTCTTTATGCATAATTCTATGCACCAACGCGACGTTAAACAATGGATTCTAACAATTTTACAATTCCCATCTTTCATCAAGAGGAGCTCTGCAATGTTCGCTCTGAATACCATGGCAGGATGATGGCTGCGTTGTTTTGTATTTGGTTGCCAATTGCCCTGGAATGCGATGAGTCTGAAAACGAGTCTGGGACAGCAGTGACTTGGGTAATTTTCATTTAATTCAACATTCCAGAGGTTAGAATATTCCCATAAGAGAATGTTAATTTAGTCACTCAAGACCGTCACTTCACTACTACGACTGGAGCGGCTTGGCGGGTCTTTATAGAGGTAGGAAGGTATAGGTAGGTCTAAGCAGGTATGATTGTTGCCATTGTGTCGTAGTTGTTGCGTGCATGAGGTTGCTATAATTAAATATTTTTTTTTAAATTCTTCTTGTTTTTTTTTTTTTTTTGTTGTTAGAAAATTTAGGAGCACTAACTGTTCTCACTTTTGTTATGCGTTTTGACTGAAGAACATTCCTTTCAGAACCCAGAAGCCAGAGAGCCAGAGCAATCGTCTTACCTTTAGATGTTGCGATTGAATTAATGAAACTCTGGCCTGCGACAAAATTAACGAATTTAATTCAATGACGTTGGAATAACACAACGGCTAGCTGTGGCTGCTTTTATATAATTTGTGTGTGGAGTCTTATAATTTTTGAATTAATGTTACGGTTTTTTCGCTTTCGTATTTTTTTTGAGCGGGTGGAAATATAAACATAAACTTTGTTTATGTATTTAACATGAGAAAGATGAAAGATATCAAATGGAAATGAGTATATGGAAATCGATGATTCGGGGGAAAAAATAATGGGATCAAGAGGTTACAGCTGGGGATTTTGAGTTTGAAAAGGTTATAAACAAAATTGAAGAGTGAATAATTTTGTGGTTATATTTTAACCATAAATTACATTTTGTTGATTGTCAATAGAGTTTTTATACTAAATGAACTAGACATATTTTTTCTTTGGTGAATTATATTAGGGTTATACGGGTCTCTATAGAGAAATATATATTTATTGGATGGAATAACTAGATGAACATCATTATTTAAATAAGATATAATATTATTTTAATTATAGTTTAAATAATTGAATAAATATTTAGTTAGTAAATTTATAAAAAGATCAATATATATATTTATTTTAAAAACTTTAAAAATTGATTATTTTTACTTGCCCTATAGGGAAAGTATTGGTTTCATGTAAAAAAAAAACACATATGTGTGTACTGACGTAAAACTTCTTTTCTCTCAAGCAAAGTCTCTCACCTCTGTCATATTCTTTCCTATAAATGTAAAAACATTTTGTGTAAACCAACATAACAATTAATTGTTGATTAAGATTATAATAAATTATTTACAAATTGGTTAGATAATCAAAAAAATGTTGACGACTTTCGCTTAGCCATTAGAACTATATACGTCCATGTTCTGAAAATCTACAAGTGATTCGAGTCATGTTTACGTCTTTCTATTTTATCTCACTCCTATTTCTTAGTAAGAAAGAGAATGTGAGGCGAGGCAGGAATTTTCAAAAAATTTAAATACTTTTGCCTCACATGGTCATCTCTTTCTTTCCAAGAGATGTGAGTGAGATCAAAACGAGAGACGTCAAAATATATAGAGATCAGTGGTCAAAATGATTCGCCGCACGTGAAGCCTGATTCACAATGCGACGAGGAAACGCGAAGTGAGCGTGACAAGAAACGCTGTCGCGTTTTTAAGACAAAAAATCATTAATGTAAAAAAAATCAATTAAATATAAACAAAATAAGATACAAAACAATAGATATATCAATACCTATCTATTTGTTAAATACATTTGATAATTTCTTTTTTGGAAAATCTGTAAATCACTTACCAAAAATGAAAATCGTCGTCACGTCTTGTAATTTTTTTAATTTTTCGAACTCATGGTGCGGCCAGCGTGGCGTGACGTCACGACGAGAAACGCACTGTGTATACTCTGGTATACTCTCATTGCTTGGAATTGGTTTGACAACTACAACGAGTTCTCGTCACTCTCACGTCTCGTTTGCTCGTGGCATTGTTAATCACGCTTAACCCTAAGGCCTAAGGGTCAGCTGTACAAACTTCGATGTCGTTCAAATTTTTCACCGATTCACCTCAGTAAAATCTCTGAAATCGGGACGATATTTAAGAAAGGAAACGAGACGCAAGAAAACGCGACGAGAGCGTGACATGATTCACTGTTAGCATTTTTTAATTATAAAACCATTTCCCAATTCAATGGCAAGAGACTTTTGACGAGACTTAACAAAATAATATTAAAGCTTACTGATTTACAATTTCTTAATCAATTAATTTTACGTAACGTGAAGACGTGAAATGCTTTATTATGCATATCCTCGTCATAGTTTGAAAATAATTTAACAAGAACGACGAGATCTCGTCACACTCACGTCTCGTTTTCTTATCGCATCCATTGTATTCGAGGACTAATTCCAAATGCATATGGCAATGCTGTTTTAGATTTGTCAGCGGGTTAAGGATTTCTCGTATATGGCAATGATCGTCTACGTTTGTCAACATTCAACAAGATAGTTTTGTTTACTTGGCCAGCTGCCATAAAAAGTTAGATGACTTTTAGTTACGTTTGCTTACGTTTCATCTGAATTTAATTTAAAAAAAAACTATTTTCATGTGGTTTTTTAACGAAATTATGTGTTTAAATGTTGTGCCGGTTAGTTTTTATGGCTCTTTTGCAAAAACACATTCTTTTTCGGAATAAAAAGATGTTCTTTTCATAATTTATTGGTGGGTAAAAGTTTTTGTAGAGAGCTCAAGCAAAATCTGTCGCGGACAATTCTGTCGGTATTTGATAGATAAAGAGTCGGTTTGACACATGTCACTGACAGCTCCATACAAAAATTTGTACCCCCAACGAAGGAAAAGAAGTTTTACTTCTAAAATGTCTAGGTTGTAACCAAAAGAAAAACTACGTTGATCGAGAAGTCCAACAAAGTGAGTTACATCATGTCGTCCGTCGGTCTGAGCGTCCACTGTAATTTAAGCTAGAGCCTAAAGAAATGAATATGAAATGATTTGCTTCAAACTTGGTACTAGCATTTTTCACGTGATTAACTAGAGGCAAAATTCGAATTTTTATTTTCATCATCTCGAACGGGTAGCTGCCATACAAATATTTTTTTTTTTTAATTTCTGGAAAACGGCTCTAACGATTTTGATTAAACTTTGTATCTGTAATAAACAAGTCAATTATAAGTAAACGGCGTTTCAAGTTTTGTCAAGAAATTCACATAACCGAATTTTAGTAGGTACCTTTGACTCTCAATATTTTCCCGTTAAAGATTATTCATTTATTTATAACTGTTGATTCCGCTGTGAAAATTAGCCCTCAAAAAAAAATCGTGTTTAATCCAGGGACTTTTATTTCCTAAATATAAGTCTTAATAATACATTTGAATTTAATTTTAATTATAGTTAACTTACATTTAGTTTTTTTTTTTATCAATTCTTTTCTTATCAATTCTTTTCTTATCTGTTAAGTTACGATGGCTCCCTTTCCTATTTTTGCCGGAAATCGCATGTGCCTAAATTGACATTCTGCACTTCATTTTTTTTTTTTATATATAATTTAAGTTGGCTGCCAATTGCATCCGTTCAGGCGGTGTCATTGCCAGATTTGACAACAATAACTCAGCGAATTACTAACTTACAGATTTCATTTAAATAGATATATGTAAATATTATACTATTCCTCAAAAATCTTAGAGGAACATTAAAGTTTATGCGAGGCAGAAGGTGCAAAGTGTCTATGTTTCCGTTTATAAGTTTTAAAATGAAGTTAAATGATAAATACGACCGTCTGCTCTCAAAACTAGGCAAGTCAATTAATTTTAATCTGTTATTGTAAGGAGGGAGTTCATAAGGATTTTCCCAACCCAAGACTCTGACGGCAAACCTTTTGTGCACCTGTTCTAATCTGGGTTTATGACAGTCATAGTGGGGTGACCAAACCTGACAAGCATATTCAAGAATGGGTCGAACAAATGTTATAAAAAATTGTTTGATAACAAAAGGATCAGAAAATTGTTTTGACTCTCTCTTTATCCAACCAAGAATTGAATTGCCTTTATTAGTTATGGAGTTGATATATAGTATGAACTCAAGTTTTTGATCAAATAAGACACCTAGAACAGTATCGCTTACTCGTGATAATAGTATAGGTACCATTCAACAAATAATTGAAACAAGTTATCCATAAATTTCTCGTAAAACTAATAGTTTTACATTTATCGATGTCAAAAATGTCAAAAACGAATTAAGATCACACTGCAACTCTAACTCTTCACTATCGCGAATATTTGAAACAGTTTTGAGAAGATCGTAACATCGTCCGCATAAATGAGGCAGTTTGAATACTTCAACACAGATTGTAAGTCATTAATAAACTTAATCAAAAGGATGGGTCCTAAATGGCTGCCTTGTGGTATCCCGCAGAGTTAACTATAAACTTATTTGATTCGCAATCGTTAAAAATTACCGAGTAAGATCTATCAAATAAATAAGATTTGAGCCACGTTACAAAATGTTGTCGCTTAATCCCAGCTTCCTTAATTTAAGTAGCAATTTCGGTGTGAAAGTTTGTCAAAAGCCTTACTGAAGTCTGTGAAGAGACAAGATACGGTTCTGGCATGGTCAATTTGTGCAGTTACACACAGTTATTAACCACGAAATCAAGTTTGTGCAATCCAGTCGTGCATATTTTTTTTTACTTATATACTCCAAAGTATGAAATTTTAAAACAACGATTTAATTGTTTATGCTACAGTTTTTGGTGCGGACAAACAAAATCACATTGCATACGGACAAAGCACATAAAAGGACATGCTGAATTGTGAGATCCACCTTGTATCTTAATTTACTCTTCTTCGTTCTTTCATATTTCTATTTAAATACAGTCTGAAGTTTCATTAGTGAATCCCAAACATATCAGAAGTAAACCTTCGAAATGAAATGCGTTCATTTTTTCTATAAATGATTTACAGGAAAAATATAATAATTTTTTTAATTCTTAACAAAACTCCTTCCATCTTCATATAACTGTCCATAACAATATTCTTCTTTGACCTAAATTCCAAAGGTCATTTTATGCCTGTCCAACTTTCAAATAACATATTCTTAACAAGAAAATCTGTTAAGACATTTTGAATGTATAAGTTCTCACACGCAATCTTGGTTTCCAAACTAGGAAATCGATAGAAGTAATAAAGTATCGTACTTACATATATAAACAATTATTCCCAACTATCGGTAGTATTATCACATACGAAGCACCCTCGGCCAGTTAATGACATACGGAACCAAATTAGGGAAGTGCGATCGATAATACTATCTTCCCGCCAATATTAAGGCATTGCATGCTAAATTATTATGCCACTAGGATTGCATGCATGACCACTCCCCCTCCGAATACAAAAAAAAACAAAATCCTCTTCGATTTCAGAGTTCAATTCCGAAGTCAGTCAAGCGATAAAGTGTGGATATAGAAGAATAAGTATATTGAATTCCCGGATCGTTGCCTCGTCGTACATTGATCTATTGATATGGTGGTGGAAAAGTTCAAACTTCCTCGCACACCCCTCTATGCATTACACACAAAATTACAAAACAAAAACAAAATTAACATTCTCAATCAGTGGCAGAGTAAATTTATTATTCAAACTCAATTGTGGTTTTCTTCCGTTTTCGGAACAAGCTGATACCTTAAAGAGCTCACGCTTGGGAATTCCTTCAAACGCTTTGTTCTATACTTACTTAGCTGTCAAGCTAAAGAATTCAACTTGAAGCCTGTTCCGAAGGTGTGGTGGGAAGTTGAAAAATGCTAATGTTCAATCGGTTTAAAGCAGAACTCAGTATTTGATTGCTGATTATATGCTTAAGACCAATAGGGAGAAGATGTTGGTTTCTTTCGTGGGCGAAGTTGAACCTTCGAGAAAATTGGACAACAAAAAACCACAGCCCCTAAATGGAGTGCCATTAAAGTTTAAAAATAAAAAGACGTGTGCTGATGGCTAGATGGGATTTGATGTTACCACCAAATATTATGGGTTTAACAATCAATAAAAAGTCTTTTATGCGAGTAAAAGTTAAGACTTTATTTTACCTATCTTTAACGAGAAAATCTTAAAAAGTCAAAAGTAACACAAAAATGGACTTTAATGTTTGATTTTTTTTTTCAGTTTGATTTTTTTCCAAAATTTTCAAATGTAATATTGAGAAGCGCCAGATTACAAAATTGTCACAAAATCGGTCCAACCATGGAAAAGATATACGCGAAGAACGAAAGAATAAGACGATTATTTCTCAAACAACATGCAATGCTTATTTCCGATGTAAATTTTTCGCCAAAGACCCGGGAAGCAGTTTTGTGATAATTACTTTGGTACGAATCTTAATTGAGAAAATTTGAAGAAAAAAAAAATTTTATGGCAGCTACCCTTTCTACATGAGTATGAGCCTTATATGAGTATGAGCCTAGACAAAAATTCGAATTAGACCTTTAGGGAATCACATAAAAATGCCCTGTATCAAATTATATGCAAATCGGACCACCCGTTTATGCTCTAGCTCAAATTACAGTGAACGCACAGACGCACCGACGCACAGACCGACGATGGACGGGATGTCGAAACCCACTTTTTCGGACTTCATCATATAGTGTTTGTTTTGATTACAACCTCGAACATTTTTTTTTTTACACGAAACCAATACTTGCCCTATAGAGCAAGTAAAAACAGTAGTCTTGCATTTAGTCCGCAGCTACTAGCCCAGTTGGAGTAGGCCTAGAAGTTGACACCGCTTACACCTTGTTTAACTAACAAAGATGTGGGTAACGACCAGAAGCCAAATCGCATGGGAGATAAAATCTTTTCCTTTGAAGCACCTACCCATACACGTCCTTAGTTGAAGCTTGTTATGACAATCAATCCGATTTGACAGCATCGGATCAATGTTTATGGGGTCTAGAAAGGGTTTGTCGAGATTCATTCTTTAATAAATTATTAAAGGCCCTTCTATGTCATGGAATGGACTTGCCAGCTTTAGGGAAGGAAAATTACATTGACTTCTCATAATCAAGAGGAGATATATCTAAGAACCCCTTAAATATATCCACAAAAATCGGTACAATAACGTTAACGTCGTAAGAGCTTTTTAGAATAATTCGAATTATTCCATCAGACCTTGTAGACTTCTGTATGTGGAGAAGAAGTCAATGGTCCAATAAGCCACCTCCTTAATACCTATATTAAGTTCTATTAATAAACCTCCTTGAGTTTTTCCTCCAGTAAGGACATGGACAGCTCTTTGAACCGCCATTCGGTTGATGATTGACTTTTAGTTTGACTATTTTAAATTATTCCTTGAGACTTTCGCAGTCACTGATTGCAAATGAAATCAGAATTTTGGGGAAATTTGAAATCGATAACTTCTCTTATGATGTTATGAATATGCGCTCATTATTTCTGTTTAAAATAAAAATATTGTTCTTAATAAAAGGTTAATTTAAAAATTAACTCGCCTTTTAAGTTTTTTATTGGAGCTATCCTACTTAAGGTAATTGGCATTACCATCCTTGTTATTTCGACAAGGTTCTCAAATTCAACTGTGGCGGTGAGTGGGCCACTATTTCACACTTTCCCCGACTTCGTAGAAGTATACATACTTGCTGAATCACTTCTGAAAACATTTGCAATAAAAGATACTATGTATACGTGCATTTTTGGAAAACTTATCTAAAACAGTGCAGAAATTGGACTTGAATGTGTAAATCCTGATAGAAAACCCACAAAAGCATTCAGCCTTATCGGGAACAAAATGATACTCCCCAATCATAAACAATTTTCGAAAAAAGGAAAAAATTCCAAGGAAAATAGGAGACATCGGAAATCAGTTCTCCGAGGTAAAATCATTGACATTTCGCTAAAAAAAATTCTCTAAAGTTTAGTTGGAGGATTTTCAAAATAAAAACATGAGTTTTGCTTTTGTCATACATACATAGTTTAAATTTATTTACAATTTTTTTTCATGATGGACGCACAATTTTAAAATGTGTCCCATCAACTATTAGTTAAATATGACAAAAGTAGAAGTAGGTATAATTAAAACGACGAAAGTGGGTTGTAGGAATAACAACTCCATTCAATCGGTTATAAAAAAAAGCTCAATTTTCTCGAAAACTGATATCCCTGGGTAGCAGATCAAGATTTCAATCATCCTCTTTCTTGATGCTGTAACTTTTATACATCATCTAGGTTTGTCCTCCCATCCTGGTCGATGATAATTTTCATCGGCAGATTTTTCTTTAACTGCTAACATATGTATGCCGAGCTCATCACCAAATGTAGAACACAGAACATAAGTTCAGTGCCTTTATTATTTACTTACATCTATTGACCTTATCGTCAGCTATTAATGGAACTTTTTCCTTTGTTATCGGTTAATTGGTATTTTACCTAAATTTTCAAAAATTTAGTTATATTTCACACACAAATATTCACAAACATTTGACATTTTACGAAATTATTTCTTTCAAAAGCACTTCGAAGCTGATTAGAAGTAATTTCCGGAGGAGATTCTTTTCGGGGGAGATTTACGATATGAGTGTTTAACTCCTGGGAAAAAATTAAATCCGAAGTGGCCATGACACACTGGCTCAATTGAGCCTGGGGAAATGGAAGTTTATAGGCGAAAGATGTGAAGAGCTCAGAATGAAACGGACAAAATGCTCATCCTTAATTCGAGTGGAATAAGAAAGTTCAACTACTAATACACACAAGTTGTTTGTTTCTAGGAGAAAAAAAAAACAATCGGTTGTCATGACCACAAAATTTTTATTTTTGTAAAAGCAAAGGATTTTTTGTAGTTCGAATTTTAAAATTGAAACAAAAAATACGCATACAAATACAACGGTTTCATATACACAAAATGTTCTCCCAGCTTTCTTCATTCCGTGTGCGATTGAAACAAAAGTTAGGAAGGACTAAGTCACGTTCAAAATTAAGCCAGTGTGTTATGGCCCAAGGAGATCAATCTCCCCCGGAATTGCCGATAAGGCTGATTATAAAAGCTGGATTGTTCCTAAAAAATACTGTAAAATATATAAATACCTAGTTAACATTTTTTTTCAACCGCTTTTTTCAATGACTTTTCATCTTATATATCGGGTTTTTCAATAAGAGCGCTACAAAAGTTTTATTAAATAAAACAAAAACGGTTTTGGATATCAATGAAATTCTTTATTTATGTGAACTCGATTTCTTTTGCATGGCCACGACGGGCACGCTTGCAGAAGTCCAGACGCTGAACCCAATTTTCGACGGTTTTCAAGCATAAATCGGCCGATACTGCTGCAATTTCACGTTCGATATTCTTACGAAGTTCATCAATCGTCGCTGGTTTGTTGGCATAGACCACAGACTTGACGTAGCCCTACAGGAAATAGTCTAACGGCGTCAAATCGCACGACCGAGGCGGCCAAGCGACTGGACCATTTCGTGAGATAACACGTTCTCCAAACTTGGTTTCCAATAAATTGATTGTGACATTCGCTGTGTGGCTTGTGGCGCCGTCCTGTTGGAACCACATGTCTTCCAAGTCCATATCATCCAATTGGGTCCAAACATATTCGGTTATCATTGAACGGTAGCGATCCCCATTCACAGTAACGTGCCGGTCTTGATCATCACGGAAGAAGTACGGCCCAATGACGCCGCCGGCCCATAAACCACACCAAACCGTAATTTTTTCGGGAATGGAGTACGTGTGGATTGCTGTCTGACCAATACCGCATATTTTGTTTATTGCCGATGCCATTCAGCCAGAAATGAGCCTCATCGCTGAAGATGATTTTTCGATGAAAATCCGAATCATTTTCAAGTTGTTGCTCAGCCCAATTCACGAACATACGACACTTCTGGTGGTCAAGCGGCTTCAGTTCTTGCGTCAATTTAATCTTGTAAGGATGTAGGCCAAGATATTTTCACAAAATTCGCCCCACCGACGTCACAGAGATGCCCAACGCTTGAGAACGACGTGTGAGAGACACATTTGGGCTTTCTGCAACTGAAGCCTCAGCGGCAGCAATATTCTCGACACTACGGGCACTTCTTTGTCTCACTGGCACGGGCACATTTTGTACTGTGCCTGTGGATTCAAATTTTTCCACTACACGCTCAATTGTTGATCTGCTAGGACGATTATATGACGACCATAAATTGGACGTAGCGCTCTTAACGTTGAGGCCACTGACTCCGAATTTCGGTAATAAATTTTAATAATTTCAATTCGTTGTTGGCTCGTATATCTTTCCATCATGAAATGGCTAATCTTACTGAAGAGAAATGTCAAAAGAGCGGCAAGAAATATGGCGTCGTTTGCTGGCCCTGTTGCTCTACTTTTGTAGCGTCCCTGTTGAAAAACCTTTTACATGGCTGCTACATACCATTTATATGTAGGTGATATTCGTTAGGATTTTGTTAGAATTATTTAAACACTTCAGCATTGTTTTGGCGAAATTTAAAGGCTTCAATTTCTATACCAATTAGATTTTATAGGATTAAAATAACACGCAAGCTGGTTCGCTAAATTATTAACATTGGGGCGTCTTAAATTAGTTTTTAATCAAAATTAATTCAAAGTTTCGATTCTGTCTCCTTAATTTTCTGTACCCATTCTTTAATTAAAACTGGTGTACTTGGACATTGATTTACATAAATTCTGTAAATTGTCCTACACACGAAATGGGTTGGCGTTTTCTTCCTGGTATCATTGACCAGCCAAAACCCCTTAACAAATTCAGTTAATAAATTCGTTTCGTCTATGGTTCATGATATTTTGTACTTTTATGAGAGCTTAGTTCCCTATATAACGAACAAAATTCCCAAGAGTTTTATCTGACTATTTTATTACCTATGCATATTCACATATAGTGCTTTCCCCAGAGGCGTGAAATCAATAAGATCAAATGACTTCCTTTTATACCTTTTTTTTTACAAACAATATAACTGGGTATAGGTAAACAATTTCGTTGTTTCCCTTCAACTAATAAATTGTCTCAATGAATCTACTCACGCACGTGACCCTTTGATCGCAATATATCTCCCTTAATGTTTTCCCTCGATTAACTATATCAAGATTTTAGTACGGCCGGCGTATAAATTTTCCATAATCATCTAAGCCTTTATGTGACACGTTTTTGACTTAAATGCAATACTGTTTGTGTTCCTTAATTAGTTTGAAGTATGGCGGTGTTTATATGGGAAGACTTTGCATATATGTGTGTGTGTGTATATGATAAGAAGGCGTGAGAATCTATAAATTTTTGAAATAATATTCATATTTTCTGCAGGTCACAGACCATAACGAACTCAATAAGTTATTTATACAACAACCGTGAGACAATTTAATATAGCTATGCTGTCAATAGTGAATAACACCTACATTGTATATTGCATTGTTTTCTGACAAAAATATCAAAATGACGATGATGGCGTTGAAAAAAGGCAGGCTTATACTTTGCCTAATCATTTGTTTTCCATTAACAAGTCAATAAATTCAATACAAAATGTATACTAAGCTTACTTTTTAAGTACCTACCCATAGAGGCCTATAGAGACACGATAGAAATTAGGCTTTAAATCACGAGTCTTCCATTTATGAATCGTGAAGTTTGCAATCGAACACTAAGTAATCGTAAAATATTATATTAAAAGTATTTCAATTTCAGCAAATATGGATGAGATTATAATTAAAAATGCGTAAACAAAAAGACGCTCCATAAAAGGATCACATATCAGGGACATCTTTTTGTTGAATATAAATCACCCAGGGATTTTATTAAGTTTCTCGGAATAATTTTGTTTGTCATCAGCATTCAAATTGAGAACTCTCATTTATTTATTACAACACTTCGTCTATATACATAGATATGCTAGGCAATAGTTAGATCATCGGAATAATAAAGCCAAATTGATGGTGGAATTCCATGCTTTTCCTTGAAGAGTCCATTTTCGGTTAAGGTTTTGTTGAAGAACAATCGTCCGGATTTCGATCCCTTTGTTTTTGTATTGTAGGTATACATAGTAATTTAATTTAAATAAAAATTATATTTCAAGTTCAAAGCTTACATTTAATAGATTCTTTCTCCAAATATAGCTGCTGGCATGGAAGTTGTAAAACTTTTTATACTTTACGAGGATGTCGTAAATTTTATCTTCCTCGCAAACTCTCATTAATTGAGTTGTTCCTATATATGTATGTATGTATGTAGGTGAAATAATTAATTAATTAAAAGCTTATAAATTGAAGAGGGTACGTTTTGAAATATTAACCAGTAAGGGTATTTATAATTCGAATTTGCCGTTCTTGTTTGGTTAGTTTTCCAATTTTGTATTTAGGATCTTGACTCCAAATTTTACCTGGAAATTAAATCAAGATAATTACGAAATAACAGTACCTTACCCATAACTATTGTCTAATCGTTAATTTGCCAAAACTATCAATTTCTACAAATTTTTAGTGCAATCTTATTTTTATATGAATTTCGGCAGAACTTTTGACTAAAATTGATAGAAATTATCAGTTTTGAGAAGTAAATGGACAGAGGTTATATTGAGTCAAAAACAGAATACAAATTTTGTAAAAATTCTATATAATCTTCGCTTCAGATGGCAGTGTCCAAAATTTAAAACGCATTAGTTCATATTTTTTTTTTTGAAAAATTTCATTTAAAACTTTTTTAATTTTTGTAATTGAAATGTTAAGGAAAGAAAAACTATGAATGATTATACTTGAAAAGACAATATTTTTGTGTTAAAAATTATAAAAATTACTTCAAAAATTTTAAAATAACGTTTAATATTATTATTTTTACATTTACCCAGTTCTCTTTTTATTTTTATTCTAATTTATGGGGTAAATGTAAACAACAATGTAAATCATATTAAAGTTTTGGAATAGAGGCTTTAAGTTGTTATAAATGATGTATTGGGCTTTCAAAACTCGTAAATCTTCTTTATTTCAAGGGCAACCATTTGATGATAGTTAAATGATACGCATCAGGTTAGAAAGTAATTTTCAAAGCTTTGCTTTGACAATGTCATCCGATGAGTATGAATAGTAATTTTGAAAGATATTTCCAAATGAAATATATTTCACAGCAAAACATTTAAAATAACACACTTAATTTTTTACCAATTTTAATTTTCAACCAAAATAATGGGGCACATTCATAGTCACTTATAACTCCAGCTTATCTTAGACCTGGGTTTATCCTATTTAAATAACATTGAATAAACCCCAGTCTATAAGATAAACTGGAGTTTACAAGTGACATATGTTTACATATACCCCAATATGTTTACAACTACCCCAATAAATTTGTCTTGGGTAAATTCAAACAACAACAAAAAAAGATAAATCTCTTCGAGATTCTGGAATTTTTTTTCTTTTAATTTAATGTCAATCAAATTTTATAACTAAAAGTATATTAAAAAAAACTTAACTCTGAATTTTGTTTAAAAAATATTAATATTTCCCGAAGCCTCCAGACTTTTAATTGAACATTTCATAAAAAAAAGCAACTGCGAACTGAAAACTGTAAAAACATGAATGAGTGACATGTATCTGACAGATAATAATGCATTCGAAAGTTTATTCAGTAGGTACGTTCAAGACTGCATTGTTTGTATGGAATTTGAGCTCTGCTTACATTTACATCTGTTTACATTTACCCTCAATCTTTGGTACCATGCATTAACAAGCTTATTATTATTTATACTATTATCAACGCTAGATCAATAGCTAGAATATAATATTTAGGACGTGTTTTTCTTAATGTCTGAATAAAGTTCTGAGTTATCACTTGCACAGGGTCATAAATCCACAGAAGTCAAAATTCACAGTTGCGTTTTGACCAACCTGGATGGGTTATAAATCAATAAAATAATGTTTTTGGATTGTTGGGGCACTATTTATGTGTCGGTTAACTAATCAGAACTTTACTTAGATATTTTGAAATATAAATAGTAAATAGTAATGGCAGCTAAGAGTTTGTTATAGGCAACAAACAGTACATTACTAATGTTCTTCAGTGGGGTTCTTCAAGGTTCTATTTAGCTACCGATACTACATATATGATTCGATTCGAAAGCTAATAACTTGGGTTCTAACTATCGGATCTTAAAAATAAAAATTCTTAATGAATTGTAAGACCTTGTGTATGGAAAGGTTTGCAACGGGTAATCAAAATTTCACACTAGAAGGCATATTGAGTCCCCCATCAATTTTATTTTTATTTTTAAAAACACAAAACTTTGATGAAAAATTACAAAAATTATCAAAACAGATATAATTATGTAGGTTTTGAACAAAATTACTGCCCCTTTCCTACACTGCAAGTTTTAAAGTTGCAACAGCAGAGAGATATAATTAAATTTTCCAGCTTAAAATTTTTTTTACTAAAAAAAAAAAATACAAAATGGTTAGCTTCAAAAAATTATTACTTAGCTTCTAATAGTAAGATCTTCAATATGGAGATATTGAAATAAAATTTAACTTCAAACAAAATTCTTGTATTCAAATTTTTGTGAGCAAACATTTCATACTAGAGGGGCGATTTAATCTTATAAATTAAAACAATTGAAGAAAATACACATATTTTTCTGGTGCAGCACAATGAAAAGCTCGAATATTATGCGTTCTTTTCAGAAAAATGTCAAGACAAAATTTGTAGCTTAGAAAATTCTGCACAAAAAAAATATTTAACATTTTTTTTTTTTCGTAAAAGTAATAGATTTTAAGAAAAACGTGCGGAAACGTTACAATATCAGTTGTTTGTTTTATTGTACTTTTCTTCACTTTACCGAGGTGTAAGGAACTAAGTGAGTTAGCGCAAGTTTTTCTCATAATCTATTGCTCCTTCAGAAAAAATTTTTTTGCAAATTTGTGAAGAATTTTATAAGCTACAATTTTTGATTTCCCATTTTTTTTTCAAATAAAATGATTAATTTTGAGAATTTTGCTGAGAATATTTCTTCCAAAAAACTGATATTGTGTGCACTGAAACTCAAAAAACCTCATGTTTTTGAAGATCAAGGGTGAAATTCTCTCAAAACTCTACAAAAGTAGGTATGTACATTACGCTTATTCAGATAATTTAATAGTAATATTCAGTACCACAGTACACAGATTTGTGTACTGTGATTCAGTACTAACTTATGTGAATATCACGTACGACACCATGTTTGGGCTCATTACTTTTTCTCTTAAAACAAAATTCAGCTGAAAAAAATTTCCCCCAAATAACTTTTATTTTATTTTTGAAAATGGCGCAAAACATCGAGTGTAGCTTCGGCTGTGTGGTACGTAGCGACGTCCTGTTGAAACCAAATGTTGCCAATATCCTCCTCTTCAATTTTTGTGAACAAAACTTCGTTCAACATGGCCCGATAACGATCGCCATTCACTGTAACGGTCACTCCTTGCTCATTTTCGAAAAATGGCCCAATTATGCCTCTGGACCAAAATCCGCAAGAAACAGTGACTCGTTTTGGGTGTATCGGCTTTTCAATGTATGCGTGCGGGTTTTCTGTGCCCCAAATGCGACAATTTTGCTTGTTTACTACCCGCCAAGATCAAAATGAGCTTCATCTGAAAAGATGATTTTTTTGGCAAAATCGGCATCTTCTCTAAGACGATCGCAGGCCCACTTAGCGAAGCGTATACACAAAAATATTCTTTCAGCGGAAGGATAAAACTAATTATCTGTCAAATCAGACATGAGCTAAGTGTTACCATTCACGAAATAAGCACTAGTTGAAAAAAAAAAACGTTAGATGGCGGAACCTTTATTATATACATATTATAGCCTTAAACCTGGATCCAGTTTTTATATTTATTTTTGATTAATGTCAGCCGTTTTATTATCAGAGATGATCCATATACATCATTAAAATACATGCATTACAACAACAAAACGAGATCCTGTTGTCTATCGGGATGACGTTTCATGAACTAAAAATTTAGTTTTCACTCTTGCGGGTAGATGGCTTCTCACGGTAGGTTATAGTGTTAATTGTAGTGTAAAGAAAAAAGAAAACTAATAAATGAAAAATAAACAAGCGTTCGAAAAAAAGAGACAGGTATACAACACAGTTGTCACTATAGCCGTATTTTATTATCTGTTTTATTATCTACGGATCTGGATCGTGTTGTATACCTAACCTATCTCTATTTTCCTTACGTTGGTTTATTTTCATGTATTTGTTGTCTTTTTTCTTTACACTACATTTCACACTACCTTACCATGAGAAGCCATCTACCCGCAAGAGTGGGAACTAATTTTCAGATCTTAAGAACAGGGGCCGAATTACCGCATCAGTTATCGAGTAATACGTGACTGAATTATGTGAGTTTGGTATAACCGCTCACGTTATGGAGCCATCACCCCCATAGGTTTTACTCGTTCATTCGATCACTAATGGCACTCACTCGATCAGTCACTGATGCGGTAATTTGGCCCCTGATCCAGATCCATAGATAATAAAACACGGCTTATGATCCGTATTGTTTAATTTTCATAAGATGATCTATATGGATCATCGGCGATAATAAAATACGGCTATCATAATGCTTACCTTCTGTTCTTAACATTTCACTTGTAGCCACTTCAACAATAGGCGGAAAAAGGACTCTCTTTCGTCCAGTTTGAGGTGAAGTTTCCAATCGAGGTGTGCCATCTTCGCAGAAATATGAACTCAAATCTTTTCCACCAAAGCCCAAAATATATTCAAGATTCTTAAATTAAAATTAAATTTCTCTTGGTTTTAATTTTTGTTTTAAAATTAAAATTTTCTATTACCAAATTCCAACTATCTCTTCTATCCTGAAGCAATGGAGTCAAGTTGATGACATCTCTATGGATAACCACCCAAAAGTCATCGATTTTGTCATGAATGACAATTTCATCGTATATGTAATATTTGATCATGTTTGACAGATTGAAAACAAATAAAACTATGTATAATATGTACCTATAGGTTTATACTTACTATTTATTTTATACAAAGTAATTTTACTAGACCGACAGGCCTTCCAACAGAACTTTTTATGTTTTCGATTAGGGAAGCCGCTGAAGAACTCAACGGTTCCGGACGTGAATGGAACAGACAGTATCTTATGTGTCTCTGTTTTTGGGATTATTAAAACGAATAAGGATTTAAAAAAAAAACTCAATAAACTAATAACACCCTGTATTTAGAATTAGATAATTATGAGCTATAAACATTTTACTTGGAAAATAAATACTAACACATTATTCATTTTTATGACAAATCACTTTAAAATTTTTTTTAGAAGAACTGCATGTTTCACAAAATTGTGTATTTTTTTCAAAAACAAAAATAAATCAAAAGAGAAATTTTATTTTTAGATATTAAAATTTTGACTACTTTCACATTGGTACTAGGCTAGCAGGAACACCAGACCAATATCTCTATATTTTGTCAATCGAATTAGAAAAACGAATTGGCAAATAAAATGAAAATTTCCCCTTCAGATCATTTGCCGCGCAATTGCTAGAAAGAGTGAAAAATTCAAAATCTCTTCGCATTGAAGAAAAATTCTCTGTCGGAAAACCCAAAATGAATGGCACTTGTGAAAAACCACCGAAATTTTCCGATATTTCCACCGGGCGCACATGAAATTCAGATCAGCATTTGGTTTGAGTATTCGAATTGAAAATTTTCCCTCCAACTTATAGCAAACAAATTGCATGGCGGCATTTGATCTATTTCGAGATGTTCATGTCCGTATTGTCGTCGTAGTCGTTGGTTGGTTGGTTGGTTGGTTGTATATTTTGAAACACTCTTATTGCATTGTTTTTGTATGAATAGGACTAAAATTAGATTTTGTACCTAAGAGAATAATATTATTGTGATGTGCGTGCAAAGAAATGGAAAGGAAAACGGTTGGTGATCATTTTATAGTTTTCTCAAGAACTTGCATATGCCTCGCAGATGTCGATGTGAGATGATCGTGAAGGGTGCGAAGCATATGCATAAATATTAAAAATTGAATTGGCAATTAAATTCATTGTTGTGTTATTTTCTTTAAGGATTTTGCCAGTGACTTTTTTTTTCTCACACGCACTATAATGTGAACACATGCAATTAAAAAAATATTCCACAATCTGGAAGATGGAACTAAAATTAACCTCTTTCTGTAAATGGTCAAGGGGTTCCATATACGGAATAGGCCAGATCGAAAATTATAAATGTATCTGCAATCTGTTACGGAAAATCACAATGATGAGAATTTTAAAATCAGTATCAGTCAGTGTTAAGTTTGGTCAGCCCACACATGTTGGACATATTTGGAAGCATATTACAGTCGAACAAGTAGAAACATAAATTTCGAAGATAAATGCGAGAGGTCAATGGATTTTATTGCAGTTTTATGAGTATATTAATTTTTATTAATGTAGTAAGCCAAATTTGATATATTTCAATAATTGGGAACATTTTTGACTCATTTAACTGAAAATATTTATGTAGAAAGTGTGGGCGAAAACTAATAAAATATTATGATTTTAAAGGTTAAAGAAGTATGAATATGAATTGTGGTAGGTCGGATTGGAATGAAGATTGATTTTGATTTTTATTTTGTGTAAAAAAAAAAATACTACTTAGATGAAAATAACCAGCAGAACTTTCTAATTATGTATACCTTTTGAATTCCATTGTTTTAAAAATAATAGTTAGGTATAAATATAGTATATTTGATTGGGTTCCTTTAATCTGAAGAACCATAGTAAATTTGAAATAAAATGGACGATTTGATCACACGAACTTGCTCTTGGGGTACGCCGGGACCGTCTGAATTCCTGTAAAAAATGATTTTTTTCAAATAAAAATTTCAAAAATAGTTGGAGTGGTTTATTTAAAAAATATTTTGTCTTAAATCTAAATCTAAATCTGTAGTGCTTGACTGCTAACTTAGAGGTGTGGGTTCGAGCCCCACTCTAGACATAGCATTCTTTTCTCTATACCCCCAGTTATACAACTGGACGCCACCCGTGGGATTCCATGAGACAATTAATACCTTATTTCTCAGTCCACTGTGCCAATACAAATTCTTTCCTATCCTTCTATTCCTTCTAACTAGGGCCGTGCAATTCAGGTTGCATTTAAAAGACCTTATAGGTCTTACAGGCATATAGTTAAAATTATTATTATTATTATTAAAAATATCTATTTAAATAATTTCTTCGACTTAAAAAAACAAAAACAATGGTTTGCCATTTTTTAGTAGATAGGTATGTATTATTTAATAATATCTATACATACACATAAAATCGTAATTTCAAAAAATTCACTAACTCAATTTCAAACAAAAATACATTTCGAACAAAAATACATTTTAAATTATTTTTTGAAAATTTGTACATGCAATATTTTTTAGACTTAAAAGGATCTTCTGTGGGTATATCGGTTAAGCCGTGGACGAGAAAATCGAAAATTAAAAAAAAAAAACGGTTCTATGAGGCAAGACCATGAAACACTTTCTCTGTAACTGCCCAGCCATGGACAGGTCTCGCTTCCTGGCATTTGGAAGCCCTTTTCTCGATAACCTAAACGTGCTGTCGAACAAAAGGATAAACGATTTAATGTCTCTTTTAAACAGCACTAGATGGATCTAAAAGACCAATTAATATCTTCTCCTCAACTCTTGTATTCGAAGTGTAAGGACTAGCAATGGTCTACCGAGGTTCGGTGGATGTCATGGACTGTATCGCTATTGACTCCAGCTTCGAACAAATTCTCGATGCACTATTGTTGGCCTCTTAAGTTAAGGTAATAATAATAACACTAATAAATACAAATATAAAATTCATATACAAAAATCGTCACTAACTTTTCGGGCAACCACTTAATCTATTACTTAAAGCTTTGCCTAAACCTATAGGTAGGTTTGCCTTGACTTTGAAAAAGCCCAACCACAAGTAGATCTAGTGATAGGATATACGGCCGGCTCTCAACCCCAATGGAACTACCTTGCACACAGTGTGAGCTTAACATTTCCTTGAGGTCGAGGGCACAGACTAAAACCTATAGTCCCTATCAATCAAAAAACTCGTAATTAACTTTTCGGACAATCACCTACTCTATAACTGGGAACGGGTGTTCTTAGAACCGCCATTTTACCTACCTACTTCCTATATGATAGAACCTTAATGCCGATTCACTGGCTGAAAATAGTGGAATGTAGCTATAGTATAAGTTCAAGTTGTCTCAACTACGAGCAACAGCCAGCAGCCGTGTTCATAGCTAGTATAAATTTTCTTCACTATAAAGAAGAAGTAAAGGCAGAGAAAATAAAAAAAAAATAACTGTTTCCGCCCGGGATCGAACCGGGGGCCTTCCGCGTGTTAGGCGGATGTGATAACCACTACACCACGGAAACACGTACTTAACCTGATCAATAGTTTTTACATAAGCTTCTTCAGGTTAAAAAAATATTTAAAACCCAAGTTTGACATCATAATTTTTTTTCAATAATTACAATATAAATGCTCATTGCTCTTATTGTTAGACAAAGTTTGCCTGTGCGAAATATCGCGCAAGTGCATTAAAATCATTTGTTTGATAATCTCCTTCTGGTAGATGACATTCACAACGTGAATTTCATATAACTATGAATAAAGTGCTTGTTTCATCCGCAAGGTTTCTTACTCTTACCTTCTTCACAAAAAAAAGGAGAAACTGTAGGTAGGAACATATTTGCTATCAAATTATGTTTCTGATTTATGGTAAGGTGGAATTTCGTAGGTATCAATTGAAAATGAAAAAATAGGTCTCATAAAGGTTACAAGAAAGAATAATTTTATACCAGCAAAAATATATCATGCCTCTTTATTTCTTGAACTAACAAATCTCTCAACTTTCTGATGTAGGTACATAGAATATAGATGTTTATGTATGTATGTAAGTATATTGAGATCATAAAAAGTATTTATCAATGTATACTTTCAGGAGTTTTTATTTTTAGATCTTTCACACATCCATATTATATTCGCCTAATACTATACCCAAAATTAATTTTTGTAAGAGTTTAAAGATTTATAACAGTTATACATTAATGTTCAACTATTACTGCTTCTGTTATGGACTTGAAATGCCAATTTATAACAGTTATTTGTACTTTGTGTGGACGAGACTAGAGACATTTATATCAGTTATAACAGTTTTTCGCCATTAAAAGTGGGGGTGCGTTGGGAAGCGCTGAAGCAAATTTGGTAGGTAGGTATGTATGCTTTAGACTTTGATGAACATTAAAATGCAAAGACCAGCCCTTAACAAAATATTTGTAATTTCAAAACCTTTCTTCTATTAAGGCTTGATTTTGAATTTTGTTATTCTTTAAAGCCTGAAGCTTACAAAACGCGAAGCCATTTTTACATACTTAGTTTGTCGCCCTGGGCAGTTTTTTGATTTGTAAACATCTATGCTGGCGGTAGAGTGAACAAAAAACGTGAACGATCGCGTGCAACGTTACGTCGTGCAACGTTACGGTGTGCAACGTTACGATCTGCATACTAGGATCTTAAGATCCCCTTCAAGCAAAAACAAGTCCGTTTTGGATCCGCGCACGTTGATGTTTACACATATTAACCTTGAGTCCCGGCACTCACACAATTTTTTTTCTGCCGCCTTTCACTTCACTATTATTTCTTTTCGATGCCTCAAAATATTTTTAGGAGACATTTTTTTTCATACCTACAGATTTTTCACAATTTTTCAAAAAAAAAAATAGTTCCATGGCGTAAAACGTCAGGTGTGACGTGAGTAGTAAGAAATGGTAGCATTCTGTTATGAGGATATATTATAAAAAAAAATTGTGTGAGTGCCGGGACTCACGGTTAATATGTGTAAACATCAATGTGCGCGGATCCAAAACGGACTTGTTTTTGCTTGAAGGGGATCTTAAGATTTTTTTCACTGACCGCACCCATCCTAGTATGCAGATCGTAACGTTGCACACCGTAAAGTTGCACACGAACTTTCACGTTTTTTTTCACCCCACCGCCAGCATAGATGTTTACACTTAAAAAGTTCTATTACGCCGAGGTTCATAAACATCTACCTATCTATATTCTGTTTGCACTATGTTGGGATAAGTTGAATTTTTGTTAAAGATGGCCACGTTTTTAAGTCGCTATGGTAAAAATAGTACTTACAAAAGGGCGCTTCCTCATTTGACCACATTTTGATAAAAGTGCTGAAAATTCCTGCAACAATTCAGGAACATCTATAAACATATCTAGAAAAAAACCAATGTAGGCACAAAAATCCATGTCATGTGGTGACATAATTCATACAAATGAGATGGTGGATAGTTGATTGGATTGGACATCGTTGATACCCATAGTTGAGTATATGTTTAAGCAATCTCAGTTTCGTGAACAGAATTCCTCAGCAAAATTTGCCTCACTTTCAAAATTGGACTCACTTTCTCACTTTTTGACGGAGAGAAATCTCTGAGATTTCATTTTCCTGAATGTGCCTTTTGACGGTGTTCACATTAGACTGTCTCCAAAGATTTTTTTTTACGTCTCTGTTCTTTTGCTCACTCCCACTTCATGGTGAGAAAAGGATGGACAGATAGGGCAGGATTTTTTGTGAGTTATAGTGGATTTTTTTTGACGTTTTCTTTTGTGACATCTGTTTTCTCTGTCTGTGATTTTTGCTGGCACTCTATTCCTACAGTCTACAGAATCCAATTTTTTTCAATTATGGATACATAAAATTTACTAAATAAGATTTACATTTTGTAAGTGAAAAATGTTTTATTAATCCTTCAATAAGCACAGACTTTTATGTTTTGTTTTAACGACTGCTGGATAAACGTCAAAATGAGTTGCATGTGTGTTCAAATTAGTTTGTGTCTGAACAATACCAGTTCGGTTCTCGTCAAAAAAAAAATCGGAGGAGACAGTAAAATGTGAACACTGTCATTAAAGTAATGAATGTCAAAGTTGTAGATTTAAAAAAAAAAATTATTTGCACACCAACTTTGAAGTGCGCAATATCTTCTCTATTTATGAAGATATCTCCAAAATTATTCCATCATAATTTTTATAGAATAGACAAATATTTAAGTAATGAATACTTTTCTCATTGGGTTTTTGTTGCGATCACTCAAATACTTACCCAGTTAAACCTGAATATATGCCACTATTGGCCATTATTATACCTCCAAGTTCATAATATCAATTTAATTTGTTATTAATCGTATTTATATATAAATTGGGTTCCCAAATTAATAGAGAGTCATAAAGTTTAAGCAAACTTAAGTTTACCTGTTTAAGATCAGTGAAAATTATGTTTTTATATTGTTTATATTGACGAAACAGTATATTTATTCATTATTTGAGAATATTATTTTATAAAAGTAAATTAACTAAAAACAACAGTTTAAAAAAAAATCTTAATAACTAGTCCAGAACAAGAAAAAAAAAAAAAACAAGAAATCAGAGAAAACTTAATATTTTGTTAGTTTCCTTTTGCCATTATAACAGCTTTTAACCGCCTCGGCATGCTCTCAATGCACTTTTTAGCAGCTTCTGCTATTGCAGGACAGTGTTGCCAGACTTCTATGAGCATTTCAATAAGTTTAACCTTTGTAGTTATGACCTCTTCGGCAATTTCCCTTTTTGTTATGATCTTGTCTCATGGTACCCTGAACGATATGCAACCGTCCCACTTCCCACACCTCTTGTGCTGATGACTGACCACACCATAATCTTCACAGGATGCTTTACTCTTTCGACGATGCATTCAGGGTGATATTTCTCCCCTGGCCGCCGCCGAACAAAGCTGCTGTTGTCAGCCAAAAACAGTCATGTCACGAAGATCTCGAGCTCAAGACAAACGCTTTATTTTCATGGCTTCTGTGAGACGTGGTTTCTTGGCTGGACGACGCGACGGGCAGTGATGTGTTCTTCTTCCAAACGTCGCTGCAATGTTCTCTTTGAAACCATAATTCCGGAGTCTTGCACCAGTTTTGTAAGAGTCGATATGCTTTTTTGCGATTTTCAAGACAAATATCTCTAACTTTTCTGTCTGTCCGGAGTGTTGTTATGCGTTTTCGTCCGCATTTACCTCTGTTTTTTGGTGAAATTGGAATATTCTGGTGCAAATTTAACTACAATCTGCTGACAACGGACTAAAAAACACTTGGAACGTCTGCAATTTTTCTTTGTGAAAGGCTGGAATGCATCACCAACGTTTTTATGTCAGTTTTTTTTTTTTTTCTAGGAGTGATATCACATCCTTGTCCCATTCTGCAATTGTTGAAGTGTTCAAAATAATTGTAAAACTAATTATTATTATTCACAAAATCAAAATAATGAGCTGAGACTGAACTATACTTACCTTAGAATTGGTAACTTAATCTTCCAAACAAACAAAATCTTATTTTAAATAAAATATAATTTTTTTCCAATCGCCCTTATTTTTTTTTCACTGCACTCTGCCTGCTATAAAATTAATTTTACTCTCCAAAAAACATTTCAAATAACCGTTTGACATTTTCAAACCACCGTTAAGTTAGCAGGCTGTGAAAAACGAATCAATTTATGTACACTTAGAACCAAACAAACTCTTGAACGACACTCAAAAATTAGCAAAAATGTGCACTGTCCCTTTTAATTTGGCAACCCACTGTACTTACTGCGCTTTCAAATGTAGATAGGTAACTCTTCTGGTAAAATATTCGACAGCTTATAAAGCACACATTTCCAAATCAACAATTCTACAACTCAAAAAAAAAAATGTTACATGCAAAAAAAACCTCTATAGAAATTTAATTAATTAAAACAAAAAAAAAAGTCGTTAGTAAACTTAAAATTAATTTGTAAAAAAAAGTTAACAATAGAACAAAATAAAAGCTTCCCTCCTAAAAATTTTACTTAAAAAATTATTTCCCATCCTTAGTTTCCATTACAAGGGCTGTTTCTTTAGCAATCCAAGACTCATCATCAGCATAGGTTTAAAACGTGTTTTGTAAATCCATTTTCCTATAGGTTTTCAATCGCTTCAGAAATAACAATATGTTTTGTTTGTTTTGCTTTCTGCTACTTTAATCTACTACATTTGATTAAATACATTCAATTAACTTGAATTAAAACATTTAATGAATTGATATTTCAACATTTTTAATAAAATTTTATAGTTTTAAATATTTTATATTGTAGGTAGGTATATTCTTAGGAAAAAGTTAAAACTGGACTATTATGACAAGAATATAATCTGTTATAATAATTTGTTTTTATTCAGATTTATGAGATAAGGAATATTTTTTTTATTTTTCTATTTTAAAATTTGAAATATAGACATTACATAGTAAGTATACATATTTTAAAGAAATTGAGATTTTTAAGTGTCTACTTTTGTTGAGCTTAATATCCTGTATTTTTTTTAAGAATATGAGTTTTTGAGTGTCTTTTTAAAGTTAAAAATCTATTTTTTTTTTTGAGTGCCTATTAATTTTTAAAGACTAAGTTTTTGAGTGTCCACTTGGATATTTGTAAGAAAGTGAGTTTTTGAGTATCTACTTTTTTTTTAAATACGCATTTCTTATTTTTGTTCATGATAAAGATTTTATTTCTTAGTTAAGTTAAATTTAGTTGAGTTAAGTTAAGTTGAATTAAGTTTAGTTAAGTTAAGTTGAGTTGAGTTAAGATAAGTTAATTTATGTACTCTGCTGTATTTATATTTTACTAAGAATATGATTTTATGAGTATCTACTTTATTTTGTAATCTTACACTATTTAATTTTTTCAATGTACGTTTTTGAGTGAATACTTTTTTATTTGTAATTTTTTCATTATTTTAATTTTAAAAGAAGTTTGTTTTTGAGTGTCTTCTTAGTTTATCTAAAGTATTATAACATATCTGTAAAGAAAGTGGGTTATATATTTTAAATTACATATTACTATCTATTCATTTCAAGGAAACTATGAGTTTTTACTTTTAAGTTCACATTTATGCGGTTTTCATAGAGAGTGAGTAATTGAGTTTCTAATATCTTTTATCTTTAATATCTTTTTATGAAGTTTTGTGAATAATCTATTTACTGAATGTCTATATAATTTTATACTTTGAATATTTAATTTAACAATTAGATAAATTTGGTTCTATTGAAATTTATTTAAATAAATATTTATATTTATTGAATTGTTGTATTTGATTATTTTTTTAAAATTGATTGAGTTTTAAATATTTTTTGTAGTACATAATTTTAATGTTATTTTTGATGAATTTGATTTATTTTGATAAAATTATGCTTATTGGAGTTGGATTCTTAAATACATGTCTATTTGAATAAATATATGTAGATATACAGCACGTGAGTTATGTGCAAAATTCAAAACTATACTCATTGAATTTTTTTTTATTAAGGAACAATGAGTTAATATAAATATTTCCCGAAAATGGAATAGATTAATATTATATTTTTATTTTATTTAAAGTTAATAGTAAAAATCCTCTAAGTCGAACAAGCACGGCAAGCATTTGTTTTCAAAATTTATTTCGACTTATTGGAATTCCAAATTTATTTTGAGTTGAAGACATTGAAAGCAAACAAATCAACTGCTTCTTATATTTATTCTTATATATAGATATACACAAAAAAACATTAAAAGGTTTTAACATTTTAACTAAAATAATATTTAAAATAAAACTAATTAAGCCATCTCCTCCCTGAATATATGTTTAAGTTTTAAATCAATTTTTATTTAGTTTCAAGAGAAATTTAATAAAAAAAAAAAAAAAAATAGGTGGTAGTGAACACAGTTTGAAAGTGCTAAGGTTTGAACATAAAATTTACTATACTTAAAAAAAAAAAACTACAAAATATAAACAAAGCAAAACATTCTAGAGGGATTTTTTTTTTTGAAATCTATATTATTTATCTAAGGATTATTTGGACGTACGTACCTATTCCGCTTTTGTGAGGCTGTTAAAAAATTGATGAGAGCGACAAAAATTTGGTGAAAATGTTTTTTTTTTTTTATCATGAATTGATTAAAGTTTTTAGTGAATTAAATTATTGACAAAATTGACCACAAGGGCTTATCTCACTTTCTTTGTGAATACGCTTGAAAATGCATTTTCGATGGACTGGATGATATCTTGAATATGCTACTGAAGAAAATACAAACATTTCATTCAGAATTTGTCAGAGAGGTACCTACCGCAAATCTAATTTACCAATTTCTTTCCCCCAAGTGAAACAAAAAGCGTTAAACGAGATAAAAACACATATGTACCTATATCATAAGCAAATAACACCGGACAATAAGTCTTATTTCCAACGTAGCTAGGAAATTAAACCACTGTCAAGCATTGAAATACCTAAGATTACATGTGAAGTAAAAAAGCGAAAAACGAGATAAAATCACATAAATGTTTACCTTAAGCAAATAGTACCCGACGATGGATCTTATTTCCAACGTAGCTTGGAAATAAGACCATTTTCAACAATTGAAATACCTTAGATTACAATAAGATAAAGAATAAATTAGAAATAATTACATAATATATCAATTAATTAACATTGGGTCATAAGTCTACATCAAGACAAAAATTTATAATGAAGATTTTTAACCCACCTGATTGGGCTATAAATCCACAAGTTAATACCTTCGGCAAATGGTGGACTTATGACTCTGCCACAAAATGTATGTGTCGGATAGTTTCTGATTAGAAAAGCTATCGGTATGGCATACATACATCTTGGGTCAGGTTCATAAGTCCACATGCCAAAAATGTATTAATTTATTGTGGATTTATAACCCAAAGAGGTATAGGTCAAAAAGTATTAACTGTAAATTTTTATCTTGTGGACTTATGGCTCATTATTTATGGTTGGGATAGCTAATCAAACCTTCACTTAGACATTGTGAAAATATGCTCTAATTCCAATGAAAGAAAAAATTGAAATAATTAAATATAAAGGTACCTTTGATATTGTTGACTTTGGTTTTTTTTTTTTTGTGTAATGGGTTTTGTTTCCATTTTAGAGATGAAAAATGAAACGCAATAAGTTTGAAGACCGTGGGGGATATTTCAGAATTAAGAAGTCACTGCAAAAATTATAGCAACAACTGGTATCATAAATATTCAAAGAACCTAACTTTGACTTCTATAAGAAAGCTCACTATTAGGATTATGAGAGTATTAAGGTCCTCGACCTGATTAGAACCTACTCAAAAACCTTTTAAGAATATAAGACAAAGAATTCATAGTTTATCTTAAAAATGTATCAATTCTTGAATATACGAAGTATTATTTCAAAAACAGCTTTCAAGTTTCTTTTAGCTAAATCAACTGGAACAGAATCGATGGGAAAGCTCTAAACTTTAAAATTTAATAGGCGAAATGGGTCTTGTGAATAAAAAATGCTAAAGCTTGAAATTTGAAGTAAAAGCTAGGTTTTGCTTAAATTAAATTAAGCTTAAACTTGTTACTAAAGGATGTCTCCTAGTAATAGCTATTTTAAAATAGCCAAAGCTAGATTCAGATAGCTTCAACTTATTTGGCCACCCTTATTTGTGTAATTAAAAACAGCTTTAACTAAAATATTTAAGTAAAAGCTATACAAACATCAAGATTCTCTTACCCCTGTCTAGAAAGCTTTGACTAATACTTATTTTTTTTATTTTCTTAAGTTATATTCATGTCCTGTCCATGTTAAAGTCAATACGGATAACATTTTATAGGAAACGTTCGGAAGTTAGTGCGAATACTGTGAAGTGGTTAACTTATTTATTTTTAGGCAACCGAGCGTATAGATGATGCATTAACCTCAGAACAGAGTATGCAGATATATCTGAGTGAATCTGGACATCAATTCGTTGTAGAATCCAAATTGGGCCGCTGGGGATGAAAAAAAAAACGGGAATAACCCAAAAATAAGACAATTTTGCCAAAGAAACTGCAATACTCTACTTCAGTTGAGTGAATTTATTCCTATTGAAAGAAACGTGAAACGCAGCTTTTTTGAAATTGCCTTTGTTATTATAGATACAATGTTTAATCAAAATCGTTAGGGCCGGTTTTTTGTTTTATTTTAAAAATTTTAAAAACCGTTGTATTGGAGCGAACCGTTCTAAATGAGCTAGTAAATAAATTCTGATTTATTCTCAAAGGAATGATATACAAAATTCTCTGTACCAAATTTGAAGCAAATCGTTCCACCCGTTAAGGCTTAAGCTCGATATATAGTGGACGTACAGACGAACAAACCGACACGGTCATTTTTTGGACTTATCCATCATTCATCGTAATTTTAAGTTCGATTAAAATGTCGAAATTTTAGTTTAGACGGAACCAATAATTGCTCTATATTTGTCACTTAATAAATTAATGATACATTTATGAAGCTTAAGCTAGAAATTTTTGATGTGTAAACATCTATGCTGGCGGTAGAGTGAAAAAAAAAACGTGAAAGTTCGTGTGCAACGTTACGCCGTGCAACGTTACGCCGTGCAACGTTACGATCTGCATACTAGGGTAAAAAAAATCTTAAGATCCCCTTCAAGCAAAAACAAGTCCGTTTTGGGTCCACGCGCGTTGATGTTTACACATATTAACCGTGAGTCCCACAATTTTTAGGCTAAAGCTATATAACTTATTCTCTATTTATTCACATAAAACAAAGCTTAAGCTAGGACTTTCTAGATAGTAAAAGCTATAACTAGCTAGCACTGCTGGCACACTAAAATAAAAGTCCTAAGAATTTGATGTTGGTTTACAATTATTGTAAAAAACGAACACGAACAAGTAAACGATCGTTCTTAAAATAAATATTTTTATTTTTTCAATTTCATATTTCTCATGAAAGCCAAATTTCCCAATTAGTTGATTTAAGCTTTCGAAAAAAGAACGGTTTCAAGATGTTTATTTCTTTATCAATCACGTACAGTTAAGTAAACGATTGCTAAAGTGAATTTGATAGAGAGCTTTTAACTGTTGAACTAAAGAATACCCTAAAAAGAAAATTCTAAGGTTTAACTTTAAATAAAATTTAAAGTAGAAAAAAACGCGTATGATATCAAATATGTAAAAAATTTAAAACTTCCTTGAATTAATTTATCTTGGACACGAACCGTACATATTTCAATATTATGTTCATACAAACATTGAATCCAAGTTTTATGTTTCCAGGTAATGTATTCATCTTAAAGATTGCATTAAATTATCTGCGATGAATCCAATGAAAAAGATTCTATTTGCTTAGAATAATGTATTAAAATATATTAATCATTTTAGCAAAGACAACAACCACATCAAACTAATCTATTGTATCAATGCAGTTTGAAGGTTAATTTTTGACTGATTGATATTCTCGTTTGATGATCTCACTTGATGAAAAACATTAAATTTAAATTCGATGGGTTTTTCTAAGTTCACTGTATTCTGTTTTCAGTGTTAAGTACAATATTAATGATCGTGGTATTAATCGCAATATAAAAACTACGACCTTGTTCGAGCAAATGATTGTAAGATCAAGGGATTTGATAAGACTCTAAGAATGAACAAATGGAAAAAGGCGATATCTAAAGGCAGCCAGAACTAAGCTGAATAGATAAGATTGAAAGCTGGAAACAAACTTGGAGATCTTTTTCACTTAAAATTTCTTATTTTCTTAGCAAAAAACATGCTTATTTTAAAATTAAATCTTGATTAAATATTTTGAATTAAACGAGCTGACTTAAAAAATAAACCACGAATATAAAACTAATTGTGAGTAAAAGACTGTCCTTAGTAGCCAATTGGTGTGGATATTGGATAAACCAAGTGAAGTTTTTATCATCATATATCCCAACCATATTAATCTAGTTAATCTCTCTGTTACAGACGAAATAATTCATAAACAAAAATTGAGCAAATCCAATTAGTTAATTATAATTTTAAAACGAAGTGACTCACGACATGTCAATTTATTACAGTTTTGTTTCAAAAGGTAATGTTTTTGTGGCCCGTTGGACAGGGTTCTCTGCCGGGGGGCAAATTTCCGGCTTCCAGAGTTTTTGTTGTTGTTTTTTTTTTTTTCAAGTCACGCATAGCGATTGATTGAAATCATAAACACACCTTTTTTCAAAAATTTCAATATGTGATTGAGTCAAAAATCAGGGAGTATTTTTGACGGCCTAATTGTTTTCATTTCGTCAATTGTAGTTGTCACTATTAACACTATTGAGTATTAAGAAATTGCAATGTTTTTTGTTTGGTTTTTAAACAAAATAATAAAATAAAATAAATATTTTGTAATAGATCTTGTTTTGTTTTGTTTTTTTTTTTTTCTTGATAAACATTTATTTAAATATTCTTGAAATATACATAGTCAAGTTTTTTTTTCATTTTTCTTTTATTTATTTTTGTATAGAATAAATTACATAAAATAAATAATTGTTTTGTTCTTTAAGACTTTCAGGTATTTCCTTGCATAAAATAATTAGGTAATTTAGTTTTATTATTCTTAATAGGCTCCCCAAATAAGTTTTGTTTTTTCTTATTCATTTCTTACATCTAAAATTTTATTGACTTTACATTTATACTTAAGTATGTGACATCGATAAGTAATTATGTTTTAATGTAAGTAAATGTATTTAAATTTTGTTTTTTTTTTTTTTAATTTAACATATTATTGTGTTTTTATTTTTCAAACTACAATAACATAAGGACTTCGGCAATTATTATATATATTTGCAACTTGAATTGTTAAAAATTGTATTAATATTATTAATGTAGGTATATATGCATGTAATATAATAAGTATGTTTTGGGTTTCCTGCCCTGACTAGAATTGTTCATTAATTTTGTTTTGTTTCCATAATGTACATTGCTAAATTATTATTATTATTTTTTTTTTTGAAAAAAAAACAAACTATGTAGTTTTTTCTTCGTTTGTTTTTTTTTTTTATTTTTAATATTTTTTTCGATATGATTTAATTTAACTTTTGTGTTATTTTGCTGTTATTGTTGGCCTGTTTTTTGATTGATAAATTTTAAATAAAAAAATGTTACATTGAGCAGAAAAAAAATATTTTATCATAATTAAATATTTTAAGTATTTTATATAATATTATTTGTTTAATATTTTACAAAGTTTTTTTTTTCTATTTTTAATGAATTTTTATAAGATAGCAATTCTAAGAAACATTGCTGATGCCCAGATGTTAAATGGCATTCTAAAGTTTTTCTTCACAATTTAAATACATAGTATGTTTAAAAATATATTAATACACAGATATAAGAATATGTATTATTTGTATGAGGATAAATAGAGTAGAGAATAAAAATGCTTGTTCAATAATATTTTTCTATTTGGATTTTGCAAGCAAATTTATCCGTCGTTTAGGAATTTAGTGTGCAAAATTTTGGTCTACTGTACAAAATAAATATTATTCATGTTTGATTTTTTTTACATATATATTTTTTTTTATTTATTTATTTTTGCATTAACAACATTTATGGTATGTAATGTTTTGTTTTGTTAATTTATTATTCATATTCACAGTGAAATTGAATTTATACATTTATATTTGTTGATATATGTAGACATATTTTATTTAATATTTATGTATAATAATGTTTTTTTTTTTTAAATTATTATGTATGAAAGCTGAAGACTTTTCAATTTTTTTTTTTTTAACTTAAAATTTTGTTTTTAATTTACACCATCATTAAAGAATAATTATAATAATATTTAAGGAATGGGATTTTTCCTACAATTGTTTTTTTTGTATTATAAATATTATTAAGAGATTCATAATTCTCTTAAATGCAGTATTGTTACATCATTTTGACAAAATATGTCACAAACAAAATTGCCGAGAAGAATTTAAATTTTTCTCAGTTTTTTTCTATTTATTTTTTTTCCAGAATTAATTATTTATTTGTTTTTTTTTTTAAATAGTTGTTGTGTGTGTGAAAAATAAATATATGTTAGTGTTTAAGTTGTACTATGTGTTTCATTTTGTCTGTTTTTGTTTTTTGTTGAATGTGAGGAGAATACAAAAAAATATATATATGTTTTTTGTTTGATTTTTATTTATGTGATTTCTTAAATTTTCTACAATTAAACATATAGCCTTTTTTAGTACAGAAAATATTTAATTAATTATTTTTTGTATAACTTTACTTATAATAGCTGCCGTTCGTGATGACTAAAAACTAAAAATTAAAAATTAAAATCACGAAAGAAATTAAATTATTAAATATTTTCTGTAATAAAATAATCTTCTTCTTTTTTTTTGTCATAAAGTGGAATACAATATTATTTTTTAAGGATATTTGAATAAGATATAAATTATAATAGTGATTATTTTAACTATTTGATTTTTTACTAGATTTGCAAGGTCCTTATTTCGAAGCCATTTGGTCGTCAACAAAATTAAAAACATTTTATTTTTATAAGAAAACTAAATAGGTGTCTGGTATATTATTACTTTTGTTTTTTTTTTTTTTTTAATTTAATTTTATTTTTATATTTATCGTTAAGCATTTATCCTTGATGCATTGCAAATTGTGTCGTCAACAAAAATTTTCTTCATCCATTGAGATATTTGATATGGAATACACATATTTATATATAGTTTATATATTAGTGGTTAAACATTTATATATTTGTGATAGTTTTTTTCTTTTTTTTTAACTTATACCTAAGAAAAAATTTGAATTTTACCTCAGTATATTTTATACCATTTTTATTTTGTTTATAATTTTGAATAACACTGAACTGTACCAATTATTTTATTTTTTTTTTATTTTGTTTTAACTTAACACATTGATTAATAAACTGTAGCTATATTTATGTTGAATTTGTTTTTTGTATATAATATTAATTTTTTGTTGAATATTTTTTTGTTTTGTTTTGATAAAAATCATAATCTTGTTGGTCACTCAACGTTAATGGCTGGATAGAAATCGTTGAGTGATAAACAGATTAGTTGATTAGAAATAAAATATAAATTCTGGAGCCTTCATTAGAAAGGTGTTCCTTAAATAAAATATTTTTTGCTTTAAATTTAATTTTTAATTATTTTCGCCTTTGCTCTACTTTGAGAAAAAAAAAAAAAAACTAACAAAAAAGTTTAAATTTTGAAAAAAAAAAATATTTAACTAAACTATGTCTACTTTTTGTCGTCGGATTTTTTTGTTTTCTCAGATTCTTTGTCTTTTTTAATCAATTGATCATTTTCCGTTGACTCATCGACGTCGGGTTCTTCTTCTTTCAATGATTGTTGTTCCTTGTCGAGTTCTCTCTTCTCACCTTGATTGGCAGGGAGAGCTTTTAGAATCGCATGCACTTCTTCGGCCACTGCCATGAGGACGAACTCGAATTGTTGTCGGGTTGCTACAAGTCCTGCACGTTGGTCTCGGAGATGTTCCAAAGTCGCCGCAATGTCGATTTCTCGGGCACCTTTGTTCATGCGGCCCAGGACTAAATCGAGCAGGATGTAGGCTCCTGTTCGACCTGCACCAGCACTTCCATGAACAACGATGGGGCATGATCGGCCGCGGTACGACTTATTTACTTTTCTAAAAAAAAAAGAAAAAAATATTCAAGAATTTTCGATTATTATAGAGGTTTTTTTTAAATGAACCTTCTAAAGTCCAGTAGCGCCTTTGCCGATGCAGGTACTCCACCTTGTGGCCAAGATAAGAAATGGAATTGTGTCACTGTTCGTGTTTCACTGGTGCGTAGGTTCTTGAGGTAGAACGAGCGAACAAGGTAATCATCACACCAAATGTGTTCACTTACTAAGTGGACCTGGAACATAGATAAGAAATAGGTAATCAAATTTATCAACCATTTTCGCTTGAAACACTATTCGATTTTTTTAATAAAAGTGATTTTTTTTTATATTAGAACTTTGAAACATTTGGACTGAGCCCTTCCTTGAAGTGCAAACTGATTTGCAAATTTGAAGTTTATACTTAAGATACCTGTCGAGAAACAATGAAAATTGAAACAAATCATATGAGTTTTGTTCCATTTTTCAACATTTCTCGACATATTTAATCGATGCGAGAGTTAAAGAACATGGGTCCCGGGTGTTGAAATAAGGGAAACTTAAAAAAAAATTTGTGAGTGCCGGGACTCGCGGTTAAATATGTGTAAACATCAACGTTTGTCCAACTGCCTGATTTTTGTTACTGAACGTCATCAAAAGAAACATATTGAATAATTAACACTACATTACCTATATGTAGGCAGTGCTTAAAAAGCTTAGTGTTGAAAGAACGGCAGCGAAATACCCAGTGGGGGAACCGCTGTAACGAAATTTCCAAGCATTAAAAGGCTGGTGGTGAAGTGTCCAACGAAAGGTGAAGGTTCGGTACTGAAAGGTCCTGCTTCCTAGTTCACTCTCAACTTTAAGATGACTTCACATTACACATGGTTATTGTTTATGGTAATCACTCTCTGAGCATCGACAGACAACAACTGTCAGCGGAGAGCACTAAAACCGTGGTTTCAATTAAATGACACCGTACCCAAATTCCAAAGGAACTTAATGGTTTGACTGACAGGGGCCGAATTAAAATATCTAGTTAGAACTGTCAACGAACTTGTAACCCTTATGAAACTCCATCTTTCCATCGATTAAAACTTACAAAAAGTTCAATCTTAATTTTAAACTGAACGAACCTCAAATGAATGTCACTATGAGATAGCCGGTGAATTATATATCTTGAGTTTTTAGAATATTTAGTTGCAGTTCTTGTCAGTGGAAATCACTAAAATCGCAGTTTCAATCGATTGACACCATCAATCGCCTATGGAATTGGACGCTGTGATTTTTAATGAATGTTAACTTTGTGCAAGTACAAAGGTAGCCGATAACTCTGCAATTTGTTCAACCTCAGCTATTTTGTATATCCCAGCCACCTACGTCCCTCGCCTACGTGCCTACAAATTGCAAGAAGAAATTGCATCGTTTAAAAGCAGTATAATGTAAACGTAGAATTTAAGTTCAAATTTGTATCACTGAACGCACCCGATATCCTACCATACCTACAGCCATTGATCTACCATACCTGCAGTCAATTGTCAATCCCTACAGCTGACTATTATTATTTTTGTTTTGATTTTGTTTTCTTTTTTAATACTAGTGTCGCGTCCATTTTGTTCGGGGAATAATTAAAAATTAAAGAAAAAAAAAGAAAAATATAAGTGTTAAAATGATAAAATCGTCGGTCGCGCTTAAAACAATTTGCTTTCGTCGTTGGCAAAAACAATATAAATGAGTGGTCGCGATAAAGTATAATCTAATTGTCGGTCGCGTTAAAATCAATTCGTTTTGGTCGGGGCAAATCAGATTTCGTAACGTAACGTGCTACAACGTGAAGTGCACGACGTAACGTTACACACGAACGTTCACGTTTTTTTTCACTCTACCGCCAGCATAGATGTTTACACATCAATAAAGTATGCAGTATAATCAGCTACAACCCACTTATAGAAATGCAATTAAATTACTAACTCCTGTGGTGTCTCATATTTTTCTATAGATTAAAATCTACTGTCAAATATGATCAACAGGTGATTGGATATAGAGGGTGGGGCCATCTGTTGGTTTCCTTTTGAATCATATGTTATATTAGTCGTGTTCCTTTGGGGGTGGCGAAGCACTCACCATTTTCAATGGAACACACATAATTAATTGCCCTACAAATCTCATCTACTCGCCATGAAAGCACGAGTAGACGAGTACTTGGTAATACTAGATTATAGTTTGGATCTACTCATGAGTAGTTCGCCACCTTCAAAGGAACACGGCTATTGACAGTGACAGCTATAGTGCACTCAAAAAAATGACAGGAACTCATTATTATATTTCTGATGTACGAAATGGACATTGCAAAGTTAATTCTAGAATGGAAAATGTGTTGCTGAAACAGTGCGAATTTTGAATATTATATTTCGGTGGAGATAAATGCATAAACTGCAGCTGCTGTACGCAACTTCTGAAGAAAGTTGCTCTTTAATAACCAATAATAACCAAACATCTCTGTGCAAAACTTTTAGCACTTTTTTGAAAAAAATTTTACTCAAAAATCTTGGTTTGAATAAAGGTTACAAGATCCAGTTCGTCCAAGAATTGAAGCCGAATTGAATTCTTCGTTGTTTTGCAAAGAAATTGTGCAAATTTTTGGTTCAATTCAGACAAACTTTAACATTTGGAGCAAAGCTAATCCAAATGAGATTTTCAAAATTCCGTTAAATCCCGAAAAATCCACAATTTGGTGCGGTCTTTGGACTAGTGGAGTCCTCGAACCGTATTTTTACAAAAAAAATGAGGCTAATCTATGGTGTTACAGTCAACGACATTCGCTATAGAGCCATGATTAATGACTGGTTTGCTCCCCGATTGAATGGCATGAAACGCACAAATCAAGTTATTGAAAGAAACATTCGACGAATGCACAATTTTGCATAATGGATCTGTAAATTGGCCTCCAGAATCTATCGTAATTTGACACCTCTTGATTATTTTCTTTGGGGATACGCAGAGTTTCTATAGTCAACAATCGACTCATTGGAAGCCAACATTATTTATGTTTTGTCAGAAACAGATGACCTCAGATGACACTTTTGAACCCACTTCCAAATCCTCCCAAAGTTGATTATTAAGCACAAAATCAGAAAGGGTGTTTCTAATTGGAGGTTCTATATTGATTTTTTTTTTATTTTAATGATGCCACTTTTCAAGTGGTGAACATAAAATTTCAGATTGATTCGACTTTAAATATAGTTATATAAGGAAACAGTACACACTACTATGGTGCTTGTGTTTTTTTTTTTTTAACAAAATATCAAATTTGTTTTCCAGCAACACAAAAGAAAAACAGAAAACCCTCTTTGAATATTAAACACTGAAGGTTCAGTATTTTTTGTTTGATATTTTTTGTTTTATCTGTTTTGTTCATTAAAAAAGGGAATAAGGCATGTACGTAGCCAAATTATTTTTTCCCACTCTGTTCTCTCCCTGCGATGTTTCCATCTTTCCTTGACAACAGTAAATTATCATATTTAAAAAAAAAAATTTAAAGAAGAAAACATTCTACAAAATTGAATCATTATAATATGTATGTATACAATATACATAAAAACATACAAACATACATTATGTGCGTTATGATGTTTGCCGAAAAAGGTCCAGTAAGGTGCAAGAAAAAGAAAATTTAGGATTGGCACGTGCTTGTCCTTTATTTTGTCACATAATTTGTATTCATCTAAAAACAAAAGGATGTTAACCTTCTTTTGTTGTGTGTCTCTCTGGAAAAAGGTCTAATTAAAATAAACATAATGTTTTTAATTAAAAAAAAAAAACAAAACAAAACAAAACAAAAAATGGTGATCGTTTCCAGAACGTTGAAAAGCTTAAAATAAACACTAAAACTTGACCTCCTGCAATCAATTATATGCAAATTTTGTATCTATCTGTGTTTGTCTCGGGTAATAATCAGAAAATCTTAAAAGATTTACCTAAATGAAAAAGCTTTTATAATGTATCCTATTTGCATATAAATGCTTTAAGAAAAATAAGAACATTTTTGGAATAGTATTTGACGTGTGGAAAAAAGTGCTAACGCACCATTATATTAGTAGCTTCCTTGAATGACTGTTGAGTGGCGCTACTTTCCACAAACCGAAGTGTCAAATTATTCTTTTATCTTATTCCTCTTTCATTCTAAACTTTGCTTGCCATGAGGTGGCCGTTATTCCTTAAAATAACCTAGATTTACCGAAAATATGAATTGGAACTTAGAAGACCATAAATTTATATCCCACTAAATGATTTTTGGAACTTTTACTTGCGCGTTCACAAAAGGTCTTCGGTGGCAGCCAACTTGCTGTGCTGTGAATGTGTTACGGATCTTAGTGACAACTGTTTTATATACCTATGTATCTTTATTTTTCTTACGTTTGTTAATTTTTCATGTATTTGTTGTATTTTTTCTTCACACTACATTTTACAGTTCCTTACCATGAGAAGCCATCTACCTGCAAGAGTGAGAACTAGTTTTGGGATCTTTAAAAAAGATCCAGATAGAGAGCAGGATCCCAAGTTGTTGTTGTATTACGTGTTAAAAAATGATCCTGATCCGTAGAAAATAAAACACGACTAATAGGAACCAAAACTCACCTCATAGATATGATAAACCTCAGCGCCCTCTTCTGGCCAATACCGTGCACATGCCACTTCGCCATTCTCTTGCAAACGACAAAGCGACACAATCACTACGGCTCCTTGTTCCCATATCATTTGCCAGAAGTGTGCCAGAGTCGTTGGTAGTGGACCTTGTGCTGCAACATAAGCTGGTGCCCTTGGATCGTGATCAGTCTGAAAACCAAACCACTTTTAATTACATTTCCACCCAATGTCTTTTTAAAGACTTAGACTTTTCTTTCGTCCTCTTTGCTTACAATCGTTGATGCATTGATGTAATCCAATCCTTCCGCGTTGGCTAAGTGATTTAACACAACTCTGGAATGATCGAATGGCAATGGTGCTCCGGTTCGATTCAAAGTTGAACATTGTGGCTGAAGCGCGGCATCCCTGGCACTTGGTTCGGCTTCATAGCGACATAAGGCTTCCCATTCACGCTGCAAGCGACCCTTGTTCCTGAGATGATCCTCCATATAGGACTGCAAATGGGAAAGTCACAAAGTCACAGAACCTTCAAAAGAGTTTTTGGTATAGGAACTTACTAGAACCATATGTCCAGTAGAAATGTCCATATTCGTTAGCGCTGGTTCCTCGCTCCATGATGAAGTGCTAGACCGTGAAGATGGAGGACGATCGTTTTCCTTAGCAAGTGAAGTAATTCGACCACTGGCAGCTGGTTCCGATGTATTTCCCTTTCCAGACATTCGAGAACGACAAAGATCCTAAGAACAAAAAAAAGAGAACTTGTACACCACCAACGACCAAAAACCAATGAGGCATAAACCTTCGAACTTTTTGTACCTGATAATCCTTGGTGCAACTCTCAGCCCCAGAAATACCCGACTGAAGACCACCAAGCTTGTCACGTTTCTTATCGTGACGTCGAATCAATATCAATGTCACAAAAATCACGATAACTGCTGCAGCTCCAGCTCCGGCAAACATATAAGCCATGATGTGAGTTACATCAGGCCCTTCTTCGGCGATTTCAATACGCGACGAAGAAACAGTACCGTCTTCATTGGCTTTGATTTTATCACCAACTCCAGCCCGCACAACTGTCACTCCTAGCCTACGAAGGATATTGTTCTTAACTCGAGCATCATTGATAGCCTTGGCAATGTCGGAAGCGGTTTTTTTCTCTGGATTGTTGGCATCAACTCGGAAGGAGACCTCATGCTGATAGACCCTATAAAATAGGTTGCATTTTGCATATGGTGTTAGTAAAAGTTCTGATTCTTTTTTTTAGAATATTGCAAAACTTACGTCAAATAGTTAAAGAATCCCTGCATGTGAAGAATATTGGCCAGCTCATTCATAATACGGACTCCAACACTCCAGTTACCAACTCTGTTTAGAGAAAAAAATTAAGGATTGCTGAAAACCAAAAAAGAATGCCAAAAAAAACTTACGGATTTTTGACGAAAACATGCGCATAATCGGTGTCTACCGAATGCGGTGCATGATCCTCATCCGAATGATCCTTGACCACTTTCTTCTTTTTAGCGGTGCCTTCACCTTTGATATTTTCTGGAAGGACCTCCTTATTCACAAGCTTATCCGTCGTTTTCTTTGAGTCTTTATCTGATGGCTTTTCGGTTGTTGTATGCACCGATGGAGGTGGGCCTACAATTGGTCCGGGTTTCTTGACATCCAAACGTTCGTGACGAGTAAAACCGAGCATGTTAGCCAAGAGCTCACGAGCTTTTTCCTTCTCCAGATGTGACATATCGAAACGATCATGATCCGGCATGAATACCAATCCACCCTCAGTGTAAACGCCTGCGGTCTTCTTGGGCTGCTTAACTGGGTAGATATTAGTGTTCAGCATGACTTCATCATCTCTATTCAGGGTATCCACACGTTTGAAAGGCATTCGGGATTCCTCCGCTGGCCAACTTCCCCGTGCCGATGTAGGTCCGAAATTCTCCCTAAAATAAGATTTCGGCACCGAACTAGGATCGCCGTGGCCTGCTGATGATCGACCCAGGTACACCAATTCATCATTGGGGTAAGTGGCCTTTGGAGCAGATCCTGCTAGCAGGTTCTTTAGCTGAATTTCAGTCTGGAGAGCTCGTAAGCGATCCTCGACTTCCTTCCGCCTTTGGTCTTCCAAGATGATTCTTTCCCGTTCACGTTCCATTTCAATATCCATTGGACTTGGCTTCGATCGTAGGTAGGTAGGTACGTATTCCAAACCGGGAGGCCTCAGCCGATGAACCGTGTTGATGTTGTTTGGCTCGATATAAGACTGCTTCTTAGGCGGAGGGAAGAATACCTCTTCGGCGTAGTCTTCGCTTGGAGGGGCAAACCGAACAAATGCCATCGTACTCTGAGAACCAAGAATTTCGGGATCAGGAGCCAAATTAGCGCATAAGTTCGGTGGCAATGGGGTGTCACGTTGCAGAGAAAACAGGGCACCTTGGATGCGGCATTGAACAAAAGGATGATCCCAACCCAAACCGGCTCCCTGCATCTCTTCTAGCATGGTTGCCAAGATGCGAGATTGTTCTTCTGTTAAGGGTTGTCTGGAGAGAAAAAAAAAATTGAATATACCCATAATAGAAACTAGGGCAACCGGAAGATTATTATTGGTCTTACTTATCAATGTCCTCTGGTTCAACACCGGTCGTCGGCAGGCACTTTCCAAAGATGTTATCTGGGACAAAGCAAACAAAAAAAGATTTAAAATTCAATCTTATACGTGAGACGTGTGTATGTGTGGATGGTTGATTTTTTTTTTCAAATAATATCCTTACCATCGTAGCAGACCTCAGCTCCTTCCAAGCATAGAGTTTTTACAAAATGACATCCTGCAAAGAAAGAAAAAGAATAAAGGATCAGAGAAGAATGACACAAATTGAAAGAGATTTTTCAGGGCATATGACGCAAGACTTCCACATGCTATTATTATAACCCAACCCCCCCCCCCTCCACGCCTTAAGGAAAACTTTCTTTCATTCGAATTTTTCGGTAGAAGAATCAGAGGAGGGCTCTGTTAAAATTAATAATAATAGGTTATAGTGATGACGTCAGAGAGTGATTTCTGTTTACATACGAAATTGAAATCAAACGACAATGGAGCCCACTACGACTACGACTACGACGACCTAGTCAAAGTTTGGTTGGTGCCATTTGCCAAACCCTTGTCGCATCCTTGTTTTCTTTGTTATATTTTTGGCGTCTTTGGGATAAGATTAGTGGGGATATGTTGAAGTAAGTAAATCCTAAAGGAATATCCCAGCAAGTTCATATACACTTTAATTGAAGTGGATAGATGTTCGAGGTGGCTGAACAATGTTACTGATTAAGCTTTTCTTTTTGATGCGTGAAAGAAATATGGGGGTTGATAAATTTTCAATGATTACATATACATATGTACATTTACATAGCTACCTTTTTGTATAGGTACCTAGACGTGTATAGGAGTTAAAGTTTGTAAATATATGGAAAGAGTAAATAATTAATATGGGACGTTAGTTGATGGTTACTTGTCTTGACATGGATCAATTAGACATGTGAGGCTTTTTGGAATTGCAAATGAGACACGAAATTAAGTTCGTTAGCATGATTGACTTTTCAAATTAATTAAAGAAAGGGCGTGCATGTGGACGGTATATCGACAGCTTTAAAATCATCAGAAAAAGTTGTTTGTTCTATAAGGTAGACGCTATGAAAGGATTATGGTTAAATTATTCAATTATTTCAACCCTTTTTGAGAATAGAATTAGATTTATAAATTATTTATTTGTTCTTTGATTTTCCAGACAAATCCAGAAAATTCGAAAAAAACGGACGGTAATTTCCTTAAATTGTTTTTTTTCAATTTTTCTGTAACAAATTCTTATTACTAAAAACACTATGAGTGAGTAGAGTTTCAACTATCACATCAAAAACCTTATTTGGTGCCGCGACAGGTCGTGAAGGGTCAGAGCCGGTGACTTAAAACTCTCAACCATTCCTGTGTGCGTCTTATTTGTTTGTAGGAATGGAGGGGACCTGTAATTTTCTGCCGATTCTCTGGAACTTATTAATGACAAGAGATACTTTTCGAGAATTTGTCATTTCTTGATAGCATTAGCTGTTTTTGTTTTTTAATTTATTTTAGGTGGACTATGCTGGGAATCGAACCCAGACCTCCGGCATAACAGTCCTATACGCATTAACCACTACGCCACCGCCTACTAATTACTATCCCATAGTCCACTAAGAATAAGTTAAATAAATCAAAAATTATTTAAATATCCAACAAATCAAAATCCAAGAAAAAAACAGGAAAATCGAACCAAATTAAAAAATTACACAAATTACACAATCATTTGATCGTCGAGTGTATCGAAGAAAGTCCTATATCGACTCTCTTTTCTCGAAAACTATAAATTTAAGTTTCGATATGAAAAAGTGGACTCTAATGGATGAAATTCAATTGAAAGGTTTTTCATTTAAGTTGTAATAGTCCGGCTTTCAAACTTGTGGTCTTAAAATGGAGAATAAATTTCAAAAAAGTAAAAATTAATATTTATACTTTTTTTTCAAATTAATGAAAAACTTCAGAATTTTGGAAAAAAAAGCTTACAAAGTTGTTGTCGTAACGCTTCTCGTCAAAGTCATAAGAGATCGTAGCGCAAAAGGAGTAGAAGTGGGGTAGGAAAATTGTGTGGATTTTTGACAAAACAAAAAAATTGATTTAAAAACTTCGAAATAAGTCAATATATGGTTCCAGTTAGAAGCTTAGAACTCGAGTTCCAAAGGTTTTATCTTCAAGTTTTCAGATCAAATACGAAGATACATTTTGGTGTATAAATTTTGTATTATTACAATAAAAATATTTGTTATAATTATACTACAAGTATATAACTAACGGGTGTTTTTTTTTAGAGGTATAGAACTTTAAGTTGAAAACACATTTTTTACTGACGGCCATTTTGTCAGTTGTTAAGTGCTTTATTTTTAGTTTGGTTTGGCATTTTAACATGAATAGACTGACGGCTGAACAACGCATGAAAATTGTGCAAAATGGACTCGAAACGAGATCGTTGTTGATCCCGATTATCACAAGAAATGTTTTTTCAGCGATAAAGCTCATTTTTGGTTGAATGGATGCGTCAATAAGCAAAACTACCGCATTTGGAGTGTATATAATCCTCAAGCCATTGTTGAGACGCGCGCCGCCGCCGTTACATCCAGAAAAACTGACAGTTTGGTGGGCTGATGGGATCATTGGTCCTTACTTCTTTAAAAACGATGCTAGCCAGAGGGTTACATTTAATGGAGACCGTTATAGACCCATGATTAAATAATTTTTCGTTCCTGAATTGAATCACCTTGATGTGGGGGGCCTGTGGTTTCATCAAGATGGCGCAAAATGTCACATAGCTTGTGCCACAATTTATTTATTGGCCTCCAAGATCGTGCGATTTAACGCCGCTTGACTTTTTTCTACGGGGATATGTGAAGTCGCTAGTCTACGCCGATAAGCCCGAAACGATTGACCACTTGGAGGACAACATTTGCCGCGTTATTGCCGATATACGGCCACAAATTTTTAAAAAAATTCATCGAAAATTGGTCCTCCAGATTAGTCTACGTCCGAGCCAGCCGTGGAAGCCAGCCAGAAATCACATTTAAATTATAATGCCAGATGATTATCTTCCGAATAAAGTAAATTTCATGTCAATTTAAAAAAATCATCATTGTTTTATTCCATTTCAAAGTTCTATACCTCTAAAAATAACACCCTTTACAAAGAAAACACACTATTTATTATTCAATGATCTATCGCGGCTGACACTCAGTGAATTTTGGTGAGAAGAATAATTTCCCACACAATGATTTGGGGACACTAAATTGAGTGCTATTGTCTTTTTGTTTATATATTTTGTCAAATTTAAAATTTGCGCTATGGATATGTACTTTCATATTTAAAGTTAGAGATTAAGTATGCACCTACCAAATTTTGAAAATCGCAAGTCCAAAATCTTAAGTAAGTAAGTGAAAACTGACAAAAATAACCCAGAATTTGAATTGCTAATATAAATCATCAACTCTATAACATAAAGGGTCCGCCATATAACTTTTTGTTTTTGAAAATCGCGCAAAACATCGAGTGCAGCTTCGGCTGTGTGGCACGTAGCGCCGTCCTGTTGAAACCAAATGTTGCCAATATCCTCCTCTTCAATTTTTGTGAACAAAAATTCGTTCAACATGGCCATCGTGGCCATTGACTGTAACGGCCACTCCTTGCTCATTTTCGAAAAATGGCCCAATTATGCCTCTGGACCAAAATCCGCAAGAAACAGTGACTCGTTTTGGGTGTATCGGCTTTTCAATGTATGCATGCGGGTTTTCTGTGCCCCAAATGCGACAATTTTGTTTGTTTACTACCCGCCAAGATCAAAATGAGCTTCATCTGAAAAGATGATTTTTTTGGCAAAATCGGCATCTTCTCTAAGTCCATCGCAGGCCCACTTAGCGAAGCGTATACACAACCATATTCGTTCAGCGGAAGGATAAAACTAATTATCTGTCAAATCAGACATGACCTAAATGTTACCAGTCACGAAATAAGCACTAGTTGAAAAAACAACGTTAGATGGCGGACCCTTTATATATTGAATTTCAATTCAATTTTAAATATAATATATTTCTACCAATTAATTAAATTGTATTTAAATTTTCTTCCTGATTTCGAATGTAAATTAAATTTCCGTGTTGGTATACATTATAAATTTCTTCCAATTAAATTTTGTATTCAACTGCTAACTGCCGAATACAATATCTCTGTTTCCATGGAATGCGATTCATCCAATATCGTGTGATTTTGTTTCATTCATAAATCGGGTTTCCATAGCAAAGCTAAGTACATCACAACATTCTGTCCACCATCGTATGGGTACTAATGCGCATAAATCAGGAACATCCTTCTCTCCATTTAATTTCCCAGAGATTTATTCAGTGGGATTTTATTCTTCACACTGAAATGCAAAATCATTGCATTTGTCTTTTGATTTGACGATACAAAAATAAAAATAAAATGAAAAAAAAGAAAACTAATTCGAATAGTGCAAGTGGAAATTTTCCCATGAATCAGTAGAAGAACAATTGGGGGGAAAAAAAACAGAAAACATCTGAACTTTATTCAGATTGCATCTCTGCATCATGACCAATGAATACAAATTCAAAAACTAACTGCGCTGAAAATCCTACAGATTCATCTTAATTCTTGGAAAATAAAAATGGAAACGTATACTCTCCTTCGTAGTATACATATACAACAAGTTTCTCTTTTAAATAAAATTTCATGTTTGCAATGTCCTGGTCCTGGCTATATCAGTAGCATAACCATTGATTTCAATCAGTAGTGTTTTATTCAGAAAAATGCACACAAGAACAAAAGATGTAAATCAACTACAACTAGGTGGTGTTGGAGAATGAAATTGCCACTTTATAGCACAGTGATGGGTAAGCCGACATGAAGATGTTAAAAAAAAAGAAAAATTAAAATTGAAAAAAAAAAACAAAACTTTTATAAATAAAAATAATTTCAGTTGGAAATTAAAGAAAATATACATAATGTAAATATCGTCGGTCAAAGCATCGGTTTCGTTAATTATGGTGCTATGAGATAAGATATCTTACGGTCGCCTCTTAGACTATATTAAGAGTGCACGAAGTGTGCAAAAGGAGTGGTTCTCTTATCAAAAGGGCAGTTAATTTGAAAAATAAACATTGAAAACTTAATTTTTGTGACATACAATACAAATTTGGGATACGGATTCCCTATAATTGGGAAATGAAACTAATGTCAGGAATCGACTCGTTCGCTCGAGAGCAGGCCTTAATTCTTCCCTTAGTTTTTAGTTGTCTTCTTACATTATGAAAATTATCTATCTGGAACCTTGCCAAGTAAACCTCTACCAATTTTAAGTCATCAGATAATAATAAATCATTAAATAACAAATTTCTCTCATAATTTGGAGTTGTTTCTACAATATTTGATAGTAAACCTTCATAAACTTAGAACTTGGCGCTGTTTTAGATTACAGTTGTCTACGACAGACCCCAGATTTGGTAAAACACAAAACTAAGCAAGAGAACAGCCCACGAGCGCAAATTTCACATACAAAATGCAACTAGACTGAGCCCTCAACCATCGTGCAAGTCCAGATCACCATCCCAAATAGCGGTATCTGTGTATGCGGACAGAGGTCTACAAACCGAAAATCCACAACCAGCTGCAGGTGCACTTGAGCTTTCGAGCTTTCATCATCACAACACCGCCAGCTACCCCATGCTCATAACCATAGCACGAATCTCAGTCCCGAAATCGGACCGAGAAAAACAAAACATTTCAACATTCAACCACCAACTGCAGTTCGCACCGGCCGCCCACATACCCGCCAACCGGCCACCAGCACCGGGCAAACAGCATTTGGTATAGTAAATCTTATGTGACCTTTCACACGTGCCCATAAGATTTAACTCTACCAAATGCCGTTTTCCCGGTGCCGGTTGCCTTGCCGGGTATGTGTGAAATGGCTCTCACCGTCATCATCGTCTCGGTCTGAAGAATGCAACCACAGACACATTACCGACCGCACCCAGAATAAGTCAATGAGCGTAAATACGAATTGATTCGTATACCTGCCACATGCAGAACCAATCGTTCACGAGAATTACCAACGAACGATATACATAAAAAGCCAGTTAGCCCATCGTGCAAATCTCGGTCCTTGATGATCTGTCAGTCAGTGTGTCATCATTGTTGAGTTAATTCTGAGTTAAACCAGAATTAGAAAATCCTGCTAAAAAATTGATCCCGATTAAAATTTGAAGCAGTTTTTCAGTGTAAGATTAACTATAACTTTAAGTTGTCAAAAATCTACCGAAATCAAGGTGGGACACTAAAAGTGCGATTTTCATAGCGTTTTGACATGCATCTATCAGAAATATCTACTTAGTTAATGTAGAGTTAACATGGGTTAGATTTCACTATAGAAATAGAGAGGGCAATACTATGTGACATGTTGATTTCCATAGTATTGCCCTCTCTATTTCGATAGTGTCAGAAGCAGGTATCTGTCAGAATTATCTATTTATTGTAACGATTTAATAATTTTCCAACTACTTTGAATTTGAAACAAAAGACAATCTTGTAACTGTTTGCAGCGCTATCTCTCGGAAAAGCTAAACACCAAACCTTCAACCGTTTACAGCGCCATCTTGTGATTGAGCTGTGTATCAATTCCAGTGTTTTATCTGTCAGCGACTGGAATGGAAACTACTAGAAGGAGATTCACTCGAATATTCTAGTGGATACTAGTGAAGACTAGAACTATTTATTTCCCTATATAGGGAGATGCTTTCGAGCGAGTGGACACAGTTTAATTTTGAATGTGATAGTGTAAAGTAAGAAGTAAACGTGTATCCGGAAGTAAATTTTAAATTGCATATTATTGTGATTGGAGAATATAAAAAACGATTTGAAGTGAGATAAAGTGTGTTTATTTTGAAAAGTAAACAAGTGGAAGTTATTATTGAAAGGAAATAAGTTTTACTATCGAACCTAGGTAGAACATTACATTATGTAATCCAGAATTAATTCGCCAAATTTCAAGATCTAAATTGGCCTAAAAACATGTTTCAAAAATAAACATGGGCTTAACTCCGAAACTGGGATGATATGGAAGTGACAAACTGCATTTTAGGTATTTTTTTTAAACTTAAACGGTTATGTGTTCTGCATAAACTGTCACATAAGTGAGAATCAAGATACATTTTTGTGGCGCTCATAACTTTATATATCGGGTTTTTCAATAAGAGCGCTACAAAAGTTTTTTTTACATAAAACAAAAACAATAAAATTCTTTATTCCTGTGAAAGTACGTTTGATGTAATTATGGATGGAACTCGATTTCTTTTGCATGGCCACCACGGGCACGCTTGCAGAAGTCCAGACGCTGAACCCAATTTTCGACGGTTTTCAAGCATAAATCGGCCGATACTGCTGCAATTTTACGTTCGATATTCGTACGAAGTTCATCAATCGTCGCTGGCTTGTTGGCATAGACCATAGACTTGACGTAGCCCCACAGGAAATAGTCTAACGGCGTCAAATCGCACGACCGAGGCGGCCAAGCGACTGGACCATTTCGTGAGATAACACGTTCTCCAAACTTGGTTTAGAATAAATTGATTGCGACATTCGCTGTTTGGCTTGTGTCGCCGTCCTGTTGGAACCACATTTCTTCCAAGTCCATATCATCCAATTGGGTCCAAACATATTCGGTTATCATTGAACGGTAGCGATCCCCATTCACAGTAACGTGCCGGTCTTGATCATCACGGAAGAAGTACGGCCCAATGACGCCGCCGGCCCATAAACCACACCAAACCGTAATTTTTTCGGGATGGAATGATGACTCATGGAGTACGTGTGGATTGCTGCCTGACCAATACCGCATATTTTGTTTATTGACGAAGCCATTCAGCCAGAAATGAGCATCATCGCTGACGATGACTTTCGATGAAAATCCGAATCATTTTCAAGTTGTTGCTCAGCCCAATTCACGAACATACGACGCTTCTGGTGGTCAAGCGGCTTCAGTTCTTGCGTCAATTTAATCTTGTAAGGATGCAGGCCAAGATCTTTTCGCAAAATTCGCCACAACGACGTCACAGAGATGCCCAACGCTTGAGAACGACGTGTGACAGACACACTTGGGCTTTCTGCGACTGAAGCCTCATCGGCAGCAATATTCTTGACACTACGGGCACTTCTTTGTCTTACTGGCACGGGAACATTTTGTACTGTGCCTGTGGATTCAAATTTTTCTACTAGACGCTCAGTTGTTGATCTGCTAGGACGATTATGACGACCATAAATTGGACGTAGCGCTCTTAACGTTGAGGCCACTGACTCCGAATTTCGGTAGTAAATTTTAATAATTTCGACTCGTTGTTGGCTCGTATATCTTTTCAACATGAAATGGTAAACTTTACTGAAGAGAAATGTTAATAGAACGGCAAGAAATATGGCGTCGTTTGCTGTCCCTGTTGCTCTACTTTTGTAGCGTTCCTGTTGAAAAATCCTTTATAAAGTTGGCATGGCAAGGAATACAAACATTTGAAATCGTAATTTAAAAAAAAATAAATATTTATTTTACCTATTCAAAGATGTTTTGCTCTCTTTAAACCTTAAAAATATACTTAAACAAAATATAAAATGTACATAAATATAATACAAAATATTTAAAAATTAATTTAAAAAAATTAAATTTCCTAGAAATCTTCAGAATGCAAATGAAATTGTCCTCTTTTATTACAAAGAATAACCAACTTGTTCGAAAAGTTTGCTTATTTATTTAAAATCATAATTGGGGTTTTTTATCATTGGTAAAAGGGCAAACATATTTTCTATTTTTATTACATTTTTTTTTTTTTTTTTTTTTTGATGACGGTTGGATGTTGACAGATGTTTTAAATTCTCAACAGCAAGGTCAGTGAAGTTGACATTATTCTATTTTTGTGTGAATGTCTGAATAAAATAAAACGAGGCCACTCCAGCTTGATGGACTTGCTAGCGTTTAATATTTATGTATATGTTATAATTTTACTGCAAAAAATATGTTGTTTAAAAAAAAAAATGTTTTTTTATTCTTCTAAATTCAATTCATATATACTTACTAATAGAATTGTCTGCAAATATTCAGTTGAGTGCATCCGGCTATAATTGTACCATAAAAGGAAAATAAAATGTTTTTCCCAATTTCACAATTTTAAGGGGAAAACAAAATTTTATAGCCAAATCATCAACACAATATTATGTTTAATAATGAAAGTTTGAAACTACGTTTTTTAAACTAAAGATAAATGTATTGTGTCTACTCTGCAAAGTAACGTCTGCAGAATAAGTCGTTAAAATTTTATTTACGAAGAAATAAACTACAAATGTTTTTAGGTACGTCTCGTCGTTCGTCGTTGTCTGGTTTAAGTATTACATATATATTTATACGTATTTATGTATGTATTTATATGCTTTTGTATAAAACAAAACGTATGAAAAGAGTTCTTTTATTTTTCATTGCAAATGTTTTTTCTTTATTTTATTCCAAAGTGCAATAAAATAATACATTAACAAACTTGAATTAAATACTCGCCCACAACAGCATTTTTAATAGTTTTGTTTCGTGTTACGTATACGCCATAGAAACCCGATGGTTAAATTGCGCCCCTCTGAGCATATTCAAAGCTTAAGAATTAAGAAAATAAAAGTATCAGGAGGGTTGAAATTATCCGAATTGGATTTGAAATATTTACTTCCGGATGCAGAAATCCACCTTATACACAATAAAGAATTCTTTAAAACAAAAAATGTGTTTACGAGTCTTCTCGCACGGGGAAGCTATAGTATAGTTTTATTTCTATAGTATCTATAAAAAATCTCCTTTAAAAGATACAATTAAAAATCCAAATTAAAATATATTCCTCATCTCATTCGAATAGTGCATTTGAATTAGGTATATAGTTTTTTTTTTTTATTGAAATTGACGTTTAACTTAACATTAACAGCTCTTGAGTTCACTGCTTTATCCTCTGTATTATTAAATGAAAACTTGACGTTAATGTCTAGCCACTATGGACAATTACCATTGACAATGAACGAAAGCCCTCCATTTCACACTCGTCCGTATGAAAAGAAGAAAGCCATCAATTCCAATCAGTGTTACCGCCCTTTATTGTTGTGTTTTTTGTTTTTTTTTTTCCTCTTCTCCTTTTCTGTTCGTAATAATGGTTCTGATGTGAAAAACAAAGGCAACAAAAAAAAAACAGGAATTCGAAGAACTCAAACTTTCATTCAGAAATAAAAAAAAAAACTTTTTTGCAATTTTCTGACGTACATCAGTTCCAATACCATTAACATCAAGCTGAAAGCTTTTTGTACATTTGCCTTCCTCCCCCCTCCCCGCCTGTTTCCGTTGAAAGTATTGATTTTTTTCCTCGTTACGTATGCCAGCCCTAGAACATTACGTATGTACGTACACATTTAACAGCAACAGTTTTCCAGCTGTACCTAAGCCAACATTTTTTTTAACCGCCTCCATCAAAGTACAGTACTGAATATAAATTTGGAACTCTCAAAACATATTATGCTATCTTGATGAAACGTGTGCGTAGGTTGCTGTCGTTCTCACCTTTATATCTACCCTTGCTATACTTCATGGAGCTGTTAGCTTCTTCCTCATACCCGGACATTTCTAAAAATAGACTCAATTCAAGCTTTCGCCCCTGCGAATTCAATTCGGAAAAAAAGTATTATTGTGGGGGGAAATGGCGTAAAAGAAGGTTTCCCACTTACAAACAACCTTCATGCTAGATTTTTCTGGAACGATAAAAATAGCCCCAATTTACTCGAATCCGCCTCCATCTACATCTACATATTGCCCAAGAGCATCCAAGTCAGCTCTTGAAATATTATTTTTTGTGTGTGGACATTCCGTGGGGACTTTAATGTTTGCTTCAAGGTCCTTGACTAACGAAGTCCGGATGGAAAAATTCTTTCTGACCTTTAACTCCGACAGATGACTCTGTAGGTGTGTGTGTTTTTTTTTTTTTTTTCATTTTCAGCTTTAGAACAAAATGCCCCTATACGCCTGTGGGGTGTTTAATTGGATCTGGAAAATTCAGACTTTGGGACGTGATAATCATGTTGTTATTTGGGACAAGCTGTAAAGGAATTTGTGTACATATTTACTGACGAAAAACTGGTGGGCGCAGAAATATTATGTTTTGTTTGGAAATAACATTCTTTGAGACTTTTTATGTGTGAGTCTGTATCCTTGCCATGTTGGCTTTTGCTCGATTTTGATCAATGGAGTATAGGAATTTATATTTTTTGGGTTCCTGATGTGCTTTGCATGAATAATATAAGATGCTCCGTTTTGTTTTACTCTTGAAAAGTGCCCCAGGTCTTATAAAGCAATATGTGTATTGTTTTTCATAAAATTTTGATGTGCCACATAAAACAAGAAAAATATAAGTAATCCTGTAAATTCTTCGTGGCATGGAAAGAATAGCTTGCATTAATAAATATAAGACTTTGGGACATAATTTTAGAATTAAATTGCCAAGAAATTGAGATCAAATTTATATTGGCATATTAAACCATTACAAGACATAAATAAGAAGCACAAAAGACTGATAAAATCTTTTATACAAATTATTATTATTATATGACCTTTATTAGGCTCTTAAGGCTGTTTACCTTATTATTTAAGATGATACATCGAATAACAGTGACTTTGACTTGAACTTCAAATTTCGTGGTGGTTACTAAGATACAAAGTATATGTAGTTCATTTGTACGAAAAGTACATTTTATGGAAACGAATTTCCTTAAGGCCGTATGGAATTCCACAGTGAGGGTGTTGGGTTTTTCTTTATTTATATCGGATAAGCATTAGATAAGATAGAAAAGACAAAGTGTTTACCCAGCACATCAAGAATGGAATGAATAATGAAACAAAATTAGAACAAATATAATGGAAATCAGTTGTTAGGAGATATGTCAATACAATTGAATAAATATGTACATAAATAAATATTTTTAGTTTGCATAGCTAGTTATTTATTCCTAAGGCGTGCGAAATGGATACAAATTTACATTGCGATATTGCGATACATTGTGTAGAGGGAAATTTATCAAAAAAAACCTTAAACAAACGTTAAACATTGACGTTTGGCAACAGTTTATAAAATGAGTGGAGGGATATTTACATTTTGTTTTGCTTGATGAGATGAGGAAGAGAACGCAGTAGTGAATAAACACACGCAAGAGGAACACGTTGCATGTTTGATGAATGATATTGTGGCAGAATTATATCAAACACCACCAACACTCAGTGGAAATGTCACGCAATATCAAATATTTTTGAAAGCATGAGTTGTGAGCAACAAACCATATCATTCAGCATTAACACACTATCAGTAGTTGTGAGCAAAACTGTCACTCAGGAACGATACTGTGTACCATAAGGTCATAACTGAATTTCAAGTGAGTTTTCAAGGATTCGAATGTACAAAGTCACCCATAATCAAAAATACTATACATATGAATGATGCCGAAAACCTCGAAAACCTTGGCTGTTTTCGAGTTTGCCTAAAAGCTGATAGTCAGCTGTTTTCTCTTGATAAATGACATTTTTCTAGATTCGAAGTTTACATTTGGTTTTCTGTTGCACATGACCATTAATAGCAACGAAATGAATGCACAAACATAAGAACAGACGCAAGTCCGGGGGAAATTGGTTGAAAAATCGACGTCGGGGCTAAGCTATTTACATGTTAAATGCAGCAACAACTCATCCCCTCCGGGCTTAACTAAGGGCAGAGAATTCTCGGCGCTTAACTAAAGCACGGAGAAAAACTGTGTTACCGGCGTGAATTACATATTTGTTATCGATAGTTTGCATCAAGTTTTTTTTTTGGACGAAATTCCCCCTGGCTTGCAAAAAAAAACACGCCTGTTATATAATTCTGCCTTTCACCTCGACAAAAACTGTATTACCGGCACCAATTATCACTTTAATATTGATAGTTTGCTTAGAAACGTAAAAATTTGTGAACTATCGAATCAAACAATTTGTTTTATAAAAAAAATAGCCCATCATCAGTGACTTCAAATTGAGTCAAAGCTGAAAGGGATGTGATTGCATTTTGTGATGGGAGATTTGGACACATAAATAGCACACTTCAGCTCTCATTTACTGAATCCCATACGAACCTGAACTCTTGTCTTAAGGCAACGGGATTTCTTCTTTGCTTTAACTTATGAGAAGTGGAGAAAATAAATCCTTTAGAATTTTTATTTTTTTTTTTTAACAATATTAAAGTTACTAGACAGTTTGTGTAATATTTTTGTTTGAGCTTGGTCACATAATTAGCACAATGTAAGTTTTAGTCAGAGTTATCTCAATATTTGAATTTTTAATAACATTAATCGGAGCAGTAAGTTTTTATAATTAATTAATATTTTAAATAAATTTCAGTAAAAATAAACGATAGATATGGGAAAGGGACTACATTGCTCAACTGAAAAAATGTTTTTGATAAACGATATGAGAGCTCAAGGGAAAACGGACACAAAAATACCGGATTTATTAAAGTGTTCCAGAAAGCTTGTTTATAATGCAATTCAGTAATTAGAGATATTTGGAACTACAAAAAACGTCCCGAGAGCAACATGTGCAAGTAAGACTACTGTTAGAGTAGATCATTTAATACACAGAGCTTGAACTGTGGACCCATTCAAAACTTCGAAGCAAATAAAAGCAGATAACTAAGGGGCTGCATATCCCAAGAAAAAAAACATTTGTTTCTAAAAAGAACTTAAAATATAATATCCAGTTTGCTAAAGAACTCCTTTGAAAACCTATGAAATTTTGGAAAAACGTGCTATGGAGTGATGAATCCAAGTTCAGCAGATTTGGGTCCACCTAACAGCAACACAACCTAAAATACACCCTCAAAACAATAAAACATGGAGGGGGAAATGCTATGGTGTGAGGACGTGGGGAGCTATCTCTTGGCACGCTGTGTTCCAATTGTAAAGATTAATTCAAAAATGGATCAACATTGTGTATAAGAACATATTGGAAGATCACATGATTCCCTACGCTGATGACAATTTGCCTTTGACATGGAATTTTATGCACGACAATGATCCGAAGCATACTTCTCGCTTGGTGAATTCGTGTTTAGAGGATAGTTTTGTGAATGTTTGGCAGTGGCCGGCTCAGTGTCTTTCGATCTCAACACGAATGAGAACCTGTGGAATGACATTGAACGTCAAATCGAAGGTAAAAATCCGAAAAACTTTGAAGAATTATGGGAAAACATCAAAAGTGCTTGGTATGCAATACCAATAGAACGCTGCAGGAAATTGTTCGAAAAAAGATGTCAAGCTGTGATTACAAACAAGGGATTTCCAACTAAATATTAACTTTCATGTTGACATTTAAAGGTAAATTTACTTTTGCAGGTTATGTGCTAATTATAATGTCCAAGCTACTTTATATTAAACCTACTGGGATACCACAGAAAGAAAATGAGGCTCAGTACTGACGACCTTTGCAGAGGCTGCAGCGATGAAGAAGCACATGAGGACACCTTACAATTCCTTTATCACTGCCCAGCACTCCGCCACTTAAGAAAGAAACACTTAGGTAATCATTTCTTTGGTGACTTAGAGGATCTTTCTAGAACTTCGGCAAACAGTCTTCTGAACTTCGTCAATGCCTCTAAATGGCTTGATTGCTAACAGAACACATAGGTTTTTACATTAAGTGGGATACAACTTCCTAGGGTATCACAACGGGTCTACATAGATCTAAGTGTGACGGTAACAAGATCAACTGTCAGCCCTTCTACCTAACCTAACCTACTTTATATTAATTGTGGTATTTGTATCTATTTACTAACAGAAATCCATGCAATACGTCGAAAGATGGATTTTTATCCAAAAAAAAATATGATAATTTCCTAAAAATAGCAAAAACATATTTGTATTTAAACATTAACTGTTACTTTCATAAATTTTAATACAAAATACAAATTATAAAAAAAACTGTGCTATTTCCATGTCCACCACTGTATAACTGACAGCTCAATTATATGTATACAAACGTTTTTATGAGAACAAACCCATTAGCAACCAGTTTTTCAGTTCCGAGATAACTCTGAGTTAAACCAATTAGTAAATTTTGCGAATAAATTGAACGACTGTGAATAAACAAAATCGCATATACTTTAAGTTAGTTGTTTCTTTGGTAAATCCTGGAGCCTACCTCAAACCTTGCAGAAAACCATCTCAATGAATTCGGATATAACTTCTTCTTCCCTACTTCCAAAAACAATCGACTACCTGCCCAATGACAGGTGGCACAAAAGATCTTTGATTTGAATTACATATCTATAGATAACGGAAGTAAATTTTCAAAAAATTCAGCAATCTCATCCACCCATTATAAGCTTTTCAATGAAACTTCTTGATTCCTTTTATTATTTATTTTGTTTTCAATATAGTTTTCTTCCCTTCTTTTGTTGGAAAATAAACATTTTTGTGGTCTTTAGTTCAGATGATGTGTATTTTTTAGTGTAGACATCGAGATATGAAGTATGTATGGAAAAACATCATGGTGGATTAAACTTTAAACATGTCTCACAACGCTTGAAAGCATAAACCTAACCAAATCAGAAAGAAAGTAAAACTACATTCACAGACAGGAAACACCACATTTCAAATGAAACCCCAAAATACACATCATAGCACAAAGGAACTATACCTACAGTAGATATTTTCGAAACCATAGAAAAAGAAACTTTGCACAAGCCGATGACGGCCAGGACCACAGAGATATTGGTATTTTTCCCTAAATAAAGTTCTCAAGTTTTTTTTTGTTTGTTTTCATTTATAAAGCCATTTGTAAAGTTGGTTTTACTTTTGAGGACAAGAAGATACAAAAAACATCATCCCTAAAAAAACAATATTTTTTTGCCTGTCTGGTTTTAAAATGGATTGATTTTTTAAATACCAAAACATGCCCTCATGCTGAATTAAACTCTGTGATTGATTGTTTTCATCGCAACACACAACACAGGTTTAATAATATTTCCCCATAGAAATCCAGTTATATTCCCTTAATACCGATAACTCATCGCCACAACTCTAAGACCCAGTTTTTCAGAGCGAGATTAAAGTTAAGCCCGAGATAACCCACACCACATTTGATGGATTAATTGAACAAATTTGTCTGTTGTTTTATTATCTGAGTTTGTTAGGCCCTTCCGCATTCATGCCTCCCTAGAATTCGACTGTAGATACATTTATTTGCAGAGTTTACTAACGATTACTCTTATACTGCTGAAAAACTGGGCCTAAGAAAATCCCTTGGTATTCCATTTGATGAAACCAAAACATTATTACAGTGATGATGGCGACGACGGATGAAAAGAGCATTCCACTTATTTTTAGAATTTGTTTTAACCACCTTCATCTACATCTTCATTATTATACTCGACTCAATGTGTACCTACTTAATCAATATTTCCAGGGACTCGAAAAACATGTCTCATTAAAACGCGTTCCTCCCATGTGGGCGATTAAGCTTTCTATTTCAGTCGTAATTATTATTCCCTTGAAGCTTGAAGCAAAAACATACTTTAATTAAACGAATGTGCAAATAAAGCTACACACGCGGCATCCTTAAGTCCTTAAATTGTTATCAACCAACAATAAGATGTATAGTATGCTTCTAAGACACAGGCGGATTAAACATAATGTTTGAAGGCCTTAACCATCACATCAAAGAAATAAGCGTTTAAGATTATTATTGATTGAAAACACAAATAGAACTGGACTAGGACACAAAACGGACCGATAATACCAGCTTAAAGTATCCTAGATGAGACTTATACTATGATTCCATTGAAGGTTTATCCCAATATAGATTAAATAAATCTATGCACTGTGACCATCGCCCATAAAGATTAAAAAGGAGATTAATTTTGACAGTATCTTTCAAAATTCAAATGGGGTTTTATATCTTATCTTATCTTATGAAGTGGAAGTGAGGCAGAAAGTTTCATGAATGTCAATAGAAGCAGAAAAGGTTGGATTTTCCAATGAATCCGTTCAGCGTGACATTAAAAAAAAGGTTTGTTTGATTTGCAAAACTATTGGCCCTATATGAAGATTTAACAAGAGTAATTTAAAAACTACTAGATTATCGAAATAAATTTCTTTGGTAAATCTTCGAGATTTAAAAAAATTTTTTGGATAGATCTTGGTTTAGTGATCGGTGGAAACGTAGTATTGGACTGAGATGAGACTTTGCATTTACAAAGAGAGACATTTTTAGAGTAATTTACAAAAAAAACTGAATTTCACTCACTCCACCCCCATTGAAACTTTTTCCCTGTCCAATGGTCAAAATTTAGCGTTCTTTTCAGTTTAATACTACGTTTTCACTAGCTTAAAAGAAGTAATTTGGAAAATTACAGAAAAAGTGTTTTCTCATCTCAAATTTGCTAATTTCATTTGACATCTCATTTGATTTTGAATTTGATTTGGGCGTTAAGGACTATTCACATGAGAGCGACCAACAACCAACGAATATTCGTCCATTTTGACATTTCTTTCACATGGCTTTTTATTCGTCGCGAATGACGACCACCAAGAAAACAAAACAAAAAGAGATTTTGAGGTTAGCCGCGCGCGAACAAGTTGTTCTTTGAAGTTTGGATCGTATGTGGAACGCGAATAGAGTTTGACAGTTCGTAACAATCAGATTGCAATTCGCGACGACCAATTTGTTTTCTCAATTTGAACTTATTAAAGCAATTAAAACGCCGATTTTAGTATCTAAACATAATAATAAATTATATTTCTACGATTTTGATTAGAATTGGTGAAGAATTTATGTTTATAAATTGTTTTAATTCACATTTATACGTTCATTTGTCGGTCGTTGGTCGTTTTCATGTGAATAGTCCTTTAATCGGTTGTTATTGTTTTTTTTCTCTTTCTGTTTCTGTTTCTATTTTAATTTCATTGGATTTTGGATGTGTTCGTAAGGTTTTCACGTAGTTATTTCCGAAAGAATTTTGGGGAAAATTTTGTTTAAAAATACCATTTTGACATGTGAATTTGTTTGGGATCATGAGACGATTTGGAATTAAATTTGGAAATTTTCAAGCAAATTACCTCATTTGCCCAAATGAAAACTTAGATCTGGTAAGGAGCATACTCAACATACTCGTAAGTAAAATTTGGTGGGAAGAAAGTATGCCCGACGAGTGGAACCTTAGCACCATTTGCCCGATCCATATAAAGAAGGTGATTACCTGCTCTGCACCAACCATCAGAGGCATTAGTCTTTTAAACATCGCCCACAAGATGCTCTCAAGAGTATTATGTGAACGCCTGAAGCCATTTACTGGCGAACTGATTGGCCGTTATCAGTGTGGTTTTAGGCCTGGAAAGTCTACCATCGGCCAAATCTTCACATTACGCCAAATCCTAGAGAAGAATTTAATATCGATACACACCACCTTTACATGGACTTCAAAGCAGTTTATGAGAGGGTTACCAGTGATGAGCTATACTGTGGGATGTGGCAAGAGATTCTACCGAAACCTTCAAAACCCCCACGCGCTGTCATGTAGCTGCTTCAATATTGTTCTAGAATAACTCTTGCTAATTGCTGTTTCTCTGGGCTTAGTATAAGCAATTGAGGAATAAAGCCCTATCGAGAAGTACCAAGGTAAGTACCTGTCCAAAACTCTAATCATCCCGGTCTTGCTCTATATGTTGTAGAAGCATGGACCCTCTCCCAGGTGGATGAATGCTCCCTCGGTGACTTCGAGGGAAAGGTTCTAACAAGTTGAGGGAGATGCACGCCAACCTGGTATTCAAAACTGGAGACAGCAATCTAGAGATCGAGAAAGCTGGTGGAGTCTATTACTTTAGGCCCAGGAGCACTCTGTGCTGTAGCGCAAACTAAAGTAGGTAAAAAAGTACCTAATAAATCCAGTATACACTGCCCAATTACGCAAATCGCAATTTGAAGGAGCGAATTAAAAGTTGGAGTAGCCCATTGGTTTTAAATATCCTATTCTGGTAACACCCTTATCGAACTTTTTCATTCTCATTTTTACAATTAGATAGACCCTAGACCTGAATTCAATGTAAGTGATACCATTGATTTTTAATATTATTTTTCCGTTTGAAGTAATTTTTTTAGAAAATTGCCCCTCCCGGCTAATTGGGGGGAATAGATCCTCCTCTTATACGATTTTTTCCTTGTCTCAACCGGACCTATTCGATCTAGCTTTCTGTCACACCTTATGCGAATCACCATGTAGATATTCAACAAAATCAACTCTTTTTTTCAAAATTGTCTAATTTTAGTTTGAAAAAGTCTACTGTCATCATCAATGTTCTATCATTTTTTTATTTTGTAATATGGGCCCTCTTTAAAAAAGGACCCTTGAAAACACACTTCACTAGGTTTTTCTGAAAATCCACCATTGATCTTACATCCACTTACCACACCAGCATGACAGGAAAAAAAAATCTTGAATAAAATAAAGAAAGCACACTCACCGACATTTCCTTCGCCATTAGCCACATATCCTTGGGACAATAGAAATGCAACAGTTATAAGCTTTAGCGGTGTTACATCCCAGTTGCATCGGTTCCAGGTTCTTCCATTATTCTGTACATTTCTTGCCATGACGTTGCGTCACCTGAAAGCAAAACGAAACAACAAAAACAAAAAAAATCGAGAAATGTAGAAAATAAGTTTTATACAATTAAAAGCAGAAAAAAAAGGATATAAAGCTTTTAGAACAATTAAATAGAGAAACGAGTAAAAAAAAAATAAAAGGTGAAGCAAGCAATAACTATCCGACTATTTGCAGAAGGATACCACTCAAGTGGTACGCGGTACGCCACCGCCGCGCCGCCGCTCCGCCGTTTCTAGGCTCTTTTGTGGGCAAAAGTGGTGGTTGGTTATGTTAGGTTGGTTGTGTTTGAAGTTTACCCACGTATCTCGGGGATTATTTTTAGAAACTCTCTTTTCAATTAGTGTGGGAAAACTTTGTTTTTTTTTCTTTATTTGTGGTGAACTGTGCTTTATTGCTACGTTTTACCGATGCACTTAGAATACTCAGGTGAACCATGGTTTACAAAGAGGTAAAAATAATCTTTTTCAATCACACAAATGACAGTTAAGAAAGAATAGTATTTGGTTACACTTTTATTCTTCCTAACTACGTTTAAGGTTCCTTATAAAAGTTTGCTGAAAGGAGTGGAATGAGTGATTGACTAAGCTAGGTACTAAGCATTTCTGACTCCTTCGGATAACGTAGTACCTATTAATTAATATAGGTATAACAATAAAGACATTTAATAAGTAATTTAGTTTAGAAAAAAACTTTTTCCTTATACATTTTTCAAGTATGTACAGATCTATAAAATTGAATTTATTCCATTTCATTCTTATGTTAAAAAAACAAAACACTTACATTCACATTAGTATAAAGGGTCCGCCATCTAACGTTTTTTATTCAACTAGTGCTTATTTCGTGAATGGTAACACTTAGCTCATGTCTGATTTGACAGATAATTAGTTTTATCCTTCCGCTGAACGAATAAGGTTGTGTATACGCTTCGCTAAGTGGGCCTGCGATCGACTTAGAGAAGAAACCGATTTTGCCAAAAAAAATCATCTTTTCAGATGAAGCTCATTTTGATCTTGGCGGGTAGTAAATAAGCAAAATTGTCGCATTTGGGGCACAGAAAACCCGCACGCATACATTGAAAAGCCGATACACCCAAAACGAGTTACTGTTTCTTGCGGATTTTGGTCCAGAGGCATAATTGGGCCATTTTTCGAAAATGAGCAAGGAGTGGCCGTTACAGTCAATGGCGATCGTTATCGGGCCATGTTGAACGAATTTTTGTTCACAAAAATTGAAGAGGAGGATATTGGCAACATTTGGTTTCAAAAGGACGGCGCTACGTGCTACACAGCCGAAGCTACACTCGATGTTTTGCGCCATTTTCAAAGTAATTTGGCGGACCCTTTACAATCTGTGAAATTCCAACCAACTTGAACAACAAGAAAAAGTTAACATTAACTGAATGGAATTGTTGTTTTATTTTACATGAAAATTATTTTTTAAGCAACATTATAGCCTTCCTATTAGGGACGAAAGTTAGTAATCATGGTCTCTCTACTACTCACACCGTAAACTGCAACGTTTAAGAAGACTATGGACCAATGAGATTCCACCGGTCCATTAATCGCAAAAAACGTTCACTTTTCTAACTGTAGTAGTTTTTCGACGGTGACTTGTGGATTATCATCGCTCAAAATATGGCAATTCTGTTTACTGACATAGCCATTTAACTAAAACTTTCTTCATCACTGAACAAAATTTTCAAATGAAATACCTACCCGATGAGTTGTTCATGTTTTTTTCAAAATAAATTTGAACATTTTGCAAACGATGCTCCGGCGTGAGTCTGTTCACGATGAATTGCAAAACCAAACTAAACTTTAACCTTATCTCAAAAAACAACCGAAAAAAACTATCGATTCGGTTGTCAAAGAAACCTAGTGTTGCCAATTTTTAGTTCTCCGCCACTTTAGATAGGCAACACTGTGCTTTATTGTTAGTTTTAAATGTTTGTTAAATTTTGTTTTTTATTCACTCATCTTATAGATTACCTTACCTAGTTACTTATACATATTTCAAATAAATTGTTGGCTCTTAACCTTTCAAAGGTATATCATACAACATCAATCAAAACATATCAATTTACTTAATTAAACTCCTTGAATAAGATACTTCAACCAAACGTATTACCTTTATTTTGTTTTTGAGATCAAATTCTAAAGTGAAGTAAATGACCCTTAATACAAAATTATTTTGATTGGGCCTCATTGAACTAAAGTGCTAAACAAATACCTATATACATATTCCAAGTGCTTTTCCACTTCTGATTACATTTTCTATACTCTTTTGATGAATGACATTACTATGGACGATTTTCTGTTTCAAGAAAAAAATTATTAAATCATCTGCCTGAGTTATTAGAAAAGGGTCAACAAAATTGACTTACAACTCTCAACCATTCCTTTCTGTCTATAACAGGAATGGAGTGGACCTTCAATTTTCTGACGAATGTGAATATGGCTAAGGTGAGAGGGACTTATTAATGACAAGAGATACTCTTGGAAGATTTGTAGCTGGTTTTTGTTTTTATTTCTTTAGGTGGAAGAAGCATAGGGAATTGCACCCAGACCTCCACGTGATAGTCCTATACGAACTAACCACACAGGCTACTTTTTAAACTAAGTAAGTAGGTTTGTATTATGAATTTTTAGAGTAGGTGTTACTTTTTTTTAGAGAATGAAATGAGTGAAGAAAATCTTTTAACCCTTACAAAAACAGGCGAACGTTTTTACAGGCGAACATTTTTTGTTTTCTATCATCGTAGTATCAAGTCTGATCAAAATTTCAAGTTGGTTAAGTGCAACCAACAGTTGAAAATTCTCCCACAAAAATGTATCAAATTTTCCCAGTTATATATTTTTTCCAAAATTTTTTCTAAGGTAATTCACTTAGACCTGTTTGATATACATAATTAAATCAGAAAAACAATATTTTTAAAATCTTACCTTTGTTAACTACCCTTTCTATTTCCTCTCAAAGAAATTCGAAACTTTTTTTATTTACATAAAAAAAAAGTAAAGTCACCTGAAACTATAAGTCACCATAAACAAAAATGAACTTTGACTTACTACTCATAAATGTCAAAGCCAATCATAACTGCCTTTTCAGACACCAAAAACCACTGAAGGTTGATAAATTTTGTTTCCTTCTCACCTCGACTGCTTGCAATATTCCTGAAAGCTCTATCATGCAAGCGAAACCCAAAACCGTACATTTCGGTTTTTTTTTTTTAATTTTCCAATTAGAAAAAAAAAAACATGCAATATCCATGTTTTGATGATGGGTGGTTTTGATGTGCAGAATTTTAACTTTGACATTTAAAACGGCTATATCCATCGTTGAAAACCCAGTTAGCAAGACTTTTGTGACTTAAAAATGTGTGGGAATTGTTGTTAATATCATCATCATCACCATCATCATCATCGTCGTCCTTATACAGAAAATGGAAAACTAAAAAATTCACTTGCAAAGTGGAAATGAATATTTATACACTTGCACACACAGAAGTGACAGGTCTGTTGGGCGTTGAGTCCCTATAGATATAGGAAGGATTTTAATTAAATAAGCTTGTAAGCATGAAAGTCGACGTTGGTTGATGCTTTTATGAATGCAGGTGGTTTGTTGTATACATAGGTGGTAAGTGTTCTGTTCGACTATAATGTAGAAGATTAAAGGAAGGTGTATGCCCTGCATAAAATAACCAAGTAACTATAGTTTTTTGAGAGTAATCAAAAGAGGTTTTTGATGTCAATAAATGATGTTACCCTAAATAGAATTTGAAGCTATTAGAAGGTAGAAGATTTCAAATTTGACAAAATATGTTGTTACAGTGGAAGACTGTCAGTTGATTAGCATTGAAATGTATTTAAGGTACTTACCGACTTTTCGAAGCAATGACAAAGTTGCCGATGAATTCAGGAAAAGTCAAATTTTGTATTCCTAACTTGAGCTACAGGATGATTTTGATTTTTGATGTGTATGCCAAAAGCGGCAGGGGATAGTAAAAACGTAGGCCTTACGTGTAATACGTTCCGTGTAATATATATCATTTAATATCACGTTATGACACATATTATATGAGGTACTTCAATAACTTTATATATTTAAGCCACTTTTTAAATGTTTTTATTGGAAAACTAGCTGGCCCACCTAGCTTCAAACAAACCTAAGCTTCACATAAAAATTACCAGAGAAAATAAAGGGACCGCCAAATAACTTCTTTTTTTTTTTTTTTTGAAAATGAATGGCGCAAAACATCGAGTGTAGCTTCGGCTGTGTGGCACGTATCGCCGTCCTGTTGAAACCAAATGTTGCCAATATCCTCCTCTTCAATTTTTGTGAACAAAAATTCGTTCAACATGACCCGATAACGATCGCCATTGAGTGTAACGGCCACTCCTTGCTCATTTTCGAAAAATGGCCCAATTATGCCTCTGGACCAAAATCCGCACCAAAATGTGACTCGTTTTGTGTGTATCGGCTTTTCAATGTATGCATGCGGGTTTTCTGTGCCCCAAATGCGACAATTTTGCTTGTTTACTACCCGCCAAGATCAAAATGAGCTTCATCTGAAAAGATGATTTTTTTGGCAAAATCGGCATCTTCTCTAAGTCGATCGCAGGCCCACTTAGCGAAGCGTATACACAACCATATTCGTTCAGCGGAAGGATAAAACTAATTATCTGTCAAATCAGACATTAGCTAAGTGTTACCATTCACGAAATAAGCACTAGTTGAATAAAAAACATTAGATGGCGGACTCTTTATTTTATATGTAATTGATAATAATCATTTTTGTATATTTATGTATACCTACATATTTATGTATGTATATGAGAAAATGCAAGAGAAGCATGAAACCCAGTCTCTACATTATGCTAAAAATGTAAAAATATTTTAATCTCAAAATAAAAACGCCTACCTCTCGAATTACTAAAAAAAAATCAATTTCTGAGGAAAAAATTTCAAAATTCATTGGAGCGGTTTTCTAAAAAAAATAATAAGATATTTGCATCTAAAATTTCTTGAACATTTTAAAAATAAAAATTGCGATGATGCCACTTTTAAGTTTTTAATAATTATGTACTCCTTAACGTAATATTGTAAAAATTCAATAACCCGCCCCCGTTTTCAAAATATTAATTTTTCCAAAAAAAAAATAATGAATGTTCTTTTTATAAATCCAATAAAATTTTTTTGAAAATTTCGCAAGTAAAAACGGAATTTTTGGAAAAACTGACGGAGCAAATCTGAGCTTGGATTCGAATTTACAGTGTTAAGAACCACATTACGTATCCGAATGCCGTTTTAAAAACGGGAAAAATACTGACTTTTAAAAATATAGTGTTTTAAAATACTGTTATCTAAGATCTCGTCAATTCAAAATCCCGTCTTTCAAAATCCCGTCTTTCATAATTCTGCTTCTGTTTTTGATCATCGTTGTACATTTCACGGTCTATAAAAAAAATATGAGAAACACAAAAAAAATGAGTAAAACACTCGCGATTTTTTTAAATAGAACAACTAGTTTTGATTGCAAAATCGGGATGATAAGAAACGGGAACATAAAAAGCGGAATATCATACCCAACCCTTATTATCAAGGCGTTTGTTAATTTTACAAATAAACATTTTAAAACAAAAATCGCTGCAAATTAACAAATATCTTCAGTGGTCAACCTCAATAACAAATTTATCCGATCCAGCCATGCGTTTAATTTTTGTACTTACTCAAAGTTAATACTTTAATTTTCTTTTATTAATACATAAAATAGAATTATTATACATAAATGTATAAATTCCTCACATTTCGATATAATTTAAGGGTTTTTTAAAGATCCTTGTATTTCTTCAAAACTAATGTTCTATTCTAAGATTCATTATTTTACAGTATTTATTATTTAATTATTTTCCATCAAGAACTAACTTTTCAAAGGTTTCAGAATAACCCTGTCGAAACGGAGAATACAAAAGTGTAAATTTAACACATCAAATAAACATCCCTATCTACTAACACACCCATTGAATTCTTATATCAAATTAGCATATGGACATGAAAAATTCCTGTTTTTTTTTCTTTTTATTTTTACAATTTCCAAAAGCCTCGATATAACATAACAAAATGAAACAAAATATCTATACAGATGGAAATTCCAAACACCAAGGAAATAGTACACATCTTCAACAAATTAATTTCCAAAAAGTTTTCACAAATTAAATTAAATTCATCATCGTCTTCGGTCGTCGGTCGTCTTGTGGGAGCAAAAGTTTCTATGAATAAATTTCAAAATAGACGTGGAATAAATTTTCAACTCATCCAATTTAATGTACCTACATACATATGTATCTTTATTTTTTGGAAAACCCTTTTCGTTGATCGCAAAATACAAACACATGTTGTCTATGAAAAGGTTTTAACACATTCCAAAAAAATTAGTATTTTTGTTTCCTAATTTCGCCACATCACTATAAAATAGTTATAAGTTTTTTTTTTTACTTTTTTTCTTACGAACGAGTATGCCCTATTTGTTTACTAAAATAGGTAAACGTGGGATGACGTCAAACCCGTATCAATTAATAACACGTCTACGTCATTAAACTGAATTAATTTCTAATGTTCAAATAATACATACACTGGTATACATACCCTATCATCCTGAATTTCATTGAGGAATTGTATTCAATAAAAAAAAAAAAACACTCACACACTATTAAAAATAATAATAATTAATGAACAATACTGATGGCTAAAGTAGGATCACTTTATTTCATTATTTTATTCGTATATCTTTCACTTTTAATATCTCATTTAATATAGAGACCTTCGACTTTATTAAAATGTCAATATGTTTGGTTCTTTCTCCGAGCAAGCCCAAGCCCAATGAGCTCGAAATTGAAATGTCTCACTTTGTGCAAAAATCATCTGTCATATAGTCGGTAGTAGAATACTCTGTGTCTTGAAGCCTCAGTATACCCTCGTCAAAAATATAACCTCCAGGATTCTCATACTTACTTTCGACAACCTATATGAATTATTTTTTCACGTATAAGTGTGTGTATGTGTATGTGTTTTTTTTTTTTTAAATGGATACACGTCGTGCGTGGTCGTGTCTTTTATTATTTTTCTTGTTTTATTATTCCACTAGTATTTGTATATTTTTATCAGAACTTTCTATATACACCACGTTTATTAACACACATCCTTCTTCACTTCGACAAGAGCAGTGTCAACAGGTTTTTTTTGGAAATAGTCAAAACATTTGATAAAAAGAAGCTTTTTTTTATTTCCCCTACAACGCAGTGTGATACAAAATTATATTGTTGTATTTTGCATTCCCACGCCCCACCTTCGGAGTTATTTCTTTCCAGGAATTCTCTATTCCAAAATACCTACATATTTGGACTTCCTTGGACGCATGTCTGATATCAACAATGCGCATTTCAATGGATAGAGATGATAGAGCTGGATATGGATATGGATACATGGATACACATCTTTGGAGAGAAAAAAGCTCTGCTATCTAATCAAGCGGGGGGCGATTGTGCTGATATCAGTATCGGAAGAAAACTAAAGTTTCATAGGAAAACGCTGGAAAAAAGGAGTGGGATTGGTCTGGGAAATGTAAGTGCGAAGGAGAAGTTTTGCTTCCACAGGTTAAAAATAATGTGCAGGTATACACACAAACACAAATACCTGCATCATACACATATGTGGGTAGTTTATTCTTATTAATGAAATTATATGATTGAAAAATTACTACACACCGAATCTTTGATTAATTTTTCTTATCTCCTTACTATTTACATACATTTCAATTAATTATATTTTAAATAAATAAAGAAATATAAGCAAAATAGTTTTTATTTAAGTTAATTTTTATTTAATTAGAAAAGACACACCAAAGTGGAATTGTGATCCTGTTTCATTTGCAAATAATGTACGTAGATAAACGAGAAGACGAGCTAGCTGAAACTTAAAAAATTTGCTGAATTATCATCTTGCAAGCTCTAAGTTGGCTTTTTACAGACGTCATAGCTTCAACAAAAAAAATTTGTGGTTCCAGTCTACCGGCCAAAGACCTAAAAAATTGTGGGCAGGTATTTCAAAAAAAAAAAAAAAAAAAACACTGATAAGTCACGCAAGTTTATAAGTTTTTGAAAGGTTCCTGCTGGTTTATTGATATAAATTCAACATGTGTAACTTCATTATTTACTTGCGTTGCATGTAAGTAGGAATCCGTACTATGACTATGTGGCAAGTTTTGAATTCGTGAAAAGAACTACCACGGGATTTTGATAAAACCTGCCATTGTGTTGCTAGAAATCACGAACAAAGTGGGCGCTGCTATTTTGTCTGTCGCTGTATGCCTGTACCCCGGCGTAAAGCCTAATCCACTGAATTTTGAGCTAAAGGATTTTTGATGATTCCTACGAAATTTAATTTATTTTAGCTATAAAAATAACGGTAGCTGCCATACAACCATTTTGAAATGGGTTATTTATCCCGGAAATGGGCCTTACAATTTTACTAAACAAAATTTGTGTATACGTGTGACACTAAAACGTATATGCATTGCATTATTAATCAGAGCGTTACTTTGACATTTTGAAACAGCCTCTTAGTGTCTTCTGACCTTATCGTGTGTCTAATGAAGAAGAAAACTCAAGAACCAGATCATCAGAAAACCCATAGACACTAATATAAGAAAAATTTAATGGAAGTGGCAGTGTAGGTACTGACGATAAACTTCCACTAAATGACAACAACTGAATTGTGAGCAAAGCGATACAATGGAATGCAATGACGTAAGTTGGCAGAAATTTTGGTCGACAAGAGGAATGGCTTTTTAAGTACCTATTAGGTATTGTGGAAGAACAAAAATTTTGTATACCATCGAATTTTGTAGCAAATTAGGATGGTTTAAATCTTTCTCTGACCAAAGTTTCATGATTGCTGAAAAGACTTAAGTAAATCCGTTGCTGATGGCTCTTGGTCTATTATAATTAGAAAGCTTAAATCGAAGTTTTCAACCATCAAACCTGTTCATTGTTTTCGCCATATTGCCTTAAGGAATGATTTGATTTTTTGATATTTTCTTAACCGGTGAAAAAGTATATTATTTTTTTTTTGTAATCGATATTGTTTAAAAACAAGAAAGTTTTAAAATGTAAAGGTATAAAATACTTCTTGAAAACCTAAAAATCAAGAGACATAAGTCGGGAGACATAAACGGGAAAGTATACACGTTTAAGAAATAATTTAAATGTAATTTAAATTTAAATTGAAATCAGGATGACGATTCATGGAAGTAAATTTTGTATTATTGGAAAGGAAATAGAAAAATATTTGATTCATGTTTGAGCAATTTTTGAAAAAAAAAAAACATTTCATAGAAATTTTTGGTAGTTTTTGATTGTTTAAGTTTAAAAAATCGTGACAAATGAAGCTGGTAATGAAAAACATGAATACAAATCGTTGGTAGGTAAAGGAAAAAATTGTAAAATTCCTTCTTCTTAACCAAAATGATTAAAGCTGTTTTTTTTCTCATAAAATCATAAATACCGAGAGGTTATTCCGAAAATCCAAATCTTCCCTTAAATCAAAATCAGCAAGTGGTTAAAATTTGAAAATTTGGATTTAAGCTTCCTTTACAGTTTTTCTATAAAGCAAACAAAAAAATTATCTTACGCAAATAAAATGAAAAAGAAAATACTGGAGTACAAGAAAACTGAATAGAGGTATACCTATACATTCATTTGGGAAGATTTCTGATGTCCTGAATTTTCGAATCAGACACAGGGCTGTCGCATTACTGCAATTGCAGTATTTGTACTGCTTTTAGGTATCCCGTACTGCCAACACAGCCAAATTACTGCTTTTTTTCCTGAACTACTTTTCCATACAAAAACTTCGAATCTATTATTTTCATTATTCTTATTGCTCTCTGAATGCAGTTCTTCTCTCATATCGCAAAAAAGCCAACAGATTTTAAAAAAATGTCAGCAGTATTTACATGTGAAAAATCGTAAAATTTGAAACCTGTCTTTCACAAAATGGCTGTGTCTTGATGGCGTTGTCAATAGAGTTTTAGAGCAATAAGTGTATCTAAAATAATTTTTTCTTCTCACTGAGTTTGAAGCTGATTGTGACCTAGCAGATGCTATTAATAAAACTAACCTAAATAACTAAATTCTACAAATAGAATATGCTTGAGTTATTAATCCTATATTTTAAAATTTACTAACAAAGGTACAGAGTTTCAACCCCAGAATCGATACGTTGATGAGCACAGTTAAAGGATTTTTTTAAAAACATTTTATCAAATTTTATCAAGGAGGAATATTTAACGGAGAATAATGCTTATGACATCGATCTTGATGTCGACCATCTTCAATTAAGTATTGAAGATATTCACATCGGCCCTTAAGTGCGAAATTTTTAATGAAAGCAGAAAATATGTCTATGACACAAGTAATCGAAATGAAATCAATTTGCCTAAGGTATCACAAAACTATGTATTTGCCAGACTATAAAAAAAAGATTTGATTTTCACACGGCGAAAGTTTGTTCCAAATGCCAAAAAAAGCCCCAAGAAATATGGGTGAATGTTAAAGTAGAACTCATATTTATATTTCCAAGCATTACTGAGGACATAAGCATCGAGGGTCTGGAATCTGAGTGGAGAGAGCACTTTTGAGCTTTATAGACTTATCTAGAGAATATCAACTGGACCGAATTTAGTGTTCCTTATTTTTAAAATAAAAATAATTAGGTATACATATATGAAAAAAATTGTATTTTACTGCCGTACTGCCGTGTACTGCTTTTTTTCTTTGAAGTACTGCTTTCTCAAAAATTAAAACGACAGCCCTGATCAGATCTCAGAAAAAGTACTAGTAGTAAACTCAAATATAAAGCAATAAAACAAATGTTGCAATTACGGGTAGGAGTATCTCAAAATGTTGATAAATTTGAGTTAAGTCTGATTCAAATGTTCTATTTACACAAGGATGCGCATAGAGACGTAGACCGACGAACTTTATGATTAATACCACTTTTTTGGACTTCTTTCTCATCGTAATCTTAAGTTTGAATTTTACAAACGAAACCATGATTTGCTCTGCTTAGATTGAAAATACACAGAACGAGACAAAACGTTTTTGTTTCGTGGGGCAAGAAAGTGTGTTTTATTGCAACGTGTGTTATCCAATTAGAAATGCATTACATTACTTCGCTATGCATACTTTTAATAAAGAATTGTACTATCAGACGTTTCACCTGTTTGTCCGCACTGGTCTTATCAAACTATCATTCTCCAATCTTCAAATTCTTTCCATTTTTCTAACTTTTTCTTTTATATTTTTTTTTTGTTTATTCAGGTTTTTTTATACTTTTTGTCGGTATCGGCATTTCTCTATTTTCTTTTGAAGTTACATTCTTTGTTTTTTCTGTTTCACTTGGACTCATACTCAACAAAACATAAAACAAAGAAATTAGGTTTCTGAAAAACAGTGAAAAACAAAACAAAGTCCCAGCTATCGACAACGAAACATGTTTTTCTGTTTCGTTTTGCATTTGTAAACGACAATGATGGTACCTTAAAACAAAATGCTTTAACTCGGTATGTGTTTATGAGGCGAGTGAATACGAGTATGATGTTAAAGTAGATTTTTATTATTTAAAAAAATTATTGTATGGAACCCCTATGCTTTTTCTTTCAAAATGGATGTTTAGTAAATTGCTCATAACTTTTTTCTGAGCAAAGATATCTTGATACATTTTTTTATTCAAAATTGACGGAGATATATCCAATCAAATATGACTTTTTTTTTATTTTTTTGCCCGTAAGTCTTTTTTACTTGCGATATGGGAAGTTATGGATTCGTACAAAAAATAGAACTCGAGATTTTGATCAAACTTTACATTACGATGATAGAGAAGTCAAAAAAAGTGGGTGTCGCAAAAACGTCCGTCTGTTGGTTCGACTACAGCCTAAACGGATGGGTCGATTTTCTTTAAACTTGGTACCAAGCGTTTTTTAGACATTCCCCCCACTCGTTTTTTTCTCTTTTTTTTTAGGGCCAAAATTAACAGTAGCTGTCATACAAAATTTCTAGGCCAAAAAGGAAAAACTTATTTTTTTCAAATCCAGCTCTACCGAATTTGTTTTTAAGAACTCAATAAATTTAAATAGTTATAAGTTGCCGTTTAATAAAAAAAAATGGTTCCGAAAAATGGTTATTAATGGTACCTCCCAAAGAACCATTTTTTTGATTTTCGCTTTTCTCGAAAACGGTTAAACTGATTCTGATCAATTTTTTTATGAAGAAGTATTGACACATTCTAGATAATATTGAGTACCTAAATTTTCAAAAAAATATTTTTTAGATTTTTAAAAAAAGTTTTAATATTTTTTTTTGAAAACTCAATATTTCAAAAACGACTTGGTCGATTTTCATTAAACTTGATAAATAACAGTTTTTTAACTGTATCTAGAAGATTTTTGACAAAAATTATTCTAATACTCAAAAATAACGGTGCCTCCCATACAAATGTTAAAAAACCGTTAAGAAAAATATTTTGTTTCTCAAAAACGACTCCTACGATTTTCATAAAAGTTTTTTTGTGTGTTAAAATTAGTACGATCTACCATTTAAAATTTTTAAAGTTTATATTTTACGTTTATTAACAGTACCTCTCATAGAACGGTTTCTTTGATTTTCGACTATCTCAACATCTGATCAACCGAATAAAATTAGATTTTGTATACAGAAGCTTGTAACAAATATAAATAAAAGTGCGTATCAAAATTTTCTAAAAAATGATTTTTGGATTTTTTAAAAAAAAATTAAAATTATTTTTTGAAAATTCGATATTTCGAAAACTGGTAGCAGATTTTTTTGTGTAGTTCAATTTTTAACGCAACATTAATAAATGCTTTAAATTGGCGTACTAATTATTTTTCTCAAAAATGTTAACGAAATTTTATATATAAAAAATTAATTATTTTTAAAACCGCTCCTACGATTTTCAAATTTTTTTTCTCATAAATAAAGATTTATATAAGAAATCAGATGGTGTACATCGCGTTGGGTTAAAACGGATTCAAAGTATTTTAATCAATTTCTTCCTAATTTTGTTGATTTAAAACAATTTACCAGTTTAAATAGTATAATTTCCTTTTATGCATATTGCATATGTGCAACACTAGCCTATATTGTTAATTTTTGTATACTCACATAATACCACCTGAAACTAAACTAAGGTTTGGCAAATGGATAACATATATACTCCTATAGCTAATTTATTTCAGACTATAGAACCACAATGTGATCGCGCATAAGAGCAAGTTTGTGCGACCCAGTCGTGCATATTTTTTGAAAGATCGATAGGGGCTTGTTTAAAAAGCTTAAACCCGAATTTGATCCACCAAATAACAACTTTTTTTTTTCAAAGATATTTGTAAAAAAATAATTGCTTGCCATTTTTTTTAGTTTTTTTTTATGAATTTCTCGGCTACAATATCTCGGAACAGTTAAATCTGAAATTTTGTGTTATTTCTATTGTTTTAGTCAGGTTTGTACTCAACATTTTAAAACCACATCTAACAAAGCAGGTATCTACTTACGACCCAGTTTATTTCTTTATTAATTTTTTGATTCAAGTTTCTGATGATTTACGTTCGGTTTCACAAATATTTAACAGGCTTTTATATTTTTAAATGACGCATGTTGTATGGAAAAAACGTCATTTTGAGGTTTAAAAGCCTGTTAAATAGTTAAAAGGGCTTTATGAAATCGGCCATTAATGTCCCGTTTTTCAGTATTGATTAAATTCTGAGTTAAACCAGAATTGACTTACCCTGCACTTAATTTTTTTCATTTTTAATATAACATATTTAATTTATTTACTGCTATTTCAGCATTAATGTCAAAAGTTAATCCATAGTTAACTTGAGATATGAATTGACTGAAATTGGAAAAAATAACGGTACCTTATTAAAAACTGTTATTAACGGTGCCATAGAAACATTTTCTTTTAATTTAGGTTTTCTCGTTAGCCGAATTCAATAAAAATTTGTAAACAGACGATCTTTTAAACTTTTATTAATATTGCATAGGTATACAAATTTTCTAACAATTTTTTTTTAATTACAAGAAATATTAGGTATAATATTACAATCCCAATTTTTTTAAATGATATGTATAGAAAATAATTTTTCTTAAGAAAACCTCTCCAACGATTTTTGACAATTTTGTTGGCACAAATAATTTTTTTTTCAATAATTCAGACAGTGTTCTTCATTTTGGATTAAAACCTTTTTAATTGACTTATAATTTTCTCACATAAAATAATAAATATATATACTATATCTAATAATTATAATTATTAATTTCATACGTAAAAATGTGCGATCCAGTCGTATATTTTTTTTTTATTTTTGGCTTTTACAGTTTTATTAGGCATTTTTTTATGGACAACAATTTGAAAATGTTTGAATTTAGGATTTAAATACTTTTTTAAGCGCATCAATATAGAACTTTTCGATTAATATTATGGTAAGTATAGCTCATTTACGAAAGTTTCTCAACTTCAAGGAAAATAGTCGTAGGGATTTTCCATTGACTGAAGAAGTATGTACCATTCTGTAGGGTATCTTTGGATGCATTCGTAAAACAAATAAAAATCGATATTTAATTTTAAATTAAATCTACCTATTCCCAGCTGGGAGAAAGAGTAATATTTTTAAATGACATCAAATGCACATATGCGTATAGCAACCACACTTAATCCACCTACTAGCTATATTCTTACCATTTAATAGCTTAGCTTAGTGGTGCTGTACCTAGCACAACTATTTTTACAATGAAAATGCACACACACACCCAGCCAATCAAAAACACAAAATTTTTAGATACACACACTTTTCTCTTTCACATCAAAAAAAAAATAGAAAATAGATAAAAGATAAAACCAAACACAAAAAATAAAGTAAAACTTACTACATACCAACATACCTCAAATTTACATGAAACTCCTTTGAACTTAATCCATTTTCCACGACGCAATTCGGACATAAATGAATTTTTTTTGAAAAATTTTTCACTCAGAAAACTGAATTGATATTGAATCGTTTTTTAAGTCGCGACGCAACAAGAACAACAGTAACCCACACACAAGAACTAAAAAAAAAAAAAAATGGATTCAAATGAAAAATCTAGGATGCACCCAATTTGATGAAATGCGAACGAAAGTAAAATCAGGAAAAAAGGGCAAAGTTTACTAGGTCGATCGGGTTGAGCGATTGGGGGAAAAAAGGTCTAGGTTTTTAGTTTGAGTTGGAAATTTTAAAATAAAAAACTTTAACACTCAAACAAAATTGAATACCAATTATGGGCTTTGATAGCGAATGAATTTATAAATGTTATCGCTTACTCAAGGGGCGGGGATGTACTTATAAATCAACAGAGGGGATACTCAAGCAAAGAAAATGTGAAAATGAATTAAATTAATATCGGGAAAAAAGTACGGTTTTTCTTTATCTCTATAGGAAGCCAATAGCAGGGTTCGTTTTTTGAACCTGATTTTCTGAAGACCGAATTTCGGGATTTATTTTGAACTGTCTCAATTTAAGGAAATTAAAAAAATAATTGAAAAATGGAAAATGGAAAAAGAAAATAAGAAATAAATTCACTTTTATTAGTGTTTTGCGCTAGCATCACCGAAGGACTGTGTCCCACTAAATGTTAAAGTCGAGAAAATTTTCCTCAACTAGTTCAGCTTCAGCTTGGTGGTGGAGCTTTTGTGTGCTGCTTCTTAATGTTTTCTTTTGTAGCTTTTCCATATACACACATATATGTACATAGAGAGCTTGTTATGGGAGTGGAACTCACTTGTGGATGCGGGATTATTTTACCGCGTAGGCTATACTTCTACTTCAACACCGTCAGCAGCTGTTTTCGATGACAAAATCGATAGATACTTCTTGTAAAGGTTGGATTACATACCATTCTTCCACCCACTACCCTATTATAGGGGAAGTATCGCTGAGTAGAGTATACTTACATATAAATCATCGCCCTATCGCTATCTGGAAAGTTAAAATTACGCAACGTAACGGTTAGAGGAGCAAGACTGCTTCTTCTTGGATTGTGTTGTGATTTTTCTGAGGGAAATGTAGGGGCAATATGGTTCGCCTTGGGGGATGCTTTCCTGGAAGGCTAACGCCCATGCGTGAATATATTTTGAGGAAGTAGCCTGTTGCCGCTGAGCCTTGTGCATAATTGTATATTCATTCGCGTTGGTGTGAATGATTAATGGCAGCAGCGGCAGAGTAGAATAAGGTTGGAAAAACTTTTCAGGGTGAACACATAATACACACACATACCAACTCATATAGTTCAACATAAATAGTTTTGCATCAAAGAAAGTTTGATAAAGGATATTGCTGGTTGTTTTGTTGTTTTGTGCTTTTAAGTGGGAATAATTTTTGTTTGCAATTTGTAACGCAACTCTGAGCTTTTACAATGCAGCTACGCTTAACAAGGATTATTTGTTTTATTTTATTTTTATTGTTTTTTGTTATGTGAGCATTTATTAGTTAAATGGGCTGAAAAAGATGATCTCTGACATTAGGTTTGAATGTGAACTTAAAAGAGGGCGAACTTGAGTTAACTGATGATGGTATGTAAATTGATATTTTAAAAAGCAAATCCTTGCTTGCAAGTTCAAATTCAACCCACCAACGACGATATTATATTTTATTTGAACTTTTACCTTAAATTTGATATTCAAAAAATATTTATTTAAAGAGTTTATTTTTTGCCAACGGCAGAGATAAGATATTCGATGTGGGAAAATGTGTGTAATGAGATTTTGATCTTCTCAAAACAAGTCCTTTGTGCAATTAATTCAAAGATCTCACAATATCATAAATAATATTATTCTAAGAAATGTTCTTGTTATCTGGATTTCTATAGGTAATTTGCAATGTAACGCTTGTGGACAATTTTATGAAGGAACAAGTACGATGTAAATTTCGTGGATGCCGAATAGCCCAGGAAAAAAGTACAAAAAAGAGCCAATCTATGGAAAAAATTGTGTGAGTGCCGGGACTCAAGGTTAATATGTGTAAACACCAACGTGCTCGGATCCAAAACGGACTTGTTTTTGCTTGAAGGGGATCTTAAGATTTTTTACACTGAACGCACCCATCCTAGTATGCAGATCGTAACGTTGCACGACGTAACGTTGCACACTAACGTTCACGTTTTTTTTTTCACTCTACCGCCAGCATAGATGTTTACACATCAAAAAAATCCAAGTGATTATTTGCACAAGAAATAATGTCTACAAAGTCCATTGCGAAATCGTGTGCTCATAAAAATGTATTCAAGCTCAAATGTCAAAATTAACGATTTTTCACATATAATTGTAACAAAATCAGACAAAACTTTAAACGGTAAACAACAAAAAAGATATAGTGTTAATAAACAAGTCATTAAAAATAAGATGCACAACTGGGTCGCACGAATTTGATCTTATGTGCGATCACACACTGTGGTCCTAAAGTCTGAAAAAAATTAGTTATTGGAGCCTTTGTTTTATCCATTTGCCAAAAACATAGTTTAGTTGCAGGTATCTAATATTATGTGAGTAAACAAAAACGACCAATAGAGCCCGTGTATTCATTGCACATATGTATATGCATGCATGGAAATTTTATTATTTAAACTGGAAAATTCTTTTTTATTAACAAAATTAGAAATAAATTGATTAAAATACTTCTGAAAGTGTTTTGAACTGAACCCGATGAGTTGCCGATTGTAAAATCGTTTAATTCAAAAATAATATCAATAATTTATATATTATTTTAAAGACCTTTCATTTGATATTCATATCATTTTTCTACGTCAATTTATTTCGCCCGTTATGGACAATTATTTGAAACGAAAACTGAAATCATTATTTTACAATCTGCAAACTTCAAGCAAAAATATCTCGACTGATTTTGAAAATATTTAACTAATATATTGGGCTTAACGTCACCTATCATTTGGTACCAAACTCCTTCGTGTTACGCTCTGGGCCAAACCTCGATCCATATAGTTAAATGGGAATTCCCATTTGAAAACATTTTTTAAGACAAAGGTTTCAAGTTTTTATTAATATAGAGTCAAAAATTTCAAAAAAAAAATAATCCACCCTTTTTTTGAAATATCGAATTTCCAAAAAATAATTGTGAAATTTTTTTGTAAAAATCCAAAAATATTTTTTTTTTTTAAATTTTGATATGCAATACTATTTAAATTTATTACAACCTTCTGCGTAAAAAATTTAATTCTAATCAGTAATGAGAAAATGCCAAATGTATTAATGTTAAACGGTAGATGGTACTAATTTTGACGCATACTATTTTTTGACCAAAATCATTGGAGTTTTTTTTGGTAAAATAAGATTTTCCTTAACGGGTTTTAAACATGTGTATTGGAGCTACCGTTATTTTTGGTTATGAAATCAAATGAAAAAAAACGTGTCGGTGGAATAAATGTCCGAAAATGCTAGGTACCAAGTTTAAAGAAAATCTGTTTAGGCTGTAGCCAAATAGACAGACAGACGAAAGTTTTTGTGAGACCCACTGTTTCGTATTGCCTATCATAGTAATGTTTTTTTACAAATCCATAAAAAAAAGTGTTTAAATCTATTTAATCTACAAATTTTACTAAAAATTTTTTTCTATATCATTTACTGATCCAAAATTTAATGCGAAAAACGTATATTTTCGACACTTGATGAGTTGGAATTTTAGCTAAGCTATATGTCATTTTTGACATGCCTATAACTCCAACAAATTATTTATCTTGAAAAATAAAATGAATACAGAATATGCCTTAAATTTAATATACATAAGTATTATCAAATTTTTCCAATCTTGTTTTTTTAAAAGTTGAATATGTTGATAGTTATGGCAATACCCGTTTTATTGTGGAAGAAATAGGTAGGGACCAATGATTCCACTAGACCAAAATCGGCAATAAACAGCTACTTATTTGGTATTAATTTGGTTCTGACGTATCTCGCGTGGATTAATATTTTGCATTTATCCAAAAATGGGCATCATCACTAATTTTGGAACTAAAATTCGATGCTTTACACACGTCGTTTAAAGCTTAAACCTTCAATGGTGAGTTTTCGAAACACTATAGGTACTGAAATATTCATAACAAATTTTACAGGTTGCTTTCACAAAATGGCCGCCATAATATAACAAATTTCGAGCATCCTTATTGAAAGACTTACTTAATTAACAATTTTTTCTTTGAGAAATGTACGTAAAAATAAGTTATTAAAAAACTGTCTAATGATTTTTTAAATTCTCTGGGCTTGAATTCTATCCCAGACTTGGGAAATTACAAACCATTATACCCAAGGATATACTACTCCTTCATTTTATTTTTCACATTAATTTCTATACCATTTATTTTCAAGAGTGAGTAGGTCCGTACTTCTAAAAATGACGACTTTTCATCCGCCCTTCCTATCTTTCAGGAAAGAAGAAAAAAGTATGTTGCTTATGGCAACGTCTCATGCTTCTTATTTTTGTGTCCAATTAAATTTAATGGATTATCAAAAGGCATTCGTATTTGTTAGACTTTAGCTAATTATTGACAAATAAAACTTAAACGCTGATTAGGATGGAGTTTAACAATTATTTTGATCTCCCATGGGAGAGTTTTGTTTTTGTAAATCATGTTTATAAATAATCTAAGCAATTATCTGTAGATTCTTATGCAATGTAAAAAGTTAACAAGTAAACATAATATGTACTCGACTTTAATTAATTCATTGTCAGTGTCGTGTCGTGCTAGACAACATTCGATCAAATCATCCCTCGGATATGCCACATAGATTTTTCAATCCTGCAGCAAAATGAATTCCATAAAGAAACGTTCGCTGTATGATGTGTTTGAATTTCGTTATTAACTTCAAAGCTGTTTATAAAAGCAAAACCTAATATCAATAATGAGTGACCAGCATTCTATAGGGTAGATATACTCGTATCCTCGATTCGTTCCCACATCCCACACGTTCGCCTTTCTTCTTTGTTCCTTAGAGACGTATGTGGCCTGATGTTGACGTGCCTCAACCGTATCCTTGTTCTCTAACACTATAGCTATACATCATGCACTCTCATCGTGCCCATTGCATCCATTAAAGCTCCAATCAACCAACAACTCTTTTTGACGAGAACATAGAATGACGCCTGTTCAAAAACTAACGTCCTAGCTTAGGACCTTCATAGTATGGGGGACAAAGACAAAGACGCACTGAAGGGGATATCGTCCTTGTGTTCTTTTCCACGTCCCTTAATGTTTCCTTATTTTATTATACTGTAACTGAATAAGATGACGTTTAGTGCAGCAGCAGCGAAACTTTTCTATATACACCCGACAGCCAGCGGTGGCAAAGAGAATTCCCTAATTGAATTTGGGGGTGGAATTTGGTCTGCACGACCGACAACGACGATGACTACGACGATAATAATGATGATGACGATGAGATGATGCTTCTTAGTTTGCAGACCCGGATGTGCAAACATAAATAGCAAAACTCCTTACGTAGGATGTGATATTGAATTGTTTTTTATGACTTTTTGTTTTTTTACTTATTTTTCTTTATTTTATGTCATAAAATTTTTAGATATTAAAAGAACTTTGATCTTTTGCCAAGGAATCCCAAGGATAAGTTTTATTATGAAATTCTTGTATTTTTGTTTAAAGGTTGCTATAAAGCCGTTCATTTTCACCAACTAAAGCAACAAAAGTGTAAGAGGAAAATTCATTAGAACTCCTGCACACCATCAGGCATACAAAAGTGCACAACTTTATATGTTTTTTTCCAGGAAAATACAGCAGCAAACAGGATACGGTTTTAATTGAAATTAAATTCTAGAAATTACAGAACTGGCAGAGGTGAATTGATATTTTTATTTTTTTTTTAATGCTAAACTTAATTTTAACTGTATATTTTATGATTCAGAGAGAACCAAGGCAACATTTGAGGACTAATTTGCATTTTCTAGGAAAATTGAAAAATGGTCATGTGATAGTTGTATAACTTACACCTACAAAAGTTCTCTGATTGGCTTCCAAAAAAATAACAATTATATGATTGAAAGTATAAATGATATCATAAAAAAAGTCTTCTTTTCATAAATGTCTTTTGTTTCAATCTTAAATTGAACACTGATGGGTATAACGCAAATGTTATGAATGTTTTTTTCTAAACTAAGCATAGTTTAGTCAAATAATAAATTATTTATGTATCACCGTTATCTTTTATTTATTTGTATATTTAACTATCTTGCATCATCGTTCATGTTTAATAAATAATCACACAAATATGAGACTTTTATAGAATGCATACATTTTTCACGTTTACTCGGGCGTATGAGTGATTTTATTTGTCTAAGAGTATTATATGAGTGTTTTTTATGGAGATCTTTAATGCGTTAGGTATAGGTATTTAATAATGAAGCTAACTTTTAAGATCTTAAAAATAACTCCTTTAAGTATCCAATTTACATAGTTCACTGTTTTCGAGTATACTTGTTGTTTTTCGTCATTGGGTTGGATTTTGACTCCTACACTAAACTAAACCCTGCGAAAGTTTTGGAATCGCTTTGAAAAATGCGAATTTTATTGTATTTCTCGATTTATTATCAGTCTCAGACGATTTAATTTGTAACGGGAGGGTTTTTTTTAGAGGCGGAGAACAAAGACGATTTATTTAACAGACGATTTATTTAACAGACGATTTATTTAACAGATAATTTTATGGCATTATAGTTTGAATATGATTTCGAACATGTGGCCACGGCATCTGACGTAGGTAAATGGCGTAATCTGGAAGTCCAATTGTCACAAACTGTTCGCAGTAAAGCAGCCTGTACTTTGGCAAAAACGCTTCGAATATTACCTTCCAAGGGCATATTAAATTCTTATCGGCGTAGAAATTCGACTTAACTATTTACATATCCGCTATCCGCATAGAAAATATTTTAATGGCGTCGAAGCGCACGAACGGGAAGTGGCCATGTTAACAGGTCAATTTCGTGAAATGAATCCTTCATTAAGGGTGTGTTTCTTTATTTATTCCGAATATTCGGAATATCTGGAACACCGCTTTTGCGTTTCATTATTCTCTGGAATATGCCGGATATACTTTTTTGTTCTTTCTTTATTCGTTCTAGAATTATTGGAATGCGTTCTTTCTGTTCCTAGTCAAGAGCGAGTGTAAATGGAATATTCTCTTCTTTGACAGATACATTTCATTTTTTTCATTGGTTGCAATTAGGTATTGTTATATTGTCTGCCGTCTGCCTCTGCCATGGATGAAAAGAAATTTAATGAAATGGAAATGGGTGAGCATGTTTTTGTGATAATTATTTTTGTATCTTCATGATGTCTTTGCGTGCGCGTAAAATTAATTTACAATTTGCAAAATATATAATTAAGGGTATTTTATGCAACGTTGGAAACTTTGCGACTATGTAAAATCGCAAAGTTTCCGACGCACGTTTCATGAATGCCCCTCAAAAAATTCGGCGTAAATGATGTGGTAAACCAATCAGCTGATTCACTCATTGTCATAATCCCATTGAAAAAAAGTTTACCACGTTTACCATTTTCGTTAACGACGTTTACAACACAAATTCTTGTCGGAAAGTTTACGATTTGTTGGAAAGGATTTTCCATACAAATTTTGACAGTTCGCTTGCGACATCGTTAACTTTCCGACGTTTACGATGCTCACGATGGTTTTCCGACGTTGCATGAATACCCTTATTATTTGTTTCTTCTATCAGAAATAATCGCAAAATGATTTTTTGACATGAAAACAAACAGCTGATAGTTGGATATTCTTTCAATTAAGATCTGTTTCCTTATTCATTCGATTCTGGATATTCTGGGTAGATATTTTGCCTTTTCCGTCTTTTCTATTCTTTATCCGGAAAAAATAAAGAAACACACCCTGTATGTTGAGACACCGTTACATCCAAAAAAAAAAACTGACTGTTTGGTGTACGTTATGGTTTGGTGGAATAATTGGCCCTTACTTCTTTAAAACCGATGCTGGCCAGAATGTTACAGTCAATGGTGACCGCTATAGAGCCATGATTACTGACTTTTTCGTTCATCAATTGAACAACCATGATGTGCATCAGGAGCTGTGGTTTCAACAAGACGGCGCAACATGTCACACAGCTCGTGCCACAATTGATTTATTAAAGGAAACACGTTTGGTAACCGCATATAGTTTCACGTTACGGACCCGTGCATTGGCCTCCAAGATCGTGCGATTTAACGCCGCTTGACTATTTTCTGTGGGGATATGTGAAGTCACTAGTCTACGCCGATAAGACCGAAACGATTGACCACTTGGAGGACAACATTCGCCGCGTTATTGCCGATATACGGCCACAAATGTTGGAAAAAGTCATCGAAAATTGGACCTCCAGATTAGACTACGTCCGAGCCAGCCATGGCGGTCATATGCCAGAAATCATATTTAAATTATAATGCCAGAAGATTATCTTTCGAATAAAGCAAATTTCATGTCAATTTAAAAAAATCATCTTTGTTTTATTCCATTTCAAAGTTCTATAGGTACCTCTAAAAAAAAACACCCCTCACAAACAAAATATCGCCACTGCCCGTGAGAGCATTGCCATCACCATGAACGGAGTTCGCTACCGATCGATGGAAGCCAATTTCTTTTGGTCTAAATTAAAAGTGACAGGGCTGGACTAGATACATGCCACTTAGCTGATGCCACAACGAACATTTTGCACGAGAGATTTGAAGGCATGGTTATCTGACGCAGTCAGAGTCAATGAACCGGCAACCGAGATCAGTGGCATTTTGATGTTGAAACATTAATACCGGCGCGCGGTAGGGTTAACTAAAAACGTGGGTAATACGTGTTATACGTTCCGTATAGCACGTTACGTGTCAGACGTTAATATACGGTTGAACTATGTGTATTGGATGCGTTCAATATCAACAATCCGACATTCGGACGAACGTTGATGTTTACACATTTATTTATTTTTTTTACATACACCTCTCGAAATTTACAGTCGATGTCAGGTTTAGTTTAAATATAAATTAAAACAAGTCATTTGTTTACGTTACCAACATCTTTTATTTAACTTTATTCCTTATCTGCTTCACTTTATTTATTATAATTTTTTAAATAATTATAGAAAAATAAAAAAGAAAGATATACATTATCTATTTGTTTTTTTTTTTATTTTAAAAATAGTTAACATATCTTTTGATAAATGTAAGCAATGAGTAGATTTTTTCGTAACTTGAATTCATTAATTTTCTTTGATTTGATATTTCAAAAAAAAAAACGCAAAATTTGTAAAACTCATTTATAAATTCTAAAAAAAATATTTATTCATCATATATATTCAATGAAATAATATATTATATTAGAAATTTTATTTCATGTATTTTAAAAAGGAAAAACAAAAGAGAGTCTCTATGCTAAAATGAGCAGATTACGATTTTATTATTTTTACATTACTTTCCGTATTGAATAATTGTATACTCACCTATGTTTGTATGTATACCCGTAGGATACACTTTTCGTTAATTTCACTTGTTGCAGAATATTCAAAAAATTTAAAATTCTATCTAATTTTGTGAATAATTTGTATTAATGTAATATTATTGTATAGTGTATTTAATTATGTAATAATGTTTGTAATAAATAGTCTGTTACATATTTCTTAAATGATAGCTTTTGTATGGTTTAATACTTCAAAGATGATACTTTTGACCTGAATTAGATTAAATTTTTTCGTATATGAAATAATGTATGCATGTTGTCGTTGTTCAATTAAAAGTCCATTTTTTAACAAAATATGTAGTTGCTAGTTGCATTTCTTAATGGTAAAAACTTGAAAATATGTATTTGAATTTAGGGAGTGTATATTTTAGAAATAGAAAAACAATGGGCTAAGGGAGCTTTTAATTATATAAGAACTATGATTTTGATAAGGTAGGGATATGGAATATTTTCAAGAAGAAGCTCAGTTTAGCGAAAAATGGCCTTAGAGAGTTTTCATTGAACGACGACGATATGAAATAGCAAACAATAAATACAAGTGGCAAAACTTATAAAACAATAATGTTCTTATAAGAAATAAAAACAGTTGCATTTTCAAGGCAAATGTCATTTCTGTGGTTCCAGGGCAAAACCTAACATGTCAAGAAAAACTATTTTGTATTTAATTCCACATTTATGTGCAGACCTTACAAAAAGCTAAATTAATTTCTTGGATGTATGTACGTACCGTACCTATGTATGAAGTTTCCCTATAAAATATGAATCTCGCCGATGATGATAGTTAATTTCCTGAAAAAAATGACATTTCTACTAGGGACCTATCGGTTTTGCCAAGTACCACAGATTAATTTCGTATTGTTATTAATAATAGCATTTTCAAGTTGAAGAAGGCCGTTTTCGAAAACGTCATCTGCTCAAAAAATGCGTTAGCAGAATGTTCTTAAACGCAAACTGCAAAAGTCTTCTGTTCGAAAACGCAAATCCAAATTCTACTGCATTAGCATTGTGTTCGATAATGCAGTTTGCTAAAGTCACGTGTTCGAAAACATCATCTGCGTTGCAGCTGTGCAGTAAAAAAATTGAGGTGATGAAAGAGACAGACATGGTGGTCCGAGAGATTGCTAGCTAATTAACATTTTTGCATATCAGTCAGGGAGTCAGTAAAACGATAAACACGACAACACGTCGCGGCTGAAAATGACGAGCGAAAGTTAATCTGAAAATTCTGATGAAATTGGATTCTGTTCGAAAACGTCAACTGCGCTTGCAAAAAAATCATTTGACGTTCATCAAAAGACATGTGGGCAAGCAGGACGATTACATATTTGACGATTGCAACTTTTAGATTTGACGTTTTCGAAAACGGCCGAATCCATGAGCTATTCGTATGTATTTTCCTGAGATTTATATGCTCAAAACCATCTTGTTATGTCCACCACACATGTAAATAATGATCTTTAAAGCTTAAAACAAAAGCATATTTAATCTTGATTCCTTCTATAGATATAGGTAAAACGGGAAAATACCAATAAATCATAAGCCCAGCTCAGGGATTCAACTTTGAACTGGATTCACTCGAAAATACATGCTCTAGTTTGGTCTATAATTCAGTTACGTATCCAGTTTCAAGAATGTTTCAGACAAAATAATTAACAACAAACTTTGATATTAAATGGGTGTATTGAATTTCAAAGGTTTTAATCTTAACTGATATTATGAAGATATAGAATTCCAAAAAAGGTGATCTTTGTCATCGTTCCTCCATTGGTCTTTGTGTCTGTGCCTGCAGAGGTACATGTTGATCTAGATAAGCCGAGGCGATTTGCTCAAATTCCGTACAGATTCCCTAGAAGTAAAATTCTATTTCTTTTACTGTTTTTTTTTTTGTAAAGTAAACAATTCTCGCCATTTATGTATTTTCAAACGGATTGCATTTTTTCAAATAAAATTACGTTTTAAAAGTTGTATACACAATTTCATGCAAATTGACTAGTAACCTCAAATTCTTCAAAAACAAAAAATTGTGTGAGTGCCGAAACTCACGGTTAAGGTGTGTAAAATGTCCGTCCAAGTGCCGTAGTTTTGTTATTGAACGTTACCAATTAATTTAATACAAACTATAGTAAAATAAATGTGTGGCTTATTAGACGCCTATGTGAGATCAAAAAGAAGAATATCAAAATGGCAGATTTGATTTGGATAGACAGTGGAGTGCAATTTAAAATATCTACAATTTAAAAAGTCTGTAGATTCCTGAAGAATGAGAAAGCTGTTGGAGAAATACACTGCCATCCTGGGTCCTCACCACGCTAAACTAAAACGATCAAACGATATCGTTTTGAAGATATGTAGCTATCTTTTTTTTTATATGTTTTTGACCAATAGCTATCTTTATTTTTATCTATAGATATGATAGATATAGCAATGGTGGAGACGATATCGTCCGATCTTTATCGTTTTACGGGGTGAAGGCTCTGAAAAAATAGAAATTAGAGCGCATCTACATATAAGTGGTTCTGAGGTAAAATCATTTAAATGCTTTTTGCTTTTTAGGTGCCAGTTACAGCTTTCATTGAAACTCATCATTGAAAATTTGAATGATTGTTTTTGAGGGACTTAAAAAGCAAAGTCAGTGAATATTTTGATGCCAATATGAAGGCGGTGACTTAATTATTAATTCTTGCGAATAAAAAATCTTGTTTTGGCCCAACCGTGCACATAAAATGACTTTTCTTATTTCAATGATTGAACTACCTTACCAATGATCATTGAAAAATTAAATTTGATATTATGGCGAAGTTTTGGTCCCGAATCAATTTTTTTTTCACAAACATTTTAATTTAAGCCATTAGCCTTATTTTTGCATCAAAAGAATTTCTGAATTCACTTCCCAAACGTCTCAAAATGAGTCATTAACATTTTCAATGATGATTTTCAATGAAAGCTATAACTGGCACCTTAGCGCCTTCAAATTAAATAATTTTGAAAAATGATTTTTTTTTTGTAAATGATATTACTTTATTGTGCAGAGTTTCAGAAATTTTGGCTATTATTTGACTTCTGACGTTTTTGCTTAAAATAGACACCTTAATAAATTGTTTGAAATTTCCATTCGTGGTTTGAGCCATTTATAGATTGAACGTATGACTTTTAAGCTTTGCACAAAAATAAGGCACTGTTAAATGGTTTCAAAAATGTACATAACTAACTCAACTTTTTAATTTTGGCTTTTTGTTCTAAGAATTACAATAGCAGTACAGTCATCGAGAAAATTTAAGTGTCTTCGGCTACATTTAGAGATTGCAGACACTATAAGTCATCGAAAGATATCCCCTGTAAAAACAATTTATGTCTTAGGTCTCAATCCTCATCATTTCGAATACAGTACTGAATTCGTTATGTGTCATAGTTCTACAGTATTCTGTAAAAAAGAGTATACTTTCGACAATAGAAAATTCTTCCCTGAGTTTATCGGAAATCAAATAATTGGTTTTTGTTCGTATGCGCATAACTAGTCTGATCCTCATCCCATTTGCATGGAGATTGTTTGTGTTGGATTCGTACTGAACCAGTTAAAAACACTACGGAGCCGAAAATTGTAAATTTCGACCGGAAAACTACGGAATTGGCAATCGGATAAATTTCTCCCTGTTGGAACAGGCAATGTATTGAATTCAATTTAATTCCAAAAGAGTTTCATTCTCTCAATATCGAGACTCCACTTTCAAAAGGGACATTCATCCTATGCGGAACGAATTTCACCTGGTCAGCTAGTTTTCGATAAAATTTTATCAAAAATTTCTATTAAACCGGATCTATTCAGAAAAATTTGTTAAGAGCTGACTTAAATCTTGAACTTTCATAAGAATGATTAGCCTTCCGGACCCATGAAACGTCAAGAACTTAATGATTGAGATTAAAGAGATTGGGGAATATTCATAGACATTGTTTAAGCCGTTGCTAAGAAAAACCTGGGTTTATCCTATCTAAATAACATTGAATACACCCCAGTCTAAGATAACCTGGAGTTTAAAAGTGACAATGAATATGCCCCATTGAGTTAAAAGAAGCCTTAATAAAGATACATAAAGGGTGTTTTTTTTAGACGTGTGGTTTTCAGTCTGGCAATACTTTTTTCGGAGTTGGTCTTTTTGACAGCTGTCACTTGATTTATGCTCAGTTTGGTTTGCCATTTCATAATGAAAAGACTTATTCCTGAATAACGTTTGCAAATAGTAAAATAATGGTTCGGTATATTCGATGAAGCTCATTTTTGGTTGAATGGGTTTATAGGCAAAATTGTCGTATTTGGAGTGATCATAATCCACAAGCCATTGTTGAGACGCCTTTACATCCTCAAAAAGTCACTGTTTGGTGTGCTCTATGGGTAGAGGGAATCATTGGTCCATATTTCTTCAAAAATGAAGCCGGCCATAATGTTACAATAGGGAACGCTATAGAGCCATGATTAATGACTTTTTCGTGCCTGAATTGGAGGATGTTGATGTGGACGACCGTTGGTTCCAACAAAACGGCGCTACATGCCATACAGCCCACGAAACAATCAATTCGTTGAAGGAAACTTTCGGTAAGCGCATTATCTTGCGTCGTGGGCCTGTGGCGTGGCCTCCAAGATCGTGCTGTTTAACACCGCTGGGCTATTTTTTGTGGGGTTATGTGAAGTCGCTTGTCTATGCAGATTAGCCCTAGACGATTGACGCCTTGGAAGAGAATATTCGGCGAGTTATTGCTGACATACGGCCCCATTGCTGCAAAAAGTGGGCGAAAATTGAGCCTCTCGGCTGGAATTTATTCGGGCCATCCGCGGCGGCCACTTGCCCGAAATCATTTTTAAAACATAATGGCAAACCCTTATCTTTATAATAAAGCTAAATTCTTGGCCATAACATTAAATTATATGCGTTTTATTTCTTCTTGGAAACCACACGTCTAAAAAAAAACCCTTTATATTCTTAAATAATTGTCAAAAAAAACAAATTAAATTCAATTAGTTTGCGAAACATAGAAATGTAACAATCAAAAATAAGATTCAAATGAAAACATTTACAGAACTTCAGGAGATGAAAACCGATTTATTTACAACAAATGACATCGGTAAATTTTGTATCTTTGTCAGAATTTCCGAAAAAGTAAAGACAACCAGTGACTTATTTGGGTTCAGATCGGATAAAATCCAGAATCTATGGGCACGTTCAACGCATTACGTTTTACATCTGAATTTTCAGATTTCTGAATTTTTGGCCAGCTGCCATAAGAAGTTAGATGACTTTTAGTGACTTTTAGTTACGTTTGCTAACGTTTCATCTGGATTTTCAGCCAAAAGTACTCTACATAGAAGTTGAACTTTATGATTTTCGCTCTGGTTTGTGGTTGATTTGTTGTGATTAATTTTCATCACGAACAAATTAATACTTTATTACAAAGAAGAACTAATTGCTTATTGTTAAGTAAGTTTTTAAATCAAAAGATTGACTATTCTTAGAAAAATCTTCCCAGAATTCTCCATCTCAATATTGTGGAATTATTTTTTTTTCATTGAACTTTGCATAGTCTTGCTGTATTTTGTTGCTGATTAAGTTACATATGTATATCATAACCAGAACTACGGACGCTTAATTTTTTACTTGAAGAATAAAATGAAAGTTCTATTTTATTTCGTTTTAATGTAAATACTTTAGGTAAAAGCTAGCATTTGACACAACAACTTTCAACTGAAAATTCAGATTTCTTGTGCGTTCAACAACATAAATTCAGATCTGAATTTTTAGATTTTGTGATTGAACGTGCCCAATATTTAGACTACAGTTTCTTCCTTACGAATAAGCCTCCTAAATAAGCGAGCTAAACAAAATAAAATAAATAAACCAATCTTCTTTTTTTTTAAATTATATTGTTGACAATTAATGCATTACTTTTATTCTTAAAAAAAAAGAAAAATAATTTATAATATTAAAACAGAAAAATGAGAAAAAAGCTTAACAATATTTTTTTGTTTAATAATGACGACGACAGTTTTCTTTTTTCAAAACAAAAAAAAAAAATATTAATACAATAGTTATTAATATAGTTTAAATTTGTTTCGTTTTGTATCTTATGTTTTTACTTACAAAAGTAACGCTTAAAAATTTAACTTTGTTTTTCTTTTATATTTTATAATAATAATATATGTATAATTAAATTAATACAAAAAATATATATATTTATATATAGCATTTTAATAACATAAATGGAAGATAGAAAAAAAGAAACGCACAGAAAAATAATATTAATTATAATAATAAAACTAAAGTAATCGAAGAATTGAGAAGGGAAAACATTTTAATTAATTACTTAAACTAAACAATTCGTTTTTTTTTTGTTGGTGTTGTTGTTGTTTGTACATGGGGAAAATTAAATTAAAAAACATAATTTAAACATAATATTTCTCGTATTTCGAGTGTGTGATGGTTGTTTTTTGTTGTTTGTTTGTGGTGTGTGAGTGTGTGTATGTTGTATGTAAGTGATGCAATTTTATTTAATTTTTACAATAAATTTATATCGATATTTACTCCATTTTACTTGTGATTTTGTGGAATATATAAATACTAGTTATATATTCTAACAAATTGTATGGTTTTTTTTTTTGTTGTGTTAACTTTCTCGCTAAGTAATGATATTTTATTATAAATTTTGTTAAATTTAATTTAATAATATATTTATATATTTCTCATTTTCGTTACGTTGTTCTTGTGTTGTGTTTGTTGTTAAGTGTATAATTGTTTTCAATTCAATTAAGAGAGAAAGAGAGAGCGCAGAGAGTAAGACAAGTAAATTACATTGAGTTAGTTGGACACAAACGATGTGGGCATAGTAATTAAGGCTTTTTTAGAATGTCTTTTTTACGTGTTCGATTCGAATTGAGCTTCTGATAGAAATAATTATGACCAAAGCTCTTTTGCAGCTTATATGACTTTCCCATTAGGAACTTTGTAATTGATTGAACGTAACCGCGAACGTTCTCATGATGCTCCGGCAAGTGAATGGATATCACATCAATGTAGACTTTATTGAAGGGAATTGTTTGAAGAACCTGTTAAGGGAAGCAAAGAATTGTGATTAGATTTGATTTTATTGTGTGTGTTAAAGTAAAAATATTAATTTTACCTCCAATTCATGACCGTGTACACCAAGGCTAAGGAGATCATAGTCGATGCGATTACACGCCAACATAATTGTATAGAGTGGAAAACATTTGACGCGGGATTTAAACCATGAGGTTTCCTCGTCAAGCAGACTATTTATTCGAACTTCCGAATTTTCATCGTCATTGAGAGTTACCTGCAAAGAAAAAAAGAAAGTTTAAATTATTTTCACTCGAAATAAATAATAAATAATATACTTTTACATAGAGACATGGAGTAAATATTTTATTTGGATTGTAGCGGTAACAATTTTGTTGAGGAAAAAAACCTTAACAAGCTAAACTATTCAAAAATGATAAAAAAAATGAGTATCTGGTCTGGCTTTTTGGTAAGAAATAAGATTAAGAAATAAATTAATGGGTTGGTAGCTCTTAGAGGACTGGGACTTATACGCTCAACCATTTTTGTGTGCATGTTGTTAGTCGGGCTGAATGGACGGTTAAGATAAAAGATGCTTAATCATGGCAATATGTATTTATATACTCTTAGAGGATTTGTCACTTCATCCCATGACATGACCCCTGACAATAGCAAAAAAAAAAAGCATTAAAGGTGGTACAGGCTATCGATACGAACCGAGACCATCGACATGATAGTCCAACGCACTACCAGGATCAGGAAGAATGTAAGAATTTTCTTTTATCAAAAACTACTATTACTGGGCCACCCATAGAACACACTTTTGTCGTTAATAGCTTCGTCGATGACGATTATAATCCAGGATTTGAAGTAATATTCACCCCTGCTGAATCTGGTGGCGCAGCGGCTAGGGTTGTCGGGCTTATATTTGTCATATTCATGAATACCAAATTTGTAAATCCGCCATGGACATTACTATTTTATTTTTTCATCTTCACTAAAAGCGTTGTGGGTCGAAAATCAATGTGAAAAGTTGCCGACTAACTGGGAGTAAAATACTGCGGATTACAGAATCGACATGATTCAAGTGTGACAAAGTCATTTTATTGTTTGTACATTTAATTGAAAGCTGTAGGCTTGTAGGTTTTTCAGAGAATATCTCTTCTTGTTCAATCAACATTCTTTCTGGGAGAATTTTATCCCTTTTTTTGGTTTTTGAAGTGTAAAATCGGGGATTTTTTTTTTCATTTAACAAAATTCTTTTGAAAAGCATTGACGAAAAAAGGAAAAATCACGTAATATTGCTGTCGACTGTGCGGGCCTTGAACTTGCTCTAGAATATGTGCACAACCTTAAATACCGGCATTAAGCTCGTGGGAAAAATTGCATCTTTTATTATAATCTAATTTTCTGCCACTTTCATTTGAAATACAAAAATAACCATTCATATCCCTGACTCTTTGACTTACATCGTAGCTTCATACAAAATAATCACGTAATTGGGTGTTAATCGTGCTCATCTAAAACTGAACCTGTACGGGGATCTATATACAACTTTTCTTGGTTGGCCAGGAGGGACCTGAGTTCCCATTTTAATGCATTTATGTTGAATAGCTCAACTATGCCAAGTACAGTTTTACAATAATAACCTTACTTGAATGCCCAAACCGTAACAACTGCTTTCTTCACAATCGGCATTGACCATATATGTATGTAGAAATAATGTAGCAATTTATCCAAATCCAATTGAAATTTCTAACAAATTTACATATTTTCATTTTTTTTTTTTTTTTTTTTTCTCTTGGCCTGAGTTTTTATTTACCTCCTTTGGATGCTGATTCGGCGAAACACACGCATGAACCACCTGCATTTTCGCTCGATGAACATTCTGCTTCCGCAGCGTGAAATACCTTCGCGGTTCTTGTTCAACAATCACCCCCGCCCAATTGAGGGTCTCCGCCAACCAAGGGGCCGTCATAAGATTGCCCGCTTGACCGGTTAGCGATTGTATAGCTGCACCGTTTAGCTTGCCGCCAACTAGATCGGCTACATAGTGTGCCATCTCGGGCGTCAGTTCGTGCTGGTTGGTGAAGTTCAAATGCTCCGCTGGTTCGTTTTTAAGGAAATGCATTGGATACTTTTTCATGTGAATCTCACGTAGGAATGCTATGAGTGTTGGATCATCTTGTGCTACACCGATGAAATCGTAATCTCTGGACATGTTCAAGCGGAATTGTTGATGTCGGATTTCTGAAAGAAAAAAATTATTTAAATAACAATCATTTACTGAAAAATAAAAGATACAAAAATATTACAGTTTTAGGTTTTTTTTTTTTTTTGCGACGAAATTTCTCACAATATACCTATTCGGAAATTTTCTTGGGTTGGCAGTTTTTCTTGTATGAGGTGATCTTTTTGTTTTGTGCAGTCATTAAGGAGGTGTTGAAGTTGTAGAACGCAAACAAAGGTTGGACTTAATTGAGCGAAATGTTGTTGTTGTTTATCTTAATGACCCAGAGCAAACGATAAGAAACTAGACGAATGGAAATATTTATATTCAAGACTCCATGAACAATGGCAACAATGAGCTATGAAAAAGGAGAGACAACAACGACGCCGACGAAGGTGCTGCTGCTGCTGATGCTGATGGGTGGTGACAGCTGATGTGTTTAAACTGATAGTAGGCTTGGTGGGTACTTGTTTAAAAATTGTATTGAGCAATTAGACAATTTAAACAATTTCTTCCCATTCATTGTCTCATTATTTCAGTTCAGTTAGACAATGAGAGGTTATATTCACTTGAAAGTTCAAACTGTAAGAACTTCAAATTGTATTCGGTCTTTTTGTACAACGAAATGAATTTTGTCCAAGAGCAATTTTAGTTGGATTTTTCTTCTAGATGTTACATTTCTACCTAAAGATAAAATTGAGTGAGGAACAAAGGGAATGATCTATCAAGGATGATTACGGGCCACCGTATAATGTTTGGAAATAATCTGTTCACTTAAAGTTATTAAACAAAGTCAAATATTATAGCTCTCTCTGACCTGAATTATTTCATTAGTTTGAACAGTTTAATTTTCTGAAGAACTACCTGTATAAGGTATATGTAGGTTTATATTTTTCTATAGGTTCCTAATAATAGGCCTGTTCGATTACTTCCCCAAACTATCAATTTCTACAATTTTTCGTTAAATTTTATTTCTTTATATGCACTTTGACAGAACTTTGGACTAAAATTGGTAAACGAACAGAGGTTATACGTAATTTTAGCTTCGTTCGTTAAACTTTGCCCAGGGTTGCCCCATGTTGGCAACCCCGAGAATTGTGAAAAAATCTGAGTTTTTCGGTTCTCAAAAAAAAAACACCCGAGGAGTGTTGACATTAAAAGCAAGCAAAAAAAAAGTTATGTGCTTAAATAATTAATACTTAAAATTATTTTTAAATATGCATAGGTATGCCTTAAAAATTAATAAAAACAACTACTGACATTAGCAATGCTATTCCTATTTGTTATCATAAAATTAAATTTGTGCATTCTTGCAATTTATTTTTCAAAATAAATAATTTCCTGCAGCACAAATGTCACTTTGATAGGTAATTCGTTACCTTAACTGGCCACAACAAAAATAAACCTAGGTCTACTTCAGGGCGAGTCCCAGGTCTAAAAGAAACACAGATTTTTTCACCAGGGTGACTTCAGGTTTTTAAAACACGATTTCGGGCGACCCCAGAGTGAATTCAGGGCTCAAGGAACAAACTTTGTGTAATTATGACAGATGTCAAATTATGACAGATGTCAAATTTTATCTGTTCAATTTAAGGTTTGCAATTTTACAATGCGGATCGTATAGACACCCAACAAAGAATTGTTAAAAAAAACTTTAGAATTGTTAAAAAACTTACAAAATTGGTGATTTTACAGTTTTCAGGTTTACGGCCTGAAGACCCAAATATATCGGTTTCGTCAATTCTCAGCGCTTAAGTGCCTTCCAGATGAGTCGGGACTTTTAAACTGCGAATTGCAAATGGTCACGAATTTTGACATTTCACTCATAAGAATGGTGGCTGACATTAAACATAAACAAATAAAGTAAGTGCTTCGAGGTTGAATTTGAACAAGTTTTCTCTTAGCCGGTTTTCGAATGCATGTTGTTGTGGATTGCAAATTTACGTTTGACAGTTCACAGAAGATAAGTTGTTGGTAGCGTAGAAAATATTAAAATACAAAATTTTTGTATTAACACTTATTTCACGCAGTATTTTCTATTTGTTGATTAAAAAAAGTTAAAACACAAATGTTGATATTTTCTCAAGAAATAATTAAAAAGATTTATTCGCATTCGCCGTATGCTCACAAAATTGTTTTGGCGGGAAGTTGAAAATTTCGATCTCAGTGACATGGTCCTAACAAAACGATTGTAATGAAAGTGGTTCTCAGGTTAAAAAAAAAAAATTACATAGCGGAAGGGAAAAAATGGGATAAAAACAAACAAAATAATATCCGAATCAAAAAATTCTTTTTTCAGTCTTATTGTGAGTTTCACCCGAAAAATATTTCACCTTTAAATTTTTTGTTCGCCCAGAATTTTAAAAGCTATTGTGAGTTTCGACCGAACGAAATCTTGTTCGCCTCCAAAAAAAAGTGAAAATGACATTATATTCCGCCCGAAATGAATGTTCACAATAAGGGGAATTTTTCGATCATGAAATTTCGGGTGTAACTCACAATAGGCGAAAAGTAAAATGTCAAATTTTCCGGATGGAATGTCGTTGGGATGAAACTCACAATAAGGCTGTTTGAGTTTCATTGGTTATAAATACTTAAGACGATGGACTTAAACATTTCTGTAGAATTAAGGTTTTTATAGGGTGAACTGGGGTAAAAATAAAACCGTGAGTACTCTATTTTAAAAATTATTTTTGTGTTGGAAATTTAATATTAAGAGGATGGATTCGGGGATGACTTTAGGGTCAAATATTTTTCGAAATTTAACAATTTTTAGGGTGCAATGAAGTAAAAAATGGTATTTAATTTTTCCTCAATGAAGCCTTTTGTCTTGACGTGACGATCAAATTAATAGAACTCAAGTTATAAGCTTTCTAAACGAACTTTATCGGATTTTTTTTGGAGACTTGTGTTGTTGAATTTTTGCTTTGCATAAAATCTCAACAAAAAAAAGCCGATTAGGTTCGCTTAAAAAGCTTATATCTTGAGTTTTATTCATCGGATCGTCAATGTAAAAGTATTTACACTGAGGGAAAACATTATGTGATGCAACAATTCTGATTGTGGATTCGAATTGCGCACGCCAAAAACCTTTGGAAAAACACTTGTTTCTGTCACAAAAATCTTGTTAAGTGTTATCGAATATATTTTATTTATCAACAACATTTTTTTGGCAAATAAAAATTTTATCTAGAGGCACAGATCACAAAAATGGGAACAGTATCGAGCGAACGGAAAATCAATAATTGTCGGACGCATACGACATTCACAGTTTTCTGATTCATCGCTTGTTATCGATTATTATCAACGATATCGCAAAAGCGTACCATGTGTTTTTTTTCATTTGTATCACCCTGTATTCATAAGTAATTTAAAATTTTAAGGGGTCTACAACATGATAATTTTTGAGAGTAAATAGAAAATAGCTTTAAAACAAGTTTTGTGAAGAATCTTTCATTTCATTTATATTGCAAAAACCATTTCTTTTATGTTAAAAGTTTCATTTTTTTTATGGCAAAAAGTACCTATATAAAAAGAGCTTTATGTAGGTATGTTCTCTCAAACGGTTATAAAAAAATAAAAACAGATAATTAAGATCAAAATGTCGCATGAATAAATTTATTCATCAATCGTTGTATTTCAACAACTTTCAATTTTAGCCTGCTTTTAGCTTCCCATAATTGTGCACCCAAAGTGTTTATTTTCCTCTGAAAGTTGCAAAATCAAGTGCCTATTATACCATTTACAATGAGAATAACCTTCACCGGAATTTTAACGACTTGCAACCCATAAACTCAATCATCATCTTTAAAACTTTTTGTTTAAACTTTTATAAGGCCAATATTTTCGAGAAACACTACTTTGACCTAACAACTTTGTATGAATGTGTATTGTGTATGGATCCGATTCCAACAATGAGATGAGCTCATTAAAAATACAATCCATATATATGTACTCTCCTCCAGTTACTTATGGTAAATGCGTTTGCATTTCTCAAAGAAGATCTAATTCCTTCAGTGTCGGCCATTAATTAAACCAGACATCGATTAGGTTTAGAATGGTCAAAACCCTTTGACTACTTCCGCAAATTCTTTCGACTTTGTCGTCGTCGTCGTCGATATCGGCATATCTAATAGCTATCGATGCGCCAATATAGAAGGAAAAGTGATGTCAGGCCATCAACAAAAAAGGTGTATAGGGTGGGTGCAAAAAACACAACATGTATGAATGGAAGATAGTTTTAGGACTTATAGTCAATGCCGGACAGTGCATTGATCAGAGACACTACGCCAAGAGTCGTTAGCCTTTCACAATCGCATTAGCCTAAATCTGTCATACACACACACACATATCATGTCAGGTTGTTGACGGTGCTGGTGGAATATAGATGAAAGCCTTGAAATAGACGCTATAAAGTTGACAGAGTGATGGTGCGGAGTTATTCCCAGCCATTTTTGTGTCTTTACTTCTATGTCCGTCATTATCATCGTTAAACGACATTGAACGCACTCATAGAAGTTAGTAAACTCAATAACAGGGTTGACACTTTGTTTATATTTGTAATTTTGTACCCACCTTCAGATTTTTTTTTTAAGACTATTGACGAAATTTAACCAAAAAATATAACAGGACCCAATTGTAATGGAAATTCAAATAGAATTGATACTTCAAATGGATCGTGTGATAGATTTTTAGATTCTTAATATTTTCCAATTACGATAAAATCAATCAAGAATCGACTGTCTTTGCATGCAGAAATCTAAGATGAAATTTTTGGTAAAGGGTTTTCCAATAAGAGGTGTTATTTTGAATAGCCTGCTATTTCGGTAGCTGTCGCTTTTGAAGCTGTCATTTTTTGACATTTGACAAGCAGAAACTACGGAACGATACACGCTTCAACAACGCATTGATATTATTAAAATTCACTGTGAAAATGGTGAAAATTTGGCAGAGACGGTTCGTAAAACTAAAACATTTTTGGGTCGTCGTGAAGCACCTTGTCGGACCGCAATACAGAAATTGGTGGACAAATTCGAGCTGTTGGGACAAGTTAGTGATGTGAAGAATAAAACCCGTGCACGTCGCTCAAGAACAACTGAGAATATTGCTGTTGTAGCCCAAAGTGTTGGAGAAAACCCAGGTTTGTCCATTCCTCGTCGTTCTTTGGAATTAGGCATTCCACAAACGTCATTACACCGTATTTTGCATAAAGACTTGGGTCTTAAGGCTTATAAAGTTCAGTTAACACAAGAACTCAAGCCGGCTGATCATCAACAACGTCGTGTCTTTGCTGATTGGGTCCTTGAAATGCATGAAAATGATCCGGAATTTCATCGAAAAATTATCTTGACTGATGAGGCCCATTTCCACCTCGGAGGCTACGTCAACAAGCAAAACTATGGCATCTGGGGCTCGGAAAACCCAAGAGTTATTGTTGAAAAGCCTCTCCATCCTCAACGCGTGACTGTTTGGTGCGGTTTATGGTCCGGCGGGGTCATTGGACCTTACTTTTTCGAAAATGATGCTGGAGCAACAGTTACGGTCAATGGATTGCGCTATCGAGAGATGATTAATGATTTTTTATGGCCGGAATTGGATGGTATTGATCTGGACAACGTTAACTTTCAACAAGACGGCGCTACGTGCCACACAAGCAATGAAACCATCGATCTTTTACGGGAAAAGTTTCCGGACCGTGTTATCTCTCCAAGGGGTGATCACAATTGGCCACCGAAATCTTGTGATTTAACACCTTGCGACTTCTTCCTTTGGGTCCACGTGAAAGATAAGGTCTACGCCAACAGCCCAGCGTCGATTCAAGACCTCAAAGATGGAATTCGTGAGGCTATCGAGGACATAGATGTTGTGTTCCATTAATAAACGCCATACCTTCCTCTTTATAATGAAATAAACATCCGATCATTTATCTCAAAAAATGCCATTTTCTTTGAATATCAAAATAACACCTCTTATTGGAAAACCCTTTAGTTACAAAATACCGCCTATAGTCAACACTAAATGATACTCAGATAGGAACACTCAAAAGACCTACAAGAAACCCTCAAAATTTTGACTTTTAATATTTATCCAATTTGAACCATTTTCTCTCCATCGATATAAAGTGTCAACCCTGCCAGCCATTAACAGAAAAATAATACAGACATGGCAATAACATGTGCTATAAGTTTTTGTTAGTTTTGGCCATGTTCCCATGTCTCTATATCGTTTCCCTATGAATTTTATAATTTAAATCAATAAAAGCTAAATTGAAAATCTCTGTGTCAAGACAAGAGGAGTCAGTCAGTCTTAGCTAAAAACAAAAAAATAAACACAATAAACACAAAGAGTGCGATGGCGATAGCGATAGCGATGACGATTATGATGATTACAGCGATGGCGAAATTTATGCTGCACAAACACCGGATGTGATTCATAAGACTAAATCGTATAATTTAACTCGCTGCTGTGATATTTTATATAGGAAGGGGGGAAACACCATCACAAGTATAAGTAGTACGACGACAAACCAGAGTGTGTTCCTTAATCGGCCACCCCCGCAAAAGTACAAAAACAAAACAAAAAAAAAATAACACAATCCAATGTAATCGCTGCTAGCGCTGGCCGATTATTTCCACTACTGCCTGAGTGACTGACAAACTGTCAGCTCAATGATCTCGCCTAGGGTTTGAGACTTTTGAGAGAGTTGAAACGACTTGTACCTCGAAGCTCTCGACGTTCGAGTAGTGGCGACCCGCATTTTCATTGATAATTTTTGCGGCGACTGCGACGACCAACGACGACGTTGACGACAATCGGTGATGAAGATAAATTGCAACCCTCTTCCAGCTCTGCCTCAGAAACCAACCATCAGGAGAGGAGGTGCTGAAATTGAAAAGAAATCACTCTTCCAGCTTGACATGGATAAGAATTTTTTTTTTTACAATTTTGTTTGTCGTCCTCAAAGACGACGACGAGTATATATGTTGGTATAGTACAACGAGTACGTCGAGTACTTGATGGAAATTCGTGTTTAATTATGCATTATAGGCGGGGATGCACAACCCCTAGTGAATAGTGCGATGGCTGATAAACCCCTACCCAAAGTAAAGTAGTATGGCAAAGTAGGGTTTTGGTTTTATCGGTCCTTCTCGCTGGTATGGAAAGGAACACATATTGATTAATTTATCGTTTGTTATTCAGGAAAACAATTAAGAATATCGAACTAAGCAGCAAACAGCAAGGAGAACTGCTCGTATAGGTAAATTTTATGTAGGCACTATTCTATATATTGGATATGACGTGAATGTAGGTCGAAGGGTAAAAATAAAATTGAAGAAATACAAGAACAGCAATTAAATGCGCTTAAATAGACCAGGGAATATGATGTGTGTTTTGTGTATGATTAAAGGGTATAATAAATACAATACGTGTATACGTGATTCTTGTTGAATTTTTTTTTTTTTTTTAGAAATATTATGTAAGGAGTACAAGTAGAGTATACATAAAGTTTTAGGGTATAAATTTTCCTGTCATAAAAATTGATGGTTTTAGAGGCAGAAATATGCTTGAAAATGTACCTATTTAAGCATTTCTAGAGTTTATGACAACACGTAATATGCACTATGCATGTGACTGACAAATTAATTGTGTGTTTTGTAGCATTTGGCACTCTGTTTTGGGCTTAAAGTAATCAATAAAGTAGGTATAGGTAAACTAGTGTGTAAACATTTGGTTTTGGATTTGGAGAAAAAAAAATCATATGCATTCGTATGCATTTATAATGGGTGATTTTTTAAGAGGTTTAGAACTTTTTTAAAAAAAAAAACACAAAAAATTCGAAAAAATGAATGAAATATTTATTTGAATCGATAGTTTGAACCTTGCAATTTAATGTTTAAAGATAATTTCATGCAAATGTTGACCGCGGCTGCGTCTCAGGTAGCCCATCCGCTGAGTCCAATTTTGGCATACTCTTTCACACATATCGGCCGGTATCTCACGAATGAATGCATGGATGTTGGCTTCCAGTGCGTCAATCGAAGCGGGCTTGTCCCTATAGACATTAGCCTTGACATACCCCCACAAAAAATAATCTAATGGTTCAAATCGCACGATCTAGGCGGCCAATTGACCGGCCCGAAACGTGAAATTAACTGTTCACCAAACTCGCCTCGCAATTGCGCCATTGTTTCGCGTGCTGTGTGGCATGTGGCACCGTCTTGTTGAAACCACATATCATGCAAGTCAAGAACTTCCATTTCGGGCAAAAAAAAGTTTGTTATCATCGCTCGGTAGCGTTCACCATTGACAGTAACGCTGCGATTCGCATCATCTTTGAAGAAATAGGCCCAATAATGCCGCCGGCCCATAAACCGCACCAAACAGTGGCTTTTTCGGGATGCATTGGTAGCTGTTGCAATGCTTCTGGCTGATCTTCACTCCAAATGCGGCAATTTTGCTTATTTACGTACCCATTCAACCAAAAATGAGCCTCATCGCTGAACACAAGCAGCGCGCGATGAACATTTCGAACCGAGCACGAATTTTGATAGTAAAATTCAATAATTTGCAAGCGTTGTTCATTTGTAAGACGATCCATGGTTAAATTGCAAACCAAACTGAAGCTGTTTGACAGTGACACAAGGTACTAAACACACGTCAGCTGTCAAAACCAGTGTTGCCAAAACCAAACCAGCTTAAAAATCACCCTATAGTATCGAATTTATTCATCCATAGGTTAGGTTTAGGTTAGGTGGGGTGATGCTACAGCAAGCCGCATCATCTCACTCGGATCTCCATGGATCCATTGCGTTCCCCGGGGTAAAGGTATGTTGTCAAGGTTGGTAGGGAGGGGAGTGAGTGGGACTTTTAGGTATGGGTATGGGTATGGGGAGCCTCCCTGAACCATCCTGAATTCTATATGAATTTCAGGATGCTATCCAGTGGCAAGGTTGAGATGTCGCACAGTTCATCGAAAAAGTATTCTCCGAGGTTAATTTTTCTGTTTCTGGCTAGGCTGGGGCATTCACAGAGAAATTGATATGAGCCCTCTTCCGACGTACACCCTCTGCATAAGTCAGATGTGCTAATGCCCATTCTGCTCATATGGGTTCCCATTGCGCTATGACCCGTTAGGATTCCAACAAGAAGGGATAGTTGAGGTCTGCTTAACTTGAGTAGATAACCTGTTTTTTTTCTTGGAGATATTCGGCCAAACATTTCTTGAAACCCGGCAAGTGTCCAGCGATGACCACCTGTCGTTTGCGGCTTTGAGAAAGTTTTGCTGAATTCTATTCTTTTCTTGCTCCAGTGCGACATGAGTACCGATGATACGATTTGGCTTGAATCAAGAGATGACCCGTTTTAGGCCAGTTCATCTGCCATTTCGTTCCCATGTATATCACTGTGTCCTGGGACCTGGGACCCATTTTAGTGTAACTGTGTTTGTGGAGCTGAGTAATCTTAAGTTATTACGACAACAATTCACCAGTTTTGACTTTGTGATGAATGAGGAAATAAATAGCTTTAATCGCCGCCTGGCTGTCTATGAAGATATCAATATTTCTATTAACTACTTCACAAGTAGCAAGATGTTTTGCGGCTTCGCCAACTGCCAGAACTTCTGCTTGGAAGACACTGCAGAAATTTGGAAGCTTTATTGCCCTATTTATGGGTGGGTTATCTGAGTAGATGCCTGACCCTTCCCCCTCATTTGTCTTAGAACCGTCTGTTAATACCGAAACATCGTTTTCATTTATCACCCGGTTTTCCTTCCAGAATTCCCTTGTTGGGATATCTGCTAGAGTCACTGGGCTGAAATCCATGTGCGGTGAGGTTTAGTCCGTATGAATGTTAATCTCAGTGAAGTTCATTATGTTCTAGTGACCGTAGTGGGCTCTTTTCCAATTGTTACACTGTATAAGTCTTAAAGATTTTTTGGCCGCCAGCTCTTTTGTAAATAGGTCGAGCGGGGCTAGTGAAAGGAAGGTTTCTAAGGGCTGAGGAGCATGAATTATTTATACTTGAAAAGATTTTATGGCACAGGAGTTCAAAATATATATAAATTTATTGAAATATTTAACCACGAAAACTTAAAATCAATAAAATTAAATATAATAATAAGAGCAAGCGAGAGCAAAAGAATATTTGTTTAACTAAATTCACGGAATTGACATTGACAATTGCCAACTTTCATGAGTGATGAAATTCAAATAATTTTGTATTCTTTATTCACGCCTCATTCATGCGGGGTAGTGGATGCCAATTGTATTCAGCGATGAGGATCATTTTTGGCTTTCCCCGATTGAATGGCATGAAATTGGAAAAGAGGTGGTTCGAGTCGGATGGTGCTACAGCAAATGAAAATCCAACCTCTTGTAGGAAATATTCGAAGAAAATTGGCCCTGTGATTTGACACCTCTTGATTATTTTCTTAAGTGAAACATAAAACCCTGTACTCTATTCTCCTCTACCCAGCAAACAAACAACAATGGACGCATTGAAGCCCCATACATTTAACATATTGAGGACATACTTCCATAAATGCTTGACAAAATCGTCCTCAATTGACATTCATCAGACCTAGCCCAGTGATATGGGCATATGCGAGAAGTTTTGCAGAATTTCCTACAACAGCCCAGGAAAATATGACTTAAATAATCGGGTAAACACCGAAAATATTCTGACAAAGCTGAATTTTAGAAGAGACTTTAAATTTTTTTAAGTCAAGCATTTTCCAAAAAGTTAACAAGTAAATCTGATATGGGGCTAAGGTTTTTCGAAAACTATCAGTGAATGTGTACAGAATAGCACAACAATTTGTTCGTACAATCAATAGACTTTAAGAAAAAAGTATGCACGACTTCATCGCACGAACTTGCTCTTGTGGTTAAATATTGTGTGTAGCCCCACATTGAAGATGCATGATGTACCTATATATTTAACGAGAAAATATTGAAAGAGTCTAAAGCACTAAAAAATTGATTTTTTGTTTCTAAAAAAATGTTTTTAAAAACTCTTAAATGCATTATTGTTTAAACTATCGAGAAGCATCAGATTGAAAAATTATAACAAAATCGTTTTCTCAAAAAACCTGGAATTTCTAATTCAGTAATGTGAATTGTTTGAGAAAAACCTGAAATGCAGTTTTCTTACAATTGACTTGGTTATGACAGGTACGAAGTTTAATCAAAATCGTTAGAGCCGTTTTAGAGGAAATTTGTATGGCTTAAGCAAAAATTCGAATTTCACCTCTAGGGAATCACATAAAAATTCTCTGTACCAAATTTCATGCAAATCGGTCCACCCAGGCTCTAGCTCAAATTACAGTGGACGCACCGACGCACAGAGGCACAGACCGCCCGACGGCATAACGAAACCCACTTTTTCGGACTTCTCGATTATCGTAGTGGAAGTTTTGATTATAACCTCGTTATTTTTTTTCACACGAAAGCAATACTTGCCCTATAGAGTAAGTAATAATTAAAAATGGCAACACTTACTAAAAAGTGATTTACTTTTTTTGAAAACCAGAAGTCTGTCTTTTTATTTTATTTTTAAATCAATTTATTGCTATTAATGGTTTTCAAAAAAATTACTTTCAAACTCAAAAAATTGAATACTGATTTTTCAAAATTTTAATTCTCTTTTATTTCGTCTTCAATAAAGAATTAATAGACGTAGTGAATTAGTATAAGCGAATTTAGAACCTTGTTTTTTTTTTTAAATTGTGAAAAATCAGGGGCCACATTACCGCATTAGTGACTGATCGAGTGAGTGCCATCAGTGATCGAATGAACGAGTAAAACCTATGGGGATGACGGCTCCATAACGTGAGCGGTAATGCCAAACTCACATAACTCAGTATTCAATTTTTTGGTATTTTATTGCATTTAAGTTTAAAAGTAATTTTTTTCGAAAAAGTTGATTTCAAAAAAGGTTAAACACTTTTTAGTAAGTGTTGCCATTTTTTTAAATATTTTTTTTTCCATTTTAAATACTTTTTTATAAAATGCGCCAAGACACTGAATGACGTGAAATGTCAGATGGCATTCAATTGTCAGATTGCAAACGTCAGTGTCATTTTTATTTAGTAGTCTTTGCAATTTTATTATGATGACATAATATGTACAAACTTCAACAAAGTTACCAAATTTTTAAAATTCGATTCTAAAATTATGATTCTGTGCATCATATATTTATATAGCACTTGCATCATACTATACACCTGACACAATCGGACATTTAAAACTTCTATACGCCAGCCGTATTAATGACCGCCCAAAATCAACTGGAACTTGAATTCGCTGCTTTTTTGAAAAATTCTGTTCAGCGATGAGACAAAATTTTTGGCTCAATGAGAAGGGGATGTCAATAAGCAAAATTGTCACATTTGGAGCGAAGAAAACATGAAGATATGAGATGAGTCATACATATACCTGGGAAACGTGAAGTCGCTATGCTCTACTCTTCTCTACGCTAACAAACCAACAATTGGAATTGATCGATCACAAATGCTTGAAAAACTTGGATGAAATAAAGTGAAATTCTGTTTTTTTTATTTAAATTTCTCGAAATCTATCAGTTTTTTTTCTGTTTTAATTGAAGGTAAATTTTATAGCTTATGCAATTCTACATTTGTAAAACAAAAACCGTAACATTTTGTTTGTACAGTCAATAGATTTTGAGAAAAACTTGCAACAAAGATATGGTGTAGTAGATTTTGTCAAGAAAAATTTAATTATTTTGATTTATTTTAATAACTCGTTTGTGTTTCATTTTGACCCAAAATGACTTTTAGATAATGAAAGTATATTGAAACATCTTCTTCCGAAGCTAAAGTAATTGTTAACCTTTTTGGTACATTTTTTAGTCAATCCTACAGCAATGCCTGAAATGATCCTGACCCCGAATACCACAGATTTCTGATAAATAGCCCGCATACGTCCCTCGTCTCTCTTGACATTAGTTCCCTCGACGTATACAATAAGTTAAGTTCTCCGAAGTTTTCTCCTGGCCCCGATGGCGTTCCAGCAATATTTCTTAGAAATAGCGCTAATGCTCTCTGCGAACCCCTTTCCAAACTCTTTCAGCTATCGCTTTCACAGGCAGTTTTGCCCTCACTTTGGAAAGAATCTTTTATTTTTCCAATTTTTAAAAAGGGTTGTAAAAACCGTCATCCCCAAGCTTTTTGAGAGCATAGTGTACGACTCTCTATTTCCATTTCAAATCAATTGTTTTCCCTCTGTAACACGGCTTCTTAAAAGGTAGGTCCACTTGCCATAAATGACGTGGATAGAATCATTTCCTTCTCTGATCTCTCTATTTATGCAGACGACATAAAAATCATAAAAGTAATCTCGTCTTCTCACGATTCTTCCCTTCTCCAGCTTTTCTTACCTGGTGTAATAAAAACTTTTTAGAACTAAATGTAATCTAATCCTCGAACCTACCACTTCTATAACGTACCTATCCCTATCGTTTCTTCTATTCGTGATCTCGGGATAATATGCGATAAAGAGCTAAATTTCCGCTCTCACATTGATCATGTTATTGCGAAGGCAAATTCTTCCCTCGGTTTTATCAAACGTTGGTCAAAAGAATTTTCCCTTCCCTACGTTACCAAATATCTGTACACCACATACGTCAGGCCTATCCTTGAATATGCTAGTCAGGTATGGTCTCCCTTTCAAATCACTCAATCTCTTAGTGAATGTGTGTAGAATGTGTAGAATGCTACGTTCAGCCAATTCAGCCCAAGATAATGGGTTTTCTAATAAGAGGTGTTATTTTGAATAGCCCGCTATTTCGGTAGCTGTCACTTTTGAAGCTGTCATTTTTTGACATTTGACAAGTAGAAACTACGCCATTAATAAAACGATACACGCTTCAACAACGCATTGAAATAATTAAAATTCATTATAAAAATGGTGAAAATTTGGCAGAGACGGTTCGTAAAACTAAAACATTTTTGGGTCGTCGTGAAGCACCTTGTCAGACTTCAATACAGAAATTGGTGGACAAATTCGAGCTGTTGGGACAAGTTAGTGATGTGAAGAATAAAACCCGTGCACGTCGCTCAAGAACAACTGAGAATATTGCTGTTGTAGCCCAAAGTGTTGAAGAAAACCCAGGTTTGTCCATTCCTCGTCGTTCTTTGGAATTAGGTATTCCACAAAAGTCTTTATACCGTATTTTGCATAAAGACTTGGGTCTTAAGGCTTATAAAGTTCAGTTAACACAAGAACTCAAGCCGGCTGATCATCAACAACGTCGTGTCTTTGCTGATTGGGTCCTTGAAATGCATGAAAATGATCCGGAATTTCATCGAAAAATCATCTTGACTGATGAGGCCCATTTCCACCTCGGAGGCTACGTCAACAAGCAAAACTATCGCATCTGGGGCTCGGAAAACCCAAGAGTTATTGTTGAAAAGCCTCTCCATCCTCAACGCGTGACTGTTTGGTGCGGTTTATGGTCCGGCGGGGTCATTGGACCTTACTTTTTCGAAAATGATGCTGGAGCAACAGTTACGGTCAATGGATTGCGCTATCGAGAGATGATTAATGATTTTTTATGGCCGGAATTGGATGGTATTGATCTGGACAACGTTAACTTTCAACAAGACGGCGCTACGTGCCACACAAGCAATGAAACCATCGATCTTTTACGGGAAAAGTTTCCGGACCGTGTTATCTCTCCAAGGGGTGATCACAATTGGCCACCGAAATCTTGTGATTTAACACCTTGCGACTTCTTCCTTTGGGGCCACGTGAAAGATAAGGTCTATGCCAACAGCCCAGCGTCGATTCAAGACCTCAAAGATGGAATTCGTGAGGCTATCGAGGACATAGGGCAGCGACTTTGCGATTTGGTTATGGAAAATTTCATGAAAAGGATATGGTCTTGGAAGCGTGGTCGTGGCGGCCATTTGGCTGATGTTGTGTTCCATTATTAACGGCATACCTTCCTCTTTATAATGAAATAAACATCCGATCATTTATCTCAAAAATTGCCATTTTTCTTTGAATATCAAAATAACACCTCTTATTGGAAAACCCTTTATATGGTTTGTGTTTTTATATATCAATTAACTAATCAGAACTTTACTCAGAAATTGCGAAACAGACCTTTTTTGGTATTTTGCGAAAAGGTTAAATTACTTAAGTAAAGAGTCCGCAATCGCGCAAAGCGCGTCATGTGCATGATTGTGTCTACTTTTGGTAAAAAAAAAACTCTTTGATAATAATATTGATATGATACTTTAACTGAAAGTCGAAACTTTTCCCGAAAACACTTTACACAAATCAATATATTGAAAACCCATTCATCTACCAGAAATACAGAACCATTATAATTATAAATTCAACTCCAGCATGACACATACATAGTTTTGCTTTACGCCAAAGTTCTATCGATACTCTTCTTTTTTTTTTTCTTTTCTTTAATATCTGATGATGCAAGGGTAAACTTTGAAATTGAAAAATTGAAATCAAACATTCACCCTCTCGTAATTCTGAACAAACAGACAGAACACAAACCTAAGGATAACTCCATCATTCTATTAAATTTCCTTTCCCTGATTTTAATCATTGGATTGACCCTCGATTGTTTGTTGAATTTTCACTACTACTACTACATCTAAACTCTTGTGTGCCTGTGCAGTAGTCTTTCAGAACAAAAAAATGAATGATTCATCAAATTCCCACTCTATTTCAATTCAACATTATAACATCAGTAGATGTGGATACTCCTTGGGAAAATAAAATGCATTCAGCTGAGGACAGAGTGTACCTAGAGAATTTCTATATATAAATTGTATGTCTATCTCAATATTTCTGAAATGAAATTAAATTCTGACCAAATCCTTGCTGCATTGCTGAGTGTCACGTTTGTCGTTATCTTTGTTGTCGTGTCGCCATTGTAAGGACAAGAAAATTCCTTGGCTCAAACATTCCACCCACCTTGACACTTTTGTTATTAAAACAAAAAAAAAACATCACACATATATTAGAACTTCTCTCGCTTCGAGGAAGGAACTTCCACAATCATCGGTCTTTGTCAGCACATGTTCCATAACCAAGTAGGTATATACTTATGGTGGGCGCGTGATTCTATGCCAAAACTAAATCGTGCCTTCCTGTTGCAATAATATGTCTAAATTCTATATAACTCCCCCACTTTCTTCTTCTTTTTCCTCTTCCTCTTTTATTTAGCCTGGGAGTCAACATACTCCTTGTACTAATCTTCATGGAACAATGCAAAACACACTCGACAAATATTAAGCAATAACGATCCATATGCGCCGGCGTTAATGAGTTCTTCCACTATGGAAATATGGTGGCATTAACCACTTCACTCGGCACTCGCTACTTAAACGGCCCCGCTCCCGCTCCATGATTGATCTACTACAGTGTTGCTGGAATACAAATTAATCATCCATTCATCCATTTGTGGTGTCCATTCACCAAGAATAACAACAAAAACAATACCACAAAGACCACACCACACCACACCACACCACACCATTACTGCTGCAACTGCTGCTGGTTCTGGTTGGAGACAGTAGTGGTTCGAGCAATTAAATCAAGAAAATGCACGCGTTACCAAATTAGGAAGACAACGCGCAAACGAACAGAATTGTGTACCAACACGGTGCGTAACCAGACCGTGACTCACGTCTCCAAACTGTATCCACTACAAAGCGAATTTTAAAATTCAATCCACAGCAACTCCTTTGTCCTCCCTCCCTTCCCTGTGTCATCAGTGATGTGATTTCTTCTAGGGAGGTAAAATCCAAATCTGAATGTGGATCCAAAGAGGCGACGCGGCGGCATTTTTGCTCATTGTGAGTCAATAAGACAAAATCGTCTGACAATAAAAATTCCAATCACAAGAGTTGAATGTTTTTAATTGCATTGCGATTGGGATTTGTCGCTTCAGTAAGTTCCTTCCTCCTTTGTCACTCCTTAACAAAAAAAACCCAGATTGTTCGTTCTGTTGAGAGGAGGAAACACAAAGGATATTGTAAGATTATGGAAATGAGATGTTAATTCTGAGACAGTTCTTCTGTTTTCAATTTGATGAGTTTACGCTTTTTAGCATAAGGCTTTGTCCAATGGAATTATTTTTTTTTTTTTTTTGCAGAAAATAATATAATTGATATATCTAATATTTCTGACAACAAAGCCTGACAAATGTTCGCTGATGATTGCTTATAAATGCTGGTAGCAGCGTGGAACGACTTTTACAATTTTGTACTCTAGTCTTTCAATAAAAAAGGCAATTCGAGTGAGTTTTCCTTCATTTCGTTCAGTCGATGCAAATTTGTGGGAAGTTTGGCAGAAAATGTTTCATTTAATTGCAATTAATACAAGTTGTAGGTACCTATAGGGAAATTGAAAATATGATTTCCTGAGTGATGGGTTTCACGGATTAAAAAATAAATCACACGTCTTACTTTAAGTTAATTTCAAATTTTTAGATTTTAAAGAACGGTAAGTAAGCATGGCAGTGGGCGAGAAAACCCACAAATTCGGAAAATTTCATACAAATCGGTTGAGCTGTTTTCAATAATCTTTATTAATATATAAACCAAAGTCGGTTTAGTTACAACACTTATAACTCAAGAAGGGCTGGACCGATTTTAATGATCTTTGATTTGTTGAATTCGTCTCCGCCCCGAATAGCAGAATAATTATACAAATATCAGAAACATTTACTTTGTAGGGTGAAATGGGATAAAATGAAAATGTTGTATCCAATTGAAAAAAAAAACTTATCTGCGTTTATAAGATTAATCTTAGGAAATGGCTCCAAGGTAATTTTTTTTTTAAATTGCAATTTGTAGGGTGAAATGGGATAAAATAAAAAAAAAATCTCCGATTTAAGAAATTCTTCTTTTGTTTGAAAGGTTTTTCTTGGGAATTGGCTATATAGGGATATTCTTTTTCAAATTTTGATATTTGTAGGGTATAATAGGGTAAACATAAAAAAACCGAAGAGTGGTATCTGATTTCAATCATTCTTTTTCTGTTTGAAAGGTTATTTTGAGTGTATGGGTTAGGGGGAATTTTTTTTTTCTCAAAAAATTGGTAATTAAAGGGTGAAGTAGGGTAAACACAAAAAAGGCGGCATACCTAATTTCAAAAATTATTTTCGTGTTTAAAAAGTTATTTTTCAAAGAAAATAATATTTGAAGGGCAAAGTGGGGTAAACACAAAAAGAGATATCCGAAAAGTTGTGTTTGTGTTAAGAATTCTAGTTATAGAATGAAATAGGATAAAAATAAAACAGTGGTTTTCGAATACGAAAATTCTTTCTGTGTTGGATAAAACTTGAAGTGGGTTAAAACCCACAAAGTAGTATTCGATTACAAAAAGTAGTTCAAATATTTATTTACGATTTATTTTCTTTTGTAATTTGTATGCGAAGCTTAGGTTTGTCTACCCGTGCGAAGCCGGGCGGGCCAGCTAGTATAGATTAAACGTAACGTATTCCCTTTTAATTTGCATAGATAGGCATGGAAATGGGCTGGACAAATTATGAATGTTATTCTCTGGGTTCTAAAGAGCTTAATTACAGGGTTCCTCACTAAGCTCTTCCTATCTTTAAATTTAAATAAAATAAAGTGTTTGTTTCAAACGCCTATCGATAAAACATTGTTCAAATGTCCGCCATGGCTTCTCTGGGTGGCGCGCACCGGAAATATCTAATATTCCATGACTCTGGCGCATAAATAAATTTGACTTATGACATGGGTTATATTGCCTTCGAGGGCCGCTGTGGTTTGAGGCTTAATCGCTTAGACCTGCGACTTCAGAAAACCCCACGAGAAAAAGTCTAAGGGGTCAAATTACACGATCTCGGTGGCCGGTTCACATCACCTCCACGAGAGATGACAATGCCCTCGAATCGCTAGTGCAGAATTTCCAATGTGGCGTGAGCTGTGTGGCATGTAGTGTCAGCCTCCTGATTGAACCACATGTCGTTGGTGTCCATATGATCTAATTCAGGCTATAGGTCGATGATTACCAACTTCTTTTGGTTGGTTATCATCGAACTATAACTCTCGCCGTTGACAGTGATGGCCTGGCCAACGTGCGTCGTTTTCAAAGAAATATGGACCGGTTGACTCCGCCAGCCCAAAATCCACACCAAACAGTGACTTTTTCGGGATGCATTAGACGCTCTTGGGTTTCATGTGGATTACTATCGTCCCAAATTCGACAATTTCGTTTGTTGACGTACGCATTCATCCAGAAATGGGCCTCATGCCTGAAAATGACCTTAAAATGCCGGATCGGAACAACCATTTTGATAAAACAATTATATCATTTGCACGTGTTGTTAAACGCTATGTCCGTCCATGGTGATTTGGCAAAACAGACTGAATAAATGACAGCTAATTTGACAGATGTATAGCTTCAACAATATGGCCGTTATCAACTGTCAAAGTTCGGAAGTCCCTATTGGAATTATCCTTCGTAAAATAATTGATCAAAATCAGTGGGATCGTTTTCGAAAATAGCGAAAATAAAAAAAAAATTGTTACTATTGTGAGGTGCCATAAAATAACAATTTTTCGGAACCAGTTTTTTTTTTTTAAAGCAGCATATATTTATTAAAATTTACTGTTTTGTTTTTAATTTCTGGAGCAAATTTTGAGAAAAATAAGATTTTATTTTTTGGCCCAAAAATTTTGTATGACAGGTACCGTTATTTTAGTCCCTAAAAATAAAACTTAAAAAAAAAAAATTCGGGGGAATGTCTAAAAAAAACTCTATGTACCAAGTTTAAACAAAATCGACCCATCCGTTTAAGCTGTAGCCGAACAGACAGACGAACGTTTTTGCGAGACACACTTTTTTCGTCTTCCCTATCATCGTTTTGTCAAGTTTGATCAAAATCTCTTTTTTTACGAATCCATAACATCTCATATAGTAGGTACCTACCTACCTATACATATATCGCAAGTAAAAATGAGCCAAATCGGTTCAGCCGTTCTGAAGTCATGCTGTTACCAACGAACATCATATTTTTTTATAATATAGATTTTGTTCGGTATTTAGTGAGTTTTTCCGTTTATCATTAATCGACATTTTATTAATCGAGATTTAAGGCTGAATATTCATTCGGTTTTAACGAAGAGGGGTAATTTATTCCGTAAAGGATTGTTAGTCTTTGTTTTGTTCTATTTTACTATATTATACGAAATACGAATTTCAACAAATTTCAGAAGTGGGAACACACTTTGCTTAAACTTTGTATTTATATAATTTTAAGCAGATGACAGCAGGTGTATCGACAAAACGGGCTACTTTGTAAATTTTTAGTCGAGTAGGACAAATAGATCGGCCATAATATTTCCGTAAAAAAAATGAAGTATTATTTCGTTCAAAGGAGAATAATTGTGCCGACCAGTGTAATAGTAGAGACTTATCGAGGAATTGGCTCATTTTATTTTAATTATTTCTTTCTGATGTATTTTTTTGTTTCAGTACCTTATTTACGTAGTCCTGCCATAAGTTCTGTTACAAATAGAAAACACTGTAAAAAAATAACAAGTAAATATAATATATATAACCACAATATTGATTATTAAAAAAAAAAATAGTTTCACTCAAATTGGCCGCCTTTTGCTTTAACACAAGCTTTCAATCGTTGTGGCCGTTGGGTTATAGCGGCACGTACGGTTTCCATGGATATCGTAGACGATGCTCTGGTCAATACTGTTTTAACGCTTTCCAAATTTCTGTGGAGAGTTTTGCAGGCCATGTTCTATAATTCTGACTCCCGAACGGCCTATATCTGCTGCTATTAAGCCAGGAATATTGACTCTGAGCCACTCGTGCGTGGTTTTGGCTTTGTGCGCTGGAGCAGAGTCCTGTTGAAAGATCTATTTGCATCCATTGAAAAGGGTATTGGTCAAACCTTTCACAACACCCTCTAGCACATCTTCTTGGTAAACCTTTGCACCAGTTTTTACGCCTTTTTCACAAAAAATGGAGAGATGTGACACCTTGGTCAAAGACCCCCCACCAAACCACCAAAGGCATCTTTCCAGCCTAATTTTTTTTTAATTGAGGAGTTAGAATAGGATCCGTAGACCGACGATAGGCTTTCATATGGAGATCATCCCGAATCACCCTAGACATGGTTCTGGTTGATACATTGAATTCTTCGGACATGATCTTCTGCTTCCTAAGGGGATTTCGCCGAATCCGTTCTGGCACTGCTTTAACTACCGCACTCATACGGACAACGCGCGGGTGACCACTTCTTGACCTGTCATCTATTCCAGACAATTCGCCGAACCGACTGATAGCCCGATAAACGAATATTCTTGATATTCCGAGCGGTTTTAGCCACTCGAAAATTTGGCCAGCACTCTTTCCGCACTTATGCAACGCTATTACCGCGACTCTATTTTCTTTAACGCCCCACTCCATGTTAATAGTTTGCAAGCTGAAACCAAACTGACTAATATCTTTACTGATAAATGTATGTGTTCTAAAAAAAAAAAAAATTAACGGTACTATTCCCGCAATATGTTTTGAATGATCACCGAGGGAAATTGTGTAACAGAACTTATGGCAGGACTACGTATTTTAATTCTCTATACAATTTGAGAAGGGATTACTACATAATCGGTTTAAGAAAATCAGACAAATGAATTTTGACAAACACTGACAGGTCTGTTACCTACTTGTATATATTTTTTCTAGGAAAAATATTCTTCATGTTCCAATAAATGTATATTGCATAATAATTTACAACTTCCAAGTTAAAAAAAAAAATAATTGCAAACCAACAATAAAACCAGGTCGAATACCAATCGACCTATCCAATCTTCTGTACCTATAGTGAAGTAGTGGTATTCAAAATACAATTATGCTTTATATATGTAGGTTATAGACCACCCTCAGTGTTTTTCACACGCTAAAAAGCTATTCATGACCTACCTTCTGCGATCTGCGATTTGTAATAAATTATTTATGTCAAACATCAACCATTCACCTTTAAGACTACAGAATTTGCCTTCGACCCAAATGTCCACGATAGAGCTTCCTTCCTTTCCCTCGAAAACCCATTGAGGGCTCCTCCTCAACAACAACAACAAAGAAAGAAAATAAAAAAAAAAAACTACTTCATCGTTTTCTATTTTTTTTTTTTTATTCATCCGTCAAAGAATGTGTTCGTGGTCTTGGCAAACAAAATTCCATTTAGGTTAGTTCTCATAAAGTTTTCAACCATAAATGGTATATTCATGAAAACAACTTTAACACGATACCCAATGGCCATAGCCATGCGGCCTATAGATTAATTGATTCCGTCATCATACTTTGTTTGTATAAATCCTAAACCAATTTTTTGACAGGTCTGGACACATAAACTTGCTAGATTTATGACACCTTCATGACATACATACATATGTACTATGACAAGTCAACATTTTTATGAATTTCTGTCACTCCCTCCTAAAATGTGTCAAAATTTCACCCTCCATTAAGAAAATAAATAATTTGACAGATCAAACGTCATAATATAAATGAGTTCATCATTAGAAAATTTGCCCAATGGGAGAGAGATGTGTTTGTGTATGTATGAACGATGAAATCAAATGAGAAGAGTAAAGTTCTCAGATGCTCGGAACTCGGATATTAAAACTGAAACTGCGAGAGATCAAAATCGAGAAACTAAAAAGCTCTCAATTGATGGACTGTCATCAGAATCGTGTGCTCCTTTAAATAGAATGAAATATAGATGGTCGGCCTATTACGGCTGGCAATAAATCTTTTTCTATACTTAATAAGAAGGAAATCATTTTGCTCGAACTTAGAGGGTTGTGGTGACGACGAGTTGAAAAGGAGAGAATTTTTTTTTTTATATTTATTTTAGTAGATTTGTTTTCAAGATTATATTATTTAAGTTATGTGTATTATTTTATGAGATGACATTAATATTAAATGTCAAATATATTTGCTCTTAAATCAAAATCTGATTAAGTTGTTTTTATATTTATGGCCATGTTGTTATGTATTTAAGGTCATGATTTTTTTTTGTATGTATTTTTTGTTCTATTTTAAGTCATTCAAAGGCTATTAACACATTGTTTATTACCGATCGTTGTGGATACAGTTTTTATTTTTTTTTTGGCAAAAAGGAAAGTGTCTAATGGGCATTAATTTAACTTTAAACGGATTATATAAAAACAATAAACATAAAATAATAATGTTTATTCTTATTTAATAAAAAAAAAAAAAACTTGTAAAAATGTTTTAATGGCAAATAAATTAGAGATTCTATTATTTTTTCGCTTTGAGGCAAGAAAAAGATGTATGGCTTGTATCTTCTTATAGGGGTCAATGTTTGAAAATATTTTTGTTTTGGGTTCCATCACCATTGCAAACAATATTATTTTAACAAACGTTATTTAAAAAAAAAAGTTAAGAACTATTATCTATCGTTATCTCGATTTAGACACAGAAAATGTCACTACCCTGGTGCTTAGCCAGGCCTATTTACTTAACTTAAATGAATTTTAGCAACGACATTAAAGCCCAGTTTTTCGGTGGTGAGTTAAACCAGAGTTAGCTAACTCTAGAAGTAAATTAACCCACAGTGAACTCGGTGGAGAATGCATGCGGAACGACTAAACAAATTCGATGGATAAAATATCAAAAGCATCTGTTTAGTTAATCCTGAGTTAACTCGTCAAGTTTGAAGAGTTAACTCGGGTTTAACTTACTGAAAATCTGGAACGAAAAAGGTATACACAAAATCTATTACCTAATAATGGTACAAAATTTTAAACAGCCTAATTTTAAGGTATTTATATTACTTAACAATTTTCTTAATTTTTAAAATGGTCTTAGTTTTAAACTGTAGCTGGAACGCACCTAAAATAGTGACAGTTCGTGCGAAATAATAAACAAACATACCTTTTTCACATTTTTTATTGCCAAAGTGACTTGTTGTGATACTAATTAGAAGAAAAGATAGTGTATTTGTAATTTTTCTTAGCCTGGGATGAAACTTAAAATTCTTCAACATCATACTAATGCCCTGTTGCATCAAAATGCACTCAAAGTTGTTTTTGCTAAAAGGCTTTTCAAATTTATAGGTATGATAAATTAATCTGGGTTGCACCAATGTCTTTGAGAGATTTTTAAGATAAAAACTGAACGAAGAAGTTTTCACCAGGGTTGCCACTTTAAAAAAAAAATCCGAATTAAATAAAAAAAAATCCAGTAGATTTATATTTTCAAGAATCAAAAATTGATGGGTTAGGTCTTCAAATTTTTTCTCAACGTCGTCGACTGTCATTAAAAAAACGTTAAGTTTTAAAAATCTAACCAAGGAAATCTGCCTGCCTATTATAATGTTAAATGTACATACTAAGAAATATAAACTTCTGCTGAAACTAGCAACTTTATTGATTTTTCTATTTTGAAGCCCGTTTTTTAGTACCTAGGTACTAAATAAATACAAATGAACTTATATTTATATCAATTTTCAACCACTTAATACAATTTTACCTTTTGCGTGCAGATTTAATTAAAAATGTATCCATTCTTTCCACTTTTCTCACAATAAAAAACAAAAAAAAAAAACAAACTCAAATAAATAAAAACGTTGCGTTGACAGATTGGGTGTGACAGCTGTCAATTGTCATCAAAACAAAGCCGATAGCCGAAAGCTGTATGCATAAATTAAAGGGTGGGTTTCATGAAGAATGAAAATGACTGCATTCAATGACAGAATTGAAAAATTATTTTATGGATTATTTATTGAAGGATTTTTTTTCCCTTAAACCAAAAGTGCAGTAGATTTATTTTTCGAAAAAAGTGAAGTAGATATACTGCAATTGCAGCAAAGTGACAACCTTGGTTTCCACCAGTGCAAGGCAGAAAGCAGTACAAGAGTTGTCAAATACATCAAATAAACATTGCGTGCAACATACAACCCGAACCTTCAGTTCGAAGTTCGACTGCAATATCAAACAAAAACTTGGGAAAAAAGTTGTATGCAATTTTAAACTCGTTTTAAAAATTTAGGAAAATGGAACTTATGTTTATGTTAAAATTTAAACAACTAATAAAAATTTAAGAGGTTTGAGCAACTGGCCATAAATCGTCTTAATTTTTGCGCCGCATTGTCTTTCAAACGCACGCAATTATTTTACAAGTTGCTACACTTTACTATATAAAAGCTATTTGGTGAGTGTCGCCAGTAAAACGATAATTTCTATCCCCAGCAATAGAAATTCAAAAAATAAAAATTATTTAACCTTCCATAGAATTTCCATTTGTTTTGTTGGCCTGGGTGCCTATGTATACTGTTTCTTAAAATAAATATATCTATCTCAAGCTATACACAATGTGCATAACAAGGCGTTTCATTTCTCTTGACGGGACACATGGTGCCTTATCATTTTTCAACTATACCTACTTAAAACTTTGAAACATGACCTCGGCCATTCACTTAATAACTTGACTTGGCTTGGCTTGGCACACACCATGCATCGTTAAATTTGCTGTAACCTAGGCTAGAAGAGAGATAATATCCTTTTTATGTGAGAAATCTCACGCGGAAAAAATATCAGAAAAAAAATAAAAGATACTTTCTAGTAAAAAAAGATAAAATATCTGTTGGACTCACCTGTCGTATCCATATAGACAATTAATATACTAAATACCGTCGCGAAAGACAATATGCACAACGCTATCGGTAAAAGCTGGCGATACGGCGACGGTCCCAGTCGAGGATCATATTTCGTTAACTTCTTACATCCGGTTACATTGCCCGCAGCAGCAGCAGACGCAGCCACGGCCGCCGCTGCTGCTGCCGCGGCTGCACCCGCCGCTGTCATCTGACAGCACTGCGGTAGTCTTGTTGATGTTCCGTGATGTTTTGAAGGTGTCCCAACATTATTACTGCTGGATATACTGTTCCCGCTGGTCGATGTTGTTGTTGTTGTTGTTGTAGTAGTAGTTGTGTTGTTATTAATGTTACCACTTGCAGAACACGAACAATTGTGATGAAGATGATGAACGGGTGAACTAGAAGGTGTTGTCGCTGCACTGCTACTTAAATTATTCGTTGTAGCAGCAGAAGCAGCAGCAGCAGCAGTTCGATCAGGCAATGATGGTGCGGCTAATGTAGATGAATGTGATGTAAATGTTGATAATGCTGGTGAATGTGATGTGAGTTTCGATTTCGACTTCGATGGTGAATTCGATGGTGACGACGAAGACGACGTAGATGAACTCATACTACCGCCACCACCACCTCCGCCGCCACCACAACTACCATTAGAATGTGAGGTTTTTGAATGTTTTTTACTACTACTACTACTGCTACTACTATTTAAATTATTATTATTATTAGTGCTGCCACTCTGACTATGACTATTTTGGATAATGCTTGAAGCTAATGCAGGATGTGCTGAATATTCCGCCGTCATTATGTGTGATTGTTTTGTTGTTGTTTTTGTATATTTGGTTGGAGAAATTTTATAGGTATTATGCTAAAGAGGCCTTTTTTTTGTTTTGCGGAAAGGCCACTTTTGAATTCGTATTATAATCGTTGATGTTGTTGATTTTGTTTTTTTTGTTTATCAATAAGTCGTATCCTTTATTTGAAAAGGATTTCTTTGAACATTGACGGTCTCATATCCTGATCCATTTCGATTTTGCATATTTGTGCCGGTGAATTTTCATTGCTGAAATTATATAAAGATTGAAAAAAAAATGATTAGTGGTTTGATAGACAAAAAAAAAATATAAAATATAAAAATAAATAATAAGGAATGTCAAGTTTTCGCAAAGAATAAATATTGCGCCGAGTAAATTCTGTACAAAGTAAAATGAAAAGCACCACTTGGTCGGGTCGCACATAATTATGTAGGTAGGTAGTTTTTTTTTTTACGTGCGAACACACGGTGGTTATAATCAGCCTTATGGTGAGTTTCACCCGAACAATATTCCACCCGGAAAAATTGACATTTCACTTTTCGACTATTGTGAGTTTCCCCCGAAATTTCATGATCGAGAAATTTGTTCCTTATTGTGAACATTTATTTCGGGCGAAATGTAATATCATTTTCATTTCTTTCGGGCGAAACTCACAATAGCTTTTAAAATTCCGGGCGAACAAAAAATTTTAAGGTGAAATATTTTTCGGGTGAAACTCACAATAAGGCTGAATATAAATCCTATAGAGTATGGTATGCAAATTTAAAGTATAAAGTTATTCGTTTTCGCATCGTTTCGTTTTCGCTCATCGGATTAATCAAATCCAGCTAAACACGCCAAAAACAGTGACAGTTCCTGCAAAAAAAAAGTAAGCAAACATACCTTTTTCACATTTGTTATTGTCAAAGTGACATTATGAAGTAAGTATGATACTAAATTGATAAAAGAGGCATTTGGTGTTTTTAACTTGCTTGAAATGTTAAAAATATAGTTCGATGCTAAAGCCTAGTACATACTGCTGATGCGAAACGAAAAATCCCATTCAAAAATTACCATGAAATCATAAACGAAATATTTCGTTCTCCTTTTCGTATTGCAGTGCGCGCTGTCCGATGAGCGAAATTGTAATTTGGAGAAGTCTCCGCTATTTTTTCGCACCGAATTTATTGTGTGCGAAAAATTGACTGGGACTGGTATGCGAATCTCAAATAAACCAACATTTTGTCATCCTGAGGGACAAACTTCGTTATCGATTTCAACCCTTATGTAACTATCGATTTATGCCAAACTTTCGAGTATTACAAGGAACTTCTTTCAAGGAACGTATAAGAAGTTACGTGCTACACGTTATGCGTAGCTGGTATGTCTAGATACAGGTATGCATAATTTTTGAAACTTTCTTGTTTTCTACACGTTATAGGTAAATAAAATGGTGTTTGTTTAGAAACAAAACAATATTGAAATAGTTCTTTTCGTACATACAGTGAAAGATCCCTTAGCCGGACAGATATGTCCCTCAAGTTAGCACAGCAAAGTTAGCAGAACAATTTTTTTTGGTGAAATCATTAGGCGCTAATTAAAATCTAGTTAATTACCAAACAACTTGATTTAATACTCCAGTACTTTTGGTAAAAACTAAAAATATGTTTGGTCTTATATTATCGAGCTATTTATGTAAATTTAGAGCATCAACAAAAAAAATCGAAAAAAAAAATATTTTTCACGAAAAAAAATATTTTTCAGGACAAAAAATTGCAGCAAAAAAATATTTCGCATTAAAAAAAGATTTTGCACAGAAAAAAAAAAATTTTAACCAAAAAAAAATATTTTGAACCAAAAAAAAATATTTTGAACCAAAAAAAAATATTCTGCACCAAAAAAATATTTTGCACAAAAAAAATATTTTGCACAAAAAAAAAATATTTCGCACAAAAAAAATATTTTGCACAAAAAAATATTTCGCAAAATAAAAAAAATATTTTGCGAAAAAAAATAATTTGGCCAAAAAAAAAATATTTTAAAATTACTAAATTCATTTACAAATTCAACTTTTTGTATCCAAATCAATTTTAGTATTAAAAATCTCCGCTAGCTCGAATTGAGTTTTTCATTTTCAGAAAGAAAAAAGTATCATGTGAGAAAAGTATAATGTGAGAAAAGTATCATGCGTAAAAGTTTTATCTAGTAAAAGTTTTATGCAGTAAAAATTTCATGCAATAAAAGATATATGGAAATGTTTTGTTTAAAATAAGGGTTGTAATCTACAAATTGAAAAAAGTTTTGCCCGCCTAATGTTCGATTTCACAAATATTTAACAGGCTTTTAAATTTTTAAAAGACGTATTTTGTATGGAACAAACGTCATTTTAAGATTTAAAAGCCTGTTAAATAATTAAAAGGGCTTTATGAAATCGACCATAAGAGAATTAAACTTAACAAACACGGCTGATATTCTTGCCCGCGTCGCGGGTAAAAGAGTGTCTGCTTAAGGGATCATAAAATGTATGGAATTTAAATGCAACATCCACTTTCGTGAGAATTTGTCCGTTTAAGGGGATTGTCCGCTTAAGGGAGTTTTCCACAATAGGAGATTTCACTGTACCGAGCTTAAAGTATTTTTCGAGTGAATGGTTTACGTTCTTCACATAGCAAAACTATCACTTTATGAGCACTAAGCACTTTCAATTTATTAATGGATTCTCTTTTTTTTTTCAAGAAAACATCTCGCATCTTATCTTACTGTAGTTTTTAAAAAAAAAAAACAATTATGTTTTATGTATTCTTTCAAAAAAAAAAAAAAAAAAAAAATAAATTCAAACAAAAATAAACTCAGAGGGCAACACTTTATCAACAACAAGACGGATGTTTTTATTTTTTTTTTTTTTGTATTAAATTTTTTTTTCAACTACCGACTTTTATTTCTTGTGCAACTTACAACTGTACAACTGTACAACTGTACAACCTCTATACCACTCACGTTTATTATTTTTCTAAAGCAAACAAAACAAGAATACAATAAATTGACGGACAGTACGACCTGCAATTGTTTTGTATATTTTTTTTAGGTAGTCATGTAAAAGAATAGAAGAACAAAACACGCTATCAAGTTGAATCTAAATTGCATTAAATATTTTACATTCAAGGATTGTATACACAATAATATAATCAATTTAATGGATTTGTAAATGTCAAAGGACGTTTGGCAGGGAACTTTTTTTAGAATTGAACTAAATAGTTGGTTACATACATACTAAACTAATAATATTTTTTGTTTATTATTTAAAATTATACTCGTTTGGGGAATATGGATAATTTATTTATAGGTTTTGCATGAGAATACTTTTATTTATGATATTTAATAGGAAAAGGCGTAAAACAAAACACGATAGTAAAAATAAGGCAATTGTGTTTATGTTTAGCTTACATTACTCGAGTTTATTGTTCAATTTTTGTTTAACTCTTCCCTGGGGTTCCACGGAAAATACGCAATTTACATGTTTGTAAATATTTTTGGAACAAATTAAGCGATGACGCCGCTCAATGTATGTTGTTTTGTAAAACAAAGACATGAGTGTGCGCGTTCAACGTTCATCTGAATTTTCAGAATTCTGAATTTTAGGAGCTTCTGATTGGCCAGCTGTCAATGTCATCTGAATTTTCAGAACAGCTAGCCAATCAGAAGCTCCAAATAGTCAGAATTATGACAATTCTGATATGCGTTGAACGCACCCAGTGTCTTTTCATCAGCGAGGCATAAGTTCTTGTGTCAAATAGTCGCACAGTGGGCAAGGAATCCCGTAAATTTGCTATCAATTCAGACGGTAGAGCTAAGGACCTGAAATTTCGCACTTATGCTTCTGAGCCAAATATTAAGATATTTCCAAATCTACTTTTCGACTGAAACGCTTTTTTTTAATTTTGTCTAACTTTGTACAGGGTGTTTTACATAAGATGAATCAAAATGCTTTAGTGTGGGCCATTCAAGAAAAAAAAAAACAAAACATACGGGATGGGGAGGTTCTATTTCTAGTTTACGTCAGAAGGATAATATTGTGCTACATATAACCTTATTTGTAAAGTCAGAAATCTATGTTGAATCTTATTCTTAAATCAAGTTGTTTCAATTAACAGTTTTTAAAAAAATAACATAACTGAACGTACCCAATTACACAGTGCAACCGTATCGTAAGGCGCTACAAGTAACACACTACACGGAACGTTTCACTCATAAGTCAGTTTTTTTAGTTTACCCTACTGACTGCATATATTGTTTACACATCAACAAAATTTGATGATTTGCGTACGATTTCATGGCCGCTATAACCTTACAAATTTCGAGTGTTACAAGACTCTAAACTAAACTACAAGTCCCGTCTGGGTTTTGTCACGATATCGTCAATTTTATTTGCGCGTTTTATGGAAGAAATATCGAATTATAGACTTTGAATCCAGAAGTTGCTAAATATTTACATTAAAACATGGAATGGATGGAATCTGGTTGTAAATCTGAATAAGTCGAAGGTAGTGAAAGAATATAAATAACTAGGAGTCCAATTCACAAATAATTTAGGTATAGAAAGGCACCTTAAAGAAAAACGGTTAAAGGCGAAAACCGCTATTAATATATCTTGGAGAGAATGTTTTAACAACAAGAACATTGCGAATAGCAGTAAATACAAAGTTTTTGAGGCAGTATCTGAATCCATTCTTTTTATGCAGCTCAAGTGTGGGGAGGTAAAAGGTATGAAACTGTTGAAAAACGATCGTTTCGCCTTCCTCCAAGTACTCCGAACTATATGATAGTGCTCGAAACTGGTATTTCTCCAAAGTTCGGCAAAACCTTAAAACTCCAAATCGATTTTATACTAAAAGTGCTTAACATGTCAAATGATCGCCATCCTAAGAAAGCAGTTTTTCAAGCCATACAATTCAAAACAAGATGGATTAAAGACTGGTTGGAGCTGACACATGAAACGGGTGTCGAACTGGATCTCAACGAACGGAGTTCTTAGAAGGCGATTCTTTATAAGGTGATAAGTCGTCTGGATGACGACGCTAGAGAGATGTACAAGGAGGAGGCCTCAAATTTTCTGCATCGGGTAATCTATAGCAGGCTGAATCATAACCTCAACCAAAAGAATTTCTTTCGAGACGATTTTACCACAGATCAAATATCATGCATGTTTCGTTTAACGGGGGAACTCCTTAACTTAAATGTTATACCACATCGAGAAGAGTTACCAATACTTTGCCAAATTTGTAATATGTCAGAGCGGGAGGGTATTTATCAGTTTGTAGGAAGGTGCCCGGTCCTAAGGGAAACAAGAAGACACATATTGGGGAGTGACATTCTAACAGAGAGCGAAATGGACGTTACAACGCTGTTCAAATTTTGCAACACAGCACTTAATTATAGAAGCAGAATATTAGGAGAAAATTTTTAGTAAATAACTGTAACGTAATTTATTCAATATCTAGTATTTAATTCGTATTGTCAATCAGGCAGATGGCAAAGCCATGCTTTATATATCTCGAAATTCACAAATCCGCTGGCCCGGATAGTCTTCAATGCTGGCAAAACCACTGCGTAAGCTTTTCCATCTGTCCCACTCTACTGGGCTCTTTCCGAGTGGATGGAAAACAGCATTTGTCCAGCCTATCCCTAAAAAAGGCGTGTCTTCTTCCCCCCTCTAACTATCGACCGATTGCACTTACGTCCCTTCTTTCCAAGATCATGGAAACGCTGATTAATCATCAGCTTAAGAAATATCGTGAAGAACGAAAGCTTCTAAATGACCGGCAGTATATAGAGCGACCACATAATTGACATTGCCAAAAACGCTGCTAAGTGTTTAGGTTTTCTCCGTCGATGAAAGAAATTTGTCTCCCCTTGTGATCTGGCTGTGATCTACAAAGCCTTTATTTGTTCAAAACTTGAGTACAACTCAAATATTTGGGCAGGTGCTCCAAAAACCCACTTGAGCCTATTTGATAGAATACAAAAGAGAACTCTAAAAATGATAGGTGAAAGAACTATAACGGAAACATTTACATCTCTTGAGCACCATCGCAATGTTTCATGTCCATCATTATTTTACAGCTATTTCTATAAACAGTGTTCTAGTGAAATAGACAGGTGCATTCCGCCCCTTAAACAATTCATCCGTAATACTCGCGCTTCTAGGAATGCACATCAGTTTACCATTGAGCCCAACTTCGGACGTACTGTTAAGTGCAGAGATTCTTTCCTTAGTCGCACTACACGAATGTGGAATGCTCTACCCAGCCCTATTTTCCCCTCCCATTGTGATCTTCAGACATTCAAAACCAATGTGCATCGGTATCTCCTTTTCAACCCCCTCCAATCTACCTAACCGCTCGTGCTGTGTATATCATTTTAAGGGTAGTCACAACCCATTTAGTGCGCGCTTAATACAAAAAAAAAGAAGTGCAACACGGTTATAAGAAAGTCTTAAAATCCAAGAATTTTCTTTCTTATATCCGAGTTTTTCTTATATAAAAACTTCGGATATTTGAAAGAAAATTTCTTATATAAATTCAATGGACACAACGAGATATTTTTTTATGTGTAAAAAATCCTGAAAACGAAGTTGCCATGAACTATTTACATAATAGATTCAAAATAGCTTTTATCGGCCTTTAGTCCATAAAAATTGGCGTTTCGTCCAATATTTATGGACTAAAGGCCGATAAAAGCTATTTTGAATCAATAATTCAACAAGTCCAATTAAATAGTGCTAAGTCTTCTACTTGGCTGATGTATTTCAGTAGTATATAGAATTTGTATTATAAAAACCTTCATATTTACATAATAATATAAATGCACATATCTAAGTATACAAGAAAACTTCATCTAGTATATTTTCAAATATTAAAACTTTAATGAAAGTTTTGACAAATGTTTTTTGATGAAGTAATTTTCTTTTAGCAGTTCTTTTTTATTCTAAAAATTGATATTGGTACGTAAAAATGAGTTTCTTATAAGAGTGTTTTTCTTATAGGCGAGTTTCTTGTATACGATTACTTTCAAGAAAAGACACTGGGCTTTTGATTGTGTTTCTTATAAGCGAGTTTTTCTTATATGAGTGTTTCTTATATCCGTAAAATACTGTATATACATATATTTATTGTAAAAGTTTAATTGAATAGGAAATAAAAACAATCTATTCTAATCTCATCTAAATTAAAACATTTAATTTTACAATTTTTATTTTTTAATCTTTTCTGCGGAGGTCGACTGGATCGGCGAAATTCTTGCTAAATTTCAGTTAAAAAATACGGTCTCCTTTCATCTCCCATGTTATGGAAGCAGGTAGGTATATTGGAAAAAAGATGTTTCAGGAGTTAACTCGAGATTAACCTCGAAACTAGGATGATATCACACTGAAAAACTGGGACTTAATATGGGTAGTAAAATCATACCTATCCCATCAAAACTGGATTTCGTTAACTTCAAAACCGCAAACTTTCCCTTGCCGCATCTTCATCAATACCTACCTATTTCAAAGATAATTTTAAATTTAAAAACGACTTTAATTGAAGAGTACATAAGGTTTAGTAACGACTTGTACTCATTTATATTCACACAGTTTTGCCATCTTAACAAATTCTTCATTAATTTTACTTTCTTTCCTCATTATGATTCTCGGTAGATACTATAATTTCACTCAATGTCTTCCATTATTTTTAAATTTCCTAACTGAATTCTTAGAATTTCCAGAAATATCTACCACTTACTGACTGCGCCACATAATATATGTTGAATCTATAGGTATAGGTGCCTAATACAATGTTTCCAATATGCTGCTTCCAACAACCTCACAAATCACATTCATTTCATGGCTAACATTTATCCAAATCTTCAATCAAAAAAAAAAAAATTACATAAAATAAAAAAAAAAGCTTCCTTTCTGCCCGCCACCCGCCGCCGGTGAGGGTCGTCATTCAATCCAATTATGTCATTCCCATTCAATGCAATAAATTTCGACAAACAAAACTAAAACTCAAACTACACGCTATCATCGGGGCATAATCAGATTAAATCAATTCGCTGCTTTTATTGCGTGTACCGACGATTCAGCTATTCAAAGCAAAGAAATACGTATCGACTCAAAAAGATGTACTACTCTACAATAATCTACCAGAACTCAGCCAAAAAGCCTATATTTTCAGGTCATTCAACACTCTTTTTGTATATCTGTATAAAAACAACAACAATAACAACGAAGGAAGAGCAAAGAAACATCCAATTTTATGTTTGAATGTTCGGCATTCAAAGCAAAGGCGCTTCTTCCATAAATAAAATCGATCCAATCGATCGAGATTTGCTGTAGCTATAGCTATAAGGCAAGATGAACAACAACCAAAAAAAGGAGGTATACATATATCTACATTATATCTATCTATCCATCTTTTGCATGCATTCAAGCATTTTTATTTACTTTCAAAACGGAGGTGTACACGTACCTTATAACAAGCTAAATTGGAATAATCCAATATTTACACTCTACAAACGATAAACCGAAATAAATCTCTTGAGAGCAACTCCATTAAAAACGCTTATAAAGAAGTACATAAACGAAGTTGTGGAATGCAAGACGAGTATCTATCAAAATGCTGCTGCTGCTGCTGCACTGATGTTCGTGTGCAGCTTCCTTTTCCCCTCAATACCTACTCAAAAAAAAAAAACAATTAAGAAAAAAACCTGGATAGGAAGGAACAAATATAAAAAAAATTCCATCGGATCGGAACTGATCGCATTTGAAAAAAAAAAAAAAAAAAAACTAACTAAGGCAGACAAAGATTGTAAGACCGATCCTCGAATTGAGCCCAAATAGTAACGCTTATAGTCTGGGTATACTACAGTTGCAAATCAGGAGCCCATTTTTCTCTGACTGATTTCTAAGTCTGCACAAGTAGTGGTGATGGTGGCCGCCATTTTGGATTCAATTTCAATTTGAAGAGTAGAAAAAACTTGAATACAAAATTCAAATACAATTTTAGTCGCAGGTACTTAACGCTCGCTAGGCAACATTTCGACTATTTTTTAACAAAGTAAAATACACTTCAGTATTTTTTTTTTTTTGGAATTAAAGAATTTAAAAAGATCAATTTATTTAAATTGAGTAACGACTTCATCAACTTCTTAAAAATCTCTTAAAAAAGAATATATTTTCCCGGCCTCCATTTTCATTTTAATGCATTTATCGCAGATCACCCGATGGTCTTCGGCATCTTTTTTGTGCAACCCGTGGATTGCTAGAACTCTGAATCCTTTAAAGCCTAGTGCGCTGCTGACATAATACAAAAAATCCCATACACAAATGACACAACGAAATCTTTCCGTTCTGCAGTACGCTGTTCGCAAACGAAATATTGACAGTCTCCACTTTTTTCCTACAATTATTAATTGCACGGACTATTATTGTCCTTGAAAAAAAATATATGAGTTTTATTTGTGTTTGATTCTTCTTTCATTGCAACATGACTTTCTGTGATTTTTGAATCTTCAAAGATGCTGAAACTCTCCAAAATTATGTTTCCGCTGTATTTTCGTAAGCAATCTATTATTTTGTTGTATATCTACCACAGATAAATTTTGTTTCGCTTATAATTCAATTGCCGTTTCAATGATTTCAAAAATAGTGGAGAGTCTCCACTGGAGACATTCCTTCTTCGAGTATTTTCAAATAGATGGGTGTGTTTGAGGATAAGTGACAGATAAAGGAAGTGTATAGTTAGAAACGAATATATGATTTTTTTTTAAGGTGGAGATGCGTACCACTCACCTGAAAACCTAACGTACATTTTGGACTTTGGAGAGAATTTAGTATTGCAGCAAAATTTCAACGGGAGCTGCGTACCATAGACTTAAATGGAAAAATATTTCAATATTAAATCGCAATAGCTTTTCAACTTTCTCATTATGTTTACTGTCCCAAGTCTCCACAGCGTGATTTATAACTTATCCTTTCAAGTTTTTTTGGTGAGAAATTATTTCTTGATTTAAATCAACCTCAAATATAGTGAACAATGTTTTTTTTTTTAATAATATCAGGAAAAACCTTCTATGGAAAAATAAATAAGTGTACTTTTCCTTTGCAGTGCATTTTATGAATAGCACTTTTAAGTACTAAAAACGTGTAGAGTTTTTAGTGTTATTCTTACTCTTTCATCGATAGGAATCTTGATGAGATGGCACGATAAAAAGTTGGTCAAAAACAGAACATTAGAATTTTCGTCGTGGTCATAAACTTAAATTAATTAGTTTCAAAAGTTTTCGTCAAGTTTCGTTCGCCGCCGTCAGTTTACGTACTTACGTAATTTTGACAGCTATCTACATTTCTGAGAAAAATTAAAGACAGAAAGAGAAAAAGCTGAAAGTAAGTTAATCAAAAACTGCAATAAACCAGGCTTAAAGTTAGAAATTGATAGTTCTAAGGAACATTACCAAAAATACAACCCCGCATCTTAAACTATTTTAAACAATTCTTTACGACTGCGCATTGTTGATCAAGTAGTGAGCGTTTTACAAAAATCTTCTCTTGCATGACAAACATCTGCTCTTCTGTCTGCTGTCACTCCTCCTTATGCCGTTTGGTCTTTCTTCACCTCTGCCGGCCGTCGAAGACACCTCCTTTTGCCAACAAACATATTATTGTTGAAGTCGTTGTCGTCGTCATCGTTATCTTGCACATGCATTAGAACCGCTCTTTTTCGGTCGTTTTTTTTTTTTTTTTTTTTTTTTTGTATTTGAATTTCCTCATCTGCACTCGTTTTGTTGCTGTTTTTATTATTGATGTTGTTGTTGTAGTTGTTGCTGTTCTTTTGTTGTATTTCGTATGTTTGCTGGTTGCTCTGCTTCGAACGCAATGACAGGTGGTCCTCTTTGATGGGGCATTTTTTTTTTTTTTTTGGGCTCAAGATGGTTTATATATATTTTTGTAAGGTTCGTGTCTTCTATGCACTTTATGCTTATTCATAAAAATTAAATGTTAAATGGTTTAAACCTGAAGCAAGAGGAAAGACGAATACATTTTTCTTTCAAATGAATTATTATGGCGAGACTGTGTCTGTGATGGGGGGAATACAACAATGTTGTTCGTCGCATGTTTATTCTTATTTTTGTTTTTTTTTATTTTTATTTTTTATAACGCGAAATTTTAGTGGTTGAAATGGTTTTCAAAAAGAAACTTGGGGAAAGGAAAAGTTTTTTTTTTATCTTAATTAAGAAATTAATGTTTTATTTAACAAACAACAAGCATTTTGGGTAAATTATGACTTTTTCTTTGATCACAAGTTGAAATTAAAATGATTTGTAAGGTAATACTGGGAAACTTTTGAATTGTTAAGGTCTTGATTACTTGACGTTTATAACCAAATCGTAGTGTCATCTGTCATGTTTGGTCATCGGCGCGCTTCGACATACTTAGATACCTAGTTAATGATTTAAACAAAAATGTCTGATGAGGCAACTTGAAATGTTACCTCAGGTGTTGTGTTCGCTGCAGATCGTGGATATCGCAAAAGCGACTACAATGTCGAAGTACCGGTTGAAAGACGAGAATGGAACGATTTATTGCAATTCAAGTGTCTAATTTTTTTGCAAATCCTCTGATTAACCAAATATCATAAAATCTTAGTTGACTTTCAGTTGATTTTAATTTTAAATAATGTTAACTCAAGACAAAAACCCTCTAATAAAAAAATGACAGAAGTTTAAAATGAGCGAGTTATTTAACAAATACCAATTCAACTTAAATTGAAGATGGCGGTCGAGTTAGCCCCGAGTTAACTCAACAAATCTTGGTGAGTTAACTCTGAATTATAGCTTAACACATATTTCTGACAGTGTCAAAAATATATCGTTATCAAAGTATGACACTATGAAAAGGGCGATTTCGATAGTGACGCCATCTCAACTTCGATAGTGAAATAAATGTAAATTTCCAGTGTCGCACTTTGATTTCGATAGATTTTTGATAGCAAAGTCAATCATAAACTGATTCTGAGTTAATTCGTGTTTCATTCATGTGCAGGTTTAACTAACTCTGGCTTAACTCTGAGTTAACTCAGCACTGAAAAACTGACCCTTAGAGTAGGTCAGACTAAGACAACAAAAATATGGAAAACAATATAGGTATTAGGAGTTAACTCACTCTGTTTAAAGTCCGAGTTAACTCAGTCTACTGTAAAACTGGGCCTAAATGCCTTAAAGTAGACCTAACTACATGTTTGTATAAAATTGTAGGAAGCCAAATTAATTCACACACAACAAAAATGTAATGCCAAGTCGCAAACTCACAATTTGTTAACAATTTAAAAAAAAACTAGTCAGAGATAACTTGCTACTAACTCTTTTCATTTAAATTTTTAAAGGATAGTAAGCGGTAGCTACATGGTTGAAACTTTGTTTATGGCTATCGAATTCTAAATCGTCAACATTACACTCTGGTTTTCTGAACCTTAGGTCATACATGTTAAAACAAATAAAAAATAAGGACCTAATCCACCGAACCGAAGTGGTAGACTGCTGTTTTTGTATTTGACGGCCGCAAATAAATCCCTTTCTATCAAATACAAGAACAACAGCGTGCCACTCGATTTAGGTCGACTTGGACCTTATCATTATTTAATTAATGTAAGACCTTAGCATCGGAACCGGAGTGTAAGATTTGCGTTTAATTTTATTTGATAGCCAATAATTTTTCTCTGAAAAAAATTTCATTCAAATACGGATGAGGTCAACAAATCCGTTCCTAGCTCTCGGTCTAATAACTGCAATTGAAAACAAGGGTAGCAAAATTTTTGTTAAGGCCCCTATTATATGATTCTTTTTTCGATCTTTTCGTTGTTTGTGTTTTTGCTAGGTATATGTACCTACGTACTGTGACTGATAACAAGGTTCAGGATAATACTTACGCAACTCCATTCGTGATTTTGACGTTAAAACTACTTACAATTGGAATTTTTAAAGTAATAAATATTTGAATGTTTCTATTGTTACGGGTGTGACACTCATAGTCATAATTTTATAAAATAATCACACAATTATCTAAATTAATAACAAAAAAAACACAAAAATTGAGTAATCTATTAAATTGGCATGATGTCCTTTAAATAGTTTAATATAGGTATACTGACTTTAAAAAAATACGTGGTTCAGTTATAGGATTCATTTTAGCTCACTTGCGGGTGTAACCTCCGAAAACAGGTGATTTGAAAATGGGAAATCTATTGTGGTATCTCATTCTTTTAAAGAGTTTAGTAATGGGAAACAAAACTATGAAAAACTTTTAAAAAAAATTGTTTGAAATTGTTACGGGTATGACACGTTAATGTTACGAGTGTAACCAAGAAAGAGTTTTACGCATGAACAGAACATAATAAACAGGGTGTAATGATGGGAATCAAAACTAAGAAAAACTATCAAACATTTTAGTTTGAAATTGTTACGGTTGTGACACGTTAATGTTACGAATGTGACTAACAATGAGTTTTACGCATTAACAGAATATAATAAACAGGGTGTAATGATGGGAAACAAAACAGTGAAAAACTATTAAACATTTTACTTTGAAACTGTTACGGGTGTGACACGTTAATATAACGGTGTGACCAAGAACAACAAAAAAGAAGGACGATATGTAATGATGGGAAACTATTGTCATAATAGTGTAATCATTTCTCACGCAAAGACGTATGTTGAGTAGATTTTCCTAGAACCATATCCATGCACCGCAAGTTGTATATATAATATTGAAATAAAAACAACATACCTACTAAAAATTGGTGGCGCAACAGCTCGTGGTGAGCCAAAGACTTACAACTCTCAACCATTAATATGTGCTGCTCGTGTTATCAACAGGCTTGCAATTTTACGAATGGCTAAGGTGATAGGCACTTATTCATGACTAGAGACAGTTTTGGTTGGAGGATGTCAGATGTCACAACTTAGCAAGAGGCATCAGTAACAGTGACAAAAAAAATCATTTCTGTTTCTAGGTGGTAAATGGTGGGATTCGATACCCAGATCTTCAGCGAGATAGTCCTACACATACACACTGACCATTACGCCACGGACTACAAAATTAAATAAAACTTAAAAACTATTGAAAACAGAAATATTAAGTTTTGAAATGTCAAACCTGTTACAGGTGTGCCATCGACTTTATGATAAAGACTCCGGCTTAGCATAAATTTAAAATTCCATGAAATATAGATAAGATAACAATATTCATTTCACAGAACGCCACCCCCTAAATTAAACAAGTTGATAAAAAAAACCTGTTTTTGTAGTAAGAATGTTACGGGTTAGACACTTACTACTTTGTGAATCAACTACACAGAAACTTATTTTGTATCTTATAAATAACCAAATTACATTAAAATATGCTCTGAGTTAAGATAATAACTATAAGGCGTTTTCCAATCCAGGTGGAAATTGGTCGAAAGAATGACATCGGGTATTAGCGATGATATCACAGAAAAAAAATGGAGTTTGCATACAAGCTATCTATAGCAAGTATCTTACTCACGCCGGTAACACAGTTTTTCTCCGTGCTCAATGTCGTTTTTGGTTGGATTTCGAAACTGTTAAACTTGGAGTTAAAGGAGTGAAAAAGGAGTTGAGCCCCAAGAATTCTCTGCTGTTGTTGTTGCATTTAACATGGAAATTTCTGAGCCCCCCAAGTCGTTTTTTTCGACCAATTTTCTGCGAGCTTGAAAAAAACGTGTCTATAATGGAAAATAGTTAACGGCCCTAAAATTGACAAACAATGAAATTGCAAAAAAGGGGTTTATAACTTTTGGTAAAAAATAATGATCTTTGGACCGTTACTGGCTAAGTGCTTCTGAATGCAAAGTAATGACAAGTTTACGTGATGATATTTATCTCTCGGTCTCAAGAGGGATGAATATGTTGACCTCTTCTATTGTAACGAACATTCTGCTAGAAGTAACATAATCGCGTCTTTCAAGTGACCCAACAAAAATATTCTAACAATTCGTCTTTTAAGTGCATTTAGAATGTAGTCTTCACATGTGTATTTGTGTCCTTTAGCTTAAAGTCCCTTCATATTCTCTTTCTCCCAATTAATTGACTTGACATCTCAACTGTTGTACAATATATTATAAAACTTCCTGGAAATAAAGGTTAGTTAGTATGTGTACCTGGTCATTCACTGAAAAATTTCAATTTCATCACGTAGAAATTCTAAAGACTCCCTTCTGATATATGACCACACGCAATTTATTATTCTCAAACATTTCTTTAATTTTTTTTCTCGTTCCCATTGCACATTTTTAGTTTTTTTTTTTTTTTTTTTTTTCTCTAAAGAATTAATTTTTTTGCAAAAAACTATAGCCATATGGAATTTTCAAGAAAAATGTCTCCGGACGCGTTTCTCAAAAATTTAGGTACACACATTTCCATTGAACGACGTCGGCTACGATGACGAGGACGAGGACAACCGACGACGACAATATAATGATGATCATGATCCTTCTTTTTCGTTCATAAAAATAATCTTAGACCATATGCTTCACAATGGTAACTTGTCTCGAGAAAGAAAACGAATTTGTTTCGATCTCTCTGTCTTTCTGCCGTCTGGCTGATATTTTTAAATACTCATTCTGATCTTTACCACTCGACTTGGACTTAAATGGTTTACTCCAAGACTACTCATGGTGGTATAGGGTGTTAAGAGACGAAAGACGAAAAAAAAAACAGCAATGAGAGAATGTGGCATGCTGTCCGGCTGCCATTGACTCTTCTTAGTCTACCTGATGGTCTTACTTCTTATTCTTTATATACCATCAGGTAACTCCAACATCATAGCAGAGAGGACGAATACATACTTGTAGTTCCATTCTTTGGAGTTATAGTGAATATCTACCAGTTCCACCATCATCATCAGCATTGTCTTATATGTGTTCCCTTTGTAATATGGTTTCACAGAAGCGCCTCAGGCAAGGAGTTATTTGAGTGTTGCTGCTGTGCTGTGTTGTGTTGTTGGGCTGTTGCTGCAACAACATGCTTCACATACCTGAAAAAGCTGTTGTACCTGCTGCTGCTGTTGCTGCTACTTCTATACTATTGTTTTTGTTGTCATAACTTCTTTATTTTTTTTTTCTCTCTGTTTCTGTTTCTTTTTTTGTTGTTGTTTCTGTTGGCATGCCACTCAATATATAAAACGAATGATTAAAAACATTAAAAACACACATGCCAACAGTTAACAACAATAAGAGAGCAACCATCCAACCAGGTAAAACGCTATAACCAAGCCACACTGCACCGCACTGCCACTACTAGGCACTAGGTATAGAATGGCAAACTCATCCAACAACAACAACAAGAACAACAAATACAACATTAACAATGAAATTGGAAAATGGCCTGGTGTGATGATGAAAACCCATCAATCCGTGAAGTCTTCATAGTTTTTTTTTTTTTCTTGCTCTTCAAATGAAAATATGGATTCCACCTGGTGAAACTGTAACAATTGGAAAGAAATTTTCGAAGAAACAACCTTTCCCTCTTTTATTTTATTTTTAATTTTCCCAAACACACCTTGCAATTTTGTTTGTCCTTTTTTTGTTGTAGGTAGGTACCTACCTATACCTTATAACCTTGTAAATCAAAGCATCAATTTTACATCCTTTTTGTGCGAGTCTAGAATGATTTGAACAGGAACAAGTAGGTAGGTTAGGTAGCTATAAGGTATAAAACATAAATTGAATCAGTTGCAACGTTAGCTGATGCTTGATTTAGTTTTGTCGGTGATGGGAATGGCAAGTATCTATTTTTTGTTGTCAGCAAGAGCAGGTGGTGATACTTGGGCATAACCTCATTCTTTCATTCCTTGGAGGTGATAGAAAAGAAATATTTCCAGAATCATTCCCTAATCGACGAAAGTGCTCTAATGCAAGAAAAAGAAATGGCTGAAATGGAAAAACACCTAAAAATCGAGTCGAAGGAGGATGTATCCGTATCTAATGAGAATTTAACGAGAATTGCATGTGCGAGGGTTTTTTTTTTTTTTGTTGGTTGTTTCCAAAATGAAAAATTCCAACATTTATATTGTTTAGGATATATTTTGGGTGGGATAGAGATTTCTGAAAGAGGAATTAGTGTGGGAAAAAAAAAATCTGGAATACTGTTATTTATTTATGATTCAGGAATTCGGATGTACCTACAATAGATGTGAAGATTTCGATGGGATTTGTCCATTTAATGTAGCGGGACGAAATGATGAAAACGAAGGTTGCAAAAAATAAAAACAAGAAAAACCCTATTTGACATTCGACTGTAAGTAAAGATGTATATACCTACCACCTACATAGGCAAAGATATATACTAGAATTCTTGAACAATGAGATTCCCAGGATTCAGTGGAAAATATTATCTGCTAATACTTTTGGTGAAACACATTCACTAACTGAAACTTATTCAATATAGTGAAACTTCTCATTGTGGATGGTTCTGTAAAACGTAAAAGAAAAAGAAAATGGCCGTTTTCGAAAACGTCAAATCAAAGTCAATTCCACCAGCAAATGATCGTCATTTATGACGTAGGAGTATCAATCGTTAAATATTCAATCGTCCTGCTTTGCATATTGAAATGTCTTTTGATGAACGTCAAATGATTTTTTTCGCAAGCACATTTGACATTTTCAAACAAAAGCTTATCTCTCCAACCAACAGCATGTCTGTCTTTTCGTCAAGTTTTCAAAGTTGTGATTTTAGCAAACTTCATTATCTCGAACACAATATGCTAATGCAGTAAAATTTGTATCTATTTGCGTTTTTTTAACTTTTGGAGACTTTTGGAGTTTGCGTTTTTGACGCAGACCACGTTTTCGAAAACGGCTTTTACTGTCGAAATATTGGTTTTGGGCGAAAAACCTACATCAAAAACACGATTTTTCTCATACATTTTTGGTAAACCGCACAAGTTTTTGATCAAACCTCTTCTGAAAAACTAGTTGCATAATTCAGAGCTAAACCAAACAAAAGCACCATTCTCACTTTCAATTCAGATTTAAAAAAAAAATCTTAGATAAATAACCTACCTTCTGTTTTCTGATCACGAACTGCAAAAAATTAAATCAGTCTGTGTGTCCAAAAGTGGTGTAATCTACATTTTTTAATTTTTCATAGGGCAACTATTGGTTTCGAGGAAATAAATATTCCAAGGCTTTAATGGTAATGATGTAGAAGTCCAATAAAAAGTGTGTGTTTTTTTTTTCTTTTAGATACTATCCGTCAGTCTGTGCCGTCCGTCCCTATAGACTTCATGCTAAAGTCTAGAGGAGGTGAAGGTGAACGTTTTTGCTTTAAATTTGGTACAGAACATTTGTAGGAATAATGTGATTTTCCGTAGAGGAGAAATACGAATTTTAGTTTAATGTAAAAGGTAGTATAACGGACATTTTATAACTGTCAGAATTCTTATTCTGACGTCAGACTCAAATATACCTCCCAGAATATAAAACAATATTTTTTAAACTAAATATAGTATTTTCAGGTTTTGAGTAGATGATATCAACTTTTAACTGTCAAAATTCTCAAATTTCTCACAAATTTGGACAGATTTGGTCTAAAAATCATTTTAAATACAAAAATATGAAAGCAGTATCGCAAGAATTAGTTTTAATCCGTGGGGAACATTTTGGATTTACATAATTTTCTAAATTTGGTACACAACAACACAACATTTGAATCTATTTGAAACATTAATTTCACTAAATTTCTGACTTTGACTTTAAATCTTCGAATGCAAAAATAATAGGCAGTACCACTGAGCTCAGCGTCTCCAAATCATTAAGTGTACCAAATTTATTTCATTTTCGTCAAGATTTGGAGTGGAAAATAAATTTTGTATACAGGGTGATTCGCATATGGTGTGAAAAACAACTAGAGGTCGAAGATTGAGTCGAGACAAAAAAAAAATTGTATAGGAGCGTACAAGGTGTCTATTCTCCCCGTTTATAAGGGAGGGGCAATTTTCCAAAAAAAAATTGACTTAAAAAGAAAAAAAAATTAAAAAAACAACGGTAACACCTACAATCCCATGCTATACCTTTTTGTAAAACCCGAAATCTCATCTTTTATTTTATTTCTAAATAAAGTTGTTTTATTGACCGGTTTTTGAAAAATTAATTTTCATACTTAAAATTTAGAAAACAAAAATTTTTTAAATTTGTTTAAACTAATTTTGTTCAAAATTTTTTTTGTATTTTTGGTTTTAATATTCAATGCTCTTAATAATTTTTAATCATACACCAAAAACCAGATGCTATAATCTCGTCTAGTTCTTTAGAAAATTGAAAATAACAGAAATAAAATTTCCTTAAATTGACTCCAATCCGTTGCTTGAGTTGCTCTAAAGATCATATTTCCATTACCTAGGAATTAAAGTAGATTTAGTTATTTTCAATTTTCTGAAAAAGTACAAGACATTTAAGCATCCGGTTTTCTGTGTTTGATTAAAAATTTATAAGAGCATTGATTTTTGAAAACAAAAATAGTACTTAATTACGTAAAATTTTGAAGAAAAAAAATACGGTTTGAAATTTTTTTTTTCAAAATTTTGAATTTGAAGATTAATTTTTTCAAAAACTATTCACAAAAAAAACTTTTTATTAAAATAAAATAAAACAAAAAGATTTCTGGCTTTACAAAAAGGTATAGGTATACTGTTATCGTTGTTTTTTTTTAATACATATTTATTTTTTCTGTTTTAAGTAATTTTTAAGAAAATTGCTCCTCCTGGCAAAACGGGTTGAAATTGACCCTCCCATCGAATTTTTTTCTTGTTTCGACCCAAGTTACACGCTCTAGCTTTTTGTCACACCTTATACGAATCAACCTGTATAAAATGGGTTACACATATGAATAAACGTCAAAATCTTTTGGCGTGGTCATTTCAATGTAAACTCAACCAATAACCATTATTAAGTGAAACTTTCTGCATATACATATGTACATAGATACATACCTATACAAAATTATTGTTATAACTTAGCCCCAGCTCTACAAAACTTTTCTTGATCAATTGCGCTATTTATGGTATCTCAAAGCATAGCGACATATAGCGGCTGTAGTTAAAAAACTTATAAAAGAAACAAAATTATAACCTTTAAAGATTTTCAATTCAATCAGTAATTGTATATCCAAATGTCAGATTTGTGTCATTCTTAGGATACTAATTGGACCGTTAAAAAAAAAAAAAAAATATAATAAACTGGTAGTAAAACAAAACAAAAAAACAAACAAACACAAATACTAACCAGAAGAATTTAATAGAAATCCGCCCTCGCAAACGTGCATAGATTTATATTACCTACAACTGTGTCGATTATAACGTAGGATGAACTTGTTCAAAAAAAATTTTAATAAAATTGTTCAAATGACTCAATTTTTGTTAAATATATACACAGGTATATGTGTAGAAGGTAAGTATCTAATAAATAATCGAGAAGCTAGATTAGATTTAATCGTCTTATTGGTTATTTGTTAGGTAGTCATAGTGTTTTGGCTAAAGAATTTGGAATGGTTGACATTTGGATTTTTTTTTTTTGCAATTTTGAACCTATTTACATATTCGCATTCTCAGACTTAATTTTTGAATTTTGAGTTTAAACTGTCATGGAGTGTATAAATCTAATTCTAGACTAATTTGGAGTCGCTGAAAGCGAAAATGACATTCATTTTAAGATAAAATCATTTTTTTTTGCTCTACTTAAGTTTTCGGTACAAATCGAAACAAAATGTCTTAAAACAAAACTCGTTATACGGAATCTGAAAGTATCAATTCGTTTTCTGCTATACTTAATCAGTTTGGAATTTTAACAAAAATTATATTTCTCTCGTAGAAAAATGCACTCGGAAATCATTTTGGAAAAAGTGTCAGAATTTTTTGATAAATTACATCAGGAATTCGAAAAAGAATGTGAACTAGAACTTCGAAAATCACTGCAGAAAGCCTTGGGAAAAAGACCAGTCTTTTATTTGCAAACTTCCATTTTATTGATATCTATCAGTAGAATAAGTCATCTCGATTATGCTTTTGACAAGTTTCTTAAGAAAAAACTCTCTCACTAGGTATATCTCCTACATGAAATCAGCATTTTTTTTTCTGTCAATTATAGGTACTCAATCCGGCAGCTGATTCATTTCAGCCTCCTTCTCCAATTCTCTTTGTCTGGCAATCCTTATATCAAAAGTATTTGTCTGACCATTCAACCGACCAACCCTATTCCAGAATTTTCCAATCCAATATTAAATAAATGTTGCAAAGAAAAGAATTAAAACATACTTTTTCCTTCTACCGAGATTGGTTATATACATTGGCTATAGTCACATTCAAATATCCAGGATACAACCTCTCACTCCCCCCCAATCACAATTGTGTTTAGCTTTACTATACCACACAAGCTGAACTTAATTTTCTCCATTACCTATAGAAGCATAGAAATTCCTTTCAGTCTGCTCACTGTCTGAAAAATAGATATTCTTCCGGCAGATTTCCAAAATAAAATTTAAAAAAAAAAATAATAAAGAGCCAGGAAAAAGAAATTTACACACCCGGATGGATATTCTACACAAAGTGTGGAGAGATACCATCATCTCACCCTCACCCACTTCGGAGCATACTTTGGACATCGTCCTATACCCGGCAGCAAGGCAGACGATATTATGTAGCTAGATATATCACGAACATACATAACTATCTCCTTGGTTGTTTTGGCCAACAGCGAGCGCCATCATCGTTGTCTTCCTTCGTCTTCGTCGTCGTCGTCATCTTCATCAGAGCTGTCTGGCAGAAAGCTGATCCCAAGGGAGTTTCCAAAGAGCAAGCATTTTCTAGTCGTTCGGCTTCTCGTTCGCACTCTCTATATAGTGCCGGGTGATTTATTGTGAATCTTATTTTATTGCCAGTGCACGAATTCAAAAACACACACACAAAGTGCACAGGATTGTCTACTAGCAAAAGACACAAAGATTCTCACTGCCATGCCATTCGATGTGAAGAGTGGTGCTTGGCCTAAAAATCACATTCACAACAACGATGGCGTCGCGCCATGGCGCGGCGCGGCATTAACACTCCACTCAGCAAATGTCAGCGTGTGAGCTCCCATCGTCGCGTCGTTGTCGTTTTCGTTGCCGCCGCCGCCACCACTCCCCAGACAGACAGATATTTACCGAAAAACGGAAAATTGCGTGAGTTTTCCTCTTTCCTTTGTTATTGGCGCACTCTGGAATTTTTGCAGCGTGCTTATGCATTTGGAGTGGCGCTCAGTGCCGCCTCCGGATAGGCGAGAAAATTCCTTCCGAATGACTTAATTACTAAAGAATTAACCCAGTCCTTGCGCCAAGTGTAGGTATAGGTAGGTATATGAAAGTTGGGAGATATGAAGAGGAAGTCGTCACCGCACACACTTTCTCATCTATACCAGTGGCAATATTATATATGGTTCCAATGGAAAGCTATGATAGCTATAGGGATTTTATTCACGTGGTGTCATTTTGGTGCGACCTTTGGATTTAATTAAACAAATTCATGCCACGCATAGTAATAAAACCAAACAATTAGTACACACAAAAGAATGTAATTCTAAGGCCAACCTTTCGACCTTGGCTAAGGTGTAATTAATTTTTTTTGCATGAGCAATTAAAGGATATTATATAGGTATTCGTACCTATACGTTTATATATGTAGCAGGGCAAATTACAAGGACAATGCGGGTTTGGAAAAGCCGGCCTACATAATGATTTCGGAAAAGAGAAGAAATTATTTCATGTTTTTATGCAATAAGCAATAGAATGTCTGTGTTTTGAGAGTGAGATGTTCATAAAACCTTGATGGGAGGATGAGTATTTTCAGAATTTGAAGACGAGAGATTATGGGGATTTAGAGTGAGACATTTTTTATTCGTGCGAAAATCCGAAGGTATTTTTTGTTGGAAAACTTCGTGTTTTTGGAATTTGCTTTATAAAGGGTTTTCCAATAAGAGGTGTTATTTTGAATAGCCCGCTATTTCGGTAGCTGTCACTTTTGAAGCTGTCATTTTTTGACATTTGACAAGTAGCAACTACGCCATTAATAAAAATGGAACGATACACGCTTCAACAACGCATTGATATTATTAAAATTCACTGTAAAAATGGTGAAAATTTGGCAGAGACGGTTCGTTAAACTAAAACATTTTTGGGTCGTCGTGAAGCACCTTGTCGGACCGCAATACAGAAATTGGTGGACAAATTCGAGCTGTTGGGACAAGTTAGTGATGTGAAGAATAAAACCCGTGCACGTCGCTCAAGAACAACTGAGAATATTGCTGTTGTAAAAAAGTGTTGAAGAAAACCCAGGTTTGTCCATTCCTCGTCGTTCTTTGGAATTAGGTATTCCACAAACGTCATTACACCGTATTTTGCATAAAGACTTGCTTCTTAAGGCTTATAAAGTTCAGTTAACACAATAACTCAAGTCGGCTGATCATCAACAACGTCGTGTCTTTGCTGATTGGGTCCTTGAAATGAATGAAAATGATCCGGAATTTCATCGAAAAATCATCTTAACTGATGAGGCCCATTTCCACCTCGGAGGCTACGTCAACAAGCAAAACTGTCGCATCTGGGGCTCGGAAAACCCAAGAGTTATTGTTGAAAAGCCTCTCCATCCTCAACGCGTGACTGTTTGGTGCGGTTTATGGTCCGGCGGGGTCATTGGACCTTACTTTTTCGAAAATGAGGCTGGAGCAACAGTTACAATGATTTTTTATGGCCGGAATTGGATGGTATTGATCTGGACAACGTTTACTTTCAACAAGACGGCGCTACGTGCCACACAAGCAATGAAACCATCGATCTTTTACGGGAAAAGTTTCCGGACCGTGTTATCTCTCGAAGAGGTGATCACAATTGGCCACCGAAATCTTGTGATTTAACACCTTGCGACTTCTTCCTTTGGGGCCACGTGAAAGATAAGGTCTACGCCAACAGCCCAGCGTCGATTCAAGACCTCAAAGATGGAATTCGTGAGGCTATCGAAAACATAGGGCAGCCACTTTGCGATTTGGTTATGGAAAATTTCATGAAAAGGATATGGTCCTGTAAGCGTGGTCGTGGCGGCCATTTGGCTGATGTTGTGTTCCATTATTAACGGCATACCTTCCTCTTTATAATGAAATAAACATCCGATCATTTATCTCAAAAAATGCCATTTTTCTTTGAATATCAAAATAACACCTCTTATTGGAAAACCCTTTATTAGCAGACGGCAGATTGTGTAAAGTTTGACATAATAATTATAACGATAGAAGGGGGAAAGTTAGTAAGTACCTACTTAATTTATTACTTTATTATTACAAATGAAAACATTTTTAAAAATATTTGAAATATATGTGTTTCCTTTGTTACGGTTGTGACACTGATATTAAAGGTTTTATATAAAATAAAAAAACTTGAGTAATGGATGTAAATGAATTTAACAAATACGTGGTTAAGCATCTATTTCACTTGTGTTACGGGAGTGACCAAGGTGTGTCTCATTCTTTTTCAATAACTTATCTGATAAATATATCGTCAATTTAAGTTTAGCAACGAGAAACAAAACTAAAATTTAGCTGGAAATTGTAACGGGTGTGACCAGTTAATGTTACGATCGTCATACCAAGCATGAATAGAATAGAATAAACGATATATTAATGTGAAATGATTGTCACAGAATTTCAATGATTTCTCATTCGGAGTGGGAAATACCTCCTATTGGGCATTTTCACAAGCCCAGCGTAATCGAATCGGGAAAAAAGTATCAAGCCTGCTGTCAAAAATCCGAGTTTGTCAAAAGTGATATCGATATCGATATCGCAGAAATACTTTTCTATGATATGTACTTCTTTTTCGAGATTCTACTACCTATTAAGACGGGGTCTGTGATAAGGCCGATTGTTTAATGAAATTTAAAAGTGAAATAATTTCTCGCTCCAATGGGAATTTATTAATTTTATTAATTGGGTGATTTCGTCACAATTATATCCTTGCAAGGTTAATTTAAATTCCATATCTAGATATATGAAAATTCAACATGAGTTGCACAGCATAAAGATTAAGCTTTGAAATGCCAACTTGTTACGTTTGTGACATCGACTTTAAGCTTTAGGTTCGGGCTGAGGATACATTTCAAATTTATTGACATTTTGTTCAATTATAGATCACAATATTCTGCTTACATCCCCTAATTATTATATTTTTATTTAGTTATAAAACGTATTCATAATTTTGTTACGGGTGTGACACTTAATACATTATGAACCAACTAAGCACAATTTCAGTTTTTTTTTCTGGATAATCAAATTAGCAAATTATACCTTATCGTGATTTTACATAATGCAAAATATAATTAAAGGCTGTCAAATGAAATAGCAAAATTGAAAATACAAAATTCCTAACTTATGGTAACAATAAATTATTTCTGTTTCAATTTCAATTCATATTTTGTGTTGATTAGTTGACGGTCGGTTTATTAAGAATCAGCAATATGTAATCTTATATATACTTGGGCTCCTTAGAAGCTCTTTTTGCCTAACTTTAACAAAGTAGGTCCAGCCCTAAACGAGAAATAAAAAAATATAAGCAATATTAAGGTACGTGAATGTTTACCCAAAAATCGGAAACCTTGTTTTTATGAAACATGGGTTTAGTCCATTCTTGGCATGGCATTTTTATGTTAGCTTTAAAGAATCTCCTACTTATTGCGTTTCAAACAAATTTGCTACGTGATTACGAGTAAAATTTAATCATACCTACACATTTGGCTGAACGAAATGAGTGCAACTGATTTGTTAGGAAGCCACATACACAGCCGATGATACAAGAGGTTAACAAGGGTTAATAAATTTAAAACGTTTTAAAGGAGCAGTGATTTAACTAACCCTTAATTTGGTGTTTTTTTCAACTTCGAACAATTGAACTGCGCCGTGCATAACTTAACTAGATATACACGCATTAAATTAATACTCGCGCTGCTGCATGTAGCTATATGTACATGCAGATAAACCACCACCTGCTTGTTGGATCAGATTACAAGTGCCGAATTGATAAATTGAGGGAACCAAACACTATTAACCTCATCGAACCAATTCGACAGGCACTTTTCGACCATTATCGATTCGATGGCTATCAATTCAATCAACCATCGTTTGTATCGTTTGGCGGGTCGTCGCGTGCCTTCAAATTTTCTGGTTGTCTTTCTTTTTTTTTCGTTATTTAAACCACAAAAAATGTATAATTATCTGAAAGATACATGTATGTGTTGTCTATGTATGACCAACCTGGGTCAAAAACTACACGAGGTCATCAGAAAGCAGAGCAGAGTAGAGGAAGAATTATCCAAACAACCGGCGGCATGGCGCAAACAAAAATTCACTGACGACATCACATATATACTCTATACTCTCTAAAGGTGGGTGACCGTTTTATTACACCTACTTTAGGCGGCGACAGCGGCGATGGCTATTGCGTGGCGGCGGTTCACGAACGGCACAACAAACGAACAAAATAAATGCGAGTACGTTTATTACACGAAAATTCGAACCGAAAACGTAAACAAAAGGTGTGTGCGATAGTAGTTTTATATTTAAATATAAATATAGGTTTATGCAGTACCTATACGTCCGAGTATTACACCACACTCACATCTAAGTTTTATATAGGTATATTGTTCCAATGAGAACAATAAAACAGAAAACGGAAAAAACTCCCCCAGGGACAGGTGGTGCGGTAGCGGCAGAATACCTACCACCAGCCTTCGAGGTGCTGGCGGTAAAAATTGGAATAGGTCGCCAAAAACACTTGGAAGAGAAATATATCAGTTTTTTTTTTTTTTGCACACAGTTGATGGAAAATCCATAAAGATATTTGAAGTTTTTTTTTTCAATAGAGGAAGTAGGAAAAACACAAAAATAAATTACGAAAACACCGTAGAAAAACTCCAAACCAACTCACTCTGCATCAGCGTGCAACACTACAATTTTTAAGGGTTCTACATATAGTTTAACAACACGACGCAACCCACAGTGGTATAGAGTATCTTTAAATCTAGCGAAAAATCGACAGGATAAAAAGGCTGACAACACACCAGGTCAGTCAAAACCTGTTTTTCTGTCTTATGAAACAAGAATCAATTAATTCCTATATGAACCAAAACACACCAATCTTGCGAAACAAAAAAAACATGTTTTTGTTTTTATGTTTTTATGACTTGATGTCGAAAATACATGGATTTGTACATGGCCTTCGCACCCCGAATGAAAACATTTTGTTTTAAACCAGCGTCGTTGTCTATTATAACACACGTCCTTATGGCGAAACCCACAACACACACGACCAAACAAACAAAAAAACAAAGGCGAAACATAAAAATAAAGTTTTGTTGTCGTTAATTGGAACTTTGTTTTTCAGAAACATAATTGTTTGTTTGCTACTGGCGATTAAATTACTTGAAAGTTTTCATTGAAAATTTAATTTTGTTTTATCTCAACACACACCAAACGAAACAGAAAAGTAAAAGATTTTGGTTGGTTCGCTGTGTCTCGGTTTGTGTGTGTTGAAACAAAACACGTTTTCTTGTGTTTGTTTTCAGCCAAACTAGTACCTTTCCCCAAATTACTTTTGACCGAAATACGAAATGAAACTGCCATTCTTCCACTCTCGAAGTTTAACATACAAATTTCGGTGCAGGGTTAGAAGTCCAAGGATCAATGGACATATTACCCCTTTGGATAGGTTATTTCCACAAATAATTTTAAATATATTATAAAAGGGGTCTAAAATACACAATGGAGTGAATTAAAAGATAATTTAAGGTACATATTATGTGGCTGGCGATGGCCTAGCCAATTTCGAAAGTCACTCTTGCTATCCCCTTGTCAGCATCTACATGAATCTTCTAGGGCTTCATTGTTGTTTTTCCAGGCGGGAACGCTAAAGCTTTGAATCAAACGAGGAAATTCATGCGGTCTACGGAATATAACGTCGGTCAAATGTCCGCCGAAGCTTTCCTTGATGGCACGTATTCGGGAGGTTCAATTTTCGTTGAGTATGTCGCATAAATCAGGCTGAATTTGCTGTATGGCGTTTTTCTGTATGTTGACTTAGAAGGAATCCATTGTTTGAAATTTATTAGCATAGTTAAATATTCATATTAATATACCTATCCCCAAAGGAAGTCTTCAAAAGACTATGGGGCATATTCATAGTCACTTTAAAACTCCAGTTTATCTTAAACTGGGGTTTATTCAAACCCAGGGTTTATTCAAACCCAGGTCTAAGATAAACTGGAGTTTAAAAGTGACTATGAATATGCCCCATAGTCTTTTGAAGACTTCCTTTGGGGCTAGGTATATTAATATGAATATTTAACTATGCTAATAAATTTCAAACAATGGATTCCTTCAAACCCAGGTCTAAGATAAACTGGAGTTTAAAAGTGACTATGAATATGCCCCTATAAATCGAACGATCCAGACTGTCGACATCACACATCAAACATGTTCGAATGGAGGAAAAAAAATTAAAAAAAAACCGAAACTTCATTGCAAACTTTGATGAAGTATTAAAAATGGACGAGACTAGAGACACGCCAATTTATATCAGTTATAACAGTTTTTAGCCATTAAAAATGGGGGTTGCGTTAGCGAGCTTCGCGCGACTTGAAAAAAAAAAACTCCGGGTGCCTGAAGTATGTTTACCGGCGGAGGGCCTTCGCCTGCGGGGCCGCATAAAGAGTACTTTTATATACCAAAACTGTTATATTTGTCATGTCTAGAGTCACTTTCTATAAATATACATATCCGCGACTTTTTGCTATTTGATTTCAATTTTATTATCTAATATATTTTTTTTTTGTCAACATTTACATCATTATGTTCCACTGTAGTTACGTACTTTCAAACGACAGACATTTTTGACGATGGCGACAATGTTTTCGGAAGAAAAAAAAAAAGTTTATGTTTAACGAAAATGTGTCACCACACCACTATGCGTTCTCATGGCATGTGCACACGGTGAAACTGAAGTCCCTATGACAACCAAGTCCATGTTGTTGTTTCTGTTGTTAATTTATAGAAAAAGTTAGTTGCAAGAAAAATATGAAGCACTAAACGAATTAGTTTAAGAGCTTGGCTTTTATGACAGAAAACGAAGTACCTACACACAACAACAACAACAACAACAAAAACAGAAACAAGCGGTACGCGTCTTCGTTTCGGTACAAAAAACCTTAATGACTCGCTTTTCAAATAACTTTCTGATATTTCAACCTGGAGCTGTGACGCCAGTACGAAGGTATGGTACCTACCTATCTTTATGATTGTGGTGGTTTGGTTGCCCGTTAAACATTGTGAAAGGTGACGAACTTAATGGAGCTATATATTTATAATCTCATCTCGTTAATAACGAACCGAAAGTTAAAAACAATCTTAGATATATGAACATATATATCCAAAAGTTCATGTTTGATGGTTATTTTTGGGTTCACTCAAGCAAATTGAGCCGTTAGCTAAGTTAAGAGATATTTTTTGTTTTCGTACCTACAACACACAGCTTGATGATTTATAGATGCATTTTTTCGAAACAGTTTTTTTTTTTTTTTTTTAATTTTTTTGTTGATTGGATGCATAACGAGTTTTGTGAGTTATATTTGATGGGTTTTATGTGAAATTGTTCTCTGCATAATGTAGGGCACCGCAATGCATCAAATATTTCATAATATTCGCACGTACTTTTATACGACGATGAGGACAATGACGATAATTGACCTTTAAGTTTGGAGGCTATATGCACTCAAACGAAAAAAAAAAAAAAAAAAATGCTATCGAAAAGTTGGACTGAAATAAAGTTCTTATAGGTATTTAAGTAATTAGTGGATATTTTTTTGTATATACATATATGTAGGTTTGCTGGAAGAGATGGAGGAGGGTAAAGGAGATATGCACGCTTGAATATTAAAAGAGGTCACGCTAGCAAGTTTATATCAGCCGGAAGTTTATTGATATTCATTGTTTGGCCTATTTTCTGTGCTTGCCAAGAAGAGGGTTCGAAGTCGATGTGGATGTCAACGACGACGGAAGGAAGGAAGGAAGGAAAACATACACACAAGCAAAATAGGGTAGAAAAAGTAGGTTGGCTTGAGTTATTTTAGGCTACCAAAAGACGTTATCTGTGTGACAATGTTGTATTTTCGACCATTTAATGTCACTATTTATTGATTGGGAGATATAGACAGAGACACGCATTGATTTGGGCCGATGTTGGCTATAAATCGTATGGTATTTATTTATGTGTGTATAAATAACGGATTTGTAAACTTTTTAAAATATTATAACTTTTTGAATTTTTGAGGGGTGATTTAATGACAATTTTTAATAGTATAGAAGGATACTCCATCAGACAGCAGTATCAGCATATTGGATCTGAATATTGTCTGTCTGCCAAAGCCAATAGCTCAACATAATTTTGCTTACTTCACTTGCATGATAAGTGTTTATAAAGGGTGTTTGTTTTAGAGGTATAGACATTTAAGTTGGCAACACTGTTTTAACTGGCGGCCATTTTGTCAGCTGTCAAGTGATTTATTTTTAGTTTCGTTTGGCATTTCAACATGAACAGACTGATGCCCGAACAATTACGCTTCCAAATTGTGCCCAAAACAAGATTGCAGTTGATTCCAGTTTTCATAAGCGAATTTTGTTTAGCGATGAAGCTCACTTTTGGTTGAAAGGAAACGTCAATAAACAAAACTGCCGTATTTAGAGTGATGATAATCCTAAAATGTAAGTTGAGGCACCGTTACATCCACAAAAGCTGACTGTATGGTATGCTTTATGGTTTGGTGGAATAATTGGTCCGTACTTCTTTAAAAACGATGCTGGCCAGAACGTTACAGTCAATTGTGACCGCTATAGAGCCATGATTACTGACTTTTTCGTTCATCAATTGAACAACCATGATGTGCAGGAGCTGTGGTTTCAACAAGACGGCGCAACATGTCACAAAGCTCGTGCCACAGTTGATTTATTGAAGGAAACGGTTGGTAAGCGCATAGTTTCACGTTATGGATCCGTGAATCGCCCTCCAAGATCGTGCTATTTAACACCGCTTGACTATTTTGTGTGGGGATATGTGAAGTCGCTAGTCTACGCCGATAAGCCCGAAACGATTGACCACTTGGAGCACACAATTCGCCGCGTTATTGCCGATATAAGGCCACAAATGTTGGAAAAAGTCATCGAAAATTGTACCTCCAGATTAGACTACGTACGAGCCAGCCGTGGCGGTCATATGCCAAAAATCATATTTAAATTATAATGCCAGAAGATTATCTTTCGAATAAAGTAAATTTCATGTCAATTTAAAAAAAATCATCTTTGTTTAATTCCATTTCAAAGTTCTATACCTCTAAAAAAAAAACACGCTTTACTAGAACCACACAACTTTTGTTGCGTATATTAAAGAAAAATTATTGTTAGCAGAGCGAATGGTCTTTAGACTGAAAGATACTGTAGTTATGGTGCCGAAACCAACAAATGGAAAATATATTTTAAACTCTTTCCGGGTGTTGGCAATGTCGACCCTGCTACTTTGAATTCCTTCTTCAAGGAGAGACCTGTGATAGCTTAGGCACCACACAGTGGCTCGTATTGACTTTTTTTTGTTGCAAATCATAGCTTTTAAATGAATAAACATATTGCCACAATTATTTTTATTTTGAAGAAAATTTCCAAGGCCATGATAGTGGTAAGTTTCGAAAAATTTTCACAGGGTGTTTCAGAATTTGCTTCTAAAATTTGAAGTATTAGTTAAGGTGGTTAACATAATTAGTATTTAACTTAAAAAAAAGTCGAAAGTCAATTTCAGAAGTAATTTGAGTGTAATTTAAGTGAAACATTAGGGAAAAAAGAAAACAAACAAATTTGAGTGAAATATCAGGGAAAAAATCACTTTTTTTTCAATTAATTATTTTGTTTTGGATTTCTTGGGTATACCTATACAAGAGTAAAGAAGAAATATGTTAGTGGATCCCATGAGATTGCAATCATGTTAAATAGGTCTGCATTCTGTCGAATCTTTGAAACTTTGGGCTTCTTCTGGCAATTCTCCAAGTGGTAGTGACTGGTGTTTGATGATATTTTGACTATATGGTTTTTTGGAACTGCAGTACGCAGTATTATTTAAAAGTTTCTGATCTACATACAAGTGTTGATAAAATTTGCATAAAATTGTTTGAGTCGTTTTGAGAATTTGGAAAAAAGTGTTATAAACGTCATATAAATACTAAAAAAAATTCTTGCTAAAAATAATTAGAAGTACAAATGTGCAAAATTATGAAAAAAAAACCGGTCAAGCCATTAAGGGGATATATGGGAATAATTTAAAAATCAGGGGGGTCATTCCGTAATTCGATTATCGCCACACGATATCGTTTTGACAATAGCTTTGCTTCACGTAAAATCGATAATCACTATCGACTGGACGATATCGTCTTGACGATCGAAAATTTGCTCTCCGTAACTCAAAAATCGTCAAAACGTTATCGTTAAATCGTTACCGCTTGAACGATACCTATTTAGCTATCGTCTTTTTTGTTTTTCGAAACAATTTATGCATTTTATCATATGTAGGGTTTTTCAATAAGGGCGCGTATATTTTTTCGGTTGATCCTGGGTTTCGTTGACGAAAAGGCGTTGGCTGATTGTCCACTGAATTGGTCGACTCAAATTTGGGCACCAAACTTTTGATAATAGACATGGAAATACAACCATGTACACCTTAAAATGGGCGCAACGCACGTATCGTTGCCTAAAAGATTTTTATATTAAAGTTCTTTCAATTGGACGTGTCGTTCAATCGTGTAACTTGCCATGATGATTTGGCATCAGTAAATAATAAACAAAAGATTTAATAGATGTCACCGTCAAAATCTGCCCGCTGCAATTGAAAACCCTATTATTAATTATATGTAGTTTGAAGGATAGGTGGATAACCGATTTGTTTAGGCGACTTCACGTTTTGCCCGTACTTTTCTTCACTTCTTCTAAATAAAAATTGATATTTTTTGGGCGTTACTGACAAAAATAAATTACAGAATTGTCATTTATGACAATGATTGAAAAGTCAATCCTTCTCAAACTGTGATTTATAATAAACGATTGTCGAGACGATAGTGATTGTGTTACGTGAAGCAAATTGATGACGATATCGTGCACGATTATCGTTTAGACGATTATCGTTTTAAAAATTACGGAATGACCCCCCAGGCCCTATAGTTTAAGTACAAGGATTTCTCTTTGAAACAGGGGAAGTAAGAGGTAGAGATACAATTCTGAAAAAAAAGAGCATTTTTTTTAATTATTTGGAGCCAATTTAGGGGCGTCTCCATTATTTTTCAGTAAAAAACCACCCTAATGTGCATATATTATGTTCACCAAGTAAAAACAAAAAAATGTTTTTTTTACACCTTTTTCCTAGTTTTTGCACTCAAAGTTAAAAAAAAATAAATAAGGTTTTTTTCTCACCATAAAGGTTTGTCAACTTTAACTCGCTCTACAAGCCAAACAATCTAAATGAAAATTTTTTTATAATACAAATTTCGATTATTAGAGCTCCAAACATTTGTCAATTCAGAGAATGTAAATCCATTCATAATCCTCATTTCAAAATAAGACCATGTATGTACAAAAATACTCAACAAAAAAACAAGTAATTTTCTGAAAAAAACTGCCTTCCTGGTAAAACAGTCTATTAATGAAGCCCTAGAAAGTTTAACATGGATAACAAGAAGTATGGTGACTGTCGGAATTGGCAAGGACCTCACCAGTTATGTACTTTTTTTTGCCTCGAGAGACAAGTTTTTATTAGCAAGGGACTCAGGAGTATTTGACATCCTCTAGATTTTCCCTATTGAAAACATTCCAGTAGGTAGATATACGTATCTAATTCTACAATTTTGAAAAAAAACAAACAGAATTTTCATATATTTTAAGGCGGAACAAGACAGCATACTTAAAGGCGCTTAGAAAAATGCTGATGCTCCAAATGTATTTGATAAACAAAAACAACACATTTTCGATCTGTGACGTCAGTGGTCTCAAGCGGCGGAATGCGTAGTGCATACGGCTTCTAAGACTGAGCAAATCTGATATCGTGGGTTCGATCCCTATGATGGGCATGTAGAAAGTTTTTCATAATAAAATTGGATTAAAGCTCAGCACCACTAATAAGAGGAGACTGATGATAGGCGACTTGGCACCCCTTGAAACAGCTGTATCTCTAGCCGAAATAAACGAATTATAAATTAATTCGTAAACAATTGGTGGTGGCACCTTTAAGTTGTTGTTGTTGTTCAAAAATTCAAAACAGAATTTTCATATTTGTTTTCGAAAACTATTAACAGAAATAAAAAAAAAAAAAAAAAAAAAAAAAAGCTCTTTAAATCCAGAAATCTCACCATAACTTCAAAACTGCTGCTGTACAGGACCATGGTCCTGTCAGTACTCACACATGGATCCGAGACTTGGGTGCTTAGCAAAAGGCACTCCGACTTTTTAGCCGCGTTCGAGAGAAAAGTCTTAAGGAGAATTGTTGGCCCCATATGTGAGGATCGACGATTCCGGAGACGTTACAATCATGAATTGTACGCAATCTACCTTGAAGCAGATATCGTGACAAAAATTAAACTCGGTAGACTCCAGTGGGCAGGGCACCTACCTCGCATGAGCGAAGAGGAACCTGCTCGGAAAGTTCTTTGTGGTACATTCTATGGTAGACGACAGCGTGGTAGACCATGCTTGCGCTGGAGAGATGGCGTAGACCAGGACGCCCGGAGCCTTGGGGTGCGCAACTGGATGGCGGCGGCTCGAGACCGGGATGGGTGGAGAGACTTGTTGAAGGAGGCCAGGACCGGACCCCGGTTGTCGAGCCGACGATGATGATGATGATTATTTTAGAAAATAATTTGACGTCTAATGTCAATTTGACTGACATTTGTGAGTTGACACGACATTTTGAAATGGAAACGACAAGATTTAAATGGGATTACCAGTCGGAAACATCTGAATTCAACTGGATTCAGATAAACAATACAAATATCGTTGTCTGTTTGTCACGTCTGTTGCATGATTGAAAATAAAATTATTACCGAAATAAAGCCACAGACAAAAATTGTGAGTTAAGTGTAAATTTGAAGCAATATAAAAATAAGTTGTGACTCCAGAAATCCAAATTATTACAGTTTTGTTAATAAAACTACTGTTTATGAAGCCTCGGGAACGCCAGGGCCCTCCGCTGGTGGGGAAACTTCGGACACTTAGTTTTTTTGTTTTAAGTCGATGGAAGCGGTTTAATGCACACGTATTTGTAATGGCGAAAAAATGTTATTAATTAGCATTTCTCTAGTCTCGTCCCCAAAAATAACTCACACATATTTGGCTTAATTTTATGTCACGTCTATAAAACTTGAAAACATGTAAATGCTCCATTCACTTTTCTTGTTTTCTACTTAAACTTAATGAGTTTATGACATAACAACACGTCTGTTTTTGACATCAGGAAAATTATTAGTTGTTTTTTTTTTTTTTGCTTTACGAACCCAATTAAGGGAAATTCAATAACTTTTATTTATTCAATGACATGCTGTGCTGATAAGGAAAAATTAAAGTCATAATTTTCCTGAACAGTCAGTCTGAATGTATAGTTTGTTAAACAATTTAATTTATTTACCAATATCGTCGTCGTCGTCGTCGTCGTCGATGTCTCATGGGAATTTCATGTTGCGGTTAAGATACGACAGCAATAACGTTGACCTTATTCCCAAGAGTCATATACATTATATATATTTACATAAGTAAGTATCCGAAAGAAGGAAATGATAAAACCTCCAAGAAATACCTGATCGACTAATCATTTCAAATTGATTGTCATTCACGATTCAATTCCTCTATATTTACACACCATTGCGATGACGTTTCTAATTTTTTTTTTTTATTTTTCTAGAACCAACAATATTTTTCTTCACTTTGCTTACTAATTTTAAATGCAAACAACTTCTTATGTTGCTAATTAAATACCCATTTAGAATAATTTTTTTATTTTTTTTAATGTAAACACAATCAGTGGAAAATTAATTATCTCAACTTTTCTCATTCATTCAGAAATAATTTAAACAACAATAACTCTGCTGGTACAGATGAAATAAAAGCCGAGCTACAAAAACAAAAAAAAAATCCACTTGTCGAATCAGGTGCTGCTAATAAGTAAATAAAATCTTTTTTTTTTTTGTATTCTTTTTTGTTATTTTTATGTTTTATTTTCTCTATTTTCTTTCTCTGATTCATCAAAAGCATTTCATATATTTTGATTTGAACAAAAAGGGAACTGAAAAAATTAGCTTATTTTAAATATACATAGACATACCTACATTTCTAAATAGTAGGTATAAATTATTTTATTAAAATATATGTAAAAGATTAACGAAGTTCAAATCTAAAATTGTTTATATTCAATATTTCGATAAAGATCAAAATTAATATTCTGTGAAACAAGTTGTTTGATGGACAACAAAGCCACGCATATTACGTCACCGTTAATTTGATTAATATTTTGCTTTGGTCAGGCAAAAACCACGCAAAAATTCATAAAGGTGAAGATTGTTGTTTTTTTTTTTTTTTTTGTATCTTATTTAAGTTGAAGATAATTTTTTTTTTGGTTTTGTTTTTATATTATTTGTATGTTCGCGCCGGTAAAACTGAGAGAGGAACTGACGTAAGACAAAAATACTTAGGCCAATTGAAATGTTAACGATGAGGTTTAGCCCACTACGCGAACAGAACATGTGTACTGTGTCCGGTGTTAAGTCGTTCAATGCTTGCGATACTGTGCAGATTCAAGTTTGACTGCAACAAGAAACATACCATGCTTATTTATGGGGTATTTTTGGTCAGAGAGTGGCTTGACTCGCATCAACTATCAACAAAAGTCTATCCGACCACAGGATTTGTAAAGAGGGTTTTCATTTGATACCCAAAACACAGAAATCCCTTATGGGATAGGTATACTTAACCAAGAATTCAACCGGAAAAGTGCAATTTCTAAAACTTGTACGGCCAAGTGGTTTAGTTAATAATTCAAATAAAGCTATTATGGTGTATTGTATATCCTCTTTTTTCAACAGTCGCGTTGAGGTAGGTAACGTCGGTCGCTTTCTGGATAATTTCTTTTCCAAAATTTCAGCAGCGCAGATATAAAAAAAGTAATCACTCTCACCAATCGCTGTTTTTTTCGGGATAAACAATAATTTAATTAGTATCTCTGCTCTCTCTCAGACAACCAAGGAGACTCTACACAAAACTCTATCCTTCACGGTCCTGCTGTATGGGGCAGGAGCATGAAAACTAGCATGGTTGCTTTCAGAGCGATGTTCATCGTGTAATGTTTGGTGCAGTATGTATCATGGGTATAGTTTACAGTGGGGTAATGATCAGTGGGTTCGCCGCAGTTCTAGGGATCGAATCTCAACCTTTTCCACCTAAACGAATTTTTTTCAGCGGTACTGATGTGAGGAAGTGGCAAATCCTGAAAAATTATACCTTGTAATGTAACGAAAAGAGGCTCTTCGGATGCGGTAGAAAATTGTAGGTCCCCTCCATTACTGCTCACTAACAACATACACGGCTGAGAAGGCTGGGATCTTCGACACGTTTTGCGTATGGACAACGAACGATAAATCCCCGACGCGACGACCCTTCGAATTTATATCCATTATGGACTACGGAGCAGAGGAAAGCTACACTTTAGGGGCGACTTCAACCAACTTAGTGTGCGTAACTATCGAAGCAGCTATAGCTAGGACCGGGCTGGCTGGATACACCTCCAGGGTGCAAGCGCCGTCTTAGTGAAAAAAAAAATTAAAAATGCTCTTTTATATCTCAATGCTTCGTCATCATCACTTTTTGCTTGCCAACCACACTGTCCCCATCCGGCACTACGCAAATTGTCAGTATATATACATATCTCATAATTACAAAACAACCAAATGTGGCGGAGGAGTAAACATACATACATACATATATCTGAATAGTTGTTGTAGGTACTCGGTGCGATGAGCGGCACGGTAAACACATTGTCATTCAGTCCATTCATAAAAATGAAAAAGTTTTCTCAATTCCACTTGATTGGGGCTTCCCGCCGCGTCGTCGGTCGGTCGTTGATCGTCGCAGTCACCACTCACCACACAAGACCTCTATTAAAGCATCTTTTTCATTATATTTTGTATCGCCTTCGTCTCCATCTCACACATGTCTTTGTATTGTATTGTGTCCACACGTTCCCAACTGTGTCTATATAATATTATTATCTTTATGTTGTTTACCCCCTTCAAAGAAATTAGTTTGAACAACTTTTGTGCAAAATAAATAATTTGTTTTCCAATTTCTCGATTAGAATGCCAACCATCAGCACAGCAGCACATTCATATGAATCAATGAAAATATGAACTTAAAGTTTTCTGTAGATATAGTATCTACATAGATATATTGAAGACCTCGAACAGCTCGAAGAAGGGTTGGAGTGGGGTTGATGAGCAGGCGGCAGTATGTATATATTCTTATTCATCCACTCAGAAGAATATCATTTATAATGGACGCTAATTGAATTAATTTGACGATTTTTATGATAATTTCAAGTAAAATTTTTGCCAATTTATTTTTTTTTGTCTTGTTTGTCGTTGTTGAATGTTTATATTTTTTTTTTTGAAACAACTGTTGCTGTCAGCATTGAGAAATATGTATCAAACTTGATGATGACAAAATCAAAAATTGACATGAGATACATTTTAATATTTAATTCCATGTTACTCATCTCATTAAGTTTATTTTCTTCTTATTCTTAATTCAAGTGTCCTTCGTGTGTTGTTTGCCATAAATGCACTTCAGCTGCTTAGATCCAAACGACAAAGTGTGAATCCAATTACTCGACGGGGGTATAGTAGCAAAAAGCAACATCCGAATAAGTAAAGTGGCCAATTTATCTAAATTTCTCTAGAACTCATCTCATTTCCGAGAGAAAATACATATCAATGTGTATGACGTTGAATGAGTCGCCGCCATACAACACGGGACCAATTATCCAATTTGCCAAAATGTGTCGCATGTAGCATAAATCAAAAATAATTTTTTTTTCTTTTTAACACTCCGCCTAGCAATTTTGCGAACAACTTGTCACGATGAATTCGCCGCGCACGATTGCTGCAAAGTACGTTTTCGCACACAAAATATTATTTCATGGGATTAATGGATTTGCCAAAAATCTGACAGCTTTTACTTGAAAATGTTATGCGCTTTGCGGAATGATTTAGGAATTTCAGTTTAATCTGACAGAGCATGTAGGTTTCGATTTGCATTTATTAATGGATTCGATTTGTGTGTTTGTTGTTGTTGTTTTTGTTTTTTTTCTGAAATTTGATATGAAAATAATTTTTGTTGTTTTATGATATTGACAGCAACTCTTTAACAGTGAGGTCCATATTGGAATTTAATTGGAGACATTAATTTGGTTATTAACATCATTGACCGGGGAGTGTTTTTATTTTTTTTCTGTTGATTGAATCATCCAGAAAGGTGTTAAGAATACAGATTATTTCGAACAAACTTGACGCTTGTTTCAGAGCAAGTTTTTGTACATAAGTAGGTGTGGCAACAAAAGGTATTGGTGATATAAGATGATTTTATAATCGAAACTCTTTAAACTGCACTGATAGAAAATCAGTTAAGTGGAAGACATTTTTATTATTGATTAAAAATAACTTTGCAATTCCTTTGGATTTCAAATATTATCGATTCAAAGCAGCTTTCTACGGCTGTAACTCCAGACAAAAATGTGTCATTTCATCCCAGTGGTCCATTCAGTTGGAAGAACAATTTAATTTTTTTAAAGAAACACAAAATTAAGGTAAATTTATTTCTCAAAATTTAAAATGCATAAAGCCATATTTGCTTTGCAGAAACTTTTACGACTTATGTCCTACGGTGGAAAAAAATAAATGGCAGCAGAGTAACAACAACAGAACATGAAAAGATTCTGTTTTGCCTACAAGCTTGATTAGCAAAATAATGGAATTTGCAAAGTACCTTCATACATACATATGTGTGAAACATCACACAATTAGTTAGGCTTTCGGGCATTTCGCATGTTTGAAATGAGACTACACTTCCAATTTGCCGCTTTTTCCATTTTAGTTTCACTCCGCATCCAAAAGTCCAAAAGTTTTCTGGTGGTTGTTCGAAGTAAATCTGTGAAATCCCAATGTGAATTACCTACATAGACTAACGGCTTCAGACGTAAATTGGTCAAAATAAAAGAACATACGCACTTGTACCTCCAAGATCCTTTTCTACGCATATGTGGAAATTCAACGCAAAGAATGTTTTTCGAAATCATGAAGCTATCCAAAGAATCTCTTTATCATAATTTAAATCCTTCCATACATTCTTAAAATCTAGAACAACAATTGAAACTTCAAATAGGTTTTTAGTTCTTTTATTGATTTATTTCTCTAAAAGTCTAATCACTTTATCACACATCTTTTACAGACAATAACTTCTCACGAACACGTGGTTAAGGAAAAATTTAAAACGAACAAATCACACCAAACATGTCAAAACAATCCAATGGTGGAAGATTGGTCGAAACACAATTTTGTGATTGTTGAAAACATTCTGCAAAACACGAAGCATGTATGAACCAAAGTGATCCCAAGCAAATAAAGTTGGGTCCATGTCCATAATTTAAGTATTTGTCATCGCATGTCTACAACTTCGACCATATTCAACAAAATTATCAGTCAAATTTATAACTGTTATTAAAGGGAATACTTCATAAAAGTTTGAGAATCTTTGCGATACACTATTCATTCAACTCATTCAACTACATACTTAAAAAATCAATTTAATATCAGGTTCCATTTCAAGCAGACCTTTTTTAAACATGCAACATTAAAAAAAAAAAACAAAAACAAAAACATTTCCAACTGTGTAAGACTTCTATGTAGGTCTTGTTTTCTCAAAATTCTGCATCTTTCCGATTTAAAGTTTCGAATTTCTTCAATTTCTTCTTTGGAGCTTTGGAACAAACTCTATTACTATTCTTTTACTTCTTTGCGTGAGAAAGAAGTTTTCCCAATTTGCATTTCTATTAGGCGAACTTTAATTTTTATAACTAATAAACCTATGGTTATATGTATATATCCATTTAGCTATAGCTGAGGGCAACCCATAAAACAACAATAAATTCCGTCTGACAGTTCCTAGTCGAAACAAAACGAATTCACAATCGTATATCTTTTGCGGGCCAAGTTTTTTTTTTTATTTTCAGCTGAATTGCTTTTGAGGTCTATTTCTACCTACATTTCACCTGATGGGCGATGTGGCATAGAAGTAGCAAGTTGGTGTGTGCATGAGGCACACGCGTTTGGCCAAAACCGCAAACGATAAGATTTGTATCCGAACTCTGAACTATAACAACTTTTTCATGTCCATTTGTTACGAGTGGAGTTCCAACTTAAGCTAGTTTTTCTCTACAGCAATCAATTCCTGGACTGTTTCTCTCTCTCTCTCTTAGTTGGACAGTGGACATAGTGAGAGGAGGGTGCAAAAGCAAACCCTTCTTCAAGCCTGAAACTCACCCTCTTTATGCGGGTCTGCGGTTTTTCTTCCACGAACAACACACAGCCCAAATGCGAAGTTCTTTTTTCCGAGTGCTTTTCTGTCGTAAATTAACTAGTACCGCAATAAACATGGTAATGCATTTGTAAAAGGAAAAAAAAAATACTCGACTACTCGGAGTATGGAAGTAGAAGTTAAAAACTCTTTCTGTCTTTTGTTGTTACGCCAGAGCCCGCTTAATGACTTGCAAAGCCGCCTCGGATATGCGGCAATTTCTGTGTGAAGGCAACAGCAGCAGCAGAAGCAGTAGAAACCATCAGCGGGTGGGCGCTTGTCCAAAAGTGATTCAGAAAATCACGAAACGATACTTATTTTGCATTTTATGGATTTTTTAGCCTCTCTTCCAAGTATTGTTTGTTTTTGTTGTTTTCCGTTCTAAATGCAAATTTCCAGTTGTTGGTTCAGTACACAAAAAAAAAGTTAATTTTTTGGCCAAAATGCAAAGAAGGTAATTAGTCACTTGGAGGGTGCTTTATATTATCGTCTCAGGAAGGAAATTCTTTGAATGTTTAAGGCACTTTTAAACCTTTAGATATACAGAAAGTCTGTGAGGTGGATCTTTGGAAGTCGTTTGTTGGAATTAAATTGATTAGAGAGATGGTGAAATCGCATGTTAAGGCTCAATTAACTGATGACATTATGTTTTCTTTTTGGGAACCAGTTGAAATTTATTACACAAATGGGTTTGAACCATGAGGAAGGAGTTGTTTCTTGTTCAGATCACAGACGACTGTTGCCAGAAAATCCAAATGCAAAGAAGTTCTATAATATATCTTCTATTGTAAATGTGAATGAAATCATTGGAGAGATTGGATTAAATTGGCAAAAAGTCAATTTTATATTTGCTATATATTTACTTTACAAACGATGAAATCTTCGCTGAACTATAATTTTCCAGCATGGACACACAAGTGACTTGTTTTGCTTTCAGATTTTTTTTCACTGTGGAAAGAAACTATCATTGTTAAGTTACAGCCTTTTGAACTATGCCAAAGAAGTATTTCCAAATGACAAAAGATGCTTTCAGGAGGCATATATCTATAAAATGCAGTAGTTTGGCGTTGGATACTTATAGCGCTGCTTACAAACACATTTTGTATGGAATTTGTAAAAATAAATATTTATTCTTTTGCATGTAAATAGGAAGTCACCTAATTTTTCCATCATATTATATTTTTCCAATCAAATAAATATCGATTCGTGGGAAGAGCATTTCTAAAGGATTTTATGCAGAAATAAGTTTTATGACGACATTTGATAACCGAATCCGTCGACGGGACTCAGACTCACTTGTGCGATCACTCACTCTTTATCTCAATAGAGATCTTAAGCAAATAAAAACAATAGGTATATCCCTCTCTCGTTTATTCAAAAACATCAAAGTCAGAGCGCTCAGAACTTAGGTAGGTAGGTAGGTAGAGATGGCGGCCCAGAGCAAACTCGCTCCGTGACCCAATTTGCGCTAGAGTGCGCCGTTTTGACACCATAACTCGTATTGACCTGTTGGGTGAAAAGCGGTTTTATTTTTATTTTTGAAGGGTGAGGTGAAGGAATTAAGGTCGAAGCTTGACCTAGATCCATTTTGTCGCGTTGAGAAAAGCAATCAAATCTTTGATCTTTATCTCAGAAAGTTCGTGTAGATCTTCAAGAAAAGCATTTCCAAAAGATTTCGCTCTCGATCTGGCCAGAGCAGGGCATTTACAGAGGAAGTGGGTCACTGTTTCCTTCTCCTGATGGTCCCCACAACTGTTCTCCTATAGGCCAGTGGCCAGAACATGTCGCAACAACCCTGGCTATGTCTCGCCTGGGCCTAAAAATCAGATCAGTTGTTCTAGATTTATTATAGATGGGCCATATCTTTCTGGATATGACGCAGTTTGTTAAACTTTCCCACCTGCGATTGGATAAGCGCTCAGAGCTTAGAATAGTGGTTTTTTTTTTCTTCAGAAAATGACCGCAACTTGTTCAGAGCGTGTTCTACGAGATCAAAAGAAAATAACCGAACAGTCTAAGCATAAGCCGAGCACCAAAAAGAACACAATTATAGAAGGATAAATAGATAAAAACAAATTGAAATGGCGAACAAGAACTGTTCTTATGTCTTTTTTTTTAAACAACTCGCAGATCGATCTGAACATGTTTGTTGAGAAAAAAGAACATTTATACAGAAAAATAATAAAATGTGTGAGTGCTGGGACTCACGGTTAATATGTGTAAACATCAACGTGCGCGGATCCAAAACGGACTTGTTTTTGCTTGAAGGGGATCTTAAGATTTTTTTCACTGAACGCACCCATCCTAGTATGCAGATCGTAACGTTGCACACCGTAACGTTGCACGACGTAACGTTGCACACGAACGTTCACGTTTTTTTTCACTCTACCGCCAGCATAGATGTTTACACATCAAAAATAAAAATGCCGGATGAAGGCTAGTAAGTGTTTCAAAAATAAACCAGAGCGATTAGAAAACGGTCGGTTCTCAGCATGGTAAGAACACATGGTATGATATTCAAATTTGAAATTTTCGTTCGTTTCGCGCCTCTGCGTCACTTGACGACAAAAGCGCTTACAGAAAAAAAGAGATACAAAAACGAATGTGAAGTGAATTACGTCACGCGGTGACAATATGCGTTAGAGAGATAGGATAACAACATGAACAATATCATACCATGTATTCTTGGTTATTTGGCTCACAGGACCCTCAGAGTATGCTCGGGCTGAAACCCTTTGAACATGACAAAATGACAGTTCTTCTTGTGAAGGAGGAAGAAAAGGTGCAGAATTTGTAAATAGAATCGAAGTCAGAAGAATCCAAGTATATGGCATTTGTTGTTTAGCAGATTTCAAAATTATAACGATACGCAAACTTCAGAATCAAGTTGGGTGTGTTCGACTGTTCTATTCTTCATCAAATCAATTTTTTTGACAGTTCGCATTCAATATTGGAAAAATTCTATCTTCGTTGTTTTCTGTTTAACATACTTAAGCCCCCGTTGCAAAAACCACACTTACCTGAATGATTGCTACTCATGTCCCCCAATTGGACACTTAAATACCCCTTATTTAAGTTGTTAAACGGATGTGTCCCAGATCTCAATCTTCTAGCGTACTGTCAAGTATAGAGATTCTTTTGTTAGCCGCGCAACACGAATGTGGAATGCTTTACTGGCTCTATTTTTCCCTTCCATTTTGATGAACTTCAAAAACAATGTACATCGTTATTTCCTTTTAAATCCTTCAATATTTATCTTTTTAAAGGTATTTCAGACCACTGTAGTGTGCGACAAAATAAAATTAAATTATAAGTCAACTGATGAGTCCAAGTGAGATCGCCAGGACGAAACGCAAATTTGTATGGACTAAAGGCAGGTAAAAGCTATTCTGAACCAATAATTCAACAAATCCAATTAAATATTCTAAGTCTTCTACTTGGCTGATGTATTTCAGTAAGAGGTATAAAGAATTTGTATTATAAGAACCTTTATAAATAAAATTAATAAGCTTTTCTGAAAAAACCTGAGCTAAACGTGCTATTATGAGGTCGGATTCGAATGAGTCGAGATAAATGAGGTAAAATTTATTTTTTCATCAAAAAGTATTAAAAAGTGTTTTTTTTTTAAGAATATGGACATGCAAATGCTGCCGTCTACCTACCGGAAGTGACGCGAATATAACTTATTTTAAATATACTGACTTTTTTTTAATGTTTTCTTTACATTTTTTTTTTTTGATCAAATTAGGTCTTTTTAAAAAATATATTTAAATAAGAGAAAAACGTTCACATTTGAATACCTACAAAACATTAAAACGGCTTCAATGTATGAATCATTTACGAATTTCATCAATTTCTTTCGACTTGTGGGTGTAAGTCATTCAATTTCTCTTGTAATTGATCAAACGTTACCTTAACAATCCTCAAATCAGTGCAATCCCCCAATGAATCATATAATTTTAAATAGAAAAAACCCGCTGATGTATCGCTACAAAACTTGTCTGTTTATCAAAAAAAAAAAAGTTTATAGGAAGAAACTTCCTGTACTTGTGAGAGATCTGAAAAAGCTTGTGGGATGCAGAAGTTTCCGTTGATCGTTGATCATAAATATCCGTGAGTCTTAACAAAGATTTTTGTTTATTCAATCCAACGAAGCACCCCAGGATATATTTGTTTTTGAATTTTATAAAATGTGAAACGACCACAAGAACGCCTTATGATTTTTTTTTTGTCTAGGAATTATTGAATACAAATTTCCATCTACCGCACAATTTAATGCAACCCCTAGGAATCTACCAAAAGGCATTGGCTGGTAGGTAGTGAAGCAGCAGTAGCAACAGCAATTGGATAATTGCAAATTTTGCCCCTATTCATCGAAGCAAAGAGGAAAGGAAAGCACTCTCCGTCGCCGTTGTCGTCTTTAGCAACAAACGACGACCACTTTTTAGGGACTCTTCCTTTTGCTTCACGACTGCTATGACTGCGACTACTCCTAATGCTTCTGCCACTGTCCAGCGTTCTTGTTTTTTTTATTTTGCTTTTTCATTCTCATTTCGATTGTTCCCTAAAAAAAAAACAAGGAACTGAACATTTCTGTTTATCCAGCTGCCAGGTGAAGCCAGTCAGCCATCCATTTAGTGTGAAGCTTCAATTTTTATTCTTTTCAATAATTTTTGTGTAAATTTACCTTTTGAATTATGAGAAGACCAAAACCAAGATGTTGATGATGATGACGATGGTGGTGGTGGAATTTTCTTGCTTCTGTTTCTGCTGCTGCCTCTGCTAGATACTTGGGCTGCGAGGTGTGCTTCGTAGTTTCGTGAACTTCCACTTTTTTTCTAAATTTAATTTTTTTTTAGCACTTCTCGACTTTGTTGTGTGAATTATTCCAAAAATTGATGGAAAATAAAACGAAAAAATAAATTCACTTGCACAACATAGATCAGCAGAACATGAAGACGACGAAGAAGAAAAGGGAGAAGAGAAAAAGAATGGAAAATACACTTTTCACGGAATTCTTAAATTTTTATAAATTTTTCTATCTTTGCGTTGAGAAAAAAATTTTCTTTTTTTTTTAATTTTTGCTTTGTGAAAATTAATGCACTTTTGTTGAGATTTCTGTTGTTTTTATGTTGTCGTCGTCGTTGCGCGGCAAGGGGAATGGTAATTCGATATTTCTTTACTATTTCCACTCAAAAATAATTTAAGGCACACGAGGAAAACTAAACTGTAAACTTTTGTGTTTAAATTAACAACATTTTCTTCGAGATGAATAACTTTTTGTTGGTTTTTTTCCCTGTTTGTTCTTCGTTCGTTTCTTTTTTTCTTCTTCCAAATAATACACGCACTATAAACTGAGTTGAAATAATCAAGATGAAGGATCGGCGGCACAACACCCACAAAAGTTCAACTATACGGATTTATTGAAAAATATTTCGTTATTTAAACGCGGAATTTGAATTATTTTAAATTATTTGATCGAAAAATTGTTCGGGAGAGTCTGTATTATAAATGAATTTATAATCGAAAAAGTGGTGCTGCGCTGCATGAAAGGTGAACGCTACAAATGGTGGACTTTTGGGAATTTGATTTTTGACAAAAGAATACGAGAAAACCAACCAACAAGCAAAATGACACTGGAAAAGGGAATGGTTTTTGTTGAGTTCGTTGACTGGAAGAATTGAAGGTGCGATTTTTATATGGATAAGAAGTTGATAGGGTAGTAATGTAGATAAGGTAGGAAGTGCCCTTTCACACGAAGAAACAAATTTCTCAAGATTTGTTGATGTTTTCAATTATATTACGCTTAAAGGCTGTCCCAAACCAACGCGAAACATTCGCGCGAATATGCGACGACTGAATAATGTTCGAAGATTCGCATCGCGCCAGTGTGGGTGCTCCCATTAATCTCCATGTAATTAAATTAAGACAGGCGGAAGTTTCGTTGTCGCGCCGAATGTTTCGCGTTGGTTTGGGAGAGCCTTAAATCTATTGTAGCTTCGACAGGGGGAAACAAAAGCGTATGAGGATTTCTGTGGTTTCCTTTTGACCGGACTGATTTTGTTAAACCTCTTACTTTTTAGCGTTCTCTCATAAAACTCAGTTCCTTCGTGTGAAAAAGGACTAAGGTGCCAGTTATAGCTTTCATTGAAAACTTTAATGACTAATTTTGGTACCTTTATAAAGTGAAATCAGTAATTATATTGATGCAAAAATGAAGCTGACGGCTTAAATTATAATTTTTGTGAAAAAAAAATTTAATCGGGCCCAAACTTCACCATGAAATGACGATTAAATTTTCAATGGTCATTGATAAGGTAGTTCATTCATTGAAATAATAAAAGTCATTTTATGTGGACGGCTGGTCCAAAATGAAATTTTTTTTTGGCAAATATTAATATTTAAGTCACTATTTATCATATAAGCATAAAAATAATTACTAATTTTGCCTTTTAAGTGCCTCAAAACCAATCATTAAAATTTTCAATGATGAGTTTCAATGATAGCTATTATATTGGCGCCTAAAAAAAAATCACAGTAGGCGTGATTTTTTTTAATTAAGGAAAATTCCTTGTCTATAAAAGTAAAAAATGATTGTTTTGCTTTTGTTAACTGCATTCAACTCACTTTTGTAGAAAATTGAACGAAATGTTTTTTTTTCAACGCACTACTCAATTACTTCTCCTTTCTCAAATTTTACGAATAAAGTAAACGCGTTCTAAAAGTTAGTTAAAGCATTCTTAACTTTTACTTTTGTACAAAAATTGGACAAAACAGGATATCGTGTTGTTGTTGTATTGCATTTTGATGATCTATATGGGTCATCTCTGATAACAAAAAATGGGTAATGTAGTTAAGGCTTTAACATGACTTATTTAGTGCGCTACATTACCTTGTATAAAATTCTCTCTCATGTAGTGCTTTGCTAAAGTTTCCAATTTATTTTCCAGTTAGTCTTGACAACAACCAGTATTTGACAGTAGCATTGCAGACATGTGGATTTGTTTTTAAAAGTTTGATAACAAATTCCGAGTAAAACAAATTTCAAATATTTAGTTATTAAATCATTTATACGTCTTCATCAACCCATTCTATATTTTCTAACGATGGGTGTTCGAGGACTAACGAGTTTCATCGCCCGACACGCCGAACTTTACCTGAAACCTTTCGAATTGCACGACTGCAACTTGGTCATCGATGGGGACAATCTAGCCTGTAATTTGTACAAAGACGTCGCTGGCAAGAATTCAGCCTTTGGCGGGGACTACGACTCTTTCTATCGGACAATTGTGGAATTTTTCCATGTTCTCAGTGAGTGCAATATTCGGCCATATGTCCTAATGGACGGTGGATATGAGAAGAAGAAGCTGCGAACTGTTTGGCAACGGCTGCGTGGCAAAATCTCTGTCATCAAACGAATTGATCCCATCAACTCAAGGAATATTTTCCCTCTGATGATGCGAGAGGTGTTCGTCGACGCTACGAATGACTGTGGTGTTCCTGTAATGAGATGTGTATTCGAGGCTGACGACGAACTGGCTGCATTAAGTAGAAAACTCAATTGTCCAGTTCTCAGTTACGACTCAGATTTTTACATCCACAATGTTAAGTATATCCCTTCGGTCACATTGACTGTAAAGGCACACAAAAAAAAGGTCAGCCAGAAGACTATTCGCACAGAGAATGCCAAGTTATCCAAATCCAATGCGAAGCACTTGGAAAAACGCTCCAAGTCTCACACAATTTTCAAAGATATTCAAGTCGATGCGGAAGACAGACATGCACCAAAATCAGGCAGGACCTACAAATATCTTGATTGTTGTTTGTATAAAATTGAGAATTTGATTCAACGAGGCTCATTAAGTAAGGAAAAGTTACCTCTGTTTGCAGCTCTGCTTGGAAATGATTATATACCCAGGTCAGCTTTTAAGTGTTTTTTTGCTCAAATGAAACAGAAAGGAATGGGAAAACGTACGACCAAACTGCACAAGAGAATTCAAAAGATTCTTCAGTGGCTGAAGCATGAAACGCTCGACTCAGCGTTGGAAAAGATCCTCGGCACACTCAAGAAGGTATATTTACAGAGAAAATACAAAGATTTTAAATTTTGTTCTCGTTTATTTGTCCAGCTTTCCTCGGTTTCAGTTTAGGTAGGAAGTAAAGCTGAGATCTAGTAGTGTTTTAAGTTCATAGTTTTTTCTTAAGTTCCCATGTTTAAACTACAGTTCTATATCACGTCGAAAAATCACAAAACTTAAGACATTGACAATCAAATCGTAACTAATTATGTCTTTTACATTTCAGACTGAGAGAAACAAGCTTTTGGCCCAAATGAAAGGTGCTGTAGAAGGTTATACGACAGAAAGCAGTGCTTCCTACGAGTTTTTCAAAACACATTATGTTAATGCCATTGAAGAAGGCAGTGAAAGTGAAAATGATGAATCAGCAGAACCGAATGAAGATCTCGAAGAGAATCTTACCGACGAAGAGACTGAGGAAGATGAAGAATTGGAAGATGAAGATGATACAGATGAGACAGAAAAAAATCTAGATAAGGAAGAACTGGTAAAAGTAACAGACGAACTACCTATAGTCAAGAATCAAGACAATGAAATCTCTAATGATTCTGAATCTTCTGAAGAACTCAATGACGACGACGACGAAGATGATGAGGATGATGAAACAGATCCCACTGCCTTTCTACCTCAATGGTTTAAGGACCGCTTGTATCCAGCTAATATCCCGCGTTTTCTTGTAGATTTAGCTCATCTGCAAATCTACATCAATAACCCCCAAATCGAACATTTTCCCTTCAATGATTGCAATGAAATTGGGCTTCCAATTCTTAAACACATATTTTGCTTGCTCCATAATGTAGATGGAGACGAAGAGGATATGATTTTCAAAGCAAAATCTCTTAAGCGAAAAAATCAATCAACAGAAGACGAAGAGATTGTTCCCTATTTACGTTATCTTACCCGACTGACCCGCGTGACAAACATACACACTGTCAGATATCCCTTACAACCACCTCCAGCTGTTGCATTTAATCCAGCGCAACCAGATTTGGAACTGTTTCGAGTAGTTTTTAGGAACCTGAAACTAGATTGTGACAAACTGTTCGTAGAAATCGAAAAAATTCCCTCAGATCTTCGATTATATTTTCTCTCTCTGATTTATTGGATGCAAAAACCTAATCATGCTGATCTTCTACACCTGCATTCACTTCTTATTTGTCTCGTGGTGCTAAGGACAGTGGATTCAAAAGTCGAACCCATTCGAGATTGTCGAGCTTTCCAAAAACGATTCGGAAACATCATCAAGAAGGAAAAACTTATCCGAACCAAAGACCAAGAAGCTGGCATAGTTAAAGAACTCCGTCCGGATATTAAGAATCTATCGATCCTCGATAGAATGAAATTCATATCAAAGGTGGATTGCCTTTTAGTGCAGGAAAATCTCTTAAAGCACTTCCACATGCAGGAACTGTTTAAGAAAAAATACGATGCCTTCTCATCGACAATTCTTCATGGCTTCGCAGAGTTTCAATCGGTAGTGTTTAATCTTCATGGACTAAATGGATTGCTGGACAGTGTATATGAAAGTCCCAAAATGGCACAAGCCTACTGCGGAGTGTTTCTCTATAATATTTATGACTTGCTGAGGTCCAGAATCGATCTCAATTATTTCATTCAACAACATATCTTCCGTTTCTCACCGATGATGTTTGATTTGTATGAATTCTTTTGGAATTGGTGTGAGCAATTCATACCAGAATGGCAAAAAAATAAAACTGCTGAAAGTACGCTGGCAGCTAGTAAAAATGTTCTGAAAAAGAGAAAGGCTGCTGCTAGGAAGAAGGCTGCCGCTGTGGCGTCTGTAGAAAATGTGGATCCTAATGCTGAAATGCTAGAATCTGAATCAACTGAGGACCAAGATGAATTTTACGATTTGAATAATAAATTTTGTACATTGTTGGAAATAAGGTGAATGAATAAAATTTTGAATAAATTGTATTATATTTTTACAAAAACAAATAAGCATTTCTTCTAATATTATAAACTTAATCTATTGGTTAACTTTTTTACCCTTAGAGGTAAAAGAGTTGGTTTCGTGTAAAAAAAATTTTAAACCTTACGCAGTCCCAGACAGTGTATTTCGGTATACCGTCTGTCTGTGTGTACATCGAGATAGAGCCTAATAAGTGGACAGGACAGCGTTAATAAAAATTAGTACAAAAAATATTGGTAATTAGCGGGTACCCGGCGTCAGTTGCTGCGCCTGCTACCCCAGTTGTTAGCAAACTGCTATACCTCGAGAAATACTCTCCGGTCAATTTTATCGGAATCGGTTTGGAGTCCATAGCGTACATACAAACATAGTTTCCTCAGGTAAGATATTTTTCTTAAAGACGTCAAGGTCAATGCGAACAAAAATTAACCTCCTTCTAAAGTTTTCTCCGGAATTTATTGATATCTGGAATAAATTTTCCAGGGTCATTAAATTCGATTTTCGTCCGAGGGAGATTCACGAATGCAGACAAATTTTTGGAAAAATAAAATTCCCTTCGATATTCCATAAAAAGGATACAATTCGATAAGCATAAACATTATCATATTTGATTTCATTGCTTTGAGCAGACATCGAAAATTAAAAAAAAATTTCAAGCAGACAGTATTTTTCATGCAGAAATAGGACGGACTTGAATGTGACACAGTATTGCCGAACTTTTACTTTTATGAACTCGACCAAAAAAAAAGAGCCTTGATTGAAAATAGCTAGATCGTACGGAAAGTATGAAGCTGTGCGTTTTATTTTTATCAGAGCCCAAGGAAGAATTATTTTTCAATCTCATATCAATCTTTGATCGGCTTAAATCAAATACTTTAATCGGCTAACGTACGACTGAAACGGTAAAACTAAAACTTCAGCGTTCGCTCCGAACTCCACCCTTTAACTTATTACAACGTAAGTAGTTTTGTTTTTTTTTTATTCAAACCCTGTTTTTCGCCCGATTTTACTGCAGTTACAGTTAACCGAAAATCGAAATAACCCTAAATAAAATTTGTGTAAAATTAAATCGATATATAAAATCGAAATAGGGCATACAAACCGATATACATATGTGCATAAATCGACATACCCAACACTCGTTTAGACAAATCCTATCATGAGATCTCAGTACACTAGCAGTGAAAGGCAAATACCTACACTTCGCCAAATAATAAACTTGATGATGAAAAAGTCTATAACCAAGCTAAGAGATGAAATCGTTTAATTTATTGGATTTTCACAAATTGGTCATCCTGATCCAGTTCCTTATAAATAGTTACAAAAACAATATAACAATTTATTTTTAAGTCAAGTTATTTATTTTCAATAATTATCCTATAAATTGTATTGTTCTTTGTTTATATATTTTTTAAAAAAAGGAAGTTATATTTTTTTTTTCTTAAATATAAAGTAAAAGGCAAATTATTGTAATCCAAAATGTGGAACTCGAAATATAGAGATAGAGATGAGGGAGTTTTTTTTTAGCATTACACTACGAAATTATTTCAAAATCCTCATCTGAGCCTTCGTCTTCTTTGTTCGTCGCTGCTCCAGTAGCACGAAGATGGTTAAGATCTTCAAAACCTTAAAATTTGTTGTAAATACAAACAAAATCAGTCTTTATTCTAAGCAATTTGTCTTATTTAATTATTGATTACAAACCTTCTTGATTGGTGCAATTCATGCCGGTTGCAACAGTCGCTGATTTCCATTCGGGTGATCGGGCTTTTGTGATTTCAAACAATGGTTGACTACTTGAGGGAATAACTTCGGTTTTCAGTTTATTGATAATTATTTCAAAACTAATTCGTGATTTGCAAAGGAAGCACTAAAATTTGAATTAAAAGAAATAAATAAAATAAAAATGAAATTTAAACACAAATAATTGACGCGTGACTTTACCAATGCTAATGAAGGATCCATTGCTTGGAAATCAATTCGACCGGCATACTTTTGATGGTATGTTTCATCCAAATCAGATTCGTCAATAGAACTTTTATTACCGACGCTCCCTGAACGTTGTGTTGTGTGTGGATCTAAGAATAAAACCTCATCGTCCACATAGCCAATGAAGTAAAGTGCTTGATTGGGACGACCACCAATCATACCAACGCTACCGACTAGTTCAAAACATTTTTTCAGGGCAGGCACGTAAATTGGATTGATCGTATTTAATCCCAAACGCAGAGGAATGATCAGTAGCAATGGTTTCCAGGTGTCGTCATTGGTTTCGCTTTGAAGGCATAGCGAGTCTGATAAATTAATAAAATAAATGAATGAATAATTTAAATGGAACATAACAATAACTTACATATTTCATCTGTGACTACAACATTGTCCAGAGCTACATGTACAACAATGGAACACCAATCATCATAGCGAACCAATTTTCTGCAATAAAAGGAAAATCAGTTTTTAAATAAGTTTTGGAAAAGGATACAAATTTGTAACAGATAAAATAACATTTAAGAAATTGGTACGTGTTGTCAAGGATTAAAATTTTATATGGAATTTACGACTTTTTATGACCTTGTGAAATTGGGTCTTAGTCTTCCATATTGATCACTTAAGTGGTACTTCGACTGTGAAACCGAGACTTGTTTACAACTGACAAAAAATGTCTTTTACCAAGGGATTATAAGAGCCAGTTTAACAGTTCACAATTACCGGAATAAGTTGCACTTAATTTTAATATAGGGACCTTAGGCTCAGTTCCCCTAAGTAGCTGGCACTTAAGTGACCAACATCGAAGACTGAAGAGTCACTTATTCAGGTAAGTGTGCACTAAGATATTGCTCCCCAATCTTCTATATTGACCGCTTTTTCTGACTCTGGGCCGAAGAGGAATCACAGTAGTCAATTATAGATGACATTTTGGTTGTATAAATAATTGTGAAAAAGATAAATAAAAACAAAACTATTGTAAAGGTTGCCCCCCCCCCCCCAAGACTGGTATGAACGCTCTGGAATTAAAAAAATTATTAAATAAAGTACTTACTTTAACACCTGCGCCACAGTATTCGGCCCGAACCACTGTCCAACTTTCTTGTCCTCGGAATCACCCATCAGGGCAATTTGATGAATCGAAAAGAAACTCTTTCTTGAATCTTCGAAGCGATTGACAATCTTCAAGTAAGTTGTGTCGAAGCATTCTGGCGTCCAGAACCAGTCCCGTCCCAGGTGTAAATCAATTAGAGCCTGGGCCAGGACCATCTGGCCGCAACGCAGCATACAACCCCATCCTTTGTCGGTGGTGAGTTGACACTCGCCGAGAGGTACAAATCCTCGGCGATAGGTGCACCACAACTTGGATTGTATGTCCCTTCGGATAAGCTCTAATTCTATAAAGTACGAAGGAAAAGTTTTCATTCAATGTCGATATATTATTGATGGATTCAAACTCACCCTGAATGGCATTGTAATTCTTTCCAAGAACCCAGACTGTGGTGTTTGTTTTGGGAATATCATCAGGCTCGGCGCAGAGACCTCCGTCTGTGCCTAAATACGTGACGAATACATTGTCCATTGTCTTGGAAACATTGGTGTAGAACTCGTACAAACGATCGATCTTTGCTATGCAATAAAATCGCAGCGGCGACGGTAGATGACGATTTCTGTACAAATCTAGAGCCACGACGAAGACTGCGACGATAATCACACCAATCAATGCTTCAACAATGCCCGAAGGGAAGGAACAGGAGTGCAGAGCTTCTTCCAGATTCGCAGACAGGTTGAAGGCAATTTATATTATTTTTGTGAAGTGTTTCCTTTCTCGAGTGTGGGAGGCGACCTTCACATATCTGTTTCTTCTTTTCTGTCTGGGTAATTTACTTCCAATTCAGAACAAGGAGGAAGAAACTCACCGAGCAAAGAGTATCACAAAGACGAATTTTTATTCCCTTTGGTGTTCTTGAACTGAATTTTCCTGAATGGCGTTTTCTATTTTTTTTTTTTTTATCAAAATGTACTTCTTTTTATGTCGCCTCTTTGACTAATAAAAACAATGGCAAATCGAATGGATAAGAAGAGAAGAAAAACACGAATAAGACCGAGAAAATAAAATCTACGTAACCAAATGAAAATGACCAATGACGAATGACAACACACAAAAGGAAAAATAAACGCACCGAAATGTCAAACAAAAAAGTAGAAGAAATGACATCTGTACAAGTTTTTGTTGTTGTTTTGTTGAAATTTGTTGTTGAAATAAATAGTGTGAAGTTGGGTGCGATTGTTTTATATCTTTGAAGGCGGAAACCCATGGCTTAAAAGCAGCGTGTTATTCGGTTTAAAGATAGCATATAAGTTATTCGGTTTTAAAGCTCCTTGTTCATTTGCGACCGTACGTGCACAAAGAAAGTATAACGGCCATATAATTTTAATCCAGATTTATTAAATGTATGATCATATACAGGGTGATTCGCATAAGGTGTAATAAAAAGCTAGAGCGTGTAGGTTGGGTTGAGGAAAGTAAAAAATCGTACGGGATTGGGGGTCTATTCCCCTCCCCCGTTTAGCCTGGATGGGCAATTTTCTAAAAAATTAGAAATTTTATTGAAACGGTTTGCTTAGTCGCTAAAACTGGTCTATAACTTTAGTATTTCTTGACAAAGTGAATTGTTAAGAGCTGAGAGAGGTATGTAACTTGATGATGATGAGGCATTAGCCAACGTTTCTATTAATTAAAACTTTCGCTTTAAGCCTCGAATGTTTAATTACAATTTACAACCTAGAAAGTTTGCATAGAGTTACAGAGCAACTTAAAATTAATTTCGGAAAAAATGTTTGATAAAAGAGGTTTTCATTCTTAAGATGAAACTTTGTTCACAGATTGGTGTATGACCATCAAATAAACAAAAACCCTAGTATTACACTCAAGGTCAGTCGATTTATAACTTTATTTTTTATTTTAAAACAAATATAGACCTCATATTAAAACTTCAAATAATGTGATCAATTCTCCCTTTAAGCCTAGTACGCAGATCGCGCTAAATTTTCGTTTTGATACAAAATTCTCTCCAAAGTTTAGCCAAGCTAAAATTTAGCCAAGCATTTTAGCCGAGTGGTACGCAGCTCCAACTAAAAAAACACATTTTTGTTTCATACTGTACATAACTATCTGTCAAAATTTAGCGCACGAAATAATTGTTCGGCACATTAATTTTCGAGCTAAATTTTGAAGGTCTTAAATTTTTTGTGAATTTTGCTTTGTGAAAATAAAAAGCAACGTGGTTAATATTTGGAAACAAACTATTTATCTCGGGCAAAGAAAAGAATCCATTTTATTTGGTTGAAATTACTTGGAATAATGAAATAAAAATTCTTTAAAATTGTTAAATATAATTTTTTCAGATAACAGCTGTTCTCTTTGACATATTCTCCACAACGCTCTCATGTCAAAATTTAGCTAGGGGCTTAGCTGACGTTTGGAGAGAAAAGTGGAAGCTAAAATTTAGCGCGATCTGCGTACTAGGCTTTAAAATGTATTTTACGAAGTATGCGCACGAGTTTTTAGTTTATTGATTTTAAGACTTTTACCGCCATATTATTCACTAGTTACATCCAGATTAAAACTTAAATCCAGATGTGTTTATATTGAATTTGTATGCTTTACATCTGGCTTTAAATTTTTAATCTGGATGAATCGAGTGAATAATATGGCCATTAGCATACTTAAGTGGTAAAAGTCAATTGTGGTCTTTTGGCTTGTAGGTTATTATGACTCTTCGTCACTTTGCACGACTTCACTTCAACTAAGGATATGATATAATATTGGCCTTTTCGATTGGTAATCCGGAAGAACAATTTGATACGTGTGAACACTTTTGGAACGGTTCTGAAAACAAAATCAGAAGCAAATTTCTCTTCTTTTCAGAAGAAGATTTGTCATTCTGACTCCAATCGAAAAGGCCATATGATAATGTCCAAAATTACCTACACAATAGAACAGAATTGAAAACAGAGCAAACCTCGCTCAGTAACGCCTTACGTGGACGGCATATAATCCAGTTTTTTTTCGCTCAGGATTTTGTCACTCAGATTTAAAATGTAATCCAACTATGGATGTTTCAAGTTGACCCAATACTTTATTATTATATATAAGAATATGCCATTTAAAACGCTTAACAAATTAAGATAATCGAGACGATTGTTATATTATTATTAATTTATTTTAAAACTTTTCATATTGTGGTTCCAAAGGAATTTATATCTAGTATAATCCAGCTCATACAAAAGACATCTGTAAACTGGAATGATGCCCATCACCGTTGCCGATGTGGCACCAACGCGCACTTTTGGCACCATTTAATTTAAATGGCACTAGGATCACAGATTAGCCACATGAAGATGAGAATCCCCGGCAGTCATTTTAATTTGCCAACAAGCTTGAACTGGCAGTTATCAGATAAAAAATGAGAATGTGTGTATACAAATCTCACACATAGACAGTAGGGATCTTCATACACCTGGTTAAATTGTTGTTGCAATTCACATCTATTCATCGACGCGGGAAAAAATTACAAATACAACAATGTAAACAATTGGTTTTTGGAGGGTGAAACGTACGAAACATTCTCATCTTCTCATGCCTAATCTGTGACTAGGATACTCAAACACTTCAAATGGCACTCTAGTAAAATACAATATTAAAAAAAAATGTCTTAGAATATTGATACAGCATTTTACAGGATTCAACAAAGTTTTGGTTAGAATTAGATAATATGAGAAATTCTATCAACGAGAAAATGTAATAGAATTAATATTAATTAAAATCAGATTTTTTTACTACTTCCGTTGGTAGCACCCAGTGGCCTAAAATGGAACTCTCTGTTGGCAGCGTTGGCATTTTAAAAAAAAATTTCCAGCAACGCTGATGCCCATACCGTACTCATTTAAATTGTAGGTAGGTTTAGGTTGTGTTTAGGTTAGGTTTAGGTTTTTATGTGAGACCCACGGCTACGGGTGAAGAAAAAATGTAATAAGATGAACAAATGTTAAAACTGCAGTAAGTTAAAACATGTGAAAATTGCTTGCAATTATAGAATCACAAGCTTATGAAATATATTTAGGTACATTCCTAAATAATTTTAAAATTTTTGTTCATTTTTTCATAAATGCCCCTGACTAAATGAAAAGTTGATGGTCTGCACGAGTGTACGATATCTTTTCTTGGCACGTGGAGAACGAAACATTAAAACATTGTACCTACCTACTCATAAATAAATCATATCAATTAACATTATTGATTATATGACAAGTTATTTTTTAGAAGTTACCCAACCTACGTTAATATAGTTACTCAAGTTGTTAAGCTTTAAGCTAAATTACATTTATATTTTGCCTACTGTTTTCTTAATTTGGAATTTGTAATTTGCATATTCAGGAAATTGTCTTAAGCCGAAAAGGGAGTCTTTTCTCGCATAATCCTCGAAAGGGGTTTGGTAATCTTTATCCAATTAAAGAGCCGTGAAAAAAAACTTGTCAAACCAATTAATACGAAACAATCCATTATGTCAACAAAACATGACAGTTGTTAGAACGATAAAACTTTAGAACCTATGTACCTACCATGATTGATTTCACTGTGCTTTTTTTTATATCAGCTACGTGTTTTTAATTTTCAGAATAAAATTAAAATAGTTCATGGGTGTGGTAGAGCTCTATATGGATGACCTGACGGGCCTTATTAACAGTAATTTGAGTATTAAGGTGATATATTTAATGCATAAAGTGCAATACAAAAAAAGAATTATACGACTACTATTGTCGTTTTCGTATGTTCGGAATACCTTTTTTGGACTCCTTTTTCACAAACTCCAAAATTCTTCAATTGTTCATAATTGTTCCCAAATTCATAGGTAGTCGGTGTTCACTGTTTCCTCCAACTTTTTTTGACGTCTCTGTGCTTTTGCTCACTCCCAGTTCATGGTGCGAAAGAGATGGCCAAGAAAGGCAATTTTTTTTTTAATTTTTAAAAAACTTATGGATTTTTGTTGACGTTTTCTTATATGACATCTGTTTTCTCTGTTTTCTCTGTTTGAACTTTATCTTTTGCACTGCTGAACGCCAAAGTGAGTCGGATGTGCTCAGATTAGGTCTGTTTGGTATCTTTTTTCCGCAAAATGTGTAAAACCTTTCAAAACACCAAAGAGAGAACGAATTTCTCAAAAATGGAGAAATTTACATGAAAGTTATCAAACGCATTGAACCAGTTTTGTGCACAAAATGTCAGAATTTTACTCCTCACATCACCTTCACATACCAGAAACCACAATTTCAAATTAAAAGCAAAAGATGCTAACAGCTGGGTGTTTTGCCAGACTTTACTCTGCTTGCACACAGAAATTTATGTAGCACAAATTCGCAAGTTATCCAATGGAGGGGACATTTTTTTCTCTCTCGATGTGCTCTCTCGTTGCAACTTTTTCGAGTTAACAAACAGGAATTTGTAACAAATTGTGCAATCTTGTGAAAATTTGTACAAATTCGCAAGAAATTTCACGTTACCAAACAGACCTATTAGTTTTTGTCTGAATAATACAAGTTTTGAATTCACGACAAAAAAACCAGAGGAGTGAGTCCAATGTGAGCACCGCTATAAAGGATACATATTATACAATTCTTAATCGTATTACTTGTCAAAAATGATAAATGCTTGGAGAAACTACTTTATAAAATGGTTACATAAATCGTTTGTGTGTGTAAATTTGGGAAGTCGATGTTTTCATATTCGATTGGATTTAAAAAGGATTAGAATAGTCTGAAAATCCAATCTAAAACAACATAAGCTTCTACTAAACTAAACAGTTCTTATGCTGAATGCACAAAGCCTTTATAGAAAATGCTTAAGTTTTTTGAGGTCATTATAAAAATCTAAGAGAAATATGTATGTACACTAAAGAACAAACTATATAATTGTATGTAATCGATAAAATACTTCAAATCCATCCAACCAAGTTCCCTTTCTATTTCGTTTACCATTTCATGGTTGACTACCCTCATAGGTGTGTCTCAGGTGTTCAGAGAATATTAGCCTTCATCTATTATCATGTAGAATTCTTGAATTATTGTTTTTTATTTAAAAGAAAGAATCAATCGGCAAGACCAATAAACTTTAAACAAGGGTTACATTAAAAGAAAAAAAAAAATACTAAAAGGAAACATAATTGAACGATCTACTTAATGAAGTCTCATGGTCTCAGAGAAAAATTAATTGGCTTCCTTGTGTCAACTATTTAGAATGTCTTAAATAGTGGCGTTTAAAAGGCGCGTGGCGCACGCGCCAAAAGCTTATATATGAGTTATAACTATAACAACCAGCTAAAGTGACAGATTAAAGTGAAATACCCAGGTTGTGATTGAGCTTTGAACCTTTATGATGGTCATTGGATCGACAGAGTTTTAATGATCAATCAAAAAAGAGATATTTTCAAGTTGAAAGAACCAATTAATCGCTCACATGATCTGATTAAAAGCATTTCGGGAAAATAGTTAAAGACAACCAAACAGACATCCGCCACGATATCTTAACCAACAAAGTTATAGCCTCGATGTGCTTAAGAAGGTCTCGATCCGGACCTACATATCATATATACCTATGGTCATTGAGAATCGTTTTGTTTTCCATTTAGCTATCTCAAGGAATCCGCTAGATACGTGCATGTAGATAATTAATAAGTCTGCTGTTGATTTGCATTAATTTATAGGAAATGTGTATGTTCAGTGTAGTGTGGCGTGGTAAAAACACCTGCAACACGTTTTCATGAAACATTTGGTCTAGTTCAATAGCTGTGACAATATTTCTGGACTGAAAGAGTGCTGCTATTAATAAAACGACTAGACTAGCGGTTGGAATTTCATAAACACTTTAAAGAACTATTTTTGAATTCCATTTGAATTTCCACCACCGTTTTCTGGTTTCTGCCCTTCTTATCGCCAACATTATTTTTGTTTTTAACTCACGTGGCTCTGTATTATTTTCACAATTTAAATTGGTACCCACCCATAAGTATACATATACATAACTATCTATGGTCAATATGGTGTTTGTTACAGTTTAAATCTCAACTGTCACAAATTATGCAAGTTTCGCCCACAGATCGTATAAATGTCTCCTGACACTATATGTTATGGTAATCGTGTGTAAAAATTAATTTTTGCAAAGCTGTGGGATGACAATAAAAAGCTATTATACGTTTATATTGTGGTACAGACTACGGAGTATATATAATGGTATGGAAATTTATTTTTTTATCTCAAGAGGAAGTGGCTGCATGACAATGAATTTGATAGTCGAAGAGAGCTAATGTGATGACTTTTATCCAGGAAGTATAAGAAAATTGGAACAAAATTTGAATTAAGATTAATTTTGGCGAAAGATAAACATTTGATGAATTTGTTGTTGATGTTGATGTTGATAAATATGCATCTATACTACGAATGATTCATCATTAAGTTATGGTTAAATAAAAAGCACGTCTGAATCACACGAACTTGCTCTTGTGGTTCAAACCTATATCATTGGACAAGCATTGAAATTATGAAAAATTAGTTTATTGCCTATCACAATAAGATTTTTAACGAAAAAGTGTGAAAAGAGGGAAAAGAAGCACGGACGCATATAGACACACGTTGAATGCATTAATAACTTAATCCTGAAGGTTTGGGGTATAGAAATCCAGCTTTTAATCTTCACAACTGATTTTTTTTGCACAGGTTGGTGGTTGGCCTCTTAGGAGGAATTGAGAAATCCTCTATGTCATGAAAAAGAGCCTTCTCCTGTCGAGAACACGGACAAAGGAATAGTTGATAGATGTAAAGTCACTATAGTCTCTGGTTTTTCTCGAGCTGTAGCGCCACCAAATATATTTTTTTTTAAATGTGGTTTTTTAGAGATAATAAAATAAGGCTTCTGTTCCCCTTACCGATCACACTCACAAAAAATTAGTCGTGGGGTAGTAAAAAGTCACAAATCACAATTTAAAAAGGCTTTAATCAATGCAAAATCACTCTCTTTATATTATTAAATTCTTTAGCTTGTAGTGTATCGAGATACGTGATAATCAAATCATTGTTGAATGTTAAAGGTCTGACCTCATTGAATACTTACTTTGTCATAATATGACTTATAAATTGCCGATTACATTTGACTATATTTTATTCTGTCAAAGTGCATATACAAGAATTTAAGTGTTGCTCCACACCTAGTATAAAACAATCAAACACTTGAAACAGTAGTTAAACAGAACTTCATTTTGAATTAAGCGTCAAATCTTGTTAGCCAAGTTTAAGTTATATACCTACATTTAAGTTATACCCCTATTTCTTCTTAAACAACTACCACTGTCCTTAATTTTTCATTTATTGTAAATTGCAGATAGCCAGTGGCAATGATTTGGCGCTTAAAACCATAATCTTACTCATGGCTTAGATCGTTTTAACTTAGACCACAAAGTCGCGGGAAATATAATTGTTACTACATTTGTTGCAATTTCAAGTTGTCGGTTTGTGACTGAGTCAGCGCAGTCATACAAGTCTTAGAACGATGTTAATGTAGATAGTACCACCAAGTTATCGTTGTTTGCGGTTGTTTAATTTTGCCTTGAAAAACTGTGATAAATATTCACATTCTTATTCTATCCTCTTTGTATTCCTAGAATTAATATATTGGTACAAATGAAGGTAGGTATATATAATGTACTTAATTTGGGTTAAGGCTACAATAATTTTTGACAACTGATATTGTCTAGCTAGTTGCAAACTTATTTTATGGAAAAAAGTCCATCAACAATAATGTGAGATGTCAAAAAGATTTACTTATTCGGGAGTATAAGGTGTGTTTTTTCCAATCCCTGAGGGAATTGGTTGCAAAAATAATATCAAAAATTAGCGACGCCATCATAGAAAAAAATTGACGTTTCCATACAAACTATATCGGCAACAAAGTGGTAATTCGCGTCGGTAACACAGTTTTCTCTGCGATGAGCTATATAAGCACCTACATTTCTCTTGGATTAGTTATTACTGCATTAAACTTGTAAATTGTTTAGCAACAACCTGGTTTTTTCAGCCTATTCTTTTGAGGATTGGAAAGAAACATACTTTTATTTTAAAGTTGTTGTAGTGAAATAGTATTTGAATTGTATTGACATTTTGGGGCTTATACCAAATGTCTTGAAATTTGTGAATCTAGGTCTAGTTATTTTGTGACGTCTTTTAGGATTTGGAATTTTATCATTCATCCTGCACTTCTGTATCCTATCATACGTATGATAATAATTTTTGACAGATTGTAAGAAAAGGCCACATGGCTATACGAAAATGCTAAAAAGTGTGACAGCAGACATTATTATTTGTCTATTTACTAGCGTTTGGTATTGATCTGTCAGCATTAATTAATTATTACTATTATAGATAAATCAGTTATTAAAATTAATAATGCAAACCATAATAATTCTTGAACAATGCATTCTTTGTATACACTGCAAGATCTTATCGGAACTCAAATTATTATTGTCAATGTCAATTTAATAGATTTAATGATCTGTCAGGTATTTAAAGCTTTGTTTGCATTTTTTAGAAAGTCAAAATGAAACGATAAATTTCAGTATAACGTGTAGGAGACTTTGAATTTTTATTATCACACTAATAATAATAATGACAGTTGCATATTTATGTCTGCATAGTTTGTTTATTTCAAATTCATAATTGATATATGTATGTCATATAGATATCTTATCTATATGTACAATGTACATTTGTCAATATTTGATTAGATTCTTTTCTTGAATAATGAAAACCTGCCCACATTGGAAAAATTTTAACAAATGCGATGCCAAAAGGAAAATTCAAACTTTTTATCAAAACAAAGCGTTTTTTTTTATTTTTTTAACTACATATTTAAATCAATATTAAACGTCAAATGCCGACTTGAAACCGATATGAAGGAGAAATGCACAGACTGCACATTGGCTGTTATGCGCACAGCTGCGAGAACCTGGCTCAGAACTCCACTTTTCGGATCGGAGTACGTGTTACCATTGGTATGAATAAAATTATCGACCATTTGTATTTTAACAGTCACCAGTTTGCCTTATTATACAGAGCATCTGCTCTGAGCACGTGCTCCGTTTTATTCATACCAATTATTGTCTAAGTCTGCATTCTTTTTAAAACAACACATTATCGATCTGCTCACGACTGAGAGTATGTGCATTCCGAATGATGGTTTGTCGCTCAAATTTGAATAAATGAGGTGAGCAAAACTGTCAATCATTATTGTTAGTGTTTTGTTGAACGCATGCAAAATAGTAGATATATTTAATTGTAGAAAGTATTTTCTATCGTAGGTAATGTATTAGGTACCTCTGAACTGAACTTAACTAGAATTCCAAGCCAACTGTAGAGTTCTAGTGTTTTGCCGGGACAAAACGCCAATTTGTGTGAACGAAAGCCCATTAAAATCTACTTTGAATCAATAATTCACAACTCCGATAATTATGTGAGTAGCACTGAGTCTTCTACTTGGCTGATTTATGTCAATATAGTATGTACCTATATATATATGTATGTATATATATATATGTAGAATTTATATTAAAAAAAAAACATTTTATCTACCACTTAATTTTAGCTAAAAAATGTTCACCTATCGTTTTGTGTCGAACTCTAACGTTGTTTTGATGATTGGTTTGAGCAAACATGTCCTAAGGTCCGAGTTTTCAGCATCAGGGTATTACTATATTACTTATGATTATCTCAGCCAACAAAATCAAGTAGTCATTTTTATTCGTTTATTTGGATACGAATTAACCATAGATATGAATCAGTCGATTAAATAAATATTAACTAAATATCATTCGCTGGAGCAAAACAATGTTAAAAATGCCCCACATTAATTTTGTTGTTTCCTTTTAATTGTGCACTCAATCAGCTTGATCTTGAACCTGTCAAATTATAAACAAAAGCCCAGATTTATGTACATATCGCGATTGTGCAAATATACTGAAATATATACATATGTACATACATAGTAACATATTTGAACGATTTATTTTTCTATAATGTGTGTTTCAAGGCAAAAGTGATCTTGTTTATTTTATATTTTGCTATTTTTTTTTTTAATTAAGTCATTTCATGAATCTATTGTAAATACACCCTGCAATAAAATTAATTTCCAAGAATAGATTATTGTTTTTTGGAAGTTAAAAAAGATTTCCTGGGTTAGTCTCGGTTTTTTTTTCGGACAATATTTATTTTTAAGATTTATTATTTTTTTTTAGTTATTCTCTTGAAGCACTTTTAATTTACGTCAAATATACTAAATTCAATAAAAAAATTGTTTGCCAAAAATTCAATTGAATCATGTAAAAAAAATTGAAATGGAAAAGTAGGTGTGTTCGAAGATTGATATGAAATGAAGGCGGATTTAAAAGTCATATATGTAGAGGTTTGGCCATTTTCGTTTCTGAAATATGAGTTAAGGTTTCTAATCATTCCGTCATATTAGAAATACTAGAGAAACTCTATAATCAATCACAGGACCACACGTTAGAGTCTTCACCGGAAATAAGTGATAAGAGATTCAATTAGCCTCTAATTTATGAAATTCAATCTTTTTATGCTTGATTTACACCATTTTAGAAAAAAACATTAAATAGAAAACTTTTTAAAATAATTGGCCACCAAGAATCATTCATTCGTGGTAGCAGTGTTCAGATATTTGAGTAAAGTCTTGATCCATTAGATAGAGGCCAGATGGGCAATATTTTTTTTATATTTTTTATGTTCAAATAAACAAAACTTGAAGAAAGAAATTCACAATTCAATTTAAAATATAAGGTGCGCATACGCCCGAGTGCACATTCAAATTTCTCTTAAATATATCAAAATTAAAACCATATCTGTATCAGTAACTTCATTATATTTATTTAATAAATTTAATTAATAAATTTTATGTAAAGGCATTTTCCAAAACTTCATACGAAATTTGAATTTCTCGTGTTGCAAACGAAAAAAAAGCATGCGAGCTTACAGCTGAAGGTAGTTAAAAATGGAGTGCTTCACGACAGAACAACGCGTTTGTTTCTGTAATTTGATTTGAAGTCGCGTGAAACGCACCTTTGCTTTTAATAGCGAAAAACTGTAATATCTGTTATAAATTGGCTTTTCTCTAGTCTCATCTAAATAAAATACCCATCATGTTATCATGTTATTTTTTTTTTCAAGATCTTATTTTTGATAGTAGGTATCTTTTAAAAAAAACTGCAAGATCACCTTTCAAAAATTACATTGTGTAATATACTCGTATTCATATAAATACAAAAAAAAAATCCATTCTCTTTGCCATGTTCCATTTAAGTTTCATTGCCCACCAATATCAATTAATTACTCAAAACATCACCAAACGAAACATTACAATGTATCTATACAACTTTTACTGTTTTCTTCTCTTCATGAAACAATCAACAATTCATAACACTCAGCATCAACATCATCTCCAACCTACACTATTACGTCACTTTTCTCCAGAGCTTCACCATCAACCACTTCCAATATTTCAAGTGTATATGGGGACAATGGTTCAGCTCTCTATATAGCACTCAACGGAATTGAAATTGGAGTAGGGCATGATCTCCCGGCTTAGGTTAATTGATGACCATATTACTGCCTTTACCGATGATGCTGCTGCTCCGTTGATGGTGTTCAATGTGGGGATAACCCAGGTAGCCAAGTACCTTTAGTAAATACATCAGTATATCGAAAGTAAAAGTCGTTTGTCTACAAAGTTGCTTATGATCTTTGAGTTGAGATCATACGGTGCAGGCGGTGCCGCGGCGATAAGATTGAAGGTGTGATGGTGTTAAAAAGATATTCCAGATTAAATTATAAATATGTAGGAGAACCTGAAAATTTACTATTACATCCTTAACCGGTTATGAATCATTCTATTAATAAATCCGTTTTGGTTTTAAGAATACCTAATTATTATTATTATTTCATTTAATTATACCTGCAATAATATTCATTAAACAAATTGTGAAAACCCCAATTGTGGGCTAACTTCCGTCCGGTAATGAATAGTTCAAAGTTAAAGGAAGGTAGCAAATATAGCTAATTGTTGATTGATCTGTATATACCTCTTTAAATGTTTTTTTTTTAATTATTCAAAATTAATTAAGTTCCTTGAAGTTTAATTAGTTCAAGAATCATTAATTGATATAATAAGGAAGGTAATTCTTACGATGAAAACGTATTGTATTTATTAATTTATTAGGTGGATTTTTTTATATTTTAGCTTTTTTTAGTTAGATAGGTATATGCATGTACGTGTACGGAAAAATAGTAGCTATTTGTATTATCAGCTATTTTTGAATATTTTTTTTTGAATGAGTTTTTTATAAGGTCCAATTTTTCAATTTATTGAAGTTATTATACTTCTACAGGGCTTATACGTAAGGCCCAAGCAATTTACATGTTAAATACAGCCACAATTAATTCCCTTGGGGCTTAGCTAAGCACAGAGAATTCTCGGGGCTTAACTTAAGCATTTGTTATCGATAGTTTGTATGGAAACTCCATTTTTTTCTGTGATGGCGCCACTAATCCCTGATTTGGTTTTTTTCAACCAAATCTTTCAGGGATTGAAAATAAACCCACCTTCTAGTCCTGATAAAAACTGTATTACTGGCACGAATAATCACTTTGGTATCGATATTATGGAAACGTCAAAATATGTGAACAATTGAATCAAACAACTTTGTTTATAAAATAAATGGACAATCATTGTCATGGAAATTAATTTTGTTTACCTATCAGAGTAACTTGAAATTGAATTTTATGATTTTATTTCATTTTATCTCGGAATAATAATTTTAGCTGAATAATTTTCTATAAGTATGAGATTTCTTTTTTCAATGTGACATTTTGCACGCTTGAGACAATTTTGATGACTTTGTTAAACCGCGAAATATTTTTTTTTCCTCCAATTTTATTAGATTGATTTGACAGATTGAACACACTTTAAGCCTGTTCGTTTACTTCCTAAAACTACCAATTTCTACCCTTTTTAGTCCAATTTATTTTTTTTTGTATGAACTTTGTCAGAACTCTGGACTGAAATTGATAGAAATTGGCAGTTTCGTGAAGTCTCTAAGGCATATTTTTCTTTTTCACTTTCGACATTTTGCAAAAAGTGTTTAATTTAACTTAAATTCTAAACTGTTGAAACATCGGTATAATTCATTCTTAATTCTTTAATTTATTACTTGGTATAGGTACTGAAATGTTTAACATGATAGAACAAACAAATGCAATCTCTGTTATATGACATGCTTATAAAAGAAAAAAAGTAATCCCCACTCCAAATTGATGGACAAATTAAGCCCCACGCTTTAAGTCTCATCACGTTCATCACCTCTGATCACTGATCGATCACTGTGATAAACTTCAATTTTCATTCCGTGTGAGAATGCTAAACTATGGTGCGCAATCTAGTGTCATACTAATAACCGCTTATAAAGTAATTTACCTTAACTTTAAGATCTATATGTAAATTGAAGTGGTATCGGACAAAACTTATCGCGCATACCTAGCAATTTATTGACGTTCGATACCAACGACCAATTCATTGACTATAACCCTGAACAAAAAACAAACTATCAACATATTTATTTTTTTTTTGTATCAAAATTACATGCAAAGTTAAAGCTTTAAAAATAATTAATCATTCCTTTCGAATTCAGGGCTTAAAGTCTTTTGAATGAAACAGTTTTGTCAAAAAAATTATAGCATGTCTAAGTCTATTGCCATAAAAAAATGTTATAATTGTGCCTACGGTAGAGTTCCAGAGTTTCGGTAGCCTTGATCTAGCCACCAGGTATAAAGCCGTGCACATTTGTTTCAAACGTGTTACCAACTTAAAGCACAATCACCAATCACGCTGGTGATTGGTGGGGCTAAGGCTTAAAATGATATGAATATATAGTTTGCTAAAGGGTCGATCAGTTTACACATTTTTTAATTGGTTTTATAATTAAGTAGCTTTAAAAAGTGGCCACAGTAAATTGAAAAAAAAATATCATGCCTCAGGTGCTGATAATCCGTCATCGAAGAATTATCAAACTGAAATCTGGAATTGGCGTATTCTAGATATCAGTATATAATTCCACTATAGGTTTTGACCTTTGATATTTCGAATTTACTTCCCTTCCTGCTTAAGAGTGATTCAATTTTCACCGTTTTGTAGGAAACTTAGTATACGCATCAGTGATATGTGTATAGTACACTCGTACTAAGTCAGTGTTGCTTGTTTCTTGGTTGATGGAAATAAATTCTAAAATAACAAATCTCCGGTTGCAATTCCAAATAAATCAAATTTATAGAAACATTAGTATGCAAATTATCGAATGCATGTGACAATTTTGACATTTGAGACATTTGTCACAATGGCCGCCGTCGTCGCCACAGTAGCGCTCTAGTTATGCCTTGTCCCACCTTTGAGGTGTGTGCATTTGTACATGTTATTATGGCTTGCGGTATATAATGAATCTTTTCTTGGAAAATCCTACCGGAATTCGTAATTTTCCATTTTAGTTTTTTGAATTTTCTAACAAATAATATTCTTGTGCAACGAGGGAAGAATTGTGAATAACTTAAAGATTGATTGACAGCCAGCAACTAACTATACTTTTGAGACTACCTATTGAAACTGTTACAACTTCTCGCTAGAGCGGTTGAATAAAAAAGTGCAAGTGACAGTGTCTTGAGGCGAAAAATTATTTTGCAGTTAATTGAAATGTTTTTTCATTCTGTCAGCACCTCTAGAGGGGGCTATGAATGAGTCAGCTATGTCAGTTAGGTGAGGACACTTTTGGAAAATCTGAAATGATTGCTATATGTTTGTCAGTTCTGTCTAACTGAATTGATTTTGCATGCATAATTGGGTTCATTTTTCAATTTGAATACACGAATGAATCATTATAGAGGCAATCTAATGTCGCTAAAGAGTTCGTTAGTTAGTAGTTTCCAAAGTCTTCGAATTTGTGTAATTCCGTATGTAGAAAGTTTGTGTTTAATTTAAAAAAAGATTTACAAATCAAAAGACACGTGACACTTCAAGCAGCTCTCAAGATCAAAACTCAAAAACTGACATAACTCACGGAAGGATAAATTTTTCCTCTCTGTAACTTTCAATAGCTTTATGGTGAAAATGTTCTCAAATATGGACATGCACCTTTAAATGAAATGTTAAAATGGCCAAAATAGGGTTCAAACCAAATTGTCTTCTACCCGCGTACAAGAAATCAAGATTTCAAAATAAGGCTTTAATCGTATTTAATGGCAATTCCACACAGTTTTACGATAACAATGCATTGTTTACAATAATTGCAATCATTGTTTTATCATTACAAACAAAAAATAACAATATCTTGTTCAAATTCCGACACCTTCTTTTATAACTGGATGGGAAGCCTCTATCAATCATCCTTAGCTCCGCTATACGCTTCAATTGGAAACCCATTTTGTGATTGAAGGTCAGACCTACTTCTCGAAAACATCATGTAATGACTAGTTGTATCTGCTACATGCAAAATGAGAAGGTAGAGGTAATCATCGAATATGCGAACAATGTCATTATGTCGACACTTTTGAACAATAGTTATACGATTCCAATTGGAATCCGAAATGAATTGATTACATGAGGTTTTTCCATCCGTAGCCATCATTTTGGTCATGTCCATCGGCGGTCGGAGTCCGTCGCCGTCGCCACGCGCACCATCGTGAGCTTCGCATATTTTATTGATCCAAGTAAAAGAAGTTACTTTTGGTGTTTATTTGGAAGTGAAGAAGATGAACATCGGATTGGCAACTTACGTAAGCCACGTAAAAAAAAAGAAAAAAACTCTTATCGTTTAACAATGTAACTTGAACCTCCTAGTGGATCTGAAAACGATTTGTCTAGCCTAGAAAAATGGGCACATCAATTCCATCATCATCATCATCAATGATGCTGAAGATCAACTTGTGTCGAGTTCGAAAGTCAAGTCATTTAAGACTATCACTTCAGATGTAAATGAGCAATAAGATATACAATATATACACTGGTGAAACATTCGTGTCTAACACCAAGGAGTCAAAAGTCGAAAACATGTGCCATTGTAAATTATTAAAATCAAAAAGAAAAAACAAATTAATTGATGTTGGACATCATGTAACGAAAAAATTGTTGGCTGTAGTTTTGGATTGAAATATTATTTCGAATTTAGGTGCTTTAACACCGAGAACATTATGTCCAACAGAGTTTAGGCGTTAATGAAGTCCACAGTTCAAAACTTGGGTTAACTTGGTTAGGTGAATTTTAAGGATTTATGGATAAATCACATACAAAATCATAGAAGATTGATTAATGTATTTAAAAATACCAGCATTGATAAACTATGTATATTTTAAAATCAATATCTTCGAAAGAAGTCTTATTTCTCAAGTCTGTAAATGTGGATGATTTAAACCATCCACATTTACAGTTTTTTTTACAAAACTTCAACTTTCTGCCAAAACCTTCAAGGTCAAAAATTGATCAGGAGACACAGAAAAACGATTCAAAAAGCAATAAAATAAAATGAATTAGATTCCAGATGGTTTTAAAACTTTATGGTAGAGGCAAATGAAATTATAATACAGTAAAGAGGCATTAATATTTGATGTCAGTTATTTGTATTACATTTAAATGTCACTTTTGCACATACGAGATTTTTTCAGAAAAACAGTTGGAGGGTAGATTATGTTAATGTAAGGAAAGAGATTTGTGGATATATTAAATGGCATATCATTGTTCGAGTCTTAGTTATTTTTAGGTCTTCGATAAGCTTTTTTGCGGTTTGTTGAGCAACATTTTTTTTTTTAATTTCACAATTTTAAAATGACATGCAAATAATAATGGTCATTGGATTGACTTTATTGAAAAGATTAGTGTGCCATGGTTGGCTTTCCAATATTCTAGCTGTATAGGAAGTAAGTAAACAAGTTTATAGAGCAGCTAGAACCGCATATTGGAAATTATTAATTTGCAAGCCTTGTTCTTGGTGAAATGGTTAAATATACTAACCAAAAATCATTTTTTTTCAGTTGTCAAATTAACGTTTGCTTGAGAAGCGAATGCAGTTGGTCTGTATCTAATGATGTTTTAAATCAGTAAAATAAATCAATTTATCTTTGATTTTGATCTATAAATATATTTTCCAGATTTCAGTAAACCAACATAATAGAAAGACTTTTGCAAGGTGAATAATTAAAATCTGTCTTAAGCTAGGGACTCGATAATAATTTTGCTAAAAACATTCATTAACAACAACAAAAAAAAAAATCAAAGAAAACATTTCTTACTTTAAACATGGTATAACAGTGTCACATTGTTTTAAATTAAATAATTTATTAAATCTTTTAAAATTGAGAAAAAAAATATATTTTTTTCCACTTTTAGTAAATTTTTAGAGAATTATTTTTACTATTTGTATTTATTTATTTGTTTCGCTTGACCCAACCCTGCCTCTTGTCTCATACTTTTTGTGTATATCCTCAAAATCCATAAGATACGATACAGGTATACCCACAAAGGGTGCCTTTTAACCAGTTCTCCAACAACTTCTAAAATTAACCAGCTTAACTTGAACGCGTAAATCAAACGACGTGAAGATCTAAAAGGAACGGCTTTGAATCAAAGATTTCTTTTTATGGGAATAAAACCTGTTCAGATATTAGAAAAATGATTTTATTACTAAGTGGTCTAAGAGAATCCATCCTAAAATTACAATAATCATCTTTTTTACTTATCCTCGAAAGGTTAAGCTATCGTTTTTAAAGACTACAGAAACTTAAGCATCTAGATGAGTTTTATGACTCTTAAGCCGTTAAAGTAAATTGTTGTCATGAACTTTTTGTCTGAGACCCGTTTGCATATGTTTTACTTGAACATTTACTATGTGTTGCTTTTTTGTCTGAATAATACCTTCAAATAGGCAATTATATTGAGCTTTTATATAGCTATCTTTTCAGACTATAATAAGGTATTCAGATATGGTTGAAATCAGCTGAAAGAGTCAATTATCTCTTGGTGAGTTCATTTGTTGGTATGAATAAAACAGAGCACCTGCTAAAAACTCAACTTTTCTAAGCAGAGGTGGTTATCCCAATGGTAAAAGTGAATAAACTGGAGCACGTTCCCCATGGAGAGGAGCCACCTGCTTTTGATTTGTGAGTAAGCTCATTTAATTGCTCAACGCTTAAGCAAAAAGCATTTTATATTTTATTTCCTTAATGATGATTTTTAATCGTAAGGTTAGATTTTAGAAAAGAAGATTCTGAAAGTGATTATCGTGTAAGGTACTTACGGATTTTTGCTTGAGAATAATTTAGAAAAAAATATGGGTTCAGAGATCTTGGAAGCTTTTGTAATTGTGGCCTGCAAGAAAATTTGAAAATAACAAAATTTTTGTATGGCAGCTACCCGTTTTAGGTGAAATAAAACAAAAATTCAAATTTACCCTCAAGGAAATCACATAAAAATATGCTCTGTACCAAATTTCTTAATATTTACTTAATATTTTTACAAAATTGTATGGGTACATATACAAATGATAGTAAATAATTATACTCAAATAATTTTTTTTAAATGTCTCTAAGGAACCAGAAGGTACGACCGAGTCGTGCATTTTATACTTCATTTCATTAGCATAATTAATTTTTGATTAAAGTATTATTTTTCACGACTTCAGGTGTCAAATCAGTGGATGGAGGCTTGGCACATGATAAAAACAAATAAAAACACCCATTTTTTCGAGTTCATAGTTAAACAAATTAAACAGAAAAAAAACTCCCACGCGAAGTTGCAACGTTAGATACTCTTTAATAAATTGTTAATAACCCGTTACTCCATCATTAATATGAATTGGAAATATAAAAAATATTGAACGAACTTCAATAACTATAACAAAAAACGTATACCCTCAATACCTAAATATAATAAAATTAGAATAATGTGTATTACAATAATTATTGAATACAGTACATCCAAACAGTAAGAATATTTTTATTTAAAAATGTGCTTTGAAAAAACACCCCCAAGTTGAATATAAGGTACATAATAACTTAACTTTGCATAATATTAAAACATCAAATACAATATAACAAACCAGTTGCAAAATATTTGTTTACTTTCCGCAATTCTCATAAACTCCCCCCTAAGTTCTTAAAAATATTCACCTCTGTGCAATATTATTATAATACTCAATTTTCAGGGAAAACTCACCATTTTTGCGTACTAATACAAACAAACTGAACTTATTTAATACAATTGCACTCACTGATGTCGTTGTTAACGTTAGTAAATTAATCGCGATTAGTAAAGTATTCACATTGTAATAGTAAGAACTGAAATCTTTACTCTTTTAGTAACTTTATTCAACTTCTATACAAGCATCCAAAAAGCAGGGTTGCCAATGTGAGATTATAAATTTGGTTTGGGGAAGGATTTAGTTTGAAAGTCTTGTTACGGAAAGAAATTAAAAATATCAATTTAAAACTTAAACTAAATATGTAGCTAATTTATTGTTTTTACTTGAAATATATTTTTTTTTTATTTCAGCAACACTGCTCAGCTAATATTTGTATATTTTTCATAATATTGTTTAATCATAAATCCAACAATTACTGTTTGTACAACTCTAGATGTGCGGCAATCTGCTAAGTACAGCGACTTAATATAACTCTTGGGAGCAGTTGCACAAACGGCGTGGTTTGAATTTGATTTGTAGTGGGAGAAAGTATGTACAAAGATAAATTTACAGTCAATTATACACTTGAACCCTGGCCGAACCTCAGTAAGTCCACCAAGGATGAACCACGTTTGTACAACTGGTCAGTCAAAAAGCCAAATAAAACCAGTTCTCAAAGAGTCAACCAACTTTCATTAGTGTAAATATAAAAATAACATTTATACCACAATGGCAACCATAAATGAGTATCAGAGAATGGATTACCACAACAAAATCACACGAGAATGAACGAAAAATCAATAAATTTAAGTTAACAATATTTTTATTTTTATTTTCAAACTGACATTTGCATAATAGTTTTAACTGCCGCACCATTCAGCTGATCAGTCTTATTCGAATTGTTGGCGCGAGCGGATGACAGCGGCATTTATTAGCGGAGTGTCTCACGATTAAGTATTTTTTGTTTGTTTGTTTCTTCCCCGAACTTGAGTTTATCTATAAATTGTATGTCATACTTTGTTCACATTGCGCATAGTGAGATAAGTGGATGAAAATAAAAGTATAACTAATGAAGAAAAAAAACCGTGTATGATTGTGCACTATCAAGCATCACACCGAGTGCAGTCAGTCTCAGTAGCAGCAACGTGTGCGACGGCATTGAATTTTCTAATAAAAAAAGATAAATAATATATAAATAAATCGAGTTCGTTGCTCAGCTCTTTTGTTTAAGCCAACGTTCGAGTGTTTGATTTGATTTTATTTGATTTTATTTGCTTGTTTTGTGATTTTTGTCTTTTTGACATGTTTTTTTAAATAAATATTAAAAAAAAATGAGATAATAATTGTTTGCTGAGTGAAGAAAACATGCTTTGGCTTTATTTATAATTCCCTCGCGTGTTGAGCTTTAAAAATGAATGTAGTGAATTGATTTTAAGCAGAATATTTTTGTTTTTTTTTTTTTTTTTTTTTTAATAAAATGGCGTTAGCCAACTTTTCCTTACCTTTTGGTAATGGTCTTTCAGCAGCTCATAATTGGGCAGCGACTTTAAGTCCGATTCAACAAGTTCAACGAAATTCGAATACCAACAATCTATTATTTGGCCCCGCTGGCCATCAGGAGCATGACCCGGTGCCGACGGATTATTACAAAAATAATCCATACTTAGCACCTCATAACCAACAACAGTATCAGTATAATAACAACAATAATAACCGTCGCAAAGGTGGACAAACCTATTTACCACCTATTCCGGCAACAAGTCCCGGAGTTCCTCACCAACAAAGCTACGATCAGCGGCAAAAGCCACAGCAGTTTAGTCATCAGAATCAACAAGGCGCTGGAAACTTTCAACATTCAATAGGATCTCAACCACAAAACCAGCAACCACAACAACAACAACAACCTTCATCAAGGACCTACGGAGAGAACAATTACTCTCAATTTTCTTCAACACAGTCTCAAGAAGTGCCATTGCCAGCCAACGTTCAAGTGTCTCGTACACAACAGCAGCAATATTACACCAGTTCATACAATACTCAAACTCATACAGCATTTTCAGCTGGAACTGCTGATGCAAGTCAGCAGGAAGTTGAAGGTGGTGGATATGGCGTAGCTAATCAACCCAATAATAACGATCAAGCTCAAGAAGTTGAAACTACAAGGCCCCAAGTTGATACACCTGCTCCACTTATTCCTGCTGCTGGTTCTGGTGGCGGTAATTCTAATGATCCCTATCCAGAACGTCCACCTGGATTTACCAGAGTTCAGGCAGGCCAGGGCTCACGCACACAAGTTCATGCCGTTCTTGATTATGATGTTGAAGAGGGCGAGGAAGAAGACTACTACGATGCGGAGGATAATGGATCACCAGTTAGTAAAGGTAAGTTATAACCCATATACAAAATTATAATAATAAATGGTGGTTCAAAACAGAAGTTCCCTCAGGTGGAAAGCTTTATTTAATTTATAAGGCTTTGTTCTTTCTTTTTATTGTAGCTTGAGGGATATCTTAAAGTTTTAACATGCTTAGAGCCAGCCCATTTTCTTCTTCTCGTTACAGTTCCGCAAAAGCTATATCTTCAGACTCAGCATTCTAAGATTCACGATCTTTTGCCACTTTTTAATAGCCTGTCATTTAACAACTAAGATTGAAAAATCTTCGCATAGATAGATAGGTTTTGTCCATGGCTATTCTACGTCATGGTTTTAAGAAAATTGTATTAAAAAATTGAACAATACTCAATACACTTTTGATAATTTTGTCATTAACTATAGATACTATTAATGATTATTGATACAAAAACTAAAATAAACTAAAATTTCTATTTTCACTATGTTACTTCTGGAAATACAAACACATTAATTTTCATTTATATATTTATTTGAGATTATTTTTTAAGAAAACTTTAAATAAATGCCATTTAATGTTTTAAGCATACAAATTTCAAGCAATTGCTGTAAGAACTTTAAAATTGTAGGAATACTTAATTTAATCGAAATCACTCGAACCATTTAATGCTCCTCCGATAAAAATTTAAATTTCTGTAGTCATGAACATCACAGTGATGAAATGAAATCAATTGGAAATATAAATAAGGCTTTATATGAGACATGGGCTCTCATTTTTATGGCAAGAACCATTTTTTTCCATAATTCGCATAACCGTTTTGGCTAACTTCTTTAAGAGTGAGCCAACACAGTTGAAACACAGCTTTAAGCACCGTCATCATTGAATTCGCTGACCTCTGGGTATGACTTCAAGTGGTAGGCAATTCAATGGGTGCATTCAGCCACCTAATCTCACCTACTCAACTTTTGAAAGAAAATTTTGAAAAACTGAAAACAAACTCCATTAAAAAAAAAAAACACTTAGCAAGGACAATTATTGAAAAGCTAGATTCAAATACCAATTTTACAAAAGAAGAAGTTGGCAGTAATTCCCAATCTCGCGAATTTAATCTCGTTGCACTTTTGCACAAATTTGGAGAACCAGGACTAGCTGTTAAATTTCCATCTTTAACATTAACAAATAAATAAAGTGTTAAGATGGGCAAGCAGAAATTCTCACACCGAGTAACTTCAGCATCGGACAAAAAATGTAGTCCGTGCTTCTTTTTGGTTTAGTTTTTATCAGACCGTCCAGATAGACGGGTCTGTAAATTATCATGAGCGTTCGGGGTCCAACTTTCATCCACGCTTTGGATTAGTTTGAGCAGACCACCTGTCTGTCAAAGACGATGAAGTGGATCACCAATTCACTTAAATGTCAAAACTGACAACGTCAATATTTTGTTTCTTCAAGATACTGAGAGAGTGAACCACTTTTAGAGAAGGTAATCCACTCTATTTTAATTTGTGAATTCACAGAGGTATCTGCATCTTTGGTACAACAGGGTATCACTTCTACCTAATGGAAGTGAGTTAAATAGGTAGATTTTAAATGTTGTACAAGTAAAGTTATAAACCAAAAATTAACGTTTTTGCTATCCTAATTATCCCTGCAGGTAGCCCCTTAAATCTTAATTATTGAAGAAGTTAATTTTAAAAAAAAGTAAGGTATCTTTATGATAATGTAGTACCTAATATTTTGTGTATTTATACCAAAAAATTACTGTGGGCTCTTATTCTATTATCATATGTGCTAATGTTGGCACTTTTGGCTAAGCGAAGAAGTTCTTTGGATCAAAATTGTAGGCAATGAAAATAATAAATCATCTTTTAAAATTTTTTCTGCCCGGCAATATTTTCGAAGTCATGTCGTTTTAATTTTAATTTTTGTTTACTTTTTTTTTAATTTCCCTCTATTTTAAAAGAGCACAGAATTTCAAATTTGTTCAAATATTTTTGAAAATTATGCGATATCGTAGTGTAAAATTATAGCTCTGGAAATTCTTCTGCGTACCTTATTCAAAAACCCATCTCTTCACCAATTATGACGATAGATCTAGATAATGTTATAATTTGTTCTAATGCACCAAATCTTACCATTTCAAAAATTTTCAAAATATTGCTATCAAAATTACGTCAATAAAGTTTTTTTTTTTGACAAATGATGATGTCTATTGAATCGAAAGTTATTTGACATTTTCAAAATTTTTGAAAAATTGGCAACTACAAATTGAGAAATAAAATAAAGCCAGGAAAAGCTGTCATTATCATTTTTAATGATATTTGGATAAAAATCCCAATGACTTTTTAAACTCTAATGAGCGATTCGTATAAAATTATCAATTTTCCAAAAAAAACATCCATATCAACACAACTAATATAGTCGCAGGATTGCTTAACTTTGAACTTCAATCTCGTATTATTTTCAAAAATATTTATTAAAATATTTAAGACTTTGTATTTTAAAATTTGTCTAATAGGAAAAATTTACATAAGCTTCTGAGGCCTCGTTTAGACGGAGATATTCTTCCCGTATACGGCATTGAGTTTTGAATATTAAGTTTTTCACATAGCGTCCATGTAGTAAAATCACTTCCTATATTTCATTCCATAATAAGGGTGTTTTTTGACTTTACTCTCCTCTTAACTTATCCTGATGTACTAAATAGAGATTGAACTTTCTGAAGAAGCATTTTTAAATAGTTTTGAACCTAAGCGTTTCGGAATTGTTTTCAAGATTAACATCCTACCATTTTAATTTTAATAATGGTTCTTCTTGGTTTTTTTTATTTAAAGTCTTACTCAAAGTGAAGTTTATGTAGTTCTTTATATAAATACATATACTTAATCAAAAAATCAACTGACATTTCATATATAATTGTTTTTTTATTTTTTTTAATGATTGAGTCCTATTCTGCCTGAGCGCATATTCCATAGTCAAAATCTCTTTCGAGAAAATTTAATAAAAGAAATCCAATAGCTAACAATGGCTGCAAACATGTATTATCTCTTTTTGGTATAAACCAAAGGTCATATCATTATAATTAAAAAGTTTTGAAACTCTTAAATGTCAGCTTAATTAAACTTTATTTAAATGTAATCTTGTACAATGTGATTTCATTTCTATGATCTTTATAAATCCTTTGTAATCCATATGAAGGCAACCTTTTAAATTGATTGAAATCAGAATTGAATGAATTTTTATTATCAAATATACAATTGGTTAAAATAAAATAATTTTAACATTTTGCGCAAAGCAAGTGAAAGAATAACTCAGTGTATTTCGGTTAGTAATAGTTTCTGACCCCAAGAATACTATTATGAAATAAAAAATAACAATCAAAATTAATTATAACGATCATGACAAGTTATGAAATTGTCCTTCTCTCACACATCATTATTTATATAGCAATTTAATTGCCGATAAAATTCTTTAAATAATTTTCCACATACGTCATTTATAATTCCATTAATTGCGTATATACTTACTTACTTTAACTATCCCTGATCAAAACTATGATCTTTATGCTAAAAATCATAAAAAAAAACAGAAGCAGAAAATCGATTTTTCAATCAATTGATTTCAATTAATCAAACTTTTCATAGCAACTTCATTCGATTGGAATCTATTAATGAGCGACCAGAGCATATACCTGTTACTTTTCTTAACTACACATAATATTTTCAGGTTGATTTCTTTGTATTTTGTATGATATCATTGCCAATCTAATTCACATTCTAAAAATTCCACAATTAAAGTGGTTTATGTTGCCATGAGCAGCAGTTATTATTAGTAGTAATAGTAGTAGTAGTAGCAGTAGCAGCACTAGCGATGAGTGTTAAGCAGAAGACGTATTAAAATCCATTTAGCTTTCGAGCAAATGTCAGATGAAAATAAATTATTTTTATTTGATATTCAGATTGTCAAATTAAGTATCGGCAACTTGTTTTGAAATTTGCAATGATGTCGGTCGCCCGGTCAGCCGGCCGGCGCGCGTTGAAGTTGAGTAAATTATGATTGCTCACCAAAATGATACAAGTAGATCATTCATTGCGTATAAAATGGGATTAAATTACCACGTTTAAAGAGTACATTTATGTAGATATGAATAATGTACATATGTACATACAAAAAGTAAATGTTCGTTTTATCTTAGATTTATTGAGTATGATTAGCTATTTGAAGTAATTTTTGGGAATAAAGAGAAACAAATATTGAATACTTTGGATAGAGAAAAAATCTCAATTTTTATCATAATATTGATAATCATCAAATTTAATTACAATTTCAAATGACCTCAACTCCAAAATGCGTTTCGACCAGGTACGATAGAGTATGCTCATTAGTTAGGCGCTGCCGTACTTTTAAAAGACGAACAATTCTAGTCGATGTTTACCACCCATGCATATAAATATTACTGTCAATTTGATATTTATAGGAGAATTTGTTTAAATTCAGACACCTACAAAATAAATGCCCATTGGTCAGGCTTTTATAATAACGAAAATGAAGATATACTCGAAAACTTGACATTTAAAACCGAGGTTATAAGATTCCGAATTCAGCCAAATCGACGTGCCAACATAAAATTTTCAATTTAAAATGAAATAAAATAAAATTCTCAGTTACACGAACAGGATTTGACAGAAAAATTCTTCAGTTTTGCTGTCAAATCCTGAGAAAAAAAATTTTACAATCACTTGCTCACTTTTTGAAGCAGCAAAACCTCTTAGATCGCATTTTCCTAAACGCACCTAATGTCAGCGATGCACACAATTTTGGATTAACAGATGTCCGTTGCGTCGAATTTAGGTGAAAAACCTGAAGATCTTTCGTAAAAAATTGCAAACCGTTCACCAATTGCTGTATGGTGACTGTGAATTAAGGTTAACTTCCTCTCATGATGCTTTGTTAAGCCCGGTGCAAGAAAAATATGATTTAGTATCCAAAATCACTATAAGCGATAAAGCAATTTCGACTTAAGTGGTGTTTCTAATGAAATGCCATTACATCCACTCAATGTGACTGTTGGTGCGGCATTTTCTGTAAAAAGTGATTGGCGCTGATTTTGTTGATGACACCGACTCGACGGCACCACCGTAACTGGGTGAGCGTTACAGACAGATGTTAAAAGAGTTTTTTCTTGCTACAAGTTGCTGAATTGGGTCTCGAGCATTGTTGGTTCTAACCAAGACGAATCACCCAGCTCGGGAAACAATGGATATTTTTAAACTCCATTTCTGCGAACAAATTGTTAGTCGCTTGGCCCTGGTTCTCCCCGAGGTATCATATAATGTTTTCGCTATTTGAACTGGCTTTGCAAGATGTGAAGGCACCAGAGTTCTTTCTTTGAAGATTTTTTAAATCTCTTGTTTACCAGTTAACCACAATAAACCGCATAAGACTTGCAAGTCTAGAAAACCAACATATAAGATTAAATCACGAATGTGGTGCCATAGATGTTTTGCGAGTAACAGAATGTCCATCAATGACGGGTGTCATTTGACTGAAAGCATTTTTCAACTTAATATACAACTAATTTACAACTTTAAATAAACATTCAATTAAAACAGAACCCAAATTTAATATTTATTAATATAACAAATCTGTAGAGTATTCAACGCTTCTGTCATAACTTATTTTTGCATCCAATTGATGATTTTGTCATAAAATCAAAGAAAAAAAAATCCCTTTCCATCCCCCCTAATCATTTGCCTATTTGTACAATTTATAAAAGCTTTCCTAGTTGAAAAAAAATAAATTTAAGAAAAGGGTGAATACCCTTATAATAGCAGTTCAATGAATCCCTAGTAAAAGAGTAAAAAAATGTCCAAGTAAAATTATTTTACATTTTAAAGTTAATTCCAAACGGATAATAACCGCATGCCGCCGCCGAGACGCCACGATCCGGTTGAATTAATATCAACAAAAATATTCAAACAAACATTCCTCTAGTCTAACAGCAGACTCCGAAAATACCCAATATCCGCATAGTTTAGCATATTTTAACTTAGATTTCAGCCACAAATAGTGATTTTAGAATAAATTAACCCACTTTTCTTCCATGTATTGTTTAAATTCTTCTTTGCTTTGAACAATTCATTATATTATCTGTCAAAATATGTGCGTTCTTTTTTTCTACTTCCGCAAAACAAAACCAAAAAAAAATATTACTTCCGATATATCGAAAAAGTTGTCCAAAATTCGATTTTTTTTTTTTTCGAATTCAATTCAATTCAATATTCAATTTATCATCACCCGAAAAGGAATTTCGAAAATAAGTCTTTTCGTAGTTGTTTTCGTTGTTAATTGATTTTCGAAAGAATACCTGCCTGCGGCCGGCGCGCGTGATCATGCATAGCTGTATAGTTCATAGACCATATAGACACCTCATCACATCGCGCATCACAACTCTGTAGCCAGTTTTGAAATATGAATCATTTTGAAGGCCGGATTCGTGATGCTAATGTCAAATGCCTCTTTCATTATTGAAAACTGAAACCAAAGAAGAAGAATAAACCAATAAACATCTCTGGATGAAAATAAACGTCCAAAATGGTACCAAAATACATGAAAATAAAAACAACAACAACGCAAATTGATTGAATAAACAAGTAATTCTCACGGCTATCACGGTTTCAAATTGTTAAGATAAATAAAACCTACACGAAGCCAGATATTAGAGTAGTGGCCACACCATCAACTTGCACTATGTATTTTGAGGCTTCATCTTCTGTATAGGTATATTTATCTGTGATGCTGAAGATGACCTAGTTTAGTAATCGACCTTGTCAACTCTTTGTGGAATGACCTTGCCAGGCGGTTATTAGTCTCACAGAGTGCGATATAGAAGAAGATCTTAACAATAAACAAAACAGGTAAACATAAATCTAACGAGACATGAGCTGAGATGAGGATGACGAGGCACGTGGTGCCATAGTGTATTTTGGGCCTTCAGAATTTTCGATCTTTTTTATACTTTTTTGAATGTTACTGTGAGTTTCATAAATGCAGCTTTTTGTATAGGTGGAACCTGAAAAGTGATCTCATTGGGCCAAAGCTTACGAAAAAAATAACTGTGGTCTTTGATTTCGTTTGCTGCGTGAAATATTTTTTTTTGTATATCACTTAGATTGTTTTGGTGTATAAATCTTTCTACGCAGGAAATCACGATCTGGAAATTGAGTAGGAAAATACCTAGATTTTAGAAAGGAAAGGGCTGAGAAGATTGTAAACAAACTTGATTTTTATCGGATTTTTAATTTCGATTTAGACGTTTAAAAATTTAGGCAAATAATTTGATACATTTATGAAACACATAAAGGGTGTATTTTTTAGACGTGTGGCAATACTTTTTTCGGAGTTGGTCTTTTTGAGAGCTGTCACTTGATTTATGCTCAGTTTGGTTTGTCATTTCATAATAAATAGACTTACTCCTGAACAACGTTTGAAAATCGTGCGAATTTATTACCAAAATAATGGTTCGGTTCGCGCTACGCATCGCGCGCTGCGTCCAATATTCGATGAAGCTCATTTTCTGTTGAATGGGTACTTTAATAAGCAAAATTGTCGTATTTGGAGTGATTATAATCCACAAGCCATTGTTGAGATGCCGGCCGTTACATCCTCAAAAAGTCACTGTTTGGTGTGCTCTATGGACAGAGGGAATCATTATTTCATATTTCTTCAAAAATGAAGCCGGCCATAATGTTACAGTCAATGGGGAACGCTATATAGAGCCATGATTAATGACTTTTTCGTGCCTGAATTGGATGATGTTGATGTAGATGACCTTTGGTTCCAACAAGACGGCGCTACATGCCATAAAGCCAACGAAACGATCAATTTATTGAAGGAAACTTTTGGTGAGCGCATTATCTCTCGTCGTGGCCTCCAAGATGGTGCGATTTAACACCGCTGGACTATTTTTTGTGGAGATATGTGAAATCGCTTGTCTATACGCAGATAAGCCCAAGACGATTGACGCCTTGGAAGAGAATATTCGGCGCGTTATTGCAGACATACGGCCCCAATTGCAGCAAAAAGTGGTCGAAAATTGGCATTTTATTTCTTTTTGAAAACCACACATTTAAAAAAAAAACACCCTTTAGAAAGGAAAAAATTAAGCTACCAAACAGGTATACATATATGCCGACAATCGTATTAACCTACCACACAGGTATATACCGACAATTTGTTCACCAATCGTATTAACACTTATATGATTGCACTGCGGTATCTGTGTTTAAATGAATATTGATGCAATCGTATGAACGAATTATATATTTTTTTTCATGATCGCGAAGCGACGGCTTATTCGAACGAATTCGCGGGAGTTGAAAACAGTTTTTCTTGCTGTTTACTTTAAAGTGTGTGTTATTTTTTTAAAACTTTGAATATGTATATTGTCAAGCTGTCAAATTTTTCAGATTTAAACACCATCGTTACATCAAATTTTAAACAAATTCACTTACGGGTAAAGATGTTTTACACCAAATAGCTAGGAGAAAAAATGTCCAAAATAATTATAACGAACTATAACGAAAACTATAAAATAAATTCTTATTTTTGATGCACCTAAACATTTTTTTAAGACACAGACACACTTTAATTTGATGTCGTTGTTTTGTTGTGTATACACATTAAGCGGGTGGTGGTTTGTTCTAATACAATCCTCGCAACAATGTTGGTAGAGAAAACAAATATTCTTGTTCTTTGGAAGATTTCCTTTGGTTTTAAAGAAATTTTGAAAACAAAAATCCTTGATACTGGTTTTATTGCACTGAATTTGCACCGAAGATGTTTGTTTTATTTTGCAATTTGAATAAACAATGACTTGAAATAATGAGAGCATTTTTAATAAAAGTCAGTTACCAGATGTGAATCTTCTGGTTATTTTTGGCAATTTCAGTGCTTGAAAATAGCTAATCTTATGACTGAAGATGACATTACGTCATCTTAAACTAAGTATACTAGTCCTTTTCTAGTTTTCTTCACCCGGTTCTCTTGTTTCCTTCCAAATCTTTATCCTTTCTTGGAGAAATCTTATTTAATAGTGTTGAATCAAAAAAGCCCCGAAACATGATTTGAAAATGTTGCTTAATTTTGGGGCCTTATATAATTTTTTTGTCCTTGGGCCTGTTTTCCTGGGGCCATATTGCACTTTAAATTTGAGACTTCCAAAAATCGTATGAATTGTAAAACCCAGAAAGTCTGTAAAGTTCTTACTTCAAAATATAGTTGAAGTAAAATTGCATTTCAAAATTTTAGAAATACGTGTTTATTCAACAAAAAAAAAAATAGATACAGAAATTAATTTTTTAATAGTGAAGGCAACATTCTGAACAATTTTTTTTTTTCAATTTTCAAAAATTGAATTCTACTTCTGTTTTTCCTTCTGATTAAAAAATATGTTTGTTATGTTATGTTTTGTAAATACAATTTTAATTCAACAACTTGGAAATACCTATTTGCAAAATATAAACAAAATCTGTCCTTTTTAAAAATGCCCTCCAAGAAAATCAATCTTCAAGTAGTTCTTGCCTTGATTCTCAAAAATTTGTTACATAATTTAATGTTGCCAAACAAATTCCCATCCATATTTTTTTCTAATAAACACTAAATGTATACTCGTACATTATAACATTTTATGGTACCTACTTTTTTCGTACAACCAACCTACATAGGTACATGACTCGAAAATAAACGATTCAATCTCACTTCATCTTTTTAACAATTTTGATGCAATTAAACACGACTCAGCTGTCCGCCTCTTAGTCTTGTGCAATGCTGGATGATGAAGAACTCTCTGGGATGCATATAACTTAAACTTCCTCTTGGCATTTGACGACAGCTTGTGGCGTTTACCGACAACATTGTCAGGATTACATTCAAAGTTTATTAAAATTCATACATCGGTGTTGAACAATACCGGCACCATAGTAGGAATACTCGTAGTAAGAGTAGTCTATGTCATGTCGACACAATGTAGGCTGACAGAAGCCGACACAGAAGTCATCATCATCATCATCATCATCAACAATAACAGCATCTAGACGTGTAGGCAAGCATCAAGACACTTATTACTACTCAATTCAGGGAATCTCTTTGCGGTGCAAGTTTGCGCCACCAGAGTGCCACTTTGTGAATTATTTATGTAAATAAAAACATTTTTCTTTTTATTGTTTATGATTGATTTGTTAAGATAATTCATTAAAATTGTTTTTTTTTTTATTTTGCGGCACATAATACATATAAAGAAAAGCTGATAATAACTAAATATTATCGTCTGTGTTGCTTAATAGCCTAGATGGTAGCGTTGTATTTCGAGCATTCTGTTTTGAGAGGAGATGGTCACCTTGTCTGAGAAAAGAAATTATTAGATATGAGTAAATATCTACAGCAACACCTTCGATGAATTCTTTTGACTTGATTCATTGGAGATAATGGTAACACATTCACTTTTTAACACTTCGCGTTTAACGTAACGTTCACTTTCATCTTTATGTTTATTTTTTGTAAATGCGTAGCTACTAATGAATGCCAAAAAGCCAACCACCTTCAGGTTTATTTTGTATAGTTAACCTACATAATAATAATCAATGCATTAATAAATAAAGGTTAATGTTTACATCATCTAAAAAAAGCCCTTCCACACTATCTCGCACTAACTATTTTTGTTTTAATTTTCTATTTTAAAACATGTCAAACTGAAAGTGTGAATAAATTTCACGTGACTGTCAAATTTGTGCAATGGAAAATGATTGTTATATATACGCATCGTCCACATGAATCTTGGAAAAATTAATTTCAGCATAACCTCAAACACTTAAATGGGAAAGAATGCGTGAAGGTTTCATAATAACCAACTTTAAAAAATTTCATGTATGTATTTATAACCAAATGTCAAATCGTGTGAAATGGACTTGGAAATGGTGTGGGAAGCTTTTAACTTTTTTTTCCACACAATTAGACATGGTTTTGGTCACAATTTTTGTACATACATATGTTAATATACAGTGCGCAATAATTTTGTACTATTTTATGACTACAGTGTCTAAAATAGAATTCAAAACAGAACCTTACTATCAAGCATAGAAATCACTTCGTTAACCGCACTACACGAATGCCTTATGCAGTTCTATTTTGCCCTACATACAATTTAATTAGTCAGAACCTCAAAGCAAATGTGTGCACTGGTATCTATTTTGAAATTCTTTATTATTTTCCTAACCCTTGCAAATAGGAAAATAGCCCCCGAAATTAAACACAACTCAAATTGCTCTTATCTCCCGGACTATTAGCAGCATGTGACGCATGTAGAAAAAAAGAAAAAAAACAAATAAGTCCTTTTTTGGGTGCAAGGCACATCTGGTCTGTGTCTGGGTGTGATGCAACTGTTGCAACTGATGCACGTGCAATAAGTACAAATAATCACCAACAAAATAATTGTGTGTGCAATTTTTTTAAGGTTTTGTATCTGGTGCACGTCGAATTTTGTTAAGTTTTAACAAAATTGTGAAAGTGAGTGCATTTTGCATAATCACGCATCACGAACTCATTAAAATGGATTATAGACATATGAGAGGAGGAGTTGTTTTTATTTTGGAAATTAAATTATGTTGAACTTTCACTTTTTGGGACAACTTACATTTTACATTGTGTAAAAAAGTTGAACTAGTTTGAATTTAAAGTACTCATTTAAAACGTGAATGCTAAACTTATTTTCAATTTGTATGACAACATTTTGTTTTTTTTTTTTTTCAGATGGAGATAAAAAATCAATGCCAACAGTAACACCTATTCAAGGGCCAATATTTTTAAAGAACGGTTCAGTACCGGTAGTGCCATTGTTTTCCTATCCTACTGTTAACAATGGAAGTTTTGTTCAGATTCCGGTGAGTTTTTTTTTTTTTTTTATTTATATTTTTTTTTAATTATAATGTCTCTATTGTTGTATAAAAATTTTATCAAAGGTATTCGAAGTATGATAGGCATTTCTAAGGCTTGTTAATCTACAACCTGTCAATGTCGGTTGTTATTATTTTGATTTGATTTTGATTGACGTTATGAGAGGATTGGTATATTAGATTCCTTGTTGACAGTAACATGTTGAATGTTGTCAAACACTTCGATTCTTAAATTGCACTGTGACAGTTTTAATTATAATAATAGGTATATTATAGTTGAAGAATTTTCAGGGCAGATACAATTGAAGAATTTATTGAATATTAAATAGAAGCGGAAGAATTTTTTTAGTATGTGTACTGTTAATGTCTGAGAGGCTTCTTATCATATATATTTTTTTGTTTAGTTTTTTTTGCCATAGCGTTTGTCACACATTATAGGGGCTATTGTGTGGAGAGTGTGTTCAAAATACAAATTTAGAATTATACATTTCTTAAATAATACAAATTAGGCTGAAAATTGCTTAAAATATGCCGCTTCCACTGGATATGAACGATGTCACAACTAAAGAGTCTTCCAGGAGGAACTTCCGAACTTTGACAGTTGATAGCGGCCATATTGTTGAAGCTACATCTGTCAAATTACCTGTCATTTATTCAGTCTGTTTTGCCAAATTACCATGGACAGATGAAGCATTCAACAACACAACGTTCAACAAATGATAAAATTGTTTTATTAAAATGGGTGTTGTCTTTGGGCAACGTTCCGTGTGCTTCACCCATTTACGGGCATCTTCAGTGATGAGGCTCATTTCTGGATGAATGGGTACGTCAACAAACAAAATTTTCGAATTTGGGACGATACCAATCCACATGAGATCCAAGAGCGTCCAATGCATCCCCCACTTTTTATATTTGAGTTGTCTTAGCAACGTCACTAGAAGCCTAAAATTTTGTTTTTTAAGCTCTCTAAGAAGTAATATGCATCATTTTCCCCATGTTTTTTTCAACGGGTATTTATGTTTACAATGTGATGGTTTTTAATTTAAAACTGAGATAGGTCAGACGGTGGGATAAATTTCCCAGCCCTGACTGAAGCTAAGGCAAGTTAGGGAGTCTGGGATTAAATCCATAGCCTTGAAATTCATAGGACAGCTACCCCATTCATCAAAAAACATTCGTTCGGAAAAGCAAATCAATTTATTTATTAATGAGAACCGGAGCGGGCTATTCATATTACACCCAGCAACATGCTTGAATGTTTACAGAATAGACAAATCTAAGCAAATGAAATTTTTGTTGGATTTTTTAGTATAAGACAGAAGATATAATTTTTTTTCTCTGTGCATGTGTCAACCATCGTGAATGAGTCATTCTTGAAATTATATAATTCTTTATTCATACAATGTGTTGGTAAATCTTAAATGTTTTATGTGGTTTGTTTATGTCATCAGAAACAAAAAATTCATTGAAAGCTAGACGCCACATAGTGATTGACAGTCAGCCTTCTCTCAACCCTCTCGAAGGAAATGAATAAATCTTGCTTATAAACCATTTTAACCAATTCTCAACACGTTTGCTTAATTCGCCTTATTTGCAAACTATCTCCATTGAATAACAAAAACTTCATGGAAATTCAGCGGAAATACCCTTTATAAATATCGTGGTATACTAAAAAAAAAAACAAAAAAAAAAAAAACAATTTAAATGAGTGCAATCAATATCAGAGTTGCATCAATCTAAGTCATCATCCAAGGGTAACAGCAACGTCTAGGGTGCTGTTGGTCTTTATTTTTCAAGACATTTCTTATAATGCAATCAACAAAAAAAAAATAAAAGAAACAGCAAAACAGCAGGGTTGACATTCAAGCTCTTGATTTCAAAATGTTATAATACCCAACATGACTTCTTACAAATTGTCATGGTGTTGTCGTATACAAGGCAAAGCAGCAAACAAACAATAAGAAATGTTGTCTAAGTGAAGTCATATTCTTGTTCGCTGTCATAAGAAATTTGTTTGTGTTTTCAGGATTTGCGTTTGGTTGACACTTCTTGTAAGTATATGTATATGGCTATATGGCTAATGGCAATTGTTTTAGGCATATTTGACATTTAGTTGAAGAAAATTATTGTGTACAATTTATTGTTTGGCTGGTATTTTAGAATACAAGTATTATACACTTTTTTGTTTTTTTTTTTCTCTTAGCCATAGTTGATATTTATTGCAGTAGAATTTGACGGAAAAAAAAAAACTAAAATAATGAAAAAGCTGTATTAAAGCAGAAATCTTAATATAAATATAAAAGAAAGTCGGTTAAATTACACCATTTATAACTCAAGAGTGGCTGGACCGATTTTAATGATCTCTGATTTGTTGGATTCGTCTCCTCCCCCAAATAGTAGAATAAAATATCGGAAAAATTCACTTAATAGGGGTGAAATGAGTAAAATAAAAAAGACGTATCCGATTGAAAAAAAACTATAGGTACTTGTGTTTAAAAGGTTAGTCTTAGGAAATATGGGGTCGAGGATATTTTTTTTTTAAATTTTGCTATTTACAGGGTGAAATGGGGTAAAAATAAAAAAAAGTCCGATATAAGAAATTCTTTTTGTGTTTAAAAGATTATTCTGAGTTCAAAAATTTGGTATTTAATGGGTGACGTAAAAACGAAAAATGGTATCCGATTTCAAAAATTCTGTTTGTGTTTTAAAAGTTATTTTAAAAAATGCTATTTATAGAGTTAAATGGAATAAAAATAAAACAGTGGTTTTCGAATACATCAAAAAATCTTTCTGTGTTGGGAAAGCAATAAAGTTTGGACTTAGAGGATCATATTTTTACAAATTTAGCCTTTCATAACGTGAAGTGGGTTAAAACCCAGAAAGTAGTAATATATGACAAAAAAGCCAACTAGTTAAATATTAATTTGAATTTACTTAATTGTAAGATAATGAATTGTTGCATATAAATCATAGGACTTTCAAGTAATAACTGCAAAAGTCCTCAATATCTATATTTTATTGCATTCCGGACTTTTAAGATGCAAGTATACTAGTAAATATAAGTAAATTCTGGCGTTTATCTTTTTGTCAGTATTCCCGTATTCAATTTATTGATAGTGTATATACATAGTTTTAAACAGAATAGAGAGCTTGTGAAACACTAAAAGTTTTACCTATCTATTTAGATGCATTTCTGTCCTAAAATCTGTTTGTTTTATTTTTATTTGCGAGTCTTTCATCCCATGGATGGATCCGCCATTTTGTTTTTGATTTTCACAGAACTTAACAAAAATAGAAACACTTATGATATATTTCCTTTAATATGTGTAACCGGAGCATCAGCTACTTTTACCAGCTAAAACTGTTCAAGTCTTAGCATTTCTTTATAGTTTTATAATTATTAAATAATATTTAAGCTAGCTTTAACGGTAAATGCTATGTTCGAATTTTAAAATTAACTTACAAAGCCAATTTTTATCAATACCAATATTAAGCAATTGCTTCAAATACAAATTCCAATAGGTCCACCACGGCGTATGAGTATTTTTTTTTGTCTGAAAACTTGAATTGTTTCGCTTTCGATTCACTTTTTTTTGAGCTCTTATTTCCCACGATTTCAGGTCGTTTCTCACATTTGTCTATAAAAATCTCATTTATCAGTAAGATTAATCTCACAAAGTCGTTAAAGGTCAGTAAATATGTTAACAACCCGCATGTCTTGGACATCCATCACTCGATTTAAGTGCAACTTCCACAGAGCCTCAATAGATTTACATCTCTGATGTCTTAAGCAAGAAAAAAAATACCTTCAAATATGATTGAATTGTTGGGCCAACATATTTTCTCGGTGGAGGCAGACTTTCATACATAGTACGAGTATACATATATCGTTGAATAACAAACAATGATTATATTCTATGAAACATAAACAGAGTAAGACGTGCCAAATGGTGGCTATAAATTGTAAACTTTCGCGGTCTGCTTGTCACACACACGTTATGGTGACGTTGAGTTGCCGTCCCAGTAGAGGTAATTAATTCGATAACGTGATGTGCTCTCGTGGCACATTGTTCAATCGCGTACTTCAATTGGTCAGTATGTGGATTATAATGCATTTTTAATTAAATGAAGGTAGACGGTGTTTTTTGTTTTACCGTAACTGTATGAAGATATGTAGTAGCAGAGTGACTTGGCTATTAAGTGCAATAGGAGTGTTTTTTTTTTCATTGTAATATGCCGGCTATAGGCTAGTTCGGTGACCATGAATTTGATTTATTTGAAATGCAATTCAAATAGATTATATGTATTATAGGTGTGGGCTATAAATGAAGTCTACTCTGAGTGAGAAAAATAAATGCAGTCTTGTTTCTGGCATTCCAAAAAAACAATAAATATATTAACTTAATAAAACTTAGATTATGTACAAACAGACATAATGTTTAAATAACTATAAGAGAATATTTAAATTTTACAGAATAAATGCCACAAAATGAGCAATGCCATTGCTATTTTTTTTTTGTCATTCTTGGAGACAAGTTCAACCGGATTGAATTTGCAGGTTCTCGCGCCAAAAATGTCAAATACCATTCGATTCGATTTATTGCTTTCCTTCTCTTTCCTATTTGTTTTCGTCAAACATTTGATAATTAAACACCGGTTTCTCTAAATGAAAACAGATAGTAACTCGTGGTATATTTTTTAGTTTGAACATAAAATAAGATTTCTGAAAAAAAATATTAACTAACCAAACCGACAAACTGATGGCAACTTAAACGGTGATGGTAAGTGTCAGAAGTTGTAACCATGAATCACTTGATAAATTGTATGTTAATTTTTTACTAACCACAAACCGTTTTTTTGCTCACCAAATCAAAGAAAAAAAAAACCTATAATGAAGGTTATGTTTCGTTTGCCAAAATGACTATTGACCTTCTATCTAAAAATATTGTTTGACTAAACCCATGTTTGAGTATGCTGTTCTATTTGTTGCTCTGATTCCACACAAGGTTTGACGTCAGAGTGATGTGACATTATTCACCCTTAACTCATGATTATTTATATTTTGTATTCATTAAAATTTTAAGAATTGAATAATTAAATTAGTTAAGAACAAAAAATTAATTAACTCGTTTGTAAGGCCGGTTGTTTAGTTGAAAACACGTTCTTACATTTCTGCGGCATTCAGCGGTGGAAGCTGAATGTCCGTTTCATTCATAACTCGGAAATGGTGTGTTGGAATTCAAATCAGGTCGTAGATACAAATATTTTTATCTCAACTTCACTTCTTTATATAGATGTTTTTTTTTGGTTTTAGGACACAAATTTACATATGCATCAGTGGAACCTGCTCAAAAAAGTTAAGTTAATTTATTAGCCCATCATTATTTTGTTTTTTTTTTTTTTTTTTGTTTTGTTAAGAAAAGGTTCAGATTATAAAACAGCTTGATGATATTTAATGATGAAAACACGGCAACAAGTTCTTAGACTTGTTGTGCAAACATTTAAATATTCATAAATGTATATGAATAAGTATTTTGGTATTTTAGTTCTAAGTCATTTTGTTTCTTTTTATTTTTATTTTTAAAGGGAATAGTTTTTTTTTTTATAGAGTTAGTGTTCATTTTGTCGCTGGATCAGGTTGATCAAAAAGTGTTTTTAGTAGAGATTTAGTTTGAATGCGTACTTTTTAAAATATTTAAGTGTTTTTTTTTTTAGTATCGAACGCCTGATAAATTTGTCACTGAATACTGAAAAATTAAATAAATTTTCATTTATTGTGGTTTGAGTGCCATGGACGTAAAGATTTATGTGAGTTGCACATTTTGTTCAAACAATATATTTTGTGAAATAAGTTTTTAAGATTAGTTGTTTAAATAAAACAAATATTTTTTTGATTTGTTTTAAAATATTTAAAGTTATTGAAATACATATACATACATATCTGGGCCATCAGACAATGTGTCAATTTTGAACCCAAATTACCCCAGAGTAATAAATTTTGTTTTAATAGTATATACGGGATAACCAATGCTCGACAAGAATTGTGTATGCATTATGTACATAGTAGAGTTTTCCTTCGCCTCTTAGGCCCACGAAACTTAAAAATTTAAGATCATACAAGCTTTACGTGAAAGTTTACGCTGTGGAATGAGAAGAACATAAGCGTACAGCTCTTAATTAACAATTTGTCAGAATTAGTTTTCAGTTGACACTTTTCGAAATTACCCGAGTGTGCGAAACGTGATTCAGATCCAATTCGAATTATTGGATTTGATCATCTACCTTACAACGAATTTGTTTGTTTTTGTTTTTTACAAATTTTCTCGAAAGCACTTCAAAGGATTTTTATTAAACTTCGATCATGTGGGTAATTTCTTAGTAATTGAAAAAATATACCTACATTATTTCGTGATTTGCCAAGTAAATCGCATTTGGCCAACATTTCTCAGTTCACGTATATCATTCAAATGTCTCTGCACTAATTTTGTTTTAATTTTGAAATTCGATGCTTCTAAAAACATAATCCCAAAACTCTGTCATCTTCTACTATTTTTAATCCAAAGTTATGTCCAAGCTAAAATAAAAAAAAATTAAATTGTTAAAAAATTGGAGTTTTCGGGAAGTTATTTACTTTATATCTTTAAATTTAAATAAAACAAATTTTGTGTGAGATATCATAAAAATTTTGTATTCATTTGAAAGGCCTATCAAAGCCATAATGTATGGAATATAACATAGTTCAAATGTTCACTGCGGGTTCTCTGAGTGGCGCGCATCCGAAATGTCAAATTTTCCATATTACTCTGGCAAATAAATCAGGCTGAAATTTGACCGATGGCATCGGGTTATGTTGGCTTTGAGGGCCGCTGTGGTTTTTAAATTATTCGCCTTCAGAAAACGGCACAAGAATAAGTCAAACGGGGTCAAATCGCACGATCTTGGTGGCCAGTTCAAATCAGCTCCACTTGAGATGACTTAGCTCTTGGATTGCTCGTGCATAATTCCAAATAAGGCTTGTCCTCTGTGGCACATAGTGCTGTCTTGTTAAAACCACATGTTCTTGGTGTCCATATCATCCAATTCAGGCCAAAAGAAGTTGGTAATCATCAATCTAGAGCGCTCGCCGTTGACGGTGATGGCCTGGCCAACGTCGTTCTCAAAGAAATATGGACCGACGACACCATGCCGCCGCCAGACCAAACTCCATACCAATCAGTGAAGTGAATTTTTCAGGATACATTGGACGTTTTTGTCTCTTATTTGGATTACTATCGTCCCAAATTCGACAATTTTGTTTGTTGATGTACCCATTCATCCAAAAATGGGCCTCATCGCTGAAAATGATTTTAAATGGGCGAAGCGCTCGGAAAGTTGCCTGATCAGATTTTATCATTTTAACTTGTTGTTGAATGCTATATCTATCTATGTTGATTTGACAAAACAGACTGAATAAATGACAGCTTATTTGACAGATGTAGCTTCAACAACATGGCTGCTATCAACTGTCAAAGTTCGGAAGTCCGTGCTGGAAGAATATTCCTCTAAATGATATTCCTCCACGTTTCCATAGTGTATGATTTTATGTGCCTCCATTGTTTTTTTTTTTTTTTTATAAATAATGTTAATACTCCGGGTATCTTTTCCTGTAATAAAACAATAAAACCTGAGCTCATCACTTTGCTTCAGTATCGCATTTCTTAGAGCTTCGTCTAGGTTAAAATCCTCAGTTTTTCAATTAAAAAAATATCGGCTAGGCTAAGGATTCTAAAGAACGAGTTGGTTCCCATGGAATATAACTAAAACTATAGGTGTATAACTGTATATAACTGGTATTAGCACGCTTAAGTTGTTTAATTCTGCATTCAAACTTTCAGTAGTGATAATTATGTTTTTTGTTTTTTTTTAATTTTGAACTTGAATAAATAGGGTTGATTATATTCCATAATAAAAGCACCAAATAATCCATGATTTAGTATAATAAATATTTAAGTTTCATTTTGAGCCTTATAAATATGGAAATATTTATAATTTACATTTCAAGACATGCACTGCCTGCATCCATAATAAATTATAGTCTTTATCATATTTCTCTCAACTAGCTATACATAAATTGATAATTATTAAATACAAAATTGCTAATAGGTAAGTCTGAGTAAGCATTAGACTAGACTTGTGTATCTTATATGCATATGGCTTATAGACGACTGATTGTGAGTAAGCGCACTAACTAGACTCATAATGGAGTTAAAATTGAGTTTTGAATGTTTTACTGTTCATTATAATAAAGAAATAATTATTTATTTTAAATATTCTTAACATTTAGCATTAGAAAAATAATTGTTTCAAACTCAAGATACCCTTTTCGCTTTGAATTATTGCTATCACATCGTATACTATATTGTGGGCGGTGCTCCATCGTTTCATACTATATTATATATTGAGGACATATTGCACAATTTTCATGGGATCAATATGACTTTCAATTCACGTATTTGCAAAAAATTTAACAGTCTGGCCAAATGTGTCACTTTTTAGTTTTATTTTACTTTTAATGTTTGTATTTTTTATGGTTAAAACAATTTCAAGTTTATACATTATGTATGATTGTCATTAAAGATTTTTGCGTTGGGCGTCATCATTATGTGTACTTGACGTGTGATTTCTGAAGCTTGGGCGATAAGTCTGACAAGACATCACGTTGCTTACACAAGCTGTGTTAAATTTGGTTTTATGATCTTTTTTTTTGTTTTTGCGCTGGTGCTTGCTTGGTGAAGGGCACTTACCACTAATAATGTTTCTTTTTTATACATTGTAGTATTAAATCGTGTTAAGGAGCGTAGGCTGTTTTATAGTTGTTATCTTTCTACATATATACATATTTTTATTTGAAACTAGCTGACCCACCCGGCTTCGGGCGTGTAGGCAATCCTAAAGCTTCGCATACAAATTACAAAAGAAAATATAAATTAATATATTAAAGCTAATTTTTGTACTCGAATACTACATTATGAGTTATAATCTACATCATGTTATGAATGGCGAAATTCGTAAAAATATGATCATCTAAGTCCAACACCTTTATTACTTTCCTAACGCAGAAAGAATTTTGGTAATCAAAAACTTTTTGTTTGTGTTTATCACATTTCACTCTATACCTTCATATCAAATTTTCAAAAATAACCTTTCAAATACAAAAAAAATTTTTAAAATCGGATAACACTTTTCGTTCTTACACCCTTTCATCCTTTAAATAACAAATTTTTCAAAAAAAAAAAAAAATCTTAAAGAAGAAAAATCTTAAAAAGAATTTCCTGAATCGGGAATTTTTTTATTTTTACCCCATTTCACCCCACAAATTGCAAATTAAAAAAAAAAAATTTTTCTTGAAGCCATTTCGTAAGAACAATCTTTTAAACGCAGGTAGAATTTTTTTTTTTTGGATACGTCTTCTTCATATTAACGCATTTCACCCTACAAATTGAATTAAAATCGGTCCAGCTGTTCTTGAGTTATAAGGGTTGTAACTAAAACGACTTTGTTTTATATATTAAGATATATAGCTACATTATAAATAAATAGCTTACCCTACTACGCGCCCTGCCATGGGCCAGCATAAATGTATACACATCCACCCCAGGGTTCCGCGGAACACCATTTGGGAAACGTTAGATTCTATAATATGTAATTATTTTAAGACAAATTTTGACCACCAATATTTCAACAAGCATCGGTGGTTCAGTGGTAGAATGCTCGCCTGCCACGCGGGCGGCCCGGGTTCGATTCCCGGCCGATGCAATATACCTTTTTTTTAGAAAACAAAAAAAATTGGCATATATTATTATTTCAATGAAAATTTAAATTTTAGTTACCATTTTAACCAGTTCTTATATTAACTTTTGCCAAAAGTCATACAAACATTTAAGTTCTTTGTTTCTAGCCATGACTCATGAGGTTATTGGACTGCCTAGGTACATACATATACATATGAACAGACATACATACATATCTTTAATACAAAATTATAATCCGAAAGTATATAAGTAGGCATGTTGTTCATGTTTCTTTGAATTAAAATCTGTATCAATTGTCAATTTAATTACATATATGAAACAAAATGATAATTAATTTAGTATCAGTGTGGGCTATAAGATTCTATTTTGATTTGGTTGTGTACCTATACATTTTTAAGATTAAGCTTCCAGTGTTTTACATGCCTACCAGGCGATGTCATAAATCAGACTTTTATGCTATAAATGGTGTGTTGATTTATATTGGGCTTCTGTTTTTTTTTTTTATTTTTCTATTCCATCTGTGTGTAGATTACATACTTTCTTAAGTCGTAGAGTCGAGTTTCAAAATTAAAATTTATTAATTTTAAATATGTAAATACAAAGATTCTGATAATATACTCTCAGTGGAAAAGTATATACAAATAAAGAGCACGACTGAATCGCACGAACTTGCTCTTAAGATTGAAAACTACACATTGCAGATGTATTTTGACGGTTCAATAATTTATTGATATCTTAAACGAGAATATGTTAAAAACGTCAAAAGTAGGTAGGTAAGGTACCTACATATCTGCTGAACAAATAGTTTTTTTTGTTTATAAAAAATTGTTGTAGAACATTTTTAAATGTAATATTGTTTAAACTATTTACATTTAGAAGCAGTGAATTAAAAAAAATATTGTCTTATTAAGACATTTCATGTATGAAGTTTAATCAAAATCGTAAAAGCCGTTTTCGAGAAAATTAAAAAAATAAATACAAAATCTTTGTATAGGACGACGATTTTTGTTTGTATGTTTAACATAAAATTGTGGAGTTTCCTCTGGGTCACACTTTGCGATGTAGAACGTTACGTTTCAAAAATCTGCATAGAAGGATATTGGGTACGTTCAGTGACAAAAAGATGAGGATCCCCTTCAAGCACGGATCCGTGCACGTATATAAGTATGGGGTCCTCAAAACTGTCAGACAAACGTTGATGTTTACACATATTAACCGTGAATCCCGTGAGTTCATTTTTTTCCCATTGAGAGCTAACTGTTGTAAAAGATTCCCTCTATAGGGAATGATATGAAAATCCTCTGTACTAAATTTGAAGCATAGCGTATTGGATAACGATAGTCATATCTCTAAATGCAGACATTGTGACCAGCGTTGCCACAAAGAAAAAAATATTAAGGGCCATTTTGGGGGCCATTTGATAAAAGTGCGTGCCACAACTCGTTAGAGAAAATTTTTCAAAAAATGAAATTAATTAATGTTTGATATAAAAAGTTTTGTTTTTTTTTTTTTTATTTTTTTATAAATACAATACCTATCACACTTCTTTTAATTCAGTTCATTTATGGCAATCAAATACTTGCAAAAAAACAAAAACGTTAATGTTGAAAACAACATACGGGTGTGACAGTTATACCTACTCATATGATTTCATAAATTATTAACATAATATTCTAAGTTTATAAACTAAAACATGAGTCATCTGTAAGACATAAAAATCTAATTTTTAAATTGTTACGATTGTGACAGGTTACCTAGGTTATTTTTACGCATACCTACGTTATTTTTACGCATACAAAAAAGATAATTAACGATAGTTTAATTTTTCACATGAAGTGGAACTTCTTCTTGTAAAGTGAAGCTTTTCTTCCGTAAAAGTTAATACATTTCACACTCCGATCAAATTTTTGTTTCTTTTTTTCTTTTGTTTGAAATAAAACATTGAAGCTTTATCGTTTTTTTTCAAATTTAAATTCATATTTTGTGATTTTAGTTTAGACCCCGTATATATAGCATCAGTTCAGTGCATCACCTTCTATATGAAGGTAATAGTAGGTATTACATTTGATTTAATTCAGTTTTGTTTTTTGTTTAAAGCCGTCAAATAGTATGTGAACTTGTTAAACGGGAAACATTTTGCTGATTTTTGTGCTGGAATGTGTACTTTGTGGAATATTTTTGTAATAAATAGAAAAAAACAAGATATTGCGGGCCATTTCTTCTTGGCCCGGGGCCAAGGGCCAAAATGAAGAACAGTGGGCCAAATGGCCCGATCGGGCACATTATGGCAACGCTGATTGTGACATTAGCCCTCAGTCTTAACTGTGAATAGATCTTTAAAATGAGCGTAGAACCTTGACCTACGTAGGTAACAATAAATGACTACCTGTTATCAAAGATCGCGTGTAAAGAAGATTTTAATTTAAGTTATAAAAATGACGAAAATTGTAAATCGATTTGCCAACAAAATCTGTAATTTTTTTTTAATTCATCACCGTCATCTTATTTGTATGGAAATTTTATTTTCCCAAAGTTCTTCCCCGACTTTATTCCTATATCTTTGCAAATTATCATACACTCTAGAGTTTTATTGTTCTAATACACACATAGCTACCTTTCTCCCCACGATTAACATTGTAAATATACAGCCATAAATGTTTTAAAATAAGTACCTACATAAAACGTTCTAGAAGATTGAAGTGAGGTATTTCCATTTGCTTAGATTTACTATACCTACGTGTAGTTAATAATTCTAATTACTTAAAGCTTGTAGAACACAACTATCTTACACGCGTATATGTATACCTACTTGTGGCTTCTTCGTTAACTAAACTATGTTTTGAGCGTTTTCTAACTTGCCAGCACCTCTTGCGAAATTTATAACGATTGTCACGCATTGCCAATCATGGTTTTGTTTAAATAAAGATTCGCGCTCAAATCAAACACTTCAAATAAATGCTATATCTTAGATGCCCTCAAAGTAAGCTTTCATTTTCTGAATTTTAAGACTTGAGCTTGAGCAGCTAATGACTGTCGTGACTTAAAATGTTTATAAATATTTTTGTCAAATAAATTAACTGCCATCTGGGTAAACTGGAGATAATTACTTTTGACTGGCACACAAATTGTGTGTGCCAAAATGCCTTACATATGATGGCGATTACGTTGCCTATGTGCACTCGAAAAGTACTTTATGCTATGCACACAGGCTCACAATATCAGCGCTTATGGTGCACATGATGCATTATGCAGCTGCAGTTATACTATTTCCTTTCGAATGCAGAAAATACTCTTGAAGTTCACCACACAAGATGATTGATTGTCGTTTTAAGGTTAAGCCACAAAAAAATGTATTATTTTTTATGTTTGCACGGTGGAAACATAGAAAACGGTTCATTTGCAGATGAAAAGTAAAGGTTTATCTTTCAATCAAGGTTTTTTTCACTTTCGAAAATATGTGCAAAATTTGCTTAGCAAAGTATGTACAAATGTGGAAATGTCAATTAAAAGAGCTTCAAAAATCAAAATTATAATAACACTCTATATTAGATTAACATAACAAAATTCTTAAGACTTAACTTTGTACTTACTACAATTTCTAAACCCATTGTCTTGGTGGTGGGAAGTTAGAGGGTAAGGAGCCTCTCCAAAAATTTCAGTTGTTCAGTTCAGATGAGATCTGCTTCCGTCACACAATGGAGCAAAATGACTGAAAAGCCGGCAATAATTCAAAAAAAATTAAATTGAAAATATCTTCATTTCATGTATTAATAATTATTCTAATAAAAAATATTCACTCTTTGTAAAAATGCGAATTATTTATTTATAGTCTTCTTTGATTCAATAGAATGCAGCTTAGTTTAACTTGATTTTTTTAATTGAACAATTGGTGTTTATTCTTCAATTTTATCTACAAAGAATTTTTGAAGCCTGAGTATCGGACTTCAAGTTTAAGTATGTAACAATGTGTCAAAGTTAAAAATTTATAAATTAAAATTTTTAAAAAGTAGTCAATTCAATTGACCGATCGCGCGATCGCAATCTCTTAAAAAAGTATTTTTAAAGATTTCTAGAACCACTTCGATTTTTAAAGTTGGATTTCGGGCTAGTCCACGAGTCGTAGTTTATATGTTTAAAAATACTTTCCGAAAATTTTAAAAAGCCTGAAAGACTTTGGACCTACAATAAAATAAGCAAACAAAGTATACGCGTTTTAGTAGGCGTGTCGAGGGGTAGGTATAGCAATAACTTAATATATTGCATGAGCAAAATATTCCATCTCTATTTATAAATTATTGATCAATTGCGATTGCGAAAATAAATTAAGTAAACGCGAGTCAGACAAAATTTCATCATAAAGCCTAGTACTCAGTTCGAGTGGAAATGAAATTTCCATATAAAACTGACGGTTAGTTCCCAACGAGAAGTGTGTACCAAATGTGAAAGCGGAATATGAACCGGTTCGTAATCAATTTCACACCATAATTTTCATTTCGTAGCGTACAACCACTAGGAGATCTGGAAAAGTGTGAAGTCTTAAAAATAAGTCTTAAAAATAAAAAAGGGCGGATACCTTACAAAATATTCTGGGATGAAACCACAGTCTCCTTTTGGGAATTTACCACAACCAACAGGCTTAAAACAACAAAGCACGGAATCAAAATAATCTTTATTGGGATTTTTTTAACGTTCTGTCAAATATGTACATAATTACTTATCAATCAATAATTTTCTTTTTTCATTCAAAGTAAGTATTACAAATTACAAACTGAGTATCGAAAATATACGTGAAGAATTTATTATGTTTTCATAATCATCATTCACGTGTATTTTGAAGCGGTTTTATTTTTTATTTCACAAAGAGGTGAGTACTAGGCTTAAGTGACGAATTTTGCTGAGGAATTGGGCTTAGATTTCTGAGGCTCCTGTTGAGATGTCGGAGATTTCATAAACCGAAACTGCGTTTCAGACTTTAAGCCGCTAAAAATGTCCGTTTATCTTTTTATGATGGGATCAATTGTGTTCCAATTTTGAACACAAGTACGTCTTAAATGAAAAAATAAAATAATATTCCAAAAAATATTTTTTTTTATAAGCAAACAAATCAAAGAACAAATTAGTTTTTAGTACTTTTAAGAACACATTCCTGTAACAATACAATTGTATTAAGAAACATAGACAAATATTATGTCTTAAATGCTTATAGCCACAAAATATTATTGAACAATTACAAGAGTAAGTTCGTTTAATCCAATCGTCCATTGTATATGTATATTTTTTTAGCAAAATTTGTTAGGTATACAGTTGACTCCGCTTAACTGAAACACCATTTCTGCAAACATTTTTTTCATTTATGCTGTCAAAATAAAAAAAAATCCCCTAGCCTCAGAGGAAATGTATGTATACATATATATGAGTATGTTATATATTAAATTACAACAAATGGGAGACACGGAATTTAAATTTTAAAATGCGCGTCAGATTCAATATTGATGGAAATGTTAGAAGTTGGATACTTGCAAATTTTCATTCAAATTAAAAATAAGTTGCATTATAATGTAGTTTGTGTGCAGAAACTCCGTAAAAAAAATTCTTGTTACAGATAGCCAATTTTTTCAGCTAAGAGGAGTGCAGTTAAGCTGAGTTTACTGTACCTACACCCACAGCTTTTGTGTTATATAAATTGAGACTTCATAAATACATATTTGAATTTAAATTGTCAGTTGTGATGAGTTAAATTGAAGCTAAATAAATTAATTAAATCATAAAACAAAACGATTGACCTATTTTCTTTTTATAATTTTAGATCTGGTGGACAGCGCTTTCAGTTGCTCTGGGACTAGACGTAAGAGGTGATGTAATCAAAGGAGTGCCATGTATTAAACGATATCATCAATTATTTTGTCCAACAGCAGGAAATAGTTATCCAATGTAAGTAAAGCTTTTTAAAAGTTCAATTTTCTCTCCTGGAAATTTAACTATTTATAATATTGCATCTAAAAGTAATCTTTTTCCGAAGAAAGTCTACGCGTCTAGAAAAAGTAATATAATTATAGTTAAGGAATTACCAGTGTGGGATAAGAGTCAGGCCTGCGTTCAACTCAGGCTTGAAAGAGGAGAAGATGATTAATACCTCTGTTGGATATTGAATAAATATGGGCATCCTGCTACCTTGACGTCAACTTAGCAGTAGACCCATTTTTTGGGGATCGAACAGAGCTATTAACTATTTTTAGCGTTACTAATAAGCAGTTAACTTAGCAGCTTATTAGGTACTGTACCTAAACATTTTAATCGTCGGAAAGTGTTCAGCTAACATTTTATACCTGTTAAATTTTCGCTTCTTGATGTCTTTCTGGATTAACATGCTCAATGTTGCCACTAAGATTTTTCCAGAAATCGGGTGAAATGTAAACACTGAACGATTTTTCCAATGAGTTTTTTGTCGTTGTCCGCTTCATTGCTGTCCCCTGCATTTTAAATTATGTTTAACTCACACCATCAAATATAATCGCCATGCATTAACACTAAATCCACACAAGAAACTGGAAAGAAGGTTACAGAAAACCAAAACAGACTGGAAAGATCTTTTAAGTTTAAGAGCAACGATTCGATCCTCCCTCTTCACTTTTACTTCCTTCACCATGGAACAAATGATCCACACTCGAAAAATCGGGCAATCTAAATTTGTCTTGGTCGGCATAGCCCTAAAGCCTTGAACTTATTGATCATCAAATATACAAACTTACACTTAGATTAGGTAGATAAATGTAATTTAAAAATGAGATTTTTTCCTAAAATTAAGCGAATGATTTCATTATTAAAACCAAAGATTTAGTCGAAGAGAATCCCGCATCTCGATATTATTAGTCACTTCGATAAATAGCAACCAATCAATCGTAAAAATTTCAACAATAGCCGGTAGTCATTCATAAAAGAAAAAATAAACACTGAAGAATGTATTTCCCTAACAATCAAATTGTATAAGCTTTGTAGAATTTACGTCAGAGAGAGAGAGAGATAATATCGGTGGCGCGGCCAGCCAGGGGCAGTGGAGTTTTTCTTCTATTAGTAATTCATTAAGTAAGCAACGGCCAGCGCTGCGCGATGCGATGATGCTCATCATGGTTTTATTTATACGAACAAGAGTCAACTCCCCATCCCCATTATATTAGTCAAGAGGTTCTGCCTCTTCAGTTTGATTTTGTTGATGAAAGATAAGTATTGATATTTTTTTTCTTTCAATCATTATAAATAATTGGTCATAATGAAGTTCTTAAGTTTATTCACCTCGACTTGATGATGATTAAAATGATGCAATAGTATGAATTAGTCTGATGAACTCGTACTAACTAAAATCATGTTTTTTTTTTTTTTTTTTTTTTTAATAATGTCCTTTCAGTGATAAGATCGAACGATTCATTGACGATAATAAGGCTTTAATGCGACGGATGTATGGTGACTTTGAAATGAATATGGACTCAGGTGGACCTAAACAGCAGACAAAACGACGGAGACGTTTCATTGATGAACCGGACATGTTCATACCGCCTGGAGCATTTCCAGCCGTACCGGAAGATATAGATAGTGATCACGAACCTGATCGGGGTGATACGTACTTTGGAAAGCTGCGCAATAAGCGTCAGTCAGCAAATCGAGGTCCTAAGCCGCCATTTAATAGGGATAATAACAATGCCGGTCAGGGAGGTTCATCAACTGGGAGGTGAGTGTACAAAAGTTAGTTTTGTGTAAAACATGTATACATTTTACAAACTCTCCGCATTTCAGATTGGATGCTTGTGAATCAAAGATAGAGATAGTAACGCCATACTGGGCATCAAATTCTGCGGGAAAAATTCGTGCTATTGTGAACACCCAGCATTTCGAACAGGCGATTCATCAAGAAATTTGCTCGTAAGTAAAAGGACGTACACAAACAATGTTGTTGGGTGATTTCGAAAGCTTGAGTTCTAAGTTACCATCCCCACCGTAAAAGTTTTTAATGAGCTTAAAATATGCTTTCAATTTTTTACACCGAACAACATTAAAAACCTAAAATCCAGCTCGTCAACAATTTTGTGTGATCTTAAAATATACATTAGTTCGACCAATGCGTACCTAGCAAGCTTTCGTTGCCGTCACGTCACGTCACCAACAGAACTGAACGGGAGCTACTTATTGCCGAGCTTCAAGTTACTTCCATTAGCAATAAGAGCAACAATTTCTCAAGTGGATTTATTCAGTACTTATACAGAGTGGTCTCTACTATGTACAGGCTGGGCCAAAAGTCTTTTTCCCATGTTAATCGGTAGCAACTTTTGAACGAAAATATAAAACTTATGAAGTAAAATGTAAACAATTCTTACGAAACAACTTCTGTGTGTGTGGTTTTCAAGAAGAAATAAAACCCATATAATTTAATGTTATGGCCTAGAATTTAGCTTTATTATAAAGATAAGGGTTTGCCGTTTTGTTTTTCAAAATGATTTTGGGCAAGTAGCCGCCGTGTCAGGCTCGAATAAATTCCAGCCGAGAGGCCCAATTTTCGACAGCTCCAATTGTTGCGCGCGATGGTAGATGGATTCATTCGGGTCTTCTTCGATACTCTGCTCTAGAGCAGCAATAGCGTCTTCAGTGCGCACTGTCAGCGTCTCTAAGGATGCGCATTATCCACTAGAGTAAACGTGGTGCGAAACCGATCCATGGTTGATAGAATTTATGCGATTTTGTGATTATGTCGAAACGTTGTTCAGGAGTAAGTCTTTTAATTATGAAATTTCAAACCAAACTGCGAATTAATCAAGTAACAGCTGTCAAAAAGACAAACTCCGAAAAAAGTATTGCCAGATTGAAACCACACGCCTAAGAAAAACCACCCTTTACATATTTTTTTTGATTTTTTGTATTTTGGTATTATTTTTCTTTTAAGGATCCTATTTACTTATTTATACATTTTTCTTACAGAAAAGCCCGGACATCTAGATGTGAAAAAGACTGTGGGTGTGAGCAGAAATACAAATGGCATCGTTTGCTAGCCTATGATCCGGATAATGATTGTAAAGGAATTTTCATGGATTGGTTTTTGTTCCCATCGTGTTGTGTATGCAGATGTAATCCTTAGATAATAACATCGACATCATTATCTTATTTTTAAAAAATATATTAGTTCTTAGGCTAGGTAAATGTTTATTAACAAAAATAAACTAGAGCACATTTGTAATCATTTATTAAAAATAAATTTTAAAAAGTGTTAAGCTACTTGTTTAAACTATAAGTTTGTTTTAAGTATTAGGTAGATATCAAAATGCATAAAAAAAAAGTTAGATTTATAAAAAAAAAACTGTATTTTGCAGAGGAAACATAATCAAATAATCAAAAAGTCAAAACTGAAACTATTTTGAAATGCTAAAAAAATGTAAATAAAAAAAAAATAAGAAGCTTATATTAAATTTACTCATAAGTTTAAGTGATAAAAATGTGTCAAATATATGTTTTTTTATTTCAGTTTTTTTTTTTTTTTTAAATCTAGATTATAAAATATTTTTCATTGTAACTTTTAAGATAATTAAGAAAAATCATAATAAAACACATTGTCGAATATTATATAGGCCCTTACTCAAGCTCTTTTCTTATAAATCTCTGTGTCACTGAGCCTTTGGAGTGGCAAGAGAAACAGATATAATTTGTTAAATATTTGTAGATCGATGGCCTGCCGCCTCAGGCCTACATGCTATGGTAATAGCGTGTATATGAGTTTTGTTGCCTCTTTTCTTACATAACGTTCAAAATCGTATGCTAAACAATTTTAAATTCTCTTCTCAAACTGAGGTTTAGTTTTTCAGTGCGAGATTGAAGCTAAGCCCGAGTTAACTCATCAAATTTGGTGAGTTAACTCAGGATCTACTAAAGAGAATCATTTGATGTTTTATCAACGGAATTACCTAACTCGGGTCTAAATCACCATTGAACAACTGAACCTACAGTAGTAGGTACAGATGATTTTTTTTGTATTTAAATCATTAGAGTCGTTTTTGAGAAAAGTCCCGTTATTTTTGGAGCTAAACAAATGAAGAAAATATTAGTCAGACAGACAAAGTAGGGTGACTTGTCTCACAAACGTCAAAAATATAAGCGAATGCAAATTAACTGTAACTGGCCGACGAATAATAAAAAAAATAATAAAATCCGAGTTTTTTAGGATTAAACATTATTTTTGCAATGAAAATGAGTTAAGAAAATGTTTCCATACAATAAATAATTAATTTTAAATAAAAAAATGCAAAAAAATTCGAATTTTTCCTTGGGATAGAAAATAATTTTTGGCAAATGATTCGCCAGACCTTATACATTCGATTAGACACAAACACAAACGCTCGATTTACGAAACATTAGTCCCGCAATTAATGTTATTCTAATTATTTATTTAACTAAGTATATGTCATTTGGAAGCGTTCAGATCTGTCCGATATCTAATAGGAGAAGAGAAGAGAGGATAAGGTACTTCTCACTTTCAAAATTAAACTACGTCCACTCGATCGAAAACATCCGTTTATACAGGGAATTAAATGGTTCTAGTCTCAACCACAGTTTAGCCCCATGAAGATGAGAATCCCCGGCAGCCATTTTAATTTGCCTACAAGCTTGAACTGTCAGATATCAGATACAAAATGAGAATGTGTGTATAAAAACCTCACACATAGACAGTTGAGATCTTCACACACCTGGTTAAATGTTTGTTGCAATTCACATCCATTTATCGACGCGGGAAGAAATTACAAAGACAACAATGTAAACAAATGGGTTTTGGAGGGTGAAACGTACGAAACATTCTCATCTTCATATGGCTAATCTGTGGTCTCAACTAAATAGTATCCACTAGAATATTCGAGCATCTCCTTCTAGCAGTTTCCATTCCAGTCGCTAACAAAAGGCGCACTAGAATTGATATTCAGCTGAATCACAAGATGCGGCTGTAAAGGGTTGAAGGTGTGGTGTTAAGCTTTTCAGAATGATGGCGCTGTAAACAGTTAGAGGATTTTCCTTTGCTTCAAATTCAAAGTAGTTGGCTAATTATTCAGGAAGTGACTAGACATGCCAATTATAACAGTTCTGGTTTATAAAAGTACTGTTTTTGCGGCCCCGCAGGGCCAGGGCCCTCCGCCGGTGGGCATACTTCAGGCACCCAGAGTTTTTTTCCAAGTCGCGCGAAGCGCGTTAACGCACGCCCACCTTTAATGGCGAAAAACTGTTATAACTGTTATTAATTGGCATGTCTCTAGTCTAGTCCAATTATTAAATCGTTACAATACATTCAAACAGATACGTTAAAAGAAGTTGCAGTGTATACATTACACATGCAATTTATGGACACCTGGAGAAAAATTTCAAGTCGCACGAAGCTCATTGATGCACACCTACTTTTAATAGCCAAAAAAAAAAAACGGTTATAAATAGGCATTTCTCCAGTCTCGTCCATTAATAATGGATTTGAGGTAGTTTTACTTAATTAAAGGCGGATTAAATTGGTCGAAAAAATCGACTTCGAGGCTAAGCAGTTTACATATTAAATGCAAGCTAGGCTAAACCCAATTTAAGCACACACAAAAACTGTGTTACCGGCTTGAATTACATATTTGTTATGGATACCAACCTAGTTTGTATGATGGAAACTCCATTTCCGCTGCCGGTTTTTTTTCAGTAAATCACTTCGGGTTTGCAAAAAAACACACCAGGCCATTATTTTTCACCAAAACGCATCCTCATTTCGACGAATTCGTTTAAATTCTCTGCTCGGTGGTATGGTGGATTTAATGTCTGTAATCTACCTCACCATATGCAACATTTTTAAATATTATATTTTTCTGGTATTTCCCACCACTGGTTTTTGTCTTTGCTAACATTGATTTTTTTACGGCGAATTGTTTTCGTGGTAAGCAAATTGAAATGGTGAGTTACGAAGCTAACGTTGATTTCAAAAATGAAATGAATAAAAAAATAAAGAATAAAATAAATATAAAGACATACAGAACCGGACGATCCTGCATTTTGTGAAACAATAATTGGCATTGTGTGAATTGGATTAAACTCGTTTTAAATTTTTATCCCAATATACATTTTCGGATAAAATTTAATCGAAATTGCAGTCCAAATCACACACAACCTTAGTTAAATTTTAGTTTCTTAATTATTTAGATTCAAAGTTGCATCTATTTTTTTTTATTGATGTGTAAACATCTATGCTGGCACACTAGGATGGGTGCGTTCAGTGAAAAAAATCTTAAGATCCCCTTGAAGCAAAAACAAGTCCGTTTTGGATCCACGCACGTTAATGTTTACAATTATTAACCCTGAGTCCCGGCACTCACACAATTGTTTTTATAAGTATAACGAGCAGTCATAATCAAAATGGATCCAATAAGAAAGGAAGGATCTGTTTGAAATTTAAAGTTAAAGATATAAAATTATAGTGTTTCAAAGTGAAAATTGTCGATACATGGTTACGAAGCGTGCGAGATCAATTATGTCAACATTTACCAGATCATTAGGATCGTTGAAGCAGTATTCTCCGAGATGGAGTTTACGTCGTTGGGATAGAGCAGGGCAAGTGCAGAGGAGATGAGGAATCGATTCTTCCTCTTCTTCATCCATACAGCTTCTGCAGAAATCATTTGAGAATACTCCAAGCCTCGTTGCGTGCTTGCCTATCAAGCAGTGACCGGTGATGACACCTATGACGGAGCTGATATGCAGTCTGCTTAGAGATATTAAACTCTTCGAGCGCTTCAGGTCCAACCTTGGCCACATCTGTTTTGTCGCTATACAGGTGGAGATGTTGTTCCACCTAAGGTTTGTTTTCTCTATTGCATCCTGCTTCAGCATAAGTTTACATGTAGCAATGGGTATACCTATATCTGACATATTTGGTGAAATAGGTAGTATTGTTCCACTTCTGGCGAGTTCGTCAGCCCTGCAATTTCCTGGAATGTCTCTATGGCCCGGAACCCAGCAGAGGTGAAAATTAAACTGATGTGCCATCTCAACGAGAGATGATCGACAGTTAAGGGCTGTTATTGAGTTGGTAGAGACAGATTCCAGGGATTTTATGGCGGCTTGGCTATCCGAGAAGATGCGGATATCTGTGTTAGATATCACGTTTCTTTTAAGCCAAGATACATACTTTTAACCAAGATACATACTTTTAACCCATTTTATTAAAAAAAAAAAACAATCTTCCTGATCTGCACCTTCCACTATAGGTGACTTGACGATACCTACTTTAACGCTTGACTGATCACTTTTTGCCCATTAGCCCAGATCTGTCGAATGAACTGCGCTATACCTGTCCGCTGATCGCTATAATAGCTTTGGACTTAAAGCTGTCAATTAGTGTACGATAGTTTCATTTTTACACTTCACGAAACCCATGTCAGAATCGCTTACGTTCAGAATAAGTCCTTGTTTTTTTGTATAGGTTCACCACCACCGTTTAATTGAATGCTGTCTGCTATAGAATATAATGCTCCTGCTGCCCCACTTTGCTAGATATTTCGATATAGTTGAATACACCTGTTTAGAGTCCAGCTCTCGCTCCTCCAGAAAAAATTCCTTTGTTGTTAGGCATTCAGTGTCAAGAAGAACGACAGTGATTACCATTAAAAATTGCTTAAACGAAACTCATCGAGTGCTGTCACGATTTATACTTTTTGCCACATCTCCATTGACTTTAATAATAGCGCCATATCGCCACAAAGATAAAAACTGACAACCTGCTGCGCTCCACAGTCCAATCATCGAGGTGATGATGATGATTACTTTGTTCTTTTTTTTATTCTTTGCTCGTGGTGCGTCCAGGACACTTATTGTAGTTATCTATGGAATGGGTCAAGTTGGATGAAAATAGACACGTTCTAAGGCTTTCACGTTAATGTGAGTTTATTTTATTTAATTTTTAGAATAACGTCTCATTAATTTTAAATTTTATTTTGTAAGTTAAATAATTATTAATACAGAATAACAACTCAAACCATAAAAAAACAGATTGACAATACCAAATTGAATGAATGAAAATTCAAATGTCGCAACTTAGGAAAAACACCTGCCGGTGCTATATAGAAGCCAATTGAGTGTACATTTTCTTTAATGAGTTACTGTTATTTTGAAAAAAAGTTAACGACCTGTGTTTAATTGAGTGCATACACAACACATTGTGTATGTTGTAAATATTTTCTCTTATTTACTTACTTAAACAAATTCAAGTAATTGAACCCGCACTAAGGGCCAACAACATACTCCGACATTCTTCACTCGCTCTTATAGTGTAAGTGTTAGGCCCCTCTCTCACCATCAAACTGATGAGTGAAATAAAAATTAATTATAAAAATAAATAACTGCAGGCTTATGCTTTATGGTAAGATGAAAGGATTTTATTCTGAATGTTTTCATATCGCACTTAAAAAACTGCATGTAAACAACTCGGGATATGTCTGAATTCCTGGATTTACATACATATATGGAGGTTGAGGTATCCTCAGAAAAAAAGGACATAAACTCTGTTGAAAGATAAAAATTCAATATAGATCGTATTCTCAGAATTGAAGTCATATAGTCAGGATAAAACCTATGCAATTAGTGTTAATTGCGTTTAGCAAGATGACACATTTCCTGCATGAAAATTCTTTTTGAATTTTTATTCTTCAAAAGGACATCGCAGTTTTCAGGAAAATAATAAACTTTTCAGTAAACTCTCTTTCTTCTATTCAAATTCGTTTTGTATGTCTGAGTTATGAAATATTTATAATCTTCCTATTTGCACATCCTTAAGCAGGATTTTTCAATTACGATTATAAGTGGAATGGGTCACCCCTTTGCAGGGATTCAAGGGAAAATGTACACCAAGAATTATTTCTATTTAGAAATTGAAAACCGCTGATGCACCATTCATTGGAGAGGAAAATTAACAATAGTCCTGACACGTGACCGAGATCCTTTATTCAATTTTTCCAATGAATTTTTGAAAACGAAAAGTTAAAAAAAAAAATAAACATTCTCAAGTGTTAAAGAAAAGCTATATAAAGAAGCAAATATATGGGAGCGGTCTTCAATCGCGCACTGCGGGGATTTGGTTTAACCCATAGGCAAAGTGTTGGTGGCATGACGTCTGCTGATTGATGAGTTAGGACATGCTGCTGTGAGGCACGTTTTTAACTTTTTTTTTTTTGTTGTTTTGTTATTTTTACTGTGGAAAAATCTTTTCCATTTGCAAATTTGATGATATAGTACCATAATAGCAATAGGCGGCTATATGCTATTTCAGAATAGACAAATGGACGCCTGATGCGACGCGACGTTGGATTGAAAATTATGTATGTATAATGAAATTGGGATGAGATGCAAAGTGAAAGTATCCTTGTCGATTCATTTGGTCAGACAGTGATGACAACAACCACTCCATAGATGACGTGACATTATCAATCACTTTAATTTGATGGAGATGTTGTTTTTATTTTTTATGGCAGTGATGTTTCAAATTTTAGGAGGATGGATATAGAAGAATTTCAGGATAATTAGGTAAATGAGAATTCGTTTGATAATTGAAAAAATAAGATCGAAGAAAAAACAGCGTGTGAATAACTGACTAGTTAAAAGGGTAACATAAAAAACGCTTCACGCAGGTATGCCCATGTTGCTTGAAAATAAAGCAAATGCCCTGGAGTATGGGCAATTCATCATCATCAATTTCAATTTTTAAAAAAAATAATTGTCGATTTTAATAATTTGTTAGCAGAAGCTTCTAATGAGCACAAATGCTATTGTAAAGGGTGTTTTTGATGTGTAAACATCTATGCTGGCGGTAGAGTGAAAAAAAACGTGAACGTTCGTGTGCAACGTTACGTCGTGCACTTTAAGTTGTAGCACGTTACGTTACGAAATCTGATTTGTCCCGACCAAAACAAATTGATTGTAACGCCACCGACAATTAGATTATACTTTATCGCGACCACTCATTTATATTGTTTTTGCCAACGACGAAAGCAAATTGTTTTTAGCGCGACCGACGATTTTATCATTTTAATACTTATATTTTTATATTTTTTTCTTTAATTTTTAATTATTCCCCGAACAAAATGGACGCGACACTAGTAATTAAAAAGAAAACAAAATCAAAACAAAAATAATAATAGTCAGCTGTAGGGATTGACAATTGACTGTAGGTATGGTAGGATATCGGGTGCGTTCAGTGATACAAATCTGAACTTAAATTCTACGTTTACATTATACTGCTTTTAAACGATGCAATTTCTTCTTGCAATTTGTAGGCACGTAGGCGAGGGACGTAGGTGGCTGGGATATACAAAATAGCTGAGGTTGAACAAATTGCATAGTTATCGGCTACCTTTGTACTTGCACAAAGTTAACATTCATTAAAAATCACAGCGTCCAATTCCATAGGCGATTGATGGTGTCAATCGATTGAAACTGCGATTTTAGTGGTTTCCACTGACTATAATTCGCCGGCTATCTCATAGTGACATTCATTTGAGGTTCGTTCAGTATAAAATTAAGAATGAACTTTTTGTAAGTTTTACTCGATGGAAAGATGGAGTTTCATAAGGTTGCAAGTTCGTTGACAGTTCTAACTGGATATTTTAATTCGGCCCCTGTCAGTCAAACCATTAAGTTCCTTTGGAATTCGGGTACGGTGTCATTTAATTGAAACCAAGATTTTAGTGCTCTCCGCTGACAGTTGTTGTTTGTCGATGCTCAGAGAGTGATTACCATAAACAATAACCATGTGTTATGTGAAGTCAAGTTCTCATACTGGGTATTTCGCTGCCGTTCTTTCAACACTAAGCTTTTTAAGCACTGCCTACATATAGGTAATGTAGTGTTAATTATTCAATATGTTTCTTTTGATGACGTTCAGTAACAAAAATCAGGCACTTGGACAAACGTTGATGCTTACACATATTTAACCGTGAGTCCCGGCACTCACATATTTTTTTTTTAGACGCGTGATTTTCAATCTGGCAATCCTTTTTACGTATTTGGTCTTTTTGACAGCTGTCACTTGATTTATGGTCAGTTTGGTTTGCCATTTCATAATAAATAGACTTACTTCTGAACAACGTTTGCAAATTGTGCAAATTTATTACTAAAATAATGGTTCGGTTCACGCGACGCATCGCACGCTGGGTCCAATATTCGATGAAGCTCATTTTTTGGTTGAATGGGTACAATAATAAGCAAAATTGTCGTAGGTATTTGGAGTGATTATAATCCACAAGCCATTGTTGAGACGCCGGTACATCCTCAAAAAGTCACTGTTTGGGGTGCTCTATGGGCAAAGGGAATCATTGGTCCATATTTCTTCAAAAATGAAGCGTGGCGTGGCCTCCAAGATCGTGCGATTTAACACCGCTGGACTATTTTTTGAGGAGTTATGTGAAGTCGGTTGTCTACGCAGATAAGCCCGAGACGATTGACGCCTTGGAAGAAAATATTTGGCGTGTTATTGCTGACTTACGGCCCCAATTCCTGCAAAAAGTGGTAGGAAATTGGGCCTCTCGGCTGGAATTTATTCGAGCCAGCCACGGTGGCAACTGGCCCGAAATCATTTTTAAAATATAATTGCAAGCCCTTATATTTATAATAAAGCTAAATTATTGCCCATAACATTAAATTATATATGTTTTATTTCTTCTTGAAAACCACACGTCTAAAAAAACCACCCTTTATTTGAAAATTTTCAAAATTTGTGTTTTTTTTTGGAATGTCTCAAATTTAAAATTTCATAAATAGGTTAGTGATGCATTCATCTTATTTGAATAGTACCTATACATATGGGTCAAGAGCAGGTTTAATATTTCAAAATGGCCCTATAACTGACCGATAAACGTAATTTAAATCTCTAGACATATTCCTATCGTTCTTACTGGTTTATATGGGTTTTAAAAAAAAATTCAGCATATTCCATCTGAAAGTTTTTGTTTAATAACAAATATACCAGCATTCCAGCATAATTCGGTTTCTTATATCTAACCAACCGCATACGAACAAACTAAGTCCCTATTCTCAATAAATTCATTTGAAGAATGTCTTCTATTTATACTCGTACATATCTTGGCCAGTTTCGGCTCCGGACAAAAAAACCACAAAACTATAAAGTCTTACAAATCCGTTTACCAAAAATTGTGTTCGTTCTCCTTAATGCCAAAAGCAATTTCGTTCTGCTGCATCCGGATTCTTGTGACATATTCTTGTGCAATTCAACACTTAACGTAAAACAATACGAAGAAAATCCCACACTTCCATTCGAATGCAATTACAGTTTTTCTTCTTTTTTTTTATGTTTTGTATCTTCACTTAACCAGCATCACATCCTATATTATATAATGTTGCGGCGATTTCCGCAGTATAAGAATGTTGGTGGTATAAAGTGGGTGGCATGCATCATTCGCTGTTTAGACATAGCTACAAGGACTAAAAGGACTCGCCTTTATATCATGAAGTAATCTCAACTGACTGCGGTGATGGTCTTGCTGCTTCTCAGTATAGTCTAACCACCACATCCAAGACAATGCGAACATTAGCAACAATGCGATAAACTTAAATAAAAAATAAATACGATGACAGTTTTCGAATTTATGGATTGTATTTAAAAAAAAAAAAAAATAACAAACAAGCTAAAATCCTTCCAAGGAAGGATATGGATACTGCTTCTAAGACAATATCTCATATCTATGATTGTTTTTATGTTTACACACAGGACCGTATAGCGTAGATCCTTGAGAGTTCAGGGATGCGATATGTAGAGAACTAGGTGCATACTTCCATGCTAGATAAGGTCATTAACATTTTACTAAGTTTTTCAATCCAACGAATGAATTCGTATCTACATCATGTGTGTGACAAGAAAAAAAAGATGAAACACACCTGAAAGTCTGAATTTTTCCTTAAAGGACTCAAACTGCCTTTGTGTGCAAATGCATCGCTATGCCGTTTGTCGTCTCTGGATTCATCATATATAATACGCCCGCCAGTGCGCCATTGGGTGAAATAGTCTGCTGCAAGTTTATTATTTTTTTTTATTTTTTCCATGTGCCCCCAAGCCCCTGCCTCATATATAAATTTATCAGGAGGTTGGAAGTGTATATCTTATCAACTTAAACCATCCATAAACAACACCTACAACAAAAGTGGAATAAAAATAGATGCAAAGTTGAAGAGATGCCGAGGAGTACATATATGTATATAGGAGTGCGTAGGAGCAGGAGGTGAAGTGTTTTCCTACTGAATATAGTGTCTTGACGCCAGTGACAAAAGACACGGTTATTGTTTCGTCCTGATGACGATATTCTGGCCACTTTTGTTATTAACCTCTTCCCCATCGCTCCATCGGGCATTTTGGATGCTTTACAGCTCGGCTTGGATGTCAATAGCAAGGATGCGCGCACTCGAAGGATAAAAATAGCAAAGCTGAGTGATTTCTATGGTAATGTATCTACCTATGATGTGTCTGTTGATGATACAGGTGATTGTCATAAACATAATTAAAAGAATCATATATGGAAGTGATATGCCTCCAAAGAAAAATGTAATGGAAAACAGAGGCGTTGATTTCTAACGAAAAGAAAATGGGGTATTGATTAAATATTGCTAAAAAAAAACAATTTATTGCTATGTGGCTTTTTGTTTAAAAAGTCTTATTATGTAACAGAAATTAAGGCAAGTGAAATTATGGGAAGAACGTGACATTTCCTTTTTTTTTTTTTTTTGTTCATATCACAAGAAATAAGTTCAAGCATATCAATCACGGAACTAGCTGTAAATTTCTTGGTGCAAACACTGTTCACTAATTGAGTGAAAATTCTTCTCTCTTTTGTTTCTCATTTGCTCTGGTTTGGAGTCAATTGCATTAGCTTCGAAGTTCATTCTTAACTTAACTTCATTCAAACTTAAATTGTTGACCAGGGAGAGGGACATGTTGTTTGTCGTAAGCTACTGTAAACCGAACGTGCATGCAGCTCGATCGACTTTATATTTAAAAAAAATATTGCACTTTTCTACTTTCAATGCAAGTCCGTCACCTGACGTATTATTCACATTTTGAAAGAACTCAAGGTTATCTTCAACCTCTGAACAATAAGAACATGTTACTTATAAATAGTGCGAACAATAAGAGAGGGCCAAGATGGTTACCTTGTGGTACCCCAGAGGTGATATATATAGGTGAGACAAGAAAGAAACGTATATGAGAGGGGGTCTAACCCCCCACCCCGACAGTTTATCCAGGAGGGGCAATTTTCTAAAAGAAATGACTTAAAACATAAAAAAATATTAAAAAAAACAATGGTTGCTCTCATAATGCCATGCCATACCTTTTTGTAAAGCCAGAAATCTCTTCTTTTATTTTGTTTTTAAATAATGTTGTTTTTGAGATAAGTTTTTGAAAAATTAATTTTTAAATTCAAAATTTTGAATTTTTTTTTTTTTTAAAGTTGTTCAAACTAATTTTGTTCAAAATTTTACGTTATTAAGCAATATTTTTTTTTATATTATTCAGTGCTCGAAAGATTTATTAAGGCCAATGTGAAAAAGCATCAAGTACCCCTATATATCTAATCTAGTTATATGTAGAGTAATTATCTGCAAGGATTATAGTAGTTGTGAATCTACAATTGAAAAAAAAAATATGTTGATTGTCACTTATGGCTGACTTCAATTCTACACTCAACTTTTCAACTAATTTGAAAATATCAAATTGCAATAAATAATTAAATTTGGTGACGCGACAGCTCGTGTAGAACCAGGGCCTAGTGACTAACAACTGCAATACCGCGTTAGTTATTAATAAAGGGTCCGCCATCTAACGTTTTTTTTTCAACTAGTGCTTATTTCGTGGATGGTAACACTTAGCTCATGTCTGATTTGACAGATAATTAGTTTTATCCTTCCGCTGAACGAATATGGTTGTGTATACGCTTCGCTAAGTGGGCCTGCGATCGACTTAGAGAAGATGCCGATTTTGCCAAAAAAATCATCTTTTCAGATGAAGCTCATTTTGATCTTGGCGGGTAGTAAACAAGCAAAATTGTCGCATTTGGGGCACAGAAAACCCGCACGCATACATTGAAAAGCCGATACACCCAAAACGAGTCACTGTTTGGTGCGGATTTTGGTCCAGAGGCATAATTGGGCCATTTTTCGAAAATGAGCAAGGAGTGGCCGTTACAGTGAATGGCGATCGTTATCGGGCCATGATGAACGAATTTTTGTTCACAAAAATTGAAGAGGAGGATTTTGGCAACATTTGGTTTCAACAGGACGGCGCTACGTGCCACACAGCCGAAGCTACACTCGATATTTTGCGCCATTTTTAAAAAAAAAAGAAGTTATTTGGCGGACCCTTTATTAGGTATTTCTATCTATTTTTTCTCTTAGACGGACAAAAACTGGCTAATGGAGCTTTGACTGTCCCTACAAAAAATCTTGCAAAGGGGCTTCAATCTAGATATTCGATAGATCTTACTTGGTACTTTTCAACGGTTGTGAATCATACAAGTTCAAAGTTAATTCTGGAATTCCACAGGGTAGTCACTTAGGTCGTATTCTTTTCATTTTATTTATAAATGACTTACCGTCTGTATTGAATCACTCGGAGTGTCGTTTTTACGCCTTACGGACTATGTTACAATCTTCAAAACTTAGGGGGTTAGGATGTGATAATCCTTACGATCTTCCACCTAACCACAACAGACTTAAAATTATCGATATGCCTTGTCTTGAGAGCAGACGTCCTTATTTTTGTTTTGTCTTCATTGTTAAATTCCTTCTCTTTCGTGTTAACTTTAATATTCCCTAAAGAAACCTGAGGAATTTGACCAAATGAATACATATATCAAACTATCTAACTAATTATGAACAATATTCTCCGTTAAATAAATTTTCAGACAATTGTAAATTCAATTTTCTGGAAAATCGTTATTTTGAAAAATTTATCCGTAAAATTTTCAAACTTGCTAATTTTTTTTTTTCAAATATTTACATCACAAGTAGATCACACTACAGCATATCTTTTATTTTTATGAAAATCAAAAATGGCGAAGCTAATTTCACGCACATAACCTAATTACGACAATAATAGTATTTTTAAAGTTTTTTTAAAAAAAATAAAAATAAAAAAAATAAATTGTTTCCGCCCGGGATCGAACCGGGGGCCTTCCGCGTGTTAGGCGGATGTGATAACCACTACACCACGGAAACACTTGACACTTGCTTGCCTAAATTTCAATTTGAACAATATTGGAAAATATTTTGCAATTAATAAATTCTAGCACAGATATTTCTTTTCCACAAATTCTATTTATGTACATAGGTACACAGATTGATATGTGTTTGCGGTCCAAATTTTACTAAGAAAACTACTGAGACTGTATTTTACAAGTTTCTTGACTCAACTTCATCCTCTTCTGACATATAAGTATCAAAAATCATTTCAATTTATTGTTATGTTCGCATGTTATGTTTATTTTAATCTTTCGTCGCGACTTCCTTAACTGCCTTATTATAAAATATCCTCAAACCCCAGACAAAAGTTGTAAATAAATTGTTAGTAGCAATCATGATGGCCAAAATTGGATAGTTATTTCCGGTCAATGGCACCTTTTGTTTCAAATTAAATTCAATTCCGAAACAACATATCTTTATGGCATAGTATATCTTTATCTGGCCACTATAACTCGCCAAACGCTTTAAAACTGCATCGTATCGTATTCTTGTCGATAAAAAACCATGATCCCCTTTTGCCAACAGACACCTTTTGCCAACAAAAATCCCATCTATGGCGCCAGAACTCTGCCATCCACTGATGGGCACTCTATCATTCTTATCGAACCACAAACCATTCCTAACCCCCTGCGACCGATGCATAAAATTGAAAGCGTCTTCTAATTTCGCACTTTGTGCTGCCCTTTCTAAAGGTTTCTTCACCTCTTAAGTCTTAACCCCTATGTAGCTAGTCGCCCTGCATCAGCAAGATAAACGGATTGTCCTCGCCGATAGTCATCAAAATTTTACATCATCCGACCAACTTTGGATTGATGAGCATTCATTTCTTGCCCACTAAAACGCTCCTTCCTCCTCCTGCTGGTTGCTCTCGTATCCCCCTGAAACAATTGTTTATCATTCCGAAGAAGATGCCTCATCCGTCCAAAACACAGCCCATCGTGTTCGTTCGACCAACGACGTCGGCGTCCGGCGACGCAGCATCATCTTCTTCCACTTTATCGAAATCATCGATTAATCTGTTTGTTGGTGTATCGACGAACGCGTTGCTGCTGCTGCTTCTGCTGCCAGCCAACAACAAGGAGCCACTCTGGAGAAGTGTTTTTGTTGTTATTGCGCTGACTGCCAATTTGCTGGCTATTGCTATTATCATCGTTGTCAACGATGACGATGGACGAGGACGTCGGTCGTCGGTCGTCCGCCTTTATAGCCACGACGATGCTTACGCTTACAATGTCCGATGCCCTGCTTTAAGCCGCTAGACAAGTTATGACCGGTCATTAAATTTTATAGCCTGACCATTAGATCGCGTGCAATCCTTGGCCCGATGAGGAGCGGTTATCAGTGTCACGCGCCCTCTACTCGTATAGTAGTTTAGTTGTCTTCCAGGGTCCTTCATGTCATCGCAGTCTCGCAGATGTATCTAGAGATATCTATCTATGTATACACCCAACACACTAACCGAACTCTTGCACACATTGTGTGGTGAACGATTATGTAGACCAGAAATGCATTCCTCCAGCTGTTGGATTAATTTTAATTTATGATTTTCATTAAAGGATACACGGGTTTCTATTTGTCGCCTCTCCCAGCCATACACACCGGATGGACTTAACAATATTCTCACGTTGGCACATCGTTTTCAAAATACATACTACATGTACCTACTTTAAAATGCTTTCAATAAAATGGGTGTAGGAGGCTTTGAAGGAGTCTATAGAACCAAAAGGGATTAAAATGATTTGTATTAATTGCGATAGAATCAAATTAAGTTTTTAATGGCTGACATTATAAGCGGTAAGGTGTGTCTGTGGTAATTTTGGATTAGAATCTTTTGGACAACTCCGTGTTACTGTATATTAAAGTCGATTGATTTATTAATTTTATAGGTACTAGGTACTTTGGTGTCTAAAAGGTTCTTCCGTAGGCCCGGCCCATCCCATGTATTCAATGTCTAAAGTAATTTAACTATGACATTTTATGTTATTCGTGTCTTGCACAATGTCCATTTTGTTTCCCTTATTTACTTGCGTTTTCTTGTATAAAATACAAAGCGATTATTTAGTGAATGTTAAAGGAAGTGACTCTACTCTGTCTGTCTGTACCACAATTTTATACGGCCCCGGCTTCCAATTTCCAAAGTAAAGGGTCCGCCAAATAACTTTTTTTTTTTTTGAAAATGGCGCAAAATATCGAGTGTAGCTTCGGCTGTGTGGCACGTAGCGCCGTCCTGTTGAAACCAAATGTTGCCAATATCCTCCTCTTCAATTTTTGTGAACAAAAATTCGTTCAACATGGCCCGATAACGATCGCCATTCACTGTAACGGCCACTCCTTGCTCATTTTCGAAAAATGGCCCAATTATGCCTCTGGACCAAAATCCGCACCAAACAGTGACTCGTTTTGGGTGTATCGGCTTTTCAATGTATGCGTGCGGGTTTTCTGTGCCCCAAATGCGACAATTTTGCTTGTTTACTACCCGCCAAGATCAAAATGAGCTTCATCTGAAAAGATGATTTTTTTGGCAAAATCGGCATCTTCTCTAAGTCGATCGCAGGCCCACTTAGCGAAGCGTATACACAACCATATTCGTTCAGCGGAAGGATAAAACTAATTATCTGTCAAATCAGACATGAGCTAAGTGTTACCATTCACGAAATAAGCACTAGTTGGAAAAAAAGCGCTAGATGGCGGACCCTTTACTATTTTCAAGCCGTGCGAAGCGCGTTAACACACGCGAGACACTGTTATAGCGGTTATAAATTACATGTCTCTAGCCTCGTCCTTTCTCTAGACGCGTTGCCCAAAATGGTTTATGTGATGTCTTACGGGTTGGCTACGAAATCTCTTAAATTAAAATTTCGCAATTACAAAATACAAAATCGCGCTTTTCACAATTTCGCAAATGCAAAAACTGGCAAATGAACCTTATCAAAGTTTTCTTGGACAACAGAGTAAATACCGTTTGGGTGGCCAGATAAGCGGGTTCAATGGATTTTAATTTTCCTATTGGGAGTGTCTTCTTAACAGTTTGCTTGAACAACACTTTGCGAGATTATTATTTGCGTAGCTTCTGTTGCTATGTATTTGCTGAAAGCGGGATTATTAAATTGCGAGATTTTGAGATTTTTGATTTGCGAATTATCGTATTGCTCAAATGTCTAATATTTTGGGTATTTCCAAAGAACATTATAAAAGGTTTTTCAATTGGTGTAGGTTGATTTTGGCGGGCTGAGGCGGCCATGTTGTTTTGGTGATATCTTTCAAATCTGTTGTTTAATAATCAGTTAGTGATGCCAAAGTGATGTCCAAATGATAAAACTTTATTATTAAAATCTCTTCTGGCAACTATGTGTGCAATGCGCCCATTTTACGGTTTATATGGTTGGCCTTCTCAGTCGACTATTCAACGTTTGGTGGATAAAATTGAATTCAGTGAACAATCAGCCAATAACCGACAAAACGCAAGATCTACCGAAAACATCGCTGATGTTGGTGAGACTCCGCACTTCTTCCAAAATGACGATGGCATTGCCATTTCCATCAAAGGAGAACGCTACCGATCGATGATAAACGAATTATTTTAGCCCAAATCGGATGACATGAGTGTAGATGACCTGTAATTCCAACAATAAGGTGCTACGTGCCACACAGCAAACGCCACAATGGAAATTCTGCCTGAACGATGTGAGGGTATGGTTAAGTCTCGCGGAGGTGACGTGAATACGCCACCAAGATCATGCGATTTGACCCCGTTATACTTTTTCTTGTGGGTTTTCCTGAAGTCGCAGGTCTATGCGAATAAACCACAATCGACCGATGCCCTTAAGGTGAATATAACACAGGCCGTCGCTCAAATTCAGTGAAATCTAGTCATTGAAAATTGCACCACTTGGATCCGTGCCACCTTAAATAGTCGAGGCTGGCATTTTAACGATGTCATATTCCATACATAATAGCGTACATGGGCCTTTCAAATAATAAAGAATTTAGTTAATACCTCACACCCAGCTTATTTTTTTTTTTCGTTTTCAACATCTACCCGCCCTTATTGAATTTATTTTATTTTTAGTCAAAGACATATTACGCGAATATTTTCCGGGAAAGGTCGTTTTCCTAGCCTTCAAGCGAACCAATTTATTATTAAAATCCGATTAAAATGACATCAATTCAAGATAAACTTACTCATCTACCCCTCACACACGCCTATTAATAAGGATTTAAACTTCAGACAAGTCACATTATGATGAAAGATCAATCCCAGCGAAAAAAAAACCAAGAAGCCTCCAGCCACACTTCACTTTCCGGCACTGGCTCGCATGCAATTGACATCACTTTCATAAGCAACCCATTCAAAAGTCATTTGCAGTCCTTGATTTAGTTGTATCTATCATCATCGATTGTGTTTTGTGTGTATCTGTATCTTTTCTTTTTTTTTCGTCAAGAGCTCTTTATAGTATATACGATGACCGACCAACGTTGCAGAAGCATAAAATCCGATTTGTTGCAATCATCGACGCAAATAAATCATCCGACCACTATCTTGGTCTCCAATCTCCATCATCACCAACAGAAGAACACCATACAATGCCTTTCTATGCCGGTGGCAAAATGGTTTCCTAAGCGGTTCCATGCACTATGATGTCTTCTATAAAGGCTTTTCTTGTGCGCATTTGAGTTGCTGGTCTCTTGCTTCTTCACTGATTAATGATTTCCTCATGGTTGACCATTAACGGTGGAGAAAATTGCTGAATTTATTTAACTTAACTTAACGTCATCCCCTGAAACAGATACAGCAGGTCAAAACAACGATGTTGGTCGAGGTTTTTTTCCTCCATATAATACAGCGCACAAATGTGAACATTCTAATCAACCCGAGTGCTGGAGAAATGCAATGTACTAAATAGGACATGAGAGTTTGTATTGATATTGGTGGTGTGGTCTGACCTGAAATGGTAATTTTGAAACTTTTGTGAAGATAAATGCCACCAAAACTTCCTCTGCTCTTTAGAGCTATTATAGGGTAAAATATTGATTTATGCTGGATATGTATTGGAGGCACGAAAATATAACCAACTTAAAAATGTTTTTACAAGAGATATACGTTCCTATGTACTTTAAAACCAGGTCCCAGTTATGAAAAAAAAAAAATCGTTAAATTTGATCTTCTTTCTTGAGCCTTGAAAAATCACACTGAAAAGATGAGCAAGTTTCAGCAACATCTATATTATTTATCTATAGTTTATTTTATTTCTTATATTTATATTGACTCAGACCACTTGTGCTCGTTTTTGACGCTTGGGGTGACATGAAAGGGTGTATTTTTATACAAACGCACATTCAAATTGAACTCAAAGGGAATGGAGTGAAGTGTACTTCTTTTTTTCTAAAGCTTTCAATTGTAAGGATTTCGATTTTTTTTTTTTCGACAATATGATTTCAAAAGTATATAAAAGTTTTTAATGGTACAATGCAAATATACTATAGCTATAGAGGAGGGTTTAAAAATACTGACATATGTTCTCAGTCAAATAGATAAAAATCAGCTTTTAAAAATGAATATAATGTAGAGTTATGGAGGTATACAGGTTGGTATACATGGTTCGAGTTTATTTGAGTTACTTCTCTTGTAAATTCATTTTGCTTTTTGCATATATTTGCTGAACGAATTAGAATCATATTCGGTATGTGGAAGGGGCAATTTGCAATGGAGGAAAAACTGATGGTGGTATTAAATATTTTAAAACGTTAGTTGGGGTTTCCTCTTGTCTATGGGTTTCCTTTTCCTTATGAAGTTGTATAGAAACAATAATGGAAGCCTTAAAAACTTCTTTAAATATTTTCCGTTTTTTTTTTTAAATAACAACTAATAATACATTTGAAGCTTGTTGGAGAATTTAAATAACTGAATTTTAGAAACAATTAAAAACTTGAAAAAAAAACTTTAAGTTGGAAAAACTTAATTTTTATAAAATTAAAGTTTAAAATTCTTTCCAAAGAGATAGAACTCTGATAGTATCAAATTTACTACCAAAGTCAACATTTAATTTAAATTTTAGAAACAAAATACGTGATTGGGTCATAGCTTAGGTAAAATGTTAAAGATTTACTTTACAGGGTCATCCAATTTTGATTTCCAAAATTAAAAAAAAAAAATTCATATGAATGTCAAGCATTGGCGGTGGGAAAAGTGTCGTTAATCAGTTCTGATAGTTGCAATTTTGGCATGCGAAGTTTTTTTTTGTGTTATTTTATTGCTTTTAAATTCATATTTTCTATGTTTTTTATTTGCTAAATTCTAATGAATGTCAAAATTCGCCGATTGAAAATTGTTGTTAATCAGTTGCGATAGTTTTAATATTGTCATGCGATATGTTTTCTATATTGGTTGTTGTTGTTGCTAAATTCATGTTTTCTATGTTTTTGAATTTCAAGTTGGCGAAGAAACATGCGCCGAACGAAAATTGGCTTTAATTACAGTTCTGATAGTTTTAATTTTTTCCATTCGATGTTTTCTATGTGCTCACCAGTCAAAAAGTTAATATTCCGTTAATTGTTTTTGATAATTTCAATTTTGCAATGCGACTTTTTCTATGTTTTTTCTATGTTGTTGAAGCTAAATTCATGTTTTCTATTTGTTTAATTCTTATGGATGTCAAGATAGCGAAGAAACATTCACCGACCGATAATTTTCGTTAACTATTATTCTGACAGTGTCAATTTTTTCCATTCGATGTTTTCTATGTACGAATGTTTTCAATGCAAAGTAACACTTGTCGATGGGAAAATTGTTTTGTATATATAGTTTTCCATTTATTAGGTTTGATAAGTTCAATTTGCCATGCGATGATTTCTATGTTTTTCTTTTTGATGCTTACTTCGTGTTTTCTTTTGGTAATTTTTTTGCAAATTCTATTCATATGAAACCATATGTTTCTATGTTTCTTGTGTTGTAAAATTCATAATTTTAGAAAAAGACCAACAACATAAATAGAAAAGTGCTTTTGCTTAATTCATATGAATCTATACCAAAAAAAAACATCGCATAACAAAATTGATATTAACACAACTAATCAAAGTCTAAAGAAAGGCAAATAACTAAGAAATTAACCATTCAATAGAACATAGTTTTTTCACGTTTTGCGAGGGTGCTTCGGGAATTTGATATCAACTTAGCAAATAGCAAACAAAAAACATAGAAAACATTGAACTACAAAATATTCAGAACTTTGAGAAAATAAATATTTACAACGTTTTTACTTTATTAAAAATTTTCTTAACAAAAATGTTAATGGTTGTATAGCAGAGTCGCCGGAACAAGATAGTAGGGAAGGGGTTTTTATGGAGTTTTGACATAAAAACACTTTTAAGTTAAAAAAAAGCTTTATAATCTGCAAAACAAAAAGTTGGGTAAGGCTTAAAACTTGAGTTCTTGAGTCAATGTTATATTTTCTCAAGTTTTTTATGGAGTTAGTCTTATGGAGGTCTCCCTCTTGATGTTTTAGATATCGTCGAAAAAGAAGCAAATATTTCTTCTTCTTAGCTATTTTGGTTATATATTTATGTGTATTTGTTTTACTATTCCTTTTTCCCTATCTTGTTTCTCCTTTTATCACGATAAAATACGTATTTTTATGTTAAAATTTGAAGAAAAAAATTTGATTAACAAAAAAGTTACTTGTTTCCGCCCGGGATCGAACCGGGGGCCTTCCGCGTGTTAGGCGGATGTGATAACCACTACACCACGGAAACACATATCTAACGGTACATTCAGCAAAAACTTGGCCAACAAAAATCAATTGAAATCATACAATTAGATCAATGCTCTTTTCCATTCATATCCACCAGCACCATCAGCAGTATGCAAATTCGAGATTGTTTACCTTCTTACATTACATTCACTTATTGATTCAACAAACAGGCTTGACAACTCATAACGAGATCAGTTATTCAAATGATTTTGCCCCTTGATCTTATGTTGCTGACCATTTCCATTATGTAGGTAGGTATATAGTGTGTGTCTGTCACTATGACAATAATCACGCGTCACCGATAAAATCATTTCATTTCTTTTCGACTATGAAAACCGGCAATCCAAAAGCAAACCTGATACTTTTCTTTTGTTTGTTTGAAATTCAAACCACAACATATTCATCTGGAAAAGAATAACATACCATAACTCAAGAAGTGTTTCTTTGTCTCTTTCTCTCTCTCTCTCTCTCTATATATATTTATCTGATTAAAACAACAAAATCTTAATCTCTTTGAAATTGCAAACAAAACATTCAACACGACAGCCAACATAATAATTTATTGCATAATCATTTCCCACTGGACATGGACAATGGCCAAACATATCCACACCGAGTCCGTTTGTTGTCGGCTTTGCCGTCGCGTCGGAGTCGCGGACAAGATCACTGATCATGGTGCCCACTTAAAATCTGGGGCCAGTGAGGCTCTAAACATTCCCAAAGGCTTCTGAATCATATTTGGAGCAACTCAATGACAGCGATTGCGACGTCCAATCGACTGAGTACTGAGACTGACGACAACAGTTACGGTTTTGCATTCACATGAGAATAATTGTGAATACAATCCAATTAGTGTAATTCCCAGCGATTGTTAAAAATATCGATCGAACGAGAAACGAAACGAAACGAAAGCGATCGCAAGTCGCAACGATCAATCGTTTTCGCTTCGCAAGAGGGTTGCGTGGTAATCTCTTTTTGTCTCTTTTTTGAACTTAAATAGGCTGAATTGCCTGGCTTAGCTGCACTTAGGGATTAGATTTCAATTTAAATGGAAACAACTTCTTGATCCTGTATTTAAGGCACAATGATCGATTAGGCCTTTGATCAGTTGCACAGGAAATAAAGTTGATCGACTTCAATTGGATTGTAATATGGTCTCTGGCACTTTGAATAGCGGATCGGCTCGGTCCGGTCCCTAAAAGACTTGTTGCCGGCGTCAGATAATTAAGCGCAATTGATCCCGCAACGTGCACACTGTATACAGATGTTATGGTTACTGCGGATGGTGATCGCCAGTTCGGCCATTCACTTTCGATCTTGCTATGCCCACCACCGACCGACCGTTAAGAAACGTCTATGAAGTCTGCTCTGGAAATCTATGAGATGGTTCACGATGATTGTTGTGGATGTTTTTATGCCCCTTTCGTGGTGAACCTATACACATTATTTGTGGTTCTTTTTATATGTTCTTTGAAATAGCGTGACCAGAAATTTCATTCAAGATTTAACCAAGCTCAAGGTAAAGGTATACATAGGATCTCGAACTTATGCATTCTGTGTGCTCCAGAAAGCTATAACAAAATTTTATTCTTGACCGTTACACAACACAAACGGTTTTATGCTCTCGATGAATAATGGTGATGATGATTTCTCTTTTGGGGAATACATGACTACAGGTCCACGGAAGGGATTAAGCATTGTAGCACGTAACTTTGCGTGTTTGGTATAAAAATGTACCACATTTTCAAGACGAAAACGAAGAAAGGTACTGGCTGAGAAAAGGTGGACCAAGACGTGAATTGGTTAAAGAGAACCAAAACACAAATTTGATTTTTAAGACTAAAAATATTTTGTGTAATGCATTAGGGATGTACAATTCGCTAAGTGGTCTATACGATCACGGCAGCAAGCATTATTGATCCAGAATTCAGGAACAGGATGAATGATGATGATGATGGTTGGAAGTTTTAACATTTAATTACACGTATAGGTATACTTTAAAAACAGACATAAGAAAAGGGTGTTTCGAAGCAAGGACTTCCAGGTTTCGAAGCTAAAGATATTTGAAAAGTTGACATTGCGCAGGATACGATATAAAGTGTGTTTTTTTTCAGAGGTACAGAACTTTGAAATGGAATAAAACAAAGATGATTTTTTTGAAATTGACATGAAATTTACTTTATTCGAAAGATAATCTTTTGGCATTATAATTTTAATATGATTTGTGGCATATGACCGCCACGGCTGGCTCGGACGTATTCTAATCTGTAGGTCCGATTTTCGATGACTTTTTAAAACATTTGTGACCGTATATCAGCAATAACGAGGCGAATGTTGTCCTCCAAGTGGACAATCGTTTCGGGCTTATCGGCGTAGACTAGCGATAGCGACTTCACATATCTCCACAGAAAATAGTTAAGCGGCGTTAAATCGCACGATCTTGGAGGCCAATTCACGGGTCCGTAACGTACCAAACGTTTTTTTCAATAAATCAATTGTGGCACGAGCTGTGTGACATGTGGCGCCGTCTGGTTGAAACCACAGCTCCTGCACGTCATGGTTGTTCAATTGGTGAACGAAAAAGTCAGTAATCATGGCTCTATAGCGGTCACAATTGACTGTAAGGTTCTGGCCAGCATCGTTTTTAAAGAAGTACGGACCAATTATTCCACCAAACAAGAAAGCACACCAAACAGTCAGTTTTTGTGCATGTAACGGGGTCTCAACATACACTTGAGGATTATCATCACTCCAAATACGGCAGTTTTGTTTATTGACGTATCCATTCAACCAAAAGTGAGCTTCATCGCTAAACAAAATTCGCTTATGAAAACTGGAATCAACTGCAATCTTGTTTTGGGCACAATTTGGAAGCGTTGTTCGGGAATCAGTCTATTCATGTTGAAATGCCAAACGAAACTTAAAATAAATCACTTGACAGCTGACAAAATGGCCGGCAGTTAAAATAGTTTGCCAACTTAAAGTTCTATACCTCTAAAAAAACACCCTTTACATTTGATTGAGGAAAGTTAGTAAGTGTGATGGGTGTTGAAGGGAGATGCCAAAATGGGTACTAATACTAAGGTTATAGCCTAAAGGGTTATGATGATTGGTGTTAAGGAAATTTATACCTTTCAATGTGGAGAAGACACTATTTTCAGTTTGTGAAGAAAATACAAATTATTTTATAGTTTTTCCGACATTTTGTTGAGAAATTGTCATCAGGACGAAATATTTCTCATATCATCATAATCACTATCAATGATAGCTTCGAGCCATTTCCACATGCAAAAAACACTGGCAGTTAATTTCATCAACAGTCAAATGCGACTTTCTATGAATACTTAGCAACAATTTGGACCTCTAAAATTCACATACAAAAAGAGCGTTCCACATACGTTCCACATCCTTTTGATGAAAAACTTTTACTTTGCTTTTTCTCACGAAACCATGGCTTAAGTCATGGGGTGGCATGAATAAAAAGGAGCAGCTGCTCAAAACTCAACTTTTAAGAGCAGGTGCTCCATTTGGTAGGTGCTCAAGGAATGAGAACATACGTTTGTGATGAGCACCTCCTCAAAATAAGCACCTGCCCCATTAAAAGGTATGAATAAAGCAAAGCACGCGTACTCCATCGAGAGGAGCAAATGCTCGGATTTGTGAGCTAGCTCATTTCTTTCCTGAACGTTGAAGAAAATAGCTCTTTATATTTGTTTTCCATTAATGGAGAGTTCATGCCAATTTTAAACCCCAAGGTCAAATTTTATAAAAGAAGAAGAGAAGGGTTTTCAATATTGATTTTTGGGTTCTATACAGATTCAACAAAGAAAATGAGGATATCTTGGCGAATCATTTTCTTGGGAATAGTTCAGAAACAAGGGGTGGTGCATTAACAAGCATTCAAAAAATTCCAATTATCCTTCGCCACAAAGGTGATCCACGTTTTCAAACTGGAGTTGGAGAAGACATTGGATTATAGACCAGTAGTCCACTGTGTCTCTAAAACTGTTTCCCTTTTAAGTGCGGCAATAATCCAGAAGTCAAACCATTGGATCAAATTCGAATTCCCTACAACTACTGAAGAACTGCAGAATGCAAACGCGAATGGCAAGAAAAATACAGCTTTCCTGCAGCAAATTTGATTGAATTCATGTTCCTATCATCAAACCAGTTCTCCATGAGGACGAGTACGTTAACAGAAAAGGATTCCACATCATTAATGATCAGGCAATCGCAACATGCAATTACATAGATGAATTTATGAGTAATGACCAGGATCAGTGCATGATTCACGAACGGACTTATTCCCTGATGGCTTTTAACTCCGTATCAAAATCCAGATGCTCCTGTGAAAAATTCTTTCAATAAGTGTCTAACTCGCGAACGAGTTATAATTGAACGATGTTTTCCACAAGTTAAACAACATTTTCACAATAAAATGCGATTCAAAACAGAAAAAGTTCAATCTCTTTCACTCCTAATTCTTAAAGAAAAACTGATTTTTAATCAAAAACAATACTGAATAAAATAAAAGTTAACGTTGGATTTTTTTTTTTAATAACTCATAGAAATGAGTTGCAACTACAAAAAACAATTGAATTTGACTCGTTGTGTGAGAGCACCTAATCCGTGTGAAGGAGGAAGTGCTCAGTGGTTGGAATATAACGGTAGCAATTACTTATTCTTTTTCTAGTACCTTTTCTGATTCCTATGGAGCACTTGCTCTGAGTACGTGCTCCGTTTTATTCATATCACACAATGACTAACCATACTAATTCCTAATTTCGTGGGTTCAGGTCTTTCTTAATTTATTTTTTAATCCAGATTTTATTTTTCTTATTTTAAAATTCCACAATTGCAATTTTGTGTTGTCAAGGGTGCGAAGTTAGTTAATTTACTCTGAGGCCACACGATAACGAGTTCCAATTTTTATTTAATATAATACAAAGAATCTTTAGCAACTCTCTGGTTGGCTTGGCATTTTTGAAGCCAATCGAGAAGGGAGTATAGAGAGCCTCGAGTAAGGCAATCGATCGTGTATAGTGTGAAATCAGGGTTAGATGTTAGATCACTTCTATATACTTAAGTCTTGTTTAATTGGGAAGTGTATATGTATGTAGTTCATATAAATTTCGCCAAAATAAGTCAGTGCAATGAGTCCCATGTGAACACTTCGTCATACATATCACTAAAAAAGTCTTCTATTTAAAATTTTCTCAAAAACTTGGCGAAATTTCAGCATCTGAATGTTCGACTTAAAAAGAATGAAAGCTTTTTAAAAAAAAAACAATCAATTTGAAGAAAATAAACAAGGTGTTAACCATTTTTTTCATATATTTTTTTCAAAGTTTTAAGTTTAAAAAATTAATTTTTCAAAGACTATCAATCAAGACAAATTATTCTTTTAAAACGAAAATAAAAGAATATATTTCTGGCTATAGCATTGTATTATAAGTATTGCCGTCGTTCTTAATATTTTTTTTTTAGATTTTAATTCAGTTTTTTTTTAGAAAATTGCTTCACCTGCCTATACGGGCGGAAATAAAGGGTCCGCCATCTAATATGATTTTTTTCTTGTCTCGACCCAACCCTCACGCACTAAATTTTTGTCATCTTATGTGAATCACCCTGTGTTAAACAATTTCAATAATTACCACGTTTCAGCAGAGTTTTTTTTTTTTGAAAAATTCATTTAACAGAAATAAAATTGTAGAGTTTTGTGAAAAAATTAGGTCCTTCCCGTAGACATAGGTATCTGGCTAATGGCTTACCGATTTTGTTATTATGTTCGAATTCGTATACTTCTTTGTAGGGTAAAGTCGGGTTAAATGTCACCTTTTCCATATTTTCTGCTTAATAATTTCTTTTAAAAATGAAGATATCAGAACATAATAAGATTTTACGCAAGCTATCAATTTGAAGTTGTCAAAATACTTAGTGGGAAAGTATACTTTTGACGGGAAACATATTTTGGAGTCATAAATACATTAAATAATATATTTACAGCCATTCACCCTGACATACCCTGCGAACGCTCTTACGAGTTCCTCCTTAGTGCCGTCTGATTTTGCTTTTGGCTTTTATTATAAATTTAAAATGAAAACTTCTGCACATTGAAGGAGGACAATTCTTTGACAGCAAGGGTAGGTAGGTGCATATACCTTAAAGTGTCACTGACTTTTGCTCAGACTTTTACTTCAAATAATCGACTGACTGTAACTCAAAACTCATTTTGTTGATGTTGTCGCTAAGTTTTCCAGCAAAAACTTCAAACCAAATATCTCTTGAAACTTTAAACTCCTCAAAATTGATAAGTTCAAAATTGAATCCCCTTTAAACTTCACATATACCATGTTGAATTGAGCTGGTAGTTTGAATCCTTGCTTTTATATATGTAGGTATACCTACAGATACAGATATATGTATGTACATACATCCAGGTACAAACCGGATATGCCAAACAATATCGATTCCCCACAATGGAAAACTAATCTATAAAACCTTCTACATAGCCTTTATTTTGTGCTAAGTATAGTCGTAGGTAGTAGTAGTACATAAAAATAGTTGCATGAGGCAAGTTTTGTCGTTTGCAAACATTAAAGTTTTATATAAAAATGTTCAACAGCAAATAAACAAAGTCATAAAAACCACTCCATTCCATTGTGAATTTCATCCCGGGATCGGAGTATTCGGGAGCATCGAATGGGAGATTTAAAACTTTTATATAAATCTATTGAAGGCGGAAATTTTGTCGATATTACTTTTCCTCATGAGCTAACAGATTCATGAAAATGAAGCGAATATAAAAAAACGTCTGTGGAAAGTTATGTCGTCGTTGTCCCCTCTCTCCCTATATGTTGAATTATTCAGACAAACACAGACAGATTTATATGCTTGCCAACATATCAGTCAAGACTTCAGGAGCAGGACAGGCACCAGGACTCAACTCGAAGGATATCACTTCAGAATGAAAATGAAAATACGAAAAAAAACATCTCTTACATGTCCTCATTAAAAAGTAATATCCTTTATTTTTGAGTGAAGGAGGTGAAGTGTAGGTAGAAGGTTGTGTATAGGTGACTCGACTACAATACCTTTCACTTCATATGTGAACCAAAAGCAAACAGGTTTTTCCGTTTCCGTTTTGTAGTTATATCGGATTCGGTCTTGTTGAGCATCACTGACTAAAGCTTGGAATATTGAGGGGGAGGGTACTTTGTATGTTCTTGTAGCCAGTGTTGTTACAAAATAGCTCTTTTTTTAAGAAGAACCATAAATATGAAATGAACATATTTTTGTATTTTGTTCTTGTTTTTATCTTTTCATCATAAAATGTGAAAATACACTAAAGCTTTATCATAATAAATCATGTACCGAAATATTTATGTATAGAATCAATTAATTTTTTCCCTTTTATTCGGTAGCAGTTGATATACGCCCTACGCCTGACTCTTGGTTACCTATTATTCACTTTAAAAAAATCAATGTAAAATCGCTATTCCTAAAATCCAACTCTTCGTTAATTGAATTTATAAATTCAACAAATCAAAAACAAAATTAAATTTCAAAAGAATAATTTGTCGGAAAGTGATGAAGGAAAAAAATGTAAACTGGCTCCTTAGTCCTTGCTCCTTGACCCTTTAACTCTTTAAAGGTGATTAAATAACCCTTTGAATAATTTTAAACAATTTCAAAAGTTTGTGGTTACACAGTGATGAGTGAATTCAAAAGGCAATGGCTTGAATAAACAATCAAGTAAGTCCCCAATGACGAGGAGGAATGTCAGGTCAAAACCAGACAAAATTAAAAATACAATAATGTAGCAAATCTGACCAAAGTCAGCAAGAAGAAAACCAAAACAAAAGTCAAACTTCACAGTTAGATTCTATGATCCTTCTAACCTTTTTTCACAGAAGTTAACTTGATGTTTAGGGACGTTTCTGTGCCTGCGGTTCTTTTTGATATAAGGATTTAAGGATGTTTGAAGTACTTCTATCAAGTATTGGTGCAAATGAAATAAGTTCCAATCCAAACGTTACCAAAGTGATTCTATTTTCATTTAAAACAAAAAAAAGTTTTTTTTTTTCCCACAAAGAACTTCTCATTTAAAATCCAATTTCAAACCGATCAATATTGTTTCAGTTGATTAAAACACCCAAACTTGCCAATATTTCTGAAAAATCTCACACTCATGTCAAAGTCATATACATATATGTATGCATGTATGTATATATACAAAAAAAAAGGATTGTAATTTCAATCCTGATGAGATTTTTTTTGTCTTGCCTCATGGCGGATATTTTGTGTGCGTATCATTCTGTAATCGACAACCTTATAGAACAAGGTTAACGTTTGATAGGCAAATGAAAACCATTTGGCCGCAGGATATTTGCCTTAAGCTTTTGTGCGCTAAAGCAAATATCATTGTTCTACGTAGGTATATATTGAGATGTGAGATGGTGATGGCTGGGTTGAACAATTTTAGACGCCGACGATACAAAAGAAAGATTAGCAACGATATAAGTTTATTTTACAACTTAGATGCTCTAAATTGCTCTGTTTACTTTGGCAAAAAGCAATTTTAAATTCAAAAAAAAAAAAAAACAAAACCCTTTCTTTCGAGTGCGTGGCATGCCTTTTTTTTTTGGTTTCAGAAGAATGTCGATAGGTTGAGGTTAGGTGATTAGGTATAGTCTGTCATTAGATTGTTTTCTTTTGTTGGAGCCCTGAAGGCACATTAAAATTGAGAAATCTGTGTGAAGGAGTTTTATTTGTTTTTATTCATAAAAGACAGAAAAAGGATACTGACTTTAGACCCACAGTGTAATCGGTTATAAATTCTTTTGAATTTAAGTCTAAATTCGCAGTATTACCCCAAACGACTCTTAAAGTTGGTACACAAAAAAAAAATGGGTTCCATGATCTGATCTACCCCTTATGTGAGATATTCGCAAAAAAAAGTATGTAATCAGGAAACGAAAAGAGGTGCTTAATAGTTCTACGACCTTGAACAAAATCTTTGAATATTCATTGAAGAACCTATCGCTGAAAAATTCCCAAAAACTAGTTGATATACCTAAAGTTTTTGCGAATATCCATCCAATAAATGAAGAATTTTATCCCGAAAAATCTATCAAATCGAAAGTAAACACTTGGTTTTATTTGAGCTGCTAAGAAGCTATCAGGGTCAGAAAAGTAAGCATGCGAAGTTATAAGGCCAATCCCATATCCAACTGAGGAAATCCGGAATAAGTTCAAGAAAGCTATAGGTAAGGACTTGTAACAATGATATTCGACGAATCAAATTTTAGCATGATCAAAATGCAAAAAATACTACAAAGTCCCAATGGTAGTAAACATTTTTGGTCATTCATTTGTAAAAAAATATACGAATTCTATTTCGTCTTCGGTTCCAACGTTCGTCTTCAATGACACTCCTGCTGTCAGCTCGCTAGAGTAGTGTTAATAAAACATCGATTGTTGGAGTTTTCGATAGTATAAATGCAATCGATAAGCAATCGATAGTGCGTCGGCCTCATAAGCAGACCTCGTAACTCACAAATTTCAGATTATACAGAAACCACGAAAATGTCTCACGCAGCTTATTTTAAGCATATCTTAATGCTTTTTTTCCTTATATATTTAATAACGTGCTTAATATAAGAACATTTTCAAAACGAAAATAACTATACTTTTTATTTTATTGGAGTTACGAGGTATTCCCTCTAGTTTCATCTCATGTTACGAGGTTTTCTGAAAAACTTAATAGTCAGCCTTTGTAAATAAATTAAATTAAAACTAAGTTACACCACAGATATCTTTTTAATAGGTTTTTATTGTTTTAAGCAGAAAGATCTGGAAACGGTTTAGATTGGAAATTCACCATCAGATTTTCCGGAGCCTTCGAAACCTTCTAGTGAAGAAAATAAGAGCTGCAAAAACTAACTTATACAAGAAAAAGCCTTGTCCCACGATGAACGGACGAACACTATGGAATAACCTGAAAGCTTAAGGTATAGGCAAACAACCCACAATTCAAGAAAAAGTTGATGTCAACTCAATCAACCAGAGTTTTATCCCCTTATCTCTTCCAACCCTACCAAGGGTATCTGAGGTCTCAGAGAACAGCCGCTATCGATGCTTATCGCAATTGTTTGAGTTTTCTCGTGTTGAAAGTACTGACATAGTGCAAAGCCTGTTAGCAATTAAATCCAATGCTGCAGGTATTGATGGAGTTTACCCAAAATGTCTAAAGATTAATTTACCGATTGTCTTACATACTCTCACTCATATCCAAATCAGTGGAAATTCGCTAAAGTACTTACTATCCCTAAAAGTGGTATTAACAGTGAGTGTAGACCTATCTCAGTCCTTCCATTTCTATCTAAGGTTTTCGAAAGAGTAATCCAAAAACAATTAAATGTTCACTTAGTTTCTCGAAAAATCCTGTCAAATAATCAATTTGGCTTCCGTTAGAAGCACAGCTGCACCACTGCTGTTACAAACATTGTTGAAGACGTCAGACGAGCTATTTATGATGATCAAGTTACCTTTATGGTTCTACTTGACTTTTCCAAAGCGTTTGATACCGTTTATTATGACAATTTGTGTTACAAATTGCAAATATATATGGTCTAGCACCTGCTGCAGTGACTCTAATTTCATCGTATCTCCGTGATCGAAAGCAATGTGTGAGTGTTGGCAATCAAACATTTGTACCCCAAGGCTCGATTTTAGGATCTTTACTTTTCTCATTACATATAAACGAACTACCTGAAACTGAAACAGTGAGTAGATCATCCATTCAAATGTACGCCGATGATGTTGAACTCAATAAAAGTTGTGCTCTAGGCCTGATCGAGGACTGCGCAATGCGCATACATGATTAACAAAGACCTCGAAGAAGCTAAGAATGCCTTAAGCTTAGATTATTTTCCTAACCTGTATCTAAATAATTTCCCACTCACCTATGTACCAAACGCGCGAAATCTTGGCATTCTGTTCAACAACAGATTATTCTGGGATACCACCTTCTCCGCGGACAAAATGAATGTTATGGAATTTAGATAATTAGAAAAAACGACAGAAATGATTAGAAATCGATTCCCCTTTTAATAGTTTTTTGGCGGTTTTCCAACGCGGTGGCAATTTAACATGAGTTAAATGGAGTTACGAGTTTTGATAACCACGAATAAAAGATACGAAGTTTTCTGAGAAAACTTTTTGTTGAAGTTAAGAGGTCTGCCAGACACTAGAGTAGCAATGGAGTTACGTGCTATGTAAAATTTAAATTTAAGTTTATTTAGAGTTTTAAGAGGGATAAGAAAGTTTCTAGGTTGCTGCGCTGACCAATTTTCTATAAAATGGCATTCAAAAGTCATTTTCGCTAAAAGGTGGAGTTACAAGGTCTGCTTATGAGGCCGACGGCTGGTATTAATATAAATAATAATTATAAAAACAACAAAATTTCAATTTTTTTTTTTTAATATTTTTCAAATATTTTAAAAATTTAGCATTGGCACTGACGCAAGTTGATTTCTATCTGCATCAGGGGATGAATCCTCACCTTCTACTTCTACTTCTATATTTATATCATCACCATGTAAATTGGAGGTATTTCCAGAGTGGTTTATATTCCTGGCCACAAAAATTGCATATGCAAAATTTCCCTTTTTGTTAAAAAAATCCAAAACATAAAAAACTGTAATAAAACAGTGAAGGTTAGGTGAACTGAACTTTCAAAAACAGAACAATGTTAATTGAGTAGGGTCGTTCAAGAACCAACTGAACTTTAACTGAGTTCAGATAGGACAGTTCTCAGTTGACAACTCATTTCTAAAAAAAAATTGTCCCAACACTATCGATATTTTTCCCAAACTATCGATAGTCCCGATAGTTTAAAACAATCGATCAATCGATTAAACTATCGATGTTTTATTAACACTACTCTAGAGAAAGCAAATTTGCGTGCAGCACAGTTTGCTGTCAATTCGTGGCTACCAGGAAGTGTTTTGACTCTTCCTGTGATTGAGAGCGTTAATGATTTCTTTCGTACTCTTGCAATTGCGAGAGATCTGAAAGATATTGATATACACAAATCCGCTGGCATAGTTATATTACCCCTCCCATTGTTCTGAAGAGGTGGTCTTCAACGCTGGCAAAAGCACTGCGTAAATTTTTCCATCTGTGCTACCCTACTGGCTCTTCCCGAGTGGCTAGTATAAACAGCATTTGTCCAGCCAGTCCCTAAAAAAAGTCGAATCTTCTTCACCCTCAAACTATCAACCAATTGCACTTACATACGTCTCTTCTTTCCAAAGTCACGGAAACGCCGATTAATTATCAGCTTAAGAAATACCTTGAAGAACGAAAGCTTCTTAATGACCGTCAGTACGGCTTTCGTAGCAATAGGCTACTGGTGATCTGATGGTATATCTCACCGAACATTTTGCCGAAAGAAAGATTATTGCACTTGATGGTATTTTAAAAGCGTTTAATAGAGTTTGGCATCAAGCTGTCTTATCGGAAATGCTATTATATGGTATCGATGGATCTCTTCTTCGTTGGATTAGAATTAACCGATCAATACAAGTTGTATTGGACGGTTCCCAGTCTGAAATTCATAAAATAAATGCTGGTGTGCCCCAGGGCTCTGTTTTGTCTCCGTTTCTCTTTCTCATATTTAACAACCATATTTTGTCTAAAAGTTCTAATCTATTAAATTGTCTTGCAAACACCAGTACCCTCAGATTTTCATATTCGTTTCTAGAACCACCCATCTCTGCTCTTTATATGTGGACCTTCAAAGGCAGTGCATGACACGATCATTAAGTTCTGATCTCAACAGCATTTTCCAACGGGGAATTAAAAACCGTGTTGAATTTAGCACTTCAAAAAACTCAATGCTGTCGATTGTGGTTAAAGCGAAACGTACCCCTATGTCACTATCCATGAGTGGCACTTGAATCTAAGAAACTAAACAGGTTTCCATTCTTGGTAGTGTATTACCAACCACCTTCTATGGAATTGCCACATATTCGACGTCGTCGCCAAAAACGCTGCAAAATGTTAAGGCTTCCTTCGACGATGTAAGAAAGTTGTCTCCCCTTCAGAATTGGCATCAATTCGACCAGAGCTTGAGTACAACTCGCATATTTGGGGAGGTGCACCATCAACCCATCTTTTGGACAGAATACAGAAAAGAGCTTTAAAAATGATAGATGATAAAGCATTAAGGCAAACTTTTTGGTCAATTGAAAACCGGCCGGCCGCGTAGTGTAAGTTGTCTTTCCTTATTTTATCGTTACCTCTATAGACAGTGTTCCAATGAAATAGCTAATTCTATTCCTGTCTTGAAATTTTGTTTTTTGAAAATTTAACTGTAATATTCACTATTCCAGGTCAGTGTTACCACTGGGACACTATATAGTGTCCCCGGGGACTATTTTTTCTTCAGGGGACTCGGGTACACATTTTTTTTTAAAAAGGACACATTTTTGTCACGATCATTTAACCTCAAAAAAATGTCAATTGATGAAATAAGTAATAAATAAGGTTGTTTATAAACTTGTTTTTTTTTTTTATGAAATGTAAGACTGACTTTTACCTACATTGAGTAATACTATGTATTAAAATGTTTTAATATTATTCTTAATTTTCTGTTAAGTTTTTCTTTTATAAAACAATAAAAAAAAACTTTGGTACGGTATTACCTTTTTAAATTCGTATTTTTTTTAAATGTTATGAATTAATTTTAAAAAGGACTCATTTATTTTCAAAAGGACACATTTTTTTTTATTCAGACGGACACATAAATAATTTTGCCTGTGGTAACACTGATCCAGGTATGCCAATCGGTTTACTCTTGAGCATAATAATTTCCGACGTACAGTCAAGTAAAGAGATTCTTTCTTTAACCATACTACACGAATGCGGAATGCTTTACCTTATACTACATTTACACGACTGACAAATTGGCAGTTGTTTGTCAGTATACTGCCAAGGAATGAATGTATCCATGCTTCTGTCAGTTTTTTGACAGTCAACTGCCAACTTATGAGATGTGTAAGTCCAGCATTACACTTTTTTTTTCCTCTCATTGTAATATTCATAAATTCAAAACCAATGTGGATAGGTATCTCCTTTTAAACCATATCCTAGTTTTCTAACGCTGGCAATTTTTTTGTTAAATGTTAAGGGTAGTCATAACCACTTAAGTGCATGTAAGTTATATCAGAAAGAGGAGCATATAAATACATGCTTTGCTTCCAAAATAGGAAATGCTATGATCTCGGAGCCTAAAAAGTGTAATTTTTTTTGTAAATGCAGCATATTCCTAGAATTTACCTATAGACTTAATAGGTTGTTAGGTTGCTTTACATATACAACGGTTCGTTTAAAATTGTATGTTTTATATTTTTGGTCTCAGCGGAAACAGTTCGCTCCATTAAGAAAATTATTTCAAGAAAATAAATTCCTTCAATTAATTTACTCTAAAACGCTGTTATTAAAATCAACACCACCCCTAGAGACGAATTTACTCGTATAAGTTCCATACATTTTGCCCTCAATACAGCTGCGCAGCGGTGAAGTTCCATTATCCATATTCGTATAGCTATATAGAGAAAAAAAAAATGCCTTCTAAATTAGTTTCGATTGAACGATATTTATGCATGTGTAACTGTTTCATATAAAGTCTACAATTACCATTAGATACATTTCCACTGTGAATTGCATCGAGAAAAAAAGATAGATACTACTTCTTGTACACCATTTGATAGGGAACCGCCTTTAATTGACGACGCACGGCACAACTCTATGACGGCTTGGTGGCGGCAGCAACGACACACCGCAGAGCGGATGTATCTTTTCACACAACTTTAACAATTTGCCTTCAAACATGGATCGATGACATCTAAGCAGTCAAGTGAGACGGTTTTCCTCGTCTTATGGTTTCCTCGAAGATTTTTCACACTTGAAGATGCCTTCTAATGACATGATACCGCACCCTTAATGTGTCTTGCGGGCGGCCGGTAGACGGTTTGGTTTTTTGAAATAAAAATCAACTTGTAATTTTGACATTTAAACATTACAACCCACGGGTGGTCCTCTTACTTACTCCCTCTTTCCCTCCGTCGCTTTACATTGTATCTGAAAATTTGAATCATACGTCCATAACTCATGGAAGAGATTTAAATAGAATTTCGAATGAAGTAGTATAACTTCCAGGATTCACCCAAGGACTAGAGATATGTGCATGCACAACAAATCTCTGCGAATAGAATGGCAAATTCACGGTCATAGAGTTTGTCGTTCTCATATTTTTTATTGATCCATAAATCGAATTGTGAAATCTCCTTCTATTCGTATACATATCCATATGAAACCACATGAATATAAACTCAGTATTTGAATTATTGCCAGGATTCAAATCTAATGCATTTTCCATTAGATTTTGTCATAAATGTAAACTCCATATATGACAGTCACATTCTTCCATTTACACATTCCATACAATGTTCGTGTAGGACTTCACAGAAAATCAATGCAACCTTCTGACCATTGCAATGATAAATACATTCCTAATTTACATATATTGAAATGTTGAAATGTATAGGTATAGCAGAATATCCTGTTAATATTTTTTTTCTTTTTTTTTATTTGATATCCCTTTTGGATTATCTGGAATAACCCATCTGTCTGGGGGCTCTTTGTGTGTGATGCCTGGGAGGATATGATGAAGTTCATAAAATTCCTTAATCGTTTCAATCTCTTTCCTTTAACGACCTCTATAACATACTTGAACATCTGTTGTTGAATTACATGAATTAAGATTCTTGTAATGACCATGAATAATGTATCGGACAGTATAAACTACAAGAAAGTTTTGACTTCATTAAATAAATATCCACACTTAACTTATGTCGTTTTCGTTTGGATGTTCGGAGTACTCCTTTTGCACTCCTCTTTCACTCCTACTACTCCAAAAGTCTTCGATTGGCTGTTCCGAGTAATGTTTTCGGAGTGTTCTTCTGTTCCCAATTTCACATTGGAGTAGACGAGGAACATACACATACATGTAAAGCTTTTCGTTGGATTAATTGTCAAAAGTGATAAATACTTGAAGAAGCCATTTTGGTAAATGACGGCTTCAGGTAGTGTGTGTGTAAATTTACAAAAGTCTGTGTTTTCAAATTCGATTGGAATTAAAAAGGAGTAGAATAGACATAAAATCCAATCGAAAACAACATAAATAACGTCAGTTCTCGTAAGCCGTAAAGTGAAAAATTACTTCTGCGTTTTAGTTAGAGAACATTTAGGTATTTAACTTTCGGTTAAAAAATCACATCTCTCGAAATAAAATAATTTCAATGAAATAAAGTTGAGAACAGTATTAAAACAAGTCCAACACACCAAAAAAAGGTGACCGTAACTGCTAACCTCCATTCTGAAGTTCCAATTTGCCAGAAAGCGTTGTATTTAACTAATGAAGAGAGTAATGCATCAGGCTTCCAATTTCTCAAACGTAGTCGACTTATCCATGTAGACTTTGGGCTTTATATGAATGTATAAAACAAGTAATTTAATTAAATCAAAATAAAAATTTTAATAAATTATTTTAATTAAATTTTAATGAGAAATACGAAAATTCAAAAAAAAAACTGTTACATGCGGGAAGTACCTACTCTCAGAAAAGACTTATACTTATTGTTAGAGGCATTACGCACACAGACATTTATTTTATGAAAATCGTTATTTAAAATTTCCATAAAAATTCTCCTTGAAATAAATTGATCAAAATTAGTTAAACCGTTTTTGAGAATAAGCCTAGGAAAAATGTAATGAAACTGTCAAAAGTTCCCAAAATATTAATTGAAGATTTCTAATCGCAATTTTCTTTATTTTGGCATGGGAAATACCGTCTAAAAAGGCCTTGCGAAATAGTGTGGGCATAAAAAGTTATTGAAGGTCAAATGGGGGAAAATATCGGTTTTACGCATATATACATAACTTGCTGTTATGGGATCTTATATATGATTTTTTTTAATTACTCTTTTAAAGATTGTTTCAAAGTCGCAATCTGCGACATTAAAATATATTTAAAAATTTGTAAACAAACATCCATGACTTAACTATAACTGATTGTGAGACTTAGCTGAACTGTTAAATCCATAATCATTGACCTTTTAGATGGCATGCTTTTTGAAGTAAAATTTCTTTTCCGGCGTTGGGGGTAAAAATTTTCATATGGAGCTGTCAGTGACATGTCAAACCGACACTTTTTGTCGGTCAAAAACCGACAGAATTGTTCGCGACAGATTTTGCCATAGCCCTATATAAAAACTTTTATCCACCAATAATTATTTAAAAAAAAACATCTTTTTATACCGAAAAAGAATGTTTTTTTGCCAAAAGACCCACAAAAACTAACCGGCACAACATTTAAACACATAATTTCATTAAAAAATCACATAAAAATTGTTTTTTTTTTAAATTAAACACAGCGAAGAACAGCCACCAGAACAGAAAACGATTTTCATTATTAAAAAAAAAACACAAACAAATATATTTTTCGAACATATTTTTAATTTAAATTATTAAACACTTGATGCTAGATAACACAAATCAGTTTTTTGTAACTTAACTTATAAACTAACTACTTAAAATGAACAAATAAATTTACCTAAAATAAGAAAAACACAAAGTAAACAAAACTATCTTGTTGAATGTTGACAAACGTAGACGAGCATTGCCATATACGAGGAATCCTTAACCCGCTGACAGATCTAAAACAGCATTGCCATATGCATTTGGAATTAGTCCTCGAACACAATGGATGCGATAAGAAAACGAGACGTGAGTGTGACGAGATTTCGTCATTCTTGTTATATAGTTTCAAACTATGACGAGGATATGCATAATAAAGTCGTCACGTTACGTAAAATTAATTGATTACGAAATTGTTAATCAGTAAGCTTTAATAGCCGTAGGTATTTTAATTTCCCCCAGATCTGATCCAGATTGGATTTGCACACGAAAATACATTTATTACAAAAACAATTCAAGGTCCAGCTTTGCTTTTGGATTTGCAAATCCATATTTGAACACACACCTTTAGTACTTCTTTGCAAAAATTAGTTTTAACGCTGACAGGTAGATGGCTTTTTGAGTAAGAACGAAGACAACGAACACCTACAAATAAATACACAAAAGGACAAAAAGAGATGGGTATATAACATTTTTTTCACCGTGATCCTGTTTGTTTTATTATCATGATCTTATCCGGATCAGATTTGAAGGATAATAAAATGCAGCTAATATTATTATTTTGTTAAATCTCGTCAAAAGCCTCTTGCCATTGAATTGGGAAATGGTTTAATAATTCCAAAATGCTTACAGTGAATAATGTCACGGCTCTCGTCTCGTTTTCTTGAGTCTCGTTTCCTTTCTTAAATCTCGTCCCAATTTCGGAGATTTTACTGAGGTGAATCGGTGAGTTGAAATCGGTGAGTTGAAACTGCTAAATCACGGATAAAAATTTGAATCAAATGAGAACCTCAGTTAACTCGCCGGAATCGGTGGACTAAAATTGCTGAACCACGGATAAAACTTTGACCGACATCGACGTTTGTACAGCTGGCTTTTACATGCCACCTCCACTGGGCATGAACGATGCTCGGATTATGACCATGTCTAGAAAAAATCCAATGGAGGCACAAAAATCCATGTCCGTGCAGCAACATATCGACGAAAACTACTTTTTCAACACGTCATGACCACTGTTCAAAGCTTGGGCATGAGATTTGACGTTTTATGTGTGTGAGTTATTTTCTGGTTCCCGCTGAATGTGTTGGTAAATGTTGAAGGAAAAGGTAGAAGTAGTGGGGAAAGGAATTTCTGTATGTTTCCCTTGTATGTGAAACGACATGACATAATTTGCCCAGCGGTAAAAATTCGCTGATTGGATTGTGGTTGTGGTGTTGGGCATCTGAATGCCCTGTGGAGTCGGGGTCTAATGGCTAAGCGAAAATTGTCAACTTTAGTTTGATTATCTAACCAATTTGTAAAGAATTCATTTTAATCTTAAATCAACAATTAATTGTTATGTTGGTTTATACAAAATGTTTGTACGTTTATAAGTAAGAATATGACAGAGAGGCTTTGTTTGAGAGAAAAGAAGTTTTACTTCTAGCGCGCGTACGTCAGTACACACATATGTTTTTTTGCGAATACTCCACATGTATGGGGTGCTAAGATTCCATAGCCTTTAACTTGACCATTTGACAACTTTTGAAGTCGCAATAGCTTGTAATTGATCGCTCGTATATAGTAAAAACTGTTATAATCTTTTTTATCCACAATTTGAAAATCCATTATTTTTTGAAAACTTCGTCACCAAAACCAGAATTTTTTGCTTTCTTTTGACCAAATTTAAAAAAAAAGTTAATATTTTCTATACGGGTTCACATCACTTTGCATTCATATGTTTTGGACAATATAATGTACCCCCGTATAGGAGTTATACGGGAAAAACCGACATTTTTGTTATTTTTGAAATCCCCATATGTTCTTAACGGTCATTGTTTACATTTTTTTATGATCTACAAAATGTGTGTAATAACATCATAAGACCTACCTCAATGGATGAATATCTTTTAGATAACATTTATCTTTTAAAAGTTGTATGCTAATAAAAATTTCCACATTTAATCTGGAATAACATTTGGACGCCCTTACTCCTCACGATTTGGGAATAGACTTTTTCGTCTGTATTTCTGATGCCAAAGTAAAGACTTTGATCAATACTTGAATTTTTAGAATTAAAAACACATTTTTCCTGGGTTTAAAAATCTAAAAAATTAAAAAAAAAGGTTCCTATGCGAGGTGATATTCAAATTTTTGGTTTACTTAATATGATAGTAGCCTGCGTCTATTATATTTTTTTAAATCTATGAACACGCTCTAAAGAAAAATAAATTTTCGTTAACGGATGCAAAATTTTTAATGTCAGGTAGGTAGGTAAGGTAAACTGTTGTTGTTGGTCCCAAAAATAATAAACGTGTCGGGAGAATATCCAAAACGACACATGCCTAGTTTTATAAAAAAATAGACACATCTGTTTAGGCTTGCAGCTGGCAGTTAGAGGGACAAAATTGCGAGACCAACTTTTCCCTTCTTTCCTTTCATCCCAATACCTATCAAGTTTCATCAAAATCTCGAGTTCAATTTTTTTACGAGTCCATAACTTGACATATGTATATTGCAAATAAAGAAATAGTAGGTATAGGGAATTTTTCAATTTCAATTTTCATTGGTGCCCCAACAACCCTAGAGAACGGCATCAAAAACGTTTACGTTGTTTATAAACGACAGTTTGTTGTGCCATTTCAGCGAGCGGGGTAATTGGCCCTTCAAATATTGCTCCACCGCAAATGCGCGGTGCGCTTATTCCTGCGCTTTGAATGATATTCCTCCTGCTTACCTCAACCCGCTAGTATATCGATAATCGCATTTTAAAGTTAAAAAATTCTGCTGCTAATATGGACTGCCTTGTGTTAAATATTGACCAGGATGATGTATATGGGACATGAGCGAATAAGGGACATATTACCCGCACAAAGCTTTTTCGTTGTTCCTTTAATTTTAACCCACTTTAAAAAATATATTTAAAATTTTGGTTTCACATAAAGAAATATAAATCAAAGCACAAAAAGTCTCAAAAAAAATATTAAAATATTTGCGCAAACGGTAGTGTAAAAACAATTACAAAAATTTACCAAAAAGTTATATGGAAAATGTAAAAATATTAAAACCTACTATTCCACACACATTTCCTGGGCCTGATTTTTCACTTCAAAACAAAAACAATGCATTTAGATTAAGAGCTCTTCCAGTAGGTAAATATTACAGCGGGCCATATTTTTCTCTTATTGTAATTCCCTGTGAATCTGTGAAATAAAATGTCAAAGAACATCCTTTTTTTTCAAAGTACAGCTTCCCTGCATAACGTCAAAATATTTTTGGCGAAATCATTATACTCCTACCAGTACCTACCAGTGAAGTTTTTTTCATAACCTGGAAAAACAAGACACTCCAGTCCTTATATAGCTCTCTCAATTTAACCCAGTGCCTTATTATCTGGCTCATTAAATTCAATGTTGATATATTATCATGCAATCGATCTTCAGTTTCAGTCGTCTCCTCCAACTCCAACCGAGATCCAACTCGCTTAATTCGCATTTGATCTTATCTTATATACAGCTGGACGTGTTTTCTGATCGCCTTAAGTACCGACAACCGACACGATGATAATGACGACTAGCGACGATCTGCCGCCGACCGTCCGTCGCGTCGCATAACGAATTCATATATATATGTATATTTAATGCGTGGAGCGCAATCATTTGATCATAAGACAGGCCGCAAGTTTTGAAAGGCGGTGGACTCATTCACGAGGCGTGTGTGTATATTTATCTGAAAGATATAAATCTTAATTGCTATTATCTATCTTTAGTATAGGTATTTATGACGATAAAAATTGATTTTTTTATACTTTAATCTATTTAATTTTTAAATAAGTGTGCAGGTGAACCAGAGTGTTTGATGAATGAAATTATTGATAAAATTGAACAGAAAACTATCAGCGGGGCTATAATATACCTAGAATGTTCTATACCTATATTCAGTGTGTTTTAGTCTAGTTAGCCTTTTGATATATGCAGGGCCGGACCAACCATATGTGCAAGATGTGCTAATGCACAGGGCGCAACATTCAAGGAGTGCATTACCAGGAGCAATAAAGTGTAATCTGATCTTGTGCAAACAAATATGTACTGCCATTTGCATTTTAACCACAAAACTTGTTTAAATAATCCCAAAATAACATCCATCACAACTGTGCTAAGTTAATTCTTGCAGACTAACTAACTTCACTTTCATTGTTGCATTCAAGGAAAATTTAACTCAAAATATCGTAAAATTAAAGATCCCACTAGACCTACGCATTGAAAGTCTACCTCCTGGGTAATGTGGAAAAGTCTTATACATGTGTATCAGTGTATGTATGTATTTATCAAATATAAAAAAGGTGCGCTTTCAACAAATCTTGCGCAAGTTTAGCTGGGGCCGGTCCTTGATACATGTATCTGATATGCGTTGATTAAGGATGACTTTATTATTTAACTTATAGATGAAGTAATGCTGGATTTACACGACTGACAAATTGGCAGTATTCTGGCAGTTAGCTGTCAAAAAACTGTCAGTATTATTACCTAAATTATTACACTGCGCGAACTCGCCAAGCGCCCTTTCAGGTCAGATACAGAAAGTGAACTCAACTCAATACGTCTGCCATCTGCCTCACTTGACGAGCTGCATTGTGCTTTCCTACTCTAAACTGTTATACCTTTGAACAAGAGGGATTTCCCTGCTCAATAAGTTATACTGATCTGAAGGATAGGTTACACTATGGGTAACAGTATAATGACAAAAAACTGCCAATTTGTCAGTCGTGTAAATCCGGGATAAGTAATTTATTGAAATTGTATGACTATAGTGAAGTTATAGTTGTCTGTCATAATAAGCCACTTTCCTTACATAAATAACTTCAAAGATATTCGTCCACCCGAAACGTAATAACAATGTTTAAAGCATCATTGCCAAGTGTTTCCGTGGTGTAGTGGTTATCACATCCGCCTAACACGCGGAAGGCCCCCGGTTCGATCCCGGGCGGAAACAAATATTTTCATCTTTTTAAAGTTAATAAATACAAATAAATTCAACCCGATTCAACTTAAAAGATTTTGTGATCAAATTATGTTCCTAATATTCAATATGGGAGCCACAAAAACAGTAATCTTGTAGGTAAATATACCAAATGTCGAACAAAGTATGAGTGTGTTATGTGGATGATGTATCTTATGTTTCCATTCCATTTCAAAGATATACCTTCATCAACTAATTGTAACTGTAAGCCATAAGGACCAAAAAAACAGTCTCATTGTATCCTCCAGTTGCAAAGATGCTAAAAGTAATTTATTTTTCTATTTTTTTCATGGAACAAAAATCACCACAAAAATGTGAAAATATTTACTTAGTGCACGAGCAACCCCTTCAACCTTCGCAAATACTCACTCTGTGTCTGCATTAATTTGTATAGTGTGTGCCGATAGATATATTTGATAGAACGACACACGATGAAGCGCTGCGGCACGTGCCTACGTCCAATGCAATTTACAAAACATCAACTAATAATGTTTCGCTGCAATTCAGTATTGAAGTGATACATTTTTGTTCGTGAATTATGGTATAAGATGTTTATTTTGGATTTTTGGGATATGTTTGATAAATTCTTTTATAATGACTTTATGCAAACATCTGTAGCCAAAGTCAATAAAGGTTTTTACTTCGAACATCTAAGGTTACTCAGGTCCCAGTTTTTCAGTGCGAGATTAAAGTTATACCTGAGTTAACTCATGTTATTTGGTGAGTTAACTCAGGATTAACTGAACAGATGCTTTTGAGGTTTTATGAACTATTCCGCATGCATCTGCTCCTCAGTTAAACTGCTCCCTAAGTTAACTGTGGTTTAATTTGGTAAGAGTAAGCTAACTACTCTGCTTCAAATTTCCACTAAAAAGTTGACCTTGGAGTTACAAATTTTATTACTTTTTTTTAACAAATTTTGTTTGCAATTTTTTTGTTTGATTTTTTTTAAATCGAAATTTATATTTTCATGCATAAAAATTATTTTTTTCTTCACAATATTTATTGATAGATGAGAATGCAGACATTTAAAAATTGAAATTCAAAAAATTACAGTATAAGAACCAAAATGGGTGTTGCCTGTGTAACAAGATGTGGACTACAATACAGACACATCCGAAAATCAATTTTTATGATCTAATATAAAATTACACATAATTTAGAAGAATTTACTGTCTGCGCATTATATTATATGTATAATAGTTTATTTTATTGTTTTATTACCGCGCGAGACAGGATGAAACCATTAAATCTATTTTATTTTTTTTATTGCAAAACTGAAATCCTAAGACAAATGGACAAACTTTTCACATTTAAGTGACGTCAAGCTATAACTTGTGAAATTTCTTAAACTTGCCTATAAAACAAATTAAAAAAATGAGTTATAAATTATTTTCTTTTAAAATCAATAAACTCGTCATTAAATCAACAAAATGGTTATATTCAGTTAATAAGGTTAAAGACAAATTATTTTGCGAATATTAAGAATCACTTCATTAGTAATGTTATCGTCATTCAATACAGCATGGTATTTGTCCTTGACATAAAAAGTACGAGACAAGAGAAATCGAAATGTCAATTTATGTGCGTTAACGCCTGCTGTCCAGGGCCCTCCGTTGGTGGGCACGATTCGGGCACCCAGAATTTTTTTTTCAAGTCACTCAAAGCACGTTTATGCCCGCCCGTATGAAGATAAACTAAAGGGTCCGCCAAATAACTCTTTTTTTTTTTGAAAATGGCGCAAAACATCGAGTGTAGCTTCGGCTGTGTGGCACGTAGCGCCGCCGTCCTGTTGAAACCAAATGCTGCCAATATCCTCCTCTTCAATTTTTGTGAACAAAAATTCTTTCAACATGGCACGATAACGATCGCCATTGACTGAAACGGCCACTCCTTGCTTATTTTAGAAAAATGGCCCAATTATGCTTCTGGACCAAAATCCGCACCAAACAGTGACTCGTTTTGGGTGTATCGGCTTTTCAATGTATGCGTGCGGGTTTTCTGTGCCCCAAATGCGACAATTTTGCTTCTTTACTACCCGCCAAGATCAAAATGAGCTTCATCTGAAAAGATGATTTTTTTTGGCAAAATCGGCATCTTCTCTAAGTCGATCGCAGGCCCACTTAGCGAAGCGTATACACAACCATATTCGTTCAGCGGAAGGATAAAACTAATTATCTGTCAAATCAGACATGAGCTAAGTGTTACCATTCACGAAATAAACACTAGTTGAAAAAAAAAAAACGTTAGATGGCGGACCTGTTATAGATTGGGATTTCTCTATTCTCGTCCATTGTATTAACAAAACTGTAAGAAATTGGTATGTCAAAAACTTCCTTCTTTAATTGCGCCCGTTCATCCACTGTTAATTGAGATAGAGCCTAAATAAATGAGTCGATTGGCTTCAAATTTGGTACAGATAATTTTTACTGCGGTTCCCTATAGAAGGGAAATTGAATTTTTTGTTTTAGCTCATGTACATAAATCGGGTAGCTGCCATGCAAACATTTAGTTTTTTCTTCAATTTTCTTCTAAAACTACTTTGATGATTGTTTAATCAAAATCATTAAAGTTGTTTTCGATTAAATATGAAAAAAAAACTAAATATTTGCATGGCAGCTACCCGATTTATGTACATAAGATAAAACAAAAAATGCAATTTCCCTTAAACTCCGTACCTGCAATAAAAAAACTGATTGTAAGAAAACTGTGTTTCAGGTTTTTGTCAAAAAAAAAACAACACATAACAGAAATAGCCATCCCACGATTTTTTGAAAAAATGCGAAGTTAATTTTGGATTATAATATGTATATCTTTTCAATGGTTAGAACGATTTTGTTAGAATTTTACAATCTGAGTCATTATTGCATTTAAAAAAAAATTTAAACATTTCTTTAATTGTCCGTTGACAAAATTATCTTAGTAAGCTTTATTTCGCCATTAAATATGTACCTAGAGCTAGGGTTACCAGACATCCCCCTTTAAGGGGGACATACCTAGACATAATATTTTTATATTGCTGTATTATGTCGCGTAGTTTGTAAGATTACTTAAAATGAAGAAATGAAAAAAAAAATCTTTATCTCTTTATATCATCCTCTCAGTCTCAGTTTTACCTAAAAATTGTACAATTACATATTCTTAAAACTTATCTTGATGTGTATTCACAAAATCAAAATTTACAAAAACCCGCAAACATTTGAGATCTCTTATGATCATACTGATTCCTAATATTGTGGTAACTCCCATTCTATCTATATTTGTCCTACATGGTCATTTTCATAAGGCATGGGAGGGGGCATCAATCTTAACCCGTTTAGCCAGGAGGGGGAAAAAATACTTAAAATATAGACAACATTTTTTAAAATCAACGGTAACTTTTTGTAAAGCCAAAAATCTTTTATTTTATTTTGTTTTATTTTATTTTATTTTATTTTATTTTATTTTATTTTATTTTATTTTATTTTATTTTATTTTATTTTATTTTATTTTATTTTATTTTATTTTTAAATAAAGTTGTTTAAGTGAACAGTTTTTGAAAAATTTATTTACAAACTCAAATTAAAAAAAAAAATTAAAAATTTTTCTTCAAAATAATTGTGTTCAAAATTGTTCGATAAGTTCGATTAAGTAGTATTTTTGTTTTTAATATTCAATGCTCTTATAAATTTTTAGTCAAACACTAATATTCGGACATTAATATCTTTTCTAGTTCCTTAGAAAACTGAAAATAACAGAAATAAAATTCCCTTAATTTGACAGCAATCCGTTCCTTAAGTTTCTCTAAAGATCCTACATATTTCCACGACTTAGGCAACAAAGTAGACTTAATTATTTTCAATTTTCTCAAGGAGTACAAGACATTTAAAAATATACAAATTTAGTAGAAATTTTTATTTATACAAAGAATTTTTTTTTTAATGAAAGACGTCTTAAAACAACCCAAATAAGTCATTTTAAGAGTTTTTTTTATTTTTTTCCTCTTTAAACAATAATTCATGCGGTAAAGGGTTAAGAATCCAGTTTTCTGTTTTTGACTAAAAATTTATAAGAGCATTGAATTTTGAAAACTAAAATATTTTTCTTGCCTACTTAAATTTTTGAAAAAAAAAATGGTTTGATATTTTTATTTTTAATTTTTTTATATTAAATTTAGTGTAGAAAATTTATTTTGCAAAAACTGTTCCCTAAAACATCTTTATTTAAGAATAATATAAAAAAAGAGATTTCTGACTTTACCAAAAGGTAAAGCATGGCATTGTAAGTGTTACCATTGTTTTTTCTGTTTTTAGTCAATTTTGTAGAAAATTTTCCCTCCCAGCTAAACGGGGAAGGAATAGACCACCCTCCCACACGTTTTGTTTTCTTTTTTTGACCCAACCTACACGCTCTAGCTTTTTTTGTCAAACCATGGAAGTAAATATGCTAAATAGAATGTTAAGCTTAAACCAACTAATTTTTAGTCACGGATGTTTGGTGGATATATACACGTGTATCCAATATATATATACACATATTATGTTGTTTTCATCGTTGAAAATATGAAAAATATATGTTTCCGCCCGGGATCGAACCGGGGGCCTTCCGCGTGTTAGGCGGATGTGATAACCACTACACCACGGAAACTCTTAACCAATTTTCTTTAAAACTGTATTCATCTCTTACCTACATCTGTTTCGATTTGATAGAATTCTTTCTATCTTTCGAGATATTATTTTTATTATTTTTGAAACTCTCAAGGTCATTCATTTTTATTTTCATCACAATTTATAAGCATTTCGTTTGCTTCTGACTTTTTAGGAATTTAATTTTTTAATCCCAGTTCGATAGAGAATATTGAATCTGTTTGAGCGAGTATGTTGATCTGAGAATTTGTCATGTCATTAAATTTCTTGAACAACATTTTCTCATTATTGTTTAACCTCCTTTATTACTGCATCAACATCGTATCCAGATTATCACTTATACCTTTTCCGAGTCAACTGACACAAGAACCCCCATGCACCGCATGCCCAATTGCACACTGCTAAATCATAAATTATAATGTGCTATCCATTTAGCATCTCAATTAAATTTGTGCGAACAACTTGTAGTTTTTTATACAAACATATGTATAATACGGGATACGGCTGCCGTGTGAGATAATGAGTTAGCCAAACGTGCACACGGAAAGTATATTTATTTCAAGATTCGCGAATCCACGAATCCGCTATAGGTCATTTAGCGTAAATGGGTGAAAAAGTTATGTGGTGCTGAGGACTGAGGTATTTAACATGAAATTGTGGTCGGCCGTCGCTTCGCGTCGTCATTGTCGTCATTCGTTCGTCGGTCGTTTGCAGATCGCTGATGATGAGGCAGATCTGGTCTTGCAAGAGGAATTCCAAAGTATAATAAATTTAGCAATTAGGTGAACGGGCTTAACAAGTCTTCTTTCAAGAATTATAAAAGCACTTCAAGGCTTCACTTTTACACATACTCGCTTGTGAGTGACATTGCATAGCTGTGCAATAAAAAAAAGAAAGAGATAAAACGACATTTTACGGATGGTTGTGCGAAATAGTTATAAAATAAGTTCGTAGGATGGGGATGGGAATGGGAATTATTTTAATATACCTTGCTTCATTCCATGTGATCCATTTTGATGATTTATGGGGCACTTGGATTGCAGGTAAGTAAACAGACACTCCTACATAAATACAAAGCCGCATTTGGTTGCCTTTTCCTTGTGGCCATAGAAAGAAATCCAATCTAGAATGCAATGAATAACATTTCTGATGTCAGTTTTAATAAAATATACGTAAAAAAAGGAAGAACCATCATATCCTCATACTGCATCACTGATGATGATGGTTGAGTTGAAAAAAAGTCCTTAAATTTCCGGTGTCCTATATATTCGGCTTATCAGTTTATTTTTTCTTCTCACAAACTAGTTCATTAGCAGACAGCAGAACATTAATTTTAGTACACCTAAAGCCCTGTACCTACTCCTTTTTTTAAGCGTCGATTTTTTTGTATGTCCTGACATCGTCCACCCTAGTGACCAATTTATGCCAATCGATAGGCAATCACTTTGATGAAATTGCACATTCGAGTGTTGCCGGATATGCCCCATGCGAATGGAAGGCGGGATTATTTTTTTTTATTATGGTAGGATGGACACAGGATTTGTATTTGTATTGCCCTAGGAATAAGAGTAGTTATACTGAATATATACACGATAGTAATAGGAAATGTTTTCACTTTCGTTGTTTTTCTTTTGTTTCTCAACAAACCCTTCGTTTCGCCAGGATATACGAGTATGTATTTAAAACCAATATTGTTTTATTGATTTTTTATGAAACGTATAAAGTATATATTTGTTACCTGAAGATAAATTGACCGTTGCCAGTGATGATGGTGGAAGTAAATAAAGGATATGGCGGCGTATCCTTGTAAATAAACAAGAAATGTTTGTTCTTTGGAAAGATATTGTTTTCTTTCAAAAGAAGAACAAACAAAGAGGAGTAATCAAAGATGGCACATAACAAAATAAAGGATGTTTTACGAGCAACCTTGAAACTCAGGTCATATGACAGTAAACACATACATAGATATTTTGAAATATGAGCTGCTATTTTAGTGGACATAAAATTAATTACTATTAACTACTCACTCACTCACTGAATCATTTATCTGACTCATCATTCTCAGTTCTAAAAATCTTCATCAGTTATAAAAATCTATTTAAATTTTTAATAAATTCTCTGATTTATGTAGAGCTCCATTAAGACGAGGATTTTTGAAATTCCATTAAAAAAAAGGCGAAAATAAAGTTTTATTTGATATCAACACGGGTGGTCATAGAGTGTTAATATTTTTTTTTAATAAATAGCAATTTAAAATTGAAGAAAAATTTGTACATATCAACAAACAAAATAGTTGGGTTGGGTACGAAATCCTGCACCACAAAATTATTTATCACAAAATCCCGCAGCACGAAATCCCCCAGCGCCCCAGCACAAAATCCCGCAGGAACTAATACAATGCTACAGCGCATACAATAATTCTTTCCCATTGGAATTTGTTCCTCGATGAGGATCCTACGAAGAACGAAGTTTCCTACAATTTTTTCTGGGCAGACGACTGGTCTGGTATCCGGATGTGGACGTTCGACGGCAGTGGGTTTGACGGGGGAGGTTCTGGAGGTGGGTCTGGGGGTGGGTCTGGAGGTGGGTCTGGAACTGGGACATAGGCTCTGGGCCTAAATCTGGGAAATAAGTTCTCGCATTGAGGTTCTGGATCTGGGACAAAGCTTCTGGAGGTGGATCAGGAACTGGGACAAAGGGCAAATTTTTTGTTTTTGTAAACAACTTTTTTACAATTTTAAAAAAAAGTTCTGCAGGGTCTGGAACTTGGAAATAGGATTTTTTTTTTGTGGAAACAAAACATTTTTCATAAACTTTGTTTTACAAATTAAAAAAAAAGCTTTTTAGCTCCCTTTTTCGTTTTTCTAAACCGCTCACGTATAACTCCGTTCAGTCGCCAGGTAGGCGCCTAAGTCAACAGTTTTCTTGTGCAATAGTACACTAATAGCCGCTGCGCGAGTTGCAAGGATTTTTACTCCCTTTTTCGGGTGGTCATCCCGCTCACGCAACTCCGTTGCTCCGCTTAGGGTATGTTCAGTCGCCTGGCAGGCTCCAATGTCAAAAGTTTTCAACTAAAATTAAACTCTATTTTCAATTTAAAAAAACTCTACTTTTTTACTCTTTTTACTTGCTCTATAGGGCAAGTATTGGTTTCGTGTAAAAAAAAATTCGAGGTTATAATCACGATAATCGAGAAGTCCGAAAAAGTGGGTTTCGTCATGCCGTCCACCGGTCTATGCGTCTGTGCGTCGCGTCGGTGCGTCCACTTTAAATTTGGTACAGAGCATTTTTATGTAATTCCCTAGAGGGAAATTCGAATTTTTGTTTTAGCTCATCTAGAACGGGTAGCTGCCATACAAATATTTTGGTTTTTTCAAATTTTCTCGAAAACGGCTCTAAAGATTTTGAATAAACTTCGTACCTGTAATAACCAAGTAAATTGTAAGAAAACTGCATTTCAGGTTTTTCTCAAAAAATTCACATTACGGAATTAGGAATTCCAGGTTTTTTTGAGAAAATGGTCTTATTTTTGGGTTATTCGCGTATATCTTTGCATGAAATGAAATATTAAATTAATTTTTATGATCAGATCAGTAAATATGATTTCATTGTCTACAGGGGGGGGGGGAGAGTGCAAAACGATAGAACTTGGGGAAATAGAGATTCTTTCGAAAAAGGTCCAGAGTCAGAGGAGGGCACCTCATGGAATTTGACGAAAAAGGATTTCGTATTACGAGGTGATAAAATGTTGACAAAAGTCGTAGCTCAGAGCCAAGGGAGGGCAAGTGCATTCTATTCCCCCTCCCCCCTGTGGGCACCTATGCACAAAATTATTTTTGATATATCATTCCTAACAGCGTACATGCTACACAAGCCCCACAATAGTTAATTTTAATTAATTAAAAAATCACATCAGTGGAGAATGGCAAAATTCTAAAAATAGTCCTAATCAGTGCTCATAAAAGCATATAACTTTAGTTCTAATCATCAATATTAAGGCCTTTAGAAAATAATAACTTCGGTTTTAATATACCGATCTCTAAGTTTGAAGTCTTAAAATGCAGGTAAAATATCAAGATACATTTTTAAATTAAGCCAGTGAAGTGGCTGCACTGGAAAATTGGCTAGAATTATAACTAGAGTTCTGTTGGCTCAAATTTTAGACGATTTAGTACGATGTTAAGGCATTTTTAATATGATGCTGGGGTAAAAAGAGGAATTTTACAAATTATAACCGTTATTTCTTTTTAACATTTTATTAAAATTAAAATTACCAAATAGCTATTTTATCTTTTTAGTATCATACTATTTCCATATATGTCAGTTTGACAATGACACATTTAAAAAAAGCATGTTTACAGTTTTAGGTGTGATCAGTTTGAGTTTCGTAAGAAATGGGCATCTTGAACTTTATAAATAAAAAATCGATAGATGGATATTGTATAGTGTATAAATACCACTCCGCTGTAAATTAAAAACCTATTTCTGATGATAAAGTGTGAACCCCCAGGAATCCCCGTCATTCCGCATCACACCTAATTTTCTCCACAAAAAATGAACAACGATCTTCTGGACTTCTTTAACCAAATTATCCAAACACACCTACGTCTTCCAAAACATTGTTTGGCCCTAAACAATCAACTTAACTCCTCTCTGGAACCAAAACACCATATACCTACCAATCCCATTCCCAACATACCTATACATAAGTTGTAGTGTAAATAATGTGTTCGATTATGAACTTGGAACGATCCCATTAATAAAATTGATACGATTATCGTTGGATCTTGCTTCGGTATGCACATAATCCCGAATATAATATACAACCGCACAATGGTCCATAGCTTCAGCAGGTTCTCCTGGTTTCAACTTCGATTCTATCTGCACAAGGCTATCTCGCACGAATCTTAATTCTTGAGCCTGGACGATAAATTACTATATGTCTCGACTAAATCGATCGTTAGATTTGGTCTCGTGTGGGATGAGTGCATATTCGCAGTATATAGGTACACTGCAGCCGTGACCTATGAGAACGATCCCGAAGAAGCAAAGCAGTGTGCGCTTTCCATAATCAAAAAGTAATTTATCCGCACGGTTCTATAATTGGACCCGCGCACAACCAAAAATAATAAAGTTGTTTCGCATGCATATTGCCAGGGACCAGGGACCAGGCACCAGGGATGTCATAAATAAAAACCTTTGAATTTTCGATTAGCTCCTGCTCCTAATCCGATGTTTATAGTTCAGCCTCTTTAAAGTCCTTGAAGTGGAAACAAGCGGAGGTTCCAAACCCTCTTAACCGTTTAAGCAAATAAATGAAAGAGATTCAAAAATAAATGATTGCTTCTGATTCCCCATGCCATCCCCCCAAAACCCCCTCAAAACAACCTACTCTTCTCTATCATCAAACAGTATAGCGTTCCGAAGCAATTTGTACTCAATCGGCATGGTGCTCCTTAAATCAAATGGAATAGCCCCTCAAGAAATATATCCTGAGACATGTAATGGGACCAAGGATAAAACAGCTTATTTTTTGCTGCAAGTCACTCGCCATTGCCATCTTTTCAATTCATTTGCCTCATCGAATGACAGCTCCCGACTCTACAGCCACTGGATTTGGCTATACAGAGCAGAGATATAGAAAACTGGCTTGGCAATTGCTGCCGTATAGAGCTCTCGTGATCTCATTAGGAATTCCGTTTGCGTTTTCGGGATAAAACATTGAAGCTGCTGCTGCTGCCGGAGGAATCTATTTGTGGTTTTTCATATAGCTATACGTAGAGATACTAGTACCATAGATATACATTCACTCTTTCTTGGACATAACATAAAGATACACATTGCGTATAATATGTTATGTGAGAAATCTCAGTCATTGCGGTTCTTATCCTTGTTGGTATACTTATACTCCCTCTGCCTTATAGTGATATGCCATTCGAATGTGCACCATTGGAGTTTTATGCGAAACAATTCGAAATAGTAGGTAGGTATAGAAGGAGGTTAAACGCTTTACGATTGTATGCTATACCAACGAACGAAGGCTTAAAGAGACTCTTTGCAGTGGTGTGCATGGCAGTCTCTTATACTCCTAAGGTATACTGCAATTAATTGATTGCACATTAATTTACGGCAAGTCGAAATGTGGATCAGAGAATAAAAACGAAGCGATCCCACAGTTGAAATGTCAACGCAATTAACATTTCAATGAGGCCAGAAGATAAGGAGGCTAATGAATGTCTGTCGGAAGGATTTGCAATATACACATACGAAAACGCAAATCGAGCTGAAATTAATTTATTTTTTGTTGATTATTTCTGAGTAGGTAAATAATTATTGTCTGACGGTTGGTGCAATACAGATATCTGGCAGAATATAAAAGAACGAGAAGAACAAGACTTAATGTTGATATAAATAAAATTAATTTCATCACACAATCAAGCTACTTTGCTTTTAAGTTTGTCTTTTATATAAAAAAAGAATCTTAGAAGAATTTTTATTGAGTGAATCCTTTAATAGTGATTATTTTATTCTATTTCAGGCTTTAGTCTAAATAGTGCAATAGTTAAGCTTTAACGAACTAACTCTGAAAAGAGGTAACTCCGCACTATAGGCGAAACGGACTTATGTTTGCTCCCACGAAATTTGTCAGTGAGACATAGTTAATGAAGTTCATTATGAATTAGGTGCCACTATTGGGACTAAGTTAATTTTAAGTAAGGCTTTAGTTTTTAAAAAAATGAGGATTACTTCATATGATTCAAGTCCCAATAATAATTATAATTATTATTTGTACTATTCATACTAGCATTAGAATGTAATATGTCAGTTTATTAGACTTGAACATTCTTTATTCCATCAATTTCATTGACCACAATTGGTGGTAGCACCTTTAAGTTGTTGTTGTTGTTAAAAAATTCAATAATAATTATTATTTTTTAAAAGAATTTTTAACGAGAAATTCAAAAACCACCGAAAATTCTAAAAATTCTAAAAATTGACATACCTAGGCAGGGCCGGACCAACCATATGTGTAAGATGTGCAAATGCACAGGGTGGAAAATTCTGGGGGCGCATTACCAGGACAATAAAATATAATCTGATCTTGCGCAAGCAAATATGTACTGCTATTTGCGTTTTAACCACAAAACTTGGTCCAATAATCCCAAAATAACATCCATCACAACTCTGCTAAGTTATTTCTTGTACACTAACTGACTTCACTTTCATTATTGGAGAATTTAACTCAAAATATCGTAAAATTAAAGGTCCCACCAGACCTACGCGTAGCTACGCATTGAAAGTCTACCTCCTCGGTAATGTGGAAAAGTCTTACGCTTGTGTATCAGTGAATGTATGTAAGGGGCTATTTCTACAAATCTTGCAAAGGACGCAAGTTTGGCTGGGGCCGGCCCTGCACCTAGGTGTTTATTTTTAAAATATTATTCGTCCAGCCAAGAAAAATTAAAAAAAAAATTTAAAATACGGAACATTTTCGTTTTTTCAGCATGGCAACCCTACGCCTTGAGCAGGATATCAAAATCCCTAATTTACTATTGCTTTTTAGAATTAAATGAATTATGCCTTAATTTAAAGTTAGTGACTAAGAATGGCTCAAAATTTTAAGCAGCATGATATAGATGTATTTATATATAAGCATGATGCTAGAAATTAACAATTTTTTAATTTTAAAACCTTTTAACTTAAATTTTCTTATGTTAAAACACTTTTTTGCTAGTATTATAATAAACCTATTTTCTTAATAAACTCAAGCTAAACAGAATATGCTTAAAACAGTGACTGTTTGTGCAAAAAAATATAAGCAAACATTCACTTCTTGACGTTTGTTAATGTCAAAGTGTCATAAAGTAAGTATGATACCAGTTTGTTCACAGCTGATCATCTTACATAAAGGATTTGTTCAACTGTTAAATTAACGAAAGTGCATGTTAACCAAAATTTGTATCAAGGAATCCATAATTTGAGTTGTTAGTCAACCAGCCGATTTTTGCTGATTAGCGCAATTCAATTAGAACCGGATTTATAAATTTAACCCACTGTGAAAAAACTGGCTTTCTTTTAGGAAATTTCATTCAAATCTGCTTAGCCGTTAGCCAGAAGTCAGAACTAAAAAAATGGTTTTATGGCAGATACCGTCGTTTTTGGTGCTTATAAATAAATATGTTTTCAAAATCCCTCTGGACAATGCCAAAAGAACACTTGGTAAAAAGTTTTATGAATATCGAACCAGCTGTTCAATATATACAAATAGACAGAAAGGCAGACAAAATTTGCGAGACCTATTATCATAATTTCATATCTGATTAAAATCTTGATTAAGAATATTTAAAACGAATGCGTAACTTGCCATATAAGTTGCAAGTAAAAAAACAGGCTTCCCGGCAAAAACTACAACAACACATTCCAACATACTATTTTGTTATATATATATATATATATTTTTGAACATCATCATATTAAAGGCTTCAGACTGTTCTTAATTTTATTTAAAATGGCCTGAAAAAAGTTACAAGCTATTTACTAAAAAAAAAATATTATCTTTGATTTTTAAGTTTTTTTTTAACTGTATCTGTTTCTTTTTTTTTCAATATCATAAACCATCACTCTACAAAAATGTCAAAGAAATACCACATATTTTGAAAAGTATCCAGTGTGACCATTCTCTTAGTAACGCAAGGGTGAAATAAGTAATACTTTTGGTTTAAACACAAAATATGCACGACTATTATAATGGATCGCACGAACTTGCGCTTTTTGCCGTTAAGTGCCTATTTAAAAAATTATTTTTTTTTTATTTATTTATTTTCGTTTCAAATATTTTTTTCAAAACTTTTAAGTACAATATTATTTCAACTTTGAATTTTTTTCGAGAATACTTGCATTTTTCAAGAAATTTTAAATTCTTTTTGAAAATTCAACATTTCGTAAACGACTCAGTAGATTTGCTTAAGCATTGATAGCATAGCGGTTTTTTTTAACATAATCCCAAAAGGTTTTTCGAAAAACCTCATCTTAAAAACTGTTAACAATGGAAAAAAATGTATTGTTCTTGAAAATGGTTTCTAAGATTTTTCATTAAATTTTTTTGTGTCGGTGTCTCCATTGGTATGATGTGTATGGGTAAGTGTCATGACACCGGTGTGCACACAAGTGTTGTGTGGTGCATGGACCGCATTAAAGCAAAAGAACAAAAATCTTTATAGATTAAACACATAAACAGAATTTTAATAAATCGCCATTCTGCCAGTCGATCTTATCCGAACAGCACGGTGGAGCTACTCCGCTTCTGTTTTTATAGAAAGGACTGCAATAGAATATTTTTTCAAAGTTTAACCCGCTGTTTGGGTTTTATTTGGAAGACCGAAGACTGCGTATTGCGTAATCCAGGACCTCCTGTATGTCTATACAATATTGATCTCTGAACTATTTGCAATACGGTAGAGCTCCTCAGCCTCTGTTAAATAGTCATTGAGAACATTCATCGAAAGATACCAGCAGGGCTGTCGTTTCATTTTTTGAGAAGGCAGTACTTGAAGAAAAATAAAGCAGTATACAAGGCAGTACGCCAGCAAGCCATTAAAATACAATTTTGTTCATATAATTATTTTTATTTAAAAAAAAAGGAACACCAAAATCGGTCCAGTTGATATTCTCTAAATAAGTCTTTAAAGTTTGAAAGAGCTCTCCACTCAGATTCCAATGTTCCTAAATGTTCATGTTCTCCGCAATGTTTGGAAATATTGAAATGAGTTGTTCTAAACATTTACTCAAATTTCTTGGGGATAGTTTTTGCATTTGGAAAAAAGTTGCTTCGTGAAAATCAAATCAAATCTTTTTCTTATAGCCTGACAAATAGTTTTGTAATACCTTAGGCAAATTGCTTATATTTCGAAAACTTGTGTCATTTGGTTCGATATCATAAGCATGTGCTCATCAACGTATAGTGTCTGGGGTTATCAGCTTGGAGAAATTCTGTTTTTACTTGTTGTTTTAAAATAAAGGATAAATAAGTCAATTATATTTTATTTCTAGAATTAAGTTCAATACTAACTAATCTATTTCAAACTCAATAAGAAGAAGTAAGTGTTTTAGAGGCACTCATTGCTCTAAATTGGTTACCAACGCCTTCAAGGGACAACCATCTTGTGAAAGACAGTTTTAGGACTTTATTTCTCACATGGAAATCAGATATTATGCACATGAAGATGAGAATCCGCGGCAGCCACCTCAATTTGCCTACAAGCTTGAAATGTCAGTTTTCAGATCAAAAATGAGAATGTGTGTATAAAAACCTTACACATGTAGACAGTAGGGATCTTCAGACAATTGGTTGAATTGTTGTTGCAATTCACATCTATTCATCGACATGGGGTGAAATTACAAAAACAACAAACAAATGAGTTTTGGAGGGTGAAACGTACCAAACATTCACATCTTCATATTGAGTATTTTTGATGGAAATACTCCTGAATTTTTTAAAATCTGTTTGCCTTTTTGCACTATGAGAGAAGAACTAAGTTTAGAGAGCAGGACAGTATTAATGAAAATTAATGATTTGAAGATTTTGTATGGAAAAGTAGTTCAGGAAAAAAAAGCAGTACCGTTTTGGCAGTACGACATTACGAGGTTTCTAAAAGCAGTACAAATACTGCAATTGCAGTACTTCGACATCCCTGGATACCAGGTGTCAACTACTCAACCTCCAGAACAGATCTCTTGACCTCGCTCTTCCTCCATTACCTCTTTGCATTTCTTTTAAAATCATTATGAATAGGTTTATACTCAAGCTTATTTAAAACTAACATTAGAGCAGCTATGTGCGACCCAGCGTGCTTATCTTGACCTAATTTATACTTTCTAGCTTTCGGTAGCATTTATAGCGGGAGATAATTTTTACATTTTTAAAATACAAAAATTAAAATTAAATTTTTAATTTAAACCGACTTTTATTTTTTCAGTAACTAAATCAAGAAATTTCGGCCAACGACTAAAATTGTTTAAAATTTTGAAATCTATAATTTTTGGCTTGTATATATACCTAACATATTTTTCATAAGACCAACAGGTGTACGCACATCTATGTTACCTACTCAAAGCTGTCTCAACCAATTTTCGAGCACCTCCTCCACTAAAATGTTTTAAATAAATAAAATAAATATTTCATGCAAAATATAGAAAAATAAAAAAACTATACTCCCGCAATAAGACATCTTAAAAAAAAGTCCACCACCTCTCTAATAAAATTAAAATTACATATTTTTCCGTTTAAAATTTAAATATTAATAAATAATAAAAATTAATAAATAATTTATTTCACGACAACAATATTTTTTACGATTGTCTAATTCATCATCGAATTTATGAAATGATGTCCCAGCAAAGCAATTAATTTTAATGTTCCAATAAAACACCACAACTCTTATCACATTGTATGGCCACAATTAAAAAAGGGGAAATTAATAAATTTCAATAGGGTACATGGTGCATGGCGGGGCATGTTGTTAATCCGGATGACTCTTCTATATGGGTGGAGGAGAGTGCATTAGCATTTGACAACACGCAATGCCATCGCCTCGCCACACTGATGTAGTGATGTTGTCGTCAAGATGAGTTACGATATTTTTCGGGTGGTCTGACTATCTGAAGTATTATGTATGATTGTGAGTTTGCTCTCCGGGGGCCAGAGTTGGAGCTGTGGCAGCTGAATCTGAAAACAATCCCATACACACACTTGTTGTTGTTGGAGATAAATGGAGGTTCATGTGAAAATTATTATCTGATGGTGGAAAAATCATTGCATAGGGCATTCATCAAAACAATAATACGAATAGGAATGACATTTAAATAAAAGTGCAATAAAATTAAATTGTTTCCGCCCGGGATCGAACCGGGGGCCTTCCGCGTGTTAGGCGGATGTGATAACCACTACACCACGGAAACATATGATTGTGATTTTTTTCTGGCGCCTTCGACAGCCAAGGCCGAACAATGAGGATGACTTTCTTCCAGCTGTTAAAGGAAACAATTAAATCTTTATCAGAAAGTTAAGTGTGTCTTGGAGCAGAGCGTACAAACTAGGTCGAACATGTGAGCTGTCAGTCTGTCACTGATTAAAAAGTTTTTGCTTTTCAATTTTTGTATTTTTCACAAAATCTTAACCAAGAAAACTTTTCGATGAACAATTTTGCAACTAATGGGTGATTTTTTAAGAGGTTTAGAACTTTTTAAAAAAAAAAAAACACAAAAAATTCGAAAAAATGAATGAAATATTTATTTGAATCGATAGTTTGAACCTTGCAATTTAATGTTTAAAGATAATTTCATGCAAATGTTGACCGCGGCTGCGTCTCAGGTAGCCCATCCGCTGAGTCCAATTTTGGCATACTCTTTCACACATATCGGCCGGTATCTCACGAATGAATGCATGGATGTTGGCTTCCAGTGCGTCAATCGAAGCGGCCTTGTCCCTATAGACATTAGCCTTGACATACCCCCACAAAAAATAATCTAATGGTGTCAAATCGAACGATCTATGCGGCCAATTGACCGGCCCGAAACGTGAAATTAACTGTTCACCAAACAAGCCTCGCAATCGCGCCATTGTTTCGCGTGCTGTGTGGCATGTGGCATCGTCTTGTTGAAACCACATATCATGCAAGTCAAGAACTTCCATTTCGGGCAAAAAAAGGTTTGTTATCATCGCTCGGTAGCGTTCACCATTGACAGTAACGCTGCGATTCGCATCATCTTTGAAGAAATAGGCCCAATAATGCCGCCGGCCCATAAACCGCACCAAACAGTGGCTTTTTCGGGATGCATTGGTAGCTGTTGCAATGCTTCTGGCTGATCTTTACTCCAAATGCGGCAATTTTGCTTATTTACGTACCCATTCAACCAAAAATGAGCCTCATCGCTGAACACAAGCAGCGCGCGATGAACATTTCGAACCGAGCACGAATTTTGATAGTAAAATTCAATAATTTGCAAGCGTTGTTCATTTGTAAGACGATCCATGGTTAAATTGCAAACCAAACTGAAGCTGTTTGACAGTGACACAAGGTACTAAACACACGTCAGCTGTCAAAACCAGTGTTTCCAAAACCAAACCAGCTAAAAAATCACCCGTTATAAGCAATATTATGGTTTAAATTCTTGTTTTTCTTTAACTTTTAAGTTTAACAAAAAATTACAGTCTGGGTGGGTGGGTGAGTGTTGAAGATTTTAGCTATAGTTACTTAGTTTTTTAGCTGGAGTGGAGTAACTTGTTTCAAGTAATTGTGGATTAATGACATTCTTTCAGGTTTCTTTAGCTTTTTTCGGTCGATGTAGTAGTGGCAATAAAAAAGAATAAGCTGATTCATTTAACAACTTTTCGCATTGAATTGGCATTATTTTCATTGGGTTTTTATTTCAAATAGTAAAATACTAATTTATGAGAACTTGTAAATATTTATAGTTGTAAAACAAAATATCAACAAAATAATGCCAACTCATAAACATAAAATTAAGTTTTATTTTTTTATAGACATCACAAGAAAAAATAAAATTAAGCGAAGTGAAAAATAATTTGAAGAAGAACAAACATTTTTGCTGTCATCAGGGATACGAAAGTTGTCCTTTAATCATTGAAAGTATATTATAACCTCGATAGTGCTCATGTTTGATTGCGACATTGTAGGTTGAATGTGACCAGTTGCGATGATGGCGTTTTTTAAGCTAGTGCGATGTACAAAAGGAGTAAAAGTCATGATAAGAATTATTTGATTATCGACTACACTGAAATTGAAATGTATTATTGGTATATGCTTTGCTGGTTTGACTGTTTAATTTTTAGTTAGTGTCCATGAAAGATTTCCGAAAAATGTAAGAATTTTTTTCAGATGTCATGGATAGGTATTAGTATTTTATTTTTTTTTTTGCATTTTTGTGTCATATTTATTAAAATCGTATAAGTCGATAAAATGTTTTAAGATTAGTTAGTAAGTTTAGATGTGATGATCGTTTTGCTCTTGTAGGCCTCACAAAAAAAAATATGTTAGGTTGGAAAAAAATCTTTGTGTAGGTACACTCAAGCATATTCGTTTATTAAAAGATACCTATACGGGCACGCTTGCAGAAGTCCAGACGCTGAACCCAATTTTCGACGGTTTTCAAGCATAAATCGGCCGATACTGCTGCAATTTCACTTTCGATATTCGTACGAAGTTCATCAATCGTCGCTGGCTTGTTGGCATAGACCATAGAATAGAATTGACGTAGCCCCACAGGAAATAGTCTAACGGCGTCAAATCGCACGACCGAGGCGGCCAAGCGACTGGACCATTTCGTGAGGTAACACGTTCTCCAAACTTGGTTTCCAATAAATTGATTGTGACCTTCGCTGTGTGGCTTGTGGCGCCGTCCTGTTGGAACCACATGTCCTCCAAGTCCATATTATCCAATTGGGGCCAAAAATATTCGGTTACCATTGAACGATAGCGATCCCCATTCACAGTAACGTGCCGGTCTTGATCATCACGGAAGAAGTACGGCCCAATGACGCCGCCGGCCCATAAACCACACCAAACCGTAATTTTTTCGGGATGCAATGATGACTCATAGAGTACGTGTGGATTGCTGCCTGACCAATACCGCATATTTTGTTTATTGACGAAGCCATTCAGCGAGAAATGAGCCTCATCGTTGAAGATGATTTTTCGATGAAAATCCGAATCATTTTCAAGGTGTTGCTCAGCCCAATTCACGAACATACGACGCTTCTGGTGGTCAAGCGGCTTCAGTTCTTGCGTCAATTTAATCTTGTAAGGATGCAGGCCAAGATCTTTTCGCAAAATTCGCCACAACGACGTCACAGAGATGCCCAACGCTTGAGAACGACGTGTGAGAGACACATTTGGGCTTTCTGCGGCAGCAATATTCTCGACACTACGGGCACTTCTTTATCTCACTGGCACGGGAACATTTTGTACTGTGGTTGTGGATTCAAATTTTTCCACTAGATGCTCAATTGTTGATATGCTAGGACGATTATGACGACCATAAATTGGACGTAGCGCTCTTAACGTTGAGGCCACTGACTCCGAATTTCGGTAGTAAATTTTAATAATTTTGACTCGTTGTTGGCTCGTATTTCTTTCCATCATGAAATGGCAAACCTTACTGAAGAGAAATATCAAAAGAGCGGCAAAAAATATGGCGCCGTTTGCTGTCCCTGTTGCTCTACTTTTGTAGCGTCCTTGTTGAAAACCCCTTTAGATACTTTTTACCCTATAAATTTATGATTTGTTATAATCCTATTAATTGCTAATTCTTCTTTACCATGTCATTTGTTTTTCTCAAATATTACGACAAGCAAAAAATGTCTGCTTTAATAAAGCTTTGCGCGATAATTTTAAGAAAGTGGGTGCTTAGATTAAGTAAAAAAATTCATTTAAAGAATACAAAAGTTTAGTTTAAGACCACTGTAAACTTAAATTAAGCTTGTGTCATATCTTAATTTAAGAATGCATTGTTTTATTTTTTCATACCGAAATCATTCATCTCAAATCAAGTTTTTTTTTAAATTTATAGGAATAAAATCTTGTTTTATTAAGAATTTAAGATCATTTTAAGATTGAACTCGTAAAAATAAAAAAATGTAAAAAGAAGCCCGATCATATACTGAATTTTAGCATTCGATTTTTCTCTGAGTGTATAGCTACCTTGATTACAAAATTTTAAAAAAATTATTATTTGTGTGTCTGTATATCAACCTACAGTCTAAACCACTGAAGTTATTTTCTAGTAATTTTAAACTTAAGATTTTTTTGGTAATTCCCTAGAGGGGAAGTTGATTTTCTTTAGTTTATTTTCGGTTTTCTCGTTAAGGATTCAACCGATTTCAACCAACAATTTTTACATAAGGTTCTCTTAAGTCTTAATAATTTTGCATATACAAATTTACAAAAGAGTATTTCTTGGATTAAAACCATTTTTTTTATAAATCAATATTTAAAACGGGTTTATGATTTTTTTTTTACAAATAATACGTTCTTAGATGTAAATTTTTAAATATCTACATTTTAAAACATCAAAAATTTTTATTTTCAAATTGTTGACAAAATTTTGTATAGAAAACATAATAATTTTAAGAAAACTACTCCAACGATTTTCCATAAAATGATTTTTTTCTTTCAGTGATTCAGACGATGCTCTTCATATTGAGATTAAAACATTTTTAGGAGTTGTTTTAGCAATTTAAAGAACGAGTTTCATGCTTCTTTACCATTTTCTCTAATTAAGTAGATATATACTAGCTGGCGAACCCGGCTTCTTTCGGGTAGACAAAACTAGTCTTCGCATAAAAATTACGAAAGAAAATATTATTAATTTGCCAATATAGAAAGAATTTTTGTAATCGAAAACCAATTTTTTTGTGTTTATCCCATTTCACTCCAACTGAGTACAATATCAAAATTGAATACAATATTTAATTTTCACCCCATTTCACCATATTAGGACCACATTGTTGAAAACAAAATTATATACTTTTCAAACACCAAAGAATTTGTAAAATCGGACAGTATCTATTATTTTGTACCCCATTTCACCCTACAAATAACAAAATTTGAAAAAGAATATTCCTAAAGCCATTTTCTAAGAAAAAACGAACATTTTTTTTTTATTTTCACCCCATTTCACCCTACAAAATGGTATTTAAGATGATTATCACAAGTGATAATCTTGTGAGTTCTTTTTAGTTACCAATTTCATACAAAATTTATGTTTGTTTCCATATTTTCGGGTGACTTTATAGGGGAGGGGATATGACCAATGTAACCTGTGAAATGTATCTCAATTAAAAAAGTTTGACACGCTAAAAAAAAAAAATGTAAATGACAGACGTTTTGAGTTTCGCCCAGTGCTGCCGAAAGTACTGCTATAGTAGTATCTCTACTCTCGACACCTTTCACATTTATACTTTTATTTTTGTTCGTATTGTTGTGGTTTTGCCTTAGAATATGGTGCTGTGATAGTTGGCTAAAAAGGAGAAGTTCGCTGATTTTTTCTAAAGGAACATCCAAGTACGTTTAAAGGTTTAAAAATGTTTGTATATACTATTTTTTTGTTCAAAATACTACTCTTTTCTGGCTTATGTAATAGGTACTTTCTAACATTACTCACCGGCAGCTCTGGTCACGCTATATAGAAAAATTGTCTTGGAAAAGCCAATTTTTCTCAAACATTTTAGGTATATTTAGTCTTACTTTTTTTAAAAAGTCAAATTTAAGTTTCATTATTCAAATCAAATAGAACCCTATATCTATGTATAGAGCTCGGAGCTCGATAATTTGATATCCACACTGACTCCTGACATTATGCAACAATGTTTAACACATCTGAGATTCCATATCTTTATAGCAACGAATTAAGAATGAAAAAAATATTATTAATCTGCAAAAAGTTTAAAATGAAGATGCCAACAAAATCTCCATTTTGTTGATGCGATTCCTTCATATACCTACACGGTGGCCCATCAGTAATGTTATGATTTAATTATTGAATAATTTCTTGATTACGTATTTTTTTTTCAGAATTAACTTTGAAAAACTTTGGAAATTCATAATGGAAAGACTCAGCTCAGATCAAAGAAGCAAAGTTGTTCAATTTTATTTTGAAAGTCGATATTCAATTATTCAGACACAAAGGTCATTTCGAAATTTCTTTCATTTTCGAAATGCGCCCAGTGCTCCAACAATGTACCAAATGGTCCAGCATATTCAGCAAAAAGGGTCTGTCTGTATGGATGACCTCATGAAGCTCGCAATGACGTGAACATTGCTCGGATGCATTGAGAAAAAGTCCGAAACTTCCATCAAGTGACATTCTCAGCAGTTTGTTCTAGACGGTCTTTGCAAAGAATTTTACGGCAGTTACGTTTTTTTTTCCATTTAAGATTCAATTGGTTCACGAGTTGAAATCATATTATATGATCTACAAGAGTATGCATTTAGTATGCTCGGTGATCGGATAATATCGCGTTTTTCTGACCTTAACTGGCCACCACGTTCGCCCGATTTAATGGCTCCACATTTTTTTCTTTACAGCTACCTAAAAGATCTATGCCAATTAGCCAAGAACCATGCAATAGTTTAAGGCCAATATTCGAGAAGAAGTTAGTGCGCTGGGACCTGAAATTCTAAGAAAATTAATGGAAAATATATATATATATATCTCTTTTCTTGAATGTTTTTGGCCCTTTTGGCAGATCAATCATTAATATTCATTCTAAATTGTTCTTTGGCCCAGTCGGCATATTAAACTTTAAATTTTTATTAGATCATTTTTCTTAAAAGCTAACTCAATTTATATTAAAGTATTTCATTTGTTCTCTTCAATATAACGTAAAATTAAATAAAAGTTATACACTTCCTTTTGAAGAATCAGTGTTCTTTTTTTTCATTTCACCTATTCTGCGTCGTAAGGAAAAGAGGACGAGTTCATTAAGAAGCTGCACAAGAAAAAATTGAAGGTTGAATAGCACCAGCATAGATACACCATATAAAGATGACAATCTTTCGTACGTTTCACCCTCCAAAACCCATTTGTTTACATTGTTGTATTTGTAATTTGATCCCGTGTCGATGAATAGATGTGAATTGCAACAACAATTTAATGGGGTGGGTTTGTTCTGTTTTGCTAGATCGACCATTTTGTATGTGCAAATAACGCAGCCATCTTTAAAAAAATTCCAACTCACCAGTTTTTCACCATGAAAATGAGGGATGTTAGGTGGGATATCGGGTTGTGTTTAAAGAAACACAAATTTAATGATGCTATTACATGACGACTTTGGAGTAATGAAACTTCATCTTCTGAGTAGTGCGCTGCTACACATTGATTTTTAAATCTTGATTCAAATTTGGAATTTCCCTTTAGTTTGATTGGTTATTAAAATTTTCAATGCTCTCTGTATACATATATGTATTTATATTAACAACCATACAGGTATACATGTGCGCTCTACAAACAACACAACAGAAAAAAATGAAGCGACTTGTTTAATAAACAAGGAATACAATAAGAAATGTCAAAAATCAGTGGCCGAACATGACCCACTCTTTATTTAAAAAGAAGCATTTCGTATTTTCGTGAATGACACCATGTTTGGCCTTTATTCTTTTACTCTCATAATGACATTTTGCTGAACTGTGTTTTTCTGTCCGAAACGTCAAGTCATCCATAATGCACTTAAGTGGTTAAAAGTGAGAAAACAAATAGTTTGTTCAATAGCCGTGTTTTTTTGCAAGCCCCGAGGAAATCGATCGAAAAAAACGACGTCTTGTCCTGCAATTTACATGTTAAATACAACAACAACTAATCCCCTTCAGGCTTAACTTAGGCGCCAGTTATAGCTTTCACTGAAACTCATCATTGAAAATTTTAATGTTTGGTTTTGAGGAACTTAAAAAGGAAAATCGGTGTATATTTTGATGCCAATATGAAGGTGGCGTCTTAATTATTAATTCTTGCCAAAAAAAAAAATTATCGTTTTGGCCACACCGTCTACATAAATTGAATTTTATTATTTCGATGATTGAACTACCTTACCAATGATCATTGAAAAATTAAACTTCATTTTATGGCGAAGTTTGGGATCATATTGATTTTTTTTTTCACTAAAGTAATAATTCAAGTCATCAGTTTTATTTAAGTATTGATTAAGAAATTGATTAAAAGAAAACTTAACCACTTCCCTCATTCATCAATCAGAAAAAAAGTAAAAAAATAAGCACCATGCGCCAAATTGTTTTTTGCATCCAACCACTTAGGAATGCGCGGTCGATGAGCGCTCTTCACGTCCGACGGCAAAAGTTCACGAAAACTAGACGAACCGTACCAAATCGCAATTATGGGCAAAACATATGAATTCTTTGTATTCACTCGGTTTCGTACCAATTTATTTTTTTTCGACTAATTTCCTCCGGGCTTGCAATAAAACACGCCTAAAATTTTCTTACGACCGCTGCGTTGATTTTCTGATTTCTCTTTCTTATATTATTGTTTTTTTTTTTTTCATCATATTCACTGTTTGTTTCAATAAATTGAGATTAAAAAAACAAAAGACAATCGAATATACTTAAATCGATTATAAATTTTCACTTTCAAAATTTGTTTCCACAAACTTATCCATATAAGGTCGCGTTAGCACTTGATAACTCATTGCTGAATTTATTATACTTTTTGAACATACTCATGATATTTTTAAAATAACCGACATTTTGGTGGTGAATGGAGGAATTCTGTCTATGTGTGCAAATAAACGGTGGTGAATGGACGAATTCTGCATATGTGTGCGTGTTTCTCCTGAATTTCCCCTGAATTAGCTTGTAGGCAAACTCGGATGACAGCCGAGATTATTATCTTTATATGGTGTATCTATGAGCACCAGTTTACAGTCCCCATCTCTTTTTGGCCGTCTTTCAAGATTATGCTGATCAGAGCACGTCAGGTCAAAGCAAACAATTGGCACCATTTGGGAGATATTACCTTCAAAAAATAATGTGAACATATTTCCAAACCATAATCTAAATTTAAATAAATGCCACGGTTAAATAAAATCAGAAAGAAAAATGTTATTCATCAAATAAGTCACAACGTTACTTATGCGCCACCCTGTACTTCTTAAAAAAAAACTGCTACAAAACCTCCTCCTGTAAAACGGGTGGTGCATGGTTTATTAATGATTTCAAATGAAAGGTTAATTGTATTAACTTATTTCATTCAATTCCAATAATTTCATGTAGGCTTTAAAGAGATGATGAATTTAAAATTTATGTTTAACAATTTTTATTATAATTAATTACTTTCAAAATATTATTACTGTTTCCGCCCGGGATCGAACCGGGGGCCTTCCGCGTGTTAGGCGGATGTGATAACCACTACACCACGGAAACACATACTAGTTGAATCCAACCCGACAAACTAATCCCCATAAAGTTTGCTGGAAAAAAAATTAAATCGCAACTACAAAATATCAAGCACCTGCTATAACAAACAATGATAATGGCAGACGGCCAATGTTGACATAAATAGAGATAACACCGAATTCAAGTTCCGAAGAGATTAATCTATCGCACACAGCTGAATAGCCTTGGGGGCTATTTTTATCTTAAGACTACAGTGATTTTTACTAAAAATACGAGTATTTTCTGATCCGATTGTTTGGGGGAAAGTAAAACTTATAATGAATAATGTACATACATAGCTCTGGTCTGTAGTCTATACAGTCTACCTGTATATAGTTATTGTGCCATGGAGGAACAAATATCCCAATTTTATTCTTAACGATTTCTTTAGCATGCTTATTCAAATGAACGGGTTATACATGAAATACTATGCTGAATATGAGTATATCGAGGGAAATTTTGTGCTAACCCCACTGACATTTAAAATTTGAATGTTTAAAAAATCTATCTAAGTATAATGTAAAAGATGCGAGTAGGAATATCTCTAAACCCATATGTAAATAATGATGTTGAGACAGTAAACAGCCAATATGCTGCAAGCTCAAATCCAAACTAAGTGTTTTGATGCAAAAATCTTTATTGCGACAGTTCAAGCATCAACATATTACAAATTGCAACCCGTTCTACAGGGTCGTTTAGAAAAGGAATTATGTTTTGTAGCTATGAGAGGTTAGTAATTTGCCCATATCAGTGAGTGCTTTTGGATTCTCGTCTTGCTTCCACATTGCACAATCTTAAACGGATGAGCTTCAGGTGTTTGATAGTCAGTGTTTGCTATGTTTGTAGTCAGTGCGAGTGCAGTCTGCTGTTAGACTTTTATTACCAAAAAACAGAAGAGCCAGAAGGAATATGGTTCAATAAAACACACACACCAATAGAAATACAGTGGCGGATACAGGAATTCATCATGAGTGTTTCGGACTCTTGTATTGATTTCGTGCAAGGAAAAAATATCGAGGTTGTAATCAAAACTAACAATTCTATGATCAATGAGTCCGTTGGCGTCGTCGTCGGTCCGTCAGTCTGTGCGTCCTTGCGTCCGCTGTAAACTGAGCTAGAGACTAAACGCGTCGACTGATTTGCTTCAAATTTGGTAGAGAGCATCTGTATATGCTTCTCCAGAGTGGATGTTCGATTTTTTGTTGTGGCTCATCTAGAATGGATAGCTGGCAAACAACGATTGTGGTATTTTTCCAATTTCCTCAAAAACGGCTCTATATAAAGATTTTGATTACACTTCGTACCACCTGTAATGATCAAAGTGATTTTAAGAAAACTGAGTTTAATGTTTTTGGCATAAAATTCACATTACTGAAATTGGCCCATCTTTCTTGAAAAAATGCTCTTATCTTTGGCTTTTTTGCGTATATCTTTTCAATAGTTTAAACAATTTTGCAACTTATTACTTCTTAATAAAAAAAATGTTTCTAAGCAAACAAAAAATCCATGTTTTTAGTAATTTTAACTTTTTTAACATTTTCTCGTCCATCCCAAATAGCATTTTGCCTCTCATAAGATACTCTTAACTAGACTTATTTAAGGGATCTAAATGCTTGAACTCTTAAAGTTAAAAGCCTCTTAAATGGCCTAGTTATGGGAGCCTCTTGAGCCTAGAGCAAGAGTTTTATTCTTCTTATGCCAATAGACGCCGATACAGAAAATCTAATAAAGCTTTCTTGACTCTTTCTAAATGTGTGCATCTCTTCTTACAGAAGATGTTAAAAAGAAAACGAGTGTGTTTAGATAAAAGATGTTTTTTTAGACGCGTGGTTTTCAAGAAGACATAAAAGGCATATAATTTAATGTTATGGCCAAGAATTTAGCTTTATTATAAACACAAATGTTTGCCATTATGTTTTAAAAATGATTTCGGACAAGTCACTGCCGCGGCTGGCTCGAATAAATTCCAGTCGAGAGGCCCAATTTTCGACCACTTTTTGCAGCATTTGGGGCCGTATGTCAGCAATAATGCACCGAATATTCTCTTTTAAGGCGTCAATCATCTCGGGCTTATCTGCGTAGACAAGCGACTTCACATAACCCCACAAAAAAATAGTCCAGCGGTGTTAAATCGCACGATCTTGGAGGCCACGCCACAGGCCGACGACGCGAGATAATGCGCTCACCAAAAGTTTCCTTCGATAAATTGATTGTTTCATTGGCTGTATAGCATGCCGTCTTGTTGGAACCAAAGGTCGTCCCCATCAACGTCCTCCAATTCAGACAGAAAAAATCATTAATCATGGCTCTATAGCATTTTTGAAGAAATATGGACCAATGATTCCCTCTGCTCATAGAGCACAACAAACAGTGACTTTTTGAGGATATAACGGCGTCTCAATAATGGCTTGAGGATTTGCTTATTGACGTAGCCATTCAACCAAAAATGAGCTTCATCAAATTGAGCATAAATCAAGTGACAGCTGTCAAAAAGACCAAGTTCGAAAAAAGTATTGCCAGATTCAAAACCACACGTCTAAAAAAAACAACCGTTATTTCACATTTAGTATTTCTTTGAAGATTTTAACTCTATGTAGAGCATGTTAGTTTTGATGTGTATATTGTACAACGAAGATCGAATTGAAGCCTAACACCCATAGAAATCCCATTTCCTTGGGCTTTAAAAAAATACTATCCTCGATCCTAAAAACCTAAGAAGAAGCACATAGGTACACCCAAGAAAATTTGTTGCAGAAATGTTGAAAAACGCTGTTGATTCGACTGCATTAATTGTCATCATAATCAACATGACAACCACTATTTTCAATTAAACAGAGACATGGTTGTGGAATCGCGAAATAAAAGCATCTGTTGTAAAGGGAATGCCCATTTTACTATGGATCTATGGCCCAGAGTGTACACGAGTTTGGTATCAAATGAAAGCCCGATACATGAGTAAAATATTTTCAAAATCGTTCATGGGAAAGTCGAGATATTTAGACTTGAAGTTGACGATTGCTAAATAAGGATTTCAGATTTTGTTCCAAATGATTGTCTGTAACGGTCGAAATAAATGACGTGGAAAAATTATATTGATATCAAATTAAAGATATTTTCCTTATCTTTAAAAAAAAGTATACTTTGATATGTTAAACACATTTCGATATATTGAGTTTTAACTTCTAGAAACGCCACTTTTTGTGCACGGTCTTTGCCACACCGATATTTCAAAAAAAAATTCAGTGATGACATATACTTTTTTAGCTCTAGTGAAAAGCTTATTTATTACCTTTAATTTAATATCAATATCATTTTCCCACGTCAATTATTTCGCCCGTTACGGACAATTATTTGGAACAAAATCTGAGATCCTTATTAAGCAATCGTCTACTTCAAACCTAAATATCTCGAATTTCCCACAAACGTCAGAAAATTTGTCGATACAACAGCATTCATTGTTGAATGTACATAGATCAGTAACATATACGCTTTTCTTGTATTTTTCACTAAATTTTGTAAATTGACTGTAGTTCCTACAACCTGTTCTAATTATTACAGAAAACGATTGTAGATTTAAGAATTTCGCACTGTTGATTCTATAAATTTATATTTGTGTATTTAACAACCAAAATTGACAACCCGCTGTCAATTTTACAACAAACAATAATTGTGATCATTTTAACAATTTTACTGTTAAAATGAAAGCAAACGCTGTTAGACTTACAATCAATTTTAAATGTGAGCGCGTTTGCTCTTAAATACACAAAATTGGAAGTAAAGAATTGTAGATTTGATGTCTTCATTTTGTAAAATTTACAGTGGAGATTTTTTTGGGTTTATCTGCATTCTTTTCCTCTACCTTTTTTCAAGTCAATAAGACTCGCAGTAAAATAGTCGACCATCATGATTATATCAACAATCGATTTACAAAAAGCCATGTAGTTTCTGACATTAGCGTGGTAATGGTTTAACTTTCTATTTTTAAAAGGTTGAAAACGTGGGTAGTACTGTGGCCAGCTCCAATCCCACAACTATTTATTATATGCTCTTCCTGGGTTTCTGCATTTTGGCATATAACATCACAACCATACATCCATAACCCATTTATTTCTTGACTATTATTTTAAAAATAGGGGTGGAGAGAAAGAGAGAAACGAGAAGATTTCCTAAAAAAGTTCTGCTAGCTCGTAGGTATCATAATCCATGACCGGCAATGTCAATGTCGGTCGGTTGGTTTTGTACAAAAATTGATTTTTGTTCCATGACAACGATAATGACAATGGCATGTCGGCGCGGCATTGTCGCCAATAATAATAACAACCAACCCAACAAACCCAAGGAAACCGTCGTCGTCGTAGTTGTCGTTGTCGTTGAGTAAAAGTTAGGTTAACCCACTTCTATGTGGGAAAGCAAGCATCAATTTCTTAAACGGGTGTTGTCTTCTGTTGTCGTTATCGTCGTCTGAGTTCTGAGTTCTGAGACTATGTCGTCGGAATGGTAAATAATTTCCCAAGGATATTCTTAATAGCTTTCTTTGGTTCCTCGGTTTACGAGAATTACCAGGAAAGGATAAATAGGCACTATCCATACAAACACACACCCACACAAAGATATGGTTACTCAATTCAAAGTATATTGAAATAATATCTCATTCTTAAAAGTCAATTTCCTCAACAAAACAAAACCCATCACAAAATTATTGAAAAAATCAATTGAAAAAAAAAATGCTCATCTCATCAATCCGCCAAAGATTTTAATATTTTTGTAAAGATTTTGTCAAACAAACATAACCATCAATAGATCTTTGTTTTCTTGACGAAAGGCACCACATACAAGAGGAATGAGTAATAATAATTCCCTTGGAATTAATTATATTTAGTTCGTAAAAAAAATAATAAAATCTAATAAAAATGATTCAGGCACACTCGCTCTACTCTCGCACTCGCACCCGGCGAATTCAGCTTTCTGCATCATAAATCGATATTGAAATGGATGATGGGATGGCGCCAATTAAATCAGAACCATTGAAAGGATAGAGCTATTGAAATTTTATTTGCCATGGCAGGAGAATTTTATTACCAATGACGGGATTAAAATGAAATAATTTAGCTGGGGTTAAGATCGTAAAAAAGCGATTTTTAATTAGAAATTAATTCAGGTAATTCTCTAGGCTACTGTGTGAGTCGAGTAGTGATGGTTGGTTGGTAGAACGCTTAGGTTGACAACGCACGCACTTATGCATAGTTTGAGATAAAAGAATTTAATTTGAAAAAAAAGTCTGTAATTTATTCGGATTGAGATCAGATATCAATTTTACAACATTTTTATTTATTTTATGATAAAAACAAAAGTTATAGATACGTATACCTTTCAACTGCTGATTGGGATAATTGGAATGTGGATATATGTATTTATAAACATTAGTTTGTTTGAAGGTTTTGAATGAAACAACAACCACTTGAGTGAGCTACCACCAAGTCATTATAGGCTGGAGTTATAGCTATTTCAAGGCTGCCAGACCGATAATCAGACTCCTTTTTTAGTGGAGCTTAATATAAAGGGTTTTCCAATAAGAGGTGTTATTTTGAATAGCCCGCTATTTCGGTAGCTGTCACTTTTGAAGCTATCATTTTTTGACATTTGACAAGTAGAAACTACGCCATTAATAAAAATGGAACGATACACGCTTCAACAACGCATTGAAATTATTAAAATTCACTATAAAAATGGTGAAAATTTGGCAGAGACGGTTCGTAAAACTAAAACATTTTTGGGTCGTCGTGAAGCACCTCGTCGGACCGCAATACAGAAATTGGTGGACAAATTCGAGCTGTTGGGACAAGTTAGTGATGTGAAGAATAAAACCCGTGCACGTCGCTCAAGAACAACTGAGAATATTGCTGTTGTAGCCCAAAGTGTTGAAGAAAACCCAGGTATGTCCATTCCTCGTCGTTCTTTGGAATTAGGCATTCCACAAACGTCATTACACCGTATTTTGCATAAAGACTTGGGTTTTAAGGCTTATAAAGTTCAGTTAACACAAGAACTCAAGCCGGCTGATCATCAACAACGTCGTGTCTTTGCTGATTGGGTCCTTGAAATGCATGAAAATGATCCGGAATTTCATCGAAAAATCATCTTGACTGATGAGGCCCATTTCCACCTCGGAGGCTACGTCAACAAGCAAAACTGTCGCATCTGGGGCTCGGAAAACCCAAGAGTTATTGTTGAAAAGCCTCTCCATCCTCAACGCGTGACTGTTTGGTGCGGTTTATGGTCCGGCGGGGTCATTGGACCTTACTTTTTCGAAAATGAGGCTGGAGCAACAGTTACAATGATTTTTTATGGCCGGAATTGGATGGTATTGATCTGGACAACGTTTACTTTCAACAAGACGGCGCTACGTGCCACACAAGCAATGAAACCATCGATCTTTTACGGGAAAAGTTTCCGGACCGTGTTATCTCTCGAAGAGGTGATCACAATTGGCCACCGAGATCTTGTGATTTAACACCTTGCGACTTCTTCCTTTGGGGCCACGTGAAAGATAAGGTCTACGCCAACAGCCCAGCGTCGATTCAAGACCTCAAAGATGGAATTCGTGAGGCTATCGAGGACATAGGGCAGCCACTTTGCGATTTGGTTATGGAAAATTTCATGAAAAGGATATGGTCCTGTAAGCGTGGTCGTGGTGGCCATTTGGCTGATGTTGTGTTCCATTATTAACGGCATACCTTCCTCTTTATAATGAAATAAACATCCGATCATTTATATCAAAAAATACCATTTTTCTTTGAATATCAAAATAACACCTCTTATTGGAAACCCCTTTATTTCATACTATTATTTTTTTAGAAGCTTTAGTTTGGTTAAGCAATAATTTTGAAAAAGTTAAACCGAAAAATAAATGAAATAAAATGCATGATTACCAATTTACTCTTCTGCATAAAATCTGTAAGCAAACTGTAATGTACAATTGTACATATACCAACACATTCCAGGTATATGTTAAAATTTTTATTTAAATCCAAAAATATATTTTTGAAAATTTGCAATCTAATAATATTTCTTATTTCAAGGACCTTCTTCATGAAAGTTTTGATCGAAATTGGAAAGTCAATTACGAGAAGCACATAAGCAAATACAGGAAAGTAGGTATAGGTACTGTTAATAAGGCCTTTTGATAAAATTGTTCCTTCTGAATGATTTCTTGTATTAATTTCAGCACAAAGAATTTTAGGAGGAAAATTGTATAGGAGCCATTTTCTATTAAAATAAGAATTTTCTCAACAGTTTTTAAACGAGTTTATCGTACCTTATTTTTGGGTTTCAGATCAATTTTTTTTTTAAATCTTCTGGATAAATACGTTATTCAAAAAATAATTAATTTTTAATCGAAAAAATATTTTATCTTATTGAACATTGAAAGTATTGTACACATATTATACCTACCAACTACCTATTATTCTTCATTCTAGAAGCCTCTGTACAAAATATTAATCAGTCAGTTGAACTGTTTCCGAGAACATAAAAAAAATGGTTCTTTTTGAGGTCTACAGCGGTTAATAACCTATTTTAGGGAATACAATTTTACGTTATTTTTTGTTCAATATAGAAGTGTTTGTGTAGAGAATAAGATTTAGTAGGGTATATGTATCGTTTCTTTTAAGTACTAAAATTATTAATAATTTAAGGAAAATTCAAAAAACGCTGTGTTCTAAAGTTTAAAGAAAATTGGCATATCCGTTTGGGTTTTAGGCGAAGCAACAGAGAGAATTGCGAGATTCACTGTTTTGTTCGATTATACATGATGAATTATCTCATGCAATAAACTCTGAGAAGCAAACTGAGATATAAATGAAAGCCAACAGAACTAGATAGCCTTACGAAAAAAAAAAACAAGACAAAAAAGGTCTAACTTAAATAAATTCCAACAAAGCTAAACAATGGTAGAATGCTTTGACTATGTTTGTCTTAATAATTTCCTTAAGCTCGAATAATGGTTAAAATTTTTAGGCGGAATGAAAAGAGCTCTTGCGAATATCTCGTTTTATTTTTATGAAAAAATGTAAAGATACAAATTTTAGCTTACATAATTCTAAAAAAAAATATGTGAGTGCCGGGACTCACGGTTAAATATGTGTAAACATCAACGTTTCTCCAAGTGCCTAAGTTTTGTTACTGAAAGTCATCAAAAGAAACATTTATTGAATAATTAACACTACATTACCTATCTGTAGGCAGTGCTTAAAAAGCTTAGTATTGAAAGAACGGCAGTGAAATACCCAGTGGGGGAACCGCTGTAACGAAATTTCCAAGCAATAAAAGGCTGGTGGTGAAGTGTCCAACGAACGGTGAAGGTTCGGTACTGAAAGGTCCTGCTTCGTAGTTCACTCTCAACTTTAAGATGACTTCACATTACACATGGTTATTGTTTATGGTAATCACTCTCTGAGCATCGACAAACAACAACTGTCAGCGGAGAGCACTTAAACCGTGGTTTCAATTAAATGACACCGTACCCAAATTCCAAAGGAACTTAATGGTTTGACTGACAGGGGCCGAATTAAAATATCCAGTTAGAACTGTCAACGAACTTGCAACCCTTATGAAACTCCATCTTTCCATCGAGTAAAACTTACAAAAAGTTCAATGTTAATTATATACTGAACGAACCTCAAATGAATGTCACTATGAGATAGCCAGCGAATTATATATCTTGAGTTTTTAGAATATTTAGTTGCAGTTGTTGTCAGTGGAAATCACTAAAATCGCAGTTTCAATCGATTGACACCATCAATCGCCTATGGAATTGGACGCTGTGATTTTTAATGAATGTTAACTTTGTGCAAGTACAAAGGTAGCCGATAACTCTGCAATTTGTTCAACCTCAGCTATTTTGTATATCCCAGCCACCTACGTCCCTCGCCTACGTGCCTACAAATTGCAAGAAGAAATTGCATCGTTTAAAAGCAGTATAATGTAAACGAAGAATTTAAGTTCAGATTTGTATCACTGAACGCACCCGATATCCTACCAAACCTACAGCCATTGACCTACCATACCTACAGTCAATTGTCAATCCCTACAGCTGACTATTATTTTTTTTGTTTTGATTTTGTTTTCTTTTTAATTACTAGTGTCGCGTCAATTTTGTTCGGGGACTAATTAAAAATTAAAGAAAAAAATATAAAAATACCTATAAGTGTTAAAATGATAAAATCGTCGGTCGCGCTAAAAACAATTTGCTTTCGTCGTTGGCAAAAACAATATAAATGAGTGGTCGCGATAAAGTATAATCTAATTGTCGGTGGCGTTAGAATCAATTTGTTTTGGTCGGGACAAATCAGATTTCGTAACGTAACGTGCTACAACTTAAAGTGCACGACGTAACGTTGCACACGAACGTTCACGTTTTTTTTCACTCTACCGCCAGCATAGATGCTTACACATAAAAAAAAACTTGAGCAAATGTTACATTACAATATTAGTTGTTTACTTATAATCTATTTATCCATATACATTCCACATTTCCGAGATGTATTTTAGCACGTTTTTTTTTCAAAATCTATTGCTCTTACAAAAAGGTACAATTTTTATCTTGATATCTGTTCCAAAAGACTGATTGTTTTGGACTTAAGAAAAAAACTAATTTGATCCCCTTTTATCTCACACAATTAAAAGCACTGGCTTTAATTTAAGCTAACTACTTTATAGGAAAAATTTACACACACAAATACAGTTTTTTCGGATTTTTTTTTTATTTAAGTGAATGTCTTGAGTGTGGAGTTGGAGCGGGATTCTTTTCGGAAACTCTTGACTTAGCCAGCTCATATAGACTCCCTGACAACAGCAGTGTCTTCCAAGCTGAGGTTTTGGCAGCTGAACGGCTGTCAATGTTAGCGGTACCACTAGCTGGTATTACCTTCTTTATTGACAGCCAATCAGCCATAAAGGCACTCTCTGCCATCGAAATAAAGTCAAAACTCGTTTCCTGTTGCCGCGAAGAGCTCAAGATTCTAGGCTCGCAGCACAATGCTACGCTCTGCTGGGTTCCTGGCCATATAGGAATTCCAGGTAACGAGAAAGCAGACGAACTGGCACGTATTGGATCATCAGTCGATGCTAGCCAGGCAGAGCCAAACGTGAACGCACCCATCTGTTCCTTTAAACAGAAGGTGGAAAAGAAAATTCTTGAAAAAACAAATGAAAGATGGACCCTTCTTGACTCTTGTGCGAATACCAAGAAACTTTGGCCGCTTTTTGACAAGGGTAAAACGGATAAGCTCCTAAAACTAAACAAGAAAACACTGTACTCACTTGTGGGTATCGTTACCGGACACAATCTGCTGAAGTACCACAAGAAAAAACTGAGGCTCAGCACAGATGATTTATGCAGAGGTTGTGGCGATGAAGAAGCACATGAAGACACTTCTCACTTCTTATGTTACTGCCCAGCACTCTCGCAACTAAGACACAAACATCTAGGAAGATATTTCTTTAACGATCTGGAAGAGCTCTCCAACTTTTCCGGTGTTAAACTGTCGAAATTCATCAAAGCCTCCGGATGGCTTGATTGTCCATGAAATAATTTTATAGGTTAACTTATATGGAATGTTCAATCCTCCGGGGTATCACAAGGGATCTACATTGATCTAAGTGTGATGGAAATTAGATCCTCTATCAGCCCAAAAACCTAACCTAACCTAACCTATGTCTTATTTTCCTGGGCTACGATAGAACTTTCGAGTTCTTACTAGCGAAAGTACCTACATATACTTTCAAAATGTTCACTAACCTTAATACAAATTAATTCGTTCGATAAAACGTGCATAAATATTGGGAAATCGTTCCGAAGAGACTCCCAACTTTAAATCTCCAATTTAAACTTAATTTTATTGTCTTTCTGACCTTAGCATTTATTTATATCCAACACATTCCATACCCAACGCAATAGTGTTGTTTTGCCCTCTTTACAATCTTGGAAGATGTAATAAAAACTTCTTTTATAGTAGGAAACAGTAAAAAGAAATTTATTATTGTTTTCTTTTAATCCTGGCATAAATATCGCGTGAACGAAAAGAACATTTGTTTTAATTTATCCGTAATAAAAATAAAAAAACAAAAAAAAAAACAACTGCATTGAAATAAATTGTCGCCAGGACTAAATTGCTATATGAGAGAGAGTAGTTGTAAGTTTTAAACTAATAGCTAGCAGCCAAAACGTATAGACAAAAAAAAAGTAGCTATATCGAAAGTTATGTTATGTTTTTGTGCGTGGTATACGTATAGAAAGGATAACAAGAAAAATAACATTTTATACTTGCATAAATGAACAAAAAAAAAAAATATTAAAGGATTCAAAAGATATTTTAAAAGTTTAAAGTTCCTTTGAAAAGTTTTGCCAATGTTCCGACAAATACCAACAAATAACAAGCCAAACTTTATCAATGGAAGAATGAGTTCTTAGAAATTCAAGGACAATGAAAGGATTCTTTGTAAAGATACAAAAACTTTCATTTCCAACACATTACTTGAACGCTATTTTTTCGGCAGATCAGACAAAATCAAGTTATCCATAAAAATTCACTCTTTTGGTCTTTAGTTTTTGAATAAAGTCCAAGAGAGATTCTATTCAATTCGAATCTTATTACAGTCATTCTAATTAATGATTTTGTTGTCATATTTTCTTAACGTTTGACGTTTAGTTTTATTAATTGAATTCAAATGGATTCTGAACTCGAAATCTTCCCTCATTCCACAACTATTAATATTTTAGAAAATATATCTCGAACCACATTGCTATTCTTGGATTTTTATCCATCCGCCAGTTAGACTGTACTTTGACAAACTAAAAATGACGTTACATAACATCTCCTATTCGATTCCAAAAAAAAAGAAAAAAAAACAAATCTCGAGGTCAACTTTACTAATCCTGATGGTTTCGAACAATCGGTGCTCTTTCATTCACAAAGAAAAACCATTACCACCGTCAATGAATGAGGCAAGAGTCAACTACTCATCATTCCTTTTGGCCCAACAACTATACTTAAAAGGTCCAAAAAGGTCACGATATAACGTCATCTCTCTGGCTCTCGAAAAGATCTCTGTGAACTGTGATGTCATCATATTCTTGCTTAATAAATGATTCACCAAAAAAAAAATCTATCAGCAGAAATAGGAACTAAAAAAAAAGAAGAATAAACTAAAACTACGAACTATTGTTCAAAATGTCCTGATTATTCAGCCATCCATGATAACAACAACTATCTTTCGCCTACACACATACGTATGTACTTGAAATGTTTGTATTTTAAGAGGGAGAGGGAGATTTTTTTCGTCAATGACAGAAAGACATGAAGAAAAACAACACACAAACACAACACACAAAAAGGACCTCCAAAAGGACATGGAGCAATAATAACAAAACGTAGATACCTATAGTAAAATCAAGCAGCATCGCCTTGAGCTTTGCCATGCGCATGTCCCTAAAAAGGGTCTTCCTTTTCTATCTTATGTGCTTATGCCGAGATTTCAGCAAGCACCATGGAATTTTCACTTTCATCGCTCATCCATAGAACGAAAGTGTATAAATACCAAAGCGCCTCAGGATATCGAATTAGATCAGTAGTGCGAATTTCAGTGCCAAAATCTCCTCTCGAATAAACCTACCAAACGGGAGACACTATTAAAATCTAAAGAAATATCTTTTATAGCGAGCGATTGGATTAACTTGGCCGAGAAATCAAACAAATTGAAGAGTAAGTGTTAACCATCATATAAGACTATATGTTAATCTAAAGGCTAACAAGTGAGTGAATGTTTAATTAATTGATGTGATTGGACTAAACTGTTACATGAATTTCTGTGTTTGTCTTGGTCATCTTCTTCAGTGAGTTTCAACATAGAAAAAAAGAAATAGCAAAATTAAAAAAAAAACCTCTGGTTAAAATGAAGTAGCATATCTCAATTGGCGTTTCAATTAATTTAATTCAACGACACAGATTGACTATTTTTTTTTTATTATTATTATTACTTGTTTAATAATTTGTTGTGGAATCTGTCAGATAGTAAAAAATATCAGAAAAGGAAAGGCACAACCTCAATATTTCTGTAATGCGTGTGAAGTGTGTGCAATTATGTGGAATAAAAAGAAGAAGATTAAATTTTTGTGTAGTACTGCGTACAGCGTCTGAAAAAACACTTGAGTTTTATAATGGAGTCAAATTGGAGTTATTGTTTAATGGAAAAGAAATGCGTGCATTGTGTGACATAAGAGGTTAAGATAACCTTAAAAGCCAATGAATTCAGATTATGTAGTTATAAATTTAATTTTGAGAGAAAAGCACTTGAAAAACAATGTTTTCTTGTGGAAGAATGAATTTCATTTGGAAAGAAAGAACCCAAATTATCTAACAGTTTAATGTTGTGGAAAATTGTCTGCTATAAAGTTGGCGCCTTGGTGGCCAACACGTTTCTTGAGGCATTCCTTTTCAGGCATTAGGTATTTTTTTTTTGTGATAAATTTTCTTTCATCTTTACACTATAAATTAAAAAAAATTAGATAACGGAAAAGATTTGTATATTTTGATATTTTTACATACCTATTATTTAAACAAATTGCATTTTGCAAATTTGTTCTACAAAATTAGAGTTGTTTTGAAAGACTTTTTTGACTTAAAGGAGTCAATCGAAATTTAGTTAAAAAATGCACGTAGTAAATATTGGGCTATTTTTTGTACACACAGGATGTTTTATTAGCTCATCCTTATGTGTGTTTGGCCACCATTTTGAACAAAAATTGTTCAGTGTTGCCATTGTTGAGTCTATTTTTTGAAAACTTTGATTAAAATTAAATCATATTAAGAAATTAAGAGGAAAAGTACTCAATAGAAAGTAATCAAGTTAAATAATAAGGGATTGACTTATTCTTTGATGAGAGTGTAGAATAATTATTCAATAAAACTGTCACCATAAATATGACTGATAATGAGATTAAAAAGCTTATTGGGGCAATAAAAGGCAAAACTGACACTCTTGATAGATCTGGAACATTGCAAGAGTCAACTCCAGCCGATCATATGATAAACAATAATCATAATCTTGCAGGCTTTCGGTTATTAAAAGAAATAAATCAACCAAAAAATTATTAAATGCAATTGAAGAAATGTACAATTGTACATACATATCGTACAAAGAATATGAATTAAAACAAAATGTTTGAACGCTCTTCATTGCATAAATTCTTAAAGCCATTAAAATATCTAAAAACATATTTGAGACAAAATTCTAAACGCATTTATACGGCTTTCTCTTTTTGTAATTTTTAAAATCATAAATATATCAATAGATGTCATAAAAATTACTTAAAATTTAAATAAACAAAAATAATTTTAAATTAATCATGTGATTTTTTGATTTAAACATGTATGTAATTTTTTAAAAAAAACATTATTTTTCATTATTGCTATAAACCTGAAGATGAGAAAAGTATTTCTCGAAAATGTTGTTAAACAAATGAAGAAATTAATTTTGTTTGAAAATAAGAAGTTTTCTTTTTCAACTGCTTATTATAAGTAACCAAGTTCTTAAAATTTGTATACCGTAAAACGGGGTTACATTGCTCCGCTTTTTGGACATTTTTTTTATAAAATTTCCTTAAGATGTTAAAAAAAAATTTTTAAATTTTTTTTTTTCCATCCCCGTTGTGATCAATAAATCAAAGAATATATGTATGATATGATAACTATTTAAATGACAGTTTTAATATTTTTTTTTGTAAGTCAAAAAGTGGAGCAAAGTAGTTCTAGGAACGGGGTTACTTTGCTCCATTCGAAACTTTTGCTTATAATGCCTTTATTTGAAGAGCTGGAGCAAAGTTAATACTGTATATAATTAACATTGATCCACTTATCATATCAGTGAAAGAAAATTTCAAAAATACAGAATAATTTTTTTAATAAAAAAAAAAAAAACAAAATAGTCGTATTTTATTTCATTAAAATCTTATGAAATTTAAAGAATTTAAAAAACAAAACATAAAAAGAACATCATTTATTAAAAACAAACAATTAATAAATAAACATAAATAAGAATAAAATAGAGAATTCAAAAATAATAATTATAAAATTAAAAATAAAAAGTTTCAAATAAATATTGCATTTAGCTCCTGTTCGGAAAAGGTTCCTCTTTTAGAAGAGTGTTGGTGGTGGAATGGAGCCTAAAACATTGCTCCATGGATAAGTTAGTTCATCTTTTGGAGAGGGCCACTTCCAGAGTGTCCAGGATATATTTGCTCATCATATATGTATAAAGGCAACGAATTTGCATACCTCTTGGCTCCGGCGCAAAGTAGCCCCAAAAGTATGAAAAAAGCGCATGGCACACAAAAAAAAAATGTAATAATTATATTTACCATTTGAGCAAATGTATTTCATGCGTAAAGTACTAACAGAGCATTATTTTAACTAGAAAATATGTACTTACTTAATCAAAATCCACTAAATTATTAGGTCACACCAAATTTTCCACTTAAGAAAAAACACAAATTTAATAGCCGAACTTCACACCTCATTTGCTTCTTACCAACTTGGAACTTGTAAGAGATGTTTATATGTGTGTGTGTACGTTACGGTAGTTTCGATTTATAGAACTTAACATGTCTGAGTGTGAATCAAGAAACAAACTCTTTTCGTCAATGGCGCAAAGTTACCCCTGCAGGGTCAAAGTAGCCCCGTTTTACGGTACATTATTTAAATAAAATGTTTAACGGCCAATTTCTTCACAGCGTCCTAATGCTAACACCGGTACTAGTTCTAAAATTAGTACTTAAATCGGTACCAAATGGTTTCTTCACATGAGTACTAAGCCCTAGTTCTGTCAAGTTGGTACCGAGTATATTTTTTAGGACTCGGTATTAGCTATGACTTTCAAATCGGCAGTCTAGTGGCGCTAATACCTGAATTAGTGAAATTTCATTCATTTTCTTCAATGAATTCGTTGCTGATTTTCGATATTTTGTTGGTTATTGTTTAATAAATTAGGTTATAAATTCGGCTTTTATTGATTTTGTGGATTTTTCGTTTTGTTTTTTTTTTATGGTAGGTAGATACATTATATACTGCAACTTTACGTTCAACTGTAGAGTGAAGAATAATTGTTACATTTATATGCCACGCGGCTTATATCGAGAAACAACGTCATATCTAAAACGATGAATAGTGTTGTAGTTTGTAGAAAGTTTCGACAAGGTATTAAAAAGGCCTTCCGCACATATCCCAAAATTTTCAGATATGCATTGTTTTTGCATTAGCTGTTTTCATAAGGGATTAAAACAAGCACAAAACCTATCCTTATAGCACTGGATAGTTCCCCGAAGGCGACCAATGCATTGCATAAACCGAACATGAAATGCACACAATAAAGGGTATTTCTCCGAGCCTCTCACACACATACATGCCTACACATAAAAGTGTCCAGAACTCCACAAAAAATAACACACAATGTTCTATTTAAATCAAATGCTTCGTCTGGAAGCTGATGCAAAACAGAGCAGCACTGATCACTCCTGTAAATATCGGTAGGACTTTATGTGCATTCTTCATCTTCCCACTCTCTATAAGTTTGTAGCAACGACGACGACCATTTGCTACTAACTGCGTAAATTGAAGACCGGAAAATTGTGGGTCACAGTGACAAATTTCATAGTTGATGTTTGATGAGACAGGTATCGTGGAATGGATATTATGTCTCCTATTTTTGTAAAATGGACATAATTCATTCGAAAATTGAATAAAATAAAAATCGTTCAGTCAAAATAAGTATCAAAATAATATTTGAAATGCCAAAATATTGTCAAAATCAGAATATGACCAGTTTTAGACGTATTAAGTCCTAGTACCGCTTGGTACTATAGTGATGTGAAGAAATGGTCAGGTACTTACTTTTCATTAGGACCCAGTACCAGAGCTAGTACCTGGTCTAGCTATAGAATGTGCACAGGGCGCATTACCAGGAGCAATAAAGTGTAATCTGATCTTGTGCAAACAAATATGTACTGCCATTATTTGCATTTTAGCCACAAAACTTGTTCAAATAATCCCAAAATAACATCGAACACAACTGTGCTATGTTATTTCTTGCACACTAAATAACTTTACTTTCATTGTTGAAGAATTTAACTCAAAATAGCGTAAAATTAAAGATCCCACTAGACCTTCGCATTGAAAGTCTACATCCTGGGTAATGTGGAAAAGTGTTATGCATGTGTATCCGTGTATGTATGTATGTATGCAAATACAAAAAAAGGGTTGCTTTCTAGAAATCTTGCACAGGGCGCATGTATGGCTGGGGCCGGCCCTGTGTACCTACCTACTATTTTAGGTAAAATTCACCAATTTTGAAACAAATATATAATTTTTCAATGAATAAGTTACCTGCTTCAAAAAGAGCATATTCTTGTTGCAATAAATAGATAGTTTTAGCCTGATATAATGAGTGCAAAAATCAGTTAGGCCAATCTGCTTCTTATGGCCCATAGATCCATTGTTTTTATCATGTCCATAATCAGGTGTAACAGAGTGTGCATCAAAAAACACATAGGAATTAATAATGAACTTGTTAAAAGTATAATAATTTTTCCTAACCCCACTCCCATACATTTAAAATGAAAAACGTGGGGCCCATGCAATATAAATAAGATTAAGGAGTGTATGGAGTGGCATGCCTGCGCTACACGGCTTTAGCTTGTTAGGAAGTTAGTTTAAAATCGATTTCAAAATTTATTCCTAATAGAAGGAAAAACGTTTAAAAAACACTTTCTCAATCCCCGCTTGATTGCTTTGATCGGAAATTAAAAAGAGGTATGCACAAGTAGGTTAAGATGCCCTACAATTCCCTATAGGATTGTTTCTAAAGATTTTTGCATTAAAATCCCAAGCTGAGAAGTTTTGCGCTATAAATTGGAAAAAGCTGATAATTTAAGAAAATACGGAATTTTAGACTTTTTTGCAATTTTCATAGCGTCGTTGGTGTTGTTTGTAGAAAAACACTTTTCAGATCATATCTGTAGGAAATTTTATTTTCTACAAGTTGCCTTATATATATATATTTTTGTGTGAAAATACCTACACCAGAAAATAATTATAGGCTAAAGAATGAAAAAAGGCCTATTTTCGGTGTTTTTCAGGATTTAAGAGGGGGAAGCAGGGGCAAGGTTATTGAAATTGTTTTTTTTTTTTTCGGGTACCAACATATCAAACATTTAGAAATACCTGACCTTTTGTAGGGTAAACTTTCTACTTACTTTCTATTTACCGGACAATGTCATTTGTCAAATTTGATAAAAAAATATCGAGCCCGTTCATTTTAGTGCAAACTTTGGTCCAATTTTTCGAGGTTGAAGGCATGGCCAGGCCAGGTTTGGGTACATCTCGTTACACTTGATTTGATCTTGGATAAAAATACTAGCCACCATTTTTTTTTACTATTGGCAGCCCTATAGCAGTTTTAAATAAGAGCCAACTCATAAAATTGTGTTTAAATTGAGAATCGACTTTTGGGCACCATTTCGAGAATTTATACTTTCCACATATGAACAGATTATATAACTTTATTAATAACATTTATTTCAATGATTAAACAACTTTAATTATACAAATTCTGATTATTTATAACATTAATTGAGTCTTATTGCATCGCAAGAAAAAAATTCAGAGTAGGTATCTGGTAAAAGAATAATTTTTGGGTAGCCAAGCCAGCAGCTAAACCAGACTTTGAAAAGGATTTAAATTTCTCTCTTGTTTTTGGTGCGACATCTGGGCTGCCAAGTGAGAATCATTAAAATGTGTTACTTGCAAATAAACGCCTTCATTAACTAGATTCCGTTTTATTCGTTGAAAAATGCAGTGTTTAAAATTTTATATAATATTTCCTGAACTTATCTGAGCAGTGTTATTAAAATTGCGTGCACTTGGCAACGCTTAACTTCTTCTTGCTCAGAATAAAATATTATCTTTATAAAATATCTCAACAAACAATAATTTTCTGCCTCTTATCGAACAATTTATTTATTTTCATGTGTTGATAGCGGGATAATCGAGTAAGTGTTCAGAAGTCCACTTCCAGTACCAGTTAGCTGGCAAATCTGGTCATTTCGAACTAAAATGGGACATAAATAATTGTGTGGAATATAATAGCTTGTGTTTCAAGACTGTTGTTTTTTTTTGTCTATAAACGGTCCAAAAACTGCACTTCCATTAAACTTATTCATGAATGGTAGAAAAAATAGAAAAAAAAATAAAAGGGAAAATGGTTTATTGCATAGGTATGCTCTTAGCTTACACGAGCTATACATGGGTATAGCTGTATAGGGGAGAGTGGGTACGAAAGTAACATTTTTGACATTTCGTGAAGTAATTTGATAACCAATAAACATATCAAAATGAAACATAGGTGCATATTATTGAATTAACATTTAGCTACCTTTAAATACTAATTTGGTTTCCAGCTTTGTCTTTGATTTAAATGTATGACTTGAAAATGAAGACAAGGTCAAATGTTACAATCGTCCTTTTCGGTGTGTCGATTGTAACGCGCTGAAAGGACGGTTGTAACACAATATAAATATAAGACAAAATTTAAAATGGTGGTTAGACTTTAGAATTTTATTCTAAGCCAATACTATAAATTAATTATGTATTATTATAAAATAAATGAATGCCAATAAAAAGGCAATTTTATTCAGTGCTGATAATAAATGGATTTATGTAGTATAACATTATTTCGAATTTATTTAAAAATAAAAACTATTTTGAACTCTATCTCCAGCTGTTGAATAAACAAAGTCACCAAAAACTGTGTGTGGACGGTTGTAACACAAATAATTATACAGTTATTTGTGTTTGTATTATGTTACAAACGTCCACACAAAAATTGTTACAACAGTCCACCCCACGCTTTTTTATATTAAAAATCAAAGTAAGAAGAAACCAGTATGCCTATCTTAAAAATATTGAGTCTATTCGATTTAAAAAGTATTGGATCACGGTAACGTCGCATCCATTCAATGAATTGTTTATTTATTCAAGAAAAATTATGAAAAAAACTAAATACCAAAAAAATTACGTTTTCACTAAAATTTCACATTTTTGGCTTTTGTTGGTACATTCGACTGTACTGACTTTTGGATTTTTGTGGGTACATTCAGGACTTAATTGCAAAGAATTGTGCATTAAAAAATGAACGCTCACAGTTCTAGTTCTTCGTAAAAATTGAATGTTACAACCGACCCACCGTTACGTTCGTACCCACTCTCCCCTACCTCTCAATAGTCTTTTATAAATATTTTAAGCAATAAAACCCAGAAAATGACATTTAAAAAAAAAAATATCATTAATCGTCATCACTGATCAATATGAAATATCATCAAAATAACGTGATTTAGCAATTTCCAATATTATGTATTAATTTTTTTGTCATAAAAAAAAAAAACATCAAAAATATTAGCTCATCCTATAAAGAAGCTATAAAATAATCCTCCTCTTAACTGATTTAATTCTCTTTTATTTTCAGAGTGCTCTATAAATTCACATTCCGCCCGCATCACGTTACAGACGTTAAAACGCCACCCAGGAAACTTCACATAATTCACATCCGTCAAACCTAAATTAACGTCCACATAAAAACCCACATACTCAGCAACACATATACCAAAAAAAAAAAAAAAAATACCACAAACTAAAAAACATGTCCTCCTCAATTAGGAAATTCAGTTTTGTTGCTCTCTTTGTTGTCCTTTATTTGACAGTACAATGTGAAAGTCGGTATTTACCAACAAGGGCACATGGCGATGAATTGGACAAGTTAAGGGAGTTAATGCTACAGGTGAGTTTATTTAATTTGAATTACGTCCTTAAAATTCTTTCGTAAACCTTATAGGGTGAGAATGTTATACCTTTTGCATAAGAGTGGGAGGATTTTTTTTTTGTTGATTTTTTTAGGGAAAGGCGCCATAGCAAAAAAAATGTAAGTTAGTAAATTGAGGTCGTTCATTTTATAGGTCAGTGATATATCTATGGGGGAGTTGAAAAGTTGAGACTTGAGAGTTTATTCAAATGTCGCAAAGACGTGACCGTTTTTTGTGAGTTATGCTAATGTAGTCGAAATTTTTTAAGATTATATTTATGGGATCCTTAGAGCGACACACAAGACACAACCGGCATTTGTTGATAATTTATTGGATTGAATGATAAAAATGTGTATCTTTTCTTTTATACTCTGCCAGTGTCTCAGATTTAAAATGACCTTTTAGAAAGGCATACGTGATGTGTCACAGATTGAGCTTATTGTTGATTTTATACTGTGCATTGTTAAAAGTTCAATTTCTGAAGATTTCAGAGGGATATTGAATAAGAGTATTACTTCGTCTTAGACCTAAGGACGCGCGGAAAATGACGACGATGTTATTCTAAAGCTGTTTTTATGAGGAGCAATAAAAACTAAATTGAAATGGAAGATGATTTTATCTGACGAAAGGTAGCATAACGGACTCAAATTCAAGGATAAGATTTCATCAAATTTATATCAAATACAAAACAGACAAAATTATTGTATACCTACATTTAAATGGATAAATTCGTTACTTTACACTTTTATTTATTAAATCTGTGAGAGTTAGCATATTTTGTTCATAGATTAAACTTCCAAGAGTTTCATGCAGAATTTCCATTGTGGCGTTTGCTGTGTGGCACGTTGCACCTTTCTGTTGGAACCCCATGTCGTTTACATGCATACCATCCAAACTGGGCCAAAATAAATTGGTTATCATAGATAAGTAGCGTTCTCTGTTGATGGCAATGCCATCGTCGTTTTGGAAGAGGTCCGGACTCTCACGATCATCGGCGATGTTTTCAGTAGATCTTGCATTTCATTGACTGGCGGGTGTTGGTTGACTGTTAACTGAATCGATCGACTTCATAAAGAGTGTTTTTTTTTTTGACGTGTGGTTTTCAATCTGGCAATACTTTTACGGAGTTGGTCTTTTTGACAGCTGTCACTTGATTTATGCTCAGTTTGGTTTGCCATTTCATAATTAGTAGACTAACTCCTGAACAACGTTTGCAACTCGTGCAAATTTATTACGAAAATAATGGTTCGATTTGATAGACGCATCGCGCACTGCGTATTCGGTCGACATAATCGCAAAATCGCATAAATTCGAGCAACCATGGATCGGTTTCACACCATGTTTACTTTAGTGGATAATGCGCATCTTTAGAGACGCGGTACAGTGCGCACCGAAGACGCTATTGCTGCTGTGGAGCAGAGTATCGAAGAAGACCCGAATGAGTCCATCCGCCATCGCGCGCAACTATTGGAGCTGTCGAAAATTGGGCCTCTCGGCTGGAATTTATTAGAGACAGTCGCGGCGGACACTTGCCCGAAATCATTTTTAAAAACAAAATGGCAAACCCTTATCTTTATAATAAAGCTAAATTATTGGCCATATTATTAATATATCTTATTGAAAACCACACGTCTAAAAAATACTCCCTTTATAAACCATAAAATGGACGCAACGCATCACGCATTGTTGCCACAAGAGATTTTGATGATAAAGTTTTATCATTTGGACGTACTGTTCAGTCGTGTAACTTGCCATGGTGATTTGGCATCAGTAACTGAATAATAAATAACCGATTTGACAGATGTCACCAAAACAAGATGGCCGCCTCAGGCCGCCAAAATCTACCCATTTCTTATTCAGGACCCTATATTAGCGTATAAAGTGTGACAAAAAGCTAAATCGTACTGAAGCGGGGGTCAATTCCCACCCGTTTAGCCGGGAGGGTATTATAAATTCAATAGAATCCTCTTAAACCGCGCATAGTGCATAGCAGGATTTATCTATGGGTATTATAGGGGTTTCCGCTGAACTAAACCATTTCTATACAATTAGAGCCAGTTAAGTCTTATTATGCTTTTTAATTATTACTATAGTAAGGTACTTATTTTAGTTAAATCGGAGTCCAATGAAATTTTATCTGTAGGTAGGGGGTATCACCAGAGCACTCCCACTTAGTTTTCCCCCCTTAATTTCCATAAGGGGTGGCCGCCATTTTGAATTTGGTTCATTTTAAATGTTAATGCAATTATCTCGGGAAATATAAGTTTAGAGAAAAAAAACTAAGGTATAAAATATTCAAAATAAGATTTGCAACAATTTATGTTAAATACTTTTTTCAAAAATCTTGCATATTTTTTAAGATATAAGCCTTTAAAAACTTAAATTTTTTATTCAGATTCATAGTTTCGTCACAAAAAATCGATTGGACCTCTAAAATTTAAGTTTTTTGGTCACCCCTTATGGAAAAAAGTGGTAGATTACCCCCTACCAGGTGGTACCCCCTACCTACGGTTAAAATTTCATTGCACTCCGATTTAACGCAAAAATCTACCACTTTTTTCCGACGATTTGTTTGGACTAATAGACAAAGCGGAATTTTATGCCATTTCGTTAAATTTCACGTCTGAAACAAATGCCTTTAAAAAAAAAAAACTATGAAAACCGTTTGCAAAACCCAACTATGGTACTTTGGGTACTTTAACTTTGTCAATTTTCTTCTTCAAATGGTTCAAAATTGACGCCAGGGCAATTATGATGATTCAAATTAGAATTTTTAATCCAATAAGACATTTTGGTTTTGATGAACTAGTTGAAAATTATCAGAACAATTCCACCAAGATTCAACTTCCACAAAAATGTTTCTGTCTCCTTTTATTTTGACTTCTACGTTTTAAATCGCACTATTGAGGGCGTAAAAAGCATAACTTAATTTATTATCGTGTCTTTAAATTCGTATTTTGGGGTAATCCAAACTTTGGTCAAGTTTTAGTCAAAATGAACGGCTTCGAAACGTCAATTTTCGAATGGTATTTTCGATTGATAATTCTTTTCGGAATAAGAACTGTTATTTGGTAACCAATCGAAAATCTCTACTTAATCATCGGAAATTCAGAAAATACTAGGTCCCCTCCATTACTGCCAATAATACGCACACAGGCGCCAGCAGGCCTTGGGGCTCCACCCAAGCTTCAACGTCACACAAATTTATTTAATTTGAAAATAACATTAATGTAGTGGGCAGTGCCCTGCTTAGGGGAAGAAAAAGAACCCCCATTTAATCAAATAAGTGCATAGCATCTATTAAAACTTTCAAGATGATCCATTAACATAAATGCTTCCATAAACTTTGAAAGTCATAAAACTCAGATTTTAATGCATTATTTATAGGTAATGCCATTCTATGTAAACCATGAAACTTTCAAAAGTTGTTTGCTTAATCAATTTATATGCACATCAGTCCACCATGCACTATCTTAATTAATTTTTTTTTTTTTTATTAAAAGTTTCTTGCGAAACGATAAAAATAAAACACACGACTTTCAATAACGAACCAATTCCTTCCTGTCAAAAGTTTTAAGGTTGTTTACCGGGCATTAGCCACGTATACAATTACACTGACCTGGATTGCAGCCAAAGCAATCTTATCCTCTAAAGTCTTCTCCGTAGTGTCTTTGGTTCAATCTGAAAAAATTATATCATCTTCGTTTGGTGGAGAAGAGTAGGTATAAGAAAAAGCAAATAAAAAAAAAAAATTAAATGCAATTGTGCATTAAAGTGGACTTGATTGCTGGCCATCATTTTTCACTATATATTGCAGCTGGATACTATGGAAGATGATGATGAAGATGAAGATGAAGATGAAGAAGAAGTTGGTTTTAGTTGGTGTTGGTGCTGGTGCTGGTGCTGGCGTTGGCCACCAACTTTAACAGATTCGGTTACTTATTAAACTGAAAAGACAGATGAGATGATGATGATGCCCCCGCCAGAGAGTACTTGATGCACTAAGTAGTTGTTTCTTTTTTTTTTTCTTTCTTATTTTCTTTTACTTTTTATTTAACAATAGTGAAAGGTTGTTATTATTTTGTTTGTTGTTGTATTGTTTAATTTTTTGTAACTATCTGACTGAATCTTGTTCAACTTGGGAGTGTAGAGCATTTCCTACTTTATTTTTGTTTTGTTTTATACCTTTCCAAGGTGAGAAGTAGTATAGCGCTTAATAGCTTAACTAAGGATCAATGTGTGGTGATGTGTTACCTGTGGGCAACCACAGTATAGAGGTAATTATCTTAAAAATAACCCAGAAAGACATAACCCACCAAGCAAGCGGGTGTTAAAATTTATTATGTAAACATTGTGAGATGCCTTTCACAGCCGCATGGTGTTCGATTTTTGAATTTTCTTCAATCTTGATTCTTTTTACTTTCTGAGCTGAGGTAATAAATGGAAAGGGTATTTATATCCTATACCGAAGGTTTTCAGGGTCATTATTATGGTAAAATTATGAATCCTATAAGTTCTGAAAGTCCGCATATGTATGGTATGCCTTCGTTTCGAAAGTTGGCGTATCTGCCATTTGAGTGTGCTTAACATCTTATATTCACACTATAGCCACTTCAGTGGCAGTGGTCATCAATATATAGCCTCCAGGCCCTAATAAAAAGTAATTATATGAAGTGTTACAACATTTTTGTGTTACTGATGGTGCTAACGCCGCCGGGGATATTAAAAGATAATCTGATTGTTTTGGCCCACTTGGAATCAATTTTATGCAATTAACTAATAACACATATTTGATAATTTGAGAATTACATTTGGATTGAAAAATATTTGGTTTACTTTTGCTTTCAATCTTGTGTATTGTAGACTCTTGAGTTTAGTTAATTGGTAACTATAGTCCTAGGGAATATCTTGCCTTTATACATATTTTTTTTCGTGGCAAGGTTATTTGAAAATATTTTTTTATATATGCTATGAAGGCAGTACACTGGTGTGAGATTTATTCTCTCGAAAAAAACGTCTCTTTTTTCATAACGACTTAACCTTGCTGAGAATTGAAATTTATACAAAAAATAGTCAGTTTTGGTAGGTAGCATATTTTATAAGAAGGACCGATAGACCTTTATTTATTTTTAATTTTTTGAGAACGATTTTGACATGTTTTTGTATATAGTAGATCGATTAGAATGCAGATTATAAGGATCATTTCAGGCAATAAGACCCTGCGAAGCAATAACGTCAACATCTTAACGACGCGACTTTAAAGCGTTCAATGTGGACTTGATGATAGGCTGATCAGAGGACATTCTAAAAGCTATAAGCGTAATCTTAGGAAATTCAAATGGATTTAGTAACGAAGGTACAAAAAAATTCATATTGGTTTTTCGAAGCCGAAAGCTGAGTATAGGGAGAACGAAAATTAAGTTAAATAACACAAATAAGCCCCACTCCGATTGCGGATAGGCTACAACTAAAAGAGTTTGTCACTAAGAGAGGGGATGGCTATGCGATAGGATGCTGACATTTCTCAATAAAAATTATAAAAATCTGTTTATACAAAAAGTGAAATTTGTTTCAAAATCTTCAGTTTGTCATCGTTAAGCAATTAATCAGTAAAAAGAAAGATAAGAGGTCCTACATGGTTTGCCTGAGGAACTCCATAAAGAATGAGCCAATAGCTTTAGAGACATATTCTCAACAAACACAAATCAATACTGAATTACTGACAGTCAACTAAATAAGACGGGATAACATGAACAAATGAGGAAACTAAGATCTAATCGATTTGAGTAGCAGTGGAAGAAGCTATGCGACATGGTGCGCACAGATTCAACCTTTAAAATTTGAATGGATTGTAATATTCTTTTATTCAAAGAAATAAGAGTGTGATTTTGAGTGAATATATCGTCGGTTCGGAAGAAAAACATTTTCATTCGTAATCTTGTCATTGAAGTATAGTTTTGTATTCCACGAAGTTTTTTCTTGTTACATATATGTACAAAGAGCTTTCCTAGCTTTCTTTCTGAGCAGCATAAGTATAGTTCTGCATCGAACTTGAACCATATTGCTAAAAGTTCTTCGATACACAGTGTTGCAGAACATAAAACACGATCTTGTGACGTGCACGAGCGATGAAATTTTATTTAATCTGATAATGACAAGTATGGAGCAAAATACTGAGTGACACAAACATTTGGGAAAATGGATTCTTATATTTCTTGGAATAATTTGCGTTCAGCAAACTCAATAATGAAAGGTCTTCTTCGTAATAATCGTCTGCAATTGAGACTTGTCGGGTCTCTATGAACCTTTGGCTGAATATCGATAACAAAAAAAAAAGAATACTTACTTAAGCTAAGCAGGCCTCAATTGTGCCTCTTGGTTGGAATCCTAACGGGTCACACCTCCATGCGAACCCAAATGAGTAGAATGGGCATCAGCACATCCGACTTATGGACTTATGTAGAGGGTGCCAAGATGAGGAGGCAGAGGAGGGCTCCTTTCACTTTCTTTTTGAATGCCCCAGCCTAGCAAGAACCAGAAAAGCAGCCCTCGCCGATTATTTTTTCCACGAACTGGGCGACGTCTCGTTTCTGCCACTATCTTAAAATTCATTCAGAATTCAAAATGGTTCAGGGAGGCACCCTATACCCATACCTAAGCGACACTCACCTCACCATAATTCCTTGCTATACCCTACCTTACCCTGTCCCTGGGGAGCACAATGGATCCATTGAGATCCCAGTGAGGTGATACGGCTATAGCCGTATCACTACCCCACCCAACCTAACCTAACCTCTTCGTAATTGGCTGCAAAGATGTGTTTCAGATGGTTTAGTTCTTCTTCGAACTGTAGAGATTCGTGAGTGGACTGTATTTTTGGAAGAAGCTTGTTGAGGCATTTTGAATCTCATTTTCGTCTATAGCTGCAAAATGCAACACAACAAAAGTTGGCTTTAAATTTCTCATAGCATCGAACAGGAAGAAAAGAAATTCGAGCAGTATAATCGAATAAACTATCATGGAATACGTGTTTATATTGCAATTTGTATCCTCGTCTGCTTTAATAGTTACCACTATTGCGTTGGTTTCCTCTGAAATATCTCTTCAGTAACCTTTTTTCGAGTGAATGAGATATCATCTAACCTTGTTGGAACGGTTTTGCATTCGAAGAAAATGCGATCTTGTGGGTTGCGAATCAGTTGCAAATTGGATATTAAACTATTTAGAACAAAATTTTGAATTTCAACGTCAATAAAGACGTCTCTGGTTTGAAAATGAAACTTCCTTCATTTATAGAATATTCAAAATTTTGCACCAAATAAAAGACATGAGCATGAGCTCCAATTTCTACATGAAATTCAAAAGGTCCAGTTTACTTACCTACGAGCATGAGCAGTTAAAGTAAAATCACTTAAGACCAACGAAACCAAAAAATAAATTACTGTGTAATCGAACGGGGTACTCGAGCTCAGGGTTGCCACCTTTTAAAAAAATTTCCGAAGTAGATTTGTAAAAAAAAGTGCAGTAGATTCAATGTTTTTGCAGTAGATTTTTTTTTTCATTAAACAAATTTCTATTATTAAGGTCTTGTAATTTCTCCTCAACGTCACCGATTGTGTTATTAAGATAACGCTTAGTTTTTAAAAATCTATCCAAAGAAATATGCCTATTATTATGTTAAAAGTATTTAGATATATGTATAAACTTACAAACTTGAGCAACACATTGATTTTCCTCTTCTACAGCCCGTTTTCACTACTAATCACTACTAAAAAAAAATACAAATATCAATTTTCAACCACTTAAAACAATTTTACCTTTTGCGTGCAGATTTTATTAAAAATTTATCCATCCTTTCCCCTTTTCTCAAAACAAACTCAAATTAAAACGTTACGCTGACAGATTTACGGTGACAGCTGTCAATTGTCATCAAAACAAAGGCCGATAGTCGAAAGCAGTGTGCATAAATTAAAGGGTGGATTTCATGAAGAATGAGAATGTCTGCATTCAATGACAAAATTGGAAAATTATTTTATGGATTATTTATTGATTGATTTTTTTCGTAAAACCCAAAGTGCAGTATATTTTATTTTCAGGCGGTAGATTTATTTTTCGAAAAAAGTGCAGTAGATCTACTGCAATTGCATCAAAGTGACAACCCTGCATTCGAGCTTCAAGAGAAATAAATACATTTCTCAACGACTAACGAAACCCAAGAATAAAAATTTCTGTAGGTTTTTTGAATTTCCAAGCCCTCATATTCATATATGTATGTACATATACGAATATATATATATATGTCCCCTTTCATACAAGACAAAAAGTTTCCGGTGATTTATTGACATTTTCATTTAATTTCTTCTTTAGTTCTTTTGACACGAGAGGGAACAAAATTGGAAGAGCTTTTCTGTTGTTTCCTCTCTCCAAAAAGGATAATCTCCTCGAATCGTTGACCGGGTCGTTTTTGTTCACTTCCAAAATAGTCCTTGCCCTTCTCTTCTAATAACTGAAAGTTGCTGATTTTCTTTCTAAACATGTCTATTAATACAAACAATTGATTTTTTCGAAAAAAAATCGATTTTGTTTTGCAGGAAGGATATCAGAGGTAGTGAGAAGCTTTTCCTTCCTCAAACAAACGTCAAACAAATTCAGTACAAGAAAAATGGTTCAAGTCAAAAATGGTTCACCAGAGAAAATCTTGAACAAATTTAAAATTTGCTCGACCTTTGAACTAAGGGGACAGAAAGCAAGATAAACTAGAGATCGGTGTTGGAAAATGTTAACTTTATTTTCGGAAAAAATGTCTAAGTACGAATTTTCTGGATTTCTTATTTTGTTTCTCCTGAAAAATCGAGTTTTTTTTTTTAATTTGTCAAAGTGGAATATTTATTCCTATAAAAGGGTTTTCCAATAAGAGGTATTATTTTGAATAGCCCGCTATTTCGGAAGCTGTCACTTTTGAAGCTGTCATTTTTTGACATTTAACAAGTAAAAACTACGCCATTAATAAAAATGGAACGATACACGCTTCAACAACGCATTGAAATTATTAAAATTCACTATAAAAATGGTGAAAATTTGGCAGAGACGGTTCGTAAAACTAAAACATTTTTGGGTCGTCGTGAAGCACCTTGTCGGACCGCAATACAGAAATTGGTGGACAAATTCGAGCTGTTGGGACAAGTTAGTGATGTGAAGAATAAAACCCGTGCACGTCGCTCAAGAACAACTGAGAATATTGCTGTTGTAGCCCAAAGTGTTGAAGAAAACCCAGGTTTGTCCATTCCTCGTCGTTCTTTGGAATTAGGCATTCCACAAACGTCATTACACCGTATTTTGTATAAAGACTTGGGTAAGGCTTATAAAGTTCAGTTAACACAAGAACTCAAGCCGGCTGATCATCAACAACGTCGTGTCTTTGCTGATTGGGTCCTTGAAATGCATGAAAATGATCCGGAATTTCATCGAAAAATCATCTTGACTGATGAGGCCCATTTCCACCTCGGAGGCTACGTCAACAAGCAAAATTGTCGCATCTGGGGCTCGGAAAACCCAAGAGTTATTGTTGAAAAGCCTCTCCATCCTCAACGCGTGACTGTTTGGTGCGGTTTATGGTCCGGCGGGGTCATTGGACCTTACTTTTTCGAAAATGAGGCTGGAGCAACAGTTACGGTCAATGGATTGCGCTATCGAGAGATGATTAATGATTTTGTATGGCCGGAATTGGATGGTATTGATCTGGACAACGTTTACTTTCAACAAGACGGCGCTACGTGCCACACAAGCAATGAAACCATCGATCTTTTACGGGAAAAGTTTCCGGACCGTGTTATCTCTCGAAGAGGTGATCACAATTGGCCACCGAGATCTTGTGATTTAACACCTTGCGACTTCTTCCTTTGGGGCCACGTGAAAGATAAGGTCTACGCCAACAGCCCAGCGTCGATTCAAGACCTCAAAGATGGAATTCGTGAGGCTATCGAGGACATAGGGCAGCCACTTTGCGATTTGGTTATGGAAAATTTCGTGAAAAGGATATGGTCCTGTAAGCGTGGTCGTGGCGGCCATTTGGCTGATGTTGTGTTCCATTATTAACGGCATACCTTCCTCTTTATAATGAAATAAACATCCGATCATTTATCTCAAAAAATGCCATTTTTCTTTGAATATAAAAATAACACCTCTTATTGGAAAACCCTTTATTTCCAAAAACCCTGAACCGATTTCGATGAAATTTCTTATTCTTATTAACGAAATTTGGTGAATCATTTAAGCTTAGTCAGTTAATAGAGACCATACGAAGCCAATTCAGCTGGATCTTCAGCGTATATAGGTACTAAAAAGAATAAGAATTAAATCTTTCAACGTTACAAATCGAGTATTCCATATTAAATTTAATTTTCCTCGCTGATTCATTTATTCATTAACAATTGGTATTTAATAAATCACTTAGGGTATTATGAGTATTTTTTGTAAAGTTTCTTCCTCATCCCTTTAATACAATTTCGCGGTGCATTGTAAGGTTTAATTGTTATTGTATTTTTAATTTAGTCTCCCCCATCTGGCCAAACTAAAAATACTCATTATCTGAAATTACCTAAGAATTAACCAAGTAGCACGATACCACCATAAAAAAAGCTTTCTTCTCATTTCGTAATAGGTACCCACCCAACTGATTGCTTGTTATTCAATTCTTTGTTGTTATTAGGTTCAATAAAAAACGAAAGGGTTTTTTCCTGTTCCATCACTTCATTTTGGTCCATTCGCTTTAGGTAATTATCTCGATTCGGATTGTGATTTAAAGCAAAAATTATAAACAGAAAAAAAAAGAAGAAAATTGAGAGAAATTGAAACAAAATTGCGTGCATCACCAAAAACAAACAGCTTGTTCCGCAAGTAAATTTAAGTAAATATCCATAATACCCCATCGCCATCAGCAAGCTCAGCTGAATGTCTCATGAAACACGAGGAGGTATATAAAAGTATAAAAATGGGTTTGGTAAGAGCGGCAAAATATTGTGGTAATTGTAAATATTTTATGGCTTATTTTGCGACTTTGTCAAGGTAGACCAAACCCCCCACACTATAATTGCGCCAAGAAAAATGATTCAACACCTTTTGGTATCTCAAACGAGCCAACATAAGTAATTTTTGTTTAAGTTGACGAAAATTTACTGAACCAATTGTAATAATAGGCGAATACTTAAGACATTTTCCATTATTAAAATTGTTGTTTTTATTTTGTTTTATTTTCAGATTCTTGAATCCAGCAACGAAGAACGCCCAGACATCGCTGCCGATCGTCTGCAACAGCAAATTGGCAGCCCACTCAGGTCTTGGGGCAAACAGGGCGGTTCGTCTTTGGATTTGAGCGATGACAAAATCTTGAGCGGATCCGGAAGATCAAAGTTCGGGCGGTATTTTTAAATAATCCGACGTAGCTGTAATGTCCATTGTATTCAATAAGTTCTCTCTGTGCTGGTTCAATTATTATATTGATGTTTTGCTAACAAAAGCTAAAAAAAAAAAATTAACAAAAAAAAAAAATGTGAAATTGATAATAATATTGATAAACTTGTTCCTATTTTACTTGTATATGTAAATAAAATTAAACAATAAATTCTCAATATATATATTGGTACGTATGTATGTATGTGAAGCAAAAGTAAGCATACTTCACCGCTGGAGCCTCGCCCCGTTTGATGGTAGAAAATGTATTTATCGCCCCTAAGTTAATTATCAATATTATGGAATTGCTTATAGAAGTCAATGTGACATCAGGAACGTTGAATGCTCTTAAAAATTGCTCCATTGGATTATGCTAATGGAAGATTGAATTTATTATCCATAAACGAAAATATTTTGTATATATGTAGTCATACGTTCTTGGAGTTCTTGAAGCACCCCATCATCTAAAAATAACATCACCATTGAACTATATATTGTTTTGGTGGTACAAGTTTTGGATGGCCCATTATTATTAGAGAAGAGAAGATGTTGGCTTGTTTTTGGAAACAAAAAGTCAAGAGAATTGATGAGTTGTGTTGTTATAGGCGACAAAATGATTGCGGAGTCGAAACATAATGCAGTGGTAGAAAGAAGATTAAATAAGTTGTGTATTTTTTAACTTTTACTTGTAAAAGTTATTTTTTATATGCAAGCTCAGCTTCACATTTTTTTTTTAATTTAAGTTAAGCTAATACAGCAATAAAAGAAATTAATTTTTAGTATAAACTGAGCGTAAATTAGGACTAAAGTTAATTTAAAAAAAAATGCCTTAAAAACTTAAAAACTTTTGAGTTTAAAAATTAGCCCTTAGTTTAATTTTTGGTGACATCACATACAGAATTGCCCTAATTTAAACCCTTATAATTTTTATTAAATTAATTTATTGAGTTAACTCAAAGCTACATACGCACGGCTCATCCAATAATTAATTCTCAGACATTTTAAAATATTCTGCTGAATCGCCAAGCTTTTTCGAGTAGTGAAGGAAAATGTAAAAACTGGGTAGTTTGTTTTTGACAAAACTGTTTCTGGTAACAATTTTTTTTGATTTCCAAAACAGCGGCATTTGACTCACAAAAATAAACGTTTTTGACAAAGCCTACTTTTTTGACGATCCTAGTTATAAAAGTTATTCGAGATTGTTTAACTTGTTTTGAATATTCTCAAAATAGTGTTCTAGTGAAATTGACAGTTGCATTCCTCCCCTAAAAGCAATTTAACCTTAATACTCACGCTTTTGCGAATGCTCATCAGTTAACCCTTGAGCCACGTACTGTTAAGTATAGCGATTCTTTCTTAAGCCGCACTACACGAATATGTAATGTTTTACTTTTGCTCTATTTGTCCTCCCATTTTGGTATTCCGAACTTCAAAAACCAATGTTGTTAATGCTCACATTGCGTTCAAAGAATTACAGGGTAGTCAAAAAGCTTTTTTCTTAGAGTTCAAAATTTCAAAAAATTATGGGCAAAACTCGACAAAAAATCTATCACCCCTCTTGTGAATAAGTTTCACTTTTTATTTTGTGTCGGGTTTCCAAAAAAACAACAATATTCAAAATAATTAGAACTATAAATCTGGAACAACTTACAAAATATCAATTTTAGTAAAAAAAAGGGAGTGGTGTGTTAGGGCAAAAAAGTGTTTGGGGTTTAAAATGTGAAATTTTCATATTCAAAAAATAAAATGCGCGACTGGATCATAATGAACTTGATATCAGCAATAGGAGAAGAAGCATGAAACTTTGTTCTTTAAATACAAAAACAACTCCTAAACATGTTTTAATCTCAAAACGAAGAACGCCGGCCGTGCCGTCTGAATTTTTAAGAAATAAATTAATTTATGGATACAATTTTTCATAAATCGGTGGATCAGTGATAATTGTTTATATACCTATAAAATTTTGTATATACGAAATTGGGATATCATTTTTAAGTATTTAATAATATACACCTAAAACTGTAATTTAAAAAAAATTTCTAACCCGTTCTTAAAATATTGATTTTTTTTTTTAAATACAAAATTATTTTTTTGAAATTTTTTGTATGCAATATGGTTTCAATTTTAAATGACTTTCTGTTGAAAAATTTTGATCGAAATCGGTCAACTCCTTAATGAGAAATTCGAAAATAAAAAAAAAAACGGTTTCATGACAGATCAAAATCGTTATGCCGTTTCCGAGATAGATTATTTTTTTTTTTTTTAATTATATTTTCCTCTAGGATTTTTTTTATGCCAGAATCAATTCAATTTTCTCAAAAACTAGAAGATACTGGTAGGGTTTTATTAAAAATTAATAAGAGCAAGATTTATTACTTAATAAACTTCAAATTTTGAAAAATAAGTTTGAACAATTTTTTATTTTTTTTTTTTTAGAAATTTAGAGTTTTAAAATTATTGTTGTGGCACTAAAAAATGTTATAGTTTGGCTTTTTTAGTTTGCCGTTGTTTTTTTAATGATTTGTTTTATATTTTAAGTCGAGTTTTTAGAAAATTACACCTCCCACTTAAACAGGGGGAAATATACCACCCTATTATATGATATTTTTCTTATCTCGACCTAATAAACACGCCCTAGCCTTTTATCGAATCTTATGCAAAACACCCTGCATAAATAGGTATTACATAATATGAGATGTTATTGATGCGTCAACGAAATTCAAAGTCGTGAGATTTTGATCACACTTGACGTTACGGACGACGCACGATGGGCAGAGGAACAAATTGGGTCTCGCAATTATGTCCGTCTCTCTGTGTGTCTGTTGTAACAGCGTGTTTTGGATACTGCCCCGACCATAAATAACGGTACTTTTCTTATAGAAATGTTTTTGTCCTTAAAGAAAAAACTTTCAACTAATAAGTCGGACTTCTCGAAGATTTTTAATAAATTAGAAAAATTTAAAATGTATTTTAAAGGAGAAAATTGGGAGCGTAGTAAATTTTGTTATCGAAATCTCTCGGGATTTTACATAGCCTCGAAAATATCGAAACAAAAAAAAACTGACCTCACAGAGCAGTTCTAAGTTCGGACACCAAAAACCTTCAACACAAAATTTATGCCCCCATACAGTATTCTTCTCAAATACATTGGGGCATATTCATATAGTAATTTTTAAACTCTAGTTTATCTTAGTCCTGGGTTTATCTTATCTAAATAACATTGAATAAACACCAGTCTAAGATAACCGCGAGTTTAAAAGTGACTATAGGAATATGCCCCATTCTTGTTTTACACTCATCACTGACTCACTGATGATTGACTCTGGAATGCTACAAGAGAGTGTTTGTTAACAAAAAAGCTAAAATTAATGTTTGACAAATAGGTAATGAATGAGAATTAATTTTTCCAACTTCGGAAAGGGAATAAGGCGGAGGTGATGAAGGGGTGCCTTAAGTGATTTACAAATGACAAGTCTCATATAAATTACTTTGCTCCACACCCGCTCATTTTCTTATAGGTAATGATAATGATGGGTATTCTTATAAACCTTTTAACAAAAGAGGCTTCCTAGTATAGGCGCCTATCATTCTTCTAACTTAACTTCCTTAATATTTGTTTTCATATCATTCATCATTCCGGTAGTTCATATCTTTCCGCAGGGTTACAATCATTTGTTGAACTAATAGCAGTTCCCATCACGATCCAAGCAAATTTCAAATAAACTCATCTTCAGAAAATTCACTTCTCAGAAAACTCTACATGAGCCCATACAGGTACCTATACATACAAGAAGTCACACTTCCTTTCTCTATTAAGTAATACCCCATCAAATAATCACACATATTATAGCAGAACACAAACTTCGATCACGAAATGGAAGTCGTCTCACGTGTCAATTAGACTCAATCTCAATCATAAGAATAATTTTTTCGATCATCATCATCAACAAAAAAAAAAAAAGAAGACTTTCATAAATCCATCTCAATCTGCAATTCATATTCAAGTGTATCTCGCTCGCTACACGAAAAGAAGTGGCTGCTAGTAGTTTCCTGTTCGTGAATTTCTCACACATGAATAAGTCAGAAAAAAAATACCTAAAAGACATTTGGTAGCTTCGTACATTTACTTTTACTAATAATCATATTCAGAAGAAAAGAAAAAAATGTCCTCCTATGAGGTAGTACGTAGACGTACCTACGAGCTACGACAGCGCCACTGCACGGCTGCGTTAACAATAACAAGATCATTACAGCTTATTATCCAATATCCATCCATCCATCCATCTCGCTCTCATCGGCCCAGTTATATCAGAGACCAAATAATCAATGTTACATCTTGAGAGGCCAAAAAGATGTCCAACCAAAAACAAAAACAACTTCAGTGAAGCCCCTCAAGATGCCTTTGGTCAGATCGATCGAGAGGGACGAAAAACGGTTCCCCCCGCATTAAAAGCGAAACTGTATCATCAAAACAAGATGGTACTTCAACTGGCAGATGCCTTACGAACCGTACAGCACCTGTAAATGTAAAAACAATGACGTATGCGTTGCGTACATCCATTCGTTTGGTGAAGATTAAAGATGATGATGGCCATAACGGTAGTGTAGGTATATAGTTGAAGGTGATTCAGTTGCTCTTGTTACAGCCGAGCCGTGGTAAACTTGAAGAAGACGACGACGACGATGATGATGATGATGATGATGGTAGATGGTACCCGATGTGCATTGGTCTATGGGAGCATTGTGGCCCGCCTGCTTCTACCGCCGCCGCCACCATCGAACACAGGCACTGGCTATAAAAGAAACTGCCAAAGTGTTCAACCGTACAGAAAGACGTTCCGCGCTCAACAGTGAATTACCAGCACGCTCTGGTGGAACAACAAACCCAGCACTTAAAACTTATTTTCAAAATGAAACGATACTCAGTGGTACGTGATAAACATCTACATCAGTATTTGAATTATAACGGTTTTAAAGGATTATTTATTTTAATAATACAAAATCAAACTTAAACTCGTCCATCCATCCATCAGCAGGTCCTCTTCGGAGTCATAATCGTTGGATTGGTACATGGATTTCCCGAACCGCCATCTTCAAATCATTTTGGCGGAGGACAGAGCAGCTATGCACCACCAGCACCATCAGGTCCTAGCTACAGCAATGGTCCTGCGCCACAGTACGGACCTCCACCACAACCGCCTGTGATCCACAAGCATGTCTACGTCCATGTGCCACCTCCAGAGCCCGAATATCCAGAGTCAAGGTGAGTTCATGATGTTTGTAATCTAAATTTCGTGTCTGTCAGCCATGGATAACTAAGTTGCATAAATAGCTTCCGATATACGACCAGTGCTTCCGATATAAGTTTGCAAACAAAAGTATAATGTTGTGATTATATTTATTTATTATGATGGAACTGAAAGTGTGTTTAAAGAAATTACCAGTATAAGAGTTCCTACTGTGCCTGGAAAGAAAATTGTTACAAAGTTAGTGGTGTGAAAAGTTAGCAAAAACCGCGGTTTAGTAAGAGAGTTAGCTAGTGCAATGCAGCTATTTATTTTGCATATAATTTAGGATTTCTTCGCGATCCGGTGATAGGTTTACTTCAACGATTCGGCGCGGCGGCGAGCTGAGGTTCGGATTCGGAATCAAATGAGCGTGAAAGTATTTGCAAACTTATAGTTGGCTATAAGTATACCACAAACCATCATCACTCAAACTATCGGTTGAAGATGTGCATGGTGTAAATAAATAATTATGATTAAAAAGTTCCAAAGATGGTGCAAGTGCTAATTTCGAATCACTTCCTTATACCAACAATCTAAGTGAAGTAGGTCTGCAGTGCTAATTTATACGATTGGTTTTTGTAATGGGAACAGGTATACCTAAATGTGATGCAACATAATATTTAGAGGATCTAGATAAAAGGAAAAAAAAAACCATTAATTAAAATATATTATTTCGCAATAGCTTTGAATATTTTGTTGTTAATTTAATAAAAGGCAATAGCGAGGGCAAGGTTGGTTAAGCATATAGGTGTAGCTGAAAAGGACAATTTTTTTTAGAAAAAGTTTCAATATTCAAAAAGTTTGTTTTGTATGTTTGGTGCACCAATTAAAAACTCATTTTAAATGTACATTATGTAGGTATGTCGTGAAGTTACAAAGCCAATTTTTTTCAAAAACCGGAACCAAATTGGAAATGATCATTTATGAGTTGGTATACCTAAACATTCAATTTAATGCAAAAAACAATTCTCTAGAAAATAGAAAAACTTAAATTTGTAGAGGAAAAAAAAATAGTTTTAGAAAATGTTGGAAAGCTTCAATACTTATGGGCGAAATCCATATGTCTAGTATATTCAGAAAATAATGAAAAAAAAACAATTCTGGCTTCAAACATTTTTTGAAATTAAGTTAACGTCCATCAGGCAAAAGTAACTAGTTCAATTTGTGTTAAGAGTCAATTTTAATGCTAAATTCAAGCTATTTTTTGTCACCTATTTCGAAAAAGTCGAAAACTTGTAATGATAAAAACAAAAATCTCCTTTTTTGAAAAAGTTATTTACAACTTCAATCAACAGATGTAACTTCTTCTAAAAATGCATGTTTTTGTTGGATTAAATATTAGTTTTCGCCTTTTTTAAAAATTAGTGCAAAAATCAGTTAGGCGACTCTGATGCTTCTCATGGCCATAATAATACCGTTTATTTTACATCTTTACAAAAAAAAAACATGAAATTTATCGATACAAATTGAAAGTTTTGAAACGATTTCTGCAAAAAATATGAATTTATGAAAAAAAATGATTATCGGTGGCTTAAAACTTTTTTTCGTAAAAAAAATCAAATAAATGAATGCATTAAGAAAACTGTAAGAAATTTTGTTTCATACTTCTCATAGTCTTTAAGTTATTTGCCAAGTTTGAAAATTTTCCATCAACTTGTACAATTTTACCGAAATTTTAAGTAAAATCTATACGTGTATTTTGTATGGCAAAATTGAAAATTCAGTCAGCACGCATTAGTTTTAAGACAGATACTTGAAACTTGTAGAATGTTTTTATAACTTATTTACAGCCATATTATTGATATGTTTCAAAACTAGTTTAATAGCAAAATTAGTTTTATAGAAGTTTGGAGTCCCAATATTGACACAGTTTTATGAAATAAGAGATTTATGAAAAGCTAAATTTAAGTTTACGAGTTTTAGGTGTCAAAATAATTTTGAATAATACCAATTTGAGTACCTCCAAACCTCTAAAAAATTAGTTGTGTCATGAAACTAGTTTTGAAACAAGTCAATAATATGGCTGTAAGAAACTTTAAAGCCTGTATGAGAAAAAAAAATTAGAAACTTGGGACACCCTAATGTTTTTAGAGAAAGATGTAGTGTCATTTCATTAAAAATATAGAATTTGTTATTGCATAGGTACTTTAAGTTTTTATTGATATTATTATAAACACTAAAGTCCAGTTTATCAGTGTATGAGTTAACTGCGAGATTAATCAGAGTTAGTTAATCCTGCAAATACTTTAATTCCGAGTTAACTTTAAAGTAGTTTTTCCGTGGAAAATTAAATTTAACTCCTAGTAGTTGTCAAAAATCTATAGCGAATTCGAAGTGTGACAGTATAAAAATCAATGTTTCGCTATATTGAATTCGAGATGGCGCCACTATGAAAATCACACTTTCCATATCTCGATTTGAATAAATTTTTGATACGCATCTTTTAGAAATACCTATTCAGCGTTAACTCACCAAATTTGTTGAGTTAACTCGGGATCTAGATTGACTAAAAAACATGTTTCAGGAATTAACTCGGGTTTAACCCCAAAACTATGATAATCTAGCACTGAAAAACTGGGCCTAAAAACCTAAATTTGAAAAAAAGATAAATCACCTTGTGTTCGAAATCTGATATACCTAATTATAACACAGGAGGACCTCGGTAATTCAAATATACTCGGTAATTCGAATGCCCAACACCAATTTAAACACCTATTTTTTTTACATTATGCATCTCGTAATTCGAACAGTTGCCAAAATTGGTATTCTGTAATTCGATGTTGTTCCGTTGTTTTTTTAATGTGTGCTTCTGCTTTTACACTTCTAGAATTAAAAGTATTTTTTTAGAAATATTAAGGAAAAAATTCTCTAAGAAAAAGACGCACAGACTCCAGTTTAGTGGGCTATGAGTTTATTTTTTTTTTGAGGCAATAACATTAAAGGTTTGTGTGAAATTATTATTTTTTTGTCAACTAGTTTATTATTTTGATAAACTAAAAGCATTTTTCTTCAGACAAACATGAACCGTCCTCAAAAGCACCACAAGTTTTTGACTTTTAATCAGAAATGATTTTCTTGCGAAACAAGTATCCAATAATTAAAAAATCTCCGTGGTTAGAATCAGGGAAAGTGTCTAATAGTTCGAATTACCAAGGTCCTACTGTATATCGATATAAAGTACAAACAAAATGTGTTGGATTAGTTTTGAGATAAATAAATGGTTCCTTAAAGGTTTTTTGGCAGCAACCAATATATTCTAAGAACTATCTAAACAATATTATAATAATTGTAAAAAATTCCGAAATCACGTTAAAACCTGGAGTCCCAAGTTTGAAGAAGTACCTAAACAGACATACACAAAAAAAGCTTTTTAATGTTTTGTCTATTATATAGTAATGTCATATCCTATCAAAACTTCGAAGCTAGAATTCGCATAATCGATCTCTGCCAGTATTCCCTGAACTACAAAATTGTATCTATTTTTCTTGCGGTCACACTTTCCCGTCAGTTTTTGACGTCCTGAATTCGAATTCGTTCTCAGAATTTCTCAATTGATTGTAGTGTTCGAGATATTCGTAAATGGAAAAGTTCAAACACATTGTTTTTCTAGCAAAGCTTGAGTATTGGATTTGTTTGTTTTCGACGGTTGTGAGTGAGAGTTTAATCGAAAGGGTCGATCGTTCGGCTGCGCTCTTCAAAGTTCAAAATAAATTTCTTTTATTGGATGAAGAAGATTCACTGGCATCTTTCCGAACATTCCACCAGAAGGAATACATAATTTCTTCCAAATCACCTTTGTTTTTGACACTAATCCTTGGTAGAAGAGTCGCCATAATCCTTGTTAGCATTAAGTTCAGCAAGAAAGAGAAAATAACATATACAAAACACAAAAAATGTCAAAATATTAAGAGTTTTCGCAAAGTTGCTAAGCTGGGCAATTGCAAGCAACTGAAATTTCTTCGAGTTGCGAGCTTCTCGGAGCAAATAAAAGCTGCTCGCAAGCAAAAACATGACCATGATTTCGAACAATTTGAATTGATTTACATTAATTTTCCACTTTAACGCATGTATTAAATTTTTGTGATGAAATATTATAAATCTATTATACATTAATCATAATTCATAACATACATAAATGACCATAATCAAATTCTTATTTTGCAAATCAGATGCGTTTGTTTAAATTCCTACACTTAAAGTATCTTTAAAGTACAATTCATGATGTGATGTAAGAGCTTAGTCTTTTGCTAACAAGATATTCAATTTGCATCATAGGTATATGAATGACTTTACGAATTATTGTGCGTGCATTGAATGGCCAGTATATTATGCAGCGACATTAGCGAAAGGAAACAACCTTGTCCTCAAAACGTTAATATTAGCAGCAGATGCATAACTGTTGCTTCATAAACAATCTCCAATATAAAATTTAATTGATATACTGTTATTGCGAATATCTTATCCATCTTATGGCTTTTAATTGTTCGTTTTAAAAACTGGATTTATGCTAAATAAAATTAATTACACGAGAATGTATTCAGATTCTTATAGTATGAATGCAAAAGTGTTTATTTACAGCTGATTCAGATATCGATTAATTTAAGTGTATAGCTAAAAAGCTTGATTATGTAATGTAAGTCATAATTATGTTAGCTTAGAGAGGTAGGTATGTATTGTTTAATGTTGAATAATTTGATTACTTAGTTGAATTCTTTTTTAAAACCTCCAGTTTAATCTGATTTTATTTTTAAGTTGCAATCATATGATTTTTGAATAACATATGACTTGATACTTTGTTTAATATGTTTGTAATTTAAAACGCTTTTTGGTTGTTTAACCTTAGGGCTTGTTTCACAATGTCTTTTTAAAGTTTCAATTAGGCTACATGGAATTTACTTTTCAATTAACCTCATTTGTGTATATATCTGAATATTCAACCTTATAAGTAAAGTTTTTAAGTATTTAAATTATGAAACGCAAAGTTTTGTACTGGGAGGATTTAATTTGCGGATGATTTAAATGTTACTTAAGTAGGTATAATTGGAACTTTACTCAGACAATGTGAAACAGACCCTTAATAGAATTCATTTTTCGATCTTTAGTTAAACAATGAACAATCAGTTACATATCAGACGAATGAGGTTACTTGACACTTTAACAACATACAATTTTTCGGTCAAAAATACAAAATGTAAATTTAAAAAAATAATATAATTCTAACGTCATTTTTATCTTCTACTTAATGCAAAATTTCAATTTGCAATTATACTAATTCAAATTTATTTAAATGTACGTTGTCTTCTATCACTATTTAAGTAGGACCCAGCCATTAACTTTATTTAAGGTACATACCTACATATATGTTCAAAAATACCCATAAGATAATTTCATATGTGTATCGTATTATTTATAGGATTGTTCTGGTAGCCTAGTCCATTACGTACATTAATGTAAAGTTTAATTAATTACAACTATAATTAGTCTATTAATTAGAAATAAAAAAACTGTTCAAAAATTAAGTAGATAGGAACCTTCCATAAAATTAATTACAAAAAAAAACATGATAAATCAAAAAAAAAAATAATTGTTTGTAGCTGCTAAACAATTGGGTAAATAAATGAATTTTCGGTATGTTGCTTAATATTATTGGCTGTTGACCGTTTGGAAGAAAATCTTTTCGCAAATCATAGAACTCTTAATTTTATTTGACTCGCAATAGTTGTTTTGCGAGCTTTCTTTTGGACTTTGCCCAATTCTCCTGCGTATTTTTATATTTGTTTGTTTCGTTTTGTTTAAAATAAATTGCGAAATGTGCGAAACAATGATTACCAATGAAAAACGATTGCATAGCCAATTAAAAAACCTGTCAACTAAAATTGCCAAATAATGAAAAACGATTTAGAAATGATCAATGCGAAATGAAAAACTGCAAACAGTATCCGCTAGATGACAGCTACTCAAAACTATTATTCTTAATCTGACTATAGGTAGGTAGGTATAGGTATACAGTTTCCTTTGTTTAATTATACACAACTAGAAAACTACCAAAGTACGCAGGGGGTGCAGGGAGAGGTGTTTGTCCTCTATTAAGCAAGATTAATTTCCTATATTTTTTAGTTAACTAACTACACTATTTAAATTTTAAAAACTATTTTTGATGTTTAACTTTTTCTTTCAACATTGTTCTTCTAACGACAAAATACACATTACCTACCTATGTTTTATATTTCTAAAATAAACAAAATATATATGTTTTTTAAGTGCATCTCAAATTAGATCTCTAATGCTCGGTTTCACAAATATTTAACAGGCTTTAAAATTCTTAAATGACGTGTTTTCTATGGAAAAAGCGTCATTTTAAGATTTAAAAGCCTGTTAAATAGTTAAAAGGGATTTATGAAATCGGCCCTAACTTTTTTTATTTATATAAAAAGGAATTGTTTTTTTTTTTAATTTTTGTTTAAATCAATTTTACGTCTTACTAAATGTTGGAATAAAATTTTGACACATTGTTGCTAATGAATATTTTTTGCTAACTAAAATGGTATAGCACCCACGTTAAGGTACTTGACACATTGATTTAATATTGAATTCGCGTCATGTTATAATTTGAATCCTTGGTCAAATTCTGGTTAAATTTGGGTTAGTCCAAGATTCTTTATTTTAAGACCCTTGAGTATTCTCTACACAAATTTTGAATACATAGCCAAAACGAAGAAATATTTCATTTGTTTTTTAGAGAAAAAAATGATAGTATCTATACGTATATACTAGCTGCATTTTATTATCCATAAGATCTGATCCAGTATCAGGTTTAATACCACTGACAAAAAAAAACATTTTAAGTGGAATAGGCAGTATCCGAACCTTGACTTCGAGCATCTTACAGCATTCACGCTAAGGGTGCATGTCATTTATTGAATACCAAACCAAAAATCGTTAAAAATTGATTGAAATTAAACTTTGTGAATCACAATTTTCTGGTTAAGAGCCAATTTTTCAATCACCAATTTCACAATCAGTTAACTATCAGAGGAATAAATAGCAAAAAATGTTTGCTTTATCTGAAGAATATGTACTATCTCATGTTAAACTGGCTATTGAAAAATTGGCCCTAAGTGATACAACATGAAGTACAAGTCCACTCACGAACAAATTGACAGTAAATTTACGACGAAACACATGTACAAATCTTTTATCATCCACATCCAGAAACGCTTTTATGGGGTTGCCATACAATCACTTTTGGTCATCATCATCGTCAACTGCATCACATTCGAAGACTTTCAAAAAAAAGTCACATCCAGACGTCGTCCCTTCAATCTTGGAAAGATTCTTTAAAGTGCATTAATAAATTGCCAACAATTTGTGTCTGCCATTGCACTAATTGCTTTCGCATTTTACCATACTGCCAATGGTCTTGCATTTACCTTTCTATACGGAAGAGTTTAAACTTCCACTGAAACGTATTCAAATTTGATGCGGCTTTGGTAAAAAAATATAACCCAACCATAAAAAACAAACAAGACCAATTCAAAGTGTCGAATGTACCTTTATGTTCAACATCAGGAAGTTTTATATATCGCATGTAAAATAACATCCCGCCAAATTGCCGTCTCGTGCCTTAGAAAGTAAAAGTATCTAAACCACTAATATCTGTAGGCATCGAGGCGGTCTCGTTTCGCTCACTTCACGAAAGTCAAACAAAGTCAAGCCAAACCGAAGTAGGTACCTTACAAAGAGAAAAAAATAAACAAACTGAAGAAGCGACACGAATCACCGAAGTGTGACTAAAATTATCTAAGTGCCATAATTATAGGGTTTTGTTTTGCCAGGCAATAATATTTTTATATAAATACTGATGGTACAAGATTTATTACTAGCTTCCGACTTTGGTGCCCGATATAATTACATCTATTGTCTTGGCTTTATGTTTTGTTGCAGAAAACAAATTGTGGTTCCACCACCGCAGAAACACTACAAGATCGTTTTTATCAAGGCTCCATCGCCACCTGCCCCACGGACTCCAATCATTCCACAGATCCAACAGAACGAAGAAAAGACTTTGGTGTATGTGTTGGTGAAGAAGCCCGATGAAACACCCGACCTTGTTATCCCAACGCCAGCTCCAACTCAGCCCAGTAAACCAGAGGTCTACTTCATCCGTTACAAGACTCAGGTAAGATTCTTCTTCTCGTTTTTTTGTGGGTTAAGGTAACTGTAGTGAGAAAATTTTATTTATTTTTTCAGAAGGAAGAAACTGGTCCATATCCAAATAGTATATCTCCACCACCATCTGGTGAATATGGAGCCCCACAACCACCACAGCCTCCGCTGCCACCAACTCCAAATACAGGCTATGGAGCACCTCATTGATGAGTGTATGATCGAATTACGGGTGGATTCGAAAATTGCGGTTTTTTGTTGTTTCTTTGTTTGTTCTAATTTTCTTTGTAATTATTTTTTTCTATTTCTTTTACTTAATAATAAGAACCCTGTCAAATGAAGACAAATCCCTTTTTTTAATTTGTGGTTTTTTTTTTTTTTGGGCTTACAGGGTGGTGCAAAAATAGTCAACCAATGAAAAGATGCTAAAATTTTTGCAAATGGCGACAAATGTCAATTCTACTTTGACATTTGTGAAGTTAGATACAAGCAAAAATTAATGCTGGATTTAAACGACTGAAAAATTGGCAGTATTATGCCAGTAAGCTGTCAAAAAACTGTCAGAAGAATGGAAAAATTCATTCTTTTGGTAGTTTACTGATTAAAAAAACTGCCAATTGTTCAGTCGTGTAAATCCAGCATAAGACAAAAGCAGAATCAAAGTTTTTCATTCATAAAAAAAGTAGGTACAGCCATAAAACATCGAGTGACAACTTTTGCGCCGGGTGACTATTTTTGCGCCACCCTGTTTTTTTTGAAGAAGTCATCGTTAGATTTAAGGGGTTGGAAAATGCTCATTGCATCATTTCTTTCGGATGGACGAAATTAAATCTGCTTGGTGAAATAGCTCCGAGTTATGCCAGGATTTAAAGTGACTGATATCAATCAGGGGCCAAATTACCGCATTAGAGACTGATCGAGTGAGTGCCATCAGTGATCGAATGAACGAGTAAAACCTATGGGGTGGGGATGATGGTTCCATAACGTGAGCGGTAATGCCAAACTCACATGATTCAGTCACGTATTACTCGATAACTGATGCGATAATTCGGCCCCAGGTTTCAGCTTTTAGAGGAGTTAAATTAAGTTTAACTCTGAAGCTGAAAAATTGCGCCCAAGTATTATTAAATCTCCTTCCAACTTTAAATTAAATATACACAAATACAAATTTTTATTTGTATTAAGTCATTACCCGTTTTTTGGTGAAAATTATAGGCAGCGCAGTAATGAATTATGAATAAAACGCTCATAGTCACTTTTATATTTACTTTTGTTTTGCAACTTCAATGTTGGAATCGTGTCATCGGATTGATTCTTCTTTTCAAAACAAGGCCAGTAATTCCGAAACCAATCGTGTTTAATGTAGACTATCAAGTAATAAACTGTCAAATTTCATTTAAGGATGGCTAAGATGAAAAATTCGAAAATTTTAGCATTTTATTTTCTGCTCTGGAAAAATGCATTTTCAGGCCAATCGGATGACATTTGGAAGGAAATATTCTCGATACGATCAAATAATATAATTTGTCCCCTATCTGTCAAACCATCAACTGTCAAATTTCATTAAAGGATGGCTACGCTGTCAATTTATTAACAATCCGAATTTTTGAGATTTCTTTTTTGTTTCGGGAATATGCAATTTTAGAATTTTCTGGTGTTTTTTGTAACGAAAAATATTCTACATACGTCAAAATACAGTTTGTTCCCTATCAGTTGACTAATAAACTGTCAAATTTCATTGAAAGATGCCTACCTCAAAAAATCCAAAAATTTTAAGATTGAATTTTTTGAAAAGGGCAATTTTAGACCTCTCTGGTGTCTTTCGTAATGAAATATTCGTCAAAATAAAGTTTGTCCTCTATCTGTCAAGCAATGTCAAGTTTCGTATAAAATTCAATTTTTATTTCGAAATATTAATAATATGTATGTGTGAAAAAATGTTTATACAGCCGACTTTTTTCACCCAGGATGCATTTTAGAACACATACCGTTGTTAACCAAAAAATCTATGGCTACCATTCATTCGCAAAGAATATTTTTCTGCAACCGAATTAAGCGCCATCTAAACATCTCAACATTTCAACAATTTATATCCACTCTATGTTCACTCTGATTACTGACCAAAATAATATTCTCTCTAAATTTTGTTGTTGTTTGTGTGTAAAAATCTGCTGAGCTGCCAATTCACTCTTTCAAAAAACACGACTATTATTAAATGTCATCATTATTACTAACAGTTGTTCCAACGAGGAAGCAAAATTCAGCTTCGAATCTCCGTCTAGACCCAGTATGTCATGTCATTATTAATTTATTTAATGAGTATCATATCTCCCCATCATCTTACAATACCTTACATCCTAGACTGTCTTACTAACTTTGATCTAGAAAGGCAAAACTGATGTTAACTTTAATCACCATCTCAAATTATTAAAAAAAAAATATGTTATGCATTAAGTAAGAGTTCTTGTGAGCTCTTGCATGTTAATCATATCATTAACTATATTTATATACCTTTTGGATTAAATTACATAGTAATTTACTTTTATGGGATAAAATTCCCCAAAAGACTATTATGTATACATAAATATCTTCCCATCAGGAAAACAATCTTTTTTAGCATTGTTGTATGCAAAATTATAAACAAAACTAACTATGGGAGCACACATCGTATTTCAACACGTGATCAAATTATCACATTGCCATCTGCAACCAGCAAAAAAAAAAAAAAAAAAAAAAAAAACAAGAGTAGTCAAGCGAAGTGAATAAACTAATTATTTTACATGGATGTGAACAAGGTAACAAAATGTTAAGGGTTTTTTTTTTTTTTTCTTTGTGCAATTCATAAATAACTCACTTTAGCTTTATTTCATTACAACAGAGCGGTAGCATGCTTTTGCATGAATTAATGGTGCCATTAAAAATGTATTACACATTTGGGTTTGGGTTTGTCTTATACGGCAAATGGCTTCTAGTTGAAGCTTCTAATTCCGGGAAATTTGTTTCAAGAAAACGCAATTAAGTATGCTTTTTTATTTAAATAGCATGACATTATATTTCCTTCCCATGTAACGGTTTGTTATGCTTTGAAATGTATGTAAAGTTTTCATCCAGTTTTGACAGGATAGATCTACAAATACTGCAATCGCTGAAAGTAAGTAAGCATCATTCAGCAATTTGATATATAAAATGGCGCCCGGGTGGGATTTCAAAAATTCAACTTTTGTTATATTTCATCTGAAACAATTCAAATGTGTATTATTTCTTGATTTTATATATTAACTGGGCTAAGAAATTTGTTAATTGGTAATAGTAGAAAGGTAATTACTCTCCAAAATCGGCTCTTTTTACCAGTATAAGATAAAGAATTGAAGTTACAACTCCATTACAAGGCCGAGAAAGTCTCATGCTTGTGAAATTAGACACCTTCTATTTCCAACAAGGATCCGAAATCTTTGAAAAGCATTAATCTTAATTTAATTACATTTTATTCCAGAAAATTATTCAAAAAAACAAAATTAAGTATCTATGGCTTTTTTTTAATAGTATGGCATTATATTTCCTTTCCATACATAACGGTTTGTTATGCTTTCAAATGTAGATATGTGTACTTTTCAACCAGTTTTGACATAGTAAATCTACAAAAACTGCAATCGCTGGAAGTAAGTAAGTAACATTAAGCTGTTTGATCTGTAAAATGGCGCCCGGGTGAGATCTAAAAAATTGAATATGAATTGAATTGATGTGGAAAATAAAATGTGTATTATTTCTTGATTTTTATAGGAAATTTTTCGATTTGTAGAAGTAGAAAGGTGGGCTCTTAAAAATTGGTCTTTTACCATCAGTGTGTGATAAAGAATTCAACTTAAAACTCCATTACAAGGCCGACAAAGTCGCTTGCATGTGACATATTAGACGCCTTCTATTTTCAACAAGCATCCGATATCTTTCAACAATATAATTATTTTTAATTTAATTACATTTCTTTTTGATCTTTTATCGAAAAGAACAAAGAAAATATCCATTAGCCCCCTCTCCGCCTCCCCCTCCCCTTCTCTATCCTGACAACCTCTCTCTTGCTAGGTAATTCAAATTCTCCCATGTGAAATGTATAACGAACTCATATACACGCTCGCAATTCGAATATTTTCTCAATGAAATTATAATAGCGAAAGATTTCCGGATTTTTTTTTCTTTGCTGAAATATGCATACTCAGACTTATAACAGGACAACATCATATATAACAGATAGGCGGATGGGTTGCTTTCGTTCATCACACAGTCACTCACAGGATATCCGACGAACGTTTGTGCGTTTATAATTCATGTGTCTGTCTTATGGCGCTATGCTGTCTGAAGGACTCAGCAAGTGAAAATATGACTTTGAGGAATCATATTATATTGAAGAACGAGTATAGCTTTTGTGTTTGAGTGTACCTTTGGATATGTGGATTGCTTTTATCGTTTTCCCCCCACAAAGAAGTCATAAATCATTGGTTAAAAAAAAAATGTTTAAGAAATCCTTGCTTGCTGATGCTTTACTGACATATTCCCGCGTTGACAGCCATTATAATCTCTTTCATTGGGTTAATAGTAGGTAAATGGTTTTGAATGTCTTTTTCCTTGAGATTTTCGATTCACTAAGAACGAAGTCAAGGCTTATGTGGGTTAGCAGAGTAGGATTGTGTGATGATTTCCATGAATTGAAAAAAGTTCTATTTTTAGATTCAAAAGAGCTTTTAATATTTTTTTTTTTTACCAAAGTTAATATTAAATTCTTAAATAGTGTCAAAAGGAATTTCAACCAAAAAAAAGTAAGACAAATTTAAAGAACGACTAACGACAAAAATCATTTCTTGATGAAAATTAACGAAATTTGGTACACTTTCGTCCAGTTTCTTAATGCGACATTAAAGTTTAGCCCGAGTTAACTTATCAAGTTTGGTTAGTTAACTCGGGATTAACTAAACAGATGCTTTTGATTTTTTATCCACCGGCTTTGTTAAGTGGTTCCTTATGAATTATCCACACAATATTGCTTCCTTAGTTAACTATGGGTTAATTTTCTTCTAGAGTTGACTAACTCTGGTTTAATTCCCCTCGAAAAAACTGGGTTAAAGTGATTTCAGGACGCTGAATTCAGTGATACTACCCATTTCTCGAAATGGGACCTTCTTAATAGGTCAGGATATGGTTCGAAATTTCAAAATTGCACTGTTAAAGGAATTAAGTCAAATTTATGTTTTAAATGTCAAAATTTATACCAAATTTTGAAAGAAATCTAAGTCCAACATTTTGAGCAACGTCTTAACGGGATTCAAACAAACAAATTTTAAAAATGCGTTATCAAAGGAATTTAGTCAAATTCATGTTTATTGAAATGTCTTCAAATTTGTACCAAATTTAGAAATGCTAGTCCAACATTTTACTCAACGTCTCAAAGGGATTCAAAATAATGTTTGTGCTATTATAGCTTTGATATTCTTTTATTGAAATTTTTTTGCAGACGAAATTTGGCCTTTTTTCATCGAATATGTCAGAGTTTTAAGTCTAACCTTAGATTTCAATACTGCAACGAATAAATCACGATTCTTTTAAAAATATTATTTTAGGTTATTTTGAGTTTTAGGGTCGTTGACTTAAAACTTGGTTGGCAACTTTTAGCAGCTGATTCGATCCTCAGAATTCAGGCGCCCGTTGGCCTGACATTCTAATATAGTATTGAGTATAACCAGCTCCTGATGGTTCGGAAGTTGGTGTGGGGTAGCATAGAAGCTAAGAGCTCCCCGCTCTGTAATTGGTGGCACTTGGGAAAATATCTCCGTCAAATTTTAAGACTTTGGGTCTTTATTTTGATCCAAAGTCGTGGTATTATCTGCGAAGCTGTTGGCATCGCTTTATACCTATTATTTCCGTACTTTCATTCATCGTTCCCATTTCCACCCACTAAATCTGTATAGAATTCTTTTGTCTCGTAGATTTATATTTAAATGGCTAAAGAGACTTCTGTTTCGAGACCTTTGCTGGTTCATTTTCCCCATCAGCTCTCCTGCTCGCTTAAGGACAAATGATGGCTTCCAGACCTTCGCCAAGATCTAATACGTCTTCGTTATCGAACATGGATAATCGGAAATATTGAACGGGTTTTTTTTCAACTATTTGCTACAGGAGTTTTTTTTAGATTTAGTATTTTTTGATGGTGGAGCTTTGCTTGAATCTCCGCGGTTGCCAATTTGTTCGTTCTTCTTTTGATTTTCAGCATATCTTTTGCTCGCCGGTCTTGCCAGGGTCGTCCTGATTAAAAACACTAAACTTCAGTGGAAAGGGTCTTTAAAAGATTGTATTGTAAATAATCAATCTTGGTATTTTGGTTTTCGAGTTAACAGTCGGTTTTATCATGGATTAACTGTGGTAAAGGCGTTTCTGGTTTTCGGGTGATTTGATCGTCAGCATACAAAAAACTAGACCCACTACCTTGGTGGTGGAAATCAGGTTTTGCACTGCTAGATCACCAGATACTATATCCCTGGTAGCTTTGATAAACCAGCCTAAGCACTGGTAGATAACCCGGTTTAAAGGCAACTATTGTGTCAATTAAGATGTTTTAATCTTCAAACTTAAGAAAAAATATCCCTAACCAAGGGTGGGTAGAATTTCCAAAGAAAGAAATGCTCGGATAAAATAAATTTCCAAATCGACTAGAGTGAAACTGATTTAAAAATCAAGTCAACTATTGCAATTACCTATTGACTTCAGCATGACCAAATTCCAGAAAAAGCATTCTGGTTAAATTCTTATCTCTAACGAAAATGATCCACAAACCTTTAGAAGTCAAACTCATACTTTTAGAAAGTCTCATTAACTCCCATTAAGTGCTTCTTATCTTTCAAATTAAATAAAACAAAGTGTGCGTGAGATATAATCGAAACTTTTTATTCGTTTGAAAGGCTTATATCGATGCCATATTTTGTATGAAATATAAAATCGTTCAAATGTCCGCTGCATCCGAAATGTCCAGTTTTCCATGACTGTGGCGCATAAATCAGGTTGGATTTGACCAACGACTTTTTCGCATAGACCTGCGACTACGGAAAACTCTACAAGAAAAAGTCTTACGGGCTCAAATCGCTCGATCTCGGTGGCCAGTTCACATCATCTCCACGTGCAATGGCTCGTGTAGAATTTCCATTGTAGCATGAACTGTGTGGCACTTTGACAGATGTAGCTTCAACAATATGGCCGCTATGAACTGTCAAAGTTCGGAAGTTCCTATTGGAAGAACTTTTGTAAAGCGCTTCTGACTTGAAAATACCAACATGATTCTTACAAAGAAGCAAGGAGAGGTGATCTTAAAATTCCTTGGATTGAATGATGAACAAATCTTTGAGCTTGTATACATAAATAACCTATACATACGAACTTATTTTTTTTCCCAAAAAATGAGTTTGAAATTTGAAAATTTTAGAGGAGAAGAAGAGACAAGAAATTGAACTTAACCCAAGAAAAATTTACCTAAAAACATTACTTCAAAGAAATAAGAACTTTCCAACAAAACATCGATGTTTCCCTTTGGTTGGACCCTACGTGATTACGTAGGTATGAGCCCTCCGGTAGTTTAGTGTTAATTTATCAAAATTGTATAATTTTTTCAGATAACGAATTGACAAATTTGTATTCGATTTTACTTCGCACCTCAGAATTAAACTGAAACCCAAACTATACATCTGACGCTATATTCCAACAAAATTACATAAATCAGTCAATAACTTTTGCACTATGTGTGAGGTCTTCCTAAGACACTCTATCAACGAAAAAAAAAAATACATAACGAACTCATTTACATAGACATCAGACATCAACATATCTTTTTAGAAATAAATTCTTCTCAGAATAGAAGGACGGAGCTATAAGAAGAGTCTTTTTATTCATCACTCGAAGCACGTCTAGCACCTAACGCCCAGACGATATCCCAAACGAGTAACTTATTTATTCTCCTTGACTTTTGTTGTATACTTTATCGATTAAAGTGTTGAATTTTTAATTTTTAATGTCCCGCCTAACTTCATTAGAGGACATAACAATCGTTAGAGAAATTGATGGCTTCCCTGGGGCAGACCATAAATCTGCACTCTGATAGAGTCAATCTAAGAAAGAGTTTCACCAGCCAGCCATCAGCAGTAGAGGCAGACAGAAGCACATGCTACTATGTAACTTGTTTCTCGATTAAGACCTCTCTCAAGAAATTATTCTCGATTAATTAAAGCTGTCACGGCATTGAAGAATTTGTTTTCGAATAATCTTCTGCCATATACAGGGTGTTACTTGATAGAAAAAGTATTTTAAAATATTAACATGGTATTCTAGCCACCCCATCATTAAGGTCGTTAATGTCAGTCTGGTGAGCATATAACAAAAATTCTAGATTAAGACCACCCTGTGCAGCATTGTGGTGTTCTTAACCTTGGCAACTACTATCTGGACGCGCAGCAGTTTTAATTTATTGATGCGAATATTGCGTGTTGACTGTTTTTTTTTTTTTTGTTCCTATGGCTGGAATTTGAAGTTTCTGGTAGTTAATGTCGAGATGACATGATATGGGTGATGGATATGACAGAAATCCGCAGACAAGGAGTTGAACACTAAATTCATAATTTATTACGGATGCGGGCAAGTAGCTAGGTACACTGTATAACTGTTACATGTCATTGCGGGAACTATAACTTAAAACTTGCTTCTAAAGGGATGCTAATTGAGCAATTCAATCCTTCAACAAGTTTATCTTTTGTCTGTGGATTGCTGATCCCGATCCCAATCGAAAGGGATACGGGTTATTCACAAATGTATAATTTCAATTAGAGTTTCGAGAAAGAGGGTTCTAATATTATTTCTTTTTTTTTTTAACCATCAAGCATATGTATCAAACATTTCGTTTGATATATACACTTGTAATTGTTGCCAAGTACAAATTGGCTATGAAACCGTCCCGCATGTGAGTGAAGTGTCTTTTATTTGCTTTCCCATCGTTTACAAATTACGAGATGCTTTAGTACATCATTTTTGATGTTTGTTATGTTTATTCACAACATCTGATGGTGTAAGAATTAAGATGAGGAGGTAAATGAGATGACAAAATTAATATTTGTTTTTACAATAATTCATGATATTCAGAATTATGTAGTGCGATATTTAAGTGAAAGATCTTTTGATCACAGAAAAATACTGGAAAGGAGATTTTTCGGTGTTGCTAGTCTTCAGAAGTGTGATTTTCAAAGTTGGGATTTATGCAAACAAAATTCCAAAAATCAAAAGATGGATTTTTTTTGTTAAATGAGCTTGTAAAATTTCTTAAAAAAAAAATTGGTATGTCAATTTTAACCTAATTTCAAAAACACTTTCATTAAAACCTTTTCAAATATTGATTTTTTAAAGAAATAAGAAGTAGGATTTTTTTAAATCCAAATAATATTTTTTTACCACATTTCTCCCTAAAAATAATTTCTGTATACAATTTTGAATCCCAATTGGTTAAATCCTTAAATGGAAAGCCGATGATAAAAAACGTATGTAAGTCTACTTAGAGAAAAACGGCCGATAAGAACTTATGATGAATTGTGAAGTTTTTCTATATTTGTAGGGTGAAATGGGGTAACATGAAAAAGACGTATTCGATTGAAAAAACTCTACCTGCTTTTAAAAGACTATTTTTAATAAATTTCTGTAAGGATATTCTTTTTCAAAATTTATTTTTCTTAGGGTGAAATGAGATAAAAATGAAAAAATGTCTGATTAAGGAAATTCTTTTCTTAGGAAATGGCTTTATGAACATTTCTCTGAGTGTTTGAAAGGTAATTTTTAGTAGATAACTTTAGGGTTATTTTTGTTTCAAAAATTTGGTATTTATATGGTGAAATGGGGTAAAAACGTATGTTTATATCAAAAGTTTTTTCTAAGGGATAGCTTTAGGAAATTTCTTCAAAAATTTGTAATTTAAAGGTTGCAGGAGAGTAAAAACAAAAAGGGATATCCGATTTTAAAAAATCTGTTTGTGTTTGAAAGGTTATTTTTTTGAAAAATTGATATTTATAGATTGAAATGGGATAAATATGAAAAAGTGGTTTTCGATTACAAAAATTCTTTCAGTGTTGGGAAAGTATAATAAAGGTTATGGACTTATAACTAGACCAAATTTTTGAGAATTTAGTCATTCATAAATTAAGTGTGTTAAAACCTTGAAAGTAGTATTCGATTACAATTTACTTACTTATATTTCCTTTTGTAATTTGTATGCCAATCTAATGCTTGTCTTCCCGTGCAAAGTCTGGCAGGCCAGCTAGTTTCACATAAAACAGTATTTGTTGTCTTAAAATAACTAACATGGTATCTCATATAATAAAATCTAAATGGCTTAAAAATAACTAACATGTTACTTCATAACTGTGCCCCCAGTGCTCACCACACAACCTAAGGAACAAAGCGGTCGGGACTCTCAGAGAAGAACCTTGTCCAGTTCCCGTGAAGACTTGAAGAGAAGCCCAAAGAAACCAAACTTTCGGGAATCTATGTTTAGAAACCCTTGTCCCTAGCACACAACCTTAGGAACAAAATCGGGTGGAACTCTTAGATGAGAACCTTGTTCAGAGAGCTTCTTGCAAAGAAGGAGGAGTAAAAAGGAATCAAACGGTCGGGAATCTTTGTAGAGACCATTGTCCCTGGATCCTAGGACTCAAACTAAAGAACAAAGTGGGTGGAACTCTCGAGAACCTTGTCCAATGACACCGTCCGTCACTTCCAATGAACAACTTGATGAGGAGCTTAGAGGAACTAAACGGTCGGGGATTCTTAAAGACAACCCTTCCCAAGTAACATTTTCCTCTCATAAGATGCTCCGAAAGCCTTATTAGACTTATTTTAGGGAGCTAAATGCACTCCTAAGGAGTTTTTCTAGATTCTTATAAGATTGTGTAAAAGCCTTTAATGGCCCAGTTATGGGAGCCTCTTGATCCTATAGCAAGAGTTTTATTCTTCTCTCTGAACTCATCTTATGAGAGTGCGTCTCTTCCTACAGAAGTTGTTAAAAAGAGAACGAGTGTGTGTAAAATTAAAAAAAAAAAACATGTATCTTTCGCATTTTTTTATTTCTCTTAGAAGTTAGGTGAATAGTTTTTATGTGTGTTCGTGATTCTCTCATGTCAAAAAATAATGTGTTTTTTGGTGCAAGTATTTATCTCACAAGTTAATTGACATATTACTATATTTATGAAAATCATGGCATATGTAGGCTAAATTCTTGTTGCAATTAAAATTGCATCTACTAATTTGCACATTTTGCTTCGAAAAATAACAACGCGCTTCTAAAATCATGCATGTTTAAAATATTTTGTTTTTAATTAAATATAATAAGAAAAAGGGTTACCATTAATATTTTTTTGAATAAAAAATCACTAAGCCTGTTTTTATACAATTCACAATTCATATCATATTTGTTTCCAATTATTGTCATTATCGTCATTTTATGACAAAAATTGAATCTAAAGTGGCAGTAAATATGACGCGTCGCTTTTTCATTATCTTCTGAAATCTTCCAATATTTTTGTGGTTAAAAACTGACAAAAAAAAAAACAGATTTTTAATGCCATTTTACTTGTATGACAATCTGCTGCCACATGTTTTTAAATAATGATATAACACAAAAAGTCAACAACTAATAGCGACAACAAAAAAGTTAAAACAAAATGAAACTTTTTACAAATTTTGGTCAAAATGGAAAACCAAATAATATAATTATTTATTTAGAATATATTTTTTTGAGCTACGGTTACCCTCAAAATATAATGAAAACATTTTGTTCATATTGCAACATGCTGCTGTTGATTGATACTTTAACTCTTGTATAAACATCTCTATGAGATCATTGGATGATGATGAAAAGGAAAGCCACACCGATAAATGTGTTTCGTTTGAAAGTTAAACGTCAAATTGTGGTCCCATAAGAACGTTTGAGCTCCCGTAAGAAGTGTCGCTCTCAGTAAATTAAAGGGTTTTCCAATAAGAGGTGTTATTTTGATATTCAAAGAAAAATGGCATTTTTTGAGATAAATGATCGGATGTTTATTTCATTATAAAGAGGAAGGTATGCCGTTAATAATGGAACACAACATCAGCCAAATTGCCACCACGACCACGCTTACAGGACCATATCCTTTTCATGAAATTTTCCATAACCAAATCGCAAAGTGGCTGCCCTATGTCCTCGATAGCCTCACGAATTCCATCTTTGGGGTCTTGAATCGACGCTGAGCTGTTGGCGTAGACCTTATCTTTCACGTGGCCCCAAAGGAAGAAGTCGCAAGGTGTTAAATAACAAGATATCGGTGGCCAATTGTGATCACCTCTTCGAGAGATAACACGGTCCGGAAACTTTTCCCGTAAAAGATCGATGGTTTCATTGCTTGTGTGGCACGTAGCGCCGTCTTGTTGAAGGTAAACGTTGTCCAGATCAATACCATCCAATTCCGGCCATAACAAATCATTAAGCATCTCTCGATAGCGCAATCCATTGACCGTAACTGTTGCTCCAGCCTCATTTTCGAAAAAGTAAGGTCCAATGACCCCGCCGGACCATAAACCGCACCAAACAGTCACGCGTTGAGGATGGAGAGCGAGAGGCTTTTCAACAATAACTCTTGGGTTTTCCGAGCCCCAGATGCGACAGTTTTGCTTGTTGACGTAGCCTCCGAGGTGGAAATGGGCCTCATAAGTCAAGATGATTTTTCGATGAAATTCCGGATCATTTTCATGCATTTCAAGGACCCAATCAGCAAATACACGACGTTGTTGATGATCAGCCGGCTTGAGTTCTTGTGTTAACTGAACTTTATAAGCCTTAAGACCCAAGTCTTTATGCAAAATACGGTGTAATGACGTTTGTGGAATGACTAATTCCAAAGAACGACGAGGAATGGACAAACCTGGGTTTTCTTCAACACTTTGGGCTACAACAGCAATATTCTCAGTTGTTCTTGAGCGACGTGCACGGGTTTTATTCTTCACATCACTAACTTGTCCCAACAGCTCGAATTTGTCCACCAATTTCTGTATTGCGGTCCGACAAGGTGCTTCACGACGACCCAAAAATGTTTTAGTTTTACGAACGGTGTCTGCCAAATTTTCACCATTTTTATAGTGAATTTTAATAATTTCAATGCGTTGTTGAAGCGTGTATTGTTCCACTTTTATTAATGGCGTAGTTTCTACTTGTCAAATGTCAAAAAATGACAGCTTCAAAATTGACAGCTACCGAAATAGCGGGCTATTCAAAATAACACCTCTTATTGGAAAACCCTTTATAAAGTTTCTCTGAGAGACAGTACTTCTTATGGGAACTAAAATGCTCTTATGAGACTTAAATTTGACATTAAACTTTTCCAGGTTAGCAGTGCTCAAATCGATGGGGTCTTTTTCTCTCTCTGAAAAACACAAAAGGAAGATAAATACACTAAGGTCAGCTTTCAATTATTCCGTAGGCAATGCCTTAAATTACTGGAATTTTTGGTGAGTTTTCTTAGAAAATCTCGTCAAACTTTTTTCATTTTATATCGAGGGCAACTGAAATTTTATTTTATTGTTATTGTTTGCACCATAAGTGTTTATAGCGAAGCGGAACCAATCTATTCAACATTGTCGTTGTTGAGTACCTATACCTATACCTAACCTATACACATTTAATCAAAACATAAAATCCATCGATTCCCCCCAAACTTTAATCTCGATGTTCCTACCTATTTTATTGCACAACAGTCCGAAACAACAAAATGAAACAATCCCAGATGCTGGAAACTATTTTCATTAACTCACTTTTCCGCAACCATTTTATTGCAATCACAAAATGTATACCCTCAACATTATTTGTAGAGCAATTAACAACTAACAGATGTTGTTATCCTTTCGATCCTCTCCAATATAGATTTTCCTCCTTCAACAGAGCGAGGACACACTCAAACGTTTAGATATAGTTATGGGTATATAGGTATAAAGAAGGTGCATAATCCTTTTTGCAGTGATAATCCTTTTTAAATCAAAAACATTTTCCGGAAACTCAATACCCCTTGTGCTAACAAATCGTTTATCAAATTGATACCCATTACTCAGATTCACTTGATGGAATAAGGATGAAATTTTCCACAAGGAATAAGAACGAATAGGACTCATATATTCTCCTAAGGTATACTATAACTACCAAGTACAATATGACGTATCCTTACGAGTTTCATGGCAGTCCTTATGAGTCCTTATAGGGTTGAAATTGATGAAAATTGAATTTTTACAGATTCACGAAGTCTCATTAAAAGATACAATAGAAAGCTACAAACGAGCAAGAGGTTGGGTTTGTAACTATAAAGATGAATGCGGACATTTCCTTGTAGCACATTGGTATATGATGAGTTTAAATTGTGAATGAGTGAGTGAGTGGAATGAAGTTCAGAATTTTTTTCCAATCAATAAAACGAACAATGGACAATGGGCTCTAACAAAACTCACGATAATTTAGATTTTGATTGGAAAAGAGGCGATCGTCCTTTGAAACTCTGCACTCTGGAGTATCAAATTTATAGATTTTTTTCATTTAGATTTTGAATAAAGATGGAACGATGATTTTGCAGTAGGTACATAATCCATGTGAATGTAGTTTGATGGATTTAAACATCATCATACACTCTAAATGCGATGTATTTGGATGTTGGATGTCAAAGGACTTAAATTTAAAATGTATACCTGTACGTGGGTGAATTCTGCATTCGTGAATTGTGTAGTTACAAGTACATTGTACACATACATGCATTATGCAAATTCCATCCTCTCCGTCATCAGAGTGCCATCGCTGGAACAACATCGTTGTCGTTGTCGTCATCGACAACAACAACGACACATTCCGCTGTGGTAGCTCGGCGGGTGTCACATGTCACCTGTATGTGGGGTAGGAAGTGAAAGCAACGCACACACATTAAATCATATGGTTTGAGGAGCGAACACGAAACGTGTCATTCGCCTTTAAGCCCCAGGATACCTATACCCTAGATCCTTATGGTTCCTTTTTTTTGTTGGCTTCCATTCCAAAGTCTGCTAGCATTTCATATGTTTTACAGAAGAACGAACAGGGACGTATTTGATAAAGAAAACACCACTTTGATACAATTCTAAAAGGTGTTTTTTAGACGTGTGGTTTTCAAGAAGAAATAAAACGCATATATGTAATTTAATGTTATGGCCAAGAATTTAGCTTTATTATAAAGATAAGGGTTTGCCATTATGTTTTAAAAATGATTTAACGCCAGTGGCCGCCGCGGCTGGCTCGAATAAATTTCAGCCGAGAGGCACAATTTTCGACGACTTTTTGCAGCGTTAGGGGCCGTATGTCAGCAATAACGCGCCGAATATTCTCTTCCAAGGCGTCAATCGTCTTACCTGCATAGACAAGCGACTTTACATAACTCCACAAAAAATAGTCCAGCGGTGTGAAATCGCACGATCTTGGAGACCACGCCATAGACCCACGACGCGAGATAATGCGCTCAACAAAAGTTTCCTTCAATAAATTAATTGCTTCGTTGGCGGTATGGCATGTATGTATGTCTTGTTGGAACCAAAGGTTCCAACATCCTTCAACTCAGACACGACAAAGTCATTAATCATGGCTCTATATAGCGTTCCCCATTGAAGAAATATGGACCAATGATTCCCTCTGCCCATAGAGCACACCAAACAGTGACTTTTTGAGGATTTAACGGCATCTTAACGATGGCTGGTAGATTATGATCTCTCCAAATATGACAATTTTGCTTACTTACGTACCCATTCAACTAAAAATTAGCTTCATCGAATATTGGACGCAGCGTGCAATGCGTCGCACGAACCGAACCATTATTTTGGTAATTAATTTGCACGATTTGCAAACGTTGTTCAGGAGTAAGTCTATTTATTATGAAATGACAAACCAAACTGAGCATAAATCAAGTGACAGCTGTCAAAAAGACCAACTCCGAAAAAAGTATTCCCAGATTGAAAACCACACGTTCAAAAAAAACACCCTTTATAAATTTAAAAATTCAAACTGATGATGATATCGAAAATCACTCGATTCTGCAGGATCACCAAGAGTTCTAAGTCCAAAGCAGCACAAAAAATTTCTCAACTCTACTAAGGATCCCTTAAAATATTCTTAGAATACTTTCCACAAAATGCGTGACTATCAACACAAATACTCAAGGACCTATACCTTACTTTTACAACCCTTAAACTCCATCTGTCCAAATCCACTCCTGAACAGAGTTCATCGAATCAAGTGTTTATGTTAGAAGCAGCAGCTATAGCAGAAAGAGATGCAACAGCGAAGTGAAATCTCCTTTGAGGAAAAGGTTAACACTTTGCACTAACTTACGTGCCAAGCACACACACACACCTTCCTTTGGATCCCAGAGTTCCAGTCCCTGTGGTGTCACACCTTGTATACTATATAGGACGATTTTTCTATGCATAGCAGTGGGAAAACTTACTTAACCACTCAATGGGGCTTGGTAGATGAAATGTGTGCATTGAAATTATGTAAAATGAAAGGTGTTCCATTCTTAGGTATCGTGGTCGTCCTCAAAACCAAGTGTCCTATTGGTAGTTTCATTTTCTACAGACTCTCCTCATAAATTTTACAACACTCAAAACCATGTCTATCAGGATGGAAAATATTTTCAATGCAGAATGGCTTTACTTTCGCTGAGGTGAAGGATGGAAATGTTTGATGAAAATTTAACGCTGTGAATGATACAGACCACAAAGGATATACCTAACACTGGAGTCCACATTACTGCAGCCCAGAGACTTTCCATCTGATAAAGAGCGAGCCTCATTGCTACTGACAGACCCTCAAACACACACAGATACTCTGAGGACTAATATCAAAACAATTTTGTCAGTAAAAGTTATGCCAATTTGCAAGCTTGATGTGCTCATTCCACAAATGTCTGGAATCAAGGAACGTCTTTTTCATTTTTCCATTCACTTGGATTTCATCCAAATTGGGTCGTCTAAACTATGTACTGTACACATGTACCAGTCGAGCATGTTCCTATGTATGAATGTAATCTCTGGCTCGTGAATCGGGATCCACTTAACTTTGAATGCTTGCTTCTGTTTGTGTAATTCCTTTGATCTTATTTCATTGTTTATTTCTTCCGTTTGCCAGCTTCATATTACAATCGAGCATTATAAAAGGAAAGGAACAGAAAGCGAAGCGACTCGAGTTAGATGTGAATCATAAATTAATAAACACCGATGACAGTTTAATTGCGATTCCCGGATACTGGTTGCATCTATTATAATTATATTGCCACCCCGCTTTGGCGTAGATGATACTCTTCGTTGATTCCACTTTGATTATTGTGGTGCACGAACGTAGGTTTTTTTGTTTGCTCTGCTGTTGTTGTTGTTGTTGTCTTTGAGTTTGCAGTTCTTCGCGAGCATTATATTTACAATCTTTTATGAGTTTGTTGTGTGCTACTGCATAATATGCAGAAATACTGCGAAATCATACTCTCCGCAGAAACAAAAGGTTTTACTGCTGGGTGCGTTAGCGTTAGGGATATTGTTATGAGTAATCTTGAGTAAGTATTGTGAGAAAGAATGGATGCAGTGATTGTTGTAGCAATTAAAAACGTTGTTTTAGAAAAAAAAAAAAAAATGCTTCCTAGAAGGTGTAAAACATCCTTAATTGGTGGGTGGAAACGAATTTTTCAACTGAAAGTTAGGCTCTTAGTGTGTTTTCATTTATAAATTTTCTTTTGTCATCTCCTCAAGAACAGATGACAATTTCGACAAGTTTTTTCTAAAAATCATGGCATGAGAAGAGGAGTCCAAACATTTGTTCACATTTCTGAAAATCATATTTTCAATTCAAGGATTTCTGATTTTAATTGCGATATTCAAGAGTTGAACATAAATCTCAATATGGACCCTACCATAATAACCAATTGTTAGACATGCGTTAAATAAACGCCACGTTAAACTTTAACGACGAGTTAATTATTGTGTGTTTCAGCTGACTATTTAATTGATTATTGGTATGGTTTATTGTTTAATATCCACTTAAATATTTAAGTCATATTTAAATTTGGTTATTGGTAGGTATGTATATGTATTCTAAGTTCTAAATATTTAAAATATAAAATTTCGGAAACAATACAAGGCGTAGATGATTATAATTTTAAAATAAAAACAAAGAATGATAAAAAAATATCTAAAAGATTGCATGAAATGATTACATCTTGAAAACATAATAAAAATAAGGGACTTTCTGAAATGGAGAAAATAAATCTCAAGTTGTTCTGAAAAAAATTCTAAATATGTCATGTTCAAAGTATTCATTGTGTATTTAAGAGTCTTAGAAGTTTTTATAGAAATGTCGGTGCATTCTTTGCAAAGAAGTTATTCTGTTTGCGAACTGTAAGAAAAATAAATAAATTAGTTGCCAGACATATCGTGGAGATAACCTGGGTTTGGTGACTTACAACTCTCAACCATTCTTGAGTTTTCTTTTAATTTTCTGCCGAATCCAAATATGGCTATAGGATGAGCGAGAGGTATCTATTTTTTATTCTTAGATGATTTGTAATTTTCACGCAAGTATCCCTTAAAAAAATATTTTAGTTAGTTCCATATGAGGGTCTGTCTGTCTGTCTGTCTGTTCGATTGGTCATTTTTCTTTGTACACTTGCAGTCGTATTTAATCCCATTCCAAAGTATGTCTAACTTAATACAGCCGACCAGCTTCAAAATATTATTTATAAATATTTTCTATCGATTGTCTAACTTGGACACTGCAATTATAGTTGTCCAAACCTATTCTAAAGTGGGTAAGTTCAATGTACAAAGCAAGTCATGTTTCTAGTTACGAATTGAAAAGCTATCTTGAAATTAATGAAATTTTCGTTGAGTGTATCGCAAAGTTCACAATATTGACAGATTACAGGGATGTCTTCGAATATATTAGGACATATTCCAACAACTTTTGGAATGCGATTATAAATAAGGAGATGTCCAACTATTTCGACACTATCCAGCTGGGCAACTGTCCAAGAGTGTTCTGAGGAAATCTTATAAATACGACTGTTGGTATACCTAACGTTTTTTTGGAAATTCCCCGGGGAATTAAAAAAAAATGTTATGATCATACTTGCCACACAAAATTTTTTCGCCAAAGAGGAATTTTTTTTTTCTAAAAATTTGCTCCACAAATTAAAAAAAAATAGTTAAAATTAATTGGTATAGGCTGTATACTAAACAAAAATAGTTCCGAAAATGGATATTAATGACATCTACCTAAGTATACCATTTGTTTTATTTTTGCTTTTCTCGCAAACGGTTCAACTGAATTTAATCGAGTTTTTTTATGAAGAAGGATTAATAAATTTTAAATACTATTGCGTGCCAAAATTTTCAAAAAAATATTTAAACATTTTTAAGAAAAGTTTTAATTTTTTTGAAAACTCAATATTTTGAAAACGACTAGGTTGATTTTTATTTAACTTGACAAAATGTGGTTTTTTTAATATAGGTAATCTAAAATATTTCAAATAAAATTTTTTCTTAAAACCGAAAACACGGGACCTCCCATACAAATGTTTGAAACCGCTAAGGAAAATCTTATTTTACTCATAAAACGACTCCTACGATTTTGATACAAAATTTTCTATTTTTTTCGACTATCTTATTATCCAGTTAATCGATTAAAATAAAGTTTTTTTATACGTACAGAAACTTGTAAAAGTGTAAAACATCTTGCATATCAAAATTTTTAAAAAAGTTATTTTTGGGTTTAAAAAAAAAACTCAAAATTATTGTTTTGAAAATTCGATATTTCAAAAATTGGATGAATGATTTTTTTTTAATTCAATTTTTAGCTCCACATTAATAAATACTTAAAATTGGCTTATAAAATTTTGTTTCTTAAAAATATCTAAAAAATTTCAAACATATACAAAAAATAATTACATATTTTAAAAACTGCTCCTATTTTTTTAATTTTTTTTTCTCATAAATAAGGATTTATTAATCAGATGGTGTATACCGCGTTGTGTTCAAAACAGTTTCAGCAGTATTTTAATAAATTTATTTCTAATTTTGTCAATTTAAAACAATTTTCCAGTTTTAAGAATATAATTTCCATACATGCATATGTGCAACTCTGTGCTATATTAGTAATTTTTGTATGTAACTATATGTTTTTGGCAGTTGGATCGAATATAAGCTCCCATAACTAATTTATTTCAGAATTTAGAACCATAGTGTGATCTCACATAAGAGCTAAAGTTCGTTCGACCCAGTCATGCATTTTATTTTAAATGTTGGAGGCTTCGAACAAAATTCTCAAAATCATTTCTGTGGCAGCTAGAAGGTTGTAAAACTAGAATTTTCTCTAAAACACACCGTTTTTAACACACATATTTGCAAAAAAAAAAAAAAAAACAGTTTCAAAACCTTTGGCCCCTTGTAAATGACTTAGCGGCCATCGGATCGGTGAGGAGCTCTATATGGTAAATGCAAAATTTTAGCCTTTAACTAATTTGGAATTGTTTCGTCTATTCTTACTGTATCTACTAATTGTTGAGGGTGCAAAATGTCCCAAATAAATTTATAACCATTAAACGTAGATACAATCACTACAATATGACAAAAACAGTAGAAATAAGTATCAGACTATTTGTTTATGCGTTGCACACTTCTGGTATAGATTTGAAACACTTTTTGCATTCTAAGACGTTTTAAAAGTTGTTGTTTCTATCTTTCTGTATATAAAAGAATGAGTTTCGAGACTAGGGCATTAAATTAAAAATTAAACATAGCTATAGACAAATATTACGAGCTTTTTTTATAATTTCGCCAAAACATTATGTAAGCTGATGAAGGAAAAATTAATACAATTCCAACTTCTTTTTTTCCTTGCTTCTCTTCATATTCATCCGTATTATTTGCCAACTTTTTTAATCATGCGTTTTAAAAGACCAGGAACATAACAGTTTTGTTTATAATGGGTGATTTTTTAAGAGGTTTAGAACTTTTTTTAAAAAAATAACACAAAAAATTCGAAAAAATGAATGAAATATTTATTTGAATCGATAGTTTGAACCTTGCAATTTAATGTTTAAAGATAATTTCATGCAAATGTTGACCGCGGCTGCGTCTCAGGTAGCCCATCCGCTGAGTCCAATTTTGGCATACTCTTTCACACATATCGGCCGGTATCTCACGAATGAATGCATGGATGTTGGCTTCCAGTGCGTCAATCGAAGCGGGCTTGTCCCTATAGACATCAGCCTTGACATACCCCCACAAAAAATAATCTAATGGTGTCAAATCGCACGATCTAGGCGGCCAATTGACCGGCCCGAAACGTGAAATTAACTGTTCACCAAACTCGCCTCGCAATTGCGCCATTGTTTCGCGTGCTGTGTGGCATGTGCCACCGTCTTGTTGAATCCACATATCATGCAAGCCAAGAACTTCCATTTCGGGCAAAAAAAAGTTTGTTATCATCGCTCGGTAGCGATTCGCATCATCTTTGAAGAAATATGGCCCAATAATGCCGCCGGCCCAAACCGCACCAAACAGTGGCTTTTTCGGGATGCATTGGTAGCTGTTGCAATGCTTCTGGCTGATCTTCACTCCAAATGCGGCAATTTTGCTTATTTACGTACCCATTCAACCAAAAATGAGCCTCATCGCTGAACACAAGCAGCGCGCGATGAACATTTCGAACCGAGCACGAATTTTGATAGTAAAATTCAATAATTTGCAAGCGTTGTTCATTTGTAAGACGATCCATGGTTAAATTGCAAACCAAACTGAAGCTGTTTGACAGTGACACAAGGTACTAAACACAAGTCAGCTGTCAAAACCAGTGTTGCCAAAACCAAACCAGCCAAAAAATCACCCGTTATAAGAATGACTTTTCTGCGCTGCTTCCAGCCTCTTAAAAATGTCTTGCGTTGTAATTGCTTCATTTCTGTTGTTGTTCTTCACCTCAAGCCCCAACGCAATGTGCATTCAGCATATAAGTATTTTTCCCTGCACTTATTACCACCCGTAGAGGAAACAGCAAACACCTTGTCTGCATAGAGAAAAAAAGACGACCCTCAAGAAGTAACAATGGATATTCCAAGAGTGTAGAAATGGAAAAAAAAACTTAGTTTTTCTCTCTCAGCCCATCTGAGTCCTTGATGAAACAAAAGGAAAACACTTCTTCTTATGGTTACTTTACTTAGTGTTGTTGGTGTTGGCACAACACCAAAGTACTTATAGTCCAATTGTCCTTACTATATGGTTGAAGGGATTATTCTATTTTTGGTTGACATAGTTTACTTTATATTCGAAACAATAAAACGCTATAGAGAGTGTTGAGGAATTTTGTTCTTAAATTGCTTTCACTTCATCACTTGACTCTCTATATCCGTTCACATTCATTCTCTAACTGCTAGCAGCGAAAGTGAGAAGCGAAGCACTTAACATTTTTGAATAGGATGTGACATGAGCGACTATAGTTGGTGGGTAATGGTGGTTAAACCGCATATTGTAAGGATATTTTATCGGATTCACTTAAAGCGAGAGGTTAGTGAACTCATATAACGATTTTATTCCCGTCATAATTATGTACACCGCTCGCTATAGTTCGTCTGCATTCGTTCATTAAATTCATCATCCGCAGATACAAATGCGCACACCTTTTTCATCTCGTTCATCAATGCAACATCCTATTCCTCGCTACTGCCACACACACCAACCCTCGAGCGAAAATCTCAATTTACCATGGAATCTTAAGTAATTACATGTAAGTACCATTTAAGTCCACTTCGGATGCACATCATTTCAACATTCAGCAACCAGAGCAAATATGCACAGGATGCATTCTACATTTGTTGCAATTGAAACAGAAACTTTAGAGAGAGAACGCGCATTCCACACGGGAAAATATTATAAACCAGATGATATGCTTTTTTTTTTCAGTGCGATTGCTGCATGTTCGTGTAATGATGCACCAGTTTTGAATCCCTTGGCTTTCGGAGGAATGCTAAATAGCATCACGTGTAAAAAATTCAAACAGAAGGATGATCCGGTGCAGGAGTAGTGTAGTGCTGATGGATATCCGACGCGCACTTATTCAAATTAAATTATAAAATATGAAATGCTAGGTTGATTTACATACATACATCAAAAACATGATATGGAGATGAAGAAGTGACGTTGGATCTCTGCGTCTGAGTATCTAGATTCATATAGGTATGTTCATGCACAGACAAAAGAAGGTGGGTTTTCCGCCAAAAATCACTGTGAAGGGGCTCAGTGGCGGAATTTGAATAGTTAATGAGTTAAAATAGGACGGGAATTTTATTTTGTCTAAACTAAAGCACGAATATGTCCGCCAACATAAAATATTATAGGCAATGAGGAGCCATACAGACACATACGCATGTCTTGCGATGTTTTCTATATTTCGTTTTGTAACTAAATACATGTTTACTTAATTCTACATTCATGTATTTAGAAAAAAAAACCATCCAAAAAATATATATAATTTAGCAAACAAAAAAACAAAAAAACATAGAAAACATCGCACTATAAAAAATAGCATAGCAACGTCTAATGAATGGAAAATTATTCAGTGAAAAATACTATTCAATATACCAAGTTTTAACCACTTTCCGAAGGGGTGCTTTGCTAATTTCATATGAAATTACCAAAAAATATAAAAACATAGAAAACATTGCACGACACAATTTAAATTCCACAACTAGTTCACTTCTAATGAAAGAAAAATTATTCAGCAACAAAAAAAAACTACAAATTTTAATTCCTTTTCGATGGGATGCTTCCAAAACCCCAAAAGACATAGAAAACATCGCATGACAAAAATTAAACTGTCACATGGAAACAATGGAAAATTATTAAGCAATAAACCATTGAATATAACAAGTTTTGATGGGGTTTTTCATAGAAAAACATAGAAAACATAGTCTATACAAAGTCTAAACCATGACTATAATCACAGAAAATTATTATTAAGAAATAAACCATTCAGTATAACAAGCCTTTTCCCCTTTTTGATAGTTTGCTTCGCTAACTTGATATCAACTTAAAAATGAATACACCTTTAAATTTAAATTCATTTTTAAACATAGTCGAAACATTTTAGACGATTTAGTACAAATTTAAATCATTTTTAGTATGATGGAGCTGATTACACGATTCCTTTTTTCTGTTGTTTCGTATTTTTTGTCTTTTTGACAGATAGGCGATGAGGGGTATAGAATCGTAACTCCATTGCCCCTACATTCCTACACCTCTCACCAAATCAGTCAAAATGACGAAAGACGAAACTACTGAAAAAACGAAACTTGTAATCAGCTTAATTCCAGTTAAAAAAAGAAGATTTTTGACTCCACTCTACTCCAGATGTCACTTTGAAAATAACAAAAATATTAAAAAGGTATGTTTGTTTACTTTTTTGGACGAATTGTCACTGTTAAAGGAGTCTAATACGAAAAAAAGGTTAAATATAGTAATACTAGTCAAAAATTGCTTAAAACTAAGAAAATTTTAGTAACGAATTTTAGTAAATTTTGCGCCAAACTTTTAAACATAAAATAAGTTTAATAAAATAAAGTTTTGTGATTTTTTTTTAGAATTTTCAAATTTTTCTTATTAGAAGTTTCGCTGCCTTTGGATTCTCATTAGAAATTACAAATAAATAGGGATTCTTCATTAAGACAAAGCTCCTGATCGGTCCCACTGAACATTCCTCGTGCCATTGCCAGATTGTGTAAAATGTGTTAGGTTCAATGTATCCCTGAGTGATGGTAGAACGCAAAAGTGGGCTAGTTCTCTCTATCTACTGGTGTTTTCATCAATGCAGGTATATATGTTTGACAGGAGTGTGTTGTAAAGATTTCAGTACTGACATATTTCTATGCTAGCAATGGCAATACAAAATTCCACTCATGCTTTAAATTAAACTGTGAATTAGTTAAATTCACATTTCACAGAGTTGAAACTTTTCAGTTTGTTTTTCCAATTTGTCATATATCTATCAGTATCTTGAACTCTTAAGTTACCAAATTGGGTTGATAACTTATCAGCTTTCAGTTTGAAATGTGGTTTTGTTTTGATTCGGAATAGAATTAAGTTAATTAGTTACTTATATCTACTAATGAATTGTTTCACAATGAGTGGTTATGAATTAATTGAAACACCTGCTTAAAAATCCACTTTTCGGAGCAGGTTCTCCTTTTGGTATGAATATTAATTCTTCAATATGTACTAGCACTTTTTATAGTAGAACCTGGGGCCTATTTCACCAAACACTTTTCACGGTGTTGCATCAATGACCGAAATAAGCATAGAAACAGTCTGTAGAGTAGTGCATCGAGTGTCGAATGGAATCGTAGATGAATTTCTCACAAACACCATTTGCTGCACACAAAATTCTTCAGAAATAGCCTTGCAATTTTTTTCTCATGGTTGAAGAACGTTTTGTCAATAGGCATCGAATGCATGCTTAAATATAATGATGGTTTGTTGCCCAGATCGGAACGTTAGCTGGCCAGGTGGGGTGAATGATTCAGGAGTGGTAAGGAATTCTTGTTTGGCAGCCAATTTCAATGCGCGATATCGACCATTAATGCAGTGATCTTAGGAGATAGTGCTTATGCTTTGAGTACCTATACACAAGGTTCTATCTGACTAGTTTAGAACCTTGTGAACTTAAGATCGAATGGAATATGTGTCATAGCTGGAACCATGTTCTTTACTTTTTCTTTTATTATCAATCACAAAAGAGAAAAGCCTTTGTAGTACCATTCATATATATATATGATTCAATTTTGACAAAAATGTTAGTTAGAACCTTTTTTTCCTAAGTTCGCGAAGTATATATTCATCTGATACCAAAAATGGTTTTAATGCTCCTTGTATGAGCCCACTTAAATCTCTGTTCCACTGGATCTTCCAGATTTTTGTCATTAGTGGTGTTATTAACCATTTAGGTACTTAAGAAAATCAGAGTATAGTAGATAGAACCTTGTTGCTCCAAGGCATCCCAATACTATAATCAAGTGCGAAGGGAAATTATATCTAGCCGTAAAACAAGGTTCTGTGTTATTCTTGTTTGCCAAATTAGTACAATCAAAATTACAAAATACGAATTCAAATGCAAAGTTTTAGATATTTTAAATTGGTGAAACACTTTTACTTTTCACTTTTCAAAAATAGTCTGAAATATTGAAAAGTGCAGTCATTTCTTTGCAGGACATTATTTTTTTGCAAAGTGAAAAGTGAAAAGTGTTTGGTGAAATAGGCCCCTGCTTGACTTTTTATAATGAGCACCTGCTCTGAGTATATGCTTTGTTTTATTCATATCACTCAATGTCTGACATTATGTTTTTAATGAAAAGTGAAAAGTGTTTGGTGAAATAGGCCCCTGCTTGACTTTTTATAATGAGCACCTGCTCTGAGCATGTGCTTTGTTTTATTCATATCACTCAATGTCTGACATTATTTTTTTGCAAGGTTTGCAAAGTTTGCAAAATGAAAGGTGAAAAGTATTTGGTGAAATAGGCCCCTGCTTGGCTTTTTATAATGAGCACCTGCTCTGAGCATGTGCTTTGTTTTATTCATATCACTTAATGTCTGACGGTACGATACACATATACATTTTGGAATAGAGTCATAATAAGTCCACAGGTGGCTCAAAATAAATATAATAATTGTGAATATTTGTTCTGTGGACTAACGACCCTGGGCTAGTGTTTAAGTCTCTAATCACAAAATTACTTTCAGACATTATGAAACCATAATCCGAAGTACTTTCAACCATTTTGACAGAATTTAACACTGGACTTATAATTTTTCACTATTGCTATTGTTTCTGGACTATATTCATACAGTTATTCTTGCTAGGCAGATCCCCAAACCGCCAAAACGGGCATCAGCTCTGGTAATATGGAGAGAAAGTTGGCTCCAATCGACCGATACCATCAAATTGTGTGACTAAAACGGAACCTCAGCACAATGAATTGACCTTAGGGTTGGATCTCATAATAACAGTAAATTCTTTATTTCCCCTAACGATGACATCCGGTGTAGTGATGTAAAATGTCGTTACTTTTAAGTAATCGTTACATTCGTTACTTTTTCCGAAGTAATCGTTACTTTTGAGTGATTACTTTGATTACTTTTTTCATATAAAAATTACAAATACTTTTGTCGCACTTTTAGCTTTGCACAAACAAAATAAATATGAAAAGAACTTTGCAAACCAGATTTCCGTTTCCTATTTCAGAAGGAGAGACAGAGTTTTCACAAAACAGTCTGCCAGGTTCAACTTCAATCCAAATTTCGTACAATATGGCCACAAACCGTTGCTTGTTGCGTTCAATAAAAGAAGCGTAACTGAACGCATCAGTGGAACGTGAAGCCAATCCACATATCGAGTAGATGTGTGCTATTCGATCGATTCATATTTGCGCATAACTTAAAATTGATTTTAACACCCCCCCCCCCCCCCACCCTTCCTTTTAAAAAATCCATTTAAGAAAAAAAAAACTCCATAAGAAGCCTATTATTTCTCGTGTATTTAAATACCTCAACCTTGAAGATCGGACAACTAAAACCAAAGTTATAGGCTTCCAACGACAACAACTATATCTTTAATAAATTATCCATACCGAGCATTTTATACTCGAATCTCGGACCCGGTACCCGGACTCGGTCTGCCAAACGATTACTTTGATTACTTTGATTACTTTTGATTACTTTGATTACTTTGATTACTTTGATTACTTTGATTACTTTGAGTACTTTGATTACTTTGATTACTTCGATTACTTTTCGTTTCTATTGGATTCGATTACTTTTGATTACTTTGGGATTTGATAACCCTTGGGTTTTGGATCAGGATTGGATTGCAGGAGGGAACAAAATATTCTCAGCACAGGGTGGTCCCAAAAAATTTCACTTTCTTATTCTTTGACCGATTTCGATGAAATTGACACAGGTTATAGCTGAGGCAGAATAATTAACGAAAAAAATATTTTCAGCACAGGGTGGTCCCAAAAAATGTCACTTTCTTATTCTTTGAGCGATTTCGATGAAATTGACACAGTTTATAGCTGAGGCAGAATTATGAACGAAAAAAATATTTTCAGCACAGGGTGGTCCCAAAAAATGTCACATTCTTATTCTTTGAGCGATTTCGATGCAATTGACACAGGTAATGGCTGAATCAGAATTCCGAAGGAACAAAATATTTTGAACACAGGGTGATTCCAAAAAATGTCACGTTCGTTGTTCTTTGAGCTATTTCAATGAAATTGACACAGGTTATAGTTCGCGAAAATTTTGTTTAAAAAACTGATATTATAAAGGTGAAGCGGGATAAAATCAATCAATTAAAAAGTCATTTCTCGGGGATGGCTTAAAAGATATTTTTTCTTCAAGTTGCTATTTATAGGGTGAATTGGGATAAAATCAAAAAAATGATATTCGATTTAAATTTTTTTTTTTGTGATTGAAAAGGTATTTATCGGGGATTGCCTTACAACAATTTTATTTAAAAAATTTATATTTATAGGGTGCAGTGGAGAAAGACGTTAAGTGGTAGGCGATGTTAAAAATTTGAGGTCTGTTTGAAAGGGCATTTTTTAGAAGTGAACTGATGGATATTTTTTCAAAAATATTTCCATTTATACGGTGAAATTACATTTCAATTACAAAAATAATTTTTTAAATCGAATATCAGTTTTTTGCTTTTACCCCAATTCACCCTATAAATAGCAAAAGAATTGTTTGATTTTATCCCGATTCACTTTTATAATATAAGTTTTTTTAAACAGAATTTTCGGGAACTATAACCTGTGTCAATTTCATTGAAATAGCTCAAAGAACAACGAAAGTGACATTTTTTGCAATCACCCTGTGTTGAAAATATTTTTTTCGATTCAATTCTGCCTCAGCTTTAACCTGTGTCAATTTCATCGAAATCGCTCAAAGAATAAGGAAGTGACATTTTTTGGGACCACCCTGTGCTGAAAATATATTTGTCGTTTATAATTCTGCCTAAGCTATAACCTGTGTCAATTTCATCGAAATCGGTCAAAGAATAAGAAAGTGACATTTTTTGGGACCACCCTGTGTTGAAAATATTTTGTAAGTTCATAATTCTGCCTCAGCTATAACCTGTGTCAATTTCATCGAAATCGATCAAAGAATAAGAAAGTGACATTTTTTGGGACCACCCTGTGCAGAAAATACATTTTTCGTTCATATTTCTGCCTCAGCTATAACCTGTGTCAATTTCATCGAAATCGGTCAAAGAATAAGAAAGTGACATTTTTTGGGACCACCCTGTGCTGAAAATATTTTGTTCGTTCATAATTCTGCCTCAGCTATTACCTGTGTCAATTTCATCGAAATCGCTCAAAGAATAAGAAAGTGACATTTTTTGGGACCACCCTGTGCTGAAAATATTTTTTTCGTTCATAATTCTGCCTCAGCTATTACTTGTGTCAATTTCATCGAAATCGCTCAGAGAATAAGAAAGTGACATTTTTTGGGACCACCCTGTGCTGAAAATATTTTTTCATTCATAATTCTGCCTCAGCTATAACCTGTGTCAATTTCATCGAAATCGGTCAAAGAATAAGAAAGTGACATTTTTTGGGACCACCCTGTGCTGAAAATATTTTGTTAGTTCATAATTCTGCTTCAGCTATAACATGTGTCAATTTCATCGAAATCGGTCAAAGAATAAGAAAGTGACATTTTTTGGGACCACCCTGTGCTGAAAATATTTTTTTCATTAATGATTCTGCCTCAGATATTACCTGTGTCAATTTCATTGAAATCGCTCAAAAAACAAGAAAGTGACTTTTTTTGAGACCACCCTGTGTTGAAAAATATTTTTTTCATTCATAATTCTGCCTCAGATATTACCTGTGTCAATTTCATCGAAATCGCTCAAAGAATAAGAAAGTGACATTTTTTTTGACCACTCTGTGCTGAAAACATTTTTTTCGTTCATAATTCTGCCTCAACTAAATATAAACTGTGTCCATTTCATCAAAATCGCTCAAAGAATAAGAAAGTGACATGTTTTGAGACCACCCTGTGCTGAAAATGTTTTGTTAGTTCATAATTCTGCCTCAGCTATAACCTGTGTCAATTTCATCGAAATAGCTCAAAGAATAAGAAAGTGACATTTTTAAGGACCGCCCTGTGCTGAAAATATTTTTTCATTCATAATTCTGCCTCAGCTATAACCTTTGTCAATTTCATCGAAATCGGTCAATGAATAAGAAAGTGACATTTTTTGGGACCACCCTGTGCTGAAAATATTTTGTTAGTTCATAATTCTGCCTCAGCTATTACCTGTGTCAATTTCATCGAAATCGTTCAAAGAATAAGAAGGAGACATTTTTTGGGACCACCCTATGCTGAAAATATTTTGTTCGTTCATAATTCTGTATCAGCTATTACCTGTGTCAATTTCATCGAAATCGGTCAAAGAATAAGAAAGTGACATTTTTTGGGACCACCCTGTGATGAAAATATATTTGTCGTTTATAATTCTGCCTAAGCTATAACCTGTGTCAATTTCATCGAAATCGGTCAAAGAATAAGAAAGTGACATTTTTTGGGACCACCCTGTGTTGAAAATATTTTGTTCGTTCATAATTCTGCCTCAGCTATTACCTGTGTCAATTTCATCGAAATCGCTCAAAGAAAAAGAAAGTGACATTTTTTAGGACCACCCTGTGCTGAAAATATTTTTTCATTCATAATTCTGCCTCAGCTATAACCTGTGTCAATTTCATCGAAATCGGTCAAAGAATAAGAAAGTGACATTTTTTGGGACCACCCTGTGCTGAAAATATTTTGTTAGTTCATAATTCTGCTTCAGCTATAACCTGTGTCAATTTCAATGAAATCGGTCAAAGAATAAGAAAGTGACATTTTTTGGGACCACCCTATGCTGAAAATATTTTTTTCGTTCATAATTCTGCATCAGCTATAACCTGTGTCAATTTCATCGAAATCGCTCAAAGAATAAGAAAGTGACATTTTTTGGGACCACCCTGTGTTGAAAATATTTTGTTCGTTCATAATTCTGCCTCAGCTATTACCTGTGTCAATTTCATCGAAATCGCTCATAGAAAAAGAAAGTAACATTTTTTAGGACCACCCTGTGCTGAAAATATTTTGTTAGTTCATAATTCTGCTTCAGCTATAACATGTGTCAATTTCATCGAAATCGGTCAAAGAATAAGAAAGTGACATTTTTTGGGACCACCCTGTGCTGAAAATATTTTTTTCATTAATGATTCTGCCTCAGATATTACCTGTGTCAATTTCATTGAAATCGCTCAAAAAACAAGAAAGTGACTTTTTTTGAGACCACCCTGTGTTGAAAAATATTTTTTTCATTCATAATTCTGCCTCAGATATTACCTGTGTCAATTTCATCGAAATCGCTCAAAGAATAAGAAAGTGACATTTTTTTTGACCACTCTGTGCTGAAAACATTTTTTTCGTTCATAATTCTGCCTCAACTAAATATAAACTGTGTCCATTTCATCAAAATCGCTCAAAGAATAAGAAAGTGACATGTTTTGAGACCACCCTGTGCTGAAAATGTTTTGTTAGTTCATAATTCTGCCTCAGCTATAACCTGTGTCAATTTCATCGAAATAGCTCAAAGAATAAGAAAGTGACATTTTTAAGGACCGCCCTGTGCTGAAAATATTTTTTCATTCATAATTCTGCCTCAGCTATAACCTTTGTCAATTTCATCGAAATCGGTCAATGAATAAGAAAGTGACATTTTTTGGGACCACCCTGTGCTGAAAATATTTTGTTAGTTCATAATTCTGCCTCAGCTATTACCTGTGTCAATTTCATCGAAATCGTTCAAAGAATAAGAAGGAGACATTTTTTGGGACCACCCTATGCTGAAAATATTTTGTTCGTTCATAATTCTGTATCAGCTATTACCTGTGTCAATTTCATCGAAATCGGTCAAAGAATAAGAAAGTGACATTTTTTGGGACCACCCTGTGATGAAAATATTTTTTTCGTTCATAATTCTGCATCAGCTATAACCTGTGTCAATTTCATCGAAATCGCTCAAAGAATAAGAAAGTGACATTTTTTGGGACCACCCTGTGATGAAAATATTTTGTTAGTTCATAATTCTGCCTCAGCTATTACCTGTGTCAATTTCATCGAAATCGTTCAAAGAATAAGAAGGAGACATTTTTTGGGACCACCCTATGCTGAAAATATTTTTTTCGTTCATAATTCTGCATCAGCTATAACCTGTGTCAATTTCATCGAAATCGCTCAAAGAATAAGAAAGTGACATTTTTTGGGACCACCCTGTGCTGAAAATATTTTGTTAGTTCATAATTCTGCTTCAGCTATAACCTGTGTTAATTTCATCGAAATCGGTCAAAGAATAAGAAAGTGACATTTTTTGGGACCACCCTGTGCTGAAAATATTTTTTTCGTTCATAATTCTGCCTCAGCTATTACCTGTGTCAATTTCATCGAAATCGCTCAAAGAAAAAGAAAGTGACATTTTTTAGGACCACCCTGTGCTGAAAATATTTTTTCATTCATAATTCTGCCTCAGCTATAACCTGTGTCAATTTCATCGAAATCGGTCAAAGAATAAGAAAGTGACATTTTTTGGGACCACCCTGTGCTGAAAATATTTTGTTAGTTCATAATTCTGCTTCAGCTATAACCTGTGTCAATTTCAATGAAATCGGTCAAAGAATAAGAAAGTGACATTTTTTGGGACCACCCTATGCTGAAAATATTTTTTTCGTTCATAATTCTGCATCAGCTATAACCTGTGTCAATTTCATCGAAATCGCTCAAAGAATAAGAAAGTGACATTTTTTGGGACCACCCTGTGTTGAAAATATTTTGTTCGTTCATAATTCTGCCTCAGCTATTACCTGTGTCAATTTCATCGAAATCGCTCAAAGAAAAAGAAAGTAACATTTTTTAGGACCACCCTGTGCTGAAAATATTTTTTCATTCATAATTCTGCCTCAGCTATAACCTGTGTCAATTTCATCGAAATCGGTCAAAGAATAAGAAAGTGACATTTTTTGGGACCACCCTGTGCTGAAAATATTTTGTTAGTTCATAATTCTGCTTCAGCTATAACCTGTGTCAATTTCATCGAAATCGGTCAAAGAATAAGAAAGTGACATTTTTTGGGACCACCCTATGCTGAAAATATTTTTTTCGTTCATAATTCTGCATCAGCTATAACCTGTGTCAATTTCATCGAAATCGCTCAAAGAATAAGAAAGTGACATTTTTTGGGACCACCCTGTGCTGAAAATATTTTGTAAGTTCATAATTCTGCCTCAGCTATAACCTGTGTCAATTTCATCGAAATCGATCAAAGAATAAGAAAGTGACATTTTTTGGGACCACCCTGTGCAGAAAATACATTTTTCGTTCATATTTCTGCCTCAGCTATAACCTGTGTCAATTTCATCGAAATCGGTCAAAGAATAAGAAAGTGACATTTTTTGGGACCACCCTGTGCTGAAAATATTTTGTTCGTTCATAATTCTGCCTCAGCTATTACCTGTGTCAATTTCATCGAAATCGCTCAAAGAATAAGAAAGTGACATTTTTTGGGACCACCCTGTGCTGAAAATATTTTTTTCGTTCATAATTCTGCCTCAGCTATTACTTGTGTCAATTTCATCGAAATCGCTCAGAGAATAAGAAAGTGACATTTTTTGGGACCACCCTGTGCTGAAAATATTTTTTCATTCATAATTCTGCCTCAGCTATAACCTGTGTCAATTTCATCGAAATCGGTCAAAGAATAAGAAAGTGACATTTTTTGGGACCACCCTGTGCTGAAAATATTTTGTTAGTTCATAATTCTGCTTCAGCTATAACCTGTGTCAATTTCATCGAAATCGGTCAAAGAATAAGAAAGTGACATTTTTTGGGACCACCCTGTGCTGAAAATATTTTGTTCGTTCATAATTCTGCCTCAGCTATTACCTGTGTCAATTTCATCGAAATCGCTCAAAGAAAAAGAAAGTGACATTTTTTAGGACCACCCTGTGCTGAAAATGTTTTTTCATTCATAATTCTGCCTCAGCTATAACCTGTGTCAATTTCATCGAAATCGGTCACAGAATAAGAAAGTGACATTTTTTGGGACCACCCTGTGCTGAAAATATTTTGTTAGTTCATAATTCTGCTTCAGCTATAACCTGTGTTAATTTCATCGAAATCGGTCAAAGAATAAGAAAGTGACATTTTTTGGGACCACCCTGTGCTGAGAATATTTTGTTCCCTCCTGCAATCCAATCCTGATCCAAAACCCAAGGGTGATCAAATCCCAAAGTAATCAAAAGTAATCGAATCCAATAGAAACGAAAAGTAATCGAATTAATCAAAGTAATCAAGTAATCAAAGTACTCAAAGTAATCAAAGTAATCAAAGTAATCAAAGTAATCAAAGTAATCAAAGTAATCAAAGTAATCAAAGTACTCAAAGTAATCGTTCCTGGTAATCGTTAGTAATCGTTACTGGTAATCGGTACAAAAACTGGTAATCGTTACTCAGAAATGTACTCGATTACTTTGATTACTTCAAGTAATCGTTACAAAGTAACGATTACTAACGATTCCTTCCACCACTAATCCGGTGGGTAGAAATAGGATGAATGGCGATGCTAGAGGTTCTCAATTATATGCCTACATATTATATATTCTACACACACTGACAATGAGCATGATGTCCTTACTGGCTGGAATCAGTTGAATAGTTTTGTTTTGTTATTCAGAGTCGTGGAGTAGGATGTGAATATTGAATTGACATCCGACTCTGATGAATAAAAATATACAAGAATGTGTATGAAAAAATGAAAACTTTGCTTTAAGAAAAAAATCAGAGAGCAGAGTAAAGTTTAATATACACTATAGGTAGACGGTAGTAATATAAATTAATTAAAAAATTAAAACAAGCGTTTCCTTGGAATCAAACTGAGTCAAACCTTTTTCGTTCATTTTATTTATCGGGTTTCATAAAGGACACCGATTCATTTATATCGATGGAAAATTCCTAAAAAAGGATATCTGTCAACAAACTTTGGTTTCTTTATCATCTGGTGATCAAAAATTTTATAAAAGTACAGTCATACCTACTTTCCTTACCATTCGTGTTTTTCCCGCGAAAGTAAAAGCTTTTAAAAATGTTTCGTAAAAAAATCAAAATATAATACAACACACATTATAAAAAATTAATATATGTAATTCTATATTGCAAATGATTCATGATACATAAAGTATAGGTACTTATCAATTAACCTCATTTCTCAGTTTCCTGTTCGCATTTTATTCGGCACCATACGGCAACTCTTTAACCCTTTAATATCGTATTGCCAACCCATTTATTCAAAGATATCATAACCCTCTGTCAATATTTCCTATCCATCATAGTGTGTTATCCGATAGCTATATAGTATATATACTACACATAATGACGTTTAACCCTTTTTGCCATTTTATCCCTCTGACAACAACTATAGCTAGCTTGAAGTCCTTGACTTTTGTGCATTTCCAAATGCAGTGCACCCAACAAAGGCTCAATCGCTTTGATGACTTTCCAATATCTCTGGGTGCTTTCAGCGGAAGTTTTTGTTATTCAAACAAACACAAAAAAATATAATACCCTTTCTCCCATTCATTCATTCATATCTTATTTGTTTACATGCGAACAACAAAAAAGAATGCCTTTTGTGGCGCCATCTCCCCCATCACCCTCTATTGATTCATCATTCATTCAAAATGTCAATTGCATATCGCGCATTCGATTACACTGACAAGACGGTTGAAATGGGTTTCCGTTATAATTTTTTTTTTTGTCGTCCGATGCTGCTAGAAAGGTGCGCTAACAGAAGCCAAAACCATATAACGAGCCATGTTGCTTGTTACATCATAGCTCAAGCACCCACAACTGCTGGCTATCAAGTTCATGCATCACTTGTCACAGCATCGCATGATTTAATGGGCGATTGATACATCACCTTAACTGGTGCGATGGAGGAGATTCGTCTCCAATGATAACGGATAAAACCGTGCAATGAATCAGCTGTTCTATTGCACTAGCACCACTACCACCGACCGACTGTTAAGGCGCTCTTGGCCATTTTAGCATGTGGGAACCGGTGGAGGTGATTTTCGGAGAAAAGTGACGGCAAACAGCACGAAGTTGAGAACATGCAGCTTGGAGCGTTTAGATGACCTGAGATGTCTGGCGACTTGGCCGAATCAGGAGAATTTAATTTGGCACCGAAGTGCGAATGTTAAAAAAAAAACATCGCAACTACTGCCGCCGCCGTACTAGTATACGCACATTTGGCCATAAAAGTGGACTCGTCGTCGTCGTCGTCGTCGTCGTCTTGGTGTTAGCCAGCGGGGATTATTGGAAATGATGTCACGGAGTGGCACCACCACCACTTCGATTGTAATTGAGATTTTCTTGCAGAACTTGCGTCATTTTGTTGTTTTGGAAAAAGGCTTGTAGAAGAAGCTGACACTATTTGGCCACGTACCAAAACACATAAACGACACTTAACCCCAGGCTATGTGTAGGTATATACGTAGTACCTAGCAAAAGTTCTTATCTAGTGTTGGGTGCGGTGTAAGACATACGTAAACACCATGCTTCTCAATTGACCGCAATATATTTTCCAGTGACCAAAAGCACACTGTCGTTTATCGGTTTTCTTAATACCATACCTATGCGAATATTCTATGTAAGGACCAAAAGAGGATATTTATGCTATGCATAGCCTGAAGCTAAAAATGCTATCTTTCGCACTAAACTCTCGTTATACTGGTATCTTCCACACCATAAAAGGTTGCACGAAGAACTTCTTTGTGCAGGAAAAATCTAAGTACATACCTACATACGTATGGTCGAGAGGGGGAATGTTGCAGCTGTAGTGAAATAATGGCTTCCAGGTGAATAGGTTGTATACCGGTGTTTTGTTTATCTTTTGATTTTTGTTTTATTTTGTTATGACTTAGGTATTGTTTTTTATTGTCTGGAGAGCTTGAAGCTATTTAAAGAATATCAATTGGAAGAGAAGACTATTTTAGGAATTTTGTAAAGTAGCACTTCAGACAGAAACATAGAAACGACACCAAAGTGAAAAGGACACATATGACGTTGATTGGAATTAAAAAAAAAATTTAATTTATTTATATTTATATATTTATATTTATATTTATATTTATATTTATATTTATATTTATATTTATATTTATATTTATATTTATATTTATATTTATATTTATATTTATATTTATATTTATATTTATATTTATATTTATATTTATATTTATATTTATATTTATATTTATATTTATATTTATATTTATATTTATATTTATATTTATATTTATATTTATATTTATATTTATATTTATATTTATATTTATATTTATATTTATATTTATATTTATATTTATATTTATATTTATATTTATATTTATATTTATATTTATATTTATATTTATATTTATATTTATATTTATATTTATATTTATATTTATATTTATATTTATATTTATATTTATATTTATATTTATATTTATATTTATATTTATATTTATATTTATATTTATATTTATATTTATATTTATATTTATATTTATATTTATATTTATATTTATATTTATATTTATATTTATATTTATATTTATATTTATATTTATATTTATATTTATATTTATATTTATATTTATATTTATATTTATATTTATATTTATATTTATATTTATATTTATATTTATATTTATATTTATATTTATATTTATATTTATATTTATATTTATATTTATATTTATATTTATATTTATATTTATATTTATATTTATATTTATATTTATATTTATATTTATATTTATATTTATATTTATATTTATATTTATATTTATATTTATATTTATATTTATATTTATATTTATATTTATATTTATATTTATATTTATATTTATATTTATCGTGTCTTGTATTTAATTTGGTTTCACAGCCTTAAAAAACGCCCAAGCAAATTCAGTTACTATTTTGGTAATACAATTAAATCTTTTTCTTAAATTTAAAATTCTGCTTTCCTGTATGAAATTTGAAAAGAAATTGGTTAACAACCCATAATTTTTCTCTTATTTCTGACTTCAATTAAATGAATTCGTGCCTTTCATACAAAAACCATAATCTTTCTCGCTTCGCTGGATATAATCTCTCATCAACAATAGAACCTTTAATTACGACAAAAATGCAAAACGTTTACTATCCCAGCCAGACCTTGTTCCACTGAGGTAATTTATGGTATTTAGCAAAACTCAACCAGAGCATTCTAAACAGAGTTCTTCCGCACTTGGCATTGTTAAGACAAAGGGAGAAAAGGAAGCTTGCATCTCAACCAAACATCCAGCCATCCAGTTCACGTTCGCGTTCGGACTAACTTTTAGTATAGGAATTCCAGTAAACAGACTGTTTTTATTTTAATGAATGGACAATGGAGTGAGCTGCAATTTAGTAGAACACAAAACTGGAAAAAAGTTCCAGCTCTACAGTGAGTTCATGTAGTTTATACTCTACACTCTACTAGATTCTCTATTATACACTTCTTGTCTTCAGATAGAAAATATAGAACTTCCTTCGAAGCATTCGGCCTTTAATGCAACCATGACTTTATTCTCGCTGCTTCTGTATTGCCTTGCCACACTACACATGGCCAGGCCAGGCCAGGCCATTGAAGATGCAATTAGAACTCAACTTCCTTATCCTCTCCTGCGGACTTAATTCCAGTACAATAATGCAAAGTCTAGTGGAACAAAATTAGATTTCGCGGTGTAATTATACTGTTGCAACAACGCAATGAAGCAAATAGTACCTAGACTCCTACTGTTTGTGTACAGTAAATACAAATACCCCAAGGATGGAAGTGGTGCATGCCGTGGTAGCAGGGTGAGAGCGTTGGGTGGCGCTTCGTCCAGATTATTCTGTCTGTGCGGATATAGCGAGATGATGCGTTCGAATATGTGTGCTGTGTAGTGTATAGGCTCCAAACTACCACTGCCATTGGCATTGCCACTTGGCCAGATGCGCTTAGTCTTTGTACTTCAAAATGGCCATAAATGCCCTCGGAAGGAGGGGTGCAAAGGCTATACTTGCATATGCAAGTGCAATTTTTCGCTATATCACGGGGTAAGACTGATGTTAATGGTGAGGGTGATACCATGGGTTTTTATATGAATCATGAAATGGAGGAAAATAAAAGTGATTTCTCGCGAACATTTGGTGCTGATGAAAAAAAAAAGTTTAATAACGCACAACCAAACCAGACAGACAGATGTAAATTGATTATTTGCACGAGCATTGATGCATGCAGCATGATGCATTATAGCAGACTTAGACTCATTCAGTTGATGGGGATTTAGCGGTAATACTTCGAAAATTATTGACTCGAAACTCGAAATATGAGTTTCCGGTGTGGTTTCTGTCTCAGTTGGGGGTCGGTTGTCGCGTGTCGGTTGGTCGGTCCGGTTCGATTGATATTCTTGACGGGATTATCCCATTAGAAGCATTTGACTACAGACTTAATGTTCTCAAGTGGATACTGCTATGATGGTAGTGTGAGGGAGTGTTTTTTTATGCAGCTGCTAAATGAGGAATAATTCGTTTGCGTTTGCATAGATTTTGGATCGAATTGAATTCTTGATTAAGGAGTTTGCTTAAGGAAGGTACAAATTCACAACGTTTGTATTAAATAAATAAGTGATGGTGCGACAGCTCGTCTAGAACCATCAGAACCTATAGTGACTCGTAACTCTCAACCATTTCTGTGTGTGTGTTATTTTTTGCAGGTATGAAGGGGACCTACAATTTTCTGCCGAATTCAAACGGCTAATATGAGAGGGACTTATATTCATGTCAAGAGATGCGCCTGGAAAGTTTCTCACTTCCTCACAAGAGGCAGTGTAGCCAAGGTGAAACAGCTTTGATTTTATGTGGAAGAGGCTGGGAATTGAACCCATACCTCCAGCATGACAGTCCTACGTATTAACTATTGCGTTGAAAATTCCGTGGTATCATTAATTTATTAAGATTTTTACTTGCTCTTCTTATAGGGCATATAGGGCAAGTAGGTACTGGTTTCCTGTAAAAAAAAAAATTGGTGAGTGCTGGGATTTACGGTTAAGATCTGTATTCATCATAATGTTCGTGTAAGTGCCGGAGTTTTGTATTTGAATGTACCCAATTGGTGATTGAGAAGTCCGAAAAAGTGTGCTTCGTCCAGCTTTAACTTAAAAACAAAAAGATTAATTTTATAAAATGGCAACTTGTTACGGGTGTGACACAACAGAGACTTTAGACTATTAATTCGGGAAAAACATACATTTCAAATGCAATGAAATTTCGACAAGCGATAGATCACTTCCTACTTCCAAACATCAATAGTTTCATAAACATTTTGCTTATGTACAAACAAATAATATACATACCTACACTTACATATTTTTGTTAAAAGCGTCACAAATCGAATTGAAAAAGCAAGGTTTTCAACGCATGCTAAAGAAAATTGACCTCTGGACCAATATAGCTACGCTTTTGAAATAAAACATTGAAGCTTTATCGCTTTTTTCAAATTTAAATTCAAATTTTGTGATTTTAGTTGAGACCCCGTTACCACCTCTATATGTAGTAATAGTTGCTGATTTTTGTGATGGAATGTGTACTTTGTGGAATATTTTTGTAATAAAAAGCAAAAAAACAAAACAAGATATTGCGGGACATTTCTTGTTGGCCCGGGGCCAAGGGCCAAAATGAAGAACAGTGTGCCAAATGGCCCAATTGGGCACATTATGGCAACGATGGTTTCGTCATGCATTGGTCTATGCTCTGTGTGTCCATGCATCCGTGCATCCACTGTTATTTGAGCTAGAGCCTAAATGGGAGTGCCAATGTGCTTCTAACTTGGTACAGGACATTTTTATGCAGCGGGCGATACAAAAATTTCGTTTTTTCTTCTTATTTTACTCGAAAACTGCAACATCGATTTTGATTAAACTTCGTACCTTCATATAATAAAGAAAATGATTGTAAAAAAAAATGCGTTTCGAGTGTGTGAAGTGAGATCCGTTTTTTTTGAATTTATGATTTTTAAAAATTGCTTCAGGTTGTTTCTGATTTGTTCCGAATTTTTCCGATTTTTTTTTTTAAATATTCTAAAATCGCTGTTTTAGACCCAAAAAACGATTTTTGCCCTAGCCCCCCTTTTTGCGAAAATCAAATTTTTGAAAATTGTAGTAGTGTTGCCAAACCTGCCAGCAGTTTTAATTAAAAGTCAACAACATTATAGCCGACTAAAAATCAGAGCCGGCTAAACGCTAGACGACCAAAATTACAATTGGCGGCCTTTTCCGGACGAAAAGAAAATCTGAAGTTGCCACGACGAGTAGCAAAAAAAAATGAAATTTTTAGTAACTCTATTTTCTGAAAAATATAATAAAATTTAAAATTAAATTAAATAGTAAAACTAATAATTTCGAAGTTGTTTTTTTTATTAAATAATGCGGCAACAAGGAGATTGTCTAGTTTTTCTGAACATTATTCCAAGTTTTTGGAACTCTATGTTAAAAATTTGAAAGTTGTGGCCAAAATTCGAAAAAATTTTTTTTTTAGATTTCAAAAAGTGTTTCGAACATTTCCCCAAAAAATTAAACTTTTAAAAGTCCTATTTTTAAAGATCAGGCTTTGAAAATATTTTTCAAAGATTCATCCAGAAATATTGAAAATTGAAGATTTAAAGCAGAAAAAAAACTTTAAATGAAAATATCCTATTATCCTTGTTCAACCCCCCCCCCCCCCGCATACTTTCTAAAAATCCAAAATTCAAAAACTTGTTCTAAGTCTCTTCTTATAATTGTTCCACAATTTTTTCGATCGTCGATATTTTTTTAAAATTCGATTATAGGGTGATAATATAAATGTAGGGTCACAATATGTTCCTTACACATGTATTTATCACCAACAAATATGAATCAAAAGTTTTTTTTTTAAATTAAATATTGGAGCGCCGAATTTTGTGTTTTTGAAAAAAGTTTAGAAGGCCTTATCTTTGAAAATAGGAGTTTTATAACAAACTTAGTATGGATATTCCCAGATACAAATAGTGAAATCTTATATTACTGACCGGCTCTTTAGAAAACGGTACACAAATTATTTGAAATTTAAAAATATAGAATCCGGTGTACCACAAGGAAGTGTATTAGGACCAAATCTGTATTTTTTTTTATAATACTAGGGATCTCGCAGTAAACAACAATGCTGCCAAAGCTACTTCTGAATATGATACTGCAATATTGGTGCCTAATAAATGAGTTGTGAAGACTGTAGAAAAAAATGCAAAATACACAAAGTACGTGATTAAAGAAGAGATTGGACACAACAACGGCAGCACTTACAATATCATGCAATAGCTTTCTTTAAAGCCGAAAATCTATTCTTTCAGAGTTCTAAACACTATAGGTAAGTACTTGATACCCAGTATTAACAAATAGTGTCTTTTGAAAATTTTATCTGTGCTAAACCCAAACAAAATTGTTGTTCATTCTACTGCAAAATCGACCCAATAACCATTGTATTCAATTTAACAGAGACGTGGTTTTGGATTCCACAGACGAATTGTGAAAATAGCAATATATGTTGTAAATTTTACAGTCATTGTCCGGTCGATTTAGTAGTAGAATGTACAGGTGTTTTTTTTGAGGCGTGTGGTTTTTAATCTGGCAATACTTTTTTCGGAGTTGGTCTTTTTGACAGTTGTTACTTGATTTACCCTCAATTTGGTTTTGGATAATGCATAGATTTACTCCTGAACAACGTTTGCAAATTGTTCAAAATGGGCTCGAAACGAGATCGTTGTTGACCCCGATTTTCACAAAAAAAATTTGTTCAGCGATGAAGCTCATTTTTGGTTGAATGGTTGCGTTAATAAGTAAAATTGTAGTATTTGGAGTGATCATAATCCACAAGCGATTGCTGAGACGCCGTTACATTCTCAAAAAGTCACTGTTTGGTTTGCTCTATGGGCAGAGGGAATCATTGGTCCATATTTCTTCAAAAACGAAGCCGTTCATAATGTTACCGTCAATGGGGAACGCTATAGAGCCATGATTAATAACTTTTTCGTGCCTGAATTGGAGGATGTTGATGTGGGCCACCTTAAGTTCCAACAAGACGGCGCTACATGCCATACAGGCAACGAAACAATCAATTTATTGAAGGAAACTTTTGGTGAGCGCCTTATCTCGCGTCGTGGGTCTATGGCGTGGCCTCCAAGATAGTGCGATTTCAAACCGCTGGGCTATTTTTTGTGGGGTTATATGAAGTCGCTTGTCTACGCAGATAAGCCCGAAACGATTGACGCCTTGGAAGAGAATATTCGGCGCGTTATTGCTGACATACGGCCCCCATTGCTGCAAAAAGTTTTTCAAAAATTGGGCCTCTCGACTGGAGTTTATTCGAGCCAGCCGCAGAGGCCAGTTGCCCGAAATCATTTTTAAAACATAATGGCAAACCCTTATGTTTATAATAAAGCTAAATTCTTGGCCATAAAATTATATTATGTGAGTTTTATTTTATCTTGAAAACCACACGTCTAAGAAAACACCCCTTACAGCAAATTTTTTTTGGGTGTACGCTGAACGTAAATATTTAAGTTTCTTTTCAGCAAATGGGCCTTAACTGTATTTCAGAATATAAACTAAGACCGTGTTTTTTTTTAAATTAAAATTAATTTAAAATAATATTTTTTTTTTTAATATATTCAGCTATCAGGGGCCGAATTACCGCATCAGTTATCGAGTAATACGTGACTGAATTATGTGAGTTTGGCATTACCGCTCACGTTATGGATTCATCACCCCCATAGGTTTTACTCGTTCATTCGATCACTGATGGCACTCACTCGATCAGTCACTGATGCCGTAATTTGGCCCCAGGTTTGTACAGCGTTATCTTGGCTACTAAATCCATACAATCGAATTTGAATACAGCTAACGCTATAAATGGATTGTCTAAATACCAAATTGATTACATGCCTTCGTACGTATAGGTATACAAAAAGTAACTAGAGTAGCTTAGGGAGTGTCTCACCACTAAATCTTTGATTGTGCCCATTTAAGAATAATTTTCCCTCAAGCGTTAACACGAGCTAATCAGTTTAAATGCTCCAAAGCAGTCTACACGTTAGGTATGTATTTAAACGAACCTAGGTACTCGTAGAGTCGTAGTAGATTGAGCGAAGCTATACCTACATATGTTAATCTAGTTCAAAATTCTATACAACGAGCTTGTCAACCAATTTGTTAAGTGGCGTAAACAAATAAAAACAAACTTTATTCACTCATTGATTGTTTGCCACCGGCACCTGCTCTGATGTCTGACCATGAGAGTGTTAATGGTTATCTCCCTTCTGATCATTAGAAATCACTGACCGCACCGAGTATAACTAACTTAGTATAGAAATTCAAATCAAACGTACATACCTTACCCAACTAACCTATGTAGAAAGTGCTGTCCGCATTGTGGAAATAGTTTGGATGCAGAACACTATACGAATGAAAACTCTCACGATGACGGCCAACCAGGACAGATGGCGATGTTGATATCTAAATCCATTAACGCATCGAATACAAATTGACGAAATCACATTCGATAGCAGAATCTAAAAGAGTACAGGTATATTTGTCAATTTATTGATGTTAGCCGTCAGGTAGTATAATTGATCCCCACACACACACGTGAGCATACCCTAATGACTTCTAAACTCTGACGGCAAGGGGCATTAACATAAACCAACAACACTTTGGGTTAAGGTACGGTTCGGATGTTTGAGTTCATCAATCCAAATATCGAAATTGAAATCGAAACAAACAAACAAAACAGAATCCCATGAATATACATATTTAGTATTAGCGGTTTACTGTATATGCAAGTGAGTAAATATGGCCCCTCGTCGCGTGCGTCGACGATTCTGGGAAAAGTTTGTTCGACAGAATGTTTGACCTAAATACCTGGTGTAATTGAGCTTGGGAGGAACGATAGACTGCTTGTTTATTTTGGGATGTTTTAAAGTGCCCAGAAGCCCAAATCTAATTAAGCAATTGTTTCTCATTAAAATTCGGTGATGCTATAGTGCTTGATGGAATCTAAATTATTGTTAGACAGGGTTGTCATATCTAACAACCGCCATCAGTTCAGTATACCTACATTCAAAACAAATAAATACAAAATAAATTAACAGCGCTAAGACTCGTGGAGAACAAGAGAACCGGGCCTGATGACTTACATACATGTTACACTCTCGACTATTGCTCATGTATGATGTGTATTGTGTTGTGATAAGGCAGAAATGGAAGGGGCCTACAATTTTCTTCCGAAACCGAACGATTTAAATGAGGGATAGTCTATTTATGACAAGAGATACTATGGGAGTATTTGTCACTGCTTTCACGATGCAGTGTCCCTGAAAAACAACAACTTGGGTGTGCTAACACCTATAGAAGTTACTGGTGTCAATTCAATATCATCAGATTTCTTTAGTGGTCCTTAGTCTAAGTAAAGGTGTTTTTTTTTTAGACGTGTGGTTTTCAATACTTTTTTTCGGAGTTGGTCTTTTTGACAGCTGTCACTTTATTTATGCTCAGTTTGGTTTGCCATTTTATAATTAAAAGACTTACTCCTGAAAAACGTTTGCAAATTGTGCAAATTTATTACCAAAAATAATGGTTTGGTTCGCGAGACGCATCGTGCGCTGCGTCCAATATTCGGTCGACATAATCGCAAAATGGCATAAATTCGAGCAACCGTGAATCGGTTTCGCACCACGTTTACTCTAGTGGATAATGCGCATCCTCAGAGACGCCATACAGTGCGCACCGAAGACGCTTTTGCTTCTGTGGAGCAGAGTATCGAACAAGACCCGAATGAGTCCATCCGGCATTGCGCGCAACTATTGGAGCTGTCGAAAATTGGGCCTCTCGGCTGGAATTTTTTCGAAACAGCCGCGGCGGTCACTTACCCAAAATAATTTTTAAAACCTAATGGCAAATCCTTATCTTTATAATAAAGCTAAATTCTTGGCCATAACAATAAAGTATATGCATTTTATTTCTTCTTGAAAACAACACGTCTAAAAAAAACACCCTTTAGTTGTTTTTTTATCTGAATTTTCCGTCACTGATTAGATTTGAACAAAGTTCGAGCGTCTTCAACCACCAGTAACAAGCCTACAGGTTGTGTAACATATAGTTTGATCGGCATCAATTTTTAAATTTCTTAATAAATGAATTCATGAATTACATTCGAAAGTATAACAACACTGTGCAAATTCGGCACTGCAAGCGATATAGTCACGCCGAATCGTGTAGACCATTAAAAGCTTCTTATTAACTCTTCTTTCTCATACGGAGTATTCAGCCAAAGAAGGCTGCTGGTCTTCATATTCTTACCAAACAATACTCTGCCTTGTTTTAAGTTGTAGTTATATATACGGTATAGCCATATACTCGCAGCACAAGCATCACAGTGGTTCCCTGAAATTATGCAATTACACGCATCTATAAATTGCGTTTTGTTTAGATAATGGAAGGCGGATTGAGGGCGAACGAATACATACAACACTCCGGGCCTGATGATGGATCTTCATCTGGGCTTGCTATACGATACGAGATACTATACGTCCCCAGCCAAAAGAAGAGTCTATATAAGTGAGTCAAGTTCTGGTTCTGGGGGGATAAGACGGTTTTTTTTTTTTTTTTTTTAGTATCAGTCGATCGTTTGCTTAATGTTCATCGTGATCTTTTGAAGATGCAGTGTTGCAGATACTTTATGCTATCACACAGAGGTGAGCAGCATACATAAATATACAAACGATGTTTAGTGAAAACAACATTAAACCGATCTTCAGATAAATAATGAACTGGAAAACTACTTTAATGAGTACCGATTTTCTATACTATATACATGGAGTATATTTATAAAGAAAGACTGAGATTGTGTTCAATTTTACGGGCAGATTGTGCGTGCTGTTTACAAAAAAAAAAAAAAAAAATATTCTGGAGAAAGGCAGGGGGATTTATTTTATGATTTCCTTCACTTTATATAGATATGATTAACTTACATGGGAGTTTTGAAAAACAAAATACTGATTTGTGTATTGTTCTTAATAGCTTGGTCTTAAGCTCATTTAGCTTCGTACCAATTATTTCACACAAGACATAACCAAGACTTTTAACCAATTTGTTTTAATTTCCAAATCAAAATTTCTCTTGCAAATAAGATTTAAATCGATCTAACGATAATATGTGTCATGTGTCAATCACGAACGATTCGATTTTTTTGATCCGATCATCGAAAAGTGTTGATGATTGAAATCACAAATTTTCATTTCAATGGATCCCAATCTCAATTATTTCGATGATTCTCGATTTTCCATCTCAATCTCAATTATTTCAATAAATCTCGATCTTCAATATAAATCTGTATTGAATTATTAATATATTTTATCGGAGAAAAGAAATATGGGTTAGATTGGATTCGATCAAAATCGGTACAGTATTCGTGAAATTCGGAGATTGAATTTCATCGAAACCGAAATAAAAAAATTCTCGGAGCGCCGGGTCTCATGCTTAATATGTGTAAACATCAACGTTTGTTTTTACGTACTGTAACGGCCAGCCCTCTAGCTCCAGTGGAAACATGAAAATTTGCACTGTCCAGAATTCTAGTACGGTGGATCGAAAAACGGACTACACCAATCGATTCAGGAGGTGGATATTACCGTAGTGTCACGGCCGACGTTCTGATTCCACTAGAACACTTAGTTCGACAGCTGTCAAAATATGCCAACATTTTTTGTAAGGCGCGCGGTTCGAAAAGGAATACGCCAATCGATTTAGGACATGGAAATTACCTTATGTCAATCACAACAACTTTAATTTGACAGATGTCAAAATGTTAAATCATTTCCAAGAATACGCACTACGTAACGCAGTACCTACATCGTAACGTCAAACAGAGGAAATTCCACGTTTTTATTTCACTCTACCGCCGCCGGCATAGATGTTTACATAGATGAATCAGGACAGTATGAAATAATGAATTGAGTGGTATGAAAATGTTCGAATGATTTTGGTAATTGATTCTTGAACGATTCGATAATTTGAAATGAACGATTTACACAGCTCTAATGTGTCATAAGGTATATGTGACTTTAAAATTTTAAAATCAAAACGTAATTATTTAAAAGCAGCTGGGAGTTAAAAGCAATATAGAAGAATGAGACACTTATAGAAGAATAATTTGATAATTTTCTGGGATTATAATTTAAATATGATTTCTGACATATGACCGCCACGGCTGGCTCCGACGTAGTCTAATCTGGAGGTCCAATTTTCGATGACTTTTTGTAACATTTCTGGCCGTATATCGGCAATAACGCGGCAAATGTTGTCCTCCAAGTGGTCAATTAGTTCGGGCTTAATCGCTAAACAAAATTTGCTAATGAAACGGTAATCGGTGGGCCCATTCACCGAATCTACGCCTTGCTAGGTGATCCTGTGGCTTCAATTCTTGCAAATGCTAAACGAAACTAAAAATAAATCACTTGACAGCTGACAAAATGGCCGCCAGTTAAAATAGTGTTGGCAACTTAAAGATCTATACCTCTAAAAAAAAACACCCTGTACAACTGGCTGTACCATTTAATTTAGACAATCATATTAATAACGGGTGATTTTTTAGCTGGCTTGGTTTTGGCAACACTGGTTTTGACAGCTGACGTGTGTTTAGTACCTTGTGTCACTGTCAAACAGCTTCAGTTTGGTTTGCAATTTAACCATGGATCGTCTTACAAATGAACAACGCTTGCAAATTATTGAATTTTACTATCAAAATTCGTGCTCGGTTCGAAATGTTCATCGCGCGCTGCTTGTGTTCAGCGATGAGGCTCATTTTTGGTTGAATGGGTACGTAAATGAGCAAAATTGCCGCATTTGGAGTGAAGATCAGCCAGAAGCATTGCAACAGCTACCAATGCATCCCGAAAAAGCCACTGTTTGGTGCGGTTTATGGGCCGGCGGCATTATTGGGCCTATTTCTTCAAAGATGATGCGAATCGCAGCGTTACTGTCAATGGTGAACGCTACCGAGCGATGATAACAAACTTTTTTTCGCCCGAAATGGAAGTTCTTGACTTGCATGATATGTGGTTTCAACAAGACGGTGCCACATGCCACACAGCACGCGAAACAATGGCGCAATTGCGAGGCGAGTTTGGTGAACAGTTAATTTCACGTTTCGGGCCGGTCAATTGGCCGCCTAGATCGTGCGATTTGACACCATTAGATTATTTTTTGTGGGGGTATGTCAAGGCTAATGTCTATAGGGACAAGCCCGCTTCGATTGACGCACTGGAAGCCAACATCCATGCAATCATTCGTGAGATACCGGCCGATATGTGTGAAAGAGTATGCCAAAATTGGACTCAGCGGATGGGCTACCTGAGATGCAGCCGCGGTCAACATTTGCATGAAATTATCTTTAAACATTAAATTGCAAGGTTCAAACTATCGATTCAAATAAATATTTGATTCATTTTTTCGAATTTTGTGTGTTTTTTTTTAAAAAAAACTTCTAAGCCTCTTAAAAAATCAACCGTTACTACGTCGGATATGAAGCACTTGGCTCTTGGCTTTGTTATGCATCTGGATAAAGTATACTTCAAAGAAATTATACAAGCGCTTTGCTGCTTTTAAGTTTTAAAGTTAGACGAATACTTTTGCCTTAAACTATACTTTATGTCTTTTTAAATTAGGAAAAAAGTCGAATCTCGCTTTAAAACTACTTTTTAGAGACGACTCCCGATCTAAAAGTGATTTAGAGCCTGTTCTAAAGAATTTTACGCCATTTAGTTTTTATTAAACTGCAGCTGAACACCCCTAAAACAGTGACAGTTCGTGTAAAAAACTTAACACATGCTTTTGACATTTTTTTATAAATGAATGCCAAAGTTTCATATGGCGTTAGTACGATACAAAAAGAATAATAAATTAAAGAATAATAAATTAAAAGTTGATTTTAATTTTCATAAAATGTAATAGAAAGTTTAATGCTAAGCTTGATTATAATTTTTAAGATTGCCTTTTTTGCTTTATTCAATCTACATTACATACTACATCAACTTAAATTTTGCACGATTGTGTTGCAAATAAAACACCTTATTTGACTCCTTGTGGTCATTTAAAGGAACATACATATTCAATTCATTTCTATTTTATTTAAATATAACGAAATGGTTGAGAATTATTTAAGATTTTAATTAAAAGTAAAATTTAGATGCATTGACGAGCAACCACTGTTAATAAAATTTTGCCTTCGATTTAATTACAATTTGTCTGCAGGTCATGCAGAATTTTAACATGAGTTTGATAGTCAGTTTTGTTCTTCATACATGTTCGATAGCTAAAAACCGACCGAATGAATCACATTCATTCCAGTCACAGCACAATTCATTTCTGTTTTGAGAGAGAATGAATGTATGATGAACTCAATAACAGTATTCTCGGTCTCAAATAAAATCAGCTGTGGTTTGTTATTGTTTACATTATTATTTTATCTCTGTTTCTGCCGGTTGGTATCGGTTTCGGTTTCGGTTCCCTTGGTTGGCAGAGGGACATTCAATAGATTTTTCAACCCCCTTCAATATTATTTGTATTGATTTACATTCTGGTGAAATCCATATAGGGAGTTTGTTGATTGTTGATTGACATTGGTATTTGCTTTTAGATATGTAATAGAATGTAATGCAATCGCCTACAATATTATATAAATAGATAAATACCTAGAAATTTCTATTTCGTAGAAATTAAAGCATAAAATACAGTATTCCCCACTTAATTAGGTATACCCTTCGCTTAATTGATATCCTAGCTTATTTACACGAACAAAATTAATTCTAATATTTCCTATAAAGTTGAACATTTTATTTTTACGGTTGATTGAGTCCAACTTAATTGGAAGATTGGAGGCCCCGTTAAGTTGATTAAAAAAAAAATTTAACACAAAACATGTAGGTATGCCGTATCTACATTTGTTCATAGCTGAACGCCGCGCAGGTGAACAAAAATATCACTATAGAAAAGCTAAGCAAATTATAAAAAATAAAAGCACCTGATTTCGTGTAGTCCTAGTCATGCTCAAGAAATGCCTGCTACCTGTGGTTTGCCGTTGGCAATTCCAATATGTCGCATTTTGTTTCGTTTTGATGTGTAAACATCTATGCTGGCGGTAGAGTGAACAAAAAACGTGAACGTTCGTGTGCAACGTTACGTCGTGCAACATTACGGTGTGCAACGTTACGATCTGCATACTAGGATGGGTGCGTTCAGTGAAAAAAATCTTAAGATCCCCTTCAAGCAAAACCAAGTCCGTTTTGGATCCGCGCACGTTGCTGTTTACACATGTTAACCGTGAGTCCCGGCACTCACACAATTTTTTTTTGTTTTTGGGGAACTTTTCCTATGTTTGGCTGTGGAATTGAAATCTTTTATTACCGAAATTGAATACATTGTCTTCCATTTGACTCATTACTGTTCAGAAGAGAAGATTGTTAATTGAATAAAAAGATGAATGGTCGGAAACAATCTTACAAAATAGTTGGTGCAATTAAGTGGGGAACACTGTACATTTAAATTGGCTTACGGCTTTTTAAGACGTAACAAGCATAGATAAGCTCACGTTTTTGATAATTCTTTATGTGGCAGGGTTGCCAGCTTGGGTTATTTATCGAAAGCTGGGTTTTATTTTTTTAATGAGATGGGTCTACATTTAGTGCAATGATTTCGGTTTACAAAGTTCTGACATTGGGCTAGCAAAATGCTTCAATCCCTGCAAAATAGATCAGGTCTTAAACTTTTATTGATACTATCTACATATCTTTCAAAATGTTTCATGAAGTCTCAAAGACAGTATGTTTTGACTTTTTTTAACTGTTTGGGTACGCACGGCAACCCAGGCAAAACCTTTTAGGTTGGTAAATAAAAGGATCAAGCTTAAAAATTATATCAAATTTGAATGTTTAATGATAAGTTAGGTACTGAGAGTTTGTTGGTCCTATCATTTAAGCTTATTATGACTTCCAAGAGTTCTCAATATAAGATGTTCATGAACCCTTTCAGAGGGTTTTAGAGTATTATTTCTTATAAGTAGTTTTACTTTGAAAATGCTTTGGAATTATCAAAATTTCAAATAATATAATCTTCCATACAACAATCCTGTGAATTGATTTGAAAAAATTTCTAAGACGCCCCAAGTACTTTCCTTAAAATTTCATTAAAAATATCGATTGTGGAACCTAAATCAATCCCTTGTAATGTAACTTAATCCACCAAAAATCATAGTTTACATAAATTCCATACGCATGGGCCATCCATAACATGCGCAATACATACTAAATATCTTCTATCCATCTAACTAAAACTTATTCATCACCTTTCCGTCCGTCGCGTCTCACCAACGAGCTGAAAAGAGCACATGTTCGACAACGAAATGAACCTGTTTCTAGCCTAGGTAGATATAGACTGTTCTATGGCGCTAAAGCAATAACAGATTGAGTATCGAGATAGATTATTCTATGTTTGTATCTTGTTTTGGTTTTGTTTTGTCAAAAACACCTCGCTGTCATCTCCCACGCAAAATGAACTATGTTTACCATAAGAGAGTGAACAAATGAACATGCAAATAACAGAAGTATCTGTAAGATACATCCAACAGACCGAACAAACGTGTATCTGGTTCTGTATACGCAATGGGAATGCATCTATATCTAACTGAATTGCCGCGACCGGCAAACTTTTCATGTCTGTCAGTCCTTCGTCAGACTTTGTAAATTCAGTTCTTCGTGAACCTCCCGATGGTAGAGTCGAATATCGAAACCGAGTTGAATCGCGCGGCATGTTTATTGGATACGATTTTGCTGAAATTTGTTTTAAAAAATAAAAGTATTTCTGAGATACTCGTACTCGTGTTGAATAAGGAACAGACAAAGTATCTTTCTCCAGCTCAGCTATCATCAACCCTCTAGACGTTGAAGTGAAGTGGCGAGTCGAGGAGTAGGTGGTGGGTGCTTCTTTTGATTGCACGTTGTTGCGTTGATTGTTGGAATTTTTATTTCATAACCTTTTTGTATTGTTGGGCTTGGGCTCTGTTTTATTTTTTGTTGTTGGCGTTGGGTGTTTGTGGTTCTGGTTCTGGGCTTGTGTCTCTAGAACGTCTGTCTCGCGATAAGGATATTAAAAAAAAAATCGCATTGCACGAAGAAGGCGACGCGATCGACGACGCGCGTGAAAATATGTGAGCGGAGTCGGCGAGTGCATTGAATTCGCGGTGCTTCGGCGAAAATTCCCTTTTTTCCTTCATTCGATTGTTGTTGAGGGGGGGTTATCATTTAATATATCGCGGACGGCTATTTCGGCGCGAATTGTATACATGACGATTCAAATAATAAAAAAAAATCGAATAAAGCTTATAACGACTTTACGGGTTTCTTATTAAATTCAATAAAAAAAAAAAAACGAAACGAAAGCAAATCGTGTTAAAATGTGTAAATTATTGATTGGATTATATTTTTAAGGGAATGTTTTGTGTTTATCTGCATTATAAAAGTGAGATATTTTAATGACTGTATACGCACGACACATTCTTCTCTGATGGAGTGGTGGGAGTCTGAGTCTGTCTGCACACACATGTCCTTAACGAGTGCGAAGATATGAACAGAACATGTGAAACATTCGAGAAATGTAATTGATTTTGCTTATCAAACACGTACACGGACGAACGAGCTCCTTTTGTGGATAACGACTGTAATTAATGGATATTTTATTGCTTAACATGGATTACCAATTTTAATCAGCTGTTCGAAAGGTGAGTTTATTGAACCTAATAAACATAAACAAAAGATGTAAACATCTTGGGAATAGTTCCTACCTACCTATGCCTAGAAAGTTTACGTGTGTGTAGAAAGGTATGTAATTTTAGTTTGGAAGGAATTTTGTGAACAATTCTGAAGCTGGTGATGTTTGAAGAATTAGTGTCATAGTTAGGTATAAGGAAGTGTTTAGCTCTGTATTCCCAGCTATTTAGTTTAGTTTGTATAGCTTAAAGATAAACCTATTTATACTTAAAGGGTTGGGCGGTAAGACTTAAGTAGATATCTACCTACCTAGTGGTGCAATTTAAACCTTTTTGACAAGTTCGAACCTTTATATTTCATTTGTGATTTGAATAAAATTAAAATGTGTGATTGTGTTGCATAAACTTCCTCTTCTAGCCTAAGGCTAGGTATGATTAAAATTGTAATGGCCTTACCAATAAGAATAACCAATCGCTAAACACGCGTTTAGATTAACACCACGTTAAACTTTAATTTGTGTGCTAAGCTGACTATTGTATAAACAAAAAATCACTAAAACGTATTTTTTTAATTTTTCTTTTTAATTTTTGTTTGAAAATAGTTTTTATTTATAAAGAATTGACTTCTAGCTTTAATAAAATTTCAAAAGCCTGGATGCTCTAACATTTTGTCGTTATGTCACATTTTGTGCGAATCACACTGTATAGGTGCCTAGAGGATCTTTTACACTAGGAATTATTTAACTAAATTTAAGAAAAAAAAAAAACAGCTGGATATCCGCCTTGAATTGAACTCATTAAGTTGAAATTTTGTACTGATAACACAATTGATAGAAATAACAAAATTTGTGGTTAAGCCAATCAAAAAATAACAAAACATTTTATGGACCACCCTGATACGCAGTGAAATAATATGTACCTATAAAAAAAAAAGTCGTTACGGAATCTAAAAGAAGGTATCTACTATACATCTCTAATTTTCCTTGAATATTTCCGTTTTTTTTGCGAGATTTTTTAAGTTTTAAATCTTAACTCAGGATTCTTGAGCGTCAAAAAAAATTGATTTTGAAGTGGTAATAAGTACTCTAAAATACTCTGTAACATACAGCTTAGAAACAATTATTTTCAACTTTTTGATTGGACTATCTGGAAACCCTGACCAAAATGCTTCTAAATAAATTTCTATAGCTTCACAAGATCAACAATTTTTTGAAAAACAAAACGAATACCTACGATAACTACGGCAGTGAAAGTTGATAACGGTTTTTAAGAGGTGTTAAAAGCAATCATTTTTTACTACAAGAGTGGGGTTCATCTCCCCCCCCTTTAGGCAGGAAGGGCAATTTTCGAAAAAAAATACGTAAAATGAAAAAAAAAACAAATACATATTTAAAAACAACGGCAGCGCAAACATAAACTTATGTACGTGTTTTGAAAGCCAGATATCCATTCTTTTATTTGATTTTTAAATTAAGTTTTTTCTATAAATAATTTTGGAAAAAAAATCCTATAAAAGTAAAAACTTAGAAAAAAAAGTTTAACTAATTTTTTTTTTAATTGCAATTTTGAAATTAAGTATCTTCTAAAATCGCGCTGTCATTTTATTTAGTAGGTAGTCCTATTTATTTAGTATTGAAAACTGAAAACCAGATGGTTCTATCTTCTCTAGTTTTGAGAAAATTAAAAATTACGAAAATTACTTTTTTATTTGATTTTTTTTTTGTTTGCATATACTTTTATGTTAATAATAATTGAATAACGGGTGGGCCATCTAGTGGTTTCTTTTTAAATCATAGGTTTTTTTCGAAACTGACAGCTGTTTCCCGATCGAAATCTTGACAGAAGGTCAGAATTATACCTCCACGGAACGAATTAAGTCGCTTTACGCTTGAACAACGTTGGGAAATATTAAAATTTTATTTCCAAAGTGAGTGCTGTGTAGCCCAAAAGGTGCGTTTTTTGAAAAGAAGTTTTGGCCGAAATGAAGCACCCATCGCTCCTGCTGTACGCGGCTACATTAGCAAACAAAATTGAAACATCTGGGGCTCGGAAAACCCGCTCGTTAAGCTACGATTAGACGCTCAACTCAAATGGTCAACGCGTTGACTCTCTGACGTCAGAATGACGTAAAGTACACAAGACTTAGAAACTTTAGGACAGTATTTTACGTCGTTCTGACGCGTTGACCATTTGCGTTGATCGTGTAATCGGAGAGTAAATCACAGAGAGTAAAAGTTTGGTGCGGATTGTAGAGAGGTGGCATCATTAAAACCATTTTTCTTTGAAAATGAGGCTGGGAACAAGGTTTCGGTCAACGGTGAGCATTACAGAGCCATGTTAACCGGCTTTTTTTAGTGAAATTAAAGACGACGACGATTTAGACGACATTTGGTTCATACAAGATGGCTCTGCGCCATGCAACACAGCTCATGCCACAATCGATCTTTTGCACACGAAATTCCCAAATCGTATTATCAGCCGTCTTCGCGATGTTAATTGGCCGCCTCGGAGCTGTGATTTGACCCTTTTCGACTTTTTTTTTTGGGGAACCGTGAAGGACCGATGTTATGAAAACAATCCGGAAACGATTCAAGCACTTAAGGCCAATATAATCCAAGAGATCCGTGAGCTAAAGCCCGAAACCATGAACGAACAAGGTCTTGGAAAGTTGGAGTGACAGAATGCGCTACTGCGAAGCCAGAAGAGACAGCCACTTGAACGACGTCGTGTTCCATATAATTAATGGGAATGTCTGCGCTTTCTAATAAAGCCATAATACATGATGGAAAAAAATTAAATTTGTTCATTTTATTGCATTTTTTAAAAAGAAACATATGTATTTGGCCCAACCCACCAATACATAGTAAATCGTTATAAAAACAGGCGCTTATGTCAACAGTTTTCTCTACCTTATAGCTTTGCAGATTTCAAGGATTTTTATTTCCCTATTAAAGTTTCTTCCTTACAGTGTGTCTGAACAACGGTGTGCGAGATTTTTATTTTCGAAGTTTCGTTTGATTTTATATAGGTTTATATGTATAGGTATTTTGTCAGTCACATCCGAATTGACTATGTGACTACCTACCTATAATATGGCAATTCTTATACTAACGGTATATGCCTCAAAGTTTCAACGCCGCCTTCTTATCAAACGAAAAACCCATTTAAAAAAAATCTTTAGACATTATATTTGTCTACCCAAGGTTTCGGATCTTGTGATCTTCTTCAATATTGTTAGTTTAAATAAAATAAAAAAAAAAACAATATCTGCCGTTACAATATTAATATGTTACCAATTCCCTGAACACACAAAAGAAGCCAATTTGTGCTGAGGCTGACCACAACATGTGATTAAATTTAATATGCACCTCCATTAATATCCGGCCCTATATAGTGTTCATTATGGCAGACCATATACCGTTACCTAAAACATCAAACACTTGGAACGAATCCAAATCAATATTTCGTGATCGATTCCATCATAATATCAAGTGAAACACGATCCAGAACTAAAAGTAGAAATGATCGTTTGATTTTCGAATGACAAACCAATCGTGTGTTCATAATGCGCATCCTCACCGCGCGCGCGGTAGAAAAAAGAAGACCTACACAAATACCCAATACGACTTGGATTCCAGCCTAGAGACCTCCCAAATCTTGGAAAGAAATTAGTTTGACAGCAGAAGCTCACCGAGGTATATAATTATATTGCGTTGCTTATTTACCTTTTGATTTTCTTTTTTTTTTTAGAAATCCAACAACTCTTCGCTTCACTGATTGAAATTCATTAAGCATTTTTGATATTTTTCCAAAAAGAGTTTCCCTTTTCACTCATTTCGAATATTAATCAAAAATCTGGAAATGTCTGTTGATGATTAAAAAATGATAGATACTGCTTAGGGTTATGGAGATAATTATTGACAAAAATAACAAATTACGGGGTTAAACAAATAGAAAACAATTAATAGATTCCACACTGACCAGAACAATAAATCTTTAAAAAAAAAAAACGATAACTATACATGGTTGGAGGAGAAAAATTCAATGGTAGTCGAACTGAAACCGAGGTTTCATTAATTATTTTTGTATCCTTCTCGGCATACAGCACGGGAAGGCCTAGGTATTATCTGCTTATTCTGTGAAAGGCTTAACGATGAAATCGGAAGGAAAAACTACAAACAAAAATATTGTAGATGAAGACAGATTAAAAGATATAAATTAAAATGTATAACAAGAGAAGAAGATGAAAAGAAAACAATGCCCTTTGTTTTGAAAACACTGTGATTAACAAGAAAGGTAATGGGTGATTTTTTAAAAGGTTTCGAACTTTAAAAAAAAAAAAAACACAAAAAATTCGAAAAAATGAATGAAATATTTATTTGAATCGATAGTTTGAACCTTGCAATTTAATGTTTAAAGATAATTTCATGCAAATGTTGACCGCGGCTGCGTCTCAGGTAGCCCATCCGCTGAGTCCAATTTTGGCATACTCTTTCACACATATCGGCCGGTATCTCACGAATGAATGCATGGATGTTGGCTTCCAGTGCATCAATCGAAGCGGGCTTGTCCCTATAGACATTAGCCTTGACATACCCCCACAAAAAATAATCTAATGGTGTCAAATCGCACGATCTAGGCGGCCAATTGACCGGCCTGAAACGTGAAATTAACTGTTCACCAAACTCGCCTCGCAATTGCGCCATTGTTTCGCGTGCTGTGTGGCATGTGGCACCGTCTTGTTGAAACCACATATCATGCAAGTCAAGAACTTCCATTTCGGGCAAAAAAAAGTTTGTTATCATCGCTCGGTAGCGTTCACCATTGACAGTAACGCTGCGATTCGCATCATCTTTGAAGAAATATGGCCCAATAATGCCGCCGGCCCATAAACCGCACCAAACAGTGGCTTTTTCGGGATGCATTGGTAGCTGTTGCAATGCTTCTGGCTGATCTTCACTCCAAATGCGGCAATTTTGCTTATTTACGTACCCATTCAACCAAAAATGAGCCTCATCGCTGAACACAATTTTTCGATAAAAAAGCGGATCCTCGGCCAGCTTTCCAAGAGCCCATTCACCAAAAATTCGGCGTTGTGGTAGGTCGGCTGGCTTTAGTTCTTGCACCAGCTGTATCTTAAAAGGCTTTACGCCCAAATCCTTCCGCAAAATTTTCCACGTAGTGCTGTAACAAAGGCCTAACTGCTGGGAACGGCGCCGAATCGACATTTCGCGGTCTTCTGTCACACTAGCTGATACGGCCGCAATATTTTCTTCACTACGCACAGTACGTAAACGTGTTGGTGGTTTAATGTCCAACAAAGTAAATTTGGTGCGAAATTTGGTCACAATCTTCCGAATAGACTGCTCAGAAGGTCGAGAATGCCGATCATAAAATGGAAGCAGCGCGCGATGAACATTTCGAACCGAGCACGAATTTTGAAAGTAAAATTCAATAATTTGCAAGCGTTGTTCATTTGTAAGACGATCCATGGTTAAATTGCAAACCAAACTGAAGCTGTTTGACAGTGACGCAAGGTACTAAACACACGTCAGCTGTCAAAACCAGTGTTGCCAAAACCAAACCAGCTAAAAAATCACATATTATAAACTGTTCAAAATTTGAAATATGTTTTTTAGATTTTTTTTCTCGTTTGTATTCAAGTCTTTTTTCATCCATTAAAAAAAAAATTAGTTTACCTTTATAATTCAGCATATTTACCTCTCTATTAAAAAACGGCGAACAACGGCGTGATAGATTTTACACATCTGTCAACTTGCAATTCATATTAATAAATGTGAAATAGTTTGTGACATGTGATAGCGAGCAGAAAATAGCTTTAACTTGCCAAGTTTGGAGTTAAAGAGATGGATAACTTCCTTACACACACATGCATACATTTCATAGAACCGTTTACTATGGTGCAATCATTGTTTTCATAAGTAAGTGATTGTATGTGACACACGTATTGGAATGTTGCATCACCACCAGTTACAAAGACTGGAAAGATATCATAAGACAAAAATATGTTTTTTGATAAGAAAAATTATCAAGCGGACAAGTGCCCGTGTACCAGTTCACACGTGTGTTAAGGAGCGGATTGTGTGTTTTTTTTTTATTAATAGAGCTGTTAGACATTACTTGTATGGGAACTTAATTTAGAAATGTGTAAGAAATCGTGTTTTGTCATCGAGAGAGTAGGTACCCACCTTATGAAAAGCTTACATCCAATTTTTCAACTAGCAACCCTTTGCATCAGGGTTTCCGCCATCTTCATTTAAAGATTAAAATCGGTTTTCGCTAATTTTTCAAATTTTTAAACGGAGGAGGTGGAGAAATATTTTTTTTTTTAAATCGATAGATATTGTAATATGACAGAAAGGGAATAGCCCATTTCTGACAAAGAGTGTACACGAACGAGTTTGGTATTTAATAAAAGGTGACGTAAAGCCCGATACATGAGTAAAATATTTTCAAAATCGTTCATGGGAAATTCGAGATATTTGGGCTTGAAGTTAACGATTGCAAAATAAGGATTTCGGATTTTGTTTCAAATAATTGTCCATAACGGGAGAAATAATAATTGACGTAGAAAAATGATATTGGTATCAAATGAAAGGTATAAAATAAGGCTTTCACTAGAGCTAAAAACAAGTATATGTCATTTTTTGAAATATCGGTGTGGCAAAGACCGCAAAAAAAAGTGGCTTTTCTAGAAGTTAAAGCTCAATACCTTTCAGTACCTTTCATTTGATATCAATCAGGGTTGCCAGTTTAGGGGTTTTCCCCCTAGGTTTAGGGGCTTATTTTGTCTTTGGAGGGTAATCAAGGGGGACGAGATGTTTGGTGGGAAATCTGTAGGGATTCATTTAGATCTAAAAGGTTGAGGAATCGTATGGGTATTGAAACAGTTTACAGTATTCTACGAGCTAGATATTCCTTACATTCAGGATGTCGGAATTTAACACCAACAGAAGAAATGCTAAAAACTTTCACAAGTGAGAAGATGTATCAAACTGACGTGACAGCCAAAACGAAGATGACGATAATGTCTTAGAACTTTTTTAAAGAAGTGCAAAAAAAAACTTTTAATTCCTTTATATTTATATTTTAATTTTCATGTTTATTTATTGCTCGTGAGTTAAACCAGAGTTAGCTAACTCTAGAAGAAAATTAACCCACATAGAACTGAGGGAGCAGTTTTTTTTTTGGAGAATGAATGCGGAATGACTCGAAAAGCTAGTTGCATAAAACATCAAAACATCTGTTCAGTTAATCCTGAGTTAACCCACCAATTTGTATGATTTAACTCTGGTTTAACTTTAATCGCGCACTGAATAACTGGACCTAAGGGCCTGGTTCACAATGTCTGATTAAAGTTCTACATAAGCAACTTAGAACTTACTAGTCACTTATCAACCTCCCTTATGTTTCATGATATCTGAATAGTATAACTTATAATTAAAGTTCAAAGTATTTTAATGGCGCGATGACGTGTCGATTAGCAAATTTACATGATAATTTAAATATTATGAAAAGTTTTTATCAGTCAAAACTGTTTCCTCTTAAAAACTGGATTTTTACTAGGAGGAGGAGGATTTAATTTGCGGATAAGTTTAATGTCGAATAAATAATCAGAACTTTAATACCTTTCTTACAATTTTTTTTTACTGTAGCTTCTCAACTATATTGTGAATTATTTAAATTTAAAATTAAAAACAAATTCAGGGGCTGTGAATAAAAATAAAAAGTTAAAAAAATTTGGGGGTTTTTGTTGATAAAATGTGGCAATCTTTCTAAATCTAAATTTTTCTGGGGGGAGATTTTTTTTTCATCTGGCAACACTGATATCAATATCATTTTTTTACGTCAATTATTTCTTCCGTTATGGACAATTATTTGGAACAATAATATATTTCACAATATCTTTAAGGGTATTTTAATATTGGATCAAACGTAACCAAAACCAAGAGAAAACGACCTCCCTACTAAAAATTACAATCCATTTATGTACCTTAATGCCAAATATCACCATTGAAAATACAAATTTCCAAGGACTGTCTTTCGTTGTCAAGACATCTGTGAAATTTTTGACAAGTTTCCTCAATGCAATGAATTTTTTTGTCACAGGTTTTTTGGTTACTTACACCTCTCAACCATTCAAGTGTGCGTGTTGTTAGATGACAGGAATGGGGAGGCGACCTAGAATTTTCCGCCAAACTCGAAAACCTTTTATCATGACAAGATATACCTTTGGAGGATTTTTCACTTTCTGGCAATTGGCAGCCCAACCATGAAAAAAACAGCCCCGAATAAGACAGAAAAAGAAAATATTTGTTTAACTAAGGTTTGATAAATGGGGCTGTTATACTAAAAGCAAAGGAAAACTTAATATTTTGTATCCGAAGGTGGACAAACGTTGGACAAACGAACCTGATATACCTCCACCCAAAATTTAGAATTCGGGAACCTGGCTTCACAACAGCTCTAAAAAACCTTGATCCAACCATAAACTCCGGCGTTATGACCAAAGCTGCTAACTATTTACTACGCCATGGGCTAATATTTTATTACTTCCGAAATATTAAACCGAATTTGTAAGAACAAAATGTTTTATTTAAAACTGTACCCTCACTTGCACCACATCCTATAACTCAGGACTCAAAGGAATTCCGGCAGAAAATGACAAGAAAAAAAAAAAAAAACAAGAAAAAAATCTTCATTTTCCTGCGTGCAATCGCATTGAAATCCGAAATTTCATCTTTAAAAAATACCATTCCTACAGAGAACTCCGTCGCTCATACCAAAGCAAAGAATCCTCGTGCGCGCCGCGCCAGGCCATCCGCCGCGCCGTGCCGCCGTTGAATTATGTTAATGATGCGTTGTGAGATTCTGCGGATTTCCCATTTCTTATACCCTGCAGCTTCAGATGTCCCTCAACTTAGCAGAGCAAAGTGGGCAGAACAAATTTTTTTTGATGGCATAATTAGGCGCTAATTAAGTGCTAATTAAGTACCCAAAAATAAAATTAAGTGCTCCAGTACTTTTGGTAAAAACTAATGTTCTGCTAACTTGATTTCAAGTTAGCAGAGCAATTACCTAAAATGGTTAAAACAAAAGCAAAAAAAAAAAAAATTTGTCTCAAATTAAAGAGCTATTTAAGTGCTCTAAGAATCAAAAAAAAAAAAAATTGAAAAAAAAATAATTTGCCTTCAGAAAAAAATATTTTAGTAATTTTTCAAAAAAAAAATTAATTTAAATTATTTATCCAACTTTTTAATTAAAATCTATTTTATTGCTTAAAAGAACCGCTAGCTCGAATTAAGTACCCTATTTTCAGAAAGATTTTCCAACAATTAAGCCAAAAAAAAAAATAATTCATTTTCCCATACAAAACGCTGTTCTGCTAACTCAAATTCGATTTTTCTCAAACAATTCAAATTATTTCGACACAAATCTTTTTTGTTAATTAAAAGCTCCGCTAGCTCGAATTAAGTACCCCATTTTCAGAAAGATTTTCCAACAATTTAGTCAAAAAAAAAAATAATTCATTTTCCCATACAAAAGGCTGTTCTGCTAACTCAAATTCGATTTTTCTCTAACAATTCAAATTATTTTGACATAAATCTTTTTTAATTAATTAAAAGGTCCGATAGCTCGAATTAAGTACCCCATTTTCAGAAAGTTTTTCCAACAATTTAGTCAAAAAAAAAATAATTCATTTTCCCATACAAAACGCTGTTCTGCTAACTCAAATTCGATTTTTCTCAAACAATTCAAATTATTTTGGCACAAATCTTTTTTGTTTATTAAAAGCTCCGCTAGCTCAAATTAAGTGCTCTATTTTCAGAAAAATTTTCCAACAATTAAGCCAAAAAAAAAATATAATTCATTTTCCCATACAAACCGCTGTTCTGCTAACTCAAATTCGATTTTTCTCAAACAATTCAAATTATTTCGACACAAATCTTTTTTGTTTATTAAAAGCTCCGCTAGCTCAAATTAAGTGCTCTATTTTCAGAAAAATTTTCCAACAATTAAGCCAAAAAAAAAATATAATTCATTTTCCCATACAAACCGCTGTTCTGCTAACTCAAATTCGATTTTTCTCAAACAATTCAAATTATTTCGACACAAATCTTTTTTGTTAATTAAAAGCTCCGCTAGCTCGAATTAAGTATCCCATTTTCAGAAAGATTTTCCAACAATTAAGCCAAAAAAAAAATAATTCATTTTCCCATACAAAACGCTGTTCTGCTAACTCAAATTCGATTTTTCTCTAACAATTCAAATTATTTTGACATAAATCTTTTTTAATTAATTAAAAGCTCCGATAGCTCGAATTAAGTACCCCATTTTCAGAAAGATTTTCCAACAATTTAGTCAAAAAAAAAAAAATTCATTTTCCCATACAAAACGCTGTTCTGCTAACTCAAATTCGATTTTTCTCTAACAATTCAAATTATTTTGACACAAATCTTTTTTAATTAATTAAAAGCTCCGCTAGCTCGAATTAAGTACCCCATTTTCAGAAAAATTTTCCAACAATTAAGCCAAAAAAAAAATATAATTCATTTTCCCATACAAACCGCTGTTCTGCTAACTCAAATTCGATTTTTCTCTAACAATTCAAATTATTTCGACACAAACTTTTTTTAATTAATTAAAAGCTCCGCTAGCTCGAATTAAGTATCCCATTTTCAGAAAAAATTTTCCAACAATTAAGCCAAAAAAAAAATATAATCTGCTAACTCAAATTCGATTTTTCTCTAACAATTCAAATTATTGCGACACAAACTTTTTTTAATTAATTAAAAGCTCCGCTAGCTCGAATTAAGTACCCCATTTTCAGAAAGATTTTCCAACAATTAAGCCAAAAAAAAAATAATTCATTTTCCCATACAAAACGCTGTTCTGCTAACTCAAATTCGATTTTTCTCTAACAATTCAAATTATTTTCACACAAATCTTTTTTAATTAACTAAAAGCTCCGCTAGCTCGAATTAAGTACCCTATTTTCAGAAAGATTTTCCAACAATTTAGTCAAAAAAAAAAAAATAATTCATTTTCCCATACAAAAGGCTGTTCTGCTAACTCAAATTCGATTTTTCTCAAACAATTCAAATTATTTCGACACAAATCTTTTTTGTTAATTAAAAGCTCCGCTAGCTCGAATTAAGTACCCCATTTTCAGAAAGATTTTCCAACAATTTAGTCAAAAAAAAAAATAATTCATTTTCCCATACAAAAGGCTGTTCTGCTAACTCAAATTCGATTTTTCTCAAACAATTCAAATTATTTTGACATAAATCTTTTTTAATTAATTAAAAGCTCCGATAGCTCGAATTAAGTACCCCATTTTCAGAAAGTTTTTCCAACAATTTAGTCAAAAAAAAAAATAATTCATTTTCCCATACAAACCGCTGTTCTGCTAACTCAAATTCGATTTTTCTCAAACAATTCAAATTATTTCGACACAAATCTTTTTTGTTAATTAAAAGCTCCGCTAGCTCGAATTAAGTGCTCTATTTTCAGAAAGATTTTCCAACAATTAAGCCAAAAAAAAAATAATTCATTTTCCCATACAAAAGGCTGTTCTGCTAACTCAAATTCGATTTTTCTCTAACAATTCAAATTATTTTGACACAAATCTTTTTTAATTAATTAAAAGCTCCGCTAGCTCGAATTAAGTACCCCATTTTCAGAAAAATTTTCCAACAATTAAGCCAAAAAAAAAATATAATTCATTTTCCCATACAAACCGCTGTTCTGCTAACTCAAATTCGATTTTTCTCTAACAATTCAAATTATTTCGACACAAACTTTTTTTAATTAATTAAAAGCTCCGCTAGCTCGAATTAAGTACCCCATTTTCAGAAAGATTTTCCAACAATTAAGCCAAAAAAAAAATAATTCATTTTCCCATACAAAAGGCTGTTCTGCCAACTCAAATTCGATTTTTCTCAAACAATTCAAATTATTTCGACACAAACTTTTTTTAATTAATTAAAAGCTCCGCTAGCTCGAATTAAGTACCCTATTTTCAGAAAGATTTTCCAACAATTAAGCCAAAAAAAAAATAATTCATTTTCCCATACAAAAGGCTGTTCTGCTAACTCAAATTCGATTTTTCTCAAACAATTCAAATTATTTCGACACAAATCTTTTTTGTTAATTAAAAGCTCCGCTAGCTCGAATTAAGTACCCCATTTTCAGAAAGATTTTCCAACAATTTAGTCAAAAAAAAAAATAATTCATTTTCCCATACAAAAGGCTGTTCTGCTAACTCAAATTCGATTTTTCTCAAACAATTCAAATTATTTTGACATAAATCTTTTTTAATTAATTAAAAGCTCCGATAGCTCGAATTAAGTACCCCATTTTCAGAAAGTTTTTCCAACAATTTAGTCAAAAAAAAAAATAATTCATTTTCCCATACAAAAGGCTGTTCTGCTAACTCAAATTCGATTTTTCTCAAACAATTCAAATTATTTCGACACAAATCTTTTTTGTTAATTAAAAGCTCCGCTAGCTCGAATTAAGTGCTCTATTTTCAGAAAGATTTTCCAACAATTAAGCCAAAAAAAAAATAATTCATTTTCCCATACAAAACGCTGTTCTGCTAACTCAAATTCGATTTTTCTCTAACAATTCAAATTATTTTGACACAAATCTTTTTTAATTAATTAAAAGCTCCGCTAGCTCGAATTAAGTACCCCATTTTCAGAAAAATTTTCCAACAATTAAGCCAAAAAAAAAATATAATTCATTTTCCCATACAAACCGCTGTTCTGCTAACTCAAATTCGATTTTTCTCTAACAATTCAAATTATTTCGACACAAACTTTTTTTAATTAATTAAAAGCTCCGCTAGCTCGAATTAAGTACCCCATTTTCAGAAAGATTTTCCAACAATTAAGCCAAAAAAAAAATAATTCATTTTCCCATACAAAAGGCTGTTCTGCTAACTCAAATTCGATTTTTCTCAAACAATTCAAATTATTTCGACACAAACTTTTTTTAATTAATTAAAAGCTCCGCTAGCTCGAATTAAGTACCCTGTTTTCAGAAAGATTTTCCAACAATTAAGCCAAAAAAAAAATAATTCATTTTCCCATACAAAAGGCTGTTCTGCTAACTCAAATTCGATTTTTCTCAAACAATTCAAATTATTTCGACACAAATCTTTTTTGTTAATTAAAAGCTCCGCTAGCTCGAATTAAGTACCCCATTTTCAGAAAGATTTTCCAGCAATTTAGTCAAAAAAAAAAATAATTCATTTTCCCATACAAAAGGCTGTTCTGCTAACTCAAATTCGATTTTTCTCAAACAATTCAAATTATTTTGACATAAATCTTTTTTAATTAATTAAAAGCTCCGCTAGCTCGAATTAAGTACCCCATTTTCAGAAAGTTTTTCCAACAATTTAGTCAAAAAAAAAAATAATTCATTTTCCCATACAAAAGGCTGTTCTGCTAACTCAAATTCGATTTTTCTCAAACAATTCAAATTATTTCGACACAAATCTTTTTTGTTAATTAAAAGCTCCGCTAGCTCGAATTAAGTGCTCTATTTTCAGAAAGATTTTCCAACAATTAAGCCAAAAAAAAAATAATTCATTTTCCCATACAAAACGCTGTTCTGCTAACTCAAATTCGATTTTTCTCTAACAATTCAAATTATTTTGACACAAATCTTTTTTAATTAATTAAAAGCTCCGCTAGCTCGAATTAAGTACCCCATTTTCAGAAAAATTTTCCAACAATTAAGCCAAAAAAAAAATATAATTCATTTTCCCATACAAACCGCTGTTCTGCTAACTCAAATTCGATTTTTCTCTAACAATTCAAATTATTTCGACACAAACTTTTTTTAATTAATTAAAAGCTCCGCTAGCTCGAATTAAGTACCCCATTTTCAGAAAGATTTTCCAACAATTAAGCCAAAAAAAAAATAATTCATTTTCCCATACAAAAGGCTGTTCTGCTAACTCAAATTCGATTTTTCTCTAACAATTCAAATTATTTTGACACAAATCTTTTTTAATTAATTAAAAGCTCCGCTAGCTCGAATTAAGTGCTCTATTTTCAGAAAGATTTTCCAACAATTAAGCCAAAATAAAAATAATTCATTTTCCCATACAAAACGATGTTCTGCTAACTCAAATTCGATTTTTCTCAAACAATTCAAATTATTTCGACATAAATCTTTTTTAATTAATTAAAAGCTCCGATAGCTCGAATTAAGTACCCCATTTTCAGAAAGTTTTTCCAACAATTTAGTCAAAAAAAAAAATAACTCATTTTCCCATACAAAACGCTGTTCTGCTAACTCAAATTCGATTTTTCTCAAACAATTCAAATTATTTTGGCACAAATCTTTTTTGTTTATTAAAAGCTCCGCTAGCTCAAATTAAGTGCTCTATTTTCAGAAAAATTTTCCAACAATTAAGCCAAAAAAAAAATATAATTCATTTTCCCATACAAACCGCTGTTCTGCTAACTCAAATTCGATTTTTCTCAAACAATTCAAATTATTTCGACACAAATCTTTTTTGTTAATTAAAAGCTCCGCTAGCTCAAATTAAGTGCTCTATTTTCAGAAAAATTTTCCAACAATTAAGCCAAAAAAAAAATATAATTCATTTTCCCATACATACCGCTGTTCTGCTAACTCAAATTCGATTTTTCTCAAACAATTCAAATTATTTCGACACAAATCTTTTTTGTTAATTAAAAGCTCCGCTAGCTCGAATTAAGTGCTCTATTTTCAGAAAGATTTTCCAACAATTAAGCCAAAAAAAAAATAATTCATTTTCCCATACAAAAGGCTGTTCTGCTAACTCAAATTCGATTTTTCTCTAACAATTCAAATTATTTTGACACAAATCTTTTTTAATTAACTAAAAGCTCCGCTAGCTCGAATTAAGTACCCCATTTTCAGAAAGATTTTCCAACAATTTAGTCAAAAAAAAAAAAAAATTCATTTTCCCATACAATAAGCTGTTCTGCTATCTTAGGTTCGATTTTTTTTCAAACTATTGAGTCGAGATTTGCCTACCGGCCGGCGCGCGGCGGCGGATGGTCCTTACCATGCGCGGCTGCATAAACAGTACTTTTACAAACCAAACCTGTAATACCTAATTGGCCTGCCTAGATTCACTTCCATTTGCATAATGTCATACCTACGTATTTATGTACATATGTACATATATAGGTAGGTATAGTTAGGTATATGTATGTACATATTATCTATGTATTATGTATTCGATTCTTCGATTTTTTTTAAGATTGAAAGGCTTGTCATTTACATGCCTACATATATGTAGGTACATAATTATGTATCATGAAACACAGGAACTACCTATGAAGGTATGTACCTAAGAGATGAAGTCCAATTTCAAAAACCCAGTAAGTAAGTAGGTATAGGTAGGTAGGTAGGTACCTATTTTATTAACTTAAGTTAAGAAAAATGATTTGGTACCTAGTAATAGTTAGATAAACCTACATAGGTAGGTACCTACCTACCTTGAAATACATTTTATAATTAAGTAGTAATCTCATGTAGGTACCTACATAGGTACAGGTACATATGAAACATTTTTTATAGGTACAGATAGATATAGGGAATAAGAAGATCTTGGTACCTGCATAGGTAGGTATGTATTTATATCGACATAATTTTCTAGGTATACCTATGAACATTGTGTACCTACCTACCTACATAAACATTTAAAATCTAACTAGATAGTTACTTAGGTGTGTATGCTGTTTTTTGGTTTTAAATTATGTGTTTTACAAGGAAAATCGTCTTTTTTTAAATATAGGCACCTAGTTGCCTGAAGTAAAAAGACGATCATCCTTGTAAGTAATATTAACCGCAGTAAGTAGGTACCTATATATAGAGGATTGCCTTTATTTATAAAACAAATCCTACTCATATTCTCATCTTTGAAAATAAAACATCTAGGTAGGTATAGGTACTTTTTGTCACACCTTATGCTAATCACCCTTCCTATACCTATGTAGGTATAGATTTATTATTTATATGAGATACTGAAAAAAAAAACATAAACCTAGGTAATTCGTTCTTTAAGGTACCTAGGTAAAATAACTTCTAAAATGTTTTAATCAAATGATAAAAAACGCCACCCGCATGAATTATTGAAACAAAAAATAATGAAATTAATGTAATAGTATACCTACCTATACCTAGTTGTAAACCTAAAACAAATGTTTAAAAAAAAAACTTTGACGCCATTTTTAAGCATTTAATAATATGTATTTAGGTATTCACCTACATAAAAACTTATTAGCTTATTAGTGATTTCATTTTTATCCTTTAAAACCGAAACCCCATTGTATACGACAAGAGCTTACAACAAAACAAGAAATAATTATGAGCAAGAGCAAAAGATCATGAAGGTTCATACAATATCAATAACGAGCAGGAGCATGAGACCAATGCAGAACCTTCGAAAAATAAAAAAACAGTGCTCAAGCGCACAGAAGCAACATCCTAAAAACCAACCCTCCGTGCAGCGCAAACGATTCACAATTCACATCAATGTCTTTTCGGTCTGAAAATGCAACAACAAAATGCATTACCGGACCCAGGACAAGTCACAGAGCAAACCATCTGAGTCCGCAAAATGCAAAAACAAAATACATTACCGGACCGAGAAGAAGTCAACGCAGCCAGAGGAATGACGATTAACATCATCATCGCCACTCGAGTAGCGGTTGTTGCGACCGAGAAATAGGAATTTCTCGTATAAGAGCTATCACAGGCAAACCAACCCTTTGGTATCCAGCGCAATGACGATGAGATCATCACCACCTGATGAACGGTGGTTGCGACCGAGAAATACGAAATGCCACGTATACTGCTAAGGATCGCAGCACAGAGCAACACGAGCAACGAATTGTCTTGGGTCCGGTAATGCATTTTGTTGTTGCATTTTCAGACCGAAAAGACATTGATGTGAATTGTGAATCGTTTGCGCTGCACGGAGGGTTGGTTTTTAGGATTTTGCTTCTGTGCGCTTGAGCACTGTTTTTTTATTTTTCGAAGGTTCTGCATTGGTCTCATGCTCCTGCTCGTTATTGATATTGTATGAACCTTCATGATCTTTTGCTCTTGCTCATAATTATTTCTTGTTTTGTTGTAAGCTCTTGTCGTATACAATGGGGTTTCGGTTTTAAAGGATAAAAATGAAATCACTAATAAGCTAATAAGTTTTTATGTAGGTGAATACCTAAATACATATTATTAAATGCTTAAAAATGGCGTCAAAGTTTTTTTTTTAAACATTTGTTTTAGGTTTACAACTAGGTATAGGTAGGTATACTATTACATTAATTTCATTATTTTTTGTTTCAATAATTCATGCGGGTGGCGTTTTTTATCATTTGATTAAAACATTTTAGAAGTTATTTTACCTAGGTACCTTAAAGAACGAATTACCTAGGTTTATGTTTTTTTTTTCAGTATCTCATATAAATAATAAATCTATACCTACATAGGTATAGGAAGGGTGATTAGCATAAGGTGTGACAAAAAGTACCTATACCTACCTAGATGTTTTATTTTCAAAGATGAGAATATGAGTAGGATTTGTTTTATAAATAAAGGCAATCCTCTATATATAGGTACCTACTTACTGCGGTTAATATTACTTACAAGGATGATCGTCTTTTTACTTCAGGCAACTAGGTGCCTATATTTAAAAAAAGACGATTTTCCTTGTAAAACACATAATTTAAAACCAAAAAACAGCATACACACCTAAGTAACTATCTAGTTAGATTTTAAATGTTTATGTAGGTAGGTAGGTACACAATGTTCATAGGTATACCTAGAAAATTATGTCGATATAAATACATACCTACCTATGCAGGTACCAAGATCTTCTTATTCCCTATATCTATCTGTACCTATAAAAAATGTTTCATATGTACCTGTACCTATGTAGGTACCTACATGAGATTACTACTTAATTATAAAATGTATTTCAAGGTAGGTAGGTACCTACCTATGTAGGTTTATCTAACTATTACTAGGTACCAAATCATTTTTCTTAACTTAAGTTAATAAAATAGGTACCTACCTACCTACCTATACCTACTTACTTACTGGGTTTTTGAAATTGGACTTCATCTCTTAGGTACATACCTTCATAGGTAGTTCCTGTGTTTCATGATACATAATTATGTACCTACATATATGTAGGCATGTAAATGACAAGCCTTTCAATCTTAAAAAAAATCGAAGAATCGAATACATAATACATAGATAATATGTACATACATATACCTAACTATACCTACCTATATATGTACATATGTACATAAATACGTAGGTATGACATTATGCAAATGGAAGTGAATCTAGGCAGGCCAATTAGGTATTACAGGTTTGGTTTGTAAAAGTACTGTTTATGCAGCCGCGCATGGTAAGGACCATCCGCCGCCGCGCGCCGGCCGGTAGGCAAATCTCGACTCAATAGTTTGAAAAAAAATCGAACCTAAGATAGCAGAACAGCTTATTGTATGGGAAAATGAATTTTTTTTTTTTTTGACTAAATTGTTGGAAAATCTTTCTGAAAATGGGGTACTTAATTCGAGCTAGCGGAGCTTTTAGTTAATTAAAAAAGATTTGTGTCAAAATAATTTGAATTGTTAGAGAAAAATCGAATTTGAGTTAGCAGAACAGCCTTTTGTATGGGAAAATGAATTATTTTTTTTTTGGCTTAATTGTTGGAAAATCTTTCTGAAAATAGAGCACTTAATTCGAGCTAGCGGAGCTTTTAATTAACAAAAAAGATTTGTGTCGAAATAATTTGAATTGTTTGAGAAAAATCGAATTTGAGTTAGCAGAACAGCGGTATGTATGGGAAAATGAATTATATTTTTTTTTTGGCTTAATTGTTGGAAAATTTTTCTGAAAATAGAGCACTTAATTTGAGCTAGCGGAGCTTTTAATTAACAAAAAAGATTTGTGTCGAAATAATTTGAATTGTTTGAGAAAAATCGAATTTGAGTTAGCAGAACAGCGGTTTGTATGGGAAAATGAATTATATTTTTTTTTTGGCTTAATTGTTGGAAAATTTTTCTGAAAATAGAGCACTTAATTTGAGCTAGCGGAGCTTTTAATAAACAAAAAAGATTTGTGCCAAAATAATTTGAATTGTTTGAGAAAAATCGAATTTGAGTTAGCAGAACAGCGTTTTGTATGGGAAAATGGATTATTTTTTTTTTGACTAAATTGTTGGAAAAACTTTCTGAAAATGGGGTACTTAATTCGAGCTAGCGGAGCTTTTAATTAACAAAAAAGATTTGTGTCGAAATAATTTGAATTGTTTGAGAAAAATCGAATTTGAGTTAGCAGAACATCGTTTTGTATGGGAAAATGAATTATTTTTATTTTGGCTTAATTGTTGGAAAATCTTTCTGAAAATAGAGCACTTAATTCGAGCTAGCGGAGCTTTTAATTAACAAAAAAGATTTGTGTCGAAATAATTTGAATTGTTTGAGAAAAATCGAATTTGAGTTAGCAGAACAGCCTTTTGTATGGGAAAATGAATTATTTTTTTTTTGGCTTAATTGTTGGAAAATCTTTCTGAAAATAGGGTACTTAATTCGAGCTAGCGGAGCTTTTAATTAATTAAAAAAAGTTTGTGTCGAAATAATTTGAATTGTTTGAGAAAAATCGAATTTGAGTTAGCAGAACAGCGTTTTGTATGGGAAAATGAATTATTTTTTTTTTTTGGCTTAATTGTTGGAAAATCTTTCTGAAAATAGAGCACTTAATTCGAGCTAGCGGAGCTTTTAATTAAAAAAAAAGAATTGTGTCGAAATAATTTGAATTGTTTGAGAAAAATCGAATTTGACTTAGCAGAACAGCGGTTTGTATGGGAAAATGAATTATATTTTTTTATTGGCTTAATTGTTGGAAAATCTTTCTGAAAATGTGGTACTTAATTCGAGCTAGCGGAGCTTTTAGTTAATTAAAAAAGATTTGTGTCAAAATAATTTGAATTGTTAGAGAAAAATCGAATTTGAGTTAGCAGAACAGCGTTTTGTATGGGAAAATGAATTATTTTTTTTTTTTGGCTTAATTGTTGGAAAATCTTTCTGAAAATAGGGTACTTAATTCGAGCTAGCGGTTCTTTTAAGCAATAAAATAGATTTTAATTAAAAAGTTGGATAAATAATTTAAATTAATTTTTTTTTTGAAAAATTACTAAAATATTTTTTTCTGAAGGCAAATTATTTTTTTTCAAATTTTTTTTTTTGATTCTTAGAGCACTTAAATAGCTCTTTAATTTGAGACAAATTTTTTTTTTTTTTGCTTTTGTTTTAACCATTTTAGGTAATTGCTCTGCTAACTTGAAATCAAGTTAGCAGAACATTAGTTTTTACCAAAAGTACTGGAGCACTTAATTTTATTTTTGGGTACTTAATTAGCACTTAATTAGCGCCTAATTATGCCATCAAAAAAAATTTGTTCTGCCCACTTTGCTCTGCTAACTTGAGGGACATCAGCTTCAGTCAGCTTCAGCTCCAGTTCCTGCAAGCCCTGCGATGCGCTAGTTCAACCTCAATGAAAGCGAGATGTGTGTGCGCTGCGCGGGACAGGGACACGATTCTGAACTACATAAATTAGTTCACAATCAATTAGCTGCGACATGGGTCTAGAGACTAGACCTCTCTCTTCTCCGCGATGTGACTTTGTTTTAGTAGGAACACGTTGTGTGTGAATTTCATGTAGGGCGCGATAGTGTGGATAGCATGAAATAAAGTGCCAAGACCTATCTTCATCTGGTGCTTCTGTTCCAATATATGCACCTATATTCGATTCAGATTCCTAGCTGATGTGTATGAAAGGAAGGAGGTGAAGGGTCCCGCTCCTTTGGTACATCACCACCTTGATGATATGGTTGGTTCAACCATCATGTCGTCGACAATAGGATTTTTCTTAATTCAACTGGAAGGAGGTCGAGTTTGACTTTTTAATAGGGATATATGGACAAGCGATTTGAGAGTCTCCGCATGTTCGAAAGTGAACCTTGATTCGTATTACATGAACCAGCAGCAGCAGAAGCAACACCACCGGCCAGAGGCCAACCCTATAAGCTGGCTTGAGGGACCATGTGTTTCGTGTTAAAAGTACTCCTACATAACTTTTCAATTCGACTTTTTTTCCTACCTTTTTTTTTTGTTTCGGAAGTCCCTACGCCTGAAAGAGTTCCTTTCATTTTTTCTATCTTTATCTTTTCTTTCACTACACGGCCCAGGCCAGGCCAGACCAGGCCACACAGGAAAAAGATGGTCATGAACAATGCTGCTACTGCAATTTTGCCACTGACTGCTTCTGTTGTTAGATGGACTACTTCTTCAAGTATCTATCTTGTCTGGCCGGATGGCTGGCTGGCTGACTGAGTGTATATATGGTCTTCCTGAAATCGGTACTCAACCGAAAAATTCAGTGCATGGTTGGTTCATAGATTTGTGAGGGCAGAAGACGCCAGCGACGACCAATACGGCTACGACGATAGACCACTTCTGGAGAAAAAAAATTTCAAATTTATTTGATCGAAGTTTTGTGTTTGATTCTTATACCAAGTTTTTTAGTAAAGTGAGTGAGACTTTTTGCCTTTTTACGGGAAGAAAATTGAAATTTTTTTCTAATACATATACTCGTATGTATTCCCTTTGAAGTTTTTGTTCATTTTTTTTTAATGTTTGTTGTAAATGTAGGAGAAATTTATGGCAGCAGATGTGTATATAGGGTTTTGGAATTTATTGATATTTGATGCATTTTAAAAAGTGTGATGATTTGAAAAGTCTCGAATGAGATGTGTGTGGTGTGCGTTTAAGGATGCATTTGCGGTGTGATATACTTCGCTTAAATATAAATCTATTTGTGTGCTTAGGATAATCTCTGGAAAGATTTATGCAAATAGAGGGAAGAATTGTTTAAGAAGTGAAGAGGAAAAACTTTCTCTAAAAAGATTTAGAGAAGTTTTGTGAAACGTAACCAATTTTAAAAGGATTGAATGAAACAACAATAACTTGAGTTAAAGTAGCCTAGAAATAAATCGAAGCATTTAAAAAAATCACAAGTTCTCACCAGTTCAAAAAAAAAAAACAAAAATTAGAAACAAAATTAGAAAATAAATACAGCTGCGATTTAACTTTAAAATAGAAACAGACGGAATCGAAATTTACGAATTTCACTGCACCAATTTTTACTGTAATCATTTTCACTCCAGCCTTCTACTTATCTTAGGGTCTTAAAATTTGTGGACGAAAGAAAAAGTAATATGGCTCCTTAGCAGTAGCCACGATTCCAATTTTTTGGAATATATACCTAGCGGTCAACTAATTGGCAATAACGTTTGTTTAGATCTTAGCGATATACCATTGCAAGGAATGCTTTGCTAATGCTCGTCGGTCCAGGGCTTTACTAAAGGAGCAACATACTTTAATGTATTTAAAAATATTTTTATTCACCAATCACTGTTTAATATATTCTTTACACAATTAAAATGTTTGCGACTGAGATAGCAGACTTCACTTAATTATAGTTTGAGATAGAAGACGTTTCTAAATTATAGTCTGAAATAGCAAATGTCACTAAATTACAGTCTGAGAAAGAAGACGTCTCTAAATTACAGTCTGAGGTAAATTACAGTCTGAAATAGAAAATGTCACTAAATTACAGTCTGAGATAGAAGACGTCTCTAAATTACAGTCGGAGATAGCAAATGTCACTAAATTACAGTCTGTGAGATAGAAGACGTCTCTAAATTACAGTCGGAGATAGTAGACGTCTCTAAATTACAGTCTGAAATAGAAAATGTCACTAAATTACAGACTGAGATGGAAGACGTCTCTAAATTACAGTCGGAGATAGCAAATGTCACTAAATTACAGTCGAAGATGGAAGACGTTTCTAAATTACAGTCTGAAATAGCAAATGTCACTAAATAACAGTCTGAGATAGAAGACGTCTCTAAATTACAGTCTAAGATAGCAGGCGTCCCAAATTATAGTCCAAGATAGTAGATTTCAGTAAATTACAGTCTGTGATGGTAGTTGTTAGCTTGGTCTTTCAAAAATGGAGACTCCACCAAGTAGGCACTTTTATTTGGTAATATTTCTTGCATGGAGAAGCTCATTTTTCTTCTGTTCGTCCACGGTCTCTTATATATGTATCTTCCCGTTCAAACTGAGTGTGAACTTCAATTTCCTAAAAAAAAAACTAATAATAATATTTAGCAATAATGGCTTCAGTGGTATGGACAGAAACGTAGGGCCTTATACCAAACGATTGGTGTAGCCAACAATGTCGATAACCTTTTCTTTAGCATTAGTTTTTAACGTATTAAATAATTAACTAATTGCTTCCACAAAAAATTCAGTTTGCTTATTGTAGTATAAACATACAAATATATAATTATTTGTGTTGTTAGAAATTAGTTTAAAAACATTTAAGAATGCTTTTAAAGTACTATATTTTGTTATATTTTGTGTAACTTCGTAGTTTTTCATTAAAACACTCCTCCACCTTGTTCTAAAACTGTCCACCTATCCTAAATATTTCCATCAAACACTCCCTATTTGACATTAAAAGGCATCAGCAATAAAAATCAAAGCCAACGCAAAATACCCTCATATCACAATGAATATCTCATATCTTATCAACGATCCACAAGTTGCGCTTCAGCCGCAGTCATCAATTGTGTCTCTTTTGTGAAAACATATCAATTCGCTCGCTATAACCTGCCTTTTATAACTAATTGTAAGCTAAACTCCTTGGGAGACATTGAACTCCCTACATGCTTCGAATTTTGAAATTCCATTACTTTTGTTCTTGTGTACCTTACGTAGGTATACCTAAAGTATAGGAACAAAATTAACCATTCCAGACTTTGAAAAACAATACAAAATCCTGTACTCGTATTTACCTACACGAGATAAAAACATAGGGAACCGATTTTTTTTTTTTTTTTGTATGAACAACAAAAACAAAAGCAAGAATATAGAATTGTATTTAGCTCATGGCGAATTGTTCGGAACAATTCATAAAAAAGGATATTAAATTAAGTCTCTCTCTCTCTTTCTTTGTGTTTTGGAAAAGCACACACAAAAAAGGGCCAACAAGAAGAAAAAACTTTTTTCCAATTCATATATGTATATAAAACAAAAATGAAGAAAAACAAGAAAAGAAAAGTCTGAACACAATTTTCAGGAAATTGAAACTGCCAAAAGCTATACAAATATACTTTGCTGCCTGCCCCCAACCCCCAACCCCTTCTGATACTCCTCCATAAGTCCAGGTCCCCCAGCAATTACCTACACAATTTTTCCACATCTGCAATTGGGTTTTTTTTTCTTCTTTTGTGATGTGTGGATAGAAAGTAACTTATAAAAAAAACATATAAGGTTGTATTTTTTGGGAAACATCAAAGAGGCGCGCCACTGGCACACAGAAAAAAACTCAAACAAGGTAAATAAATAATTTCAAATGCACAAGATGAAGAACCTACAATATGTCTACGAATATACGAACTATACGACTGAGGATAGGTGGGTACCATCTTCAATATGTTTTCCACATTTACTCCCATCAGAGAAAACGAAGCGTCCATCCCCATGTCCCATCCAGTCAAGCAAGTCATCAGTGTAAACGCACTAATTGACTCGACTCCTCCTCGTCCTCGTCCTCGTCCTCGTCCTCGTCCTCGTCCTCGTCCAGTTACAGTTGGAGTCCATCAGGGCCATGTCAAAACTCGAAATCATGTATGTAGAATGCATAAGTTCTCCAAAACTCCCAAATTGACTTTGGTATGGCCACGGGCACATGTGCGATTTGTTTACAACTTTCAATATACAACAATATGTATGTGTGTATATCTCACAGATGTTTGGATGGTGATGTGGTTTTTGAGTCTATTCTTGGACCAGCATTGCAAAATTCATGGAAGTTCCATTTGATTCTGATTCAGATAAATGACTTGCCGAAATTTTGGTGGCGCACAGAAAAGCTGTATTACAACATAGAACAGGGTTTTTCATTTTAAACTTTCTTCTAAGAATAAGTTTATTGGTTTCGAAAATAAAAAAAAAAAATAAATACTCTTTAGGTCGATGCTTATTTTTGGTTTTTTTGAAAATAAAAGTTTAATTCAAAAGTAACTGTTCTACAACTTTTGCATTGTGACAATACAAGCAACATACTTAATACATATGTACTAATATGAAATACTAGCTGGTCAGCCCAGCTTTGCACGGGTAGAAAAACCTAAGCTTCGCTAATTTTTGTAATCGAATATTACTTTATGGGTTTAACCTACTTCACGTTATGAATTTTACCTTTATTACTTTCCCAACACAGAAAGAATTTCTGTAATTAAAAACCACTTTTTTGTTTTTATTATTTCATTGATTAGATTTTTTTTTTTTAAATAACCTTTCAAATACAAAAAGAATTTTTGAAATCAGATGCCACTTTTCGTTTTTACCCCATTTTAACCTATAAATGCCAATTTTCTGAAAACAATCTCTGAGGTCATCCACTAAAAAACACCCTTCAAACACTAAACGAATTTCTTAAATCGGATAATTTTTTTATTTTTACCCCATTTCACCCTACAAATAACAAAATTTGTAAAAGAATATCCTTAAAGTTATTTCCTAAGAAAAAACTTTTAAACAAAAAAAGATTTTCATAAATCGGACGATAATTATTAAAAAAAAAAAAAACAAAAGTTGAAAAGAATATCCCAAAAGCGTTTTCCTAACCACCTACAGCGCCACCTGTTGAGTTTTTTCTCACAAACAACAAACCCGAAGAAGGAAGTATCCAACTTGGTTCAGTCGTTTTCAAGTTTTAAGTACCCGAACAGACTTTGATCCATTTTTATATATATAATAATATAATATTAATAAAACCTGAATTATAATTGTGTGACAATTATATGAATGAAATTGAACCTTAATACAAGATTCTTTTTTTCGTTCGTTTCATTGTTCGTCTTTTTGACAGGAACGTACCAAAGTTTCCCCTGAATTTATATTTTTTATATTTTTCAATCAAAAATTGAGAAGGTACTTAAGACGAGAGAGCCCAAAGTGCCTAAATTAACCAAAAATTGACTTCGACTATTATTATTCTGGATGTTGACTATTAAACTGTCAGTAAGAATTTGTTTCAAAGAATCTACACAATAAGGAATATAAATTCTCTCTAAATTCACTCTTAATTGGGCTTCAGTAGATGATGTTTTTTTTTCTGGATTGGATGGTTATATCGATTTTTATATATTGTAGTGTTTCTCTACTCTTGGTAATTAAAGCGTACTACGCTATCAGTATAAAAGCGTACCACTCTGTGTTGGATTAGTCGATTACTCGCCGCCAAATTTGAGACAAGAACGTTTTGTTCCAATGTTTAAAAACACAAGTCTGTCTTTATTGATTTTGAATATTCCTTATATACTAATTTGCCTAACTGTTATAATTATTTTCTATCTTACTTTTACATATTCAAATTCACATTCAAAATTATTCTATTTTCCTATTGGCTACAATATATCTTAATTAGGATCTTATTACTATTGAGTGAATGAATGCAATTGAGTGGAATGCGATTTTTTCTTAAAAAAATATTGTAGATTATTTTAATTTTAATAAGATAGCATTTAAATGTTTATTCTTGTAGCCTGAATTAAAATATAGGCCGTTACAGTCAATGGCGATCGTTATCGGGCCATGTTGAACGAATTTTTGTTCACAAAAATTGAAGAGGAGGATATTGGCAACATTTGGTTTCAACAGAACGGCGCTACGTGCCACACAGCCGAAGCTACACTCGATGTTTTGCGCCATTTTCAAAAATAAAAAAAAGGTATTTGGCGGATCCTTTACTTATGGATATAATTATTTGAAAAATAGGCAAAGTCAAAAAAACCGGCCTTGTATCTTTGTTCTTAAAAATAGGTTAATTTTCGAACAATAATTTATATTCAATTTATGGATTACTTATAATATAAACTACAAAAACTAGTAAATATCATTCTTTTTCCATGTGAAGCATGATTTACAAGATATTACGAATTAAAAAAATGATCGTATTAAGATAATTGGCCCAGGGAAATTTTACAAAAATAAGACAAATCTGCGAAAAAAAATACAAGAGAAGTTTTTAAAAAACAATAATTTATATTTATTTTGAAGTAAGAAATACTGTTCAAAACGTCCTTTGTCAAATCTGACTTGGATAAAACGATATATTTAAGGTCAAATGTAAAAAATATCGGTTTTTCGCGTATAACTGAACAAATTATGAACGTTTTTAAATTTACAATATCAAGTGTCGCAAAATTTTCTATACCAAATCATTTCGGGCGATTTTGTTCACTATTGTTCAACTTGTCAGAAAATCCCAAGTTGGCCAACTTCGGAGTTGGTCTCAAACTCGAGATTTGATCGGCAAGTTGAAAATTGGTTTTGTTCACTACTTCAACTTTCAATTTAGAAGTTGAATTTCAAAAGATGGCTAACTTGCAGTTTTGAAAATTTCCCTAGGATATTTTTATGACAAATAATTTGTCAGTCCCAACTTTTGATTTCGAAAAATTGTCACGTTTTATCAAATTTGAAATAATATTATTAAAAAAAAATGGAAAAATTGAAGGAATTATGGGCAATCGTGAAAAGGACAAAGCATGGGAGAAAATTGCAAATGCATTCAATTTTGTAAAGTAAGTAATTTTGTATAGTTGGTTTTGTTTATTTTATTCTTTTTGTCCCTGCAGGAATGAGCTTTAAGGACTATGCGACACGTGTATTTGTCACACAAGCAATTAAGCAGCAGAGGGATTGTGCTTTTCACGAGATGTAAAAAAGACCAGTGGGTGTCCACCCAAAAAGGAACTACCATCACCAATGCAACAATTTAATGTGCTTTTGACACCTTCTACTTGGGTCTTGCTGCAATATCCGGTGATAGTGACCGTTCGACAGCCAAAAAATCGGCACTGCAATGCTGTATATATTTATTTACTGTTCAATAATTTCATTGTAAAATATTTCATTATAATTTATGCAGTTATGTTATACTTATTTAGCGATCTAACACTGGCTGAAAATACGTTCTAATCAAGGGTGAATAAACAAAAATCAAACAAAGTCCCAAGTTTGCTCCCTTAAGTTCTACAATTTCGGGGAGTTGAAAAAATCCAAAGTTGATCAACTGTGGATTTTCCCCACTTTAGACTATCGAAAGTTGAGGCAGTCAACTTCGAGTGAATAAAACCAAATTCTCAAGTTGACATGAAAAATCCTCAAGTTGTGTTCAATTTCGAGTGAACAAAATCGCCCTTAATCTATGCAGTGAGCATATTATTATTTTTCAAAAGCTTCGCCATTTGAGAGTAAAACAGCAAAAAACTGGTATTTTTGACTCTTCACCAACTTCCTAATAAAATGATAACTCTTAAATAATAAATCAATGTTGGGAAAAAAGCTGTTTGTATTGTTTTTGTGTCTTTTAGGTTCAGTTTTTCAGTGCATGAGTTAACTCCGCGAGTCGAGAATGAAAATTAACTACTAATTGTCAAAAATCTATCGAAATCGAAGTGCTATAGTATAGAAATCAATGTTTCGCTATCGAATTCAAGATGGTGCCACTATGAAAACCACCCTTTCTATAGTGTCGTATCTCGATTTGAATAGATTTTTGACACGCATCTTTCAGAAATACCTATTCAGCTAATACAGACTTAACTCACCAAATTTGTTGAGTTAACTCGGTATCGAAATTGACTGAAAAATATGTTTCAGGAGTTAAAACCCGATATTTGGGTAATCTCGCACTGAAAAATTGGGCCTTAGAGCAAAAACTTAGCTTGAACATATTTTCGAAAATACTTACCGTTTTAGAGCTATAGATACATTTAAAACCGATATTTTTCATTTTATTTTAAATGCCGATATCTCTAAAACAATTATAGGCGCAAGAAGAAAAGTATCGAGACTTATTTGGTATAAAATTGCGTCTACGATTTATAGGTCCTATTTAAAAAAAAAAAAAAACGATGTTTTCGACATGTCACTTTAATTAGTTTTCTATGCTAGCCAGCAAATATTATTGCGTTTAAAAATCTTAACTTGAATTTTTTCCTCAGTAAAAATATACATTTTCTGTGGGCTATTGAAATAAGTACTCGGAATGTTGCGATTCGGAATCAGAAAAATCCTTGAAATGTGTAATACGTCAACTTGAACAATCCATACACCAAAATTTAAAGGTGCAACTAAAAGGTGATGAGAGTATAGGCCTTAATTTGTCTGCCAATGTTTAATTTGAAAACAACATAGTTTCAGACTTAAAATCAAAAAAATCTACAATTTGATTAGATCGTTACAATCTTATAATGTACCTCTATCATAAAACAGATCATTAATCGTAAATTATGGCAGACAAATATTTTTCGGATAGATATGATAAATCAATCATATACCAAACTTTCAAAAAAAAAAAGTGATAATAAAAACAGCATTGTAAATGAGTTGCACCCTTTTCAATATCTTACACATAAAAATATAGGCAAAGTTTTTATTGCCCACTTAAAGAAAACATTCCTTTTTTTCCATCGCAATAAACTTTAAAATAGAACTATCATACTTTATCAATTACGAGACAGAAAAAAAAAACATACATACATAACTTCCCACTAACGAAACATGACGCCTATTTTATCGAAACAACAAATCGATTTTATATGTCTTATAATCAAATTGTAAAAAAAAAAAAAAAAATAGTTCAATGTAGGTACAGATACCTAAAGCTATCGGCCCATAAACCTACTCCCAGTACTCCACCCTTAAACAAAATAGAAACACCAATTCCAAACACCTTATCTCTCTGCCTTAAATAAAAACGACTTCTTCTATTAAAGGTGAGTGATATGGTTTCGTGTATTCCAGCTGTACCTTACCTAGTAAACAGTAAAAGATCTCTTTACAAATAGCTATAAGAAAACGATAACATTTTATTAAATCAACTTTATCTTTGATTTCCTATTTAACAACACTAATTTTTGTAGCGAATACTTTGAAATTATCTGCACCGTTTAAAGAAAAACCTTTTCACCTTTTTTGATAGAAATTTTCTAAGGTATAAATTTGAGTATCGATGAATGCTAATGCAAAATGAAATATTCAATACAAAAATGACACAACGAAATCATAAACGAAAAATGGCGTTCTCCGAATTTGATTATTGTTGATGTAGTAGATTACATTGGGGCATATTCATAGTCACTTGTAAACTCCAGTTTATATTAGACTGGGGTCTTTTCAATGTTATTTAGATAGGATAAATCCAGGTCTAAGATAAACTGGAGTTTAAAAGTGACTATGAATATGCCCCATTGTGTTACAGTAAGAAATTACTTTTAAAGTGACCTATAGTCGAGGTTGTAGGTATGACTGAATATTATGGCACTTGGAAAAATTCATAGCTCAAAATATCAATTTTTCTGTCTAAAAACGGTTTTTTAATGTTTCCACAGGCTTCAACAATTTTTTTACTCAGTCATTTTTCGACCAATTTTAGATTTATTTACAGTTTTGAAGAGAAGAGTGTGCGTCAATAATATCTGAACAACCTATTGGCGTTACATAAATACTTTAAAATTGGTGTATTTTTAGTAAAAATTCGTACCTACTTTTGAGTTTAGAGGCATCCACTAATGAGAGCTTTTACTGTGTGTCATCTAAATTATCCAAATAAAAAATAAAACCATAAAAAATAAGCCATAACCGCACAATGTTGCGCGCGTGTGTGTCATGCTTCCATGAACATGAACATGAACACCGCACACATCTTCTCGTCAATCATTCAATCAACAAAATGTCGGAAGAAGCATCTAATAAAATCAGGAAGACAACATCTGAACGACAGAATCTGCTTATTATTAGTAACAACAAACAGAAGTTAACAGTCAGCATCAGAGCATCCAAACATCCAACTTCACAGCTTCAGCGCACCCTTTTTCCATTTCAAAAATAGGCTGGGTTATGTCATGTCTTTGACATCTTGACGCAGTGGTTTTATGGGGAGGTCTCCAATTTATATATACATAGGTAGGCAGCAGGCAGATGATATTCATCATCATTTTCATCTTCATCCCTGGATTTTGTGTTGTAAATAAATAGCTGATGGGATGGTATATATACCGGATTTGGTCATAAGGAAGAATTCACGTCAATTTTGAGGAATATTTGTTGTGATTTGTCTTAGAAATCATATCAAACCAGATTACGACAACAAATTGTCATGGCCATCCATTATCTAAGATTAAGATTTTCAAAAAAAAAAAAAAAAAAAAAAAAAAATGTTTACGTACTGTAAGACGCAGATTCATGCTGGAATTTGTGGCATTTGTTATTTTTGATACCATTACTTGAAGGCTGCTTGTTTCTAGCGGGTATATAAACTGCCGTTGGAATTTTAAGTTGAAGGATCAAAATGAAAAAAATCGCGTATAATGCCTATGATGCATTTTTGGTGTTGATTAAGACAACCAAGAGGAGCTTCCAGAAATGTATGTACGACAGAATGAAGATTGAAGAAAAACGAAGCACTCCCAGTCCTTGCTCAGAACTCAACTAATCATTAGCCGCATTTTCTTGAGAATTAGAAAAAAAAGCCTTGCAACAAAACGATGGGGAACAAATTGGGTTATAAAGCTCTTTCTGTATGTGAATTCCATAGTTCCAAATTGTTCCAAAGTATTTGTCGAGAGTCACATTTACTGGAGAAAAAAAACGTAAAGTAATTGGCAACCATTTATTGTTGTTGCATTGCATGTTTAATTTTAACTGGATGGCTTTGGCTGATGCCTCAACAATTCACGGCTATTGTCGATTTCTGATGGTTGCTTATTGCTTTCCACAGAACACAAATGCATATGAAATCCTTAAACTTTATCAAAAGGTCGAAAGTACTCTCACTTCCTCCATAGTATGTGCAGTTTGGAAATGTAAAATGATGTCAATAATAACGGGACTGCAACGACAGCGAAAAAAACTATATTTCCCTGTGAATAACAAACTGTAGTACTTTTGCCTAAAAAGTTTTGTAACTTCCCAAATTTCAGTTGCAAAACTTTAATAATAAATCTATTAAGAAAATGCATTTCACCAGCTGACACAATATAAGACGCCCGCCGCCGCCGCCGGCTGGCCGACACGAGACGATCCCCCCCCAAAGAATTTATATAAATTGCACTTAGTAAACAAACAAAAGCAGTCTTTCATAATCCCTCCTGTCATTCCAAAGCTTCGTATAACTTTGTCAAACTGTCAAATGTTAATCTGTCCAAACAGAGACACATCCCACAGTGACACATCAACCAATCATTTATAAAAATCACCCTTACCAAACTTTTATAGGTATATAGGTATACGATGAAGCTAAAGCTATACATATATTGAAACTATTTAGCTTTGTTATATAGAATTAAAATATAGGGCACGAGCTCCTTGCGAGCATCCGTTTAACCCCACAACAAAATCTTCTACGAAAAGTAATAAATCTTTTCCAGATTTGTGCGCGCTCATGGTAGGTATATGAAATGAAAATGAAATTCCATGAAACTATTCATAGCTCATCAGACGGAAACACTGAGAGATGCTGGTGCACCCTGATGATGTTGCCTTTAGGTTGAATAGGTATACTGTAATGCAACTCTTGGGTCTGGAGACCAATTAAAAGGCGAAGTTGTTTACAAGGAAAGTCATACATCACAGGAAGCTCACTAGATATATCTTCAACATCATCGTAGCACTGGAATCGTAAGTAAGATCTTCATCATTTTTTATCACTGTCAAAATCCAGATGCCAAATATATTTTTTATGAAGTCATCTCCATAAAAGTGGGATACCCTTTTTCCATTTAATCTCTAATGATTTATTCAGAGATGGCAACCCTATACAACACATGTAAATTAGATTGAATGCATGCGTTTGCGTTACTTATAGTTGCGGAAGACAAATGTACTATATCTTTTTAAATCACCCTACCAAGTATAGTCATATAGTCATTTGGTATTGAAAAATATCTTATCTATGAATGCCATGCCACAGTATCTTTTTTGAGATTTTTGTGTGTGTGTGGACTCTTGAGAAGTCGCGTCATTAAAATTCCCATATCCCATCTGCTTGTAGTTCATTTGGAATTTATGAGTACCTCAATTGAGGGAACGAACAGGCAGCACTTACAAATGACGTTGACCTCTGACATTGTCTCTCTTTCTCTCTCTCTCTATTATTAACGAGACGAGCGTGAGTTTCCACTTGAGTCCTTGTCTTCTTATTCCCAAGTGCAAATGTGTATCTCTTTTTTTGTATGTTTTTGTTTACTTTTTACTAAAAGCACTAAAGTCAAGTGTAAATACCTTTACACCGCAGGATGCATCAATGAAAGAAATTCTATGTTTGGGTTTTGAATCCTTGTTTAGATGCGCAATGTGACACACACAGGAAGACAGGATAATTAACTGTGGAAATTGCAGTGAGTCAGTGAGGGTGGAAACATAAGTACCTACCTATACAGAATACACATTCTACTTTTTCTTACAGACTGGATTTTTTTTTTGTAACGGGATGTTCTGTGCGAGGGTACTTTATTTTTTTTTACTGAGAAACGTATGACGTTTTAAATGAAAAAAAAATTCAATTTGTTTTTTTTTTTTATTGACATCTTGAGGGGTGAATTTAGAGAGCCTCTGAGTTGGTGAAGAATAACATTTTCAAGAAAATGAGCGTACACAGTGCATCACAGGGAAGTATAATTGTAAAGAGGGGATGGAGTGATTAATGGGGATTGCTAATTGAATTGTGACAATGACAATAGAATGTTGCATTTTGGAACGAGACGAGGGTGCAAATGGATAGTCGTGTGAACGATACTACTTTAAAGAATAGAAAATCGGATTTGAAAGTTTTAGGGTCGGAGACGATAAATCATTGGGCGTGTGCTTAAAAATATTTAAACTTATTCAAGATGTTGCAAATTCTAAACCATGCGCAACAAAAATAAATATTTTTCAGAATTGTTTCTGAATTCTTTTATAGATACATATAATTATCTCCACTATAAATAGGTATATAGAGTTTTTCAATAAGTTTCAATATTTGAAAGGCCCATGTATGCCATTATGTATAGAATATGACATCGTTTAAATGCCCACCTTGGCTTCTTTCGATGGCACGGATCCGAGTGGTACAATTTTCAATAATTCTTCCGCATAGATCCGGCTGAATTTGAGCGATGATTTGGATAATCGATTTGGAAGAACAACCATGTAACCCGTAGCAACTTCTCGCATCGTTTACACAAGCGATTTTGATAGGTAATAAAGTTTTATCATTTTGACGTGCTGTTCAATCGTACAACTTGCCATGGTGATTTGCATCAGTAGCTAAATAATAAACAACAGATTTGACAGATGTCAATAAGACAACGTGGCCGCCACAGGCCACCAAAATATACCCGCACCAATTGAAAACCCCTTTAGTTAAAGCTTTGGTTTTTGAAATGATTACGCTTGTGAATTTAAAGTCAAAATTATAACAAAAAATTGCAAGCGAATTCGTGACATATCTTAAAAAAATATAGGTATTTGATCAACGCACATTTGTAAAAATAATTTACTTCGTGGCGGGGACAGGTCATGGAGAACCAGGGGGTCAATTCCCGATCTATGAAGTTGTGAAGTGATACAAAAAATATCATTTCAATTTTCATACAGTTTTTTTCATTTTATCACTTCATGAACACGCCTTAAGCGATTCTCGAACACTTTATGATAAATGGCTGTCAAAGTTTGTACCTACTAAAATGTACTAAATGATAAATTCTGTCAGTTGTCTGTCATATATGATTTATTTCTTCTGAGAAGTTAAACTTATTTCATTTGCACATAATGTCCGGAATTATAATTAGATTCATTATTAACAATAGACGCGCGCCGCAGGAACAAAGGTATTAAGTATTATTAAATCGTCACTAAATAATTTTTCCGTAGGAATAATCTGAGGATATTGAGGCGTTCCCTTCGAGACGGGCAGAATGCATTCGAAGTTACAATGGAGGAGCATTTTATTGAACTATATAAATACTAAAAATGATTTAACACTTTACTAAATCGTCTATAGGTGTATGCTCTTGAAGGATTTGTCAGTTCCTAGCGGAGGGACAGGAAGATATCTTCGATGGATTAGTTTGAAAACACAGCCTCCATGAAACGACATCAGTGATCAACTTCTTGCTGATAAATTTTGCAGCAGCTCGATATATGGTGAAAAGTAGAACTAGACTTCCAAGGCTAAGTACCTATATCAACAAATCAACCTGGAGTCCAGACCGTCTACTATTGGCTAATCGGCGCACTTCACTTATATCCAACATCATATGGACATACGTACACTTCGAGGCGCAAACGTCGACACTAAAATACCCGAAAGTTTTATAAAAAAAAACCAAGCAGCTGGCTGATGATTTTAAGACCGGGACGAAGAGTCTTCGAAGCACCAGGGAATAGAAGATGTGTTCGAGCAGTATTTCCAGCACCTGCTTATAACCTCTCGAAATCATGTAAAGCGTGAAAGGGAAAGCGGAAGAACAGAACCCATCTCCAATCAATGAAGTTCCAACACCCATAAGTATAGAAGAGGACGACTATAAGAACAACAATAAAACTGCTTAGTTGTGCTGGACCACCACCAGAGTTATTCAAATACGGAGTCGATGTTTTGATAGGGCTCGTATATCAAATCAAAGTACTGTGTATGAGCACCACACTGTGGGCCAATTTTTTAAAATCCGTTGCGAAAACAATTTTCGCGTGTGCTTAAAATACAAAAATAATTTATTTACTGGATCAGGAAATATTGAAGGCTTCATAAACCGAAAAAAATTTTAAAATCAACAAAAAAAATCAATTGATAAAAAGTTTTATTTCAATACTGGATTATGAGACACCCTGTGTGCCAATTAGGTATTTCAACACTTACGAAATTTATTTTAAAAATCAAACTGTCTCAAAATTTATGATTTTTGCCCACTTTGACCCGCACTTTTGCAATACTTTAACTGCCCGATACTAGTTTGGTTTCCTTCCTCGCAGAACGACTATAGACCAACTTTTTTACAATCAGGCAAATCCTGGAAAAGACCAACGAATTTCAAATCGAAACCCACAATATCTCCATTGACTTCAAAGCCAGAGCTTCACGAGCTCTATTTGGCAATGTCTGATCTCGGAATTCTATAGGAAAACTGTTGTCCAGTTGTGCCGCGTGACATTGGAAAACACATGGTGCAATGTAGAACTTTGGTCCGACTACGACCCTTGAGACTCTCATATAAGTCGACACTCTTCTTTAACAACAAAATACAGGATGTTCAAAAGCAACAATAATAATTTTAAAACACCTTTATTTTATACCATCAACTGTCCAATTTCATAAGATTCATGAAATGTAATTGATTGTAAAAATCGTATGAGAGTCCTCCCTTTCTAACACCTTTCACACCACATAACTTAAAAATTATCTATGAAACTAAAAAATAACAATCTAAATTAGCCATTCTCTATTCCACCCAAATAAGATATCATACAAATTATGCAAGAAACAAAGAAAAATTAATTTGAAAATAATTCCCTTATCAAAAGTCGTATATCTCCAATCAAATAATCAGTTATACACCTGCATAATTTCACACACAACCAACACAAGAAATTCTATTTTAATTTATATTTATGTAATTCTATAAATTTTTCAAATTCACACTTCTCTCATTGGTTTCTACTATACACGTTTTCCAATTTATTTCCCAGAACCATTCCATTCCAGCTTCCTTTTTTTCCCACGTTTGAAAATGATTTTCCCTTCCTTTGCGTATTGTGAAAGATCTAATTTCAAAATTCAGTGGCGCGCATCTAACGCACTTCTTTGTCGTCGTTGTCGTTGTCGTTTTCGTCGTCTTCGTTGTACGTTGTCGTTTTCGTCGTCACGTTCCCTTCTGTCATTCAGGAAGAAGTGTTATCAAGTGAGGCTGATTTAAATAATTCTAACTTAAGCGTCCAAAAGTCACAAACATATTTCAATTTTAATTTCCCAACTGATTAGAGCAGGAACCATCTCAGATCTCATAAGAACTCAGCGAGTGGCTCTGGGTGCAAAAGCCATTATTTTTTGACACAACAATAAAGTTAATCTTTGACTTTTCCCCGAGTGCCTACTTTATGGAATGGCTTAATCGAATGTCAGAGGCCAAAAGCGTAAGCCATTACAATATAAAAGTCATTTCAGAATTTAAACTGAAAAAAAAAAATATCAAAATCCCACAAAACCGGTGTCTTCAGACGGTGACACAAGAGAACCCTTAATTGCGGCCAGCCCCAACAGTTCTTGCTCAAAGTTCAGCGCCAGACAATAATCCGATAATTTGACGGGCGCATCACACATGAAGCAACCAACTGTAGGAGCAAGAGAGGTTCTGATATTTTTTGTGGTTCTTATCACCTCAGAGCCCGAGAATCATGGAGCTGATGCACTAATTTGTTGAGCAAAGAAAATCTTCCTCACAAAAAAAAAAATAAAGAATTCCAAGTGATGGGCGAGAACCACACACCAAGAGATTCTGGATCAGGTTCTCGCTTATCGCACTCGACCACACGAGTCACAAAAAAATCTCATATCAAATACGAAACACAAGTGGGAGACCCGAAACCAGCGGGTTATTTTGATCGTCGTGTGGTTGTTCCAAATCGGCTTTGGCCCTTTTCCAACGAAGACGATGCATTTCGGTGGTCGCTGGTTGCCCCTTGCCATTTGATACCGTAAATTTGACAGCCAACTGACAGAAAATCCCAGAATTGAGGAGGAACCACCAGACGATATGTTGTTAGGTTTTGGTTTTTAAAAAAAGCTATCGGATGAAGGGCTCCACCGATGCTTCTTGATTGATGCTAACGATTATGATTATGTTCCATTTTGGGTCAATATACAAAATACAATTCCCGCCCGATATGGATCTTTTTTCACACAAAATTAACATTTGACCATATTAACTCATCACGACGAAGACGGCGACATTCAATTAATTACGAACTCATTGTTGAGTTCAATGAACTGGAAGTTTTTGAGTGTTTTTCTTAAAATCGGTTGGGAGTAGAAAGAAGGCCCATCAAAGTTTCCCCTAACAACAATCTGTTAAGAAATAATTTTCACTTTTCTATTGAATTTTTTCACTTCGTTAAATCGGGATTCTTTCGTAGTTGATTTCTGCAATTGCATGTGTTTTGCTCTCAAGAATTATGTGCGAACTTTAAATAACAGTATGGTCGACAAGAAAATAACTGAAGTTTTATTTCCAGTTAATTTCTAATTTAAAAAAAAAAAATATTTTAAGTGAAATCTGTTAGTGAAAATGGTGATAATAATAAATTTTTATGAAAAAGATAAGAGTTCGTGATTTGTTTTCAAATTAAGTAACATAGTTATACAAAAAAAAATTCTGTGGATAAAAATCTAGTAAAAAATATAATTTTAGTATTTTCTGAAGAAAAAAATATATCAGAAACATTTTTGTTAAAACCATGGGGGGCTATCTTCAATAAAACTTCACTGGGAATGTTTCCCTTCTTCAAATATGTAGAACGTGAATAATGGTTGAAAGTGTCCATCGGAATCTATCATTTCAATAAGCCAAATTGGAGCTTACGAAGCGGGGTTGAAAAGTTTTGGCGTTTCAAATTTTCGAAGATGGGAAACATTCCCAGGGAATTTTTTTTTTTTTTTTGAAAATGTAGGTAACATCCAGAACTTAACCTCAGCTTTAATTGAGTTGAGATTATTTGACGTTGGAAGGTGGCAACAAATCTGCCGTTAATCTGAATTTTAGGTGTTCTTTTTGTTTAGAGTTTTCAGGGCTTCAATGGGTTTGTTCATAGTAAATAGGGCTGCACTTATCGGTCTGTCAGAGCATCAGCAAGTTAAAAAATGTTAGCGGCAATAACTCTTCCTAATTCAAGAGTCCTTACCATAAGGGGTTTGACTTGGTCATGTTCATTTTTTTAAAAGAAAACATACAAATTAAAGTAAGTAAGAAAATGTATTACTTACTCAGTTCGGTTTGTAACTCCTCCAAGTTGTATAGAGCGCCAATTACCGCTCCATGCCATTTATTCTGTTCCTCCAACAGAAAATTATAGGTTTCCACAGTATATTCTAATGTTTTTTTTCAAACTTCTTTTCACAAAATTTTGCATTTTTGTTGGGACAGGGAACTATTTAAACCATAGTTGTTCGTTTAAGTGGAACATTTGCACCGTGATGGTTTTCGTGCTCTAGAATGCAGATGTTCCTCTTCCTACTGTTAATTTATTGCGCAAAATAAGTCTGAGGTTAGCGGAAGAATTTTAAAGTTCTCGTATGAAAGACACCCAAATTTTAAACTTTTTAAATTCCCTTGGCGAACCTCGATCTTGTGACTCAAATAAATTATTTGATATTCAAGGTTCTGCTAAAATAAGTCTTAAGTTAGAGGACGAAAGTGGAAAAATAATAATTCTCTTAGTTTCTTAAATTGTATCTTCTTAATTGCTAATTTCTGGAAATTCGTTTTTTTTTTTACTTTAAACTCAAGTAAAATAAGATTCATAAAAGCTACAAAATTGATTCTGGCACCACAAATAATCATTTAAAAAGCTTCCATTTCTGGCAACAAAAATTGTTTGGAATTCTTAATTGTTGAGATTTTTTCTGCCAGAGTCCAAGCTCCGACTTATTTTTAATGAGCCATCAGTTGAGACCCTACTTATAAAAACACTTTGAAGTGAAAATTGAATACAGTGCTCCCCGCTTAATTGCACTGGTTATTTTGTCTGATTTTTCAATCAATTAACCGGGGAGTTCAATTTACCGAAAAATTTAAATGTTTTTACTTTTCTAGCTGCAGTTTTTTAAGATCAATTAAGCGGGAAAATCAATTAAGCAAGGTGCAATTAACCGAAAAATACTGTATGTACTTACTTAAGAAGTTTCAATTTGAGTTCACATTGCTCAGCTTGATATAAATTCCAATAAAACATGCCTGATAATGCAACACGTATATTCACGGAGTTCGAAGCTTAAGCTTTTTTGTAATGTTTGGTGTGTTTTACAGTAGGTATACCTACATAAATACATTTTGCGAAAAAATTTATCACCAGTTATATTCCATAGGGTACCTTTAATATTTTTCATCAAATGGCAGAGTAATAAAATTTTAACTCCTTAGGGCCAGTTTTGCAGTGCATGTGAGTTAACTCAGAGAAGTTTCACTCATCAGTAGTTCTTCAGTGGAGTATTGAAGTAAAAAATCTATCGAAATCGAAGTGCGACAGTATAGAAATCAATGTTTCCCTATCGAATTCGAGATGGCGCGACTATTATAGATGATAGATATGTAGATTGATTTCTTTTTCAATCATATTTTTTACAATTTATCAATTCTTTAATCATATGAGCATGACTTTAATAAGCGCGACTATGAAAATCACCCTTTCCATAGTGTGTCGTATATATCGATTTGAATAGATTTTTGTCACGCATATTATAGAAATACCAATTCAGCTAATCCAGAGTTAACTCACCAAATTTGTTGAGTTAAAAACATGTTTCAAGAGTTAACTCGGGTTTAACCCCGAAACTAGGATAATTTCGCTCTGAAAAACTGGAAAACATGTTAAAAAGTGGAAAGAAAATCATGTGTATATGTATAAATGTGTAGAAACCAAATATGAAAGTTCATCACCCAAGAGGTGACATTTCCCATTTCAGTGATTCAGTTTATGATGAAACTTATTTGTATGGATGCAGGGTGGAAGCAAAATATGATGATCATTATCAACACACACATTTAGCAATCGTATGTACATAATTATATTTTGACATGTGTAATTAGGTACCTACTCAATAAGATAGTGTGGAATGATTTTTAGTCGGATTTGGTTAACATAAAACGAAATAAATATTAAGACAGAGAAATAGACAAAACTTGGAGGGAAATATAACGCGAACGCCTTACGTGTTACAAACTGCAATGTATCGGGTTTTTCAATAAGAGCGCTACAAAAGTTTTTTTAAATAAAACAAAAACGGTTTCGGATATCAATAAAATTCTTTATTCCTGTGAAAATACGTTCGATGCCATTATGTATGGAACTCGATTTCTTTTGCATGGCCACCACGGGCACGCTTGCAGAAGTCCAGACGCTGAACCCAATTTTCGACGGTTTTCAAGCATAAATCGGCCGATACTGCTGCAATTTCACGTTCGATATTCTTACGAAGTTCATCAATCAACGCTAGCTTGTTGGCATAGACCATAGACTTGATGTAGCCCCACAGGAAACAGTCTAACGGCGTCAAATCGCACGACCGAGGCGGCCAAGCGACTTTACCATTTCGTGAGATAACACGTTCTCCAAACTTGGTTTCCAATAAATTGATTGTGACATTCGCTGTGTGGCTTGTGGCGCCGTCCTGTTGCAACCACATGTCGTCCAAGTCCATATCATCCAATCGGGGCCAAAAATATTCGGTTATCATTGGACGGTAGCGATCCCCATCAAGATCATCACGGAAGAAGTACGGCCCAATGACGCCGCCGGCCCATTAACCACACCAAACCGTAATTTTTTCGGGATGCAATGATGACTCATGGAGTACGTGTGGATTGCTGCCTGACCAATACCGCATATTTTGTTTATTGACGAAGCCATTTAGCCAGAAACGAGCCTCACCGATGAATATGATTTTTCGATGATAATCCGAATCATTTTTAAGTTGTTGCTCAGCCCAATTCACAAACATTCGACGCTTCTAGTGGTCAAGCGGCTTCAGTTCTTGCGTCAATTTTATCTTGTAAAGATGTAAGCCAAGATCTTTTCGCAAAATTCGCCACAACGACGTCACAGAGATGCCCAACGCTTGAGAACGACGTGTGAGAGACACATTTGGGCTTTCTGCAACTGAAGCCTCAGCGGCAGCAATATTCTCGACACTACGGGCACTTCTTTGTCTCACTGGCACGGGAACATTTTGTACTGTGCCTGTGGATTCAAATTTTTTTTGATCTGCTAGGACGATTATGACGACCATAAATTGGACGTAGCGCTCTTAACGTTGAGGCCACTGACTCCGAATTTCGGTAGCAAATTTTAATAATTTCGACTCGTTGTTGGCTCGTATATCTTTTCATCATGAAATGGCAAACCTTACTAAAGAGAAATGTCAAAAGAGCGGCAAGAAATATGGCGTCGGTTGCTGTCCCTGTTGCTCTACTTTTGTAGCGTCACTGTTGAAAAACCCTTTATAAAACCAATTTCTTTGTACCTATATTTAAATATTTTTAATTAGTTCCTATATTTTTTCTTTCCCTTCATACTGTGCAAACAATGCAATTTTAGTCAACTTAATTATTTAGGGGTTGCTGACGACTTAAAACCAACACCCTGCCACCTTAACCACCATAAGACCCCAGCGGCTTTATTCACCAACTTAGATTCTAGGTAATTTTCAAATCCTCAAATTCACACATCAACACATCTGAACAATGCACAATTATGATTTGTCCTCCTCCTCCGCGCACCGGAAATGCGTTACAGGTTTTGGGGTAATAACAGAGTGGCTATAATGTTATTGAGTGCGACCATGAACAGCTTTACATAATGTTGTCACCCTCTTGACACAACAAAACAATACACACACAAAAGGCAACACAAAGGAGCACATAATAATCCCCGCATTGACAATCGCCATGTTTCCCATTAGAGGAATTCAAGAGCGCTGAGCTGATGAGAGCGGACTTGAAATTAAAATTTTGACATATCAATCTTTAAAGTCGTATATAGATACTCTCGTTCGTTCCTTGTTAGTCTAACCCTGTTAAATCCTCTTTTACCCTGATGGTGAAATGCTTAGAGGGGCCTCGTCGCCGTACATATACGACTGATGGATGGGCGATGGCAAATGGGCTACGATTTTAATTTGCGAGTCTACGTCTGAGTGCATCAGGAGCTGGGATATAAAATAAAAGCAATTTCACGATTAATTTCGCCAGCACAATCCCGGCGCAACGGCGCGGCCGGCGGCGGCGGCGATTGTCGAAAAGGAGGTCTTTGTTTAGTGAAGCGCAATTGACGAGAGTTTTTGGAGGATGGCATTCTATATGGAGTGCTAATACCCGGAAGGTTAGCAAGTGTGGGAGATCCGTACCACACATCGCGGATGGAGTTTTTGTTTTTATTTATTTTTTTTGTAGACAAACGCCGAAATCGACATCCATTTTACAGTGCAAGAGGATTTTCGCCAAATATTTTTTTTTAATAGATTGAAAATGTATTTCGGTGGGTGATGTCTTAGCGTTAGAGGGATGAGTTGGTGGAGTTCATCGAAAGGAACATGCATGGTGTCGTGATGGGGAATGATATGATTGCTGTCCTGTATATTTGCTGAGTGGAGTGAATTTTATTTATTTCTTTTTTCGGTTGTGTTGTTGAGATCGTGACTTGTTTGGGATTGTAAAAGGATTAGGTATTTGTTTTTTTTTTTGGCTTTAAATTTTATTTTTTTTTGTGTTCAAGGATCAAAAGAGAAGCTGAGTGAAATAAATGTTGTCACAATATAGAAGAAGTGGGCGGCCAGCCAGTGTGTTTGTTTTTGAGAGATGAGTGTGCGAATGTTTGCAGATGGGTATACTACATATATATAGAATTGGGATTAAAATTCTCAATTTCTGACAAGGATAGGTATTAAGTTTAAGGGTTCAAAGGGAAACTTTTTTAATAAGTCATGTGTAGAGCTTACATACATAAATGTAGGTACAAACAGATATAGAGAGGTTATGAAAGAGGAGATATTAAATGCCAGAAAGGATTTTTTACGGGTTTTAGGTTTGATTTATTGTCGACTATGAAATATTTCAAAAGGACTGAAAGCAAAGATAAAAATGGTCAGCCTGATTGAAATCTGACAACAGGTGGGCGTTCAGAATACATTTTATACCATTATGAGTTTTTTTTTAAGGTGTCCACCTACATGTAAATTATGTATATCAAAGCCTTTAGCTTTGAACGATGATACCATATAAAATGAAAGAGCAGAATTGAGAAAATGTGAACATTTTTCTTGCATCGTCGAAGGAAGCCTATACACAACCTCCTCTTCATTGTAAGTGGTGTTTTTCCTAAGATGTGGGAAAGACTCTTTCATTATCCTTGTGCACAAAAAAAGCAGCAAAAATGATATATATAACTACAGACCTATTGCGAAACTCTCTTGTATATACCTAAACTTTGTGAAATTATATTTAACAAGTCGTTGTTTGTTCACTGTAAATCAATTTTTTCCTCTAAGCATCACGGGTTCTTGAAAGGACGATCCACAACAACTCACCTGAATGAAATCGTTTCAAAAACGCAGTCTGCTTTAGAAGATGGTAAAGAAGTTGAAGCCATTGCAAGAGATTTTAGTAAGGCCTTTGGCAAAATTTCTCACAACATCATTCTTTTTAAACTAAAAACGCTTGGTTTTCCTCCTTTGTTCCCTTCTTCTAGTTGACCATGACCATCGGTATCGAGTACTTTTCAGAGCCAGTGTCTCCAAACCTTTATTCATGGATTATCTGGAGTACCCTAGGGAAACCACTTGGGACCATACTTGTTCTTGTTTTGACTATGAATGATGTTGAGCTGATTTTACCTCAATCTGACTTGGAAATTTACGCTGACGTAATGAGGATTTGGAAAAAAATTTTCACCACTCACGACACACTTATGATGCAAATAGACTTAAATAGCTTGTTTAACCTGATGGTGCCACCTTGACCTAAAAATTAAGAAATGTCAAACCATAACCTTCACTCGAAAGCGCACTCCCCTGTTTGTATCGCATTTGAAAGCAAGATAAGCGCCCTATAACGAATGAGATGATCAAATGACAACTTCGAAAAATGAGAAATTCTGTAGAATCGTCTAACGTTAAAAACATAACGTGCAATGTTGTTAAACGCGTCGTTAAGTTTTCTCCTGCTAGACGAATCACAGTTGCAGAAAACCTCACATCCGTAAATCAAGTTAGGAACAATGAGCGTTTTGGCCAGCAATAAAAGGGTTTTCAAATGAGTAAAGTGATGGGACAGCCAAAGCTGGCGTAAAGTTCCATAGACTTTCCCAACGGCCGTATTAATGTGTCTATCCCATATGAGCGTTCTGTTGAAAATCACTCCCAAATTTCTTGCATTGTCGACATATTCTATTTTTGAACCAGGAAGCATGATATCAGGGAAACATGATAAATCAAGCTGTTTCTTACTGATAACTAAACATTTGGTTTTCAAAGGATTAAGAAGCAGACCATTATCGTTAAACCAAGTGGCGATCCTGTCTAAGTCAGCGTTTAAGGAATTTGCACAGTCCTCAATTAAACCCAAAGGGCAACTTCTGTATATTTGCATATCATCGACGTACATATGGAGGGAAGAGGAAACTTTCGAGGGAATTTCATTCACGTACAGCGAGAACAAAAGCGCTCCAAGAATAGAGCCTTGTGGCACCCCTCTGGTGTTACTAAGAAAATTGGACGTTTTGTTGCCTACGGAAATTGCCTGTGATCTGGACTTTAAATATGATGACAGGAGAGTAACTGCAGAGTTTGAAAAAACAGCGTATAAAGTTGAAAGTTTATTGCAAAGGCTAGTGTGGTCAACCGTATCAAAGGCCTTTGAAAAATCCAGAAGTACTAAAAAAGTAACTTTGTCTTCTTCCAAAGATTCTCTTATGTCTTCCACCACATTAATAATGGCGGAAACACAACTGTGATGTTTCCTAAGCCCCGATTGCAATGGAGACAGTAAACTGTTTGTATTAGTGTACGAGTTGATGTGTCTTTGAAAAAGTTTTTCAAATACTTTGGAAAAGAAAGGCAGGATGGATATTGGTCTTGGATGGATCTTGAGAATTAGGGCTTTTTCGATTGGGTATAATTTTGGATTTTTTTCATATAAGGTGGTTATGGTAATATACCGACATACCGCCTAGCCTAGTGTGAAAAGCTTTTTAGTTTTGTCGATGCAAATGCAACGGAGGTAAGTTTCGCTAAAATGACATTACACATCAGCATATTGAGTTTTTGCAGCATTCGAATTCTACACGGTTTTTAATACCCCACTGGACATTGCTATCGAGACCCCACTGGACAAAGCAGGAAAACTAATATGAAAAGCTGAGGCTACTGTCCACTGCCAAAGAGTTTAATGAAAAGCTATTAGAAATTTAAGACGAATGATATCATTTATGAGTATAACAAAATAAATTCGGAGAAAGAACAGAGCCCTGTGGCACACCAGCATTAATTTTATAAATTTAATTTCACACTCAATACGATTTTTATTGAGAAGGGACGTCGTTCATATTTATCTATGTGGAGAAGGTTTTCGTTTTTAGGGTTGCGGGCTGGATATACAAACAAATGTTAACGTTTTTTAGCCCAATTTACTACATTATGGTATACGTGAAATGAATACTAGGCCTGTCATTAGGATTTTAATCAAACCTCAAATTTCGATGTAGAGAACACGAACAAAAGGGATCCCGAAATTCTGTCTGTCTATCATCTTTTTTTATTTAAGTGAGCAGTAGTTCTATGTTGTTAGAACCGCATATCAAGACTCTCACCAATAGCCCGATGTCTTTCGACATTTACGGTTACTGTGTTGTCGGCCTCGTCCTGAAGAAAGAATTTTCCAATAACTTTTGCCGATGAAGCACCACACCAGATAGAGTGCAAATTACTGCTGATGAAACAATAATGGGTTCTTAGTACTCCATCTATTTCACTTTTGCATTTTGACGAACCCACTTAAGTGAAAATGAGCTTCACCACTAATTATATGATGATGAATAAAAACGTTTGCAAGCCTTGTCATTTCTGGCATACGACGTGCAATGCGAGATGAGTGGAATTTCTGCTATTTTTAACTTGATAAATCACCCACTCTTGTATAACACTGACAAGAAAAAAATAAAAACCATGATTTGATTTAAATCAGCACTGTCTCTTAGGACACCATGTATTAACTTTCATAAACACAACTTTCTAAAAACTAATTTGTTGTCAAGTCCTTTGAACCAATTTTTTTTTTTAAATATCCTAAGGCCCAGTTTCACAGTCGACACTTACCAGAAATAAATGGCACTTAAATTTCCCATGTTAGGACCTTAGGCTTAGTTTCATAGACAGTGTAAGTGGAACTTAAGTCTCCAACATCGGTGACATAAGTGCTACATGTTGTGATATTGCACCTTAAAGCTTTCACATTGGCTACTTAAGTGCCACTTTTCTGATAGTGAAACTGTCCCTAAACGTACCCCTACCCATTTTCAGATTTGTTATTTATTTTATTATTCTTGTCCATGGGTTATTTTTTTTTTTGTTTGTATTTTTTAGTAAATGAATGTATGTATGTATGTATGTATGTATGCACTGATTCAAGTCAATTAATATGGATAGTTCTTTTCTTACTCCAAACTGATCGTGCTACGCTATGTTAATAAATATGGTGTTTCAATTATACCCGTAGTGTGTTGTTTCCGTTCTTCTTCTATGCTTCCATGAGGCACGCAGTCTATTTAAAAGATCTTAATAGATTTGTATTATTTGATTTAATATCGTCGTTAATATCAAAACCAATTTGTCAAAGTAAATTAATACAATTGGACACAATTACATGTAGGAGTCGATCTGTTCTCCTCTCTGTTTGCAATTTTATCAGAGACAATTCAGCCACACAATCGATGATTTATGCCAATTTAATTAAAATCAAAAAAAAAAAAAAAAAATATATATAAAGTCATCAATCTTCCATGGGATGCCCAGCAAATAGATCAATTTATGACATCAATCCATCCGAAGCGTGCATTTCGCTCACATCACACAACATCATCAAAGTCATTCTCAGTTGTCCTCTCCACCATTGTATTGTAAGTAATGTCACTCCGGGCATCGTCGCTTCGGTCTCGAGCATGAAACGAAGAAGATTCCATCTTAATGGTCTTAATCGATGACGACTGTTCAAAGCCCAATAACAATCAATAAATCTTTTGTAATTGAGCATGGGGTATCGTTTTGCATGCGAAGATACAGCAGATACTAAAATTTCAGAACAACCACCCATTTAGAGATCATCAACTTTTGTTGCCGAGAAGAGTCTGCTTTGACTGGAATTACTGTTGATATTGTTTGAGGGCTTGGGGCATCGCATATAGTTATATTTACATGAATATTATTATCTATCTACGAATGAAAGAGGCGCCTTCATGACAACTAGCAGTCGCCTCTGAAGACATCTGAAATTAATCATCGAGAGCTTGTTGCACACCGAAGCTAGACACGAGATCAGATCACCTCGTTCGTTCGCTAGCTCGTTGCATGCCATGTCGGTAGTTGAAGTCGCATGTGCAACAGAGGAAGATTGGACGCGCTCAAGTTCTTATCGCGTGTAGGACGTATTTTGTGTTCCCTTCTTAATTCTGCACTCGTTCCTTTGGCTATTTATTAATAGAATACAACTTAAGTCTATATATGTAGATACAAATTAAAATATTTTCAACGTGAGGCGGAGCGGCATCACACACTTTGACATGTGATGCAATAATAAGACTATTCAGCACACCGACCATTTAGGGACCCTGGGGGGCTTCAGCCATGAGCACTTTGTGACAGACAATATACATACACCGCACTTAGAAATGCAGTCAAAACAAATTATTTATCTTTATTTGTTGAATTTAGAAGATTTATGAATTCGGACAGGGACAGGGTTTCCTAATATTTTTTTCATAAGTTATGAAAATATTTTTCTTTCGAGGTTATGGAGACTTTTTCGTATTTAAAATCTAGAATGTTTTTGATGCGAAACAAAATGTATTCGTGGTCTCCAACAGTAAAATTAAATGTTTGCGAAAACACAGTGGACAAATATTTGTGGAGAGTTTCACCAATTAGAAAAAAAAAATGCAAGAAATCACAAAATGTCAAAACCAAAACTACAAAACCAAACAAGAATATAAATTTAACATAATTCTTTCGCACACAGTTAATGGGCCTTGCATTGATTCTATGTGAACAAAATTGGAGACTTCTGCAAATAATCTTCCACAATTATCTATTTAATTCGATTCACTAGTAAAGCCTAGTACGCTGCTGATGCAAAACGAAATTTGTCCGTAGTCTCTAATATGAAAACCATATACTTACGAAATTGGAGAGTTTCTCCAATTTCAAAAAAAATAAAACGCAAAGAAATCACAAAAAGCCTAACAACGAAAACAACCACTAGTAAAACTTAAATATAATTTTTGCGGACAACATTAAGGCCCGTATATTAATTCTTTACAGAAAAAGAGTGGAGACTTCTCTTAATAATCTGGAATTTGATACAATTATCGGTTTGGCTTGTTGAACAATATATTTATTTACTTAAGATCGAAAAGCTATGATTTTTCGTTTTGCATAAGCAGCTTAATAGGCCGTAATAAAAATTACAAATTTTAAAATTCGAATAAAATTTTGAGAAGCTCGATATCTTTTGACGTTAGACAAAAATAAGAATAATCAGATTTTTTTTTTTGGAAAATGAGGTCAATAGCAAGTTTGTTGCTCAGGACTAAATACTTATATGTTCGGTTTCTCAAATATTTAACAGGCAGGTAAATGACGTAATTTGTATGGAACAAACGTCATTTTACGATTTGAAAGCCTGTTAAATAGTTAAAAGGGCTTTATGAAATCGGCCTTAAAAGTGTTACACCCATTGTATCCTTCATTCATCAGAGAGGAAAATTGACGATAAATAAAATTGAAGTTGGCAACCTTATTTATCTTAATATGATGCCTATGCAAGTCACAGTGAAATAAAGTTCAGAATTATTGTCGTTTGCAACAGGCAGACAGTTGTTGTACTCATCGTATACGTATATTCTCTGTTTTGAATTGCAAATTGAGGACATTTTCGCCAAAGGGATTTTATTACTTCTAATTGCGGATTGTTTATCCATCATCATCAGGGGAGGCAAATTAATGCCGGCCTAGAAGATCATTGTGCTATTAACCAATGAATAGAGTCAAATGATTGTTCTGATACGGGATGTCAATTTTTAAAAAGACCACACAAGTAAGTGTTGGTTTCAAAGAACGTCTACAGTAATAGAGATAGGTATTAGAAAGAATGTTCTAGAATGATTCTTTGCGTCTCTGTTCTGCATAAACTGGAGTATTTTTATACTTTGCCATTACCTTTTTTCACCTTTTGGAATGTAACACTTTTTTTTTTAAAAGGTGTCATATAAGGAATAAAATGCACAGCTGAATAGTTATAGTAATTAAGGATTTCTAAAACATCTGCCCAATTAGTAATTAAATTAACCTCTATTGCATTTTTAGTATTTAGTGTTTATTTAATTCAGAAATCGCTGTGCAGTTAGAATAAACTCTTATAGATAGTACAGGTAGAAAATATAATAAGTTGTGTTTTTAAATTGTTTACACTATGTAGTTATTATGAACTATGAAATTTATTGAATACTTATTAAGCCTTATTTGGGACTAAGAAAAGGTAGAACATCATTTTCGAAGTATATTTAGTTTTCAACAATTTTTTAATTATTAATTATTTAATTTTTATTATTATTAAGGAATTATTTTAACAGGGCTATGCCTCGTCGAAGGGCCAGAGTGAAGAACAGGGCCCTTTTTAAGCCTCGTGAAGCTTGTTAATGCAGGCATATTTTTAATGGAAATGAAATGTAATAAATTTACATGTCTCAAGTCTCGTCCTTTTATTAAACAATTGGATAAAAAAAGGCCAAACCTCGACAAAAATTCCCACAAAGCTGAAATTTGGTGGAGAGATGTAATGGATGATTTTTTAAGAGGTTTAGAACTTTTAAAAAAAAAAAAAACACAAAAAATTCGAAAAAAGGAATGAAATATTTATTTGAATCGATAGTTTGAACCTTGCAATTTAATGTTTAAAGATAATTTCATGCAAATGTTGACCGCGGCTGCGTCTCAGGTAGCCCATCCGCTGAGTCCAACTTTGGCATACTCTTTCACACATATCGGCCGGTATCTCACGAATGAATGCATGAATGTTGGCTTCCAGTGCGTCAATCGAAGCGGGCTTGTCCCTATAGACATTAGCCTTGACATACCCCCACAAAAAATAATCTAATGGTGTCAAATCGCACGATCTAGGCGGCCAATTGACCGGCCCGAAACGTGAAATTAACTGTTCACCAAACTCGCCTCGCAATTGCGCCATTGTTTCGCGTGCTGTGTGGCATGTGGCACCGTCTTGTTGAAACCACATATCATGCAAGTCAAGAACTTCCATTTCGGGCGAAAAAAAGTTTGTTATCATCGCTCGGTAGCGTTCACCATTGACAGTAACGCTGCGATTCGCATCATCTTTGAAGAAATATGGCCCAATAATGCCGCCGGCCCATAAACCGCACCAAACAGTGGCTTTTTCGGGATGCATTGGTAGCTGTTGCAATGCTTCTGGCTGATCTTCACTCCAAATGCGGCAATTTTGCTTATTTACGTACCCATTCAACCAAAAATGAGCCTCATCGCTGAACACAATTTTTAGATAAAAAAGCGGATCCTCGGCCAGCTTTCCAAGAGCCCATTCACCAAAAATTCGGCGTTGTGGTAGGTCGGCTGGCTTTAGTTCTTGCACCAGCTGTATCTTAAAAGGCTTTACGCCCAAAACCTTCCGCGAAATTTTCCACGTAGTGCTGTAACAAAGGCCTAACTGCTGGGAACGGCGCCGAATCGACATTTCGCGGTCTTCTGTCACACTAGCTGATACGGCCGCAATATTTTCTTCACTACGCACAGTACGTAAACGTGTTGGTGGTTTAATGTCAACAAAGTAAATTTGGTGCGAAATTTGGTCACAATCTTCCGAATAGACTGCTCAGAAGGTCGAGAATGCCGATCATAAAATGGAAGCAGCGCGCGATGAACATTTCGAACCGAGCACGAATTTTGATAGTAAAATTCAATAATTTGCAAGCGTTGTTCATTTGTAAGACGATCCATGGTTAAATTGCAAGCCAAACTGAAGCTGTTTGACAGTGACACAAGGTACTAAACACACGTCAGCTGTCAAAACCAGTGTTGCCAAAACCAAACCAGCTAAAAAATCACCCGTTATTTGTATGTCTTAAACATATCATAAAAGTACTCTTAATCTGTCTGGAGGTGAAGTACATTTATTTTTGTAAATTAAAACTTTAATTTGAATTGTAATTTTTTGCGGGAGCTATGTACAAAAATTGTAAATTATAAAATTCTACAAAAAAAAATTAACATTTTTTAATAAGAGCAATAGACCTCTAGAAAAACGTGTTTTATTGGTAATTTTATAGCCAGCGCAGTAAAATTTCCCTTGGCAAACAAAAACAAACACAAAGAGTGTCGATAAATTAGCCAGTAAAAGAGTGGATATAAAAGTAGTTATACATAGTTAGAACTTTGACGATGAAGATGGCGCTCTTGAAAAGTATTCATGACTTGAACCTTAATGTTGGTTTTTACTCACAAAATGGATGTGATCTATGATATTTGTAGTTTGGTGGACACAAAATGGATGTGAACTATGATATTTGTAGCGAACACAGCCTAAAGTTGCTGAAGCGTTTTATTAACACAGCCAAAGCGTTTTATTGGTACTTGATTATTGCGCTAGCTACAAATTACCAATAAAACACAGCTTATATAAGTTATCTGTTTTAATGTACTTTTTTCCACATCACTGCGAAGTATGGTACTGGGGGGCTTTTGCGAACGTTTTTTTTTTTCAAAATCCATTACTCTTGAAAAAAAAGCGTTTTAATCTTTTTTGTTTAGAATTTTGTAAAAAATATAATTTTTGGCAAGAATGAGATTTCTTTCAAAGAATTAATAGCTTTCGAGCTGTTCATAAAAAAATTAATGCCGCCCCAAACCAGACCACAAAATTAAAAGCCCCATAGTCATAGTGGCAGATCCGGAGCTATAGAGGCGCTAGAGCCCCCATTTCTGATTCCTAAAATGAATGATTCCTAAAATGAATGCAGGACACAGGGCGATTCCCTTAAGGTGTGACAAAAAGCTAGGGCATGTAGGTTGGGTCGAAATAATAAAAAAATCTAATGGGAGGGGGTTTATACCCCCCCCCCCTTTAGCCAGAAGGGGCAATTTTCGAAAAAAAAATTACTTAAAGCATACAAAACAATATTAAAAACAAGGGTTGCACTCACAATGCCATATGTTATACCTTTTTGTAAAGCCCAAAATCTCTTATTTTTTTGTTTGAACTAATAGTGTACGGTAACTCTAGTTGACTACAAAGAGTTTTCAAATCATGTCAAAAAGCGAAAACCACATCAGCAAAAATGTGAAAATATCTAAAACATTTTTTAAAATCTAAAATATCTGCTTAACACACTGCAGCTACTTATATATTTTTCAAAAATCGCAGTCTTTCAACTCGTTCCCTGTTTGTCGGATCCTTCTAAATTGGAGAGTCTCCCACTAATTTTCTATTCGTGTCTTCAGATTTTTCACAATCGAAATGAATTATTGGACACCTAGGGATAGTGATTAATATGAGAACAAAATATTACATTTTAGGCGTTGGGTCGAAAATATCAAATTCCAAATTCTATTATCCCTATTTTAAGATAAAAATATTAATTTTTACAATACAGACCCACCCCTCCTCCCACAGTTCAATTTTAGATCCGCTACTGCCTTGCTATAAAAAATACTGAAGTGTGATTTGTCTAATTATAAAAAAAAAATTATTTGTAAAATTTTGGACTGAAACTTTATTTGCAAGCTACGGAAACATCTGTGTGAAAAATCGGAACAAAATTGGTCATCATGCCATTACTGAGTTATACGGGCATATCTGAAAAATAAGACATTTTTTAAAAAAATTTTCACCAAAAATTTGAAAGTCAGTTGTACTTAAATCGCTTGCGATATTTTAGTTACGAAAGTTAATCAAAATCTTTAGAGCAGTTTTCGAGAAATTGTAGACAAAATTATTTTATGTGGTCTAGACTTCCTATAAAGATGAGCTTATAAATAAAAGTTTGAATTTTTCTCTAGGGAATCACATACAAATTCTCCTCCATCATGTTATTTTAGATTAAGGAAAAACCTCAATTTTTTCACCAAACCAAATATGTACCTACTTACCCTATTTAACAAGTCAAAATGCTATTTCTCTCTGTACAAATACCTATAACTACCTATACTGCAGCATTTTTTTTTCTTCAGAAATGATTAATTCCTCAGGAAGGAGGCTAAAAGTCGTTAAATAATGCTATGAACTTGAAATTCTATACTATCCTCTTTTCTATCCAATCCTATCTATATCTATTATAAGATGATTTAAAATAAATTTCACTAATTAATTTAGAAACGGTAAATAGGAAAAAACCATTCATCACTTTTCTTTTGTAGTTAAAGAAAAAAAAAATCCCAGACAGCTAGGTAACACACAAAAAAAAAAAACAACTTCAACTTTGTGTCATGGAATCACCAAAACACTCATTTTCTTCTCCAAACTCATTCATTCTCGAACCAAGTACACCAAAATAAAATAAAAAAAGAAAACAAATAAAAATGTCAGTTGCTTCTTGTCGTCCTTCAGTCGCGGCGCAATTCACAAGTCACAACTCCATCTACCTATTCAGCATCGCATCATCCAAAAGAAATAAAGAAAATTACTCTCCAATTTATCATTAGATACTGACTGGAAACTGCAATCTCCATTACCCAGTTACCACCATCAGCGCACCAAACTGGAATGTTCTATGTTGGACAGGCGATATGGCGATGATGATGGTTTGTCCGTTGGCATATAATGATGAGTTAAATGCCACTTCCTTGCACACTTAAATACTCTTAACGGCTCTAGAATCAGTCGCAGGATTAACTTAAAAAAAAAGTCTTTAACTTTTCTCTGTGAGTGAACAATCACATTGTTCTACTGCCTATGGCAGGTATACGTATAAACCTATTCCTATTCTAAGGATATACGAAAGGAACTACGAATGCAAAAATTTACGCTAATGATGGTTGATGCTTTATAGACACCAAAACGGAAGCTGCTTTTATACAGAACAGTGACTTTTTCTAATGAGTCACGAGGAGTTCCGAATCAGCGCTTTGGTGGCATATATATATAGTCAGTCACTCGCTTTTTGCTAGTTTTCACTTCCTACATCTCGAGAACTTACTTCGTTGAGAAGCCCTTTGAGGGATGTGCATTGGAATTGTCAAACTAAGGAAGTTTATGGTTTCAGTTTTTTCTTTAATGTGCGGCTTTCTGGCAATTTTGTAACTTCCAACGCAAAAAATATAATCAAGTTCACTCAGAAGGACGCTAAGATTGACCAGAAACTCGATAAACAGCTCCAACGGAATTGTTTTATTTTTTTAAAACAATTATTAAATTAGAATTAATAAATTGAAGAATAAATATTTAGGGCCATAAATTCACTAGTTTCTATGGAGACAACTTTGACGCCTGTACTATACTGGCGAGTTTATAATTTGTTATCAGCACTCATGTTCTGTAGCTCTTGCATCGATAAAATCAGTCGAGAAACGATGAAAAATGGAACAAAACTCGTATGAAATGTTTCAACTTTCATCGTTTCTTGGCTGATTTTATGGATGCGACTGTTGCAGAACACGTGTCAAGGACTTTTCCAAAAAGTATCCACATATTTAAACATTTTTCGAATTTTGCGCTTTCAACTTTAAATGCCAACTTGAGCTATTCCATGCGACATATTCGTTCATTTTATTTCCTCCCTATAGACGAATCATCTTCAGTGAACTTCTTTTATTTCTTTACTTTTTGTTTTGTTTTCCGCAACTTTTGTTTCTGTTGAATTTAATTTGCTTAATAGCATCCGTAGCCTTGGAACCTGTGGACCAAGAAATACCTACTGATATGGGACATTCGAACCGCCTCGCCTCCATCATAGTCGCATCGCATGAAATATGGAGTGATGTGCTGTGCAGCTCTAAGCATCATTTGGCACGATTCTTGCAATGATGGTAAAGCACCACCCGCACCACACGAGTATGATAAATTGCACTGAATGTTGCATAAACACCCTCTTCCAAGTTCCAATTCCAAGGGATACAAAATTACATATACATGAGAGAGCAACGGGTTTTTTTTTTGTAACATGTAACATCCTCCAGATTCTATAGAATGCATCGAGCTATACGCTTATAGGTTGTATAGCATAGTAGGTATGTCTACTATACACACCGCAAAATAACGGCAGAACGAATAATTTATCCAAACGGATCTTTGCTGACTTTTAAGTATCTATATCATCAACGTTAACGTGTGGACTTAAACTATGGCAGCGGGTGGTAGGTGTAACGCGCGCTTCCTTGGCTCTATTTGATGCGTATAGGTATTATAAAATAAATGCAAAAAAATTGGTAACCCAGAGCTACAGATACAGAAAGTGTATATTCCATAGCAAATCTGATAAAAGTGCGGATCTAAGATTCAATGATACCCTCATCTGCAACGCAAAAATGCAAAATGCAAAATAAGGGAGAAAACAAAAAAAAATCGTATTCAGATCGCACAGTGTTTTTTTTGTAAGAAAAGTAAGGATTTTTCTTCGCTCTTGTTCTTTACCCCGCACGAACACCCCACCACACCCCATCTTCCATTTCGATAGTTGTTGCAGGTTTTGGATTTATTATTTTTAAGTGGAGAACTTTGTGCAACACTGAAAGTGGAAGGAGTGTAGATTAAATGCTTCCCTCCGTCCATCCGTCATTGTTAGATGCAAATTGTTTTGTTTCGAGTTTTTCAATTAAAATGTAGCAGCTATCATTTTGCATTAAACAAAAAAAAATCAAAAAAGTTTTAAATTCTGAATTGAAGCGGATATCCGTTGCGAAATGACAAGCAATTAAGGAGGTAGCTCAATGGGTTCAAATGCAATTTGAATTGAAAAGTATTTAATCATAAAAAAAACTATATCAAAATATAAAATAATTGTGCCTACATAATAATGTTAACCTTAGGAGGCTAATGAGTAATAACTCAAAGATCCAAAGGCTAAATAATGTGCGAATATGATTTATTGGCGGTGTCAAAAAATAAATTAATAAAATAAATTAAATAAATTAAATAAATAAAATAAATAAAAAAATAAAATAAATAAAATAAAATAAAATAAAATAAAATAAAATAAAATAAAATAAAATAAAATAAAATAAAATAAAATAAAATTAAATAAAATAAAATAAAATAAAATAAAATAAAATAAAATAAAATAAAATAAAATAAAATAAAATAAAATAAAATAAATAAAATAAATAAAATAAATAAAATAAATAAAATAAATAAAATAAATAAAATAAAATAAATAAAATAAATAAAATAAATAAAATAAATAAAATAAATAAAATAAATAAAATAAAATAAATAAAATAAATAAAATAAATAAAATAAATAAAATAAAATAAATAAAATAAATAAAATAAATAAAATAAATAAAATAAATAAAATAAATAAAATAAATAAAATAAAATAAATAAAATAAATAAAATAAATAAAATAAATAAAATTAATAAAATTAATAAAATAAATAGAGAAGGAGAGAGAGAAGGATGGACGAGAGAGAGGATCACGATGGGAGCAAGGAAGAAAAGAAATGAGGGAAAGGGAGGGAAGAGAGGACAGTGCAACTGGATACGATGGAGTGGAAAGGGAAGACAGAAGAGAGGACAGTGCAACTGGATACGATGGAGTGGAAAGCGAAGACAGAAGAGAGCAGGAGAAGGAAAGATGGGAACTAATAAAGGAATCCAGATACAACAGGTGGTATATTAAAGAACTAATGACAGAGGGGATTCCGTAATATTTGAAGGAAGGATGGAGGACAGAAAGAACAAGGAGAATACCAAGACTCAGGCTAGGGAATGAGGTGAGAGAAAGGTGGTACTGGAAACGAGAAGAAGAGAGAATGTGCAAAATGTGTGAGGGTAAACAAGAGACGTGGGAACATATCGTAGAAAGATGCCGATCAGGGGCAGAAGAAGGAAAACCTATAGGTGAAAAAATGAGGGAAATAATGGACGAAAAAGGGAGAGGAGAAGGGTGGATAAAGGAACTGGAGGAAGTGAGAAGGGCAAGAGAGAGGGGAGGAGAAGACGGAGAGTAGAATGGAAATTGGAAGTGGTAGTCTTGTAACCCTCAGGGGAATCAAAAAAAAAATAAAATAAATAAAATAAAATAAAATAAATTTAAAAAATTAGATAAATACAAAAATGTGAGATCTCGTGGACAACTAGAGGCATTAGTAGAAATAATATCTTAAAAACTCTCTTGACCCCGTATGTGTGATGATATAGCCTGAAAGAAATAAATTTTACCTGCAATTTCCTGTTGAATCCGAATCGCTATATTTGCTAAAGGCTATTAATCAAGACAAGAGATACCCTTGTAGGATTTGTCACTTCCCCGTAAGAGGCAGTGTATCCTTAAAAAAAAATAATTTTAGGTGGAACCTCTTTCAACGCACTAACCATTACGGCAAGAGGAGTACTTTAGAGCCTATAATAGACATATTTTGTAAAATAGCTATACTACCCAATTAGGTACAACACATTTAAAGTACACGTAGGCAATTTATTTGGCGGTTTTCAAAAGAGGGCTTGTTAAACATTAAAAAAAAAAACATTAAATTGATGTCAGCGTTCCTGTACATAGTTTTCACTCTATGATTCAGCAAAAACCTTCAATTAGTGCTGTTCACTTGACTCCATCACAACAAAACAACTCGAAACTTAAAAAAATAAATATAAGCACCTCTATACGAAGCAGCGTTTTCAATTGTGATGTCGTCTGTGAGTGAATTCCACAAACAGCAATCAATTGCAACAAGCCCCAAATCACAGCTTAATTGATGAATGAAGGCATGGCTCTGCATGATCCAAACATCAGAATAAGTGTCCTCTAAAATAGGTTTCCCTCATATAAATTCACAGGAACCTATCCCCTTTTTTTATATTCTGACATGCACATCAAGCACACACACAGGAATATAGACAAAATAGATAGACAAACTCGCCCTTATGTTGTTTTATCCGTCTCGTGACAGAGAGCCATGTTAAATGTCCTTTGAAAGCAATTCGGCCGATAACAATCGACAAACGGTTCATGGCATGAAATTAAAATAACACAAAAAAAAAATGTCGAAATAGAAATTTGCATGCAAAGGTTCACCAAGTTACAGACACCAAGCACTCAGAAAATATGTCATAAGCCCCAAGAGAGAGCACACACAAAATAAGTGCAGCAGCAGAATTGGAATTAAACTATGCAATTGCAAGCTGAAGCGAAATCTGAAGCTTACCGCCCGCCCCAGCAAACATCAACAAAAGGACTCGTAGTCCTTCGGCCCTCTGGCCTCTGCTCTCAGCGAGCGAACTGCTGCAAAGCATGACAATTCGTTATGTCAGACACGATGCAATTCCAATCCTACACAAATCCAACATAACACTGAACACACTCATCATCGTCGTTGTCGTGCAAATGAATACAAGGATTCACCACCTCTATCTAGGATTCCCATCGTTGCCAACGCCACCGTCACCGCCGCGGCCGTTTCGTCGTCAATCGTCAAAGCGAGGGATGTTTTTTGTTCAGGGAATGCATCCGCAGGTTTTATTTTTTATTGCCATTTCTAATATGAAAAAGAATGAATTGGATGGGGCGTTGATGCAACCGCCTGCACGTGTGCCTTCTTTGCAAAATGAAATTGTCAACTTCCTCTTTGGCGATTGTCCTCGAGTTGATAAACTGCAAAATGTGTATGTACCTACAGCTACACCTATGTGGAACATAATTTCCTTTCTCGCATTCACATTCATCATTTTCTTTTTATGTGTCATTTTTTGTTGTATCTAGATATTTACCCTTTTGATATCCGGGTAACGGACTTTGCATCCAGTTTTAGGCTAGGGTCAGTTTTGCTTTTGTGTTTAGGAAGCCATTGGTCTGGTCTGGGGTTTGAACTTTAACGCCTTTATTTACACAACCAAATCACACTCTAAATGATGAGTTGCTTTTTCAAACAGCTTCGTCTGTCATATATGGCGACAAAAAAAAAAACTAATTTCTGTGTTTTCGTTTATTTTCAGGAAATGCAGTGGCGATAAAATGCCAGAGAATAATAAACCGAAAACGAATCGAATTCCACGGCGACGACCGTCGAATTTGAATTTGAAAGTTGTTCGAGTCGAACCACTACCGGATGATAGGTAAGTTTCTCAAACTGTATTTTAAGTTTAGCAAATACAAAAACCACTAGAAACAAAAATGTACGCCATCTAGGGGTAAGAATATGCAGGAACTCACAACTAAGCAAAGACTCATGATTATGAGGTTTTGCAATCTCTGAATTTCTCAAACCGATTCCGTTTCGACGCAGTTTGGGATGCATTGAGAGAAAGTAGTGTGTGTCATTGATAATGAATTATTCATGGTAGTTGTCTTTGATTTTCCTTGGCCCCATTCACACTGCTTTTATTTTTTGAAAAAAATTGGAGTAAAATTATAGCAACAACTGAGGAAGTATTTAGTGTGCTAAGAAAAAGTAAATTATTACACAAAAGCTCTTCAAGTTTAATAGTTTTTTTTTTTTTCAAATTATGAGTCAATTAATCATAGAATACAAAATATTTTAAAGAATTTAAACGTTATCCAACTTGAAACTAGAAATATTCTTTTCTTTATGTTTTTTTTTGGCTTGATTGCTTACAGCCAAAAGTCTGAAATAATAATAAATACATACGTTTTCGTGGACCGAAATAAAGGATGACTGATTTGAGTTGACTTTGAAGTTTAACGAACAACTTTTTGATTCTCACATTTACACGGTGGACATTTATCTCGCTGCGTGAATACCTAATTATCCTAAATGCTTTCTGTGTTTGGGTGAGTGAAAACCCCTTCTTATTTTTAAATATTTTTTAACAAGAATAAAATAATGACAAATAGAAATACCGACACAATTGATTCTTTTTTTTCAACTCCCTTTATTTTGCGGTAAAAAGTCAGAATGAGTAAAGACATTTTAGACGGTGTTAACATTGGACTCACTCCGCGCGACTCATTTTGACATCTCTTTCTTTTATCTCACTTCAGCTCACTATATGAGAAAATGAGGCAGGTTTTTTTTGATTTTTTTTGAAAAAATCCTGCCTCACTAGACTATCTCTTTTTCATCATGAGGTGGAGTGAGATAAAACAAATAAATGTCAATATGAGTCGCGCAGAGTGAGTCTAATGTGAACACCGTCTTACATTGACGTTTCTGTTCACTTATATCATAACGCAGGTTGCAGATGGGCCACTTTGGTAGTTGGGTTGGTTGAACTTGTGGTTGCGTTCAACACTGTGATTTTTTGCTGACACTTTCGATGGGTATTTTTTCGCACCTAAGCTTGTAACCAGATTTTTGGGACGTCATCATTCAGGCAAATTACGGAGCATTGAAAAGAATTGAACAGAAACAAAGTTTAAGCTTAACTAACATTACGATGATCGAGAATACCCAAAAAGTTGGTTTCATCATGCCATCCGTCGGTCTGTGGGCCTGTGGGTCCGTGCGTCAGTGAGTCTACTGCAATTTAAGTTACAGCCTTAACGGGTGTTCCGATTTGCATGAAATTTAGAACATTGCATTTTTATGTGAATTTTCGTTGTGGCTCACTTACAACCGGTTGCTCGCAAAAAACAGCTCTAACGATTTTGATTAAACTTTGTATCTTAAGGGCCAGTTTCACAGTCGACACTTACCGGAATAAGTGGCACTTAAATTTCCCATATTAGGAATTTAACCTAAATTTCATAGCCACCGTAAGTGGAACTTAAGTCACCAACAACGGAGACTTAAGTGCCACTTATTCAGGTAACAGTGCACTGTGATATTAGCTGTGTTTTATTATCTTCTATCGTGATCCGGATCTGGATCTGGATTTACTTTTAACACGTAATACACAAACAAAGTACTGGGAAATTTTCAAAATTGTTTTTGTAACACGTGTTAAAAGTTAATCCAGATCCAGATCCGGATCCCGATAGAAGATAATAAAACACAACTATTGGGGATTAATCTTTCACTTTCGCCACTTAAGTGTCACTTTTCTGACTGTGAAACTGGCCCTTAATAATCAATTGAACTGCGTTTCAGGTTTTTTCTTAAAAATTCACATAACGGAATTAGGTATTCGCCTCGTTTTTTGAGAAAATGATTATATTTTCTGGTGCTTCTCAATAGTTCAAACAATATTGCATTTAACAATTTTGAAAAAAATTTCAAACTGAAAAAAAATTAAACAAAAAACTCTATTTTTGAGAGCCATTAATATTTATCTTCACGGTGTGTCTGCATTACAGTTGATAACCACAAGAGCAAGTTCGTGCGATTTAGTCGTGCATATTTTTTTATTTTTGAGGAGAAGTATGTATGGATTTATGTATGTGTAAACGAAATCGTCAAGCTAAGAAAATTTCTATATCTCCCCTAGGCACTTCCTACCTTATGTCCTTAAATTCTAAAATTTTGGATTTAGAAGTAGATAGCTAGCATGCCTCAATTTCTTCAATAAAATTTCATGGGGTACAGAGAGTTAGGCAAGCGCGTTTAGAGACAGAAGGAAATATTGTATTCTTTAACTTGGGCTTTAGGCAAGGTAATTTTCGGGAATATCAATAGTTTCGGAGGATTTCCACATAAAAGGGTAAACATATAAGTAATTTAAATGGACAAATTTGAGGTTATGGTTCGATAACGTTATGATAAAGACATTATTTTAGAGACAAAGTGAGGATTAATTTTTATTGTTTAAAAAAATTATTGTTCAAAGTTTTTAATGCACGGACGCACAGACCGACGGACGGAATGAAAAACACCGACTATTTCGGACTTCTCAACCATTTTAGTGTTTGTTTCGATACCTCGAATTTTTATTTACACGAAACCAATATACAGTAGTCCCTCGATAATGTGAACTAATTATTATAACAAGGCGTTTTCGGATTTTAGAGGGATTCACATTACTGGAACTTTTTTCAGTTTTTATAAACTGATTGAAACAATTGATAAAATAAAATAATGATGATAAAACATTATAACAAAAAGCATGACAATGTAAAATGTACATACACAACTCGCAGGACACACTGTCTGGCTGCAGCTGCATTAAAAACCTTGAAATATGTCTAAACAAACAACAGTTAATTAGTCCCTAATATCGCACGCAAAACTAACAAGAGAAAAAAAGAGAAATATACAAAAACTTTTACAATTTAAATGGGAAATTCACATTATAGAGTTCGGAAATTTCGAAAGTTCACATTATATAGATAACAATTTAAAGTTTTGGCGGTTCACATTTTCGAGAAATTCACATTATCGGTAATTCAAATTATCGAGGGACTACTGTACTTACCTTATAGAGCAAGTGCAAATATTTTTAAAAGAAAACAAATATGTAATTATGAATTAAAATGGAAAATGCGATAAAATACATTAATAAATATATTTTAAATGTTTGAATAATCATATCGGTGATGTTTGGAGAAAATAAGATAACTCCAATTTCAAAATGAATATCTATTCTTTTAGCACGAATACGCAACTTCAAGTGCTTTTACAAATATTTGTTTATGGGCTGCAGCCCAGTTTCTGGCCAACTTTTGTTATGGGAACTTCAAATTTTAAGACCTTTGGGCCTCTGAAATCGACCATATGCTACTATGCTGCAACCAATGGACTTTCTTGAGATGTGATAAAATTCTAAAAAGTGGTTTTAACACAACTCAGTTAAGTTGTCATCCATAATAGACACATAAATATCTCCTAACTCCTACACTTATGTTCATAAATTTAAAAAGCATTATTAAGGAAGTCTCCAAGCCCAAAAAAAATGTAATTTTACTTTTTACAACCAATTTACTATGAGACTTGTTTAATAAAACCTCCATAATTAAAGAGCACTCAAAATCGGGTTCACTTATTCTCATTTTCCTATTAGTTCAATCCAAAATGTATTTTTAATTTTCAATTTCCTTTTTATTACAGGGCCAGTGATGACTCCTCCCAAGCAGCAGCTCCCGTTTTCGTAAGTAAAAAATAATAAAATACAAAATGCATTTTTCATGTTTTATTTCGGCAATAAAATTCCAATGTCTTTCAACTATTAACAACTAATTTGGGTGTCATAATGTTTTAATTAAAACACACACACTCTAAAACCAAAACCAAAAATATAAACAAGAGGAAAATGATGTGTGTTCCCCTCTGCCAAGTGGTAGTAAAAGTTAAGTGGTGTGCCTAACATATGAAAATTCCCTTCTATTGTCATGGCACATGGACACTAAAAGACGCATCAACCTCTGTCCCTGTCGTTTATAAATCAGTTTTCACAATATGAATCTCAAGAATTTCATTGCCAAAACGGAACAAACGATAACAATAACAACTATTTTATGCGAGACTTTTATTTGAATATTTTATATATCTTTTGCAGGCATCTGTGCACCGACCTCGGCACGCAGGCAGTTCGGCAATTAAACGGGACGGATTACAACTGCATCATCATCACCATCCACACAGCAGACAACAATCATCATCATCATCTTCCGGTGCTGCTGGTGCTCGCCAGCATCATTCATCCAACTCCCAGGCTTCTACGGCTCCAACAACAGCAACAACAACAACGAACTACTCGTCGAATTTAACAGCAGTGCTATTGCCTCCTGGTTCGACATTCCGGACAAGCCACGCAAATAGTTCCGTATTTGATTTGCCTCCTGGCAATGGTGCTGCCACTTCTGGTGCGTCAGACAATGCTGGCAGATCGAAAATCAAATGTTGGTATGATGGCAACACAACTGCCATAATGACTGGTGGAAAGCAATCAATTGCGGTACCGATTCCGCAACCTTTCCGACCAACGCCACCTGGTGCTGGCCTGCATCGAACAATGTCTGCCACACATTCAAATGGACCCGGACCAGGACCCGGACCAGGAGTACACAGCTTCCATCATCCTGGCTCTTCGACAAGTCAGCATGATGGGTCGGGGGAAGGTGCCAATAGTCGGATTCCAATGGCACATCAGAATTTTAATCAAATTTCCAAAACTGCCACCAATTTGCTGCACGACATTTACGAGAAACACTTGTTGAATCAGACTATGTTCGATATGCGTTCTTCTTCTGCTGTGGTTGGTAATGGTGGTGGAGCCTCCCAGAGCCATGACTTTCATTTGAATAATTTGGCACCAGCAGCGGCACCGAGCAAACATCAGCAGCAGCAGCAAAACCAACAGCAACAACAGCAATATTACCACCACCAACAATCATCATCATCATTCATGAGGGATTCGTGCTCGTCAAAACAACCGAAAGGGTTGCATTTTTTGAAGCTTCCTCATCCGCCGCCGCAGCAACAGCAACAGCAACAGCAGCAGCAGATGGTTTCCACGACTGCACCCCATTTGCACTTTCATTTTCCCCAAGGGTTCGTCGAGCCGATGTGTGACAAGGCGTCTGTGCTACATCATCAGACTCAGCAGCAGCAGCAGCAGGAACAGCCGAAATACCACCAACTCCAGCAACACGTCTACGAAACTATACCGGAGCGACCGCAAAATACTCCACATCCCTCCCATTCGCAAGGCATAAACAATAATTCAGCCTCCAATGCCGCTGCCACTTCAACAAACGGCCACCAGCTGTCAAATCGAAATCTAAGACGACGTGCTCCTGGAAGGGGTTCCCAAAAATCCGGTGCGCCTTCATCCGGAAGCAAAAAAGTCTCATCATCTGGTCCGCCGACATCCGACAGTGGCAGCGTTGTCGGTGGTGGTGGTGGCAGCGGCGGCGGCGGCGGCATTGGGCACAAACAGCAAAATGGCGGCAATAGCAATCCGTCAAATCAAAGGAAACATACATCAGCTGGGGCCAGCAGTGGTATTGGATATGAGGAGCATTACTTTCGCCAGGAAGATTTTCATTACCGGAATCAGCTGCCACCACCCCCACCGCCAAAGAATCCCCCTCTGCCATCATCTAACTCTGCCCATCAACGAACTAGAGCCGACGGTGAGCACAATCAAAGGCAGACCCAAAATTTCACTCAAGGCCATCAGCCATACCCCTTCTTCAGCGCTTCATCATCCAATGCGAATGGAATGCCCGCAATTCCAACGAATCGTGTCAGTTTCACGACGGCGGTGGCTGGGGAGAATGGCGGTGCAATGATGATGGAAGATTATAACGTACGGGAGGTTCCTTTGGGCAGTGCGTCAATGCATGCAAGTTTCGTCGAGGATAATCTAAGGGAAGCAGGTCTTTTGGAAAAACCATCGTTAAAGGGTATTGGTGGTGGTTTGCCAATTCTTTTCGAAGAGGAAAGTGCAAATGCAACGACGACACAAGCAGGAGATGAGGTGAACTCTACTGCTGGACTACAAGATGATGGCATTGCCAGATACCCCTATCGCAATTGTAAAATCGATCTTATGATGGAGACAGCACAGGCAATGGCCGCTGCTGCATATTATGCAAGGTAAGTCCTTTACGATTTTTTTTTGTTTTGGAAAAATGCAAAGATTTTCATTTCCCTAAATGATTTGCGTCTGAAATGCAATGCCTAATTAACCGTTAAATAAAGTACAAGACTAGAGAAAGAGATATGCCAATTTATAAAAGTTATAGCCCGTTAACGTTGGCGTTAAGGCGTTAAGGCGTTTCGCGCGACTTGAAAAAAACTCTGGGTTCCCAATAAATTTAAATTCTTATGTAAATTTAGGCTTGTCAATAGGTTTAAATAAAAGGCTTGGGCTCTTGCAAGAAAAAAAAAAACAAATACGGAAAAACTAACTATTAAAACATGGAGAAACCTATCATTGCACAGCCTAAAAAAGTAGGTTTTAGAAATGTAAAAAAAATAATTTAAAAGAGATTTGATGCAGCTGCGGAGATAGGAGTTATTGAAATTTAAATATAAAAAAAAGTAGGGTAAAAGAGGGTAAGTTTGTGTATGAGAGCCGACAGACTATAATTTCTAAACAAAAGGTCGTAGAGAGTTGATTTTTTTTTAATCGATAGATTTCATAAATATTACGAAGGAGTACATTAATACAAAAATTGAAATAAAAATTTCAAACCGAGATATGACGGTTTGTTGGTCTAAAAAATTCTTTTGAAATATAATTCACTTCAAATCAGGATAACATTTATTTTAAATAAAATGTGGACTATTAGAAAATAAATATAAATAAAATCAGCTTAGTTAACGTGTTATAAATGTTTTGTTAAAGTTTTGTAGCGATCCGAACTCCCCTAGTTTAATTACACGAGGTCAAAGGTCACGAAGTATGGTTTTTCACAATAAAACACATACAAAACTATTCCGTCTACTCATGAAACTTTGCAAAAAGGTTTCAATTATGATTAGAATCAGGCGAATCAAAAGAGTGCATACAAATATTTATGTTAAAAAGGTTTTTTTTTAAGGGGTAGGGGGAGGGGAAGGTGGGCATAGGATTTATTACGAAAAACCCTACAAAAGCAGGTCCATTGGTGAATCTGGGAAATTTTTTTTTGTTATCGGAATGAAGACTGAAACGAGAGTATTACAATTGCTAGAGTTAGGGGAGGGGGTATTCAAAACTGAAAAAAAAAATGTTGATAATATAGGGATATGGCACATACTCTCAGGGTAATTTTTAATGCTAAATCTAATAAAAGGCAAATCGTCTCAGCTACAAGTTTGTAGAACATAATTTTTCTTTAAAGCAAAATGTTTTTGAGATATTTAAAAAACAAATGTACATGGCTTTTTACCCCAGGCCAAGTTTCAACATTTAACTAATTTTACCCTTTCTTTGGCATTGTTTCGTCTATTCTAACTGGACTAAACTGCAACTGTGGTAAGACTGATGACAGATATATAAGTCTTGCAGTCTTTGGCAGCGGATTTAGTGAAAACCCAAAAAAAAATCAACTTCATGGGGATGATTGTAAGAAGCGAAATTGGTTTTACCTCTCCCTTTATAATACTTCCCTGATCAAGGTTCAGAGTGTCCAAGAGCATTTGAAGCCGGCTTCTGCTCTAAAAACAGTCAAAAAAGAGATAAGATAGGATAAACACGGAAATTCAATTTTCTCAAAATCTAGAAGACATTTATGCATCTAGTTTTCGTATTTGGCTTAAAATTATAACTTACAGTTTTGACAAAAAAAAAGTTTTATTATAAAAATGTCGTGTGGGCGAAAAAATGCGACGCACCTATGTTCCTTCTGAGATATGGCTGTGTGAAGTAAACCCCTTTTTTTGAATTTGTTATTTTTTAAAATTGTTCCAGGTTGTTCTACGGCTATTCTAAATTGTTCCAGAATTTCTTTTCTTAAAATTGATTTTTAGTATGAAAAATTTCAACAAAATCAACCCCCCATCCCCCTTCTCCAAAATCGAAAATCCAAAAGTTGTTCAAAGTTCAAAACTACTCAAATCCAATTGTTCCAAAGATTCTTCCAAAAATATTGATAATCGAAGATTTTAAGCCAAAAAACACTTTAAATGAAAATATCCATTAACCTTGTTCTGAGAACTTCAAAAACATGAAAAAAATTTCAGAACAAAAAGATCAATCTGGAACAACTTTAGAAAATTCGATTTTCGAAAAAAGGGGCAAGGTCAAAAATCGTTTTTTGGGTCTGAAACCCCCATTTTTGAATATTTTTCAAAAAAAAAAAGTTAGAACACTCCAGTTTTGGTTAGTTGTAAAAGGATAATTATTTTCTAGATTGTCGACAATTAACAGGGCTATAAAACGAGCATCACACAAAAATTATCCGGTCAATGATTGTTTTTTTCTTTTTAATAAGGAACAAGTGTTTTAGAAACATGGAAATCTCACTTCAACGAACTGTAACTTTGTATTTATTTAAAAAGTTTTAAATCGATTACAAAAATTTTACCCAATATAAAATTCAGGCAGAGAAGAAAGTGAGTTTAAAAAACATCTTAGAAAATACCAAACAAACAAATGGATCTGTTAATAGTGGCGCCTGATAGGACTTGTTAACCGACCGCCATCAATGTTTCAAAAGAAGCTTCCCCCATTCCATCAGCCCCTATACTCCTCCGTGACCTTAATCATAATATCATCACAATGAGGAAATTTCAAAATTAGGGCAAGGATTAGTGATTTTGCAAGCAAAAAACTCCTGTTATAGATATCTAGATATACTAATTTTGTACCCTTGCCTTCAGCTATTATACTGCTTCAGAAAGCTTTTTAATATTAGCAAACTATCCAATTCGAAACGCGTCCTCAGAAAAGTTTCGCAATATATAGCTAATCTCTTTCACAGCTGAACAATTGTTGCTAAATTTCGAGTATTCGGTTTAATTTTGCTATGAAACGTTCGTTCTTAAGTTCAGTTCAACCCTCGTACTCATTTTTCAAAACAAAAACCAACATCAGCTGTATACACAACGAACCAAAAAAAAAAAAAACCGTATACAGAAAACAGTATGCTGCTAATTAATTTCACCCAAACACCGCGTGCCAATTGCGAAACCAAAATCCAACTCCGTGATAAAGCCAACCGAATTGAACGAGAAGGAGAAACCAAAACCAATAATAAGAGCGTAAAATAAAAAAAAAAAAAAAGTTAAAATGTATCCAAAAAGTTATAATAACAATAATTGCTGTTAACAGAAAACTTTTTCCAATCAAACGAACTTTTGTCCTTCATTTATTTTGCGCAGAACGCAGGACGCAGGAAGCAGCGAGTCGTCCAAAGTCCTGTCACTCTGCGAATACTTATCTTTTCAAAGGGAAATCCTTATTAGAAAAGTATAGGGATCATGTTTTCCTGACCCGCATTAACTCCAATAAAGGGAGTTCGTTCGTGGTTGCTGTTTTTTGTCTGTAGCCTGTAGGGTAGGTACCTACTGCTACTGCTGATATAGTATCATAAAATCATGAAATTTCTTTATCCCTTAGCCACTAATTGACTTCCAATTTCCAAAGGTTCCACCATGAGAAAAGGGTACGCGCTGTGGAGTAGTGGAGGTATTTTGCAGGAGGAGAGAAATAAAAATAACATGAATATCCTGTGAAGGACGAACGAAAGTCGAACTCAAAAAAATAAAAGTTTACACTCAGAGTTGGTCACGACTTTTATCCTTGCTTCTTCTATTCAGGACACGGATAAACAAATTGGTTCTCATTTGGTTTGACAGTCCGAATCGGAATACTTCATTGGGTTTTCCTTTCCGTGTCCTTGTTGTTTGGCAAATTCAGATTGATTTCTATGTAGTGGGCTGAGATTTTTTTTATTTTTATTTTTATTTTTAAAATCGTGCTTCCTGCTGAGATACCCTTTCGTCTATGACGAGATATCCTTCACGTTTTTTTTTTTTTGTGTATTCTTAATGATGAAAACTCAGTTACAATTTGAATTTAAATGGGCAAAAAAGGATATTGCCTTTCGTTAAATCCTTAACACCGCTTGAATGATGAATGAATTGCCGATGATGATGGGGGGATTGTTGTTCTTGTTATGTGATGGATGTGGAGTGGGATGCGAACTTCGAAATGGAATAAATTCGATCCGAACATTAGTCCTGGTCGTGCTGGGATTTTTAAAAATTTTGTATTTCTTTTTAAATTACCAACAACGATAAGCAAACCTGACAAACTGCACCACATTCCTGAGCAGTACGCCTGCCGATACCGTCCAGTTAGTCACACAAGAGATAGCTGTGGATTAATTTACAAACTTCAAACATTTCCACGCCAGTTTTGAACCTTCAACCATCAGCTTGATGTTGTTAACACATTAATACGCCTTTGCCTTTAAGTTAAATTTAAATTAATAAACTGACATAAAATACGATGACATCAAATACACATAGCCAGAGACACCGACGACATCTAGAGACAGACACGGGGCAGCTATTTGGACACGGTCGTCTTGTGAAATATTGTCTTATTGCGATTCTTTGAGTTTTAAATGTTGGCGTTGGGGCATCTCTTTGATGGGTGCTGAGTACTGATGCTCCTGTCTGTCTGACTGACAGTGTCTTGTCGTCGTCGTTGTCGTAATTTGTCACCTGTTAAATCATCCCTGGAAAAGCAATTAGACACGTTCCACTTGCACATGATGAGTGGGTATCCTCAAGTGAGAGAATCGTCTCATCAGTACCATCACCCTGGTTTTGTTGATGTCGTCGTCATCGTCATAGTCATCGTCGCCTCTGGAGTGATGCCTCAGAAGCGAATGATTTTTTTCTTCCAGAGGAAATAGAAATAAATACAGATGAGCATCAGTTGAATGCGGGAGAAAATTAGGGAAAAGTTTTTGAATTTGTAAATACTTGAATTTTGTTGTTTTTGGGGTTATTCTTATTCGTTTGATGATTTCGAGTGACTCTGTCTAAAGAGATGAAGAAATGGTCGGTTATTGAAATTTTTCGAGGAGATTATATAGCATCAGCGGATATGGGGTTGTCCCTTAAATAACAAGCAATTATTATTTAAAGATGCAATTGAGTTGATCTTAAGATGTATCGTTAAAAAGAGTGAACGTAGTGGCGTTTGAAAACAGGTATAGAGGAAAGCCTTCTGCACATACCAACCGTTTCGTCATAGACGCATACTGTACGCTTGCTTTCAGCTTCTGTGCAGCTTTTATGAAGCTCAATAGACAACCACATACGATGCGTAAGCTGCACATATTCGCCGCAGCACCTAAGCTGTAAATCTCCGGACGTACAGCAGTGTCAGTGACCAGGCGTTAGGTTAGGTAAGGTAGACTTGGCTGCCGTCAGGAGAGATTGATACACTTACACCCTTATTACGGTTGTCGTTTTACTAAAACGACAGTTAAAAGACATATATGGCTCTAGAAGGTACAATTGACGATAAAATAAAACTAAAATTTCAGTGTTCTCACCGTTCTTCACCCTTCTCGCTATTTTAACAATATTTTTATTTTGCAACACCAATTGGAGCTTTTAGAGCGAAGTCGTCTTACTGTCATTTTGGAAAAACGACAACCGTGTACTAAGGGTGTAAGAACCATGAGTTGGTTCACACCACATCAATCTAGGAGACTTTCCCTCTGCTAGTATTGAATGGCTTATAGGTCTTTACGAAGCATGCAACAGAATCGATATAGCAGAATTCTCCCAGATAAAGCATTCGTCTTTGGGATAGAAGATAAAGAATCGATTCTTCCTCGCCCATAAAGATTCTGCAGAAATTGTTTGAAATAAAAATACCCCAAGCCTCGGTGCGTGTTTACCTATTAGACATAAATAGTATCCGTACATCTTCTCATATTACGGAGCCGATGAGCAATCTGATAAGACATTAAACTGAGCAGATCCAGCTTCCAGCATTGGCCAGATCTGTGTGGTGAAATTGTTCCTCCTAAGGGTTATTTTCTGCTTTAACACGAGTTAACATATAACGAATGGAAATACATATGATTCTAATTTTGTTCTATTTGGCAAAATATTTAGGTAGTTTTGTTCCACTTCTGTGGAGTTCGATATCCGAACGATTTCTTGTAGTGTCCTCAATGGTCCGACACCCAACAGAATTGAATGTTGAACTGCTGTGCCATCATCATAATAGATGATCGGCATAATTAAAGGCTATATAGAGTTTTAAGAGACAGATTACGGGGATTTTTATGGCGGCTTGGTTATCTCTGATAAGAAGATGCAAATATCTGTATTTGATCACAATGTTTTTGTAAACTAAAACAGATTTTTTCATATCGCCAAAAGCTCCGCCTGGAACACGCTACAGTGGTTGGAAAGAGGAAAAAAGATACTTAAGTTTAGGCTATCTGAGTACATTCTACATTCCTCCACCAACCCCGTAGGTCAGTTTTTGATCCGACGCGACGAACGGTGTAAAAAACCATCGATGCATGTTCCAGGAGTACCAAGTCCTGCCAGATAGATCTGGAGGGGATATTGTGTGGTGACTTAAAAGATCAGTTTTATTTGAAAGTGTTTCGAATGAGTTCAGAACTATTATTATTGATCCAATGTAAGAAAGCTTGAAAAAGAATGGCTATGTGCTTGCAGACGTTTGTTTGCCAAATTTATCGAGGGGTATCAGAGCTGTCCACCATTCTGTCGTATTGTAATCACTCTGTAAATCTTTGCTTTGAGGCATGTTAATAGCTCATTCGGCTCCAAGTTCCAAACAAAATGGGAAACAAAACCCTGCCTCGGGGCTGGTGGCGTGTACTTCTACTGATAGACTTTCTAGCAGAAAAGCTGCCAGGCTAAGGTAAAGTATTTATTAAATATCTTCTTGGAATTTGAAAATGTCGGTTACATTGAAAAAATGTATGAAGTTGATTAAAAACCGTCAGTTTTTCGGCTATGACGAAATGTTCGTATGCAAAAGGCCTGAAAATGTTGCTATTCCGAAGTAAAATCTGTCTTTTCTGATGTTTTCTTCGAGTCACCGAAGTTGAGAGAAGCATAATGCAGTCGTTTGATTAACCACTCAACCCATTTACCTCACGCTTCTACTTACCTCTGGTCCAATAATTGCAAATTCACCACTGACAACTCACTTCATTCCATATACCGATATTGTTATAATCATCAGGGTAAACATCTAGCAGTATAAAAACTGAGCCCAAATCACGTTTACCAAACGAGCGGTCCATTGCCTTCGACGAGAGCTGTTTCTATCAAATCTAAAGGTAAAGATAAATCTTCGAAACAACGACCGACTAATTCTTTATCGTTTGATAGTTATTCCGTTATTAGTATTCCGGCCCGATGAAGACAACAGAATAAAGCAGCTTCCGCTCTTAAGAGTTTTGTAATTCATTTTATCAAAAGCTTTGAAAAAATCAAGTAAACAAAGAAGATCGATATACGACCCTTATCTTGGTCGTAAAGAATGACAATAGCACTATAGTATACAGCCGTAATTTGCTCTGAAGCCCTATTGATTATCATAATTGATCTTCTAATAGGGACTTTCGAACTTTGACAGTTGGCTGTCATTTATTGAGTCTGTTTTGGCAAATAACCATGGACGGATATAGCGTTCAACAACACGTATAGGTACAAATGATAAAATTGTTTTACTAAAATGGTTGTTATGTTCGGGCAACGTTCCACGCTCTTCACCCATTTAAGGTCATCTTCAGCGATGATGACCACCCCATTTCTGGATGAATGGATTCACGTCAACAAACAAAATTGTCGAATTTGGGACGATACCAATCCACATGAGATCCATGAGCGTCAATTGCATCTCGAAAAAGTCACTGTTTGGTGTGGATTTTGGGCTGGAGGCGTCATCAGTCCATATTTCTTTGATAACCACGTTTGTTATACCATCACCTCTTATGACGAGCGCTAAAGGTCGATGATAACCAACTTCTTTTGGCCGGAATTGAATGATATGAACACCAAAGACATGCCTTCTGATTTATCTTCTCAAAGACTTTATAATAACCATTAATACACATTTTGCGGACATTTTGTTTTAACTGTAGCTGACCCACTATTCATCTTTCATCTTCATCGTAATGACAAGTTTGATCAAAATATTGAATTTGATTTTTTCTACGAATCTATAACTTACCATTTATGAAGCACAAACATATAGCTTGTACTCATATATCGGGTTTTTCAATAAGAGCGCTACAAAAGTTTTTTTAAATAAAACAAAAACGGTTTCGGATATCAATAAAATTCTTTATTCCTGTGAAAGTACGTTTGATGCCATTATGTATGGAATTCTATTTTTTTTGCATGGCCACCACGGGCACGCTTGCAGAAGTCCAGACGCTGAACCCAATTTTCGACGGTTTTCAAGCATAAATCGGCTGATACCGCTGCAATTTCACGTTCGATATTCGTACGAAGTTCATCAATCGTCGCTGGCTTGATGGCATAGACCATAGACTTGACGTAGCCCCACAGGAAATAGTCTTACGGAAGCAAATCGCACGACCGAGGCGGCCATTTCGTGAAATAACACGTTCTCCAAACTTGGTTTCCAATAAATTGATTGTGACATTCGCTGTGTGGCTTGTAGCGCCGTCCTGTTGGAACCACATGTCCTCCAAGTCTATATCATCTAATTGTTGCCAAAAATATTCGGTTATCATTGAACTGTAGCGATCACCATTCACAGTAACGTGCCGGTCTTGATCATCACGGAAGAAATACGGCCCAATGACGCCGCCGGCCGCCCCATAAACCACACCAAACCGTAATTTTTTCGGGATGCAATGATGACTCATGGAGTACGTGTGGATTGCTGCCTGACAAATACCGCATATTTTGTTTATTGACGAAGCCATTCAGCCAGAAATGAGCCTCATCGCTGAAGATGGTTTTTCGATGACATAGCGCTCTTAACGTTGAGGCCACTGACTCCGAATTTCGGTAGTAAATTTCAATAATTTTGACTCGTTGTTGGCTCGTATATCTTTCCATCATGAAATGGCAAACCTTACTGAAGAGAAATGTCAAAAGAGTGGCAAGAAATATGGCGTCGTTTGCTGTCCCTGTTGCTCTAATTTTGTAGCGTCCTTGTTGAAAAACCCTTTACCTACATGTGTAGATATCTAACCATTAGGAAAAACCAGGTTAAATCTTTTGCTTCTAGACTTATCTAGCTTTTAGTTTTATTTATGCACAAAATAGATGTCCATATAATGACCTGCATCTTATGAACTATTTTTTTAGAGCCAAAATTCTTCATAATTCTGCCAGCATTATTTTGGCATAACACTAAGAACTTATGGATGACAATTGAGTTGGATATTATAATTGCATAATATGCTAAGCACTCCCAAAACTCTAAAAGCATTTAAGAGGTCAACAGTTAAATTTATTGTAATTGATTTCTTGCGTCTAGATTACGTCATATAAAATGCTCTCTTCCAAAAAACATACATACTTGTGGTTTATTTATGTTGATAGTCTTCTTTTTAAGCTCCCAGTGATCCCAATATGTAAGTTTTATCCATTACACAGTATTTTAGCAAAGAACTTCAAAAGATTTAAAAAAAAATACAATAAAAGAAAACTCAAAACGTTTACCCTATTGAAAACATATTTAAAAACTTTGCCATCTGGGTCAACAAAAGCCCATACTGTCCCCAAAACTATATTCCCCCAACAATAACTCTGGCAGATGTCTTATGCTCTCAACTTATCTTCTCAGCAACTTAAAAAAAAAAAAAATAATAAGTTGTAAAAAAAAATGGTCCGCACAACAAAAAGCCTCCACATAAATCTACTTTATAGGCTTTCAAGGAAATACAAACCATTACCGTTTCATGAGTTTGTGTTCTATATGCATGTGCTGATAGTAGTTATTCCCTCTTTCTCGTCAAAGCGACTGTATAGAGCATACATAGCCTTGCTGTATCATTTCCATTTCAAAGTTATACTTCATGACAATTGAATAGCAACTTTGTAAGCTTGTAGGAGTTCTCCTTGTGTCTGGGGCCCTTAAGTGTGTGCCTCTCTATATACTGTTTTTGCCTTTGAGTTCGAGTTGCTCCTCTTTTCCCGGTTTTATATCCTCCTCTAATACTCACCATCAGCATCAAAATTCCATCCCGAGTATCCTTTTTGCGCAGAAAAATTATTGTTCGCTTGCTTTCTTAAGTTTACGAGCATCTTATTCGGCCTCGCATCCCCCATTGAACAGTTCCATTCTGTTTCTTGTTACTTTGTGCTTCCGTTTTTATTATTTTACTATGATGCCTTCTGTCAGTCAGTCAGTGCTCAGCTCAGTGACATTTCTTCACTCTGGTGTCCTGTGTTTTCTTTGTGTTATTTGCACCCCATCTCCCGATCAAGTTATATAGCACCCAGCAAAGACCCCCCTTCCCAAAAACAAGATGTGAAGTTGATGCCATAACTCATTCGTGTTAAACACTTGCTGCCATTTGTTGTTGTTGTTGCTTTCTTCTTACTCGTTTGGTGGTGTTGCATGGAAAAATGACGAAGAAGAAGAAAACAAAAAATAAATTGTGACAACTTAATAAGTGGAACAGATTTCACTTTTTTTTGCGCCTGCCACACCAAACTCCCTTACTCCATTCTGCAACACCCCCCACCCTGTTTTCACTTATGAGATGGGTTACGCTTTATGGAAGAATTTATATGTGATGTCTGGAGGGTGGTGGTTGGGTGATTTGGAGTTTTTCTTATTCTTAAATGGCTGAAGAGTTCTCTGCCGAGATGATATAAATCTTCTTATTTTTATTTTTTTTTGTTGCTGTGGCATGAAGGTGCTGCGGGTGGTCTGCTCCTTAAGTATGCTGCAAAGATTTTATATCAGTATTCCATAAACGATAAAAGTTTGCCGGGTCCGGGTGGAGGGGAGGGAGGCGGTGGCATCAGTGGCAGCGACATGGTTGGGGTAGATGTCTCTTTTTGTTATTTCGTTTGTGATAAGAGCACACGTGACAAATCGAAACATTTGGTGTTCCAGATGGGGCATGATGGAGAGAGGGATGGGGGTGACAATTACCTACCCCAGGCTTACGATTTTCTTATGTACCACATATAAGTAAGTGTGTGTTTTTTAATTTGATGGGGCGCAGCAGCAGTATAACACACATACATATACCTACGTATGTTTATTTTTATAAAACTTTTTCTTTGGATTAAGTTGATATTCGATCATATTAATATGATTGTGGGGGTAACAAAACAAAAATGATTTAAGAGTTTGATGCCAGACGTGTCTTTAAGTGGTTATGTGGACTTAAAGCGATATTGGAGAACGTTATTTGGAATGTTTTCTGTCCAATATTCAATGTGAAGAGTTGTTAATATATGAAAGTATTTCGATTAAATGAGAAAAGTGCATTGAATAAATCGATAACAGAACTTATTTTCTTAACATTCTCCAGATTCTATTGTTACAACTTCTATTCACTTAGTGCCTTATTTGTTCCTAATGAACACAAGATGTACAGAAATTGATATTTATCCTAGTTCCTATGGGTAAAGATAGTGTTGGCTAAAAATCAAATATTTCACTATCGATGATGATTTTCGGAAAAATCTATCGATATCATCGAAGGATGTACAAAATAATTAACAGATGATAAATGCTTTAAACGCAATTGGTAAATATTTGTATGTTTATTGTTTCAATCATATATAGGTAAAGGGATTTTCAATTAGCGTGGTTAGATTATGGAGGCCATGTTGTTTTGGTGACATCTGTCAAATATGTTGTATATTATTCACTTACTGATGCCAAATCACCATGACAAGTCACACGATTGAACAGTAGATCTATGCGGATGCGGAAGAGTCATTGAAAATTGGACCACTCGGATCCGTGCCACCGGAAGAAGCCGAGGCGGGCATTTGAACGACGCCATATTTCATACATAATGGCGTACATATTTTTTGTATTCGTGTAAAATGAGCCACATTTGCAAAGCTATTATCAAAACTGTCAAATACTTAGGAGTAAGGAAACGAAAGAAAATGTTATCATATTTTTCGATACAATCATTAGTAAAAAACTATCGATAGACTATCGATTTTCAGACAACACTTTACCTACAGGTTTAAAAGGTATACAAAACTGTAGATCTCACTCAGTTGCTATTCGACGCGACAAAGTACATAAAGGGTGTTTTTTTTTAGACGTGTGGTTTTCAATCTGGCAATACTTTTTCCGAGTTGGTCTTTTTGACAGCTGTTACTTGATTTATGCTCAGTTTAGTTAGCCATTTCATAATGCATAGACTGACTCCTGAATAACGTTTGCAAATCGTCCAAATTTATTACCAAAATAATGTTTCAGTTCGCGCGAAGCATCTCACGCTGTGTCCAACATTCGGTCGACATAATCGCATAAATTCGAGCAACCATGGATCGGTTTCACACCATGTTTGCTCTAGTGGATAATGCGCATCCTCAGAAACGCCGTACAATGCGCACCGAAGACGCTATTGCTGCTCTGGAGCAGAGTATGGAAGAAGACCCGAATGAGTCAAGAAAGTTTTGTTCAGCAATGAATGGCTACGTCAATAAGCAAAACTACCGCATTTGGAGTGATCATAAGCCACAAGCCATTGTTGAGACGCCGTTACATCTTCAAAAAGTCACTGTTTGGTGTGCTCTATGGGCAGAGGGAATCATTGGTCCATTATTCTTTAAAAACGAAGCCCGCCATAATGTTACAGTCAATGGGGAACGCTATAGGACCATGATTAATGACTTTTTCGTGCTTGAATTGGAGGATGTTGATGTGGGTGACCTTAAGTTCCAACAAGATGGCGCTACATGCCATACAGGCAACGAAACAATCAATTTATTGAAGGAAACTTTTGGTGAGTGCATTATCTCGCGTCGTGGGCCTGTTGCGTGGCCTCCAAGATGGTGCGATTTAACACCGCTGGACTATTTTTTGTGGGGTTATGTGAAATCGCTTGTCGACGCAGATAATCCCGAAACGCCTTGAAAGAGAATATTCGGCGCGTTATTGCTGACATACGGCCCCAATTGCTGCAAAAAATGGTCGAAAATTGGGCCTCTCGACTGGAATTTATTCGAGCCAGCCGCAGAGGCCACTTGTCCAAAACCATTTTTAAGACATAATGGCAAACCCTTATCTTTATAATAAAGCTAAATTCTTGGCCATAACATTAAACTATATACGTTTTATTTCTTCTTGAAAACCACACGTCTAAAAAAAACACCCTTTATATCTATAAAAAAAGAATCACTAGAAATAGTGAGAATCAACAAGAACAAACATTTATTATTCAGTTGAGAACTGAATTCTTGGAAGTTATATAAAAGATTGCTGTTATATTTCAATTATAAACTTCGAGAAAGTATCCTTTGCCACCCTGTTTTGGTGGACTAAATTCCAGCTGTTCTGTGAAAATTTAAACAAGGCAAACAAACTAATCCGAGAATTCACCATAAGTCTCGGAGAAAGCTTTTATCCAGCACTAAAAACAATATCCATCAACTATCGTTGACCGATTTCAATCGGTTTTTGAGATTGATTGAAAATAAAAACTCATGCTCCATGAAATCGAAAGAATCAAACTATTTGAATCATTAATGGGGCTGATGGGCTGAACCCTCTGGAGAAACATAAATAACGGACAATAAGGAAAACTTTTCTCTTTCGCCGTTAAGTGGAAGTGGTTCCCTTTTTTTTCCTGTTGCTTTTATATTACTCGAAACGAAACTTCATTTTTATTTTCATTTTAATTCAATCCGCCAGCCACCCTATATAAATATATCCCAATGTCTGTATAGGTACTATGCCGTATGCCCTGGCAGTTCAACATCCCGCAGGAGTTCCATGTACGAGTATAGCAAAGCAAGCACTTCCTCTTGTTTATGAGATGTGTAGTGAAAATTGCCACACACCATCAGAATTCAGAACTACTAACGATAACGACCACACGTTTCACGTTTCACTATATCCCGTTCCCGTCCTACGGGTCTCAGTCCCACCACCACCACCGACCGACATACAGTCCCAAAACTAAACGAACGGATCCGGATATATTTTTGTTCGTTCGATTCATTCGACGCGACTCGACGCCGACCGCACGACTCGGTGTGGTGTGGGAGAGATTGAGATTCTATTTTCGAATCTGAGATTTTCTTTTTCTATTCCAAATGATGCAATTAGTGATATTGGTCCAGAGGGGACACTTTTAGTTTTAGTGTGCGTACAAGTTTATTTATGTTGTTGCTGTTATGTGTGGGAATGGGAATGGTAAGAGAAGGTTGAAGGAATGTGAGGCGGAGGCCTGAACTGTTGGGAATATTTAACCTGTTGGAATCATTTATTTTCGTTGAGGAATCTCAAATGATTTGTTTTGATAGCTTGTTCGAAGAATGATTTCTTTTGACTGTCAAAGGCGTTTGCGACCGACACGATGGCGAGATGTGGCGGATCTTTGGATCAGTGACTCTGGGGAGCAGGTGTCCGATGATGTTTGTTTTTTTTTTTTTTTTTTTATTAATCGTAGATCTTTTGAAAATAGTTTGAATATTTTGTACACAGCTATATGTGGGACATTAAATTAGGGCGAACGTTTGAATAGGCTAAGTTCTTAATATTTACTTGTTGGTATTTATAAAATGTGTTAGTTGGATAATGAACATTATATAGGCGGATACCGATAGAATATAATAAAATAACGGCTAATAACAGCTTGTGGAGAGGCAGGGCCTAGTGACTCAACTATTGCTGTGCGTGTTGCTTTTTTGCATGACCTACAGTTTCTGCCGAGCATCCGCTTAGCTACGAATATCTAAATGACTAATGACTAAGCATGCGACGAGGAAAGTTTCGATCTTGGAGACTTACTCGGTATAGAAAATATCCATCAATCCATCGCATTTTAAATTACAAACCTAATTGAATGGGTTAGATTAGGTTATTGGGCTGATATAGAAGATCTTATTCCTGTCAAACTTATATTAATGTAAGCCCCTTGTGATACCCTAGAAAATTGGACGCTCCTAATAAGTTAACCTATCTATTACTTTTCATAGGTTATCAACCCATCTAGAGGCATTAATGAATTTCGACAATTTCACACCAGATTAGTTGGAGAGCTCTTCTAAGTTATTAAAGAAATAGCTTTCTAGGTGTTTATTTCTTAGTTGTGAGTGTTCTGGGCAGTGACATAAGAAAGAAGACTAATCCTCTGTGCTTCTTAATCGCCAAAACCTCTGTATACATCATCTGTGCTGAGTCTCAGTTTTTTCTTCTGCGGTACTTCAGCAGATTGTATAAGGTAACGTGATTTCTTATATAGTTTTAAGATCCTAACTGTCTTCTCCTTGTCAAAACTCGACCAAAAGTCAAGTAGGGTCCATCTTACATTTGTTTTCTCAAGAATTTTTTTTGCCACAGTCTGTTTGAAGGAGTGCAGATTTGTGCATGTAAAGGGTCCGCCAAATAACTTCGTTTTTTTTTGAAAATGGCGCAAAACATCGAGTGTAGCTTCGGCTGTGTGGCACGTAGTGCCGTCCTGTTGAAACCAAATGTTGCCAATATCCTCCTCTTCAATTTTTGTGAACAAAAATTCGTTCAACATGGCCCGATAACGATCGCCATTGGCTGTAAGGGCCACTCCTTGCTCATTTTCGAAAAATAGCCCAATTATGCCTCTGGACCAAAATCCGCACCAAACAGTGACTCGTTTTGGGTGTATCGAATTTTCAATGTATGCGTGCGGGTTTTCTGTGCCCCAAATGCGACAATTTTGCTTGTTTACTACCCGCCAAGATCAAAATGAGCTTCATCTGAAAAGATGATTTTTTTTTGGCAAAATAAATCGGCATCTTCTCTAAGTCGATCGCGGGCCCACTTAGCGAAGCGTATACACAACCATATTCGTTTAGCGGAAGGATACAACTAATTATCTGTCAAATCAGACATGAGCTAAGTGTTACCATTCACGAAATAAGCACTAGTTGAAAAAAAATGTTAGATGGTGGACCCTATATATGTTTAGTTCTGCCTGTCTAGGATCGATTGATATCAGCTGGTGGCATCACCAACACTGAAAGCCGTTCAGCAGCTTTGGTTACTGCCAGAACCTCAGCTTGGAAGACGCTGCTGTTTTCAGGGAGTCTAAGACAAGGGTTTCCGAATACAATCCCGCTCCAACCACACATTAAATTTTGATATTTATCAGGTTTTAGATTCAAAGTCTAGTTCAATATTTCTTCAACAAAAACAAAAGAAACGCGAGGAGACCGAGGCTTGGAGACTGCAAAATCATCAAGACATTTTTTTAGGAATTAAAACCTTTATTGAATACTGCATTTTTTACTGTTAGTTGTTCCATAGGTTACACATCAAAATAAACTGAAAGTAGTATTTGGGATTATACAATTATGTATTTCTAGCAAAGTTCTGAACCAATTACTATAAGTTTGTTTTAGAATTTATTGGGCAAAAATGGACAGTCTGTCAAATTATTTCTGGAGTGGGGATGGAAGTATCTCAGCGAAAAGAAAACTGTCAAGAAAGTTTAGAACGCTTTGTGGGCAACAACTGTTGCCACTTTTTATAGGTATGTCAAAACAAGACTAGAGTTGCCACGGATCTATGTTAAATCACAATCAAAATTTTCAATAAGCACTAAATTATATTTACAAGAAATTCTTGAGTTATTATATCGTTTTTTTTTTTCAGAAAAACGTTTGCTAAACGAAAGATAAACGCTATAAAAATAAATAAATTTACTAATAGATTGAAAAAATAATACAAGCAAGTGTATCTATGAACCACAGCTAAAATAGATATATATAAAAAAAAACACTTAAGTAACCTTCAGTCAACACCTTTATTTTCATTTTATTGTTATTTGACAGAGCACAATCTTGCCGATTTCTGTCCAAAGAAATTTCTTGAGCAGAAATTGTCAAAAGAAGGGGAAATGTCTTTCTCTCTCGTGAACGCTATCTTTTGTCCAAAAGGCCAAAACTAGCCAATTTATAAAGTTTGGAAAAGGATTTGGCAAAAATAGGCTGCCAATAGTGATAATTGGCAGTTTTGGTCGCGGTCTGGAACAAACCATAACCATATAACTACACAAATTGTAAAAATAAATTTTAGTAATAGGAAAAGGAACGTTATAAAAAAACATAAAATTAAATTAATTTCTATTTTATTTTTGACAAATTTCCTGTTGGCTAAAATTTTTAATTAATAGAAACATAAGAGACAAATGGTTTTGAGTCATAATTCGGTCATAATATGGTTATAGTTATATAGTTCGGTTTTTTTTTTTAGCTAACTTTCCTTAAAGTTTTATAAGCCAAGTTTTATAAGCTGTATCTACAAAATATACATACACATGTACATATATACAAACATAAATATTGAAAACATCAATTTTGTAAGTACAACTTCTATCCCTGTTTACTCAATTACATACAAACATATGTATAGGTACTTGAATTTAAATGAATAAAAAAAATGCTCAATCTTATAACCAAAACTTATAAAAACAAAACGGATTCCATTAGCTGTCACTACACTAACTTACTACTTAAGCATATATTACCTCGTAAATCAGCACATGATAGTATGCCATTAAGAAATATGAATGTTCTCCCTCTGCTAACAAATTCATTCAAAACGAATTCATACACGCCATAATTCAATAAGATAGATTTTTTCTTGTACCCACCTATCTTAAATCTATTTCTATAAAAATGAATTTCAGAACTGTTAGAAAAAACTTAATTTACGACCCTATTGGTATAGGTACGAATGGATAAAAAGTATAAAATTCGGGCTTCCCTATATCTTATAAGCCGTTGTGTTCGCACGCCTAAAAAAAATTAAATCTAAATCTCATCCCAACCCAACATCAGACAACAACAAAAATAAAAGGTGAAAACACTTCTTCCATTCGATTGAAAACATTAAAAATTAAGTTTTCATTTTCGGAAGAAGAAAAATTATGACTGCATGGTGTGTAGATATGGGATTCGTGAGAATGGGAAACATCTGCCCCACAATAAATCCGTTCCACGTTAGACAAAACACATACATTCTTAATGCCTACTTGAACAACATGCCATAGTGTCACTTTTCGACACTTCACACCGAGCGGGACACAAGAACACACGGTGGTGGTGGTGTCCAAAAATACAAATCGTGTCATCATGATATAAGTGGCAGAAGCTGAAGCCCAGAAACATAACAGATGAAGCTAGAGAAACTGACGCGTGAGGATCATGCCGTCAGCCTTGAAAAGTATATTTCCTTCGTGCCTTTTTTTAATTTCTTACCGCTACCGCTACCGCTTACCGCACACACAAGCGGATAAACGGATATGTTTGACATCAAACGGGATTTGTTGTTTTGAAATTCAAACAACAGATTATGAGAGAGATTTATGGAATGTACCTTTCTTTTATTAAAATATATATAGGTTCCATTATAGACGTGGAAAGTTTCAGAGCTAAGGGAATTTTACCAGGCTATATGATTATCGATTTAAAATAGCTTAAAATTGCCCTTAATCCACGAAAATTTGGCGTTAAGTCCCGGTGATCTCACCAGTGTGCAATATGCAAATTTTAATTTTCACACTCCAAATTGATTTTCTCTAAGGAAAACCCCAAATTATTAATCGGGTAATTTAGGCTGAAAACACACCGGATGAGACAAAACATTTTTGTTTCATAAAACAAGGAAACGTGTTTTGTTTCATCACACACCTTCACTTTTCTATTTCGTTTGATAAAACAATACAAAACAAAACAAAATTAATGCGCCAGGGGTAAACAACAACAATAAAAACGAAATTTTGTTTCTGAAAACAAAGTTCCAGGTTCCAGAAACATGTTTTTTGTTTGGCTTTTGCTTTTTTGTTTCGCTGTGGGTTGTGGGTTGCACGTTGCATCATATAAGGACGTATGTGCAATATTCGATAACTACGCTGATTTAAAATAAAATGTTTTCATTCGATGTGTGTTGGCCGTATACAAAGCTATGTATTTTTGACAATCACTCATTAAAACAAAAACATGTTTTTTTTGTTTTCTTTGATTGATAGTGTGTTTTGGTTCATAAGAATCAATGCATTCTTGTTTCAAAAGTCAAAAAACCATGTTTTGACTGATCCGATGTATTTTGAACCTTAAGTCTGGAGGATGAAAATTCACTTGATTATTTTAATTTTCACACCATATGAATTATATGATCTTCTCTTGGCAAGCCCCAAACTATCAAACGAAGATCAGTTTTGATTGTAAAAACTTAACCTAGGCGAATACTTAATCCCAAGTTTATTTTCCCTTGGGTGATTTTTTTTAATTTTATCACCTTAAATTGATTTTCCTTGTGAAAATTTGTGCAAATTTCAAAAACATTATTTTTGTTCGATATAAGGCGTGTGCTTTTTGCAACCTAGGAGAAATTGGTCGAAAAATAACGAACGTCAGGTCTAACGGCTCAACTAAGCGCAGAGAATTGTCGAGGCTTAACTAAAGCACGGAAAAAAAATTGTTTTACCGGTACCGGTATGAATAACATATGTACTTGTTATCGATAATTTGTATGTAAAGGGTTTTCCAATAAGAGGTGTTATTTTGATATTCAAAGAAAAATGGCATTTTTTGAGACAAATGATCGGATGTTTATTTCATTATAAAGAGGAAGGTATGCCGTTAATAATGGAACACAACATCAGCCAAATGGCCGCCACGACCACGCTTACATGACCATATCCTTTTCATGAAATTTTCCATAACCAAATCGCAAAGTGGCTGCCCTATGTCCTCGACAGCCTCACGAATTTCTTTTCCCGTAAAAGATCGATGGTTTCATTGCTTGTGTGGCACGTAGCGCCGTCTTGTTGAAAGCAAACGTTGTCCAGATCAATACCATCCAATTCCGGCCATAAAAAATCATTAATCATCTCTCGATAGCGCAATCCGTTGACCGTAACTGTTGCTCCAGCCTCATTTTCGAAAAAGTAAGGTCCAATGACCACGCCGGACCATAAACCGCACCAAACAGTCACGCGTTGAGGATGGAGAGGCTTTTCAACAATAACTCTTGGGTTTTCCGAGCCCCAGATGTGACAGTTTTGCTTGTTGACGTAGCCTCCGAGGTGGAAATGGGCCTCATCAGTCAAGATGATTTTTCGATGAAATTCCGGGTCATTTTCATGCATTTCAAGGACCCAATCAGCAAAGACACGACGTTGTTGATGATCAGCCGGCTTGAGTTCTTGTGTTAACTGAACTTTATAAGCCTTAAGACCCAAATCTTTATGCAAAATACGGTGTAATGACGTTTGTGGAATGCCTAATTTCAAAGAACGACGAGGAATGGACAAACCTGGGTTTTCTTCAACACTTTGGGCTACAACAGCAATAGTCTCAGTTGTTCTTGAGCGACGTGCACGGGTTTTATTCTTCACATCACTAACTTGTCCCAACAGCTCGAATTTGTCCACCAATTTCTGTATTGCGGTCCGAAAAGGTGCTTCACGACGACACAAAAATGTTTTAGTTTTACGAACCGTCTCTGCCAAATTTTCACCATTTTTATAGTGAATTTTAATAATTTCAATGCGTTGTTGAAGCGTGTATCGTTCCATTTTTATTAATGGCCTAGTTTCTACTTGTCAAATGTCAAAAAATGACAGCTTCAGAAGTAACAGCTACCGAAATAGCGGGCTATTCAAAATGACACCTCTTATTGGAAAACCCTTTAATTATCGAGGTTTCACTAGAGCACGGAAAAAACTGTGTTACTGTGTGAATAACATACCTATTATTATCGATAGTTTGTATGCAACTATCGGAGCTTCACTAAAGAATAGAGAAAAAACTCTAACTTTGTGAATTACAAACTTATTATCGATAGTAGTATATGGAAACTCCAGTTTTTTTCTGTTATGGCGTCGCGCTACGCTAATCCCCGATGTTGTTTTTCCCAACCAAATCCCTCCGGGATTGACAAAAAAAAAACACACCTATTATTTCGACGGCACTGGCACAATAGATCAGATCTTATGAGAGTGCTCAGCACGCTCTCTATACAGTTGGTAAGTCCGGAATAGAAAATGGATAGGTACTTCGGAATTTTGCCAATATTACTTGTAAATTCTAAAACCTAGGTTTCGAACCGTGATATTGAGGACAAAATTTGAAACCCAGTAAATAATTTATTTTTAAAATCACATGTCTTTTTAATGAAAATAAGAAAACAAAACTATTTCAAAAAAAAAAAATCTTAAAACTAAACTGAAATTCAATAAATAAAATAAGCTTGTGAAATTCACCCTGAGCAAAATGCAGCCAAACAGGAAAATAAAATTCCAGTCGTGTTGGTTCACAAATTTTGACAGAACGTAGGTATACCAAACGCCGCCAAACTTTTTGGGTGACAAATAAAGTTTTTTTTTATGAAAAAAAGAGACCAAACAGCGGTTAACTTTGTTATAGAGGCATACCTACTCGTATACTGAAGCTGAAGCCTCTCCTTGATAATTAAAATCTACCGCAGGCCACAAAACCTCATGGTGTCACTCATAATCGTTAAATTTTAAAGACCGTTTTAATTATTTAAGGTTTGTCTTTTTTTTCGAAGAAGAAAGAGAGAGGGAGAGAGAGAGAGTGAGAGAGAGCGATAGAAAGTTTGTCGATTGTCCAAGCTCTATACAAAGACTGCATTTGAGCACCCGGTGAGTTGTAAAATTTTATCATCTTTCATCCCTTTTGGGGGTTTTATATCCCTACTATCTTGGTAGGACGATCAGCAGCAGGGCCCAGGCACACAGGGCACACCCTTTCATCATTTTAATTGATAATTCCAGATAAGCAGGACACATTTCGAAGAGCGAGGCAGATGTTGGGGCACTTGTGTTATTGGACGTGTGTATTGTACACAAAGTGTCATGTTGCAATTTTCTAACGACAAACTGTTATGGGTTTAATACTCATTTAAGGAAAACTAAGGACGCCTTGCGGAGCGGAAATTAAAGTTCAGTTTTATGGCTTACACTGAAAATATATAAACAAAACCACTTAAGGGTGCTTCTGATGATTGCTGCTTCTGCCTCGACTCGATATCGCTATGGATTCAATAGACCTGACTGCGTATAGCGTAAGCATGATGAGTGTACGTGCACACGGTACATTGAATAAACAGGAACCACTTTCTGAAATGCGTCGAATGCGTTTGCAGGCGTTCTTCTGTAATACGCCGCTGTGGTCTAGCAGCACGAAAGTAATATCAAGATATATTATTGAAAATCCGGATACGGATCGATTTCGATAATAAAAGCGAATATAGGGTTGGGGTTGTAGGTTTATGTGATGTGCAAACTCTCGAAGAGTTTGCGTGAGTGCAATCGAAGTTAAGAGTTGCCTTTTACTTTGCCTTTGAAAGGGTGCGAGCTATATATTTATATATGACTATACGTCACTACGACTTGTGAATGATGTGCATCAATGAGCGGTTTTTGGATGAAGAGCTCACCCTAACCGAAGGGTGTGATCTGTATCCTTCAACTTGTGTACACACTGTTTGTGTTCATTTTAAATGGAAACGTCTCGACAAGAAAAAATCAATAGATTTTCATTCTTGCTTTGATGCAAGGATAAAGGAAATCACTTGAGGGAGTTAATTGGGATATTTGATACATTGAGAGTGTTGGTTGTTGGTTGCAAGAGATTTGCTTTTTTTTTTTGTTATCGTAAGTACCAGGGACCATTACAGAGGATGTTCCTTTTTTGCATTTGATTATATGGCAAAGTGAACATTGGAAGGATAAGTTCGATGAGAATGATTTGAAGGAGAAAGTGGGTATACACGAATGGTTTACTGATGTGGACTTTTGGTTTGAAGCTAAGAAATAAAATGGAAGAAGCGATGTTTTTTTTTTTTTCAAAACTAAGTGTGTTGAGAGAAGTGTTCGATGCGACTTTTTTTTTATTTTGCTTAAAGGGTTTGATAATAATTGTTCGTAAATAATACAAAGTTTAAAAAACAAATGGTATAAAGATATGGTGATGTGCGGGCAACGAAGAACTCTCAGCTTAAAAGGAAGACTCTGCTTAACAAGCATTAAAACCAGCTTAACAATAAATTGACTGTACCTACTTCACAGTAAATGCAAATATATTGAACATCAACCTAATGCTTATCTTACTTTGAGGGCACTGGTCGCTTGCGGCTTATTGTCATAGACCTGCGACTTTTAAGGAAACCTCACAAGAAATATAGTCTAACAGCATCAAATCGCACGATCTCAGTGGTCCATGCTAACGTCGCGTCGATTCTGCGTGAGATATAACCATTCCATCAAACCACTCGTGCAGAATGTCCATTTTGTGGCATCGGCTGTGTGGTTTCACGTAGCACCAGCATGTTGAAACCACATGTTGTTCACATCCATATCATCTAATTTTGGGCCAAACTAAATCGGCTTTTATCGTCAAAAAAGTTCAGCTAGTTCAGAAATTGGTCAGCCATAGGTTTTTTACTACTATTTTTAAAGATTTTTTCAAGGTTACAATCTACGAATACGACATTGAAAAAACTTTAAAAATTCACAAACAAAAACCAATGGCTGGCCAATTTATGAAACTTGTTGACCTTTACTGACCTCTTAGATGGTATACTTTTTTTTATGAATATCCCATACCTATATGGAGTTCTAGGATCCAAGAGCCCGTTAGTACTCTCCGTTGATGGGGCTACTGGCAATGCCACCGTCGTTTTCGAATAAGAATGGACCGATAAAGCTGCCAGCCCAAAATCTACATACAAATCAGTGACATGGATTGACATCATCCCAAATCTTGCAACTTCGAACATTGATGTACCCATGCAGGGTTCTTAGAAAAACGGGCCTCATCGCTGAAGATAATTTTTTTTTGCTGTAAAATCTTGATCCGCTTATATTTATAACTGCTCCATCAGAACCCAGTCAGCGAACACACGGCGTTGTCTATGGTCGTATTCCTTCAGCTTTGGGTCAGTTGGATTTTGTACGGTTATTATGTAGGCAAAATTTGGTAGGTTGATGTCTGCAAAAGGCCGAATTCTTGTACGTGGAATTCACTCTGTCTTGGATTCTCCGGCACACTCTCACAGACAGTGGCGGAACGGGTGATGTAAGCTGATTGTTCACTTGAAGCAGTTCACCCAAATTTGACGTTCATTAATCAATTATTAAAGATCACCATGTAATCCGTAAAATGGGTGCAATTCGAGAAAGGGTGTTTTTTTTAGACGTGTAGTTTTCAAGAAGAAATAAAACGCATTTAATTTAATGTTATGGCTAAGAATATAATAAAGATAAGGGTTTGCCATTATGTTTTAAAAATTATTTCGGACAAGTGGCCGCCGCGGATGGCTCGAATAAATTCCAGCCGACCACACTTCGACCACTTTTTGCAGCAATTGGGGCCGTATGTCAGCAATAACTCGCCGAATATTCTTTTTCAAGGCGTCAATCGTCTCGGCATTATCTGCGTCTACAAGCGACTTCACAAAACCCCACAAAAAATAGTCCATAGCTTTGTTAAATCGCCCGATCTTGGAGGCCACGCCACAGGCCCACGACGCGAGATAATGCGCTCACCAAAAGTTTCCTTCAATAAATTGATTGTTTCGTTGGCTGTATGGCATGTAGCGCCGTCTTGTTGGAAGTGTAACCAAAGGTCGTCCACATCAACTTCTTCCAATTCAGGTACGAAAAAGTCATTAATCATGGCTCTATAGCGTTCCCCGTTGACTGTAACATTATGGCCGGCTTCATTTTTGAAGAAATACGGACCAATGATTCCCTCTGCCCATAGAGCACACCAAACAGTGATGAGGATGTAACGGTGTCTCAACAAACACTTGAAAGTTATCATCACTCCAAATACGTCAGTTTTGTTTATTGACGTATCCATTCAACCAAAAGTGAGCTTCATCGCTAAACAAAATTCGCTCATGAAAATTGGGATCAACGGCAATCTTGTTTTGGGGCCATTTGGGCACAATTTGGAAGCGTTGTTCAGGAGTAAATCTATTTATTCTGAAATGACAAACCAAACTGAGCATAAATCAAGTGACAGCTTTCAAAAAGACCAATTCCGAAAAAAGTATTGCCAGATTGAAAACCACACGTCTAAAAAAAACACCCTGTATAATTTTATCATTTTCACTTGTTGCTCGACGGAGTAACTTATGTCATGGTGAATTTTCTTTATTGAACTTTTTTGAAAGATTTTTAGACATCTTGTGCGACACCAAGCCATATCTTGCTGGAAACATAACTGGTTCAAATTCAAATCCTAAAAAAAAATCGGTTATCATATCTCGGTAGCGCTCTAACTTAATTGTTACGTTTCTTCCAACCTCACTTTAAAAAAAAAAAAAAATAGGCCAATAATGCCGCCACTTCAAAATCACATTTCCTACTGCAATATTATCCGTTGAGCGCACGGGAATAAATTATCGGTAATTAATCAGCAAACCTGTCTCATGAACTGTCTTCACAATCTTGGTAGTGGTTTCGTCAACACATCATCCACTTTGGAAATATTTTTTGCAATATTTCGCAATACTGTTCAAGCGTAAATCAATCCATTTCGTATAACGCGGAAATGTAGGCAATACTTAGTTACTGTCAGCTTTTTAAGCGCATAAGAGCTGTCAGTGTCATATGATTCAAAAAGAAACCAATAACATATGGCCCACATGATACTATTTATTATCAAAAGCTATAAATTCGAAATGCGGCTAATGACAACTGTTGTCACTTTTGGACTGACAGTGACACTACTTCATCAAGCAGGATGTTATCCTAGAATTTAAGCTATACATACAGTCGCTGCTTAGTGTTTAAGTTTGCTGCCGAATAAAATGACCCATGGGTTGCTAATATGGTCCAAATAGAGAGATGAAGATTGAAGCATTGCGTATCCATCTTCCAGGAAACCTTTAAAGAGGCTTTTCGGACAAGGATTAGGGGATCTGTAACAACATTTTAAGCCAAGTATTATTCGAACTCAACAAAACATATAGTTAATGAGCGATTTTACGATTAGCTGGATAGCTTATTTAGGTCTTTTACATAAAGGTGGGACTGAATGATGTCCCTTTCTCAAATAACCAATAAACTTCATTTGAAGCGTTCATATGAAGAAGGAGGTTAGTGTCAATTTTGATTTTTTTTGTTTTTGTTTTACAAATAAAAAAGTTAAGTAAAAACTTAAATGTGTGTGCGATTGCCGTCCTTCTATGATCATTAGTTTTCAATTGAGCTTTTCAAAAAATGGTATAAAGGAGGAAAATGCAACTCACAACTTCTAGTTAAAGGAATTTGAACTCATTTATCTCAAAATAATATAAAAAATGTCACTTAACCCACCACTTTTTCATCTGAACGCATCATTTGTGTAACACATTTGGCAAAAATATCTTGTTCTTTCTCGAAGTCTATGGTTTACTCAGTCTTTGATTTTGAATTCATTGTTTAACCTAAATTTAAATTTATATTTATTAATATATTTACATTTCCATCTGTTATGTACATCTTACAGCCCTGAAAATAATTAACTCTGCCACTCACACTCTGATGTCAGTCTTTGTAATTTAAACTTTTAATCCATTATACCAAAAACAACAGAAGCAGTTTTTCAATTCACACTTTTCTTTGTTAATTCAGTTGGATTTGACATTTCCAACTTCCAAGAATTTTCTCCAATTTTCAAAGACAAAAAATAATTACACCATCAATCCCAGAAACGTAGTATATAAATCCCTATGACTTCTGCAATTGTTTCAAACACTTCAAGACCGAATTAGAAAGACAGGAAAAAACCAAGTGACATTTTGTCAAAATGCATGAGCACCTTTCAAAAATTATTATCCTTCTTACAAAAGAGAAAACCCTCCATCCAAACCAACCCCCTCTCCTATACAATAAAATCAACATCAGCGTGCACGACATCAGACAATGTGATGCTGTAGGTATCAAAATCATGACAAGAAACACACACATCCCGGCTCGGGCTCCAGAGATAAAATACCCACCGCGCCGCGCCGCGCCACCGTCAACACCGGCTGTTCTGTCACCCTTTCAACTCTACGAATCCATCGAGTGAAAAATTATACGGAATATAAGAAAGAGGTGCTCCATCATCATCATCACCTTCGTCGTCGTCTCCGTCGTCGTCGTTGGCGTCATCATCATCATCCGCCTCCATCATCACACACACGCCTTCCCGAATGTGTCGTGCTGTCATCTCACCATCTCTAATATGTGCTAATGGCATCAAGAGATGAATGGCACACATTGCCATCGCACACCGCCTTCGTCGTCGCCCCCCCCCCCCACGCATTTTACCTACACCCAGAGATCATCCAAATAAATATTTTGGGGGAACTTTCGATATTGTGATGAGCTGGGCCACTGAGAGGTTAGGGGTATACTTTGACACAGGAGTTGGAGTTCCTGCCCTATCCCATCAGCAATCGACCAATTTGTCTACTCTGGAAAAAGGTTAATGTAGAAGTTTCATCCTGCTGCCTCCTCAAACCATACACACCGACCGGTGGGGTATGGTGGTGCCGGAACTGCGAAAGTAATGAACATGTCATAAACAACACTCTCTTCTTCGGTTCTGTTCGTGGTGCAGAACCTAACAAGTTCCGAGGTTCATATTCTATATACCTACGAGTAAATATAAAGTACCTAATACTGGAGTTGGAATTGGAACTGGCTTTTGGATGGGAATTGCTAAATGACCCGGAAACGGGTCGATTCAAAGGCAGTCAGAGAGTCGTATTCGCATACCAAGCCAAAGAGAGAAACTGAGCTCAGTGACATGGGTGACTGTGTAATCGAATCGAACAGAATGCAGTCAAACGTAATTTTATTGCATATAACTGGTAAGTTTTTGGTGGAAGAGGTTACATATATGGGGTTAGAGAGGGTGAATTGATGTGTGTTGTTGTTGGTAAAGTACAGCTGTTACGAAGTTAGTCGATTGGAAGTTAAGTTTTAGAGCTTTTCGAGTAGGAGAGACAGTTGTTATTTTATTGGCCACCACCAAATCTATTTGAGAATTTGAAGATTTTTTTCCAGTTAGTTTTGAAGTGAGTTTTTTATTAACCATAGTTCTTAACGCTAAGTAGCTTGATCTATGGTTCTGATATTTTGCCTTATCCTTGAAAACGTGCTGTGAAACTAATAAAAAGGCGTATAGGAACGATCGAATAAAAAGTTGTGTTGTTCACCTCTGGAAATATTTTGTCTCATCGAATTAACCCATCCGCTCATCATGAGAGGCGCGATGAGTATTATTTTTCAAAATAGCTTTTAACAGCCTTTAGTCTATAAAAATTGGCCGAGCATCGCTCCTGTCCAATGGAGGCGGCATATTTGGGTTTTGAGGGTCATCTTGACGGAGGACACGGTACAGAAGTAAACGAAGTTCGTCTAAGAACCATTTCGTCGCCGTTGAGAAAAGAGGTCAAGTTTTTGATCTTCGGATCGGAAAGTTCATTAACGTCGTCAAAATATGCCCAATTGATTGTACTTTCATTCTGGCCAAAGCGGGGCATTTACGGGTGATTTTTTTATATTTATAATTTGTGCGCACTCTATAATGATAATGAACAGTGCGAGCGTTTAGACAAGTTGGAGTGGATTTTATTGAGGAGATACCGATGCACATTGGTATTAAATGTCTGATCATAATTGAAATGGCAAGACAAAAATTGAACTGGGTAAAGCATTCCACATTCGTGTAGTACGACATAAGAAAGAATCTCTGAACTTATCAGAATGTCCGAAGTTGTGTTCAAGTATAAACTGATGCGCATTCCTTGAAGTAAAAGTATTACGGTTGAATTGTTTTAAGGGAGGAATGCAACTGGCTATTTCACTAAAACACTGTTTAAAAATAGCGATACAATATTGAAAGACATGAACCATTGTGGTGGTTTTCGAGAGTTGCCTATTATTTTTAAAGATCTCTTTTGAATTCTCTATCGAATAGATTCAAGTGTCTGTTATTGGAGTTATTATGGTACCTACCATCAAATATTAGAATTATATTCCACTTTTGGACAAATAAAGGGTTTACAGATTACAGCCAGATCAGAGGGGGAGACAAATATCTTGCCTCGACGGAGAAAATCTAAACATATAACAGCGTGTTTGGCGACATCGAATGTGTTCATTTCACCAAGAACTGAAAGTTTTTCAGTTCCCTCGATACAAGTGCCGCTCATGGATATCGGCAGTGGGATGCGTTTCGCTTTAACGATAGAGAGCAGAATTGTATTTTTGAAGCATTAAATTCTACGCAATTTTTAATTTCCACATTGAACAGTGCTGGAGAGATCAGAATTTAATGAGCTTATCATATAAGCTGCCGTTGAGCGTTTAAGTTTCACAAATCCGATGGACAAGGATGTGAATCTAGTACCGACTATAAAAATCTGAAGGTACTGTCGTAAGCGAGCCAGTTAATACATTAGATGTTTCAGACGAGAGATCATTTTTCAATATTAAGAATAGAGTCGGAGACAAAACGGAGCCCTGCGGAAAACCAGCATTTATTATATGAGTGTCAGACTTAAAACCGTACAATACATCTTGTATTGATCGGTCCAAAAGGTATTTTCTAATCCAATTGAGCTTCATCGATATTCCAAATGCACGCATTTTCGATAAGCGAGCTTTATGCCAAACTCTTTTAGATGCTTTTGAAATATCAACATCAACGACTGTATCCTTTCCTGATGCTGCTCCCCACAACTTTGACAGCTAGAATTCTGAAGAATGCCCAGCTGCGCCGCTTGCTCTCCTATTGGCCATATTGTCGAGCAAAGGCTGCAACAATGCTGACTATGTCTTACCTGAGACTGCATATCAAGTCAGTTGTTCGGGATTTATTATTGGTGTGCCATGATGTTATATGCTCCAGTTACTTTAACTGTCGCACCTGTTTGGATTCGAAAGGAAAAAAGAAAATATTGTGAATGTTCACACATTTTCTGCAAGTAAGCTATGATGGTCTTAAAGTTTTTATTTTCTTAAATAACTTCGATAGAGTATCCATTGAGTTTGTGAATCGAATTTGCATAATTTCTGAAGCTTAAGCTTATCGCCTATAAAGTACCGCCCTTATGGCGTAATGGTGCATTGAACTTTCATCTGGATTCAAACCTCGCCTATTCAACCTAAAATATTTCTTTCAACAGGACTAGCAGGATTGAGAAAGAAATTCTCCAAAAGTATATCTTTCCATTGTAAAAGTCTCTCATCAGTTTATCCAATCTGATTTGGCGAAAATTGTTGGTCTCACTGATTAACAAAATCCAGTTGTTAAGCGTTGTATGTCACTATCACTAATAAGCTCCGGTTCGGTTTTCTATAATGAACTGTCATCTTACTAATTTGTTTTTGTTGGTTTATATTTATTTAGGCCCAGTTTTTCAGTTCGAGATTATCCTAATTTCAGGGTCAACCCCGAGTTAACTCCTGAAACATGTTTTTCAATCAATTTAGATCAACAAATTTGGTGAGTTAACTCTGGATTAGCGGAATAGGTAGGTATTTCTGAAAGATGCGTGTGAAAAATGTCCATAGATTTCTAACACTTAGGAGTTAAATTTAATTATCCACTGGGATTAAAGTATTTGCAGGATTAACTAACTCTGATTTGACTCGGAGTAAACTCATGCACTGAAAAACTGGGCCTTAGTGTCGTTTATTACTTCCTTAACACCTTTTTGAGTTGAAACATGCAATTTTATACAAGTCTTAGGTGCCAGTTATAGCTTTCATTGAAAACCATCATTGAAAATTAAGGCTAACGGCTTAAATTACAATTTCTGTGAAAAAAAAAAAAAAATTGATTCGGGCCCAAACTTCGCCATAATATGAAGTTTAATTTTTCAATGATCATTGGTAAGGTAGTTCAATCAATGAAATAATAAAAGTCATTTTATGGGGACTGTTGAGCCAAAACGAAATGTTTTTTTTCGGGCAAGAATTAATAATTGAGTCACCGCCTTCATATTAGCATCAAAATATGCACTGATTTTGCTTCTTAAGTCCCTCAAAACCAATCATTTAAATTTTCAATGAAAGCTACAACTGGCACCTTGTGGAACTCTCATTGAATTTGCAATAACGAAGTTTATAAAACGCTTCCATTACGAAATCCGTCAAAAATTTTTAATGAAGTAAGACTAAAAAATCCACAAAATTAATTTGTAGGTTGAGGCAATTGATGGTGAAAATTATGCCTTATACAAGCCTTGGTTTACACTTATTTACCTGGAACCTAAATGCTTAAGATAAGCTCTCACTTACTCCTCCAAAATTCAACTTTGCCAGAAGTTTATTTCGTGAATGGTAACACTTAGCTCATGTCTGATTTGACAGATAATTAGTTTTATCCTTCCGCTGAACGAATATGGTTGTGTATACGCGATCGACTTAGAGAAGATGCCGATTTTGCCAAAAAAAATCATCTTTTCAGATGAAGCTCATTTTAATCTTGGCGGGTAGTAAACAAGCAAAATTGTCGCATTTGGGGCACAGAAAACCCGCACGCATACAATGAAAAGCCGATACACCAAAAACGAGTCACTGTTTGGTGCGGATTTTGGTCCAGAGGCATAATTGGTCCATTTTTCGAAAATGAGCAAGGAGTGGCCGTTACACTCAATGGCGATCGTTATCGGGCCATGTTGAACGAATTTTTGTTCACAAAAATTGAAGAGGAGGATATTGGCAACATTTGGTTTCAACAGGACGGCGCTACGTGCCACACAACCGAAGCTACACTCGATGTTTTGCGCCATTTTCAAGACAAAAAAAAAGTTATTTTTCGGACCCTTTATATACTTGGTGTTCTAGATTCTCCAATCTGTAGCTAGCCGGTGCTTCTACTGCATCGCACTCGCACTTATGTGCGCTATTAATGATACTTACGTTTTGAAAATTTCTTAAGTAAGTATAACACCTACGTATATGACAACTCTGCCATGACATATTCCAACTTATCTGACATCTGTCTAATTAAATTTGACTCATTTTTATAACTTCACTGCCTTCAATTGAAATCCACAACAATTAACGTCAATGTCTTCAACATCAACCCCCCACAGAGCCTTCTCAAAGCCATAAATAATTCAAACAATCTGTCATGATCGAATTTCACAAACGTTTTCCCTAAAATCACAAAATACCCCCATGTATACGTTTATCTGTCAACCGAAGCCATCATCTAAATTATCAATTTTTCTGTATACCTACTACAAATTTGTCAAAAATAAAAAAATCAACAACAACATAGTTAATCACTAAACAGCTTCAGAATATTGACTCAATGAAATTCCCAATCCCAATCGCAACCACATCAGAGAAAACATACACGAGTCTCAATTTCTATACCCACAATGTGACATTTATCATCCTTATGTCCAATCGTTCAAATTTGTTTACGTATTTTCAAATCTTTCACGCCAATTAACGCCCCGAAGACATTCGTCATGCAGATAGTTTCTCGGTATAGCAGGACCATGTCCATGTTGATACCTACTATCTGTACAAAGAGAGATACATAAATGGTGATAGTTGGGTCACAAAGGGAAATTTCCCAGAGGCGATATTCATTTGTATCTCTATATGCGGGACCATTAGCTGACAAAGACCGAGTATGGATGGATGAGATATACCATATACATGGATGCAACAACAACAACAACTCCAGAGGCGACGGAGCTCGATGTTGTGATCTGTTTACATTTTGTTTATTTGTCTTCCCCCTCCTTAGCCCGCCCGGCCCGGCCCGGACCGAACCGTTGCACTATCAATTGATTGATGCGAGTTGAAGTACGTACTCGAACTACAACCTCGCCGCCACTTTTGGCTCTATATCTCTCCCTCCGTCTCCATATGAAATCGACACCCCCGCCTCACGAAAAAATTCACAACAGAACAGACTCACCGACATACGACTATCCTGCCCTGCAATCCTGAACAACGACTTTGTATCTTTAACATCACAGAGTCTGCTGCATCCATATGGTGATTTATATGCGGAGAGTCGCACCAGCAATAGCAACAGCAACAACAACAATTATTCCGTTCATGTTCAATTTCCATGACTGAATCCGTCATCGGTTTTTGGTTTTGTATCTGATGGACATTGAATTTTATCGTAAACAGTTTAAAGGATCCTTCTGATGGCATGGTCGTCCTACACTCTGAATTCAATTCGTAGTGAGGGGAAGGGGGGGATATTCCCTTGTTACGTTCGATCCAGAGCAAAAGAATTCCAAATGCCAGTTCGATGATAAACCACACACGGATTGTTAGGAATTTCTGTTTCCAATGACAGGTCTTTCAATTTGATAGAGATAGAGAGAGAGAGAGAGTCAAACGGTATGTCAAGAATTTGCAATTTAACCCGAAATCTTAACCAGATATTTTCACTTGTCAAGAAGGATGCGTCGGTCGTAGCGTCGTCAATGAAACGAAGGGTTTATTTTTGTCTGTTTTGTGTGTGTAATAAGACAGTTGTTTTGTCAATATGGTACATAGTTCTTTTGTTTGTTGATTTCTGTAAGCTCATATATGTTCTTTGTTTTCGATATTCAAAGGGATCATGTTTGTACCTGTCTCATTGTACTTGCAGAATTCATGTAGATTAAAGAATTGTATGTCTAAATGGTGCAAAATGTCAAGGATTTTTTTGGAAAAAGTGTAAGAATGTCAAAATAGAAAAGCTTAAATGATTGTCGAATCGGTTGAAAGACAAAAGTTCATATAGTTCCTCAAAAATTACAAAAACCGCACCAATTCTCAAATTCGTTGAATCAAATTAGCTTGTTCAAGTTTCAGAAATCTTACAATTTTTCTTGATCACTTAACCGATGCGGGAAGAGAAACCTGCACAGTATAAATTAACGACTTCTTAGCAAAAGGTTTAAAGAAATCTGTACTTCTTTTTTTTATAAAATTTAATATTTTGCAGCAGAAAATTATGTGATAACGAAGAAAGGTATACGACAGTATCTAAATATTGAGCCCACTGTCGTACCTGATGGGCGAAATGCAAGTGAGCAAGTCAATCTAAGGCCAAGTTTTTCAGTGGTGAGTTAAATCAGAGTTATTTAACTCTAGAAGAAAATTAACCCCCAGTTAACTGAGGGAGCAGTTTCTTGGTGTAGAATTCATGCGGAACGACTAAACAAACTCGGTGGATAAAACATCAAAAACATATATCTGTTCAGTTAAATCACCAAATTTGATAAGCTAACTCGGGTTTAACTTAATTCTCGCACTGAAAAACTGAACCTAGAGTCAAATTTGTATTAACAGCCGAAGCTAGGAGGTTCACGGATAAATATTTGTTCAGAATTCTGAAGGGACCCCAGAAACCTGGATCCAAATAACGGCATCAGTGACTGATCGAGTGAGTGCCATCAGTGATTGAATGAACGAGTAAAACCTATGGGAATGATGACTCCATACCGTGAGCGGTAATGCCAAACTCACATAATTCAGTCACGTATTACTCGATAACTGATGCGGTGATTCGGCCCCTGAACTGACTAAATGATTAAACAAATTATGAAGGCGTTTCAGTTTTTCTGAAATATTGTAGTTTTGTGTTATGGTAATACTTTGAGCGCTAGGCAGTAACGCCCGAGGAAACAGCGCCGAAGTGGTTTTTGAAAATAACGCCCAAGTTAATCTCTTACGCCCAAATGTAAAAACCAATGTGGAAATAAAGCCCAATCAAATTTGCTTAACACCCAAAACTCCATACCACCCCAATTAGAAAAGGGAAATATCTGGGTGATATTCAAATAATGTTGTGTTTTATTTCCATATTTTAGCCGTTGTTTCCAATTCTTATTTTAAATGAATTTGTCTAATATCTACACATCGTTCAAATATTTTTAAACTGAAAAAAAAAACGGGAAAAATTGGGAATTTATTACTTTGTAATAAAAATTCAGAATTTTAGTATTGTATTACAATAAAAAAAAATATTCACGACTGGGTCGCACGAACTTGCTCTTATGCGCGATCACATTGTGGTTCTTTAGTCTAAAATAAATTAGCTATGGGAGTCTATTTTTTATGCATTTGCCAAAACTTAGTTTAGTTGCAGGTGGTATAATGTGAGTATAAAAAAATTAACAATATAGCCCAGTGTTGCACATATGCAATATGCATGAAAGGAAATTATATTATTTAAACTGGTAAATTGTTTTAAATCAACAAAATTAGAAAGAAATTGATTAAAATACTTTAAATCTGTTTTAACCCAACGCGATGTACACCATCGGATTTCTTATATAAATCTTAATTTATGAGAACAAAATTTTGAAAATCGTAGGATGGGTTTTAAAAATAATTAATTTTGTATATATAAAATTTCGTTAACATTTTTGAGAAAAAAAAATTGGTACGCCATTGATTTGAATTGAACTTCACAATGTGTCAATAATTTTTCATACAAAAATTGATCAGAATCGGTTGAACCGTTTTCAAGAAAAGCGAAAATCAAAAAAATGGTTCTTTGGGAGGTACCATTAATAACCATTTTTCGGAACAATTTTTTTTTATTAAACGGCAACTTATAACTATTTAAATTTATCGAGTTCTTAAAAAAAAATCGATAGCGCTGGTTTTGAGAAAAATAAGTTTTTCCTTTTGGCCAAGAAATTTTGTATGACAGCTACTGTTTGTTTTGGTCCTAAAAAACAAGAGAAAAAACGGATGCGAGGAATTTCCAAAAAACGCTAGGTACCAAGTTTAAAGAAAATCGACCCATCCGTTTAGGCTGTAGTCGAACAGACAGACAGACGGACGTTTTTGCGAGACCCACTTTTTTCGTCTTCGCTATATCATCGTAATATCAAGTTTGATCAAAATCTCGAGTTCGATTTTTTGTACGAATTCATAACTTGCCATATAGTACCTATATTCGCAAGTAAAAACAAAAGAAGCATTGGTTTGTTTTGATCAGACGCAAAAGTACGCTTGTGAATGAGATCGTTAAGAAGAAAAGTATTGTGTCGGTGTCGGTTTAGTTGTTAAAAAAATGGAAGATATATCTAGCTTCCGAGGAGAACTGATGCTTGTGTCTCACACTGCGGGAATTTATTTCATTTTTAGTTTGGGAGTTATTTTGTTAGGTATAGATATTTCATTGGGGAGTTATTTCCCGGAGCCGTTTAAAACGAATTAGATCTTCAAAAAAAATGGCTTTTGGGAGATATTTCCTTTATTTGGGCATTGTATCATTTTGCCTTACCTATAATTGTTTTGGGTGATATTTCCTTCTTTGGCATTATTTTCCTTTCAAATTTGTCTACTCTTTATTTTGGGATTTATTTCCTCTGTTTTAAAAACAAACTCAAAACAGGAAATACGTATAAAACCCACAATGGCGAACAAAAAATTACAATAACAACTGTTCGAGATTTTATTGGACGTTATTTCCAAAAACGACTTGGGCATTATCTACAAAAATGACTTGGGCGTTATTGCGTAACGCCAATAGTTTGGCTTTATGCGATATTCTAAGGCATTTTAACTCATTCCACTAAAGATCACTGAAGAATGTGTACCCATTAGATTTGTGTTTGGTCCATCTGTGCATCGCATGATACATCCACTTTAGTTGAGTAGAGCCTAAACGGGTGAGACAATCTGCCTTAAGTTTACTACAGAGCATTTTTATGTGATTCCTTAGAAGAGAATTCGAATTTCGAACTATTCGTTTAGCTCATCTAGAACAGACCGTTGCGACATATAAGGATTTTAGTTCCTTTAAGATTTTCTCAAAAACAGCTTTACCGATTGTGAATAAACTTGGTACATATCTGTACCTATAATGATAAAAGGAAATTAAAAAAAAACTGCGTTTCAGATTAATTGTGAAAAATTCGCATAACGGGTGTAAGCATTCCACGTTTTTTGAATTAATATGATGGTCTTATTTTTGCGGTATTTGAGATTATTGAATTGATTAATTTTGTTACAATTTTGGAATCTAGTGCTTCTAAATGTTTTTTAAATAAATACAAAATCCAGCAAAAAAAATACGAATTTACTTCTTTTCGCAGGAGAAATGGATTTTGAAAAAAAAATTTTTTGGAAATCTTGCAATATCAGTTTTTTTGTGTTTAAAAATGTAACTTTCCACACCACCGCTGATGAAGTCAAAAAAAGATGTGTTCGTTTTTTGTGACTTCCATAGTAGGAAGGCTTCATCAACGCTGAAAAAAACATGAAAGATAAATTCAATTAATTACCTACCCCTACTCCCTTTATTGATGTACCTAACCAATGAATATTAGACTCTGACTTCGAAAGAATTCCGAAAAAGTCTTATTTTTGCGTGGAGATCTTTGTTTTGACGATTAAAAAGTACCCTAATTTTTTAGCGTTCGGTATGTACGTAGGTATCTATATCTAAATTAATAATTCTTTAAAATACCCTTAAACTTCACTTAAATATTTTTTGTTTCAAAGCTATGCCATAATTCGTAAAAGTAAATATGTATAATGTACATTGTACCCATAGGTAAATCGAAAAACAAACTTAAAACTCAAAGAAAAATATGTTTCGGAGTCAAAAATGCTCACAAAGAGACTTATTGAAAATATTTTTCAAATCTGAAAGAATTTAATTTTTTGTGTTGAACTATGCAGTAGATGTTCAATTGGCCATTTCAATGGTTATCTTTGACAAATAATAAATAAAAAAAAAAATAATAACATTTTTGGAGCCAATATAGCTAATATACTTCTGATAATTTCGATGAGGTGGTGAGGGGTTGCAAACTCATTCAAAAATTGGTTCAGATAAATCTTCCTAAACCATTTTCAGTTAGCATACAACATTTATGTGAAAAAGTATAAAACACATCAAACCTTAGGTTACTCCACCTGTAAATAGCTACCTACCTCACCTACATACATATCCACAAAAACTCTGCTAAATGTAGGTATATGTACATTTAAATACAAGTAAATGGAAAATAACAATCACAGATCAATATCATCATATAATTTGACAACATCATCCCCAAACTGACATAATCTCGAATCATTAGATGCATACAATGCTAAAATAAATTACAAATTAAATAATCCTCTGCTATACGAGTGGGTAGGTTAGGTATACAATGTCCTCTCATCCAAATTCCGATTGAAATCTACACTTAACAAACAAAAGTGGTAAACATAACGGTGACATTACACATATCACAGCATTTAACCCTCCAAAAGTATCACGAACGAATAATGTCGAATTGGTACTACGATGAGGACGGGGATGACCGACGCGAGGTGACGGGGGTAGACAAATATAGAAGGAACGGTGGTTCATCATCATTATTGACCTATCCACACAACACACACAAATTGGCCTAATTTGACTTAACTAACTGTCCGTATCGAAATGATAATCACAAGGGATCATCGCACATCACCATAAACTCGTATACGAGTAAGTATACCTTACCTACCTACCTCCCCAATGAAACCACCCTTCACAGTTTTAGTATGGCAACGACTGCTAAACAAAGCAAAAAATATCGCCGTCCATCGAAAGAATCGGAAATACCACATTCTCACCCTCATTGTTCGTTCGCCTTACACACGACACCAAACCATCACACCACCCACCCGCACTCCCTGATGTGATCATAAAAGCCGCCCCTCCGTCGCCCCCACCATCAAACCAACAACAACAACAACAACAAAATCCATTCACCCTCGAATTATTTACTTTCTTCCTGTGTCAGGTCCTTTATTTTTCGTCCTGCTGCGCTTTCGGTAAACAAATATCACTAGAATGAGAATCACCAAAAAAATATATCCACCATCGCACCCTATTACCACATATTTTGTGAACAAACGAAACGCTATTGGTGATGGTGAGGGCGGACGCGGACGTCCTTGGCGAAGAGTCCTTCCTCACCGTTAGTGTAATACTCGATTAAAAGGAATCGTTTTATGCAGTTTGGCTAAGCAGTAAGTCAAGAAGCAGTATTCCGGGAGAGAGGGTGAAAGCAGCAAAATGTTCATTTTGGCTAAAAGAAAGGGATTTATTACAAAACAGTACATTGATTCATGACACACCCACCACACTTACTCAATAAAAAGACTCTGAAGACCCTTTCTTTTGATTTTGTTATAAACACATTGCCGAAAACATTTCAATCAACCATTTGTTTTTTTTTTTTTGTTTCTAAATCGACTTTTGTGGTTTCGTATGTATTGTTGGTGTTGTTTGATGTATCTGTTTCTATTATTTGAATCTGTGTGAGGAATGAGTTTAAAGCCTTTGATATAATTATGAAGTCGGAGTTAAAAGAAAAACAGCAGCAACGAAAATTAAGATTGCAAAAAGGACACACTCTGGATTGGGTATTGTTCTTTAAAAAAAAATTTTAAATTTGTGTGTTTTTTCGATTTGAAGTTTTATTTGACAGATGGGAGGAAACTCCTGTCTGGCTGACTGCGTATATACCAAAGCACGTGATTTAAAATTTTCCCTTAAAGGTGGAGAAGGGTAAATATTGAAAATGTTCCCGAACATGTTCGATGTGGTGGTGGAGTTCGTTGTATGATGACACAAGTTTGTTTGGGAAGAATTCAACACTTTTTCACCACAGTGGGTTTTTTCGTATTTTAACTGTAAATAAATAACGGAATATTTTTCGAATTTCAATTTTTTTTTTTTTAATTTTTAGAAAATTTACTTAAAGATAAGTGAGAAACTTCTCTGTATTCTTCTGTGTATTTAATATAAATATAAATAAATATATTTGATTGCTCGTGTTTTTCAAGGTCTATCCGGCTTCCATGTTTAAGTAGAGGGCTGTGTCAATCAGGAACGATTCGATTTTTTTCTATCCGATCATCGAAAAATATTGATCATTACAATGACAAATTTTCATTTTAATCGATCGCAATCTCAATTATTTCAATAAAACTCGATTTTTGATAACAATCTCTATTGAATTATTAATATATTTTATCGGAGAAATGAATTATGGGTCAGATTAGATTCGATCAAAATCGGTACATTATTCGTTCGAATTTCATCGAAACCGAAATTAAAAAATTGTCTTTGTCTGACAGGTGTCAAAATATGCCTTAAATTTTCGGTACGGCGGATCGAAAAACGGAGTACACCAATCGATTTAGAAGGTGAAAATTACATCTGGTCACGCCCAGCTCTCTAGGTCCACTAGATATGCTAGTGGTATATCGTAACGTTGCACAGAGGAAAGTCCTCGTTTTTATTTCACTCTACCGCCGGCATAGATGTTAACACACATCAAAAATCGAATCGGAAGAGTATGAAATAAGGAATTGAGTGGAATGAAAATGATCGATTGATTAAAATGATCGATTTATTTTGGTAGTCGATTCTTGAACGATTTACACAGCTCTACTGGATGGTGTAGTGGTAATTTTATGGATATTAATTAAAAATGTATAAAATAATTTTCCCTAGCGCCTAGTCCCAAATATTTAAACCGAAAAACGCGGGGCACATGCAAAAGATAAAGATCTTATTTTCGCAAGGTGTTAAATCACAAGATCTCAGTGGCCAATTGTGATCACCTCTTCGAGAGATAACACGGTCCGGAAACTTTTCCCGTAAAAGATCGATGGTTTCATTGCTTGTGTGGCACGTAGCGCCGTCTTGTTGAAAGTAAACGTTGTCCAGATCAATACCATCCAATTCCGGCCATAAAAAATCATTAATCATCTCTCGATAGCGCAATCCATTGACCGTAACTGTTGCTCCACCTCATTTTCGAAAAAGTAAGGTCCAATGACCCCGCCGGACCATAAACCGCACCAAACAGTCACGCGTTGAGGATGGAGAGGCTTTTCAGCAATAAACTCTTGGGTTTTCCGATCCCCAGATGCGACAGTTTTGCTTGTTGACGTAGCCTCCGAGGTGGAAATGGGCCTCATCAGTCAAGATGATTTTTCGATGAAATTCCGGATCATTTTCATGCATTTCAAGGACCCAATCAGCAAAGACACGACGTTGTTGATGATCAGCCGGCTTGAGTTCTTGTGTTAACTGAACTTTATAAGCCTTAAGACCCAAGTCTTTATGCAAAATACGCTGTAATGACCTTTGTGGAATGCCTAATTCCAAAGAACGACGAGGAATGGACAAACCTGGGTTTTCTTCAACACTTTGGGCTACAACAGCAATATTCCCAGTTGTTCTTGAGCGACGTGCACGGGTTTTATTCTTCACATCACTAACTTGTCCCAACAGCTCGAATTTGTCCACCAATTTCTGTATTGCGGTCCGACAAGGTGCTTCACGACGACCCAAAAATGTTTTAGTTTTACGAACCGTCTCTGCCAAATTTTCACCATTTTTATAGTATATTTTAATAATTTCAATGCGTTGTTGAAGCGTGTATCGTTCCATTCCATTACGGAATGACCCCCCTGGTTTTTTTTTTCTTATCAACAAATTATGGAACATTTCAGATTTACTTCGTTTTTTTTCAGCTTTTAACGGCCTTTTCGTCCATAAAAATTGGTGCTTCGTCTGAGCGACCTCACTTGGACTAGTGAGGGCCTTGTCAATACCCAATTTTTAGTAACTTCAGTTTAACTTACAAACAATTTGTTTGAACTAAAGGCCGCTAAAGGCTTATTTATACAAAAAATTTAACAAGTCCAACTAAATGGTCCTAATTCTTCTACTTTGCTGATGTATTTCAGTAGGTACATATAGAATTTGTATTATAAAAACCTTCATTTAGGAGCAAACACCTCTTGGGTTTATTTAATTGACCGCGTTTGATTCCTCATTCTTATCGCTATCGTAAACTAAATTTCATAAGCGGTGATGGAGTATGACTGCTCAGTCTTTTATTTGAAGTTTATATTCAATATTTCTGTTACGGTGGGAGCTTTGATGTTTTTTTTCGGGATTCTTAGTGCAAATCTATTAGGCCGGGCCTATGATAAGGCTCATTATTTTGACTTTAAAAAAATTTAAGTACACATCGTTGAACGTTCAAACTTATTTACAATCTATTTTAATTTTTCTTTCAGGTAAGGCCATAAATACCACTGCTTATATTGTATAATCTAAAGCTATGGTAAGTTTAAACCACAAAAAATACAATAAAATGAAAACTATAGACAGTGTCATCTTTAAAAGATTTTTTTTTACAAAGTCTTATTCTATTAATTTCACAATACTATAGCTGAACTTTCGGTTTGGATAAAGCTCTTTCGAAAATAGTTTAGTATTCAGAAGTGGCGTAAGGCAATAATGCCTTTCGTCCAGAGGCGGAGGCGGCCGGTGGCGCTCCGTCTCGAGCGCTTTCCGGCCGGTAGAGGAGCCACAGGCTGATTCATCCTTCCCCTCTCGATAACTTTGAGATTGATTTTCCTTCGCTAAAGCCAAGACAAGCTACATTAAAGTGTTTCAGTATACATTGAACAGATTGTCGACTTTAGAAACTTAAAATAATATAGTTACAATTTTTGTCTTCAAAATCGCCACTACAACACTGATCCATAAAATCCCAATATTTATTTCCCCACTTTGGTGCAACATCAAACATTAACAATTTCCCATCATCCTTATACTCCAAACTAAGAAATACCAACTACTCTAATTTCTCTACCACCCACCTTCACCTTGCAACATGTTGGTTTCTAGGCATTGCCCATGCGTTCAAACTCAAACAAAACCATGCGCTCCCGCATCCAAATTGCCATTGCCATCGAATTTTCATTCAGAAAATACCCATTTACAGTTAGAATCAGTAGTATTTGAACGTCGGCCGTGTATAGAACGTTTTCGGTCGTGTTTGCGTCGAGTGCGGTACTTTGTTCCAACAAAAAATAAATACCAACAAAAAAAATTAGACCTACCTATTTGAATCTTGAATAAATCCAAAAACTCCAAATCGGATAGTCACTTATTCGAGACGAAATACCGAACTGCTTTATATAGAAAAAACAAAAAAACAAAAGAATACAAAAAAAAAAAACTCAAAGGATTCGTGTATCCTTTTATGGGAATACAAGGATTCAGCATTTACGTTGTTGCAGAAAGAATTCATGTGAATGGAGAAAAGGTGCTGATCTCGACTCGAAAACGAGTCTTAACGAAGTTTCCATATTATAATTATTAATTTTCGCCCTGTAGCCTGTAACCCCCTCCACAACATTTATACAACACTCATATGTGAGTGGAGTCCTTGCCACCCCCTGAAAATCCTGGCACTTTTCAATTTCCCATTCGAATCACGTTGGGTCGAAAGGAAGGAAGGAAGTAAAAAGTCGACGAGAAGACGACAAAAAAAAAATGAAATAATTAATTTCGTCCTTTTTTTTTGTTCATGATGTAGGGAAGGCTTGTTGTTGTGAAGGAAAACGGACAAAATCCGGAGGCTTTTGTGGCATGTCCTTCCTTGTTGTTGTGTTAAACACACCCATTTTTTATTGCACACTATTCAACATTTCGCATTTGGTGGTTAATTTTTATGAGCCACATTGTGTCCTGCGTTGGGTGCAGTCTGTTTCTGTTTTTAGTCTGGTCACTCCAATTAAAAAATTACAAGAAAAAACACAAGTCCTTTTTTAGTAGGTATTCAATGTGTTTTTTTTTTTGTTGTTGTTGTTGTTGTTTATTATGTAAGGATATCTTAGAAGTTTAACAATCGTTGCCCTTCATTCAAACTTCTGTTTTCGTGATGTGATGGGAACTATGTTGTTAATTAAAATTGCAATAAACGATGAGTGACGTTCGACAAATGCATAGCCATAGAGGAAAAGCAAGAAAGGATTGTTTAATTATTCCCATCAAAATTGTCCTTGTGTCCGGTTTCGTCTGTGCCTGTTCCTGTGTGAAAGAATCAAAAAGTATGGGGCAGGCACATCACAATTAATGGAAATACAGTGTAGTCGATAACATATGGTGTGAATATTTTATGAGTGCTATCCTTTTAGTCCTTTGAAACAATATTGTAAATTATCATGCAGTGTTTGCTTCTTCTCTCCGTATCGTCCGTTGCCCACTCCCTTTTTTTTTTTTTTTCTATTTTTGTTATCGCATCGAGGAGGATTATTTACGAGAGTACAATGAAATTTTATTGCATAAAGAAGAAAAAAAAGGATCAAGGATATAAGAGGATTATCTATGCGGTGATAGTGTGTATTTGTGAAGACAAAGTAGAATTGAGAAAAAAATAAAGGAGTGAAAAATTGTTTAGTGTTTAAATTGAAGAAGAAAAATATGTCGTCCTTTTAATTAGAAGGAATTTATCCTTAATTGTGATTATTCTGTGTTCAGTGTGTGTCTGTGTGTGTGTCTGTGTTAATAACGTGAACTAATCTATCTTACCTTACCATCCTAGAAGAGACGTTCATTCCTATATACTTTCATCACAATCACAAAGGATAACAGGTTTGAAATAGAAATGTAACTCCTAATTAAATGGCTATACATCAGGACATACCTACCTACTAGGTACATGTGTCCACCTATTTGATGAAAGGACATTCTCATACACAAAGAGGATTTGGATTTATATGTTTCATTATTATTTTTTCTTATTGGTTGTTATTTTACGTCCTAGGATATTATTATTTTTGCAACAACTGTTATTCAATTTGGAGGGTAGGGGGCTATAGTACAAAGGATAAACATTATAATAACTCGATTTTCGAGGAGTGGCTGAGAGCAAGGGGGGAGGGGGGGGGGGGTTGAGTTTGTGTGGATTTTAGTTTTGTATTCGGAGAGTCTATTGATGTTTGACGATGCGTTTAATTGGTATGATTATTGAAAGGACTCAATCATGCTATTGAAGTGTAAAAAAAATAACGTCGACATTGATGTTGATTGAAAAGGACTATTGCATTGTTTTGTAATTGATAATTTATATTGTATGATATATCTACATATTGGTATGTATTTTGTTATTTTCGAGAGATTATGTACACTGGATACGGTGACATCTGTTTTTGAGTAGACCATTTCGCTGGTTTAGAATAGCTGCATAGGTAAGCTATTTGGTAGTTTTTTTCTCTTTGTATTTTAATCATGGAATATTTATTTTGGCAGGCAGTAGGTGTGTACCTACATATATCTTTGAATTTATAATTTTAAGTGCAACGATGCAGTCAAATTGTATTTGTTCAAATTAATTCCGACCGATTAGCATTAAAGGAAAACAAAACTAATCAATCAAATTCGAGACAGTAAAACATACATATTTTGGTAATAATGTATACCTACTGACGCCATAATTTGTATATTTCTCTTTGATTGAAAAGCCTTAAAGCCTCAGGACCTGATGAAAGGGTTGGTAATATAAAATAAAACGAAAAAGATATTTTAAAGTTGATTCTAATTTTTTTGGCATAACCAACGTGAAAGCCCTGAAATAATGATTTATTAAAGTATGTAGGTATACATATACAGTTCTTTGTCAGTTTTATCATCACATAAGACTAAAGACAGTCGATCAACGATCATCGTTTGCGACTGATTTTCTTTCATTTGTTAAACGAGTCAAATTTTGGCAACTAATGTTCGGTTTCACAAATATTTACCCGGCTTTTAAATTTTTAAATGACGTATTTTGTATGAAACAAACGTCATGTTAAGATTTAAAAGCCTTTTAAATAGTTAAAAGGCTTTATTAAATCGACCATTAGTCTTGATAACGAGAGTATCGAATTTTGTTGAAATGTTTTAGTTTCAATTCAATTTATTTTAAAATACATTGGGGCACATTCATAGTCAATTTTAAACTCCAGTGTTTATCTTAGACCTGGGTTTATTCTATTTAAATAACATTGAATAAACCTCAGTCTAATGCCGGATTTCATAAAGGACTTTTAAATATTTAAAAGCCCATTTAGAGTTAAAATGGGATTTTTTGGTTTCACCAAGTGCTTTTAAATTTAAAATTCTTTTAAATGCCCTTATAAACTAAAATCCCATTTTCGTCTCAATAAATTTTAAAAGTGTGATTTGTGAAGTCTTATAGGTATGTCAGATGTCAGCCGACGAGTAAGAAAATTATAGATGATATTTTGCAGTCACTTGCAAATATAAATTGTGAATAGGTCGAAACAAAAATATAGTTTGTGTTTTTAAGGCTCTCCCAAGCCAACGCGAATACTTCCGAACGACGACAAGACTTTCGCACCCACATTGGCGCGATATGAACCTTCAAACATTGTTCAGTCATCGCATATTGGTTCCGAATGTTTCGCGTTGGTTTCGGAAAGCCTTCATAATTTGTTTGTTTTTAGAATAATTGATTGTTCATCTGAGGATGAAGAGCAACATAAAGTAAGACGTCCAAGTATATTCCGAGTTCATATTGGAATCCGTTCTTCAAATATAATTTTTTTCGTAGCATTTTTTTCTACATATAATGCTTCTTCACGTGCATTTCGAATGTGAGAGGGAAACAACCTATTTCCATATCCAGGGATGTGAGGCGAACCCAATTTTAACTAAAATTTCCCTAAAATTTCCTTTTTTTAGATGGTGAAACTGGAAATATTTAAAGGTCTGATCAAATTTAAGAGGACTTTAGATAAAAGGGATTTTAGTGTATTTTTATAAAATCGGGCATAAGATAAACTGGAGTTTAAAAGTGACTATGAATACGCGCCATTATGTATTGTAATTTAATATTTTAATAACTTTTTAACATTTTTTTTAAGGGTCACCCCTACCCATTTTATTTGATTCATGTTTAAATGAATTGCTTAAGAGTGACATTAATTCTATTTTTTTATAAAAATATCTTTGTCACTTTTATTTGTTTTATCTTAAATATTGTATTGGGATCAATTTATCTATCTTTTTTATAATTGGTGTGAGATTGAGATCGTTTAAACGACACGCCAACTATCGTTTAATCGACCGATCGGATCTGAGAGAACTGATATCAGTGACAGAGCACCTTTATACATTGTTTCAACTTATCTTAAACTAAGTATACTCGTTGCAAACTGTTTTAACTATTTTAACTTGTTATATACATATATGTACACTGCATTCTAGATTATCGCAACTTTAATTAAAGCAAAGGTGATTGCAATGACCGAGGTTGTTGCAATAACCGACTAAATATTTTTTTAGGCTCAATTCGAGTTGCAAAACGAAAATTAGAAAACCAGCACTTATGCGAATTCCGTGTCTTTTCTTAAAATTTGTCACCCAATCATTGCTCGCATTAAAAGATCCTGGCCTCTCTTTGATTTTTTCATGCAATGAACACGCCTTTGTTTTTAAAAAAACGATACCTACGATTTTGATAAAAACAAAATGTTCTGTATAAGAATTTGTACGGTTTACCATTTAAAATTATTAAATTTTATAATTTACCATTATTAACAGTATACCTCTATACCTCTCATATAGAACGTTTATTTTAGTATTTTCGACTATCTCATATATTATTTGATTAACCGATTGAATAAATTTGTTTACAGAAGCTTGTGATAAGTTTAAATAACATGCATTTCAAAATTTTCCAAAAAATTATCTTTGGATTTTTAAAAAAAAATTTCAACATTAATTTTTGACAATTTGATATTTTGAAAACGCGCAGATGATTTCTTTTAATTTTTTTAATTCCACATTAATAAATATCTACCTAAAATTGGCGTCCAACATTTTTTTCTCAAGAATGTTTGCCAAATTTTATATATAAAAATTATGGCGCAAAATTTTAGACGATTAAGTAAATTTTTAAATAATTTTTAAGATGATAATAGATTTAAAAGAGGATTTTGGTAATTTTAAACCAGTTTAACACGATACTATTTCTTAACATTTTACATAAGTTAAGATCGCAAGATTGCTGTTTTATCTTTTTAACATATTACTTAATACATATTATGTCACTTTGACATACAAAAACTGAAAAAAGGTATGTTTGCTTACTTTTTTGCACGAAATGTCACTGTTTTAAAAGCGTTCGACTTGAGTTTCTTAAGAAAATAGGTTTAGCATATGATACAAGTTAAATAGTGTTTAAAACTAAAAACATTTTAGTAAAGAGCTTTAAAGTTAGTAAAGTGTTAACTATAGTATCATGCTAAAACCTTAACATGAGGCTGTTTAAAATTTTGCGCCTATTTTTTTTTAAAAACCACTCCTACGATTTAAAATTTATTTTTCTCATAAATTAAGATTTATATACATAAACGCTCGTACTGTGTTAAAACATTTTAATTGTAGTCAAAATCCCTTAAGTGAGCGCTGATTATAAAAAATATAAAATCTAATGAGTTACATCACGTTGTGTTCAAAACAGTTTCAGAAGTAGCTATGTTTTTGACAGGTGGATAAAATACAGGCTGACATAGCTAATTTATTTCAGACCTTATAACCACAGGGTAATCTTACATAAGAGCAACTTCGTGCGACTAAGTCGTGCATTTTATTTTATAAATTTATTTTATAAATTTATTTTATAAATTATTATTTTGGAAAAAAGACATTTTATACCTATGTAGTCATATAAATGTAGACATTTATAGGTTTTTAATTTTTCTTAATATTCAAATGATTTCATGAATATAATGAAAATAAAGACTCAAGATACAAAAAACTTGCAGTAGTTTCCTCTATAGAGTAGATACATAAGCGATAGGCACAATCTCTCAATATTTTCCTTTACATTCCTTAAAACGAGATTTATTTTCATAAAATAATAAAAATAAAAGTCTTATATCTTTTGTTGAGATAAACTGATATATTTCACTTAAATTATTTAAATACTTACTCAATTAAAAAAAAATCATTAAATTTCTAACAAATTTCTGCCCTAATTTATTTTTTTTTTAGAATTTATTCGAAAATAAAATAAAAAAAAAACTTAATTTCAAATTATATACATGTTTTAATAAATTTGCTCCGAAAAAAAAATTGAAATCAAGTCTACTATTTCAATTTAAATTGAAACACCATTAAAATTGCTTCCGAATATAAATTTACCATCATTATAAATCTTATCCCACAAACATAATTATGATGATGATGATTTCACTGGAATAAAAAAACATGTTGTAGAATAAATTGAGCCAATGAATGCATTCGCATCTGATATACAATATACACCCTGCTATAGGTACTACGCACAATTCAAAAACCTCATTTCGCCAAATATACGATTTGTTAAAAAAGACACAAATTTCTGTTCCCAATTTTCCATTCAAAAACCAAAATGACAAATAATGAGTTCAGAGCGCCAGAGACATAAAATGTATTTAAACTTCGCCCACTCCATCACGCCATGTAAAATTACAAACTTTTATTCAAAAAATATTTTCATAATATCATTTCTCACATATTTATACATAATATGAGTTTGCCTTCATGTGGATAGCAAAATTCCATGTCCACCCATCCACAGTTATAGTCTAAGAAGCAAGTGTTGCAATATTTTTTATGAAGTTTTTTTTTTTTAAACGAATGGAAAAGGAATATAGCAGCGTTCAATTACTCAATACCGATAAATATTCTGTAAGTCCAATCAAAATTCTGAATAAAAACTTACCTTTAAAAATTCTTTAAAAGCATAAGAACAATTAAATTTTCTTAACTTTTTTATAAAAATTCAAAAATATCGATTCTGAAACTTCAAATTATAAAATTTTGTATAAAAATTGTTTTTTCAATATTCTGAATTAAGTTAACAAAATTTTTAACAATGCAAGGCTTCAATGCAGAAGAAAAAACTGTAAAGAAGTAAAGTTTGATTTTTTTTATGAATATCATCCTTTTCAAAATAGCTTTTAACGGCCTTTAGTCCATAAAAATTGCCGTTTCGTCCCGGCGATCTCACTTGGACTCATCAGTTGACTAGTGAGGGCCTTGTCAATAAGCAATTTTTATTAAGTTCAGTTCAACTTTTATATTTTTATTTTTCATCTTAAACTATTTGAGTTATAATGGGTGATTTTTTAAGAGGTTTAGAACTTTTTTTAAAAAAAAAACACAAAAAATTCGAAAAAATGAATGAAATATTTATTTGAATCGATAGTTTGAACCTTGCAATTTAATGTTTAAAGATAATTTTATGCAAATGTTGACCGCGGCTGCGTCTCAGGTAGCCCATCCCCTGAGTCCAATTTTGGCATACTCTTTCACACATATCGGCCGGTATCTCACGAATGAATGCAAGGATGTTGGCTTCCAGTGCGTCAATCGAAGCGGGCTTGTCCCTATAGACATTAGCCTTGACATACCCCCACAAAAAATAATCTAATGGTGTCAAATCGCACGATCTAGGCGGCCAATTGACCGGCCCGAAACGTGAAATTAACTGTTCACCAAACTCGCCTCGCAATTGCGCCATTGTTTCGCGTGCTGTGTGGCATGTGGCACCGTCTTGTTGAAACCACATATCATGCAAGTCAAGAACTTCCATTTCGGGCGAAAAAAAGTTTGTTATCATCGCTCGGAAGCGTTCACCATTGACAGTAACGCTGCGATTCGCATCATCTTTGAAGAAATAGGCCCAATAATGCCGCCGGCCCATAAACCGCACCAAACAGTGGCTTTTTCGGGATGCATTGGTAGCTGTTGCAATGCTTCTGGCTGATCTTCACTCCAAATGCGGCAATTTTGCTTATTTACGTACCCATTCAACCAAAAATGAGCCTCATCGCTGAACACAAGCAGCGCGCGATGAACATTTCGAACCGAGCACGAATTTTGATAGTAAAATTCAATAATTTGCAAGCGTTGTTCATTTTTAAGACGATCCATGGTTAAATTGCAAACCAAACTGAAGCTGTTTGACAGTGACACAAGGTACTAAACACACGTCAGTCGTCAAAACCAGTGTTGCCAAAACCAAACCAGCTTAAAAATCACCCGTTATATATGTAGATCTTTGGAAAAATCATAAGATCCAAAATGGTTCGTGTCTCTTAGTTCTCAAACATTTAAGCCAAGTATTGCGGCCGGATTTTAATTAAAAATAAAACAAATTTTAATTAAAAATAAAACAATTTCAAAATTTGAATGGCCAAAGTTACCTCCCAGACTATTTCTGTACTCAACAGTATCTATTCACATACGAAACAACAACAATAACTACACTATTTATTCGCGAATGTTTGCATCGAATCGTTGTTTTAGAATGGCGCCCATAAATTTTAATTCAACATTCTTCGTGTGCATCATGTGCTGCTACAGTTTGGTGTTTCATACACAATTATTCCAATTAATTAGGAATTTAAATGCCTTTAACTCTCTATCTATACAATTAAAAAAAAAATCTCAAGTGTGTATGACACATTCGCATGAGTAAAAATGTCTGTATTTCAACCATATAACAAAAATATGAAAACATCTGCAGTGAACTTCAATCGAACTTAGATTCAAGTTTTTATTTATTTTTTTTCTAGTAAAGAGGGTGGCTCTCGACAACGCAACTCAAGCATTGAATCTGAAAAGCATTTCAGGCTTTCAGGGTCAATGAGGTATGACCTTCAAGGCATTCGAACAAAAAACAAAAATAAACAAACACTCAATGTATAAAAATAGTCAATCGAAAATGCTGCATAAATGCAATAAACAATTCAAAAGGTAAACCTACTTATAGACACACAGGGATAATAAACCATCCAACAGAGAAGTATGAACATTGAATACCTATAAATAAACAATTGTTTCCGCTTCAACCCCCGCATTCAATTGACCCAATTTTCGTTGAACTTTTTTGTATTTTCTTTTGTGCCTGAAAACGCTTTATACTCGTATTTGCCGCAACTCAATGAACTTGGAATAGAAAGTTATTTGATGCGAGGTACAATTCGCAACCCTATTCAGAAAAAAAATATAAAATGAAAAAACATTTTTGGGATATCGAAAGACAGCTTAAGAGCAACATTGTTCAAAGTTTAACCCTTTATTCTTTTGAGTCATTATTAGGGTATGTATAATGTCTGTTGAAAATTGGCCTCATTTCAAGAGTTTTCATTTGAAAAAAAGCGACTTTAATTTGGGGAAATTTAGGCTTTAATTTTTTTTAGCTACATCACAGTTGAAGAGATCGGGATTTTAAGTTAAATCTGCATATTGATACGAAAACTGACAAATCGAATCGATTATGTCGTTCTCGATATTGTTTTTTTTTGTTAAAGCATAATTGAGATAGACAAAGCCAGTCCATTACAACTCGAAAATTAAAATTATCTATTGTTTTAAAAAATACACAAAATTACTAAAGAGCAGGGGCCTATTTCACCAAACACTTTTCACTTTTCACCTTGCAACTTTGCAAAAAAATAATTTCCTGCAAATTAAAAGTGCGAAGTGTTTCACAAAATTTGCAAAGTAAAAAGACTGCACTTTTCAATTTAGCAGACTATTTTTAAAAAGTGAAAAGTAAAAGTGTTTCACCAATTTAAAATAGAATTTTGCATTTAAATTCGTATTTTGCAAAGTTGCAAAGCAAATCGCGTTTAAAAATAAACATTTGTTTTTCGTTTCATGCGATACGTTGATGCTTTCCATGCACATTGACGAAAAAAAAATTGCAAGAATTTTGTGTCCAGCAAATGGTGTTTGGGAGAAATTCATCTACTATGATTACATTCGATACTCGATGAACTACTCTACAGACGGTAGCTTTGCTTATTTCGCGCATAGATGCAACACCGTGATATTGGGTTCCATTCTCAGCCCAATGTAGTGTACTCAAAATTTGTTGCAAAGGACGTTAACACATATTCCTTTGACTGTTGAATTGAAATGTTTGTCCAATTTTAGACAAAACAAATTCGATGGTTATGTTTTAATCGAAAACTCTCTTTTGTCAAAAAATTATTTTCAGTACCCTTTGGTCACTTCTATTTACTTCTTCATTTTCCAAAAATTCTTCAAAACGGTTCATTTGTGTATTATTATTTCAACTTTTCAAAACAAACGCTTATTTGCAAACAAAAATTTCTCTTTGCATATTACTGAAAAGCTTTTCAAAATTCTCAATAAAATTTGCAAAGTTTGTTTGTTTGGTGAAACGAAAAAAACAAATACTTTGTAAACTAAGAAAACTTTTCACTATGCAGAATAGAACTTTTCACTTTGCAAATTTGCGTTTGGTGAAACGTATTTTGCAAAGAGGAAAACTTTTCGACTTATCATTCCAATAATTTCCTCTTTGCAAATTTGCGTTTGGTGAAACGAAATTTGCAAAGTAAAAGTGAAAAGGTGCAATGTGAAAAGTGTTTGGTGAAATAGGTCCCAGGTTACAAAAAATAACTAAGATGAATCGCGAAAATTAATTATCCTCATAAATCATTTAACCCACCTGAGATTCCAAAACCCTAAAACTCATAAAATTCAAAAAAAAAAAAAAAAAAAAATACCAAAATTCAAAATCTTTATGTTTAGTAGAATATAATTAGCAATTGAAAAGTTTCTCTTGCATAAAGTGAAAATCCTGAAGTGTATAAAATAGCACAAAGTCATTTAATCTTCGCTTAAAATTACATATATTAAAACAAAAACCCTCTTAGAACAAAACTCAAAATCTCTGAAAGTAGAACTACCTACTTAAAACAGTGAAAAATTATGATCCCTACAAATTGTATGACATAGAAGAATACAAATTCATTGTCTCTAACCGAAAATCCCAAACCCCAAAAATTGAAAATCCCAAATATACCTACAGGGTGTCCAATAAATAACATTTCAATCGGGTAAATCGAGCTTGATTTTCATATAAGTTTAAAGAAGTACGACTTTGCTCAAATACGTGAACACTACGACCACAAGTGAATGATTCAGATTTTTTTTTTATTTAATAATAATCTAGAGTAACGGTAGGTACCTACTAATAGATAGGCAGTTAAATGTATTACTATTTTTTGCCTTTTTTATTATTATTATTACATTACCATAAAACATGATGATCCAAATTTTAGAAAGTTTAAAATGTCGAAGTTAAATAATCATAAATAGCAAATATCCTATTTTCATGCTTATAAATTGTTTGATATTTTATTTACGACAAAAAAAAAATGGACCGCATAAATTAAAATTTTTACAAAATCAATTCAAATGTATTTAGGCCCAATTAATCAGTGCGAGATTAAAGTTTTATTTTGCCTTTTGAGAGCAATCTCATTGTCGGCTGTTTAAATGTTAATTTTTTTAATACGAAAATATGTCAAATTGAAAGTTCATCAAGAATATGACATGTGCAAAAAAACAGAACTAAATAGGCAAAGTAAAAATAACATTATTACAAAAATAAGATGCAAATTCCGAGTTAACTCATCAAAGGACCATGGTCATTTTGGGTCCTTTTTCAATATTGCTCAACAGTTATGAATCTTATGTCATATGAAAGCTTAAGGAAATCGAGTGCGACAATGGTGTTTTGTCGCATTTTATAAAAAAAAAGAATATAAAATGGCAACACTTACTAAAAAGTGTTTTACCTTTTTTGAAAGCCAGAAGTCTTCTCTTATATTTTGTTTTTAAATCAATAGTAACAAACAAAAATATGTATACTGATTTTTCACAATTTTAATTCGCTTTTATTTCGTATTCAATCAAGAATAAATAGACATAGCGAATTTAAAACTTCATTTTTAAAATAAAATTGTGAAAAAATCAATATTGAATTTTTTGTTTTTTTTTACCGGTTTTTGGGTTTGAAAGTAATTTTTTTCGAAAATTATTAACGGAAATAAGTTGATTGAAAAATAAAATAAAAGAGCAGACTTCTGAATTTCAAAAAAGGTAAAACACTTTGTAGGAAATGTTGCCATTTTTTTAATTAATTTTTTTTTTACAATTTAAATACTTTTTGATAAAATGCTCCAGACCACCATTTATGCGCTCGATTTTCATAAGATTTCATATGTTATAAGTTTCATAACTGTTGAGTGATTTTGAAATTAGGCCCAAGGTCCATGCAAATTTGCCAATTGTCTTTTGTTGAGTTGACTCAGGATTAACTCAACAGATGCTTTTGATGTTTTATCCACCGAGTTTTTTTCAATCTTCTACCGAAAAACTGCGTCCTGATTTATTTGTGGGTTAATATTCTCCTGGAGTTAACTAACCCTGGCTTAACTCACCACTGAAAAATTGGGCCTTTAGTGATATAAAAAATTATAAAAAATATAAGGCCTACCAGCCCAACCCGCCTTTTTATCGTAAACGTTGGAAACAATCAGGTCAAATGTCAGAATTCGATATTAAATTTAAAAAAAAAATACTACGGTTCCCTTTTTTTGAGGCCACTCTTTTCACAATCTTTATTTACGACCGACGTGTACTACCTGCGTTGGAGTTTTCTTCACCCGGAAAAATAAAGGATCGAGTGCGGCAAATTTTTGAAGGCGGCAAATTTTCTCAACTTGAAATAATATTCAACAACGATACAAAATATTTCATACAATGAAGACATAGAAATAAATCTGGCCTAGTAGTTACCTTACTATTTACACTAACTTTACCTTTTTTTGAAGTAAAATACAAATTCACTATGTTTTTCTTGAAATTTAATCTTAATTCTCATTTTAATTCACTCACAGAAATTAGTTGAGCAGATATTCGCAACTTTTTCAATTGAGGGTAGCATGCAGTGTGGAAAATTCTGTAAAAAAGTCTGTGATCCTTGTCCTTAAAAATCAAAATCTGAAAAAGTCGAAAAATTATTATTGGTCCATACTTACCAACTTTATCCACAATGTGATATTTGTGCGAGCCTTTTTAATTGAAATTCTAATTTAGAAAAATTTAACTTCTTATGAATTTGACGCGCTTACTCCATCTTAAGAATTATTTCCCATTAACCTCGAATTCAAAGTAAAGAATTCCAATTGGGTTGACTTTTCTTACCAGAGAATCCCAACGAAAGTTTTATTTAGGTCGTATCTCAGTTAAACCACTTGACTCTGCTTTTTGATGAGCAAGCTTCAATTCCTGATGTGCATGTTCAGGCCAATCTTACCTCCTATTGTCTCGATAGTTCGTTACGCATTGTTCTAAGAAAGTGTTATTCTATGCTGGAAAAACAACTGCCTACCAACATCACAACCACAATCCAATCCAAAATCTGATTTGTATAGACATATCACCTTAGGACATGGATTTCTCTGACTCCACCTTTTTTTTCTGTTCAAAATCAGAGCATCGCGTTCATTCCCGGTGGAGGCGGCATGTAAGCCTTTTCATCTTTCCTATACTCTACTGATCTCTTTCCAAATGCATAGATAACAAAAGTCAATCTTCTTCCCCCTCTAACTATCGTCCGATTGCACTTTCGTCCCTTATTACCAAGGTCTTAAAAGCGCTAGTTAATCATCACCTTAAGGAACCTTACAGAACAAAAACGATTAGAAATAACTATCAAGTTGTTTTCAATGGTTTCCATAGTCTGATACTTGCAAAATAAATGCTGGTGCTCCCCAGGGTTCCATTTTAGCACCGACTCTTTTTCTTACTTCATCAATGATTTTTTTTACCTTAAACTTTTAATCTATTAAATGGTTTTTCAGACGACATTGGGGTCATATTTGACAATTTTATAACAAACTTATTTACTTCGAATCCTGCTAGCCGGAAAAAAAATGTGAAGATGAAAAATGTTAAGCTAAAAATTCGGACTAGCTATCTATAGCTATGTGCCGACAAAAAATAATGGGCAGCGAAATAACCAAAAATAATTATTTTCATATTTTGTTATACAAAAATTAAACCTTGTATTCTACCGCCCTCTATCTTTTTGGACACTTACAAAAGAAAGTTGGGCCTGAGACAAGAAATTTTGTATTTTAACATTTTTTAGCCCAACTAGCAAATGGAGTAGTGGAAAAATTTGTATATAAATAGGTGACCTGCAAATAAGGATGAAGCACTGTGAGTGGAAATACAAAACAAATATACGTATAAAAGTATTTACCGAAGAATTCACAGAAATATTCCTGAACTTCCTGAAAGACATTTTGATAAATTCATAAATTCTTAAAAAAAAAAGAATCTCAAATTTTCTTATCTGAAATTAAAATAATATTCTAGCAAAGGCGATTATACGCATTTAAAATACTGATATCCTTATTACTTCCACAGGTCCCTATTGAATTATGTACACACACCACCCTTAAGGTGCTTCATAAGTCTCTACCTGTCCCTATATAGGTAGGTATATATTCTTTATGGAAAGACCTTCTTCTAAGAACTCTAACTACACTACGCCTAAATACAAAAAGAATATCTAAGCCAACATCAAAATGCCTTGTCCAAATAAATTACGTATAGACTACCTTCTTCCCAACCATATCTCTGTTTACCATTTATTTTCTAAGCTAAGAAAAAGATAGAACAACGAAAAAAAAATAAAAAAAAAAATAAAAAAAAAAATAAAATAGACCTGTTATCCCGTATTAAAGTTCCATCTGAGATTGGATTCTTAAAAAAATAAATTTCAAAAGCATCTGGCGGATTGAGGCTACGCATTGAGAGTTAAGTCCTCCTATATGGATGTACTCGTGTATACCTAACAACTACCGAGCTCGGCCTCACCCTCATCATCATCATCATCATCATTGCCATCGCAGCTGATAAGATCTTTCCATTTCTGGAAAAAAAAAAGAAATCCCTTTTCATAATATTGCCTCTCGTGTAGGTAGGTATAGGTAGCTGTAGCTATGTGTCCTTTGCTCCTTTGGGGGACAACTTCCAAAAAACTGGGTCAAAGTTTACAGAATTCACCTGGACAGTACCTGCTATATTGGTAGCAATAGCAACAACTACAACTCTACACTCTATACTCGCCTCGATGTGCTATTCCCACCAACATCGATATATAAAACCTACTTTTTATTTGGTATTAGTGCTTTCAGTTTTTTTTTTTTGTTCTTCACACATATCCTTTATCCTGGTCGATCGATTAGAAAATCGCGATAGCAACAATGAAGAAAGGGAACTTCTTCGTCTTGTCGAATATATAAATGGCAAAATAAAGGTGGATGGTTGAGATTCAGAGCCACCCACTTCGGGTATTCTCAGGCCATTATCCAGGAATTTCTTTTGCTATTTCCCTTTCAAATCTAAATACAATCAAAGTAATTACCCAGTTATAGGCGCGTGACATATTGTAGGTAGGTTTATCCGTATACCAATATAACGTAGGGAGGTATATCCTGGTGCTCATATACATCGCACAAAAGGACGACAGGAGAAATACGTAGAAATAAATTATTTCAATAGACTTTGTCGCCGGTTCGGGTTAAAAATATCATTCATTGAAGTTTTTTTTTGGTTGTTGTAGTTGTTGTTGTTAGAAAGGGTCTCCAAACATTCACAGAAATCAGGGTCATGCGAAACATTATTAAAGCAAACTCGCAACAAAAGGAATATGTAAAGGGTTTTCCAATAAGAGGTGTTATTTTGAATAGCCCGCTATTTCGGTAGCTGTCACTTTTGAAGCTGTCATTTTTGACGTTTGACAAGTAGAAACTACGCCATTAATAAAAATGGAACGATACACGCTTCAACAACGCATTGAAATTATTAAAATTCACTATAAAAATGGTGAAAATTTGGCAGAGACGGTTCGTAAAACTAAAACATTTTTGGGTCGTCGTGAAGCACCTTGTCGGACCGCAATACAGAAATTGGTGGACAAATTCGAGCTGTTTGGACAAGTTAGTGATGTGAAGAATAAAACCCGTGCACGTCGCTCAAGAACAACTGAGAACATTGCTGTTGTAGCCCAAAGTGTTGAAGAAAACCCAGGTTTGTCCATTCCTCGTCGTTCTTTGGAATTAGGCATTCCACAAACGTCATTACACCGTATTTTGCATAAAGACTTGGGTCTTAAGGCTTATAAAGTTCAGTTAACACAAGAACCTCAAGCCGGCTGATCATCAACAACGTCGTGTCTTTGCTGATTGGGTCCTTGAAATGCATGAAAATGATCCGGAATTTCATCGAAAAATCATCTTGACTGATGAGGCCCATTTCCACCTCGGAGGCTACGTCAACAAGCAAAACTGTCGCATCTGGGGCTCGGAAAACCCAAGAGTTATTGTTGAAAAGCCTCTCCATCCTCAACGCGTGACTGTTTGGTGCGGTTTATGGTCCGGCGGGGTCATTGGACCTTACTTTTTCGAAAATGAGGCTGGAGCAACAGTTACGGTCAATGGATTGCGCTATCGAGAGATGATTAATGATTTTTTATGGCCGGAATTGGATGGTATTGATCTGGACAACGTTTACTTTCAACAAGACGGCGCCACGTGCCACACAAGCAATGAAACCATCGATCTTTTACGGGAAAAGTTTCCGGACCGTGTTATCTCTCGAAGAGGTGATCACAATTGGCCACCGAGATCTTGTGATTTAACACCTTGCGACTTCTTCCTTTGGAGCCACGTGAAAGATAAGGTCTACCCCAACAGCCCAGTGTCGATTCAAGACCTCAAAGATGGAATTCGTGAGGCTATCGAGGACATAGGGCAGCCAGTTTGCGATTTGGTTATGGAAAATTTCATGAAAAGGATATGGTCCTGTAAGCGTGGTCGTGGCGGCCATTTGGCTGATGTTGTATTCCATTATTAACGGCATACCTTCCTCTTTATAATGAAATGAACATTCGATTATTTATCTCAAAAATTGCCATTTTTCTTTGAATATCAAAATAACACCTCTTATTGGAAAACCCTTTACCTATAGGAAAAGAGTAGAAAATAGACGTTTACTTAGATTTATTTACTTTTCTTTCTGCCAGTCGGTTATTTAATTGGCACTCACGTAAGAGAAAGCGAAAGAAAATGCATGACTCTGTTGCACGTTTATACCAATTTGATAAATTAAACTTGTAAATTTTAAGCCGGTTTGCTGATACGAATATTTAAGTTCAACTTAAACGCTTATGTTCAACTTTTTCCTACATTTAAATATTTAAGATTCGTTACAACAAATAAGCCTTAGTGATTTTAAGTTTACATATTGAAAGTACGACGACTAATCCTCTTTTCTGAAAAATGTATATTCCTACTTACGTTCCACAATTTTTTTCCACACGTAATTTTATTTAATTTTTAAGTGAAGTAGGTACTCAGTATTCACCTCTCACCGCTCGCGAAATGTTATATCATTGCGTTCCGCAACGTTATTCTCAAAAAAATAAAATTTAAGGGTGTTAGTATTTTTTTTAACATATTAGGTAAAACTAATGCATGTTGAGAGTATTTAAAGACCAAAAACCTTAAAGATCTGCCAAGTATTTTTCAAGTTATAGATTTATGAATGGAACTTCAGCCAAAAATGATTATAACGACATCGGTTATAACGAAATATCGATATGTGAGCTCTATTACAAATAATCGTTTACACTGAACATTTTGAAATGGAAAATTGAATAATGGAAATTAAAACAAAAAATAAAAATATAACGAACAAATTATCCAGTCCCCTCGAGTTCGGTATAACCGATTTTGACTGTATATGGATTTTTTTTCTGTCAAAAATTTTATAAATCCCAACTTCATGGTTTTCCATAACCTCAGTATAGATAAAGTACTGCCGGTCTAATACTTGACACTTGTATTAAATTTTAGTGTTTAGTATTTATTTAATCGTTAACAATGAACATTAAAAATATTCTTCTTATAAGTTAGTGCAAAACTTATAATTATGTAATTAAGAAAACTACTATTGAAAACATTTTGTTACAAAAAGTTCATGTTTATCTTTTAAATAATACAATCATCCTTAAGGGAAAGTATAAGAAATTGACTACCTATATACACCATAGTGAAAAATTGAGAGGACCATAGCAAGCGGAGCACACCATGAACCTTCCCAACGGTGGCGTTAATGTGGTTATCCCAAGTCAGTGTGTTTTTGAACAAAATACCAAGGTTTTTCGCAGTTGAAACATAGGATATAGGCGAATTGTTCAAATATAAACTGGGAAAGTAGTCAGTGTTTAGAGCTTTCCTACTAATAACGAGACACTTTGATTTTAGGGGATTAAGAAACAGACCATCGCGAAATGTCTTCAAGATCTTTGTTAATTTTTGTATGCACAATCTTCAATGAGCCCAAGAGAACAGCTTTTGTATAGTTGCACATCATCGGCATACATTTGGATTGAAGATCTTGTAATCATATTAGGGAGTTCATTGATATATAGTGAGAAAAGAAGGGGTCCCAAAATCGAACCCTGAGGGACACCTCTTTTGGTGGGAAGGAAATTTGAAGTAGTGTTACCAACAGAATCTACTTGTTTTCTTCCCCGAAGATAGGATGCAAATAGACGCACTGCAGAAGATGATTTACCATAATAATCTACAAGTTTTTGGCACAACTTAGCATGGTCCACAGTCCCAAATGCTTTCGAGAAGTCAAGAAGTGACATGGTTATCATCCAAAGCAAGCCTGAGATCTTCAACAATATTTAAAATAGCTGTTGTGCAGCTATGGTTCTTACGAAAGCCTGACTGCTTAGAGGAGAGGATGTTCTGAGCTCTAAGATGGAAACTAAGCTGTTTTTGCATAGCCCTCTAAAAAACCTTAGACAAAAAAGGAAGCACCGATAAGGGCGTGAATTCATTCCCTCTTCCTCCTTTCGGGATCGGTAAAATTTTAGCTAATTTCCATTGGGTAGGATAAGAATAGTATTGAAGAAATGTGTGATAAAGGGAAGGACAACAGGTAAAATAGATTTGACGAAGATAGGATGTATTCCATCGAAACCAACCGAATTGGACTTAGTAGACAAAATACTTTCAACAATCTCAGTAGGGGAGAGTGGGTACGAAAGTAACACTTTTGACAGTTTGTGCCGTAATTTGATAACCAATAAACATATCAAAATGAAACATAGTGCATATTAATGAATGAACATTTAGCTACCATTAAATACTAATTTGGTTCCCAGCGTTGTCTTTGATTTAAATGTATGACTTGAAAATGAGGACAACGTCAAATGTTACAATCGTCCTTTTCGGTGTGTCGATTGTAACACGCTGAAAGGACGGTCGTAACACCATATAAATATATGAAGAAAAAATCTAAAACGGTGGTTAGACTTAGAATTAAATTCTAAGCCAATACTATAAATTAATTATGTATTATTATAAAATAAATGAATGCCAATAAAAAGGCAATCTTATTCAGTGCTGATAATAAATGGATTTATGTAGTATAACAATATTTGGAATTTATTTAAAAAAAAAAAAACTATTTTGATCTCTATATCCAGATGTTGAATAAACAAAGTCACCAAAAACTGTGTGTGGACGGTTGTAACACAAATAATTATACAGTTATTTGTGCTTGTATTATGATACAAACGTCCACACGAAAATTGTTACAACAGTCCACCCCACGCTTTTTTATATTAAAAATCAAAGTAAGGAGAAACCGGTATGCCTATCGTAAAAATATAGAATCTATTCGATTTTAGAAATATTGGATCACGGTAACGTCGCATCAATTCAATGAATTGTTTATTTTTATCAAGAAAATTTATGAAAAAACTCAAGACCAAAAACATTACGTTTTCACTAAAATTTCACATTTTTGGCTTTTGTTGGTACATTCGACTGTACTGACTTTTGGATTTTTGTGGGTGCATTCAGGGCCTAATTGCAAAGAATTGTGCATTAAAAAATGAACGCACACAGTTCTAGTTTTTCGTAAAAATTGAATGTTACAACCGACCCACCGTAACGTTCGTACCCACTCTACCCTACTATTTATCAACGCATGTAAAATCGAAAATAATATCGGAAGTGGGCTCAACAGGAGACTCAATCATAGGGTGAGAACTACAGGGAAGGGTACGAAAGGGTAAATTAACGAAATTATGGTTCATTAAATCAACATTGATATTCTCATAGCAATTTTGATTTTGTTTTCCTAGACCCATATCTTTCAGATTCTTCCATAATTGACGCCCATTCATTTAAGGATTTAACTTGGACCTAAATAATTGAATTTTAGAGAGTCTTATTTTGCGAACTACTTGATTGCGCAACCTGCAATAGATTTGACGATCAATGTTCAGTCTGTAACGTTTCCATTTTTCCAAATATCAACTTACGAATTTCATTGGAAAACCAACGTCGTTTACCTTCCCTGATTGTTCTGGATCGTAAGACCAGGCGCGCACATGCAACTAAACAGTTTGGTTCCGATTTTGAGCACTATGGGATTATATGAGAGTCCGCGCACATAAACCGGCTGACTCTCATATAATACCGAAACCAAACTGTTTAGTTGCATGTGCGCGCCTGGCCTAAAGGAACATTTCTGTTAAATAAATTGACAATATTTCTATTAAGGAAATCGATTTGGTCATCAGAAGAGGATAAAAAGTAAATTTGTTCCCAATCAATGCTTAGGGCACATTATTAAATTTAATCATCCTGATTTATGAAGTATTACTGTCAAAAAAAAGACAACGAGAAGAGAAAGAAAGTTATATATAATTAATAAACGAGATATAATGTAGTACAGTATTGTATTGCTCTGATTAAATTTCGGAAGTCAAAACTTAAAAAAAATTATTGAATTAAGCCACCATCTATCTATTTGGTGACTTTCCTTCAGTTCAACCAATGAACGAAATGTTCCAAATGTCAAGTTGGAGATTTTTGCCAACAAATCAAAAATAAAAGGGCTAACAATTAGAGGAAGAACTGCGGACTTTGATAAACTATAGAATGGAAAGTCCAGCGAAGCCAGCATATTATGTCCAAATATACAGGATGATTCGCATAAGGTGTGACAAAAAGTGCAGGTCGCGCTGAGGCACGAAAAATATCGTATGGAAGGGAGTCTATTCCCACCCTTTCACCCGGGAGCAGAAATTTTCTAAAAAAATATGACTTAAAACAGAAAAAATTATTAACAAACAACGTTCACCTTTACAATGCCATATAGCTTTTGAAAAACAGAAAACTGAATGCTGGTTTTGGCAACACTGGTTTTGACAGCTGACGTGTGTTTAGTACCTTGTGTCACTGTCAAACAGCTTCAGTTTGGTTTGCAATTTAACCATGGATCGTCTTACAAATGAACAACGCTTGCAAATTATTGAATTTTACTATCAAAATTCGTGCTCGGTTCGAAATGTTCATCGCGCGCTGCTTGTGTTCAGCGATGAGGTTGAATGGGTACGTAAATAAGCAAAATTGCCGCATTTGGAATGAAGATCAGCCAGAAGCATTGCAACAGCTACCAATGCATCCCGAAAAAGCCACTATTTGGTGCGGTTTATGGGCCGGCGGCATTATTGGGCCTATTTCTTCAAAGATGATGCGAATCGCAGCGTTACTGTCAATGGTGAACGCTACCGAGCGATGATAACAAACTTTTTTTTGCCCGAAATGGAAGTTCTTGACTTGCATGATATGTGGTTTCAACAAGACGGTGCCACATGCCACACAGCACGCGAAACAATGGCGCAATTGCGAGGCGAGTTTGGTGAACAGTTAATTTCACGTTTCGGGCCGGTCAATTGGCCGCCTAGATCGTGCGATTTGACACCATTAGATTATTTTTTGTGGGGGTATGTCAAGGCTAATGTCTATAGGGACAAGCCCGCTTCGATTGACGCACTGGAAGCCAACATCCTTGCATTCATTCGTGAGATACCGGCCGATATGTGTGAAAGAGTATGCCAAAATTGGACTCAGCGGATGGGCTACCTGAGACGCAGCCGCGGTCAACATTTGCATAAAATTATCTTTAAACATTAAATTGCAAGGTTCAAACTATCGAGTCAAATAAATATTTCATTCATTTTTTCGAATTTTTTGTGTTTTTTTTTTAAAAAAAGTTCTAAACCTCTTAAAAAATCTTCCATTATTATTAGTGGAAATAGGACCTTTAGAGCAATTTAAGCAACAGATTGGAGTCAAAATAATATACATAATTTGTACTTCTTCAAAATAGCTTTCAACGGCTTTAAGTCCATAAAAATTGGCGTTTCGTCCCGGCGCCGGCGGTGATCTCATTTGGAGTCATTAGTTGACAAGCCTTGTTAATACATAATTTATATTAAGTTCGATACAACTTACTTGAACAACAAGATTAAAATAAAGGGCCAGGCTTTGGTTTTATTTATGTAAATTTTTACAATACAAATTCCATATAGGTACTACAGAAATACATCAGTCAAGTAGAAGACTTAGCATTATTTAATTGAACTTGTTCAATTACTAATACAAAATAGCTTTTAACTGCCTTTAGTCCATGACAAAAAATTGTTTTTCTGTTATTGTCAATTTTTTTTAAAGAACTTGAAGAGATTCAAGCATCTGGTTTTTGGTGTTTGACTTACATTGAATATTAAAAACAAAAATACTACTCAGTAACTGAAATAAGTTTGAACAACATTTTGAAATATTTGTCTTATCTCGACCCAACCTACAAAGCTCCAGCTTTTTGTCACACCTTATGCTAATTACCGTGTCGTGTATACAAAAACGAAAAATAAGTAAAATACAAGTTTTTTAAAAACATCTTAAAATTTGTATAACAAAATTTAATTAAATTACCTCAACCTCAAGACTATTAAAACTAAATTAAACGCTTTCAAAAGAAAACCATATTGATATCTTTTCTTTAAGTCGACATTTTTATTTCTGTCTGTTGCTCCAAAGCTTTTTTTTTTGTTTTATTTAATAAGGTTTAGTGCAATATTACAAGAAGTATAAGAAATATAAGGTACTAACAGTAAAGCCATCCCCCTACCCACTAGATATCGATATATTTTTAAACTTGAGAGCTGCTATATTAGCCGTGTCAATAGCCAGCTCAGAAAACATAATAAAAAAGTAATTATAATATACTTTATTATTGTTTATACAAAAAACAAAAATTGATTTGTTATTGTTTGGTTCTTTTTGCTGAGCTTCTCTTTACCAACAAAAAAAAAAAAAAAACAACCATCATTCTGCTTTCTATCTATTCCAAAAAAAAAAATGTTTGTTTTTAATTTTCGAAGGACTCTTAAGTTATTTCATTACTGTCTTATCTTTAATCAAAGTTTCCCTTGAACAACATCAAAAGCTTTTCTTTTTCTATAGCGTGTGTCCCTTTGGACTTTTGCTTCGTCACGAAATATCACAGTCAATGAATATTAAATAGTTATTGTGCGAAGACTTCCTCTTTAGAATTTCAATCAAAGCGAAATCAAGTTCGGAACTCCTATTTGGCTTTGGGCTATGTTTAGTAAGTCTATTCACATACAGCGTCCACATAAAATTAAAAATATTTATTTACGTTAAGTTGATATTTAAACCATCCTATAGAAATGATCGTATAGTAGATTTTACCAACATTCATTGAAGTCCCTAAGACATCGCTTTTACTTAAAATTAAAATTCTAACAGATTCAAAATAATATTTAAAAAGTAGTTCTTCGGAGTTGGAGCAGCACTCATGAGTGTAGGTACTTTACTAGCCATTTTGAATGGAACCTACTGAATTGATGTCACGATAAATCTCATCTACTCGCCATGAAAGCGCTGGTAGTTAGAAAAATGGTAATACTAGATTATCGCTTGCATCTTCTAATGAGTTGTCCGACACTTCAAAAGATACACGGCTTTTGATTCTACAGGAGCGCTACTGTCATTTCGTATCAAATGTAGGTAAAGAGTAGAAAAAGGACTTAAAAGTAGAAGAAACATTTTTTTAATAGATCAATGCCTTGTTGTCTGTGCAGGTGCACATCACTGTATTTATTCAAATGTGGGAATTTTCGTATTGAATAGTTTTGATGGCTTTGGAACTATCAATTTAAAGCTGGTCATAGATACATTTGGCTAGTGGTTTCCGACACTATGCAATTTGGCTCGCTCATGTATAGCCATCTTAAGGGTAATTCGACAAAAAATCCCTTTCTGATGTCCTGATATTTTTTTGACTAAGTCAAATGAGCTTGCATGAACATTTCGTCTCGAATAATTTTAGTGCGAAAATGAAACAAGTAAATTAACATATAAATATCAACGTGCTTTCGACACCGAAAATAGTTTTGTATACTCACACTGACCCTCTCAACTAGGGCTACCACAAATGTCATGCGTTGCCTCTATCAGGGCTTCAGTTTTTTGTACTGAATGCAGTCAAATGTATTTATTTATCTCGTTCAGTAAAAGAATTATTAGAAAGAGACAAACATATATATAAATAGAATAACAATAACAACAATTGCATAGTCAATCTCCGAATTGCAGAATGTACCTGCTGTCAAAGTCATGTCATGCTGAAGAGTTTTATTTCAAACATTGGCCGCGTTCGGGTAACTATCCAAAGCTATCTGGAGAGGCTTGTGACAGTTGATACAAAAAGAAATCAAAGCTATCTGAAGATTTTTGGATAGGTAGATAGCCTATTCCACTACCAGCTGAACACGAGCATTAGCAAAGCCGCTGGTCGGACAATATTTTTTCGGTAACTTCGGTTAGAAAATGCACTTTGACGGTTGCATTCTAGGCTTATAAAACTATCCCATAAAGAATTTCTATGAATGTGGTATTAAATACGCCAAAAAAAAACTTCGCTGTAAATTTTACAAAATGAACCAGTCAAATTTACAATTACTTCCGAATTTGTGTACCTACCTATCGGGTTTTTCAATAAGAGCGCTGTAAAAGTTTTCTTAAATAAAACAAAAACGGTTTTGGATATCAATGAAATTATTTATTCCTGTGAAAGTACGTTCGATGCCATTATGTATTGAACTCGATTTCTTTGCATGGCCACCACGGGCACGCTTGCAGAAGTCCAGACGCTGAACCCAATTTTCGACGGTTTTCAAGCATAAATCGGCCGATACTGCTGCAATTTCACGTTCGATATTCGTACGGAGTTCATCAATCATCGCTGGCTTGTTGGCATAGACCAAAGACTTGACGTAGCCCCACAGGAAATAGTCCAACGGCGTCAAATCCCACGACCGAGGCGGCCAAGTGACTGGACCATTTCGTGAGATAACACGTTCTCCAAAACTTGGTTTCCAATAAATTGATTGTGACATTCGCTGTGTGGCTTGTGGCGCCGTTCTGTTGGAACCACATGTCCTCCAAGTCCATATCATCCAATTGGGGCCAAAAATATTCGGTTATCATTGCATGGTAGCGATCACCATTCACAGTAACGTGCCGGTCTTGATCATCGCGGAAGAAGTACGGCCCAATGACGCCGCCGGCCCATAAACCACACCAAACCGTAATTTTTTCGGGATGCAATAATGACTCATGGAGAACGTGTGGATTGCTGCCTGACCAATACCGCATATTTTGTTTATTGACGAAGCCATTCAGCCAGAAATGAGCCTCTTCGCTGAAGATGATTTTTCGATGAAAATCCGAATCATTTTCAAGTTGTAGCTCAGCCCAATTCACGAACATTCGACGCGACGCTTCTGGTGGTCAAGCGTCTTCAGTTCTTGCGTCAATTTAATCTTGTAAAGATGTAGGCCAAGATCTTTTCGCAAAATTCGCCACAACGACGTCACAGAGATGCCCAACGCTTGAGAACGACGTGTGAGAGACACATTTGGGCTTTCTGCAACTGAAGCCTCATCGGCAGCAATATTCTCGACACTACGGGCACTTCTTAGTCTCACTGGCAGGGAAACATTTTGTACTGTGCCTGTGAATTCGAATTTTTCCACTAGACGCTCAATTGTTGATCTGCTAGGACGATTATGACGACCATAAATTGGACTTAGGCCACTGACTCCGAATTTCGGTAGTAAATTTCAATAATTTCGACTCGTTGTTGGCTCGTATATCTTTCCATCATGAAATGGCAAACCTAACTGAAGAGAAATGTCAAAAGAGCGGCAAGAAATATGGCGTTGTTTGCTGTCCCTGTTGCTCTACTTTTGTAGGAATAAATCCTGTTGAAAAAACTTTTATTTAACAAAGGCGCTCACATTGACAATTAATTCTAAATCTAACACCGTTTGCTGTCATTTTCACAAAAAATTGTTAAATTGATCACAATTATGCTTGTTGTAAAATTTACAACGCGGGTTGACAATTTTGGTTGTTAAATATACAAGTATAAATTTGTAAGTTCTACAGCGCGAAATTGTTAAATCTACAGTCATTGTCTGTAATAATTACAACAGTGTAGAAACTACCGAAAGCTTACAGCAAATCTACATTATGTTTTGAAAAAATACAACAAAACTGTGTATTTTACTGATTATGCTGTACATTCAACATTGAATGCTGTTTTATCGACAAATGTTCTGTCTGTTAAATTTACAACAGAGATGCTGTGTTTTTCACAATTCAGTTGCGGAATCAACAGCCATGTCTCTGTTAAATTGAAAATAGTGGTTGTCAGGTCGATTATGACAATTATTACAGTAGAATCAACAGTGTCTTTTTTAACATTTTTCCAACAATTTTGTGTCGTCCAAAATTCAATAGTAAATTTTATTTACTAAAAACTCATATTTTTGAAATTACACCATGAAATAGTTGCAAACTTTTTTTTTGCGTTTTTGATTTTAGCTCTTAATGCTAAAGTTGTGGGCAATACAATCATATTTTGTCTGTACTTCCATTTGTTTACTGATACCCGGGCTATATTTTTAAGGTTATTCTTAAAAACTAATAGAGGACACAATTTCAACATTTTGATGTATTTTTGAGGATTAAGCTATATTGAAGTCCGAAGTTAGAGTCCTTGATATAGAAGGTAATTAGCCTTAAAACCGTTTCTGGAAAGCTGAAGAAACATAGACAATTTTGACTGTAATTGTGTACCAATCGCTTAATTTTGTTAACAAATTAATTTTCTATTTTCAAAAATATTCAAGATTTTCTAAAGACAGCCATATTGATTGATATCATAAAATTTTGAAAATTGTCAATAACTTTTGACACGATCTTACGATTAAAACAAAAGTACATTACAAATTTATTTGATTTCGTCAGCTTTCGGCGGACTTGTATCAGGTGTTAACCCAACAACTTTGGATTGCAATAAAGCATCATTTTTATCCTCTGAGTTTGTTTCGCTCTTCCCCATACATGCTTCCCTAAAAACGGCTCCTTCTATTAACTGTAGATACATTTATTTGAAGCTAACTCTGGCTTAACTCATTACTGGAAAACTGGGCCTTAGGGAACTAGAATAAAAATTAAAAAGAAAAAGTCTCGAAAATATTGCCCGAGCATTAAAAAACGTAGGTACATAGCAAAAAAAAATTATGACACGTCTTAGAGTTGTAAACAAAAACAAATGATGTAATCATAATTCTGTATATATTACCATAAAAACAGAACTTCCGTTTAGTACATACATACATGTATATCCAACATTTAAACAAAAAAAAAAACCGAAACATAACCCAAACTGAATTTTGACCCTTACCCATTTCCATTGCCACTTCAAAATTGGGTCGACTTATTTTTAAATTAAAAACAAAATTATATTTAATGTTGCCCTTCGAAGAGTTTTCCCCTTTTTTTTTGTTATTAAATGTCAATAATCAGGCATATTTCGGTCATCTTCAAATTAAAAAAAAAAACATGTGTTCACTACTAAACGTTTCTGTAATTAATTTTAAAGACTCTCCCCTAAAAACAAAAACTAAACAACAAAAATTTAATAAACTTTACCCTTCTTTTCCAATTGATTCTGTGTGTATGTCAACAATAAACCAATCAATTACAAACTATATATGTACATATACATTGCCTCAACCCATCAACCTTGCATCTCTCCAACAACTTCAATTTGTATCAATTAATTTAATGTATACCCAACATAAATAACTTGAAAACAATATCTTTCAAACTTGCCGCCACCATGGTCATACGAAAACAAGCAAATCATTCATTTTAATTGAAAACCCCAACAAACGGTTTTTATTTTTTTTTTTTTTTTGCTTCATAGTTTTGACAAAAAAAAATAAAATTCATTGAAAATAAGTCCTCCCTTCTCCACTCCTGTCCTGTCCACAAAGCATCACTCTGCAACTAGATGGACTAGACATTTTGTTCTTAACGACCACTTGAACATGTCCCTCACCCTCACATTCAATTTTTCATTCAAATATTGACAATTGAAACAAAAAATACCACAAAAAAAAACCTTAAAGGACAACATTCCAATTGACAGGAGAGTTTATGAAAAAAAAAAACTCTTGTTAAGTGACCAACGACAAAATCCCCCCAGGGGTTCAGACCAACAGAAAAAAAAATGAAAAATGACAGAAGAAGCATTCAGAAAAAAGTGTCAGTGGGTGAAAAATGACCAATTCCATAAAATTAAATGAATTTTCTATACACTTTCAAAACAGCACAAAAAAAAAACCCCAAACACAAAACAAACAGAACTCAAAGTAAATGAAAAATTGTTTCAGTCAAAAAAAAAAAAAACAGAACTTTAAACCCAACCAAAAAAAGAGCCAATAGATGTTTAGTTACATTTCTGGGCTGAAAAGGATTGAGTGAAAAAAAATTCTGAATTTCTCCAGAAACTGCTTTATTCCTTATCCTGTCCTGTTCCCAATTTTTGCAGTTGGATGAATAACATTCAATTGTATTGAGTTATTTCGTAATCAGAAAATGACGATGCAAAACAAAGTGCTTCCCTCTCCCATACCATGTCCTTGTCCCTGTCCCATCACAGCCATAAGGACGAAACAGAAATTTTAAATGTTTGCAGAAGTGGAAAAGTGAAAGTCATAATTCATGACATTTCCAAATGAAAATGGAACACAAAATCAAAAAGGAAGAAGAAAAAAAAAAAACAATAAGGAACTAAGAAAAAACACGTTTCGAACTTTGACAGGGAAAACACTCTGTAGCCTATTTCTGAGGTATTTTGACATTTTGCACACAGAGGAGCAGCATTCCAACTTTAATTCCAACTCATCTTCAATTATCCTTGATTTGATTTTTTATTTTTTTTTTCTTGCTTCCTACGTCTGAGTCGGTCGGTACTCGGTTCCCCTGGTTCTATTATCCAGTGCTATGGTTGTGCTCCCAGGGCAGAAGTTGACGAGGGTTGTCATCCTGTGCGAACTTCCAGGGGGTTTTTGTTGTACTAGACAGAAAGGTATGACATAGAACTTATTCTGACTGCGCGAGGGGAAAACTTTTATATTTTTTACTCTATGAACAAAAAAGTGTACAAGGACGACGACGACGACGACGATGACGACGCCGACGGTGACGCTGCTGTGGTGCGTATACTAAAAAAGACCCATTTGGGACCATCAAGCAAATAGAATTTGCCCCGAGCAATTGGGAGACGTTATTTTATTTTACTTGATGTATTTTTCCTTGCGTTGTTTTATTTTATTTTTATGATTCTTTTTTGAATAAGTAATAGAATGTTTAAATGATTTAGTATTAAAAAAAAAAGGTAGACAATATCAAGCGTAGGACTGTAATTTGATGGATTTTAAAACTAAATCATTCTGATTTTGAAGTTTCTGGCTGATGGGAAACTTCTTCATTTCAACTTTAAAAAGGCTCTATAAAATTTTTTAAATATATCTCTTGTTAAAATTTATCATCGAAAAGATAATTTAATTAAATTATTTAAAATATTATAGGTATTTTATTTATGTGATCGAGGTTAGCGCAAGTAGTGAGAAGTTCATAAGAAATCAAAACGAATTTGAATTCTTCGTAAACAACGATCCGATTTTAATGAAAACAGGGAACCAAGAAGAACAAAACCAAAATGTAAATTCAAAACACAGTTTGGGGTTTCTGATAGGCTTATATCTACCTAAATTCAGGTTCTGAAAACGAATGTTTTTAATTCAAAAATAAATCTTGTTAGCAAATGTAATTTTTTAACATTTACAAATTTTACGGTTCCAAAAAAAAATTATTTAAAATTCTTCTAAATTTTGTTCTTGCTTCTTCCAATTTTGATTTGTTTAGAAAAATAATTTAATTCCAAGTTTTCTTAAATTTGAATAAATCCAAAAAAATAGATAGTTAATAAAGATTCGAAACACAAAGATTTGAAAAGACAAAGTTTCGAAAAACAAAGTTACTGAAGACAAAGGTTAGCAAAAACAAAGCTTTTTAAAAAGAATTGCAGCGGACGGAGAAAACAGTATGCGTATGAATGAAATGTGTATTATAGGAGCTATATATTTATATTTCGAACCACTATGATTTCAATTCTCTTTCACGGTGCTCAAGTATATGGGATACCTTTCGTTTGAAGATGTGGAAAAGTTTCTTCGATTTTTTATTCGAAGTACCTTCAGGTAGCCTAATAGTTCGGTCTAACTATATGTAATATCTGGAAACGGGCATGGCACCGCTTTTTTTGGACACCCTTACAATGCATTTTAACTACGTAGGAACAGTTATGGCGATGGGTCAAGAAAGGATACCCACCAAACTGGTGCTCACGCAAATGTTTCAAACTGAAGGTTCCTGTGTAAAAGAGTGTGGCATACACTGGCCCGTGAATCTGCAATAACCTTTACGATAGCAAATAATGAAAATCCAGTTGCGCTTACGAGTAAATTCAACGATCTGTTAAAGAAAACTGCAAATATGATTTACGACGGGTATATTAAGGAAGCTCGCATGAGCGAAGAGGAACCTGCTCGGAAAGTTCTTTGTGGTACATTCTATGGTAGACGACAGCGTGGTAGACCATGCTTGCGCTGGAGAGATGGCGTAGACCAGGACGCCCGGAGCCTTGGGGTGCGCAACTGGATGGCGGCGGCTCGAGACCGGGATGGGTGGAGAGACTTGTTGAAGGAGGCCAGGACCGGACCCCGGTTGTCGAGCCGACGATGATGATGATGATGATATTAAGGAAGCGAAATCGCCCCAATATAGAGCCTGCTAGAGTTAATTAAACCTCTTTTTAAATGGCAATACTTTCTTCGTATCAGCACATGCCCCACAAAAAATTAGTATGATATTTAAACTAAGAGGAGAAGTCATTAGTTTGAATTATATTCCGCACAGACCCGAACTACCAATTTTGTGTGATCTATGGAAGCGCGTGAAGATGTGTTGCACTTCATGGAAATCTGCTCAGTACTTAAGGAATTCCGAAGGCTCTGTTTTGGAGCAGAAATTCTTGATCTAGACGATGTAATACTTATTTTGAATGGAGAGAGAGGCTGGGACCTGTTATTAGATTTTGATACAAACGCTTTTCGATACAGAAACTTTATAGTTCAGGAAAAGTTTTAAATTACATATTTTAATTTTAATATTTGTTTAAATTTATATAAACAAAAAAAAAAAATAGTTACTTTAATGCACTGAAGTGCTTTGCTTATTAGCTATGAGTAATTCATCTCTTTTTCATACCACTCAACTAACACCGAACATTTATTTATCATTCGAACACGGTTGCTATTTCAAAAAACTATAGTCATTTATGAAAAATTTAAATATTCAATAATTACCAGGAAGTGATAATACATATAGTTCGGATGTTTACACAGGTAATTTGTATATACACAGTCGAGGTATGCAGAGCCAGGTCATCTCGCCGGTGCGGTGGGCAAACTTTGGACACCCAAAGTTTTTTTTTCAATCCTTGCAAAATACCTAAATTTAATATTTCCTACTTTAAGTCCCAATTTTTCAAAAGTCAGTTAAGCCATCAGTTAGTACTTATTCTTCAGATAGACTACTAATTGCCAGGAATAAATCTTTTACCGTTTTGTTTCGTTTTGACGCAAAGGCGTTCACTGAATTGTTCACCTCAAACTTGGCCACCAAACTTTGGTTAATCGACTTGGAAGGACAACCATGTAAACCGTAATCATTTCCCCAAATGATTTTGATATTAAAGTTTTATCATTTTCACATGCTGTTCATTCGTGTTACTTTCCATGGTTATTTGGCATCAATAACTGAATAATAAACAACAGATTTGACAGAAATGTCACCAAAACAACATGGCCGCCTCTAAATCCAAGATTTAGTATATTTACTAATACGAATTTGGTTTCCCTCAATAAAGTTTTTGGAACTTTGTTAATAAAATTAAGAAAATATCATTATTATTTATTGTACTAATCATACTAGAATGTCAGTTTATTAGACTTGACCATTCTTTATTCCGTTAATTTCATTGAATTTTTGAACAACAACAGCAACTTAAAGATGCTACCACCAATTGTTTGCGAATTAATTTATAAGTGGTTTATTTGGCTAGAGATACAGCTGTTTCAAGGGTTGCCAAGACGCCTATCATCAGTCTCCTCCTTATTAGTGGTGCTGAGCTTTAATCAAATTTTATTATGAAAAACTTTCTACATGCCCACCATAGGAATCGAACCCACGATATCAGATTTGCTCAGTCTTAGAAGCCGTATGCACTACGCAGATTGAAAATCGGTTGTTTTTGGTTGGTCAAATGCATTTGGAGCATCAGCATTTTTCTAAGCGCCTTTTAGTATATATAAAATTATAAATTTCAAGGGATGTTACTTTGTGTGTTTAAGATATTAAATACTTACATTAGATTTTGTTTGGTCTTCGAAGAACAGTGGTGGTCCAGTATAACGAATTCCGATATAACGAATTATCGATATCAATAACACTTTTTTCAAGTCCATTAGGTATTCTATATAACGAACAAAATAATATCGAATTTCAGAAAATGAAAAAAGAAAAAAAAAAACAAATATAGAAAACAATAATGTTAAGCAACTCTTGACTGTAAATGTATTTATATCTATGTATCTTTATGATAATATTGGAAGATTCATACACAATTTTCCATTACTGGAATGTATTCTTTTCTTTTGTTTTGTTATGTACTACTTATCGGTCTTCGTTTATGTAAACAGATGCTCAAATCTTCCTTCGGTATGTAGGTATGTATGTAACTGTAACGGATTTGCAAAATACCATTTTAGCTTTCTATTTTAATAAAGATTTGTAAGAAAAAAAGTATTCGATATAAAGAATTTTCGGTACAACGAATACACTCTGGAAATTATATCATTCGTTATACTGGACCACCACTGTAATTGAAAAAGATTTGCATCTTGACTTCTATGTGAATGCGAGCTTGATTGACTGTACCTACATATGTATGTATGTACCTACATAATGTATACATATCTACATTGGTATTTAAGTTGTAAAATATTTTTTTTTAAATATTAAAACTAAAAAACTATTTCAATATTCAGTGCCTGTAGTGAAAACAAACTTAAAGTGCTTTTAATATATAAATTAATCCTATGGTTAAATATTTTTTATATTAAGCATCAAATCTAAATAATGAGTGACACACATAATTTCCAACAGTCACTCCACTTAAAAAAAAAAAAAATATATTTCAATGAGAACTTTAATTTATTCGCACTTAAAGTGAAATAAAAAATTAAAAATAACAACTATCACTGTGAAATGGCACTTGCAACAGCACATAACCCTCTTTCATAACAATTAAGGATTTGCACTGAATGAAAAAAATATATATTTATAGTGAAATCACTTTTATATAAATAAAAAAAAAAAAAAAAAAAACAAATTCTACTGACTTTCCAACTTCAACTACTGCCACTATTTTTCTATAAATATGTATATGTATAACTGGTAATTTGTTGATAGGAATTTTTTTTTATCCCACAATCATCATCAGCGGTAGTATTCCCTTCATCCGCAAGGATAAAAATACAAATTACGATTCTGCATTCGAGGCAAACAATACTGAATTCTCCCTTCTCGCCTTATACCTTACACCAATGCAGAGCAATGCGAGAATAAAAATGCAAAAAAAAAATATAAAGTCCAACTTAAAAAGAATTTTAATTCGCATTTTACACGCTTGGAGCGCATAAATATGTCAGAGGGAGAGTCGGCAGCAAACAACACATACACAAAAAAAAAAAAAAAAAACAAAAATAGGACGTGAAAAACTTAAAATCATCAAAAAAAAAAACATAACAATTTAATGGATTGCTATAAAAAATATAAAAAAAGGAAGGCATCAGACAAAAAAACAAACTGGCGCTTACTCCAGAATCCTTGCAAACCGTGTGAAAACATACACAGAGACGGCACGAATTCACACACTCAAATAAATATGATGATGAATCCAACAAACATATACAAATACTGCGGAAAAGATTTTTCACATTTAAAATGAGTTTAAGGGGTTTAATGTGTAATATGCACTTTGTAATTGTAATTTAATATCCTCACACGTTTACTCTGATTAAAAATGCTGAAAAAGGGGTCGCCCGCCAGTGTGGTGCCACAACCAGAAGGCCTGGACTTTTTCACCCATACACCCCATTTGTTTGTAAAATTTTATTTTTAATTTGTTAGTTTACATTGTTCACAAAAAAATTACCACTACCGACACAAGGGATGGTAATAAGTAGGATAAGGGGTTGTTCTGAATCACTCAGCCACCATATATACCCGCCCTTAGTGGTTTTGTCTGGAGTGAAATAAAACAGGTATGGAGAAAAAATGAAATTACAAAAAAAAAAAAAACAATTATCACTTTTCACGGTGAATAAAAATCCGAAACATGCTAAAAATTCTGTAATGTGTATTGTTTAAATATTATTTTTTTTTTTTTTGTGTGTTCTGTTTCAAGCATGTACACTGTGTATTTTTAAATAACGAAAGGGAGACGTTATCTCTCACGGGTGGAGGCAAAAAAATGCATGTGAATTTATTTCACAGTCGAATAAACTAACACGCCATTTATTACCACACTTCAATTTCAATTAATTTCCTATGCAAATAAAAATATAAATAAAATCCAGTACGAGTACAATCATTGATATCCGACTACAGATTAAAAGATGTATGAACGAAATGTAATATTCATGGTCTACGTAGAGCTTTTGGTGGATGAGGTTTTATGATTCATTTATTCATACCCAAGTGGTGCAGGTGGGCCTATGACTATGGTGTACTTCAATTGTAACAAGGGAATTTTTTTTAAAAAGAGATTTTTTGTGGTTTTTGAACAAAGAATAAAATTCTATAAAACAATGTGAAGGATTAGCTTGCAGTGTCGAATTACCAAATTTTGGTGTTTCATGAGTAATTAACTATAACTGGTCGTGTTTGTCTCATTGCATTTTAATTTTTTTATTCAAGTATCAAGTGACGGCGCGGCGGCGTATTTTTAGATAACAATTAAAATAAAATTTGAGGAGGGACTGATGTCTGGAAAGCAGTTGTATAGGTACCCCTACACATGAATGGATCGTAGATGAAAGAACAAAGGGAGTTTAATAATTTTTATTTTTATTTGAGTTACCTACGTAACAGTTGTCTGCAAGCTTCAGGTTTTTGTTATGAAACTCTTTAAGCTCATTATACACGATTGGAAGATCTTCCAATATTGGCAGATCTGTCAGAAGTCTTCCAAATGCATTCAATAAGCTTCCAATTGCCAATTTTCTATCAATTGATAATTGTCCGTTTACACGGTTGGTTGATTTTTATCGAAAAATAGGAAAATTACTGGTAGAAAATTGGCTAACAATTTGCTGACAATTTTTTGTCGTCCAATTAAAAATTGTCTGTTTACACGATTGGAAGACTTCAAAGAACTAAAAATTGGCAGACTCATTGGAAGACAATTGGTAGATGACGAATTTGAAACTTTAATTTAATAGTGAAGTAGTTCTGAACAAATTTTAAACAGCTTGTTAAAAATTATTTATAAAATATTAAAAAAAAAAAAAAAAAAGTGAAAAACGATATGAATGGCGCAATAGTGACTATCTCCTGGATGAACTGCAAAGTCTGCTGTGTTGTCCATTCCGTTTGGACTTTCTTTTTCTATATTTTGTTTTTGCTATTTTGGCGGGCGGTGACTTCGGTAATTTATTACCACTTTCTGCATCCATTTTTTTTATTTTTAGAAGCACTTTTAATTTTTGTTTTGTAATATAAAACAATATTCACTACTCGACGACAAACAAAACAGATCTGCCAATTGAAAATTTGAAGACGTTCTTCGCACGAACATCTTCCAATATCCAATTAGTCTCTCAATCGTTTAATTATCTGTCAACTAGAAAATTGTGTGTTTACACTTGTTCACACGATTGCAAGCATTGGCAATTGGCTGACAATTTTTTTCTGTCAATTTTGGCAGATTAAATTGGATGTTTACACGGTTGGTGGAAAAATGGTAAAAAAAAATGTTTGCGAAATATATGCCAATATTGGAAGATCTTCCAATCGTGTATACTTAGCTTTATACGTAGATAATAGATATGTTCCACGTTTTTAAAACTCAATGAAAAGCAAAAAATCATTTCTTCTAGTTTAACTTTTAATACGAAAAACTTGAGGCGCATGCAATAGCTTTAATATAATAAAGACGTAAGGAATGTAGAAATTATTCTTCATTGATATTACTCAGACATTTAATATCAATTGCACCTGATCGACAATAATTTCAACTACACTATCTTTGAAAACAATCTGACACCCATATACAAATATGTATGTACGAAAGGGACAAAACTAAAAGCTGAAATATACAGGACAAATAAAGGGTTTTGGCGGCCTATAGCGGCCATGTTGTTTTCGTGACATCTGTCAAATTTCTTGTTTCAGTGAATGATGCCAAATCACCATGGCAAGTTACACGATTGAACTTGTACAGCGCGTCCAAATGATAAAACTTTACTATCACAATTTTTCACCCGTTTAACGGTTTACATGGTTGCCCTTCCAAGTCGATGATCCAAATTTTGGTGGCCAAATTTTGTTCAACCGATTCAGTGAACAATCAGCCAATGAATTTTCTCCAACGAAATGCAAGATAAACCGAAAGCATAATATGGATGGATGCAACAGAATGGCGCTACGGGCCACACATTGACTGCCACAATGTTCCATTTCAACATCTACCCGCCCTTATGGAAAAACCCTATCTTAGATAATGAATCATTCAAGTTTGTACCAAAGCTTCGAATGGTTTTTTTGAGAATGTATCGCGAAAAAAACTATGAGTGCCAACTTAGCAAAACAAAATTCACCGATCGAAAAGTGGTTAGGTGGATAATTTGCCGTTAATTATTCCTTAATTAGCTGTGATATAAAGGGTGGTTTTTTAAGAGGTTTAGAACTTTTTTTAAAAAAAAAACACAAAAAATTCGAAAAAATGAATGAAATATTTATTTGAATCGATAGTTTGAACCTTGCAATTTAATGTTTAAAGATAATTTCATGCAAATGTTGACCGCGGCTGCGTCTCAGGTAGCCCATCCGCTGAGTCCAATTTTGGCATACTCTTTCACACATATCGGCCGGTATCTCACGAATGAATGCATGGATGTTGGCTTCCAGTGCGTCAATCGAAGCGGGCTTGTCCCTATAGACATTAGCCTTGACATACCCCCACAAAAAATAATTTAATGGTGTCAAATCGCACGATCTAGGCGGCCAATTGACCGGCCCGAAACGTGAAATTAACTGTTCACCAAACTCGCCTCGCAATTGCGCCATTGTTTCGCGTGCTGTGTGGCATGTGGCACCGTCTTGTTGAAACCACATATCATGCAAGTCAAGAACTTCCATTTCGGGCAAAAAAAAGTTTGTTATCATCGCTCGGTAGCGTTCACCATTGACAGTAACGCTGCGATTCGCATCATCTTTGAAGAAATAGGCCCAATAATGCCGCCGGCCCATAAACCGCACCAAACAGTGGCTTTTTCGGGATGCATTGGTAGCTGTTGCAATGCTTCTGGCTGATCTTCACTCCAAATGCGGCAATTTTGCTTATTTACGTACCCATTCAACCAAAAATGAGCCTCATCGCTGAACACAAGCAGCGCGCGATGAACATTTCGATCCGAGCACGAATTTCGATAGTAAAATTCAATAATTTGCAAGCGTTGTTCATTTGTAAGACGATCCATGGTTAAATTGCAAACCAAACTGAAGCTGTTTAACAGTGACACAAGGTACTAAACACACGTCAGCTGTCAAAACCAGTGTTGCCAAAACCAAACCAGCTTAAAAATCGTTCTACGTTTTCTATGTTTTTTTTTATCAACGTAGCGAATCATCTTGTCAACAATGGGTAAGAACTTTTTAATAGGATGGTTTTCTACTTAATAATTTGCCGGTCCGTAGTTTTCAATTATATGTGACAGTTAAGATTTTTTGTGCTATGTTTTTTCTGTTAATTTGACAAATTCATATGAAGTTAGCGAAACACCCCTCAAAAAAGGTTAAAAACTTATTATATTCAATGGTTTACTACTTAATAATATGCCGTGTTCATCAGTTGTGAATTACTTGTAACGATTTAAATTTTTTTGGTGCTATGTTTTCTATGTTTTTTTTTCTAAATTCATATTAAAGTTAGCGAAACACCCCCTCAAAAACTGATAAAAACTTGTTATACTGAATATTTTATTTCTTTAATAGTTGATAACATGGCGGTCAAATTATTGAGCAATATAACATTCAGGGCCATTTGCTGAAACGAAACTTAAGAAGAGCTTATGTGACAGTTTACGCTGAGGAAGAAGTAGAACATAAGCGTTGTAAGTTGAACATAAATATTTTAGTTTCGTATCAGCAAACGGCTCTTAAAATATCAAGTTTTTGCCAGTTTTTGGGGTGTGTTTAACCAATTTCATATGAATTTCATATCAAAAAAACAACAAAATATAGAAAACATTGCACGACAAAATTTAAATTGTTACAAATATGTAATTCAAGACTAATTAAGGGCTTATAATTAAGCTGTAAACATTTCAATACATAAGAAATTTTTGACACCAAGAAAGCAAAGCAGCACAAAAAAAAACATAAAAAACATAGCACGACAATGAGTTTTCCACAATTTTTGGAAACATAGGCTGTATCCTAATCCTTACCAATTGATATTATCGTAAATTAATCAATACAAAAATATTGTTAACTTCAAAACGGGAAATCATGCAATAAAATTAGTCTTAAATTTGTATCTTATGATAAAATCCTATTTTTTATTTTTTTTAAATTTTAAGCCACAAATAAACAACAACCTTATCGTTCTAAATTTTGGGTACAAAAGATATTCCAAACCAATTCCTTTCGTTACTATTAAATAGCTGAAAACATATCGTCGCTTAGGTAAAAAAAATAACCCAAAGAAGGTCATCATGTAAAACAGTAAAAACCTTAACCAAAAAAAAAAATGTATTGTTAAAGTTTCAAAAAAAAAAACTTTAAATGTATCCAAGGGAATGACTTCTCAGAAAATATCTTAACCCTACCCTCAAATGGTACCTATATGCCCTATTCTTTATCTTCGAAGTATAAAATTGCTCCATATGCCCAGTTGGGGCATAAATAACTTTGCATATCTACCTATACCGTGTGCCGTTTCATAAGTATACCATCATACACCTACCCTATATGCAAACAGTATAGGTCTATAATATAGGTCGTTATAGAAGAAAAAAGAACCAAACTTAAGAAAATGTCCCCAAAACATGTACAACATCCACACACAAATTCATATATTCGCTTGCAGCATAAGAAAAGAGAATGCATTATGCATGCAAAAAGGATATGCGACAATGGCAACAGCATATGCCCCCAACATGACGTGGATACACACTCTCATATCTTCTCTCCATGCAATAACATGGATATAACACATTGGTTTCGTTGTCGTCTTTTGTCCCAAGACACTTCACTTAGCCGACACTATCCTAGCGCAAGGAAACGAAAAAATGGAAGGAAAAGCAAAAGGAAGAAAAAAAAACGAACGATGAGTAAAAAACTTGAAGAAGCAAAATAAAAACTTTCGTCCTTTTCCCTGCATATCTACGAGGAGTACGTATCTGTATTTAGTGTATAGGACGTTTGTCCTCCGTCGACCATCCCTCTATTTTAATAGAGCAAAAGGATTAAAAATCACTTTGAAAAACTCACTCAGCAAAGGTAGATATCGTAACGTAAATCCGTTTTTTATTGCTAGATATATAGCTAACACTGCAAAAGCATAATGTTGTCCTTCGCTGAATAAAAGGGATTCCTTCAAGGATGTGTCTATACTCGCTGCACAAAAACAGTAGGTGGCCATGATGGTGGCACTTCATCATTGGTTTTTTCTAGAACTTGCGAGGAACCATAGAACCTTCAAGGACTAGGAGAGTGGGAGAGATTTAAAGTTTGGACCTAGTCCAATTAATTTTGTATGAAAACAAATTTTCATTGCATTGCTCAAAGAGGCCTGATAAATGTTGTGTTTTGCTCCTTGGGTGGAAAAGATACACAAATATAATGTATCCCAGCTGAGAAACTACTATTCACCACGGCCGGCGCGGCGGCTAAAGGCTTTTATCTATCGCTTTTCTTTGCTCGAGAAAAAAACAGTAGCGGCAGCGGCGGGAGGCGCGAGTAAATGTTTTATCCATTATAAGAGTCCTTTGTCTGCCTGCAGGATAAAATACAGAAAAAAAAAAAGTATTTCGTCGGGATTGCAGCGGATGGAGTCAAAAATAGATAGAAACAGTGTAGACTCATGGGGGAATGGGGCATAAAGCAAACATCCTTTTTCGTCGATCTGCTGCGTGATTATATGGAGTCTGCCCGTGATTCTGCAAGTAGTTCAGAGGTCTGGCTACAGGACATCACCACCTTGCTCATAGTTGATAATGTGTCTTCTGTTGCTGCTGCTATATGGGTACCTATGTATCCAATGCTGATTCCGCAGGAGTAGTTAAGAAAATTGAGATTAAGAACACAAGCACATTGGCTGACACAAGCGGTGGTTCTGGGGCGCAGAGGGCTGTGTGGGTATACGAATATACGAAGACCGAAGTTCGCTGAGCAAGTATTTTTGATTAAGTTCGCTATTCCTGATGCACGTAGCCGAAGCATAATTTTCTTTTTTCTTCCATAACCCACCAGAAAGGAAACGACGATGACAAAAAAGACACACATTCGCATTTTTGTTTTCTTTGCAGTTGCAGGCTTCGTAAAGCTCGTTCAGAGTTTTACGTGATTTTTTTCAAATTCACAGTGAAAGAACCTCAACGGCGGCGGCGGTAGCGGCAGAGTCCTTAAAATTTAAAACTTTAATATCTTGCAAATGTCCTTTATTATCGGATTTGGTTTAGTTTTCTGTGAGGAGATTGTGGTCATGCTCGTCAATTTACATATTGAGGAATGAAAATTTGCCAATGGAATTCTGATGAGTGCGGTTGGTTTATCCCTCGAGGCAGCATAGAACGACAGAGGGAAGTTTTAAATTAAAACATTCCTTATTCGGCATCCTTTGACAAAAGTATTTCCTTCCTCCTATCAAGCCGCACCCCAACTACACCTAACTACCTAGCTCTATAACATTATACTAGAATAGGTATATAACGGTGCTGTAAGTATGCCCTTAAGGGTCTTCAATGTTGCGGGACAGTATAATAATAGGAAGAAAAAATAATGGAATCTATGACATTTTTGTATGAGTTCGCAGGGAAGTTCTATATATAGTTTCCATGAATTAGGGTCTGGGTATTGTTTTTTGCTATAGAAGAAACAACTTCATTTATTCTATGAACCTGACCTGAATTTTTAATATCCCTTGTTGCAAATTCTCGAAAGGAAAGGATTGACTTTATTCTCGGTGGACATTTGTATAAGGTTGGACGTGGTGGGTGGAACGGGACACACGGGAGGTCTTTCGGAAAGGTCGAAATTATTTGTCATTGTGTGCAGACAATCTTAAAAGTAAAGGCAATAGAATGTTGATTCCTTTTGGGATAGTTAAAACTTTTGATAAGCCCTCACCATAATGTTGAAAATGAAAAATTAATGAATTCAAATTTATTAATTTAAAATATTCAAATCAACATATTTATTGAAATGTTAGGTTTTATGAGATGATTTTGTTTACCACCTTAAAATTCTGGTTATTTTAAGCATTTCAAAAACCGTTTGAAAGTGAATACCTCTATTTAGTGTGTCAGAATTGAATAAAAAAGAATCTCGCTAGGGGAATCACTCTCTCGAAATTTCCTGTTTTAAGATCTTGTTTTGTAATATCTGTAATAATTGCCAAATGTGCGATCACAAATCCTTCACTATTGACCACAAACCCAAATCTATAATAACAAAACCTCGCATTTTTATATTTCAGAGTTCTTATATAAAGAGCATTCAACTCTGCAAGATATCTTAAAGATGTCGCTAAGACTTAAAAATTCCCAAAGGGGCGGAGCCAACTGTATGAAGTGAAGAGTTCTTATTAATGCCTTTGTAAGTGCTTATTTATAGAGGACTTGTTTTATTGACGACGACGTATTTAAGATCTATTAAAGAGGAATGAGTCTCCTAATAAATGGCATTTAATATTTTTCTCTTTGACTCATGTAAAAATTAGGTTCGATTTAAATGAAATGGAATGAAACTTAACATGAGTGTTGAAAACATAAGGAATTGTTTTAATTTAATTTATAGCTTTACTTCTAGTCATTTTAATATGACACTTTTATCATGTTTTGTGAAGCATCTACAATGGGTTTTTAAATGCGCGGTCATATTTACTTTAAAGTCATAGATGCTGCCCCTCTTAAAATTCACGCGCTTCAAAAAATAAAGATATTTCTTTACAAAAAAAAAAAAAAAACAGAAAACTCGTTGCCGAAGTAAAAACAAATGTTAATTGCATTTTGTCGGGTTATAAAGTTATTTTAAAAGGTCTATAACAAAATTTAGAAACAAAGTTGCGGTTCTTTAAACACAAATTGTCATTTATTATATTTTATAAAAAATAATTTACGAAATTGAAATGTTTAAATATGGCTTAAAGGCGACAGGGTGCCTCTTTTTAAATAGTTTCCCCTTTAATTTTTCTTAATTGTTTCTAAAGTTGCATTTTATTTTTTACATAATTCAAAAGCAAAACAGAGATAGAAAAATAAAGCTTAAACTTTAGGTTAAGGCCTGACTAATCACGCGAACTTTTTTTTTATGTGTAAATATCTATTCCGGCGTTAGAGTAAAATAAAACGTGGAAGTTACGAGGTAGCACGTTACGATGTAGCAAGTTACGTAGCGCGAATTCTCGGAATTTTGAGTCGACATTTTGACACTTGTCAAAATAAAAGTGTTCTAAAGGACCAAGAGAGCTGGGCGTGATATTATGTAATTTCCACCTTCTCCGTTTCTCAATCCGCCGCACAAAAAATTTTGTCACATTTTGACATCTGTCAAACTAAAAGTGTTCTAGTGAACCCAGAACGTCTGGCGTGACATTTGGTAATATCAACCTACTAAATCGATTGGCGCACTCCATTTTTCGATCCACCGTATCAAAAATATTAGCACATTTTGACACCTGTCAAACTAAAAGTGTTCTAGTGAACAAATAAGCCGGACGTGACATTAGGTAATATCCACCTCCTAAATTGATTGGCGTATTCTGTTTCTCTACCCGCACGACGTACTAAAATTCCTGACAGTGCAAACAAACAAACAAACAACAATAACCTTATATTCGTAGCAGATAGACAAACAAACTCAAAAATATACAGATATCAATTAAATACTTATTTAAAAAAACAATGTTTTAATTTTATTTTTTTCAATGTTAATGGCGCCCTGTCAAAAATATACATAAGTAAATGTATATTTTTTTCAAATCTCAAAACCTTTTAAAGAACTCTTAAAAAAACTCTTAAAAAACTCTTAAAAACATCTTTGATATATAGTAACTCTTACCTAGAGTCAAATTACGCTTAATGATCAAGTCTAATAAACTGACATTCTAGTAGGTATGAATAGTACAATAAATAATAATAATGACTACGGATTGTGTTATTTTAGAACGCTGTAACGTAATACGATGTTATTGCCAATAATAATAGTTAGATATATTAAGCGGAAAAGTTACAGTAACACTTTTGTTTTATATTTTTATCCATCTAAAAAAAATTGTAAGCCCCCCCCAGAACAAAATCCTAGCTACGCCACTGGAGGCTTTTTGAAAGAACTGTCACTGTTTTAAGTGTGTTCAGCTGGAGTTTATTAAGAAAGCAGGATTAGTATGATACTATAGTTAAAAATTGTTTAAAACTAAGAATATTTTAGTAAAGAACTTTACAGTAAGTAAATTATTAACTATAGCATCTTGCTAAAACCTCAACACCAGGCTGTTTAAAAATTTGCTCCACTGTTTCTGTCTCCAATATTAAAATATATTCAACAGGATACACTTATTCATCTTTACAATTTAACTTGAAATATGGCATCATATTCATTTCTTCCATTTGAACAGAATAAGTCTTCGAAAAAAAAATACAAAAAAAAAATATAACTCAAGTTAATCAAATCTCACTCTATGGCTAACCTAACCACAGTAATGCAATTTAGATCTCAATTCCCATAGATAATAAATTGAGTTTCAGCTTCATTAAAAGTCGACAAGGATCGTGCGTATATATATAAATTTTGTATTCATCCCTTTAAATTCAGAGGCATCAGACTGGAAACAACTTTCTTTTCCGTTGGGCCGGGCGTCGAGAGGCGTCGTCGGTCGTCATGCTCGTGGTAGTTATATTGACTCGACTTCTTCTGCGAGACAACTTCAAAACACCATCATAAAAGAGGACAAATAGGAGGTTTCTTACAGGGATACAAGTTGGTTGGGTTGGGTATAGTTCTCCCAGTCCCAGTCCCAGTCCCAGTCCCAGTCCCATTCCCATTCCTCTATACCACTTTCTCTCATGGAACAAAATATAAATATAAAAGAAAAAAAAACCATCATCCTTCTTCTTATTTATAGCAGTGTCCACATATCCTGTGACGTCAAACGCACCATGTTGCTGCTGCATTCAACCGCACTTCTTCTTCACTTCACTGTTTATTAGTTTATCGAATTCCATCCTCTCGGCGGCGGGAGTCTTCTTCTTGCTGTTCCAGGCTCCACAGCATCAGAGTATCCTCTCGATATATAAGTTGTCGCTGGTTGGCATCATTCTGGCGTAGTGGTAATGGTGGTGGTTTTATAGTGGAGCGAGCGCCTCTCGTTATCCTTGTTGTTATATTATCGATATTATTGGGCCTGACAGTGTTTGTCTTTTGTACTCCTTGTTCATGAAGAGAAAAGCAATTTATTCCTTTCTTTTGCAAATAAAAAAAAAGGACTCGATAGGAATATATTTTTTTTTTATTTTCTTAACTGAAGGCTCCTATATTATTTTCTATAAAGATCCCGACACACCCAATGCGGAAGAAGAAGTTCAAGTGCGCAGTGAGGTTGACAACCTCTTTACTCCTTCAAAGTTTTATTTTTCAAGGATTTTTTTTTATTTTTTACTTTTTTTTTGTACCGTCTTCAAGCATCAACAACATCGAGAGGCCTAATCACGTATCTCAGGGCTGAGATCACGTTCTCTTGAAACTTTTCAATCGAGTTTAAAGGAAAACATGGCGACGAAGAAAAAAGTAGCTAGGTAGGTAGAATCTAAAAAAAAAAAAAAAAATAAATAAATATCGCCGCAAGGCTCCTACTACAACAACATTTTTATATCATCATCATCATCATCCCTTAAACTGATTGAGCCTAGGGGGCTAAGTCATTTGAAATTCCTTCAGTGTGCATCGATTTTCAAAAAAATAGAAGTGTGAGTTGGATTGAAGCTTTACGAGTAGGTATGTATCTTTGGAACTACGTGTGTTTGTGTGTGCATAACGAATAGCCGTAAGGTATATGATCCATTTTTTCGTCTACAATCTGCGACAAGTCAAGATTAAATGTCAACTCAAGGTGAGCGGTAACAAGTTTACCTACATAGGTAGCTGTGCCTTTTTTTTTGTCAAGGAGCTAAAAATTAGAAGGCACTTAACTGCTGCGAAAGTTTATATTTGGGCTGCCTGCAACCTTTGTTCCTTCCTTCCAATTCAAACCTACAACATCCAACATCGGCAACATCCAACCGCCGTCGCTCCGCCTCCGTTTGGCTTTTTGAGTAATGTAAAAAGTTGTCCTTGCAGGTGAAAAAGTTTCCTGAGAATCATTTTTCACCGGTGCAAATGCCACACAGGAACAAAAAAAAAAAGAAGAAAATAAAAAAAAATGCCAAGGACCAAGGAGTAGGTACCTACCTGACAAAAAGTTGATATTTTAATGAGATAATGTGATGAACTTTTTAGCTTGAGTTACTTTTTTTTCTAAGAGTACGTACATATGTATATATTTTTTTCTTTTTAAATCTGACGCATTTTTGTTAACATAAGAACTGGGCTGGAATTCCGGGGTGTGGTTTTTTTTTATTAAAGCTCTAGATATACTTAAAGGTAAACAGAGCATATGGCCTAAGGGACAAGGTTGATCATAACATAGGTATGCATTATTACATCACAATCATCTACGTATAAATGAAGTTCTTCTTTTAAGTCTGGTTGTGATGTCCTGTGGGACATATGGATGCATATTCTGTTATCAAACCTTTCTTTCTAAAGTTATCATGTGAGTGGATTTTCCATTCTTTCTTTTATTTTGTGTGTTTATTTGAGCCTTTGAGAAGCTCAACATATATGTATGTAGGTATGTAAAACATCTACCACCTAAATACATATGTATCTATATTATTTATCTTTTATAGGATATTGCCCTTGAGGCTTGACATCATTCGCATGAAATTACGGATGATGGGTTGCTTTTTAATGTCAGTCCTTTGTTTTTGAAATGCATTTAGGGTGGAAAATATTTAGTGAATTCATATGCTTTGTTTTATTAATATTAGACTGATGGTTATACACAATTTGAAAATGGCTATCAAGGAAATGTTTAAAGAAAAGGTTTTTGCTCAGTTTATTCAAAAATATGAGTAAGATCTATCTTGTAACGTACAATTCTTAGACTTAAGTATATGTATCAAACAAATGACAAAATGTGAGAAAAAATAAAAATAAAACTTTCATTTAAAAAGAAAAATTAATTATGAACTTCAGTACAATAGGTATTGTGATGTATATTTTGCCTGAGGCTGAGGTTTCGCTCGTCGGTTTGCCTGGGTTCTTTCCAAAGTAGTACAAACTTTAGAATTAAGTCTTTATTTCCTTTTATTAAAATCCAAAATCGCTTAACATAAAACTTTAATAACTTAAATACTTAAATATATTTCAATGTACTCCTGGCTCGGGTTCTGGTCACGCCCTTGCGTCTGGGTTAGTTATCCGGCGGTCCGCTCTCCTGGTACTGTTGGTTTTGGCTTGGATTACTACCGGCGAATATCGTTGGTGAAGCTGGTAAATATCGCGGACAAATCCGGTAAGATCTCAGTTACTACTGGTAAATATCGCGCACAAATCCGGTAAGAATCTCAGTTACTACTGGTAAATATCTCAGTTACTACTGGCAAATATCGCGGACAAATCCGGCAAGATCCCTGTTTGACTGTTCGGTTGAAAGACCCCTTACCACTGGTGGGGGGAAGTCTTGAGTCGTGCTGGCTGATCTTATTTCGTGACCGACTGCTATGATAGCTACTGATACACTATAACTTTGTCGATTGTATGACCGTCTCTTATCCTATTCGGCGGCCAAACCGAATGTGAGCCGTAAGGCGATGAAATGTAAAATTCCATGTTGTAATTTGTTATTTACGACGTCATCATCTATTGGCCTGCATGCAATACAAGCGAGCGGAAAGAGGTTTGTGTTGCATAAATTTGTATTGCTCACCGTCGGTGTTCTGGAACATCATCTACTGTGCTTATACTTGGTCATTATGGTAAGGTAAGGGATGAGCGGCAATGGACTTGTTTGCTATTATTTGTATAGCTCACCGTCGGAGTTCTGGAACATCACCTTTTGTGCTGAATCTCTATTACCTCCATGGCCTATGTAAGGGCAGCGGTAAGAGGGTAATAGATCTTGCTCCATATCGGCAGGAGAAATTTCACCATTCAGCCTGTTGATCGTGGGAGGGTGAGTGGCAAAAGGGTTAAGGGATCTTGTTAATTTTCAAGAGCAGAAATTCACCATCGAGGTTCTTGATCGTCGTCCAGATGCTGTCTTCAGTGGAGTTCTTTCTCCTTTTCGTCTATTTTCTTATCAAACCTACCACACTTAATTGTTGTAAATAGGTGGTCAGTGTGGTGAGTTTCTATTTGTTATCTTGCTAATCAGTTGTCGATCGTAATTGGTGGAGTGCACATACTATGGGAGCATGCTGCCGGTCAGGTAAGTATTCTTTTTTTATTCTCAGGAGCAGGCGCGTAGCTTAGGTAGGGGTTATGTATAGGTTTTAGAGTACAATGGGTACTTTTTGGATAAACAGGGAATTTAGGTATGGAAACTAGTGCGTCGCTAAGGGGAGGGGAAGAAATTGTAATGCTTCATTACAGTATATTCATAATGGGAGAATTAATATTTATATTAAAATTTAGAGAAAATAAATAGAGATAATAATGGAGTAAAGTAGAGATAGAAAAAAGAAGAGATCAAGAGGAAGAAAAATGAATTTTTAAGCCGCGAATGAACTCGTTAAGGTTTTGAATTTGCTTTATTTGTACTGGAAGTGAGTTCCATAAAATTATGGAATGGACAAAAAACATCCTTTTACTGTTAAGAAAATTAAATAGGGGTATTAATAAATTATATGTCCTCGCATGAACACATTCCCGGATCTTGTCATATAAATGATGCGGTGTTTTGAGTAATAAGAGCTTCTTAAGGAAGATATACAGATACCATATATTTTTGGATAGAACAACCAAGCAGGTTTATTCGTATGTCTGAGATATGGTCAAATTTTTCGTCGTCGGTAGATGTATCTCAGTATAGCATTATGAGCAAGCTCCAATTTGCGAAAGCCTACTGCTAGGCCAAAATTTTTCAAGGACTCCGTATACTTTTGCAATAACAGAGTTTATATGGTCAGAGGCTGATAGTTCACTATTGATAACGACTCCTAAATTACGTGCCTTATTGCAGTTAGGGACTATTTTATTGTTTTTATAGTATCACCGGAAGTTCTTTGACGTCAATTGAAGACTTAGAGACTACCAAACATTCCGATTTATCAGGGTTTAGTTTTAATAAGTTTCGGGTGGCCCAATTCAAGATATACTTTCAAGATCCTCATTTAGCCTGCAGACTGCTTCCGTCAGAAGTTTAATATTACGCGAAATATAAATTTGGACATCATAGGCATATACATATGAATATTAACGAATTTATAAATGGAGACGATATAAAAAGGTAAAAGAGCAATGGCCCCACAATGGAGCCTTGGGGAATGCCGGAATATAAATGAAAAAAACCTGAAAAACCAACTTTTGTTTTAACTTTTTGAGTCCTACCCTATACAAAATTTATCAAAAGTAATGCTGTGGATGACATAAATTTAAATTGAGAAATAAGTTTATTATGAAGGATTCTTAAATCAATTGAATTGAATGCCTTAAAAAAGTCTAGAAGGCACAAAAACGTCAATTCATTATTATCAAAATGTTCGCGAATGTCGTCTGTAACTTTTAACAACGCTAAGTTGCAGCTGTGGTGTTTTCGAAATCCTGATTGGAAAGGCGTGAGGAGATTACACTCCTCAATGTGAGACACAATTTGCTTCTATATAAATATTTCAGCTATCTTTAAAATGCATGGTAGGATGATGATCGGACGAAAATCTTCACAGTTCATATCAACTCGAATTTTGTTTAAAAAAGGGTAAACTATAGCTGATTTCCAGGAACTAGGAAAAACTGACGTGGTTAAGATATGGTTTATTATATGTGTAAGAGATTTTATTGCAAAAGGCAGCATGCATTTTAAGAATTTTAAAGGAATTCTATCCGTGCCGATGTTGGAGGCCTTCACGGCAAGAATTACATCTGGTTCAGTTAGGTGAAAATCTTAACAATTTTAAGTAAGACAGCTTTTCATGTTTTGTTTATGCTTGTTGAATGTTGAAGTTGATAACAGATATCAAATTTTCATGATTCCCGTATCAACCGATTCTATTTAAATTTTGTGCGCGTGTTTTTTAATGCATGTATACCCCCTTAGACAATAATTTCCATTTAATATATAACAACAATTCCACGATAAACCTCTCAAAAAAACCTTTCTACAAAAAGGGACTTGCAATTGTTGACAGTTGATAGCGGCCATATTGTCACAAGTAGCACAAAATAGTATAATTTCGGTATTATATTTCTTAATTCATACTTTATTCAATCTTAAATTGGTATAAGAATTTATGGCTTCTATATTCATTCTTTATTTCTTCTTTATTAGGTATTTTCTTCAAGAACTTTAATTAGCGTGTTCACTTCTACTTAAAGCATTCTTAAATACATACTTCTTAAATTGGAATTTCTTAAATCGATGTTTTCTCATTTCTATAATACTTCTTTAATACTTCTAAAAATAGGTTTTTTAACGAATTAAATCGATATTTTTGTGATTCTTTAATACTTCTTTAAGTCTTCTAAAAATAGTAATTTTAATTCCACCACTTAATACGAGTAGTAGTAGCCGGTGGCGTCATGACTAGTATGTAGGTCTGTCATTCCGGAGGCATGGGTTCGATTTCCAGCGTCGTTTTAAAAAATATCAATTTTTCGTTTGAAAAAAAATCAATATTTTGTTACTTCATTTTTTGAAATAACGTTTAAAGGTGTATTAAATACTGAATACTAGAATCCCAATTTTTCAATCTTTGAAGAAACTTGAACTCGCGGAGTTTTCGCTGTGCATATTTATTTATTTAAAAAGATATCAGTATTATAATTGCTTCTTTTCTACTGCGAGTAATCTACGTCAATTTTTTTTCACTATTGAAAATCGAAAACGTTCTTTTAACTAGCTCTTAATTTAGACAAGCATTGAAATGCATCAGATTGGCTGAGTAGGTAGCGCACAGGAACGGCTTGCAAACGAACTCGAGTTCAAATCCCAGTGGAAACACAGGTAAATAAAAAAAAATTGACTTCAAATACAGTGTAAAATATAAATATCACTACATTAAACGGCAAAAATAATTAAAAAAATAAAATAAAAAATTACATAAATGAAAGACCAAAACAAATATCTTAGTAACAATACAAAATCAAAAAAAAACAAAAAATAAATAGTTTTTTTTCATAAGAAATGCTATACCTCTTAAAGAAGGAGTAAAGAAGTATTAAAGAAGGCTTTTTGAAGGGAAACAAAATTTAATACCTATTTAAGAAGGAGTAAGGAAGTATTTAAGACAAAATGTAATTACGAATTAAGAAGATTTTAAGAATCAATTTAGCTTCTTTATTCCTTCTATTGGACTGCCCACTTAAGACTTTTATCTAAATACTTAATACGAACTTAAATCCATTTTAAAGAAGAATGAAGAAGAAGGCACCGCTTTAGAATTCTTAAATCCTTCTTTAAGTAATTATGTGTTACTTGTGGTTGAAGCTCAAGCTACATCTGTCAAATTGGCTGTTATTTATTCAGTCTGTTTTTCCTAATCACCGTGGATGGATAAAGCGTTCAACAACAAGTGCAAATGATAAAATTGTTTTTATCAAAATGGATGGTCTGTTCGGGCAACGTTCCGCGCGCTTTGCCAATTTAACGGTCGCCATAATCGTCCTACCGAGAGGACTATTCGCAGTATGGTGGATAAATTTAAAGTCCACTGGCTCAGTAAACGATCAACGAACACCAGTACGTCGTCGCATTGCAAAATCTGCGGAAAACATCGCCGCTGTCCGTGAGAGTGTGCAGGAGGATCCGAGGAAGTCGATTTTGCGTCGCTTACAAGAACTCGGACTTTCGCAGACCATAGTGAATTTTGCGTTGTTACTTAGGCCTGCACCTGCAGTTGTAAAAAATTCAATTGACCCAGGAGCTAAAGGTAAACAACCATAGACACTGACTTGTGTTCACTGAATGGGCTCTCGGCCTGTTGGAAACTGACGCTAATTTTCATCGAAAAATCATCTTCAGCGATGAGGCCCATTTTTGAATAAATGGGTACGTCAACAAACGAAATTGTCGAATTTGGGACGATACCAATATCAATCCACATGAGATCGAAGAGTGTCCAATGCTGATGATCGGCCTGGCAGCCGTGAAATAGGTTTAACTTCAGCCTATAATGACTGACTTGGTGGAAGCTCATTCAAGTGTTTTTCAAACATTCAAATCTTTAATATTAATATGATGATGCTTAAACTTTGCAGCCTAACTGCGAGTGTGTTATCACACAAAAAAAAAAACAACTTTTAATCAAAATCGTTACAGCCGTTTTCTAAAAAAATTGAAAAAAAAAAAGAAAAACAAAACTGTTGTGTGGCTGCTATATACTCGTGCTAAGTGAGCTAAAACAAAAACCAAATTTGAAGCAAATTGGCTCACCCATTGAGGCTCTACTTGACTCAAGTTTCAGTGCATCGCGCACTCACCGACGTACGGTATGACGAACCCCAGTTTTTTTTTAACTTCTTGAGCATCTTAGTGGGTTCCGTTATTTTTGGAGCTAAAAGTAATTAAATTTTATCCTCCAGGATACCACTAAAAAACTTTAAGTCCTTAATTTCAAGAAAATCGCTTAAGTGATGTAACCTGTAGTTCTAGGTTCAGACCGACAGACCTGCGGGACCCACTTTTTGAAATAAATTCCAATAAAAATACAATTTTATCAAAATCTGTGAAGTGGTTCAGTTTTTTACGAAATCTTGACACTCTCCCATGGGAGTGAAATGAATTGCGTAAAATTTTTTTGTCCATGTTCTATTTCTATCACATCCTTCCAATGGATTTATTTAAAATCTGAGGTTCTATTTTCATACTACTGTAAGACTATCCCTTTTAAAACTAATGTACATTTCAGGTGCAGTTTGCCAACATAAACATATCTAACTTTATAATTACTAACTTTATAATTACTAATACACGATTAAACCACAGAAACGATATGATTATCTTAATTGCTTGACAGCTGTGTAAAATTTACGCGTTAATAACTTCCATTCATGCATGTAGGCAATAATTCCAGATACACAACCTACGAAATTGTCTTACTGCATTCTCAAATCCAATTTTTAATTATAGTATTTACATCTCCATATACCACATCTCGAAAACCATCATTCCTGCATTGACAGCTTTGCTATGCCAAAAGCAAAACATTAAAACCCTCTTAGAAGAGGATCCCTCTTACAGTAAAATATTCAAATCATTGCCTCGTAAGTCGTAACTGTCCACATTTATATACAATAACAACAACAGCTTTGTAGCGCACTTAACTTTATAAACAACACAAAATGCAGCCGTTCATTTCATCGACTTATATAGCACTTAGAGAAAATATTATGATGTATAATTCTTTAGAAATATCGTTCTGCAATTCCACCCGCAATAAACCCATCTTTAATGACGAAATACCTACCCCATTTAACTGCGTGTTTTTTTCTTAATATCGTGCACAATGTCGTCCAACATTGTTATATAATGAAATCTTCAAAATTGCATCGTAAAAACTCTGCATGCTCGACTGCAGCACGCGCACACACCCTGATGATGTGCGTGCGTTTGTACGAGTACCTACAAATATACCGATAGATGGAAAATTGTAAAAAGAACGCCATAATAAAATTTACGATCCATAATGTGCCACAAATGCGACGAAATGAACAGAACACCACCCAGCACTGAGCACCGAGCACCCTCAACCTTCTCGTCCGTTCTGTCTATAAAAATTCACACTCACTCCACTGACAGATGCAAAACAAGAAGGAGAAACAAAAAATAAATAAAAATGAAAAATACTGCTCCCATTAAAAACCAAAAAAAAAATCTCATTAGCTAAATGCTTTACGATGGCAACCCTACCAATAAAAAGCCAAGATAGCCAATAAAAATCGTGGCGCACTTTGGCAGCATTAAACGTCGTCCTGTGCCATAAAGTGTGCAAAATTATAACAAAATTAAAAAAAGACTCGAAGTACAACAAAATAAAAAGAACGAAATTAACTGAAGGAGAAGGAAATTAAATCTCTGACACTTTTATTAGGAATATTTTTTGTGTGATGCTATTTCCAGCCAGGACATCAGGATTCACGAGTGCTGTCGCACAGCACACACATTAAATTCGCGCCAGGTAATGAGACTTTCTCTGACGACATTATGACACCGCATAATGCAGATAGTATAGGTGGTATAGTACACTGAAGCATGCAATATTCACATCACACCACCAGAAATCAAACCGGAAGGACCACGACCAAGGACTTTTCCTTTACTTGTAAATACATACCCATCACATAGGTATATGTAGGTATACCTTATATTTACAACAATAATTGTCCGGAAGAAGAAGAAATGTCAACTTGTCGTCCTTTGTCTTGGGAAATAATTAAATTTTCATATTTCGTCGTCCTACGCTTCGGTGAAGATGAAATTCCCAAAAGAAAAGACATCAGATAAGGACTCCTCTTACCACCACTATTCCTCTCCTTTGCGACGGAAACAAACAAATTTCGCTATTTGTCCTTGAGAAGGAAATAATCATGGCAGAGCAATGGAGAAATAAGGATTGTTGGAGGGGGGAGGAAAATGTCCCATGATATAAAAAGGAAACTCACCGGAGACAGAATTTTTATCAAATTAGTTTCGCCACACTCACGCTCACGCTACAGCGAAGTAATTTAATATTCCTCATCGAAAATGGAGCCAAACAGGGATAACGAAAATAAAAGAAGGACACATCATTGTTGATTAGTCCATTAGATGAAGACAGAGCACAACAAATAAAAGAAAAAAAAAAAAAAAACAAAATTAAGAAAACGAATAACGTGTGTATTTAATGGAAAAAATACATTTTATATCCAGGATATTGCAATTTGTAGCTTTTTCATAAACAGAAATAAATAAATAGGTACAAATACATGTATCACAAGAGATTGAGATGAAAATACAAATGGAACGCTATATTTGAAGGATGTCTTAGTAAAAATTTTATGCAAGTATATCGGTCGCAACGATATGCTCAATGCTAACACATTAATACAATATTTATAGAATTTATTTATCTTACGACATCACTTTTGCAAAATATCATAGATTATTTATCTTGGCCATCAATTTGTTATTTGAACACTCGATTAATAAATAGAGAGCTCTATAGTTTTGAACACGAGTGGTAAATATAATTCTTTATAATTTAATCAATAAATAATCAATCTTTTTTATTTCTTAACTCTGAGTAGTAGAATCCGGGCAAAAACCGAATAAGCTCAGAGCAGAGAGTTATGAAACACACCTGAGTACTGAATTGTCATTTACGATTAGTAATCTGTCAAAATCAACATGACAGCTCTGAGCTCATGGGACATGCCCCGAGCTAGCCTGAAGTGTCTCAGATAAAAAGTGCTTTGCTCTGAGCTAAAAAAGAAAAACGCCTAATATCTACTAAGAGTGTATTTAAGTTGAAGCTTCGATAAACAATTTGAGCATCGATTCGCTCAAAGCTGAGAAATCTTCACATTTGTTATTCCTATCAGTGGTTATATTAGAGTAGCACTTCGAAGAAAAACAACAATCAATGTAAAATTGTCTCACCTTTGTTCCAATCGCTTATCGAAGCTCCAACATAAACACACGACCCTTACCGTCATATTATTCACTCGATTAATCCAGATTTAAACTTAAATCCAGATGTAAATTAATTTAAATCCAAATATCAAATCCATTTTCATATTATTCACTCATCAAATCCAAAGTTAAATCGAATTTTTTAAATCCAGTTTCAATTGACCGAATTGAATTTTAACTGCCATGCCGTCTGGAGGTCAGTTTAAGTACTTAAATCCAGATTAAAACTAAATTTCATATTATTCGTCCCTTTTCAAAAGTCGCATGATTTAAAAAAAATATATTAAGTAACCCGGAGGCCACACTGGCTAGCCAGTCGCAATACACAAAAACCGAAAATGCATTTTTCAGGAGCAGAAAATAAAATGGAAAAAACTTCAGATTTTTAAAGTTTTTTTTTTAAGCCATTGACATCGTAGAAATTTTCCATTGGAATTTGAAAGTTTATGCCTTGACAGATAGGAACCAAAATATATGTGATGGTATAGAGAACATCTCGTTCCAAATGTCAACCGATATTGCCCTGAAAATGCATTTTTCCGGAGCTGAAATAATATGGAAACAAATTTCAGATTTGAAGAGATTCTTTAATCCATTGATACAAACTGTGTTAAAGAGTTTAAAATAAGAATGTATCACCTTAACTGAAATTATTAAAAAATTATTTAGAAAAAAAAACTTTCGGATACGACAAAGCCCAACAGAAACAACTGTCATTGAAGAAATTTGACATTTCATAAATTTGACAATTGGATTAAACTTTTTTTACATCTGGATTTAAAGCATGTAAATCATGTAAATCCATTGGATTTAAGTGAGTGAGAGTGAATTATATGGACATAGATTAAAGTTTTTGGTGACAAATCAGTATTTAATGGTTGAATTTAAAATTAACTAAAATCTAATTTTAATCCAAAGTGAATAATATAAAAGTTTTTTTTTTTTGTATCTTTTGAACTAAAAATAAACTAAAAACTCTGAATTTGGCTGTTTCAATACAACGAGTTTGACCTAAGACAAAATGTGTTCGCATGTCAGCTTAAACATTTTTGTATCAAATTTTTTTCACTGACTAATTTTGTTGTGTATTTTGCTAAAAGCTACTTATTTCCAGTGAAATAAAAAGCTTCCATCCAAAATATAACAATTTATTCGAGTTTTATTATATTATATGGTTTACTTAGAATAGATGGGTTGGAAGTTGTAAAGAAGTAAAAGTAAGTTGGCTATTTGATACATAAGTTAGGCTTTTGGCATCTCACACATATCCGTCAATTTTGCTCCAAACTTTCGTAGAATATAGCAACAGCGTTCGGAAATACGTAACACCAATAATGGAATCGAAATATAACGATTTAAAAAAAAAAGACAATTAAAGGGAGAGAGATGCTTTGGGATGGTAAAAATTACCGAAGTTATTTTTGAATAATTAAGATTTGCAGGTGCAGTGAAATCCAAAGTTAAAGGTTGAAAAGTGAACATTTCAAAGGCCATAAGTTAAATGGGCATTTTGTCGAAACAATTTTTAAATAATTTCAAAAAATAAAAATGAAAGATCGTCCAAAAATTAACAAGAAAATAAACGGGTGATTCGCATCAAAAGGTGTGACAAAAAACTAAAGCGTGAAGTTTGGTTTGATACAAGAAAAGTCTATTTCCCTCAATTTACCCGAGAGGCCAATTTTCTAAAAATATGACTTACAACTAAAAAAACTATGAAAAAAACAGTAACACTGCCATTCTATACTTTTTTGTAAAGCCAAAAAACTCTTCTTTTATTTTATTTTTAAATAAAGTTGTTTTATTGACCAGTTTTTTGATAAATTCATTTTCAAACTCAATATTTTGAAAAAAAAAAAAATTAAATTTCAAAAAGTAAAATACATTTTAGCATCCGATTTACTATTTTGGACTTAAAATTTATAAGAGCAATGAATTTTGAAAACAAAAAAAAAACTTAATTATGTAAAATTTTGAAAGAAATTGGTTTGAAAAAACAAGTTGTCGGTCGGTCGAAAATTCTTAGGACTGATCTAGTAGTTGGATGGCACTTTTTATTATTAGTATCTGCTACATAATATTTTTGATAGAACATCAAATATCCAAAAAAGAACTAAATTTAAAACAAAACATTAAATTTTTCTGGTAAATACCTATAAAAAAAAATTATTATTTAAAGAAAATATAAAAAATATAAATATATAAAAAACACGACGGTAAGAAGTTTTTTTTTTATTTATTCGTTTATAAGATTCTCTTTAAGAAAAAATTAAGCAGGAAATGTTTACAAATCCAACCTAATTTTTCAAACACCCAATACAACAGACTTTAGAAATCCTAGTTTTAGACACATATACAATACCCGTTGTAGAAAAATGCAAATAAACAATAGCCAACTGAAGCTGAACCAATTTTGACATATTGCCGACATAAAAGGACGCTTTCGCTTTTATATTCATACTTCCTCGGTTTCGGTTTGTTTGATATGCTTTCCTATGAGGACAATACGAAGAAATGAAATACACCAGGATGATCTGTGTTGTAAAAAATAAAAACAACATAAATAAATAAAAAAAAAAAAAACAAACGAAGAATAAAATGAATTATGACAACGTAGTTCTATAGCAATGGGATGTGTCACAATCATCCAGGCGTATAGAGAGAACAGATATATACAGAATGCAAGGACATTACTCCAATTTGGATAACATTTTCATACATTTTACTCTCTGTCTTCCCCGATTCCATATACAAGGATCATTGGCTTGACTCCGAGTCCCAGCTCCTAGCTCCCAGTATATTCTTTTATTCTTTCTCGGATCATTTGTTACCTGTTTGTATAGAGTGTGACTTCCATTCCCAGTCTCCCAGTGCCAGTCCGAGTTACCATATCAAAGTACCTATACCAACCAATCTCTCCTCCCAGGACACATATGCATGATGTCGGTTTGTGTGAGGATAACAAACGAACTGGAAAAAAAGACACAGCTATTGTCGCCTGAAATTATTATTGTTATTATTTTTTCCATGGCCTCTCATTCCTGTGTTTTCTTTTTTGCCTTCCTGTTTTTTTTTTTTTTTTTTGTTAAATAAATGAAGAAATAAACGAAACGGATGAGCCCCAAGTATGGAACAAACGAGCCGAATGAGGTTAAAAAGGGATGTGTTTTGATGTTGTTGTTGGTTTGTCATGTTATGGTGTTTTTTTTTTTTTCTGAAGGGGGTGTGGGAGATGAACTGGGAATTGTTGGGAGGATAGTTAGAGGACGTAGACTGCCTACACAAAGGAGTAAAGTCCAAAGAGGGATAATTAAGTTATATCTCTATTTTTCACTTTCGTTACGCTTGTCGCCCCAGGGCTCTGGGATTACAAATAGAAAGTTAACAGGCTTTTATAGGGAGCAGACACAGGTGGACTGGGATTGAGAAATAATGTAGCAAAAGGCTCAAGCTCAAGTAGGTGTATAGAATTTTTTGGTAGTTTTGCAAAATTAATCATAAAAAATATATACCTACGCATGGAATTTGACTAAGCTTGTATATATATGTACCTACGTATATTTAATTTATTTATATATAACTGTAACTGTGTGATTGTTTGGGCGGAAGCTTATGTCCAAATTCGACTCAGTAATCATTTGTTTTTCCTACGAATTTAGGGCTACCGTGATGATTAATTCAAACAATATTTTGATTTGACAGCACGAGTAGTAGCAGTAGGAGTGTAAATAATTAGGTTCTCTAGCAGAAAGCCATCAGAAAGGAGGGCCTTCAATTCAATTTGTTTTAAAGCTTATTTTTAAGTTAAATCATTTTTTAACAGAAGACATTAATAAATTATCTTGTTCACTTTGAATTTTTCCAGAATATTTTAAGGCTATTTTTAGAAAGAGTAGGTACCATATATTTTATAGTTTTAAAGGCTCTAGGATTCCTTTGAAATTGATTAACATTTATTTCAGCTTATAGCTTCAGATTATAGTTTTTAAATCTTTTAACAAAAATGATTGAAAAATAGGGATTGGTGGTTTTTAGGTTTCCATACCCTATATTGTAGTAGGAGGTAACCATCTAGCTCAGAATGGAGCAGAGAGTTCAAAAGTGTGTTTGGACTTCTCTTTTGACTAGATCAATAATGCAGTAAGGACATTACAATTCGTTATTGGGTCTTTTTCGTTGAGTGATGGCACCGTCTATGCAGATTAAACAAAGATCGCAGGGAAATTTTCAGCTCAAAATAATCTTAAGGCTTAAGAAAATTATACCCACAAAAAAGGCGTAGTAATATTAATTTTGGCATAATGGTTAAAAGTCCATTTCCAATTCTGGCTTGAAAAACAAGTTATTGAAAGTGCCATGATGATACTTCGGTTTAACACATATCACTTTTAAAAGTTAACCGTATAAAGAGAAAAATACTACACGCAAAGCTTGTAGATCGTACGATTTTCTACAAAATATATTTTGCCACCTTTTTTTTCTGCTCCTAAAAGTTTAGACGAGATGGCCTTTTAAAAAAAAATATAAATGACTAAAAAGTCGGTTTTCCACGTACCTATAGCTCCTTAACGATATGAGTATTTTGTTTCCAAAAACATGTTCAATTTAAATTTGGACATTATGTGGCGTTCTAAAAGAATATATCTACATATTAAAACATCCATCATTATTAAAAAAAAAATTGGTCAAAAGTCAAAAAAACTGGTTTTTCGATCATTACTATTAAATAGAGTCATTCTATCGAAAAATAATTTATTCTCACTTTATAGACTAAAGGTACTATTCTTTTAAAAAAGATAGGAACACTTTTTTCCATACGAACTATTAGTTACAAGATGTTGCTACTTAAAAAGTGATGTGTCGAAAATATAGGTTTTTCTCATATAGATTTTCATAGATTTTTTTTTTTTTTCTCATATAGATTTTCATAGATTTTGCATCGGGTTTTTTAATGAGAGCGCTATTCTTTTTTCTTTATTCCTGTGAAAGTACGTTCGATGCCATTATGTATGGAACTCAATTTCTTTTGCATGGCCACCACGGGCACGCTTGCAGAAGTCCAGACGCTCAACCCAATTTTCGACGGTTTCCAAGCATAAATCGGCTGATACCGCTGCAATTTCACGTTCGATATTCGTACGAAGTTCATCAATCATCGCTGGCTTGTTGGCATAGACCATAGACTTGACGTAGCCCCACAGGAAATAGTCTAACGGCGTCAAATCGCATGACCGAGGCGGCCAAGCTACTAGACCATTTCTCGAGATAACACGTTCTCCAAAACTTGGTTTCCAATAAATTGATTGTGACATTCGCTGTGTGGCTTGTGGCGCCGTCCTGTTGGAACCACATGTCCTCCAAGTCCATATCATCCAATTGGGGCCAAAAATATTCGGTTATCATTGAACGGTAGCGATCCCCATTCACAGTAACGTGCCGGTCTTGATCATCACGGAAGAAGTACGGCCCAATGACGCCGTCGGCCCATAAACCACACCAAACCGTAATTTTTTCGGGATGCAATGATGACTCATGGAGTACGTGTGGATTGCTGCCTGACCAATACCGCATATTTTGTTTATTGACGAAGCCATTCAGCCAGAAATGAACCTCATCGCTGAAGATGATTTTTCGATGAAAATCTGAATCATTTTCAAGTTGTTGCTCAGCCCAATTCACGAACATACGACGCTCCTGGTGGTCAAGCTGCTTCAGTTCTTGCGTCAATTTAATCTTGTTAGGATGTAAGCCAAGATCTTTTCGTAAAATTTGCCATAACGACGTCACAGATATGCCCAACGCTTGAGAACAACGTGTGAGAGACACATTTGGGCTTTCTGCAACTGAAGCCTCAGCGGCAGCAATATTCTCGACACTACGGGCACTTCTTTATCTCACTGGCACGGGAACATTTTGTACTGTGCCTGTGGATTAAAATTTTTCCACTAGACGCTCAATTGTTGATCTGCTAGGACGATTATGACGACCATAAATTGGACGTAGCGCTCTTAACGTTGAGGACACTGACTCCGAATTTCGGTTCTAAATTTTGATAATTTTGACTCGTTGTTGGCTCGTATATCTTTCCATCATAAAATGGCAAACCTTATTGAAGAGAAATGTCAAAAGAACGGCAAGAAATATGGCATCGTTTGCCGTCCCTGTTGCTCTACTTTTGTAGCGTCATTGTTAGTAACTTCAAAAATTTGGTCAAATTCAAAAGTACCGGTTTTTGTTGAAAATACCGAAGCTGTTGATAATTATTTTTGCTCACTTTATAGATTTTAATATTTGCTACAAAAAATATATTACAATTTTTTCCATACACAGAATAAGTTTCAAGATATTGCGACTTCAAGAAATTTACCAATTTCGAAAATTATCCCAGAAAAAATGTACAAAAAAAAAGGCCAATCTGAGGGAAAAAAAAAAACAAACCCTTCTCATCCAACCTTTGACAAGCACAAGATGGTGCACAATGGCCAGGATAATTAGTCCCAGCTTCATAGTGCAGACTTCCCGAAACAAGTGGCACTTAAGTTTCCCATATTGTGACTTTTGAATTAGTTTGATAGCCTGAGTAAAGGCGATATTACACTGTCATATATATGTATATGTCCCATTATGCCATATATTTGTTGTGTGTCAAAGTAGTATAGACTCTATGTATTTTTTGTTATATACATTTGACTATCACACTTATATGACACTGTTGAGGCATATTTATTTGGAAAACTTGCCATATTTATATGATAATGTAATACTGCCTTAAGTAGCACTTAAGTGGCGCAACATCGTAACTTAAAAGTTCCCTAAACAACAGCAAAAATATCATTCGAAAACGATTTGAACCTAAACTTTCTCGGCAACAGGGTGAGCTACACCACGATTATTTCCTCCACACAACAACCCCTCTGACTTTCCACAAATTCTTTCATTTACAAAATTTACAAACGCATGTAGAGTTTACTATCAGGGTTGCAACGATGACAAAAACTTAAAAGTTTACCTATTTTGTTAGTTTTTGCCTCATAACTGTCTAACGGTTGCTAATATGATATAAAAAAAAATAAAAAGACATATTTTTCAGAACTTTAACTCTTAAAGTAAAAAGTCCCGCCGTATTTTCATTTCAAAGCGCAGGGCGAGCTTCTCTTGAAACGTACTAATTCTTTCTCTCTTTGAAATTTTGTACCCTCAAGGCTTATAAGGAGGTATTACTTTTAAAAACTGCCTTAATCTATAGTTTAGAAAAACAATGGATTTTATAAAATGTTTTTAATTTTAATTCATTCAGAATTTTCTGAGATTCCTTTCTTTAAATTAAATGTCCACCTTTGTTTTTTGTTTTAAATTTCTTTCAAAATGTCCCAACGTCTAAAACCGTTTTCCTTCCCTTTCATTCACACCTTTTCTAAATCTCAATTATTATAATAATACATAGATACGAAAAAAAAAACGTCTATTTATTTTGACAAATGTTTGATTTTTCACTAACAAGTCTTGTTTTCTTACTTTTTTTCGTTCACAGAGCAGCACAAAAACTCGCCCAAGGTGGTGGCTCCTCAAAAAGCCGTTCCACCGACATGGCGCACACATCACGCAACGGCGGTTTTTGTGGAGCTCTTCAAAGAGCCCCACCACCCCTACCACCAGGCTTAGCCCGACGGCTGGCGAACAAAGAAAACTATGGCATAGGAAAGGTAAGCGCATCTTAACTTTTTCATATGTCGGTATACCTACTATTTATAAAGTTCACTTAAATGTTTGTAAAATCAAAAAATCCTGTCAACAGAAGAGAAATTCCGTGCGATTTGTTTTATGACTGCACTCTGAATTCATTGCATGTCCATTTATTCTCCCAGTAGCATAAATAGAGCGGAAGTTAACTGCATTTGTGCATTAGTCTGACATATTAGTTGACATGCACACCCCCGTATGACACAAGGACCCCATAAATCAATTTCATATTTTCCCCCTTTTTCCGTTTTTTATATAGAAAAATATTATTTTTGTGTTTATTTTTTGCTTTGTTTAGGTCAAAGTAATGTTACGTGTGTCGGACAGTCACATGGACGAAGAACATCCTCATTTTATGGCTGTGGACAAGAAGAAACGACAAGTCACTCTAACAGATCCTAGTGCGGCGAATACTGTGGCTGCGTCTACCTCACAAGAACGTGGACCAATGGTTGCCGCCCCAAAGATGTTTGCCTTCGATAGTCTTTTTACAGCAGATGATCAACAGGTACCTATACTACATAAATGCCTTTGTTGTTTTGTCATGGAAATGGTGAGATGAGATGGTTATTTCGCCAGGATAAGAAACTAGAATCGAATTTTTATAAAAAAAAAATGTTAAGTTTAGAGGCTAAGAAAATGTTTATTTCTTTGCCGCGCCTTTGTGTTTTGCTAAAAATTTAAGCTTGAAACCTTGCTGAAAGCATATCCTTTTAAATTCTGTCAGTTTTAACGAAATACATTATGCGGCTTTGAAGAACATTCGGGACAAAGCAAAAAATAAAAAAATATTTTTGTACTGAAATTTTCTTTTTTTTTTCAACAAAAACTGTTTTTCTGTCGAAATTCACCTCAAAAACTATTTTCCTCCAATTAACTAACGTTTCATGTATCTACTATATATGTATATCCAATCATCCTCCTTCTACAGTCTGATATATGTGCTTCGGCATTGTCCGAAGTAATACCTGCTGTCCTGGAGGGCTCCGATGGCTGTCTGCTAACAATTGGCTATCCCAGTTCAGGTATGAATTTATTACAAACTCTCCCACAGAAAAAAAAAAGAAACAAAAAATAATCTAACCAATTCGACAGAGGATATCTCTCTAACAAATGCAATATTTTCTTTTCTCATTGTCTTTACCTGCAGGACAATCACGGACAATGTTGGGCGGAATTCAATCATCGGGAGAATTGGGCGCCATTCCATGTGCAATATCCTGGCTGTACAAGGGCATCAATGAGCGGCGACAGAAGTCCGGTGCCCGATTCTCAGTGCGAGTGAGTGCACTGGGAGTAAGCGCAACGAAACCCGATTCCAGTTCAAAGGATTTATTAGCTGCCCATGCGACAGGTAAGTCGAACAACTGTTAGGAGTCTATTTTATACAACTATACACGTTAGTAAGGTGGACTATACAATTGACCTGTGCAAAGACACAAAACAAAACATAGAAAAAAAAAAACAAGAGAAGAACAACTCTTGCAGTGCAAACAACGGTACAAATTAATTCCACTTGAGGCGAATATTTATGGCTTCCGTCATTCGATACAGCAACACCCCTGGTCCTGGTCTTGGCCCTGGGTTGCAACAATGACGAATTCTTCTACCTCATCAGTTCTCAACCGGGCGCCATTTAGAAGAGGGATGGACGGACGTTTTCTTGCGAAGATTGTATGAAGTCTTGTAACACGGGACGACCGACAGCAAGTGAAAATCTATGACTGGGGTTGGTTTTAGACGACGGCAACGATGACGACGACGAAAATAGACGCACAAGGTATCTTTGGCGCAGTAATTGCGTGATAATTAATTAAAGCTTGACTAACTGGCTGAATGACTGACTGACTGACGGACATATCTTCCCTTGCTACGGTTACTTACAGATTGTACTATATAGAAAGTCAGGTGATGAAGAGAATGTCCTTATGGTTCCGGGTACTTCAACTGACAGGTAGACAGACAGCTAGACATTTACCCAAGAGATAAGGGTTAGAAAGTTAAATACAAAGAGAAATGGATAGAGGTAAAACTTTATATACTTTATGTAGAGACTTTCATCTCTCTAATGATGAAGTTAAGTAGGGGATTTGTTAAAATATTGTTAATTGAAGTGGATGAAATTTATTTGGATTAAAAATTGAAGAACACAAGTTATTTTTTGAAGTTAGATAGGTATACTGCTGTAGTTTGTTGTAATGCATGTTTAAGTGGGTATATGTACTTTAAGTGTTTAAACATAGAATTAGAGGAAAGCAGGTGGGTTTCGTTGGTCGTTAGAGAAGCTTTTCATCTGATGAATCGCGAAGCGAATAAAGAAACAAAAGTGTGCTTTAAGTGATTATAAATAGAAGCAGATGGGACTTTAAAGTGGCCGGCAATAAACCCTTTTAAGTTGAAACTTTATTTAAATATCATATTTTTTTGCGGAGACTTTGTTTTTAAATATCTATTCTTTTTTCATACAATTTAAATGAAGTGTTTCGCAGGCTGTAAAATCAATTCACAATAAGATTGAACTGATATGACGTTCTTAAAACTTTTCCTTAGTTTGCCTTGACCATCATCAGAGGCATTGAGAGGCCTATCAATGAAATTATGTGTGAATTATGACATCGTTCAAATGGCCGCCGTGGATTCGCTGCTGGGCCGCCGCACTCGTGAGGTTCAATTTTCAATGACTCTGGCACATAAATAAGGCTGAATTAGAGCGATGGAATGGGTTATGTTGGGCCACTTGCCGATCATTAGTGGCTTATTGGCATAGATCTGCGACTTAAGGAAACCACCCAAGAGAAACTATAACAAAATCAAATTCAACGATCTCGGTGTAGAATCGCTAATGCTGAATGTCCATTGTGGTATCACCTCTGTAGCTCCAGCATGTTGGAACCACAAGTCACTCGCAACATCCATATCTTCCAATTTTGGTCAAACGAAACTGGATACATCATCGATAGGAACGGCTCTCCGTTGGTGGTATCACAAGCCAATGATACCGCCACCCACAATCCACATTCACACGTCACACCAAACAGTTACATTCTGCGGATGCATTGCTACTTGATGGAAGACCTTTTGTGGTTTGACACTGTCCCAAAACCGGCAATTTTACTTGTTGAGATAACCTTTCATCTGGAAATATGGCCATGCCACTGAAGGTGATTTTTGTTTGCTGCGGAATCGATGTCACTTGCAACTGCTCCAGAACTCAGTCAGCAAACACACGCCATTGTCGATGGTCAGTTTTCTAGAACTCCTGAATCAGTTAGATCTTATACGGATGTAGCCTCTAGTCGCGACGCAAAATTTGCGTAGTGGAATGGACCGCCTCGTGAAATAGTCAACAGGAATTGCATTTCATTGACAGCCAGGGGCAATGAAGGTTAATTCCTCCAAGTTGGAGTAGCCAATGCAACACACAGACAGCTTGATATACCCGAGAACGAAATAGCAGTTGAATTGGTCAAAAACGGTTCATCTCTTGATCCCAGGCAAAACGAATCCTTTGTACTTATGCTTCTGGAACAAGAAAGTGTAGAATTCACCAGAGGTTTTCCAAAGCTCTGATGATCCGGAACTGATACTACTTTTCGGGTCTTGAGAAATCTATAGCCGGATCTTTCTAAGAAAAACACCGCCTATTAACTCAAACTATAAGCTGGCCTCAATTGTCTCACTTGTTGGGAATCTTAACGGGTCACAACTCAATGGAAACCTAAATGATCAAAATGGAAATCAGCCCATCTAACTTATGCAGAGGGCTTCACGAAAAGAGGTGGGGAAAGGCTCCTAGCATTTCCTTTATTAATGCATCAGTCTAGCCAGAACCAGAAATGCAGCTCTCGGAGAATACTTTTCCGACGAACTATGGGTGAAATCCTGAAATTAATTCAAGGTTCAGGATAGTTCAGAAAGCCACCCGATACCTAAACTTCCACTTACTATTTTCCTACCTACATCCTGGGGAACACAATAAATTCATTGAGCTCCGAGTGAATTGATGCGGGTTGCCATATTATCCCCACTTCTTACCTAATATCCTTCTACTCCACTCGACATTTTTTTCCATCTGACAACTTTCAATATATTCAAGAAACAAAAGGCTGCGAACACGGTCATTAAGGCAGCCATTTGTCTTCTTTGCTGTGGATCAATAATCAGTTTGGCCATTCTGAGCTCATTGAAATAATTTTCAAGTAACATTGGCTACATTATCCCACGATTACAATTTAATAAACATTTCAAGTAGGAAACCATTCCTTGCAGTTTCACTTGGGACCCTGGGAACACATGGCATTCTTGAAAAATCGACAGGTTGAATTATTACACCGATGATGGATCAAAGATTCCCTCTAGTTCTTCAGCATATATTAGTTAAAATAAGTAGAGAACCAGGGTCTAATAATTTACAACTCTCTCCTGTGCTAGTGTTATTGGCAGGAATGGAGGGGACCTATAATTAATCCGAACGGCTAGGGTTATTTGCACATTTTCATGACAATAAACACTCTTGGAGAATTCCTCGCAATGTGCAGTATATCCGTGGAAAAAAAATTTCTAGATATGGCAGAGGCTAAGATTTGATCCCCAGACCTTCGGCAGCGTGACAGTGACAGTCCTAAGCAAAAACCATTATGCCACGTTCGAGATTCCGGCATGAACTCCTTTTATCAAACTGATAACCATGTGTTTGTTTGTATGAGTAGTTAAGACTCACCCGGCTTTGTTCCATTTTTAAATGTTGTTACAATTATGTATTGTGACTGCGGTTGTCTCGACAAAAACAACCCCACTGGTGCAGTTCGCTGTCACTTCAGCGATACAACAATGAAATAAATGATTAGTCCATTGCTCTTCATGCATATCCCTAATCAACTTAAGGCAATAGTTATATAGGGGTTAACCTACGTGTGAACACAAGTATAATTGTTCCCGCATCACGCTACCTCATTACTTCAACTTGTTCGTACAATACCCAGTGGCAGAACTGCAAACTGCACTTACAGCAACTTGCAAACAAATATAATTCACTATTGCTACTCGACCATATGACCAACCCTTTACTGTTGATTTTCTTTTAGAATCCGACGACTCGCCTGGAGTTTACTTGCGTGATGACTTCCTCGGTGGACCGACTGAATTGCGAGCACCCACCGCCGAGCGCGCAGCCCTGTTCCTAGATGCAGCCCTAGCTGGACGACCTCAGGGCGGACTGGAGCCCGCAATGATATTCACGTTGCATGTCTATCAGTACAGCTTGTCGCGAAAAGGAGGAGGTAACTATAGCCTATAAAGGTTCTTCCAATTAGCATGATTGATCACATACCATTTTCTGTACTTTCTCTGCTGTATGTTATAAGTGGCGGGAGGACGAAGTCGTTTGCATCTAATCGATTTAGGGGGTTGTGCGAATCGAAATGGCGGCCTACCGCTGTCCGGCATCGGCAACATTCTGCTGGCGATACTGAGTGGTCAACGGCATCCACCGAACAAGGATCATCCCTTGACGCCGTTGTTAAAAGACTGCCTTGCACCGTTAACATGCCATGTCGCCATTATGGCCCATGTCTCGCACACACAGGTGAGTGCTCCTTCATTAGTAACGCATTCATAAACATCAAACAATATCCTAAGAACCCACAAAAACCCCATTCCCATCTGTCATACGTATTTTGACGCTTTGTCTCTCTATTCTTCTTGCAGCCACACTCAGATGCACTAACGACAATCCAATTAGCCTCAAGGATACACAGGATGCGGAGACGGAAACATCGTTTCCCAATTTCATCAGATAAAGCGCTGCCCGTTAATGCAGGTATAAATCAGAGAAAATGTCCAAGTTCGGTTCCATATTCAGAGTTCTCTCTCTCTCCATAAATTCCGCACTATACCCACATCCCAGGGGAGATTGAATGTGGAATTGCTGGAATTGTTCCAAAATTGGTCATGTCCTGGCCTCCTGTGTGTGTGTGTGTGTTGTATATCTCTGACTCACAGAAATTCACAGCAACCATACAATTTGTTTCTATATCCAATATCCATATCTATAAAGAGCTAACCCCCAAATAAACGTTCAATTTTAGGCCATCAATCTGCCGGCTCATCTGAGGGACCCGATCCATCAAGTTCTGATTTATCGGCCGATACGGTCATTTATATGGGACCGTGCGACGATGCTACGGACGGCGAACACCCGCCTGTGTATTTGCCATCGCTGAGTAGTGGTGACAATCGTTGTGCCATGAATAAGGTGCTGAAGGGCAGTGGTGCTGAGAAGCCTTCAGGAGCAACAACGACGACGACGGGTTCGGGAGCTTCCAAAATACCAGCCAAAAAGACCGCATCTCAAAAACGTAAGTATTAAACCCCAAAAGGGGTTTTCTGTGTCTCGGAAAGTCTGTGAAGGTGTCCATGGTGTTCACTCTAAGCAAAAGCAAATTAAAATTTTGGTGTTTTCCAAAATTAAAAAAAAAAATGTCTGACCCCACTAACCCCAGGTTTCACTAACAAAAAAAAACAATTTTAATTGTTGCAGCTCAAAGTCCTGTGGTAGCCAATCGAACGGACAGCCTAAAACGCAACCACACCACCAGTTCTAGTCCAACACCTCCGAATCCTACAATCGGAGGAACTGGTGACCAAACCACAATTCCGGCTCAATTCTTCTCGCCTGTCCATAGTCTGAAAACAATACCCCACTCAGCATCGTCGCCAAAAATTGTTGCCGGCACCCTTCGACATTCTGGCCTGAGTAAGGGCTCCAATGTGCCATCTCCTAAAGGTTCACCACTGCGAAGGCCAACCGTTGGTAGTGCAACTTCTAATCCTGCCACCGTCAATCCCGATAGTCCGTTGAGACAAATTACCGAAGAGCAATGGATTGATGGACCTCGCGTGTCCCGAGCCAAAGTAGCCGAAGCCAGACATCTAATGCGAGAGATTAACCATGTTAAGCAGTGCGAAACGTGGGTAGACGGACCAAAGTCGCAGTCAGCGCGTTCCCTTACCGCAGGCAATTTGCCAGCAACCCCAACGCAAGCAGTCGGCTACGGCTTCATGGACTCGCACAAAAAGACCATGATCCGGCAATGGGTGGAGAATCAATCATCGCAAGTGTTCCAGTCGTCAGCGGCTTCCTCGCCCACCCATCAAGGGCAGCAGCAAATTCTGATGATGCAACAGCAACAACAGCAACTAAAGAACCTACCATATCACTTGGCCCAGTTCAAGCAGAAGTCCGAAGACGACCAGCATTCGTTGGAGAGTAACATGGAGATGGTGCATCCAATAGGGCCGGGATTGACGACAGCGATTAGTACGACAAATGCCTCGGCGCCGGCAGAAATTTGCGGAGTTCGCAGTGGCGGCTGTGGCAGTGCCAAATCAAACTTTCATAATAGAGACGAGACTGACTTACATTCGGATAGATCTGTAAGATCTTTCGGGGGCGGAGGTGTCGGTGGCGGTCATCAGGACAACCAGGACGAAGAAGATCAGGATAGTGGGCCGTCGGAAGTGCCTCCAGCGTTGCCACTCATTGAACCACTTGGCTCCAGGGAAATATCCCACGAAAGTCTACACAGGATACTCTCGAGGCATGTTTCCAGGGAGAGTTTACACATGCAGCAGCAGCACCACCATCAGCAGCAGATGATGCAACAACAGCACAACTATGGAATGTCAGACTGTGGACTCCAAGTGACAGAAGAAGAAATCGCAAGGACAATGGGAGGGTGAGTTTAGAAAAAAAAAAAAAACAATTCTTTAGCGTTCAGGTGTGATATGGGAAATTTTATTTTATAGGGAACATCCCTTGACCGTGTTGGGCCATTGTGATATGTCCAGTTTTCATGCAGGTGGAGATGCGTTCAGCGATTGTGCGATGGGTGAAAGAACGAGGTAAATTTTTGTAGCTTCTTGGGGGTGAATCTCACTCGGAAAGTATTAAACTTGTGCCTTGTTGTCCTTTTTTTTAGGAACCAATTTGATCAACTGGCGCGTCTTCGAGAGATTTTCACATCCCAACTGGCAATGGCTGAAGTAACGCCTGTCTTCCGTGTAGGTTGTGATGTCGGTAGTGTGTATAGTGAACCTGCCTATCGTTTTAACACTGGCCCCGGCAGTGTTTGTAGTGAGCCTCCATATCGCCCGCCTAGTCCACGGTAAGTTCATCATTTCTTGACAACTAAAAAATCCTTTGAGTTCTCGACGGTACATGCATAAGTCTCTGGAACATATGCTTCGAAAGAATCTTTGGACTTATGTCCCGGGAAAGTATTCTCATGCAGTTCCGCTTCAAAACCTTTAGTAACGGACTAAGTACATCCAAAGCAGAGAAACGGGTCATCACATTAAATGCATATAAGCTCGAATATACTATCACTCATATTTAAAATATTTCCCTTTGAACCCTACCTCCTGATATGTAACAACATTATTTTGTTCTTTATATAACAGTCCACCCTCGCGAAGTCCCAGTCAATGTTCCCTGCCAAGCCTCAATGGCATCATGCAAATAGCCGGCATGGAGCAGTATGCTTCCTTGCGACATCCTGACGGTGCTTCCGACCCAAATCTTCCCAAAACCGAAAAGGCATTCATCGAAATGGATGAAATGACGGAAGTTGATGAAAAATCCGCTCTACTCTCGAAACGGCCATCATTAGATCACGACCATATCACCGCCCTGCCCATAACTGCCCAAAGCCAATTGCCGTTACTGCCATTGAACACCTCATCGGAAGCCTACGACAGCGGTCATGACTCGTCCACACCACGAACGTCCAAGCACTCGGGCATATCCCGACGAGCAGAAAGCGGATACCATAGTGTGGCCACGGTAAGGGATAGTGATGAATCCAGTTTCACCTCCGGCCTCTCAAAGGAGCATCACAATCGAATTGTGATGGTGAAGAAAAAACGCCAGGACAAGTCGTCGCTCTGCAACTGGCTGATGAATCCATTCACCTGTACGTATCCGGAGACTGAAGGTGAGATCAGTGATTTCTGAACAACAACAAGCACTATCCAGGTGTTATTTTAAAGTAAAAAAAAAAGAAAAGTTAAATTAAAAAAAAAATAATAAAAAACAACCACCCACCAACAAACAACAACAAAAAACACTTACACTATAGAAATATTTTCCATTATCCTTAAAAAGGATGCGCGAATGTACTTGTGAATAGACAAAAAAGCATAACACAAACTAAGAAAGAAAACACATAAAATCATCAGCAGAATAATGTAGAAAACAAAATGGTGCGCTTTGTTATTGTCTTATGCTTTAGATATTATTATTATTATATCGTGCTATACATTTTTAAATACATTTAAACATACAGAAATAAAACAAAGAATGAACAACTGCAGCTAAATCGTTATGCTTTTTTTAAAAAAAAATCTTTTTTTTTTTTTTGTTTAATGATTTTTCTTTTGATTTAAGCGCTTTTTAAATATAAAATGTTCTTTTGAGTTCAGAGAGTATTTAAAATGGGAATAAAGAGATGAAAGCAGGATACTAAAGGTACGTTGTGAAGTTCATTGATTTTAATTATAATCATCTTTGTTTTTTTGTAATGAAAATTTTAGTTTATTTTTTTGTTTCAAAGCAATGGAATAAGGGGCATTGCTTAAAATGCAATATGGATAAGAATTGAATTATTTTTTTTTTTAGAATCGGACTTAAAGTGTCGGCAATACTAACTCAATTCAATTTTGGCTAACTTAAAGCCGATTCAACGATGAATCTTTCATCAATATATTACTACAGTACAACACGGATATAAGAAATTTTGAATATCCACGGAATTTCTTTCTTATATTACAGTTTTTCTTATAAAAAAAAAACGATTATAACACATCGTATAATATGTTTGTGTTTAGGACCTATAGGTATGGTAACACAACAAAGCGCTACTCTATTCACCTTTGGGGTGTTATTGAGCGAATGGTCACACTGACCTCCTAGATTCTGTTCGAAATATGTTGCACAACTCGAAAACTAAGCCAAATTTAGGAATTTTACATAAATAACTGTTTGAAGAAAACTAATTTTTCTGTCAGAATGGATGGTTTAAAAAAATTGAAAAAAAAATAATGCAGGGAATATTCACTTCGACTACCGAAATTTTATACAATATGATTCTACGATGAAAGAGAACACATACAAAGTTGGCCCGCAATTTTCTCTGCCTTGTTTTTTTTTTTTAATTAAAAAAAAAGAATGAAAACATTTTATACTGATTTTTTTTTTCAAAATCTTACCTAAAAAGGCACATATTTAGCTTACAATATTTAATGCTGTTTTCAATGTTTGGTTTAATTCTAAAATCCAGAGAATTTTATGTATTTAAGTTTTTGAGAAAATTGAAATTTTCGAAAATACTTTTTCTTAAACAAAAATGGTTGTTATTTTTTGGGACTTTAAAAACAACGCGATACAAATGGTTCAAAACTTCGATTATACCAGCAATAAGTTTAACAATGAAAACGAAGCATATCTAAATATGAAAGTCTACTCTCTATAGACTAGACATGCTAATTCGATAAGCTATAGCCGGTTATTATGTGTCTATGTGAAGGAAGTTCTGTCAGCTTAAACCTTTGAGCTTAATTCAAAAAGCCTATGTTTGAATTTCTTCAATTCTGAATTTATTGCAGCTGTAATAGGGGGTTCATACTTTGCAAGTATATTTGGGAATAATATAAAAAGAATTGGGCCCAAATGGGTGCCCTGAGGAACTCCAGAATGCACAAAAAAAATGTCTTAATGATTGACTAATTCATTAAAATTCACAGAATAGGAACTGTCAAAAAAAGTGACAGTCGATCGACCCTAAGCCATGGCCTTAAGTTAGTCATAGTAGTCATTGTAAATTATAAAACTCCAAAAGGATCTATGAACCTTTTGAATATGTAACTGAGATATTTTATACTAGACATATATATACTTGAAAACGTCTCTGGCTTCACAATAATTTATTAAAACCATATAGTCTTATTCAGTTTGTACAATGAAGAGTTTCAGGAACAATAAAATTGCCTCTGTTATAGATTTGTGTGATGTCCCAGACCTTTAAATGTACTACCTGAATAAATAAAATTTTAACTGATTGTTGCGTTGCTAAGGGGTGAAAAAAAAAACAAAACAAAAATGCGAAATTGTTCCTTAACATTCGAACCAAATGACGCATATTAAATATGATTTTCCATTTAAGTACCACCCTAATATATGAACATATGTATGTGTCCAGAGCTACAGTAGTCTGTTATTTAAATTTTTTTTTAATTTTGGGGGCGTTCTTCAGAAAAGTATTTTAAAAAATAATCTGTAATCTGTGCTCGACAGCACTGACATACAAGAGAGAAGGGTGTGGTGTCCGGTGTGTGAACTTTCTTTGGCCTTACGATTACGCTGAGATAAAGTTCGTTTTTCATATTTTGCCATTTCTCTGAGTTAACCTGTGTGTTTAACTGGTCAAATCTGGAATGTTGACCGATCCGGGGGATTACAGTAACGCATTTAAATAATACCATGCAACATTCTCAATAGCTATATTGGTCTCCTGGCTAGAGCCAGGACCATCGGCTCCGTATCGATCTCGTGCACTTGAGCTTAAGGGACTGGACCGATTTGCTAAAGAACAGTATGTGATTTTAAAGAGGAGAAATTCAAATTTTTGTAGCTCCCATACACATTTGTGGCTTTATTAAAATATTCTCGAAAACTGTTCTCACGATTTTTATTCATCCTTGTTCCTGTAAGATCTTAAACTACTGCAATGAAACTGCGTTTCAGATTTTTGGCAAACTATTTATGTACATAACGTTAATAGGGTTTAAACATTTTATAACAAAATTGTCTTATAATATGGGCAATCGCCGCGATTTTTGATTTTCTTAAAAAAAGGTCAATGTGCCCGACTTGTGATGCATTGTGCCCTATTTATGAAAAAATGTGTGAGTGTTGTCACTCACTGAACATACCCAATATTCTACTGTGTTGACATCCGTAATGTAACGTGTTAAACCGTAAAGTGTGTCCTCGTAACGTCGCACAGGGAAAATCCACGATTTTATTTCACTCTACCGCCAGCATAGATGTTTACACATCAAAAAACCCCTACTAAGAGTTTAGCCGAGCACAAAAGATCTAAAGATCTTAAGGTCGCAGTGCAGATACATATACCCACAACCAATTCCTTCATTCAATAAAGTCAAGAGTACCTATAGCCATTTTTACTTGCGATATAGGTACTATATGGGAAGTTATGGATTCGTACAAAAAATCGAACTCGAGATTTTGATCAAACTTTACATTACGATGATGGAGAAGTCAAAAAAAGTGGGTCTCGCAAAAACGTCCGTCTGTCTGTCTGTCTGTCTGTCTGTCTGTCTGTCTGTCTGTCGGTTCGACTACAGCCTAAACGGATGGGTCGATGTTCTTTAAACTTGGTACCTAGCGTTTTTTGGACATTCCCCCCACCCGTTTTTTTTTCTCTTTTTTTTAGGACCAAAATTAACAGTAGCTGTCATACAAAATTTCTTGGCCAAAAAGGAAAAACTTATTTTTCTCAAATCCAGCGCTACCGAATTTGTTTTTAAGAACTCAATAAATTTAAATAGTTATAAGTTGCCGTTTAATAAAAAAAGTGGTTCCGAAAAATGGTTATTAATGGTACCTCCCAAAGAACCATTTTTTTGATTTTCGCTTTTCTCGAAAACGGTTAAACGGATTCTGATCAATTTTTTTATGAAGAAGTATTGACACATTCTAAATAATATTGTGTACCAAAATTTCAAAAAAATATTTTTTAGATTTTTAAAAAAAGTTTTAATATTTTTTTTTGAAAACTCAATATTTCAAAAACGAGTTGGTCGATTTTTATTAAACTTGGTAAATAGCAGTTTTTGAACTTTATCTAGAAGATTTTTGACAAAAATTATTCTAATACCCAAAAATAACGGTGCCTCCCATACAAATGTTAAAAAACCGTTAAGAAAAATATTTTGTTTCTCAAAAACTACTCCTACGATTTTCATAAAAGTTTTTTTGTGTGTTAAAATTAATACGATCTACCATTTAAAATTTTTAAAGTTTATATTTTACGTTTATTAACAGTACCTCTCATAGAACGGTTTCTTTGATTTTCGACTATCTCAACATCTGATCAACCGAATAAAATTAGATTTTTTATACAGAAGCTTGTAACAAATATAAATAAAAGTGCGTATCAAAATTTTCTAAAAACTGATTTTTGGATTTTTAAAAAAAAAATCAAAATTATTTTTTGAAAATTCGATATTTCGAAAACTGGTAGTAGATTTTTTTTGAAGTTCAATTTTTAACGCAACATTAATAAATGCTTTAAATTGGCGTACCAATTATTTTTCTCAAAAATGTTAACGAAATTTTATATATAAAAAATTAATTATTTTTAAAACCGCCCCTACGATTTTCAAAATTTTTTGCTCATAAATAAAGATTTATATAAGAAATCAGATGGTGTACATCGCGTTGGGTTAAAACGGATTCAAAGTATTTTAATCAATTTCTTTCTAATTTTGTTGATTGAAAACAATTTACCAGTTTAAATAGTATAATTTCCTTTTATGCATATTTCATATGTGCAACACTAGGCTATATTGTTAATTTTTGTATACTCACATAATACCACCTGAAACTAAACTAAGATTTGGCAAATGGATAAAATATATACTCCTATAACTAATTTATTTCAAACTATAGAACCACAATGTGATCGCGCATAAGAGCAAGTTCGTGCGACCCAGTCGTGCATATTTTTTTAGACTGAGATTAGAATCGCCATTTCCGATAATAATAAATGTAATAAATGCTCAACTTGTGCTTCCATATGCCATCAATATTGAGTACAATTTTTTTTTCGAAAATGGAAAATGCTGGTGCCAACTTCTCGCTTTCCTTTCAAAAACCACACCTTGGCTACCTTTTATTCTTTTGAATTAACTCACCGCATTTAATGAGTTAACTCGAGTTTAACTTTAATCTCACACTGACCTTAACCAGGGCCGGCCTCAGCCAAACTTGCGCCCTATGAAAGGTTTGTAGAAAGCGCCCCTTTTTATATTTGCATCCATACATAATATGCACATACACTGATACACATGCATAAAACTTTTCCACATTACCCAGGAGGTAAACTTTCAATGCGTAGTTCTAGTGTGATCTTTAATTTTACGATATTTTGAGCTAAATTCTCCTTTAATGCAACATCGAAAGTGATGTTAGTTAGTGTGCAAGTAATAACTTAGCACAGGGATTATTTAAACAAGTTTTGTTGTTAAAATGCAAATGGCCTTGCAATGCTCCCCCAGAATTTCGCGCCCTGTGCATTTGCACATCTCGCACATATGGTTGGTCCAGCCCTGACCTTAACCACCAATAACAATTCTTTGCGATTTTTAAAATCTCAAAATTTGCTGCAGTAAACACTAAGCAATATTTGTTTAATAAACTATAGAATTTGAAATAATGGTACCCTTACAATACTAATTTTCTTATTTAAATCACTTTTTTTTATTTTTTTCGAAGTTTCGCCATTAAAATACGTCAAATCGTAAAAATTTAAATTTGGCAGATTCGAATTTGTATGAAGAAAGTTGAAATTATAAGTTTTTAAATATTGAATAACTTCTTCTTTAAATATTTTTTTTTAATATTTTTGTTGTGTAATTTAAAACTAACGACCTTTAGTAGTCCAAAAAAACACGAAGCAAAACGACGAAAAATAACATTTTTTTTATATTTTTTTTTTTTTTTTGAATATTTTATAGGAAATGAAAATTATTACAGTTAATTATTTTAGCAAAAATATGTAAAAAACAAAAATAAACTCTATAAATATCGCTATAATAGCAGCTAATTTAATTAAAATTAAAAACAAACAAAAAATAACTTTAATGCATAGGTGTTGAATACAAAAAAAAAAAAAAAAAAAAAAAAAAACAAGAAGAATAATAATATACAAAATAAATTTCGTTGCCAGTTTTGCCTATTACTATGTTATTATTAAATATTTGAAATATATATTATATTATTATATTTAAAAAAATATTAACTAATAAATAAAATTTATTATAAAAAAAAAAACAAAACAAAACAAACCCTAAAACTATCCAAAAAAATGCTTAGGTATATTAAAATTATTAATTTAATTATTTTTCAAAATAAAATTGCTAAATTATTAAAACAAACAACAACAAAAAAAATAGAATTATGAATGTGTTACCTGGTAGAACAAAAAAAAAATATAATAAAATAAAACGATATAATATCTAAAAAGACTAAAAATTAAATGCATTTATCTCTTTGAATAAAATTAATTCAATCTAACGAAAAAGATATATTAATCGATCACAAGATAAATATTAATTAAAATAAAAAAAAAACAAAAAAACAAAGCCAACTAGGTAGGTATATTATTTTTATTATTATCTGTATTTATTTTATTTCTTCGTGTAAATAACAGCACGGTAATTTACTTTACATTTATATTATATACACATACGCAGTAGTTTTTATACGAGCCCAATGGATATTTTCTTTGTTTGTTATTGATTATAATAAATGAATAAAAATTAAATTTAAACAAATAAAAAAAAAAAAACTATCCCCATTAAATATAACAAATTATTGAATATTTTTGTTGTGGTAAATGCTATGCATGGTAAATAATTTTAACCAAAACAAAATCCAACTATTATTATCATATTGTCATGAAGAAAATTAAAAAAAAAAAGAAAACAAATATTGTAAAATTGTATTATAAACATAAAAAATAAAAGAAAATTTTAATAATAAAAGAGAAAAAATAACTCGATTTTTTTAAAAATTAAAAAAAAAAATGGGTGTTTTATTTTTTTTGTTTGTTTGGTCTTAGAGAAATGGATTTAAAGAACTGCTGCTGAGAAGGTAAGTTCTCACTTTTCGACTAGCTTCATATCAGGTGATTAGGCTGGAAGGGACAAAATGAGCATTAAAATGATTTTTGTCATTTTTGTCCATTCTTATATCCAAACTTGTAAGAAAATTCCCAACACTAGTAAGTACATAACAATCAATCGTCTGGACAATCTAGACTATCCATACTAACTAGATCATCTAGACTATCCAAATTATGTAAGCCATTTAGACCATCTAGTTCATCCATATTATTTATACCATCTGGTCTACCTAAACCCTATCTCGACCATTTCGACTATCTAGACTATCAAGATCTTCGAGACCATCTACACTCTAGACCTACCAGATTTCCTAGAGCATTTATACCATCTAGACAACCTAGACCATCTAGACAATCTAAATTATCTAGACCATTTAGAACATCTAGTTCATTAAGATTATTTATGCCATCTATACTACCTAGGCTACTTGGACCACCTAGACTAGCAAGACAATTAAGACCATCTAGACTATCAAGATTATCTAGAGTCTAGACCATCTCGAAAATCTACACCATCTAGACCATAAAGGAAATCTACACCATCTAATTTATCGAGACCATTTAGACCATCCAGTTCATTCATATTATGTATACCATATGGACTATCTAGAGGCTATCTGGACCATCTCGACTATCTAGATCATCTACACTATCTAGACTATCCAAATTATCAAGACCATTTAGACAATCTAGTTCATCCAGACATTATAGTTACCATTAAGGCTACCTAGGATATCTACACTATCATGTCTGTCTAGATCTACACTTTCCAGATTTTGTAGACCATTTACACCATCTATACTATGTAGATAGAGACTATGAAGACCATATAGACTACCGATACCATCTAGACTACCAAGACCATAATATATAGTTCACGTTTAGACCATCAATAGAAGACCAGCTGATGGTTACACTGTCAAAGTGATTGGTTTTGGTAGAGCTACTCCCATCTTTCAATCGAATTGGACTTCGATTGGAATATTGTTCGTTGGAATAATATCATGATCATTTTTCAGTAAAAAGATTTTTCATACTGTAAAAATATACTGCTCAAATTGTTTGAATGGAATCGATAGTTAAGTCGTCTCTGAGTATTCAAAACTAAATTGGCGCAGGTGTAATTGTTGTGCTTCAGTCGTCATTTAAAAAAAAAAAAAACAAGGACGACTGATCCTAAGAAATTTTTGCACAGATTTCTGATTGAAAAGACTTATACTTTCAGAGTTAAAGGACCTAAAGGTATGGCTTTTTACTTCTTCCTTCATACTTTTCTTAAGAGCTAGAGCGCCAAAAAGTATATTTTTTTAAATTTTTGTCTCATAGCTGCCCAACGATTGCTTTGGCAAGGTGGGACAAAAGTAATGTTATAAATAGGTGTTTCAAAATTTCCATCGTTGCCAGAGCTTTTTGAGCAGTTGCTCCGTCCTGCTGGAACCAACAACGCTGGAGACCCAATTCAGCAACTCTCGCAGAAAAAAAATCTTTTAACATCTGTCTGTAGACAATTAACGCCATTTTCAAAAATAATGGCACATTCACATCATGACATTACTTTTGTCCAACCATATAAATTAGCAACCGCTGCGGAGTTATGAGGCAAAAACTAAAAAAAAATCATACTTTTTGGCGTTCTAAGGGACGAGCCGGGCTCGGTCTGTATTTGTCTGCCATCAGTTATGTGCCAAGGCGCGGTTCTCCCTTAGACATGACTTAAAAGCCCTAACTCATCGTCCTTAAAGTATAAATTCTTATAATTAAGAAAAAATGTGGTAGGTATTGCATAGTTTCAGGTGTATGTCATAAATATGCATAGATTAAACTCATTATAATTCCATAGTTGTTGGGTAAACTCTTAAAGCCCAAGCTAACCCCTTTCAATGATAACAAAACTTTCAAGAGACACCCTATTCTTCCCTCTACCAATGTTCCCACATCCCACCTCACATTGAAATCCACTTTAAAGCCTTTTAAATACTTAGACTGTCACATCTGCCATTCTCGAAAAAGTGCGCGAAGAAAATTACTAACGCATCCCTTGGGATGCAACTGCAATGCTGAAATGAGAACGTGCGCTCGGCTACTCTACCTCCCGATGCCATTGTATAGGTAGGTACAAGGACTCGTTACTCCGTAATTATTCAATGCCCCCAAAGGATACTCATCTTCATTTTCATCTTCATCTCTCTCTCTCGTGGTGCTGCCTTCATACAACCTCATTATGATAATTTCCCCGTATATTATTATATAGGACTTGCCTGTGCCCGGCGCCAAGGGATGCATCAAACTCCTGCCGTTGCTCCAGTTTTCTGTGGGTGATGATTGCCCAGCAGGCCCTACAATGGACGCAAGTACTGGAGGAACTTCTTCTGGTAATGTCTTCAAGAAAAAGTAAAAAAAAAAACAAGAAAACGAAGAAAATTCCTTTAAATGAGATAAACAAAACGTGAAACATAAAATGCGAATTAAAATTCATGGAAAAAGAAATTAAAAAACTTTTACGAAATAAATAAATTTTCTCTTTTAGTTTATTACTCACCTGAGGATTGTTCTCTGATGGAAGAAGGAGCTGCATGTTGTCGGTGCTCGTCGGTGCTCGGTGACGGAGTGGCAGACGAAAATTTTGCTGTTCTACTCTTTTGTTTGTGAAAACCAGGAAACCGTGATTTATTCTTCCACATCGACGTTCTTTGTTTTTAACTTATGCTCAAAGCTGTAAACGTTTTTTTTAAAGTTAATTACATAAATTCAAAAGGAACTTTTAGGACAATTCAAGATTAAGGATAATTTCATGGAAACTTGATTTATTAGTTTCCTTTCAAATACAAAAAAAAAAAAAAAACAATGCAATGAACCAAATACAAAAATATTAAATCGAATTTTGGAAATTTTTCCAATTTCCTCGGTTGTCTGGCTGAACCGATTCTTTTGCTGCTGAACCAACTACAATCGAATGGCAATTAAAATTGTCATAAATTTATATAAATATTTTCTGGACAATACTTCGACGGGACTAGCAGCACAATAAAACTTCCCTATTATCATAACTGTTTAAAGGGCATAAAGCCACCACTATACGGGACGGCTGTGCTGAGGAGGACGCGACGCACGGTGTGCAGTGTAGCAGGAGCAACGACGACGACGACTTGAATTATCGTCCTGTCAGATACATAATTAACACTTGCGGCATTTTGCATTATTATCAACCGAACAGTCGAAGCCGACAGAGTGTAGGTAGGTATATGCCTATATAATTCGTCCTATATCTATCCCTGTCCTGAATAAAACTGGAGTGGCCGATGGGTTGCTTCCAAAGGCCTGCAAAATAAATTGTCATAGACCAATCGTGGGGGGTGTGGGTGTTGTTTTGGGTGGAACTGGAACGCTTAATTTATGGCACTCAAGGGATCATCTTTTATGAATCAAAGTTGCACAAGAATAATGCGAATTTTCGGCACCCGCACTAGAAGCCTGCTGATGTTTTGGCAAACTTAAATTTTAAGCGGGGCACAGATTTGATTTTTTTGTGCCAGAAAAATAATATTTTTAAATTGACTGATTTGCTTCTGTTGTACAGAGTGTTGATTTTAAGCAAGCCAGTAGGTACCTTCTAACTTTGATTTCGAACCAATCATGGTTGCATCTAATAATTATCATTGGAGAGACAAGGCTCTCGAACGGTTGTCCTCAATAACACGAATAATATTGACCTCCAAATTGTCGATTGTTGTTGGTTTGTCAGCGTAGACAATAGCAACTTTATCCATCCCCAAATAAAATAATCAGGGGCATCAAATCACAAGATTCTGGAACTTGAAGGCGAATTCTGAACACAATATATTTCGATAAAACAGCGGATTCAATGCCATATTCTTTAGGGCCCATTCACCGAAATTTCCACGCAAACCATGGTCATTGGAGTTGGATCTTGTTATAGCCTTCAAGATATGATGTTTACGTAAGATCTGACAATTATTTTGACATATATAACTAGATTCGTTTAGCTTGAACAAATTTTTGTACGCTTTCTCGAAACCTTAGACCTGATTTAAAAAATGAAATATCTTCCTATGCCTATGAAAAGAAGTTTATATAGCTTCAAAAGCTTTTTTTAATCCAAATCTTAATATCTTACCTCTGCATATTTTAGCTACTCCGAGCCTCTTTTTCACTTTCCGAAAACATTTGTTTGACCGCCATGATGAGATTCTTCTTATTTTCGGAGTTAATGGATAAGGTTAATCCCATCAGTTTTTTCGAAAGTAACAGGGGACTTACGGTAGGAAAGGAATCTTACTGCAGTTCATAAATCACTAAAGCGAGGGGCAATAACAATACCGACGACTAAACTACTTTTAATTACCAAAAACGGTTTTATTGTACTAGAACGAACTTTATTTTACCAACACGAATGCACCAAGAAAAGGAGCTTGTAGCTTTTACAACTGCTTCAAAGAAACTGGAATCAGCTGGAAGCTTATTCTCTGCTCTTTTAATTCGAAAACAATAAAATCATGATCAGGGCTGTCGAAGTACTGCATTTGCAGTATTATTACTGCCTTTAGGAGGCCCGTGCCAACACGGCAAAAGTACTGTTTTTTTCCTGAAATACTTACTCGTACAAAACTTCAAATCAATCTTTTTCATTGTTTCTACTGCTCTCTGAAAGCGCAGTTCTTCTTTCATAGCGCAAAAAAGCCAACGCCTCTTGAAAGCGTTGTCAAGTTTTATTAAACTGGAATATTTAACGGAGCCTAATGCTTACCGATCTTAATGTCCACCATCGCCAATTACGTATTGAAGATATCTACATCGGCCCTTAAGCATTAATGAAAGCAGAAAAGCAGACGCAAGTTATCGAAATAAAATCAATTTTCCTTCTGTATATTACAATACTATTTTCCAAGCTATAAAAAGCTATAAAAAAGACTTGATTTTCACAACAAAACTCTATTCCAAATGCAAAAACTAAAGACAAGAAATTCGGGTGAATGTTTAATAAAACTCATATCTTTATTTCCAAACATTACGGAGAACATAAGCATTGAGGATCTGGAATCTGAGTGGAGAGCTCTATTGAACTTTATAGATTTATCTAGAGAATATCAACTGGACCGATTTTAGTGCTCCTTATTACTGGCGTACTGCTTTTTTTTCTTGAAGTACTGCTTTCTCAAAAACTGAAACGACAGCCCTGGTCATGAGTCGTTAAACTTCGAATTGTTGAACATTCTCACAGCCTCATGTTATGACATAGTGTGAACTATAAGGCGACGAAATAAATATAATAATCACCTAATTGTTTATGTGATATATTGTGATTTCGTTGGTTGGATGTTGAATTGTGGATGTAGGGTGCTGGTGGATGGTAAATATGTGTTGGACTATGTGTAGTGCTGATGGAAGTGGATCGGTAGTTAAAATAAATTTGAGTAGTGGGTTGGGTTGGTTCAAAGTGTAATACATCGTTACGTAACCTTCCTTACCTTAGATGGACTACATCAGACGGCCAAACATTTTATATTACTTCCAATCCAACCTCTACCAAAGAATTTTTCGTTCTTAATCGGCTAGCTGATTCAAGCATATGCCAAGTCAGTGGCAACTAAAATTTCAAGGGCAGACAATTTGACCATATTTTAACAACAGATCGTATTAACTCCTCTGTATCAACTACCAACCCCCCTTCTTCTGACATTTTTGTCACGATTCTTTTAAATAATCAAATCCCCCTCAACGATTTTCAAACCTATCCGTAAAAGATGCCATAACCATTTTCTACAAAGAAATATTTAACTTCATTTCTCATTATTTTCCCTTCCTTCACCATAAAACTTCGCCTACTTTCCCATATTGGGATCTAATTGTAAACTTCGATGAATGTCAAATTAGCGAAGCAACGTTTGCCAATCAAAATAATTTGCTGTTAATTATAATAAAAATTGTTATAGTTTCATCTTTTTCATGCGATGCTTTATATTTTTTTTTTACATTAATATGGTAGTTTTTTTTTTTGCTAAATTCATAAATTAAAAAAACATAGAAAATATGATTTTAGAGAAGAAAAAAAACATAGAAAACATTGTCACAACTTGTTAGCGACTAATGAATGGCAAATTTTCTACCTTACCACTTTTCGATCGGTGCATTCATTAAACTTCGTTCTCTTTGAAAAGAAATTAGTTGTGCAAAATTTTACTTTGTCATCGATCTTTTACTAATTATTCCGACATATGGCATGGCACCCTTCAAAATGTTAAGCTACGATTAGACGGTCAACGCAAACGGTCAAAGCGTGGACTCTCTGATGTCAGAATGACGTAAAATACACATGACTTGGCAACTCTGGGACAATATTGTACGTCATTCTGACGTCAGAGAGTCAACACGTTCACCGTTTAATCGTAGCTTAACACGTTTAATCGTAGCTTAACACGTTGCAAATATTAGTTCCCGCAATCTCGAAATCAATAGACTATCAGTTTATCAAAACAAAATTTTCCCAAAAAAAGGTTTTTCTCAAGTTTATTTGAGGTCATGCCTAAGGTCTTCTAAATAAGCTTTTCTGCATTTTAATAAAATTTAATAACCATCAGATATCTACGACCGCATAGGTAAGTGCATTTAAAAACTCAAACTCAAGCAGTTAAACATGCATTTTCATCTTATTCAATCAGCAAGGAATAAAGTTTATTGGCCTATAAATATTTTTTTTTTTTGTAATTTCGATATCAAGTAGCTTTTGTGGTTTCAAGGATTAAAAGGTTGTTTTTGTGTGCAACATCCATCGAAGCGAGTTAATTTATTTGAAGAAAAAACTAAAGTTTAACTGGTTCTCAAAGCTTTTGAAGAATAAGAGAGTAGAACCGCAATTAGTGATTGTTGAAATTTATTAATAAAAAAAAAAAACCACAAGCTATAATTAGCGCAGTCGATACTCAATAGTTTCAAGCATCAGCGTAGGCATTTGGTTGGGAAGTTATATTTTGTTTTACTGGAGTGCGGCCTCTTGACATAATTTTGATTTCTTATTGTTCAACTTGAAGTGGCTGCAAACGGTGGAAATAGAAGGGAATCAATAAGCATTTTACTATAAAGGAAAAAATCCTTAGAGGTTGGCAAGTACGTTTCGCTCTTTCTTTATACCAATAAAACTAATTCCAGGATTTCAACTAAACATTACACTCGAACTTATATAGACTTCGGAGTGATATTGTCGGAGTTATTTGGCTGGGGCAGAAGTGAAATAAGTATAGGAAGGGTGTTTACATTGTTAGTCTTGAAACTTTTAAGCAATTTCACGAGAATTTATCACAAAAACTTGCTCAAAACTGTCTTCGGTTTATAGGTACCTACTTAAAATCTAATTTCAAAATCGAAGAACAGAATTAAAATTATAGTAAGTACATTTTTGAAAATTAATAACAAATATTCAACCGCTTAAAAAGTAAAGCCTCCTTAAATTATACAAAATCAATATTGCCTCATCTCATTGCTTGCCTATCCATTTGCCCAACAAAAAAGGAAAACCTATAATATACTTGGTTTGATGCCGCTTCATCTATAATTGAACAAGATGTAATAAAATCGAACGATACCATCGACACTTTTATGCCATAGCATTTAATTAACACCTTAGCCCGCTCCATTTATTTCAAATCCCATCAGCCATTTCGCGTTGAACACTTCGTTAAGAAAACAACAACAAAAAAAACGCGTTCGTAAAAAGCCGTCCTATCCACCTGTACCTTGCAAAATACCAACCTTATACAATCTCCCCTCGCGCGCTCCCTATCCCACACAAACACTCCTTATTTCCCGGGCTGTAGATTTAATAACGCCCAGCGGTATGAGGGAAATCCTTGCCATTTCACAGGTATTGCGCGCATTCAATCACCTTATCGAATGAAACGTCAGCACATTCGATTCGCGCTTTCGCATAAAAAACGCATAAAATCCACGTGCAATCCCTGCGATGTCGGTCGTTTTTTTCTTATGCTCGTTGGGAAACAACAACAAAAAAAACAACGCTAAGCTTTTTACGATCGAAAAGTGTGTTTAGTCGTTATTGTCTGTGTTCGGGATTTGGAAAAAAAAAACCAAAACGTTGAAAGGACCAGGCATCAGGTAGGGCCGATGGCGCCCAATTTACGACCTCAAGTGAAAGTTTCGTCCTGGTGATGGTGTAGCGAAGCGATTCAGGCTCCGATGTTGATGTAATCAACTATAGGATCCTTAAATTCTGATAAGGAATTTAACGACAATACATTTACTTTTACGCAAATCGTATATAAAAACCGGAAGGACATTCTGTGCTTCCTCTAAATTTATAGTGCCAAACAGCCTAAGTTGCTGCGGGCATAGTCCTTCAGGGCACACTCTCTCACTCTCACTCTCCATAGCATAAGCATATGCTTTACTTTAAGTTTTATGGTTTCTTAATCGACGTGCGAATGTTTCGCTGGATTTTCCTCGTAAAATAAGGTCTAAGTTGTTTGCATATAAGAGCTCCCCTCATGCCCCTTCCAACCTTCCTTCCTTCCCATCATAAGGAAAAAGGAATAAAATTGTCAAACTTCAAAAAGAAAAAAAAAAAAAAAAAAAACGCGAAGATGCGCTATAAAATTCACTCCTCTGGCATTCTCATTATTTTGTCGTCCTTTTTGCATTTTGTGGGGTGGTCTTGTTTCTTATTTTCTTCGAATTTTAATGATAATTCGTCATCAGAAATTTCACGCTCATAAAATTTAAATTGATTTTGTTTTTGCTTCGAATATATAGTATAAAAGTGTTACTGTTACTTTATTCCAAGTTGGCAGATGAGTGTGCAAAAAGAAGAAGGAAAATTGACATAACTTCCACCATCAGATCAGGGAAGTGTTGAAGTAAGTAGACTTGTTGAGAGATCCTCTTTTGAGTGACTTATGTTCATTTTTATTTTTAAGACTTTTTTTCGTGAATTTAAATTTTTACGTGACATGTTCATCTAGGGTATACCCTAGACGCACTGTAGAAGACGAAGACGATAAAATTGCCACAATTTGTGCACTCACTCGTGTTTGTATAACTTATATGGTAATACGAAATTTTTTTGTGACAGCATTTTTGGTTTTCAAATGACGAATGCTAAATTGTTGTAAATTGGCTTGAATTTCAAATTTTTTAATTTTTTTTGTTAATGTTGAACATTTATAAAAAAAGTTAGTTTATCTACAAAGAAAAAATTGTTGCAGAACGCTTTCAAAAATAGCTATTTAGAGAACAAAAATTTATTAATGTTTATTTATTTATTTATTTATTAATTCATCAATCAGACAAACATATCTTATAGACTAATAGAAATAAAATTTTAACCAAAAGAGTGGTATCTATGTATATAGTATATGTTGATGTTAAAAATTAGTTAAAAAATGACGTTGTAGATTACATTTAAGGATAGAACGACTTATATGAAAATTAAAATCAAAAACACAAGAAATACAATTAACTTCACGGACACAGCGAGTTATTGGCTCATTTTTGGCATAGTTTGTCCTATGATCGTTTTCAAAAAATAAAAATCTATTCCTCAGAGGACGACTTGGAGCATACAATTCTATTAAAGAAAGAAGAAAAGAACAATTAATACGACAGGACAAAATATCACTTACAAACAATACTGAGTACATTTTTCGTCGGTTTTCAAGTGACTGAATAGCAATAAGTTGACATCTAGTTGAATAAGAGGGCATTTCAATGTTCCAGCCAAGCTTCCATATGACGAACCTAGTGAACTTTTTCTGAACGTTTTCAATTCTTGTAGAATGAATGTTGTAATGAGGGTTCCATATAACACATCCATACTCCAAAATAGATCTTACATAAGCAATATATAGACATTTTAGAGTATAGGGATCGGTAAAATCTGATGAATTACGTTTTATGAAACCAAGCATAGAGTTGGATTTTGCAATGATGTATTCGATATGCTTTGTGAAGTTTAATTTGCAATCAAATATTATTCCTAAGTCTTTTTTTTCAAAAACTCTTACTAAAATATTGACGTCTATTTTGTAGTCGAAATTGATTGGATTCGCAATGCGAGAGAAAGTAAAACACTGACATTTGGAGATATTCAAAAACAAGTCATTGATCGTGCACCAATTAGTCAAACGATCAAGATCGTCTTGGAGAAGTTGGCAGTCGCGAAGAGATTTAATGCTTCTAAAGAATTTAAGATCGTCCGCAAAAAGAAGGCGGTATGAGTTTTTAAAGACATTTGGCATGTCATTAATAAATATTAAGAACAATAACGGTCCAAGATGACTACCTTGCGGTACGCCAGAGGTTACTAAAATAGGAGAAGAATGAATATTATCTATAGAAACAATTTGGTAACGTTTCGTTAAGTAGGAAGAAAGCTACGACAGCATACCAGAATGAAAGCTTACGCCTTTTAGTTTAGATATAAGTATTGAATGATTTACTCTATCAAACGCCTTGGCAAAATCTGTATAAATGACATCAATCTGATTACCTTCCTCGAGCTGATTGAGGACATAATTTGAAAATAGGGCAAGATTAGTAGAGGTGGACCTTCCCCCAACAAACCCATGTTGGTAAGGCGATATTATTTCTCTGAACAAAAAAGTTAATTTATCGTAAACAATCTTTTCGAAAAGTTTAGGTATCGCTGAGAGTTTGCAGATCGGGCGATAGTTCGATATTTCCTGTTTAGAGCCTGATTTGTGAATTGGAGTAATGAAGGAGTTCTTCCACTGTGGAAGAAATTCCCCTTTAGAAAGAGAACTATTGAAAATAATTGTTAAAGGCTGAGAAAGAGCAGATGCGCATTTTTTTAAGATAATTGGAGGACAATCTGGATTAAGAAGAAGTCATTCATGTGAAACTGCCATACATTTTGTTGTGTGGATGTGGAAAAGACAAATTTACCGTAGAAATTCGGTGACAGCTGTTATTTCTCGAATTTTAAGAATGCTTTTGAAGCTGTATCGATTGACAGATCTTGCTCAAAAAAATATGGTTGTATGGTGTGTGTGGTTGCGAGTTGGAATGGTTTACGTGTTATTGAGCAAATAGAAGCCGAAGAACTAAAGTGAATGATGAAATATCTAGTGGAATCAGTAAAGAACTTGGAGTTCCACAAGGTTCTGTGCTAGGGGTCTTTCTCTTTAAATTATTAAGGATCTTCCAATAGGGACTTTCGAGCTTTGACACTTGATAGCGTCATATTATTGAAGCTTCATTTGTCAAATTGGCTGTAATTTATTCAGTCTGTTTTGACAAATCACCATGAATGGATATAGCGTTCAACAATACGTGCAAATGATAAAATAGTTGTGTTTATCAAAATGAGTGTTCTGTTCGAGCACACACGTTGAGGCCAATTTCTGGATGAATGAATACATCAACAAACAAAATTGATGAATTTGGGATGAAAGCAATCCAATTGCAACGTAATCGGTCTATATTTCTTTTTCCAGGCCATCACCGTCAAAGGCGAACGCTATAAGTCGATGGTTACCAACTTCTTTTGGCCTGAATTGGATGATATGGATACCAACAACATGTGGTTTCAACAGAACCGGAGAAAATTCTGCACGAACGATTCGAGGGCATGGTCACTGGCCACCGAGATCGTGCGATTTGACCCCCTTAGACTTTTTCATGTGGGGTTTTCTGAAGTCGCAGGTATATGCGAATAAGCCACAAGCCATAGCGACCCTCAAACCTAACATAAACCCTTGCCATCGGTTAAATTCAGCATGATTTATTCATGGAAAATTGACATTTCGGATGCGTGTCACTCAGCGAAGCCACGGTGATCGATAGGCCTTTCCAACGAATACAAAATTTCGATAATATCTCACACACACTTTGTTTTATTTAAATTTAAAAACAGGAAACGCTCAATGAAAGACCACATTTAAATACACACGTTTCCTATCACTTAATACTCCTTGAATTCGATACACCTAAACAACTCAAAGCTTCAAGTACGCATAGCGTAAAGGTATTGGTAGGTATATTGAATTTAAAGAAACTCATCAATACAATATGAACGGGAAGAAAAGTCACGTTTTCAATTGCTTTAAATTAAGCGAAAAAGCTACACACTTGGTGCCAAAACAAAAATGAGCATCGAAATAGACAAAAATACAAATCCAAAAACGAAAAGATGAAAGTCCCCTAAAATGTACACAGGAACCGAAAAAACTGACGTTCAGGAACAACAAAACTATATATACCTACACACAGAAGTGAGTCCTTTCGCAACTCCTTTCACATATGGAGAGCATTTGACACTCGAGCTTATATCTATTGTTATCGCATAAAAATGTCGCTCTTACTCTCGACTCATAGAATTGGATAGCATGTCTTGTTTTTTTTTTTTTTTTGTTGCTATTACTGTAGGTACAAGGACTCTGTTCTGTAGTGTTTCTATGACTTCTCGAAATTTAGTTAGAGCGACAACAGTATAGTGTGTTGCTTATCACATGATTCACAGCAGTACACAGTGTCGCAGAACGCGTGAGGGAATGCGCCATCGCCATCCGCACATGTACCAACGTACTACTTCGGGTGAAAGTAATGTTGTGCGCTAGGCGCTAGGGAATATAATTTTTTTTTATATCCTTGTGAGAGCTCCTTTCATTTTTTAATAAATGACATTTTCCCAAGGATAAGAAAAGAATATAAGAAAGGACTGCGTTCCGTATGATTTCGTTTACATATATCCTTGGCATTACTCTTATAAGGACACACTATATGGAGGGTATAACTACCTACCTACCATCAGAGCATCAGCTAGTAGTCGAGACGAGAAGTCACATCTGGAATTATGCAGCTTCATAGAGCATATAGCCAGAAAACGAAACGAAGGAATATGGAAAAAAAGACGTTCTTTGAATACAAAATGCGGACAAGTGAAAATATTTTTGCATACCGTTACCATAGCGAGATACATCCTGAGACACACCGATTTTTATTGTTCAGACGATTCGTGTGGAATTGCAAATAAGGCGAAAACGAGGAAGTGCGGTGTTTTATATATAGGTTTACACTAAACCTCAACATCATATGCTTACAAGGTTGTTATTTCTTACAATACCTATTCTGTTGGTTGAAAGGGTTCCGCAGTGATAGACTGAGGGAGTGGTTGGAGGGACGCGTAGGTTGAATTATAATATTTATATAGGGAACACCTTGAATATACATTTTTGATTCATGTAAAATATAAATCATAACGAAAATCAGGTGCGTGGCACTCTAATTTTTATGAATATTTACCATGAAAATATTGCTCATACATGAAACAAAAATATTTCATTTTAAAATTAAGAATTGGCTCGCACCAAACGACGAAAGGGTTCTAGCACAGATACTATACCTATAGTTACACAAATATCAGATATCACACACACAGAATAGAATTTATGTGAACTACATTTTTACACTTTACTTTACTTAGCTTGTCGGTTACAGTCCGAATCCAGGGTAGACTACGCCCTCAACCAGAAATCGCTTGCAGCCAGCTTGTGCGCACCACCTGAGATAGGGTCGTCCTCTGCTACGTAGACCATCAGAGTTTGATCCGAAGACTCCTCGAGCTGTAGTGTCGCTATCGATACGATCCACGTGTCTCAGCCAATTTATTTTCAGCTTTTGTACTAAGTCGATGTCGCTATATAGGCCGTAAGGATCTATTACTCCTCCACAACTCCTTTGATACACACTCAATCAAAAATCATCCGAAGAATCAACTTTCAAAGCACCAAAGCAGACCTTTGCAATCCTTTCAATACCTTGGGTCAATAGTAGCAGCCGATAACAATATAGAAGAAGAAATACGCGGCCGGCTTCTCAAATCCAACAGAGCCTATTATAGTCTGTCAAAGCTCTTCAAATCCAGAAATCTCACCATAACTTCGAAACTGCTGCTGTACAGGACCATGGTCCTGCCAGTACATACATATGGATCCAAGACTTGGGTGCTTAGCAAAAGGCACTCCAAACTCTTAACCGCGTTCGAGAGAAAAGTCTTAAGGAGAATTGTTGGCCCCATATGTGAGGGAGAACGATTCCGTAGACGGTACAATCATGAATTGTACGCAATCTACCTTGAAGCAGATATCGTGACAAAAATTAAGCTCGGTAGACTCCGGTGGGCAGGGCACCTAGCTCGCATGAGCGAAGAGGAACCTGCTCGGAAAGTTCTTTGTGGTACATTCTATGGTAGACGACAGCGTGGTAGACCATGCTTGCGCTGGAGAGATGGCGTAGACCAGGACGCCCGGAGCCTTAGGGTGCGCAACTGGATGGCGGCGGCTCGAGACCGGGATGGATGGAGAGACTTGTTGAAGGAGGCCAGGACCAGACCCCGGTTGTCAAGCCGACGATGATGATGATGAAAGCAGACTTTAATCCGTTTTCGACAAAGTCCAAACTTCTGCATTATACAGCTGGACCGGGATGACTAAGTTGTTAAATAAAGTCTCCTTGGTTCTATGAGAGAGGTCTTTAGATACTACTTCAATGCCATCTTAGTCCGAAGAAACATCAATTGGAAAGATGGATTCTTCGTTTAATGATGTTTTTTGTGAGATAATAGTGGAGCCCATGTAGGCAAAGTTAGTCCGTCGAAGTTGTACCTATATTCATCTTGACATTTCGTCTTGTCCTCGTTAGCAGACAATTCCATTTTCACGCCTTGCCTTTGACCTTTCTCACCATCTTGCCGACTTCGACGGAGCAGCGAGTTTTCCCGTCATCATCCTGCTTAAGCGGATGAGTTTTGCAGAGATGCCAAGCTACGACATGGCTCTGAATAATTCGTCCCTATCGCTATAATATGCAACTTTAAAAGTGATAAAACTCTTCGGTAACAACGCCTGCATTAAAGCAGCATAAAAAAAAGCACGACACACTCCTCCACTCAATCATTAGTGGGTAATCCTTTGTTCAATTTTTCGTTTATTTCGGTTGTTTCTTTAAATTTAAGGTTTTTCAATAGTTTTTGGTTTTTAAACATTATGTTTCACGTTATATTTATGTAAATTAAGATAAAGTTTAAAAAAATGCCAGTTTTACTTGTGCAAAAAAACAAAGAGAATAACTACTAAGCCGCTAACAGGTGCGAGTTAAAGATTTAGAATGAAATATAAGATGGTATCCATCGATGAAGGATACACAATGACGTGTTTGGAGGTGTTGAAGTATATTATGACTGTCTGCTCCGCGTTACGCTGGCTCTAGCATTTAGCAGCAAACACTCGCAATTAACGTCAACAATCGTTATGTAATTAATAACTTTATAAAGTTTTGTGGGCAAGGTTGTAATATGAGTCGCTAAAAAATTATATTACATTCCGAAACCCCGTTTTTATAACCGATGCACAAAGAAGAATATAAAAGCAAAAAACTTTGAAGAAATTGCTAATTTGGTGGGGTTTTCTATGACAGAAAGGGCAAAATTTGTGGGAACATATTTCTTCTTTAACTTACTATACCCTCTGCAGCCCACATAATATAGGTAAATCGAAAATTCAAAACCACCTGACCTTTTGTCTTTTGAAGATTATAAACCATCCCCTACACTTTTGACCTCCATTTCCTGGGTTTTATAAACTTTTGTTTGACTTCTTCCAAAATGGGTTTATTTAATTGCAGCTCAATTCACTTCTAGGAGCTGTTGTATAGAGTATAGACCATGTCCTTCCGCAATATCGATTAGAATTCTATTCTAATCAGAAATCCATTCAAAACATGTATCATGACCTCATTGCTGCGTATAACTTTATTTGCAACATCAAATTGAGTTCTTATTCATCATTTAGTTGAACTATACTCGTATATCTGTCCCAGAGCCAGTATAGCAGCTTTGTGTCATGTCTGCCAGATGTTTGCACAATTCAACTTCAATCCATCCAAAGGCATAAAAAGGATGGGATTTATGTCAAAATCACCGGCAAGTTTAACCAGGATGCGATGCGATGATGATATAGTGAGGTTATCCTCAACTCTCGATTTGAACTAAATTGAAATTCGAACGGAAATGTCGGTACCAAATAACAGACATCCGGAGCAGAAAACTCATCATCCCATTCGAATGGACTCGACAACCACGGTTATAGAGAGCGGTCGCAAGCGCCGCACTCTTGCATCCAGAAATTGACTTTCATTTCACTATAGGAGGATGAAATGTATAGAAAACAAAAGACGAAGTCAACCACAAACCAAACCGCGATTCAACACAAAGGATACCTACCTAACCTACTCTTCTTCATCCCTACACACCATCAGATACACACACCGAGGACTTCAAATAAGAGCTCGATGTTGACTCCTGTCGAATGTTGGTTAGATTCTCTCTCTAGCCGAGCGACTGCCCGCCAGCCCGGCCCGTCCGTCCGGTAGACCTCTGACTCTAAGCTCTGACAGATATATCCTTTTCGGTTTGTTTTAATCTCGATTATTTTTTTGCTTTATTGCTGTTGCTGTTATTGTTATTGTTGCGTCCTGGAAAACCTATTCAAATACTTAAGGCCATAGTAATCCTCTATAGAACAGGAAGCCGTTGACAATTTCGATGCAACCATACCTCATACCTGCATTTTATACACATATACAACAAAGGTCATGTGGTCGTTGTTCTTATATTGTCATAAGTCAGCCGAATTAAGAATCCTTTTTGCAGGGTAAGTTGAAAATGTAATTATACAAAAAAAAGAGGAAAAATAAACATTTAAAAATTCAAACGTCAGCAGGTTTGTTGTGCGCTACACTACAAATATTTGCCTTAAAATACCATCACAGTAAGAACTTCAGCTGGAAGTAGATTTAAGGACGAAGTGGAGACAAATGGAAGTATACTGGGTTTTGGATAAGAATTGCTTAAAAAAATATACCTGTGATAGTCATAGTGACAGTGTGTGTTCAGTTAAAGAATGCATGACTTCCCAAAAGATTGCAATGAATTGAAAAATGAGTGGGGGAGAAATGAAGGTAATCTTTTTGATTTTGTTGTCAAGTGAATGTCTTGTTTAGAGCCATACTCAGGAATTGAATTTCTATATATTAGAAATTAGGAAGAGATTTGTTAAATATCAAAGCTAAAAGGTGAACTGACCAGCTTTTCCCAGATCTTTAAAAATATAGAAGCAAATGTTGTCAGGAGCAACTTTAGAACTAAGCTTGGTATCTCTGAGCTCCAATTCCACGTCTTTTTGAATCAACATTAGATTATGTATTTAACCGGGTTTCGATTTTTGACAAGAAAATTGAGTTTTACAATTTAGAAAAGGTGATATTGTTTGATACTTAATCGGATTAACATTAATTGAATTCGGGTATTATTCGTTAAAACGTAAAATATAAAAAAAATTATCTACTATGTTGCTGTTTTCTTTTTCGATTAAATCAAAAAAGCGAATGTTATTCGAGAAAAAGAAACTCAACTTTAGTTTAAGATTGCGGCAACCCTGTAAGGGGTTGATGGTAGAATTTAAGCTTCTTGTATATGGTTCCCTAACGAAATCGGAAAAGTGTTTTTCCCAATGAAATATTAGTTAAGGTTAGGTTAGGTTAGATTAGGTTAGGTTAGGTTAGGTTAGGAGGATCGTGCACAGCACGGAGGTTGCTGCGTTCACGCGGGCCTAGTTGTCCATTGTGATCCCCTTAATATAAAAAGCAGAGATGCTCCTAAACTAATGATTTGCATAGACTGTGCTCTCTATATATTTTCTTATGTTTGCCATTGAGACCTGCGCTGGATCGTCCAGTTCTCGAATAAATCTGTTTCCAAAATATCGGGGGCGACTTGTTTGAAGGTTTGGACAATCGCCGAGCAGGTGTTTAATTGATTCAATTTCTTCGACATCCTGACAGCTCCTAAAAAATTGGGTGCTAATACACCCAATCTAGTGGCCCGTTAGTCCGTACACCTATCAAGGTTCTAATATTCTTTTTACTCAGCGATTGAATATCCTGAATTTTCTTTTCATTAATTCATGGCCATTAGCTTCTAGAGATAACGCAATCGTTCCTGTACATCCAGGAGTTATTGATTTGCTCTTTCGTTGTTATGTCTATATCTTCCTTTTAATCATGCCAATCGGGACGTCTGATTCCATATCTTCTTGGCAACTATTTTCCCTATTTGATACTGACCCCTTCCTTGGCAGTTCATCTGCTATGTCATTCCCTTCTATATTGCTATTTCCAGGAACCCAGCAGAGTTTGACTTGGTTGGTGTTGCAAATATTGTTTAGTATGCCTCGGCATTTTTCTACTGTCTTGAGTCTTGGATCTAATAGTCTCACTGGATAAAGCTTTGATGGCAGCTTGGCTATCCATGAAAAATGTGATCTCCGAGGTGTTCAGTTTTTACTTGTGAACCATTTTAGCTGCTTTTTTAATAGCTTAAATCTCAGCTTGAAAACACACTTCACTCGTCTGGGAGTTTATATGATTCTCTAATATTAAGAGATTCACAGAACACCCCAGCTCCTGTTCCTTCTTCCATCCATCAGTGTAGATGGGGATATCCTGTTCACTGAGTAGTGAGTTAGGTTCCCATCCATGCCTTTCGGGTATTAAAATAGCGAAGTTTTGTTAAAATCTTTTATATTATAGCCGTCACATCAAGTCCGGCGACTGTGCTATACCTTTGACAGATAGACACATGACCATAGGTGCTGTGCTTCCAAGAGCTCATTTCTTTGAGTCGAAGTGCACATTTATCTATTGTGCATCTTATGTACTCGTCCAGGACTGGAAGATTGAGAATAATTTCCAGCCCTGATGCTTGTGGCGTGCCCCCGATATTCCTATGCAGGCTTGTATCTGTACCTTGTTCAGGTTTTTGAGATAGCTATCCTATTCTACAGCTTTCCACCACACAATCAAACCGTAGGCAAGTATGGGACGAACAATCGCCGTGTACATCCACTGGATAACTTGCGGTCGCATGCCTTTTTTTGGCGATCCAAACGAACTCCAGCGCTCATAGGGTTAGAATGCCTTGTGATATGCGGCTGCCATTTCCAGCTATCACTAATAGTTTTAAAGTCTTTGAGCTTTAGATAATAATAAAACAATGCAATTTTACTTCTTTTAACTTTCGTAAATTCGGATTTTGTTGAATTTGAAATTCATTTGACACACAATTCTGTCCAACAAGCATTTAACTTACATAGATGAAAATATTTTCAAAAATGTTTGCCATTTTTCGGATTATCCTTGCATGTTGTTGATAAATTTAAGAAACTTAATTCTTGGAACACCAAAAAGCCAACAACCTTACACGCGTGACATTCTCTTTAGGTATACCTATAGCACGTGATAAAACTTCTAATGCTTAGGCTGACTTTTCATTTAAATGACATCCACCTTGTCTCTCATCCTTATAAGAATCATCGACACCGTGTCACTGTTCACACACGTTACCCCTATTCCTGTGGGAACTCCACAGGGAACATGCTAGAAGGATAAAAAAAAGTTAAACGAATTGAAAAATGTTCAATGATTCTTCATATATATATATAAGTATATATGTATGTAGATACCTGCCGCAAATTGGGTGGCGCTGAGATCTCTATTCACATTCGTTTTAAATTTAGAAATATTTTTTTTTCCGGAACAATGACTAAAAATGTATTTTTTTTTTTTTTAGAGGAACAACAGCTAAAGCTCACAAAGATAGGTACTTGTTCGGAATACGTTATGTGATCTGATCCTTCAAAAAATACATACATATGCATATATGGGCAGAGTATGTAGGGCTGAAAACAAAAATACATTTATTTTGTTATATTCGTTTTAATGGTATGCTAAGGCCACTTCTGGTTATATGGAAGATGAGGAGAGGAGAGATTCAATTCTACACTGAGGAAAATGATTGCGAAAATTCATAGAGTGTAACGAAGCGTTACAACTCCTACATACAAGCCTAATCGCTTGTCTATACGATCTCATATAAAACTGTGCACCCACCTACTCTCATTTAACTCGAACAAAACTAGAGGTCATACAATTTCACACAGTTTTGCTGTTTATTTTTTGTAGTTCACACTGTGTTATTGCCTCAGATTTTATAAGGCAAGGTGCAGAGCATAACAAAATTGTCTTTCTCTATTCTCTCTCTTCCAAGTGTGGGAACCAATCAAGAGTATACATAGAGAATCAAAGATCGGGCCGTAACAAAAGCCTTTCATAATATGTTTCGGTGACAGTGACAGATAGGAATAATAGGACAAAAATTATTATTGTTTTTTATTAGTATTATTATTTGGTATTTACTTATAAGAACGCATGATCGCTTCGTCTTCTTCAAGTAGCTCATTGGACAAGATTCTCCTCCAAGAGTTCCACCCGCTTTGTTAAATAATTTGAGTGCTAGCGACAATAGATACACCATATAAAGACAATTTTTCGTACGTTTCACCCCCCAAAACTCATTTGTTTATATTGTTGAATTTGTAATTTCATCCCGTGTTGATGAATAGACGTGAATTGCAACAACAATTTAATGGGGTGAGCTTGTTCTGTTTTGCTAGATCGACCATTTTGTATGTGCAAATAACGCAGCCATCTTTAAAAAAATTCCAACTCACCAGCTTTTCACCATGAAAATGGGGGATGTTAGGTGGGATATCGGGTTATGTTGAAAGAAACACAAATTTAATGATGCTAAGTCCGCTATTACAAGACGACTTTGGCGTGATGAAACTTCTTTAAACTTTTTTTGAAAATTCATCTTGTGTTGTGAGTCGTGCGCGCTGTTACACATTGATTTTTAATAAATCTTGATTCAACGTCAATCCACAATGCACTTAAGTGCTTGAAAGTGAGAAAACAAATTAAATAATTGTTTGTTCAATGTCAATTTTCACAGCACAGAGTGATAGGCTTTTAATTATTTACTTTGCGAAACCACTTAAATTCGATGTGTTATAAATTAATTAAAAGAAAACTTAACATTTCCCTTCACTCATTCATCAATCAGAAAAAAAAGTCAAAAAATAAGCACCAAGCGGCAAATTGTTTTTAGTTTGCTTCCACCATTTTGTTTTTTCCATCCAACCACTTACGAATGAGCGGTCGATGAGCGCTCTTCACGTCCGACGGCAAAAGTTAACGAAAACTAGACGATCAGTACCAAATCGCAATTATGGGCACAACATATATGAATTCTTTGTATTCGCTCGGTTTCATACGACCACTTGCGTGGCCTTCCGACTACTCTAGTTCTATCTTTAGCCCCACCGTTTTTTTTCGACTAATTTCCTCCGGGCTTGCAAAAAAAACACGCCTAAAATTCTCTTACGATTTGTCATTCTAATATTATTGTTTTTGATGTGTAAACATCTATGCTGGCGGTAGTGTAAACAAAAACGTGAACGTTCGTGTGCAACATTACGTCGTGCAACGTTACGATCTGCATATTAGAATGGGTGCGTTCAGTGAAAAAAATCTTAAGATCCCCTTCAAGCAAAAACAAGTCCGTTTTGGATCCGCGCACGTTGAAGTTTACACATATTAACCGTGAGCCCCGGCACTCACACAATTTTTTTTTTTCATCTTATTCACTGTTTGTTTCAATAAATTGAGAGTAAAAAACAAAATAAAATCGAATATACTTAAATCAACTATAAATGTTCACTTTTAAAATTTGTTTCCACAAACTTATCCATATAAGGTCGGGTTAGCACTTGATAACTCGTTGCTGAATTTATTATACTTTTTGAACATATCATGATATTTTTAAAATAACTGACATTTTGTGGTGAATGGACGAATTCTGCATATGTGTGTGTGTTTCTTCTGAATTAGCTTGCAGGCAAACTCGGATGACAGCCAAGATTATCATCTTTATATGGTGTATCTATGGTCTCTACAATACACAGATTCCCAACCTTTTGGTACCTTTGGGTTTCTCTTCAATTAGCTCACTGGACAACACAATGGAGAAATGGAGACTGAGCTGCAACTGGAGCTCTCTGTCAAAATATTGAATACACATAATTTCAATGTTGCGAACACAATGCGACGTAGCTGCAAACGGAGCCGCAGCTGCAAGAGTTCACCAACTTTTAACTTTTGCGTGCAGCATTTTTGACATTTCAGAATTCATAAAGGCGAACAAGCCCATTTCAAGTCGGTTAGTGTTTATATGGGGTTGAAATAAGTTTCAAGCTGTATTCAATCCTTCATGTTAGAGATATCAGTGCTTCTGCTGTCAGAATGTTCGAAAGCCGTACAGCTGCATTGTGGGCACGTAAAAAAAAGTAGGTACGACACTTTTTGACAACTATTGCAGCTCCAGTTCCAGTTGCAGCATTCTATTGTGTTAAAGCAGTTAGATTGCATGCTGGGGACACATTATATGGAAATTTTGATCATTTACTACCCAGTCAGTTATGGTTTTAGGGATTTTTGAATTCCGATATCTTAGAAACCACTTATTCAAAGCAGTTAAAATTTTCTAAAGCAAAGTGCCGGATGATCAGATAAGTAAATGTGAAGATTTCAATTAACTGGTACTGAAGTTAGATGAGGATCGAAAATCGCCTAAGATTATTCTTGAAAAAAGGGTAAGTGTTGATGCTGAGACACTTAGCTAGACACTACCGTGCCCTCTGATTCAGATTTCGGAAGGAAATATTGTTATGAAATGGCAAATTCTTGCTAAAAAACTATTCTTCTTTTCACCAAGATTGACAATTACTGTTTATTTAAATGTGGAATGCTGTAATGCAAACTGAAGAGACCGATCAAGGTACAAAGTTGTAAGTTCTGCTGCTTAATCAAAATCATCCTGAAAGTGACTATCTTAACTATAAATGTTAGCAGTGACTGCATACTCAACAGCAATTTTAAAACATGTGCAAGGAGAACTGCTTAAGTTGAACAAATAGTTGTTAGCTCATTACGATGATTTTCTATTCCATTGGAGAATACGAAGAATCTTTGCCGTGAATTCAAGTCATCGTTATCAGAATTGATTTTTTAAATCAGTATATACGATTTACACTTTGTTTTTCTCTGAGTGTATACAAGATACCGGAAAATATTCATACACATCAATATGTCAAAATTATAATGAATGACTTTTATTTTTTCGTTTGATATTGCATTGAGTTGAATTGCAATATCAAAACAGGCATCAAGGAATTGAACTCCTTTTTGATATGCTGGCTGTAGGTATGTACAAGTACACATATGAAAAAAATTGGCCAATATAAAATAACGACTAAACAATAATATATCCAAGCATATATTTGATGCAATTTAAAGTGATAAATGAGTTAATCTTATTTGGAAGAATAATTTGTTAAGGACTTGAAATATTATTATACTTTGAGAGAGTGAGAGAAAAAAAGAGAAATTTTATAAAAAATACATGAATGATTTATCAGCATATAATAGCTACATATATCCTAATAGGTTTGCATTGCAGAGACATTCCAAATGCTGTTTTTATAAATTAGCGGGTTGCAATGGCGCATATTTTATGGAACCTGGAACATGAAGAAATATTTTGCTTATTAAAAAAAAAATCAGAACATAGTAACTATTTAATCACAATGTTGCGACAGAAACAAAAATCATGGTCTCAGTCACTTTAATTTCTCATAAATAATAATTCTAAGAAACAAGTGTAACTTGACGACATTCTAACGCAGAAGCCTTAAAAAACCCCTTCTCGCCACATTGAATGCACAAAAGTCATGTTTTGTTTAATGTGTTTCGAACATATGTTTTCACACATCAAAAGCAAGGTGTATGTTACAGACCCATACTCTCATTCGATACCATAGGTAATCCAATAGGGCTTCGATTAAGTTGTAATTAGTTTGACATGAGCTTCGATTGTTGTTGTTCAAGCGAAAACGGTTTATCGGCCACTTGACTCTGGTGGATCGAACTTAGGTACCTTTTCGTGTTGGTTTCGATTTCAAAGGATTTTTATTTAATTTTGGTTTTGCCTTTTTTTGTTTTCATTTTGAAAGTTATAAGTTTTCCTTTGCTGTGGTATTTTTTTGATAACATGTTCCAAGAATTCCAGTCTCGACGGCAAACTGCAAATACAATATTATGTCCCGCAGTGGGTGGCATGGCGGGCGTATGTGATTTCAGTGTTTGCGCCACGAACCACAATCAACCGCTTTGTATTATAACTTTTCTTTATCTTAATTCCTCATTACACCCTGCTGGGGGGTCATTAATGACTTTTAAAATTATGTTCATAATTCATATGACATTCCACTATAAGCAACCACACACACACACACACACACATACTCATTTAGGGAAATGGGATGGGGAAATAAAAGTTAGTTAAGTTGGTTGAGGTTTATACAATAAGGAAACAGAAGAATAAAGATCCAATTTAATGCATATGAACACGCAAAACAGAGGCTTTTCATGCCACATGGAGCACATCTGGATGGCCCCGGCCAAGCCAAGGATCCCAGCGATTTTTGAGCAACGGCTCTCCCTCCCCATTAGCCCCATGTCGCTCATAAACCAGGCGCATGCAAACGTTCCTCATACTATAACAATAATTATGTGGGGAATGTTGGGGTGGGAGGCTGGGGGCTGGGGGCTGGGGGAGTTGGGAATATAGAAATAGGCAATTCTTTGACTTCTTCCATAAGGACTTGCCATTTCCATTTCTAATTATAAAACTCTATTTCAAGCGCGAGTGGGTTCGTGTAGTGGCCCCATTACCCTTGTTTTTTTTTTAGGTTTTTTTTTTTTATTGCACTTTATACGCGCCATTATGGGGTCATAATTTTTTGTCGCTTTTATACGAGACAATTGTGATAATATTTGAATTGGGGCGTAAACACCAGCAATAACGATTAGGCCGAGTCAAGAGCTCTTTAGTTGTTGTATACTCTCGTTCGTATAGTAAATCCTCGCTGGCGCAGGAGCACCACATTCGGCAATGGAATTTTTGGTCGTCTGCGAAAGTATCTTAAGCTTGTGCTATGTTTGTTTAACACAAATCCTTATCAGTAGACGATAGCTCAAAAGGAGTGCTAATGTGGCTTTGAGACATTTTGGCCTATTTAAGTGCGTCACTCGTTGCTCGTCGTTATTGGGGTGGTGTGGGTGCTGTTTTTTGTTGTTGTTTCGTTTTTATTGGGCCAAGGGCAGAATATTTCTTAATTTGCGATTATTCTAGTTTCGATAACAAGTGGTGCATAAATTCATGAGTATGGAATTTAAATTTAGGTTACGGAATACGCATTTCAATATGGATATGGCAGTGAATTGAGTGCTTGCTGAGCTAAAATAGCTGATGTAGAAGAGTTAATTTGAAATTTCTTGTGTATGTCTATAGTGAAATAGGTGAATGCATTTTTCTTCAAGCATCCAGAGCTCATGCATGTTTGGTGGAACAGTTTTGCCTTCACTTCAAGGATTTGGAAGCATCTGTAGAGCAAAGTCAGAGACTTCAATTTTGATAAGCAAAAACTTAAAAGAAATGAGATATTATATGAAATATTTCCAATTCAAGTCAGTTGAATTATAAAATCTTTGTTAAAGATCTTGACGGACACCATAACTCATCAGTTAGTCTTGGCTGGACGGTTCGTTACCCCTGCAATGAGTTTTCTTGACATATTGGTGAATATTTTGAATTGAAATAGAACCATATTAGTTCAAAAAATTTTATATATTTGTATGAAACGTTTTCTGAATCCAGCAGTACCTACTTTTCAACCGGAGGAACTTTGAATGCATTCACTTTTAATTTTCGTTAAGTTTCTTGTAAGGCTCTTTTAAAGACGTTAAGTATAGCAAAATTGAATAGAGAACTTCTTCGTGCAGTAATTTATTGAAGTTTCGGTAATCCTACATTAAACATTATAGAGGGACCTTGGAATGGGCAAATGAGGAAAGAACCTAAAAAAGAAATTTAAAACAGTCTTTATTAAGTTCTGTGTGTCTTATTGTTCATGCATCTGTGCATCCACTTAACGTCAAGCTACACCCTAAACTGTTATTCCACAACATCTGAATAAAGTTCTAATTAGTTACTCGACACATAAATAAAGGTTTACAGGGTCATACGTTCACACTTCAAAGAATCATTTTTGGATTTATAAAGGATTCAGGTGGGCCAAAAACAACAGTGATTTCTTTTTTCTCTTTTAAACTTAAACCCGAACTTGACTTTTTTAGTTTAAATTTTCTGAAAAACAAGTCCAGCAAGGAACTGCGTTTCAGGTTTTGCCATACAAATTCAAATAAGAGTTTTTGACGGTTTAGACGATGATACCTACTCATAATTTCATAAATCATTACTCAAAAGGTGTACCTCAAGGGTCCATTTTGGGTACTATCCTTTTCTCACTATACATTAATGAACTGCCTTCTTTATTGAAATTCTCGCTTGTACACAAGTATGCAGATGATGTACAGCTTTATTTGAGTTGTCCCCTTGGACTTATTGAAAACTGTGCTCATAATTTAAACCAAGTTCCAAGATCTTCAAAGCATTCATCTCTGCTCTCAACAAAATGGTCTTTTTCTGAACCCCACTAAAACGAAATGTTTATTTGTTTCTGAAAAGCCTTTAGATACTTCGTATTTCCCAACCTTGCAGCTTAATAACACAACTATTGATTTTGTAGAAACGGCTAGGAATCTAGAGATCACCTTCAATAAGACTTTAACATGGGATATTCATATAAACTGTATTGTTGGAAAAGTCTATGGAGCGTTGAGAGTTCTTAGAAATTCTCAACATTTCATTCCTATTGAAATTCGAAAATTGTTGGCAAAGATTTTGATCACTCCTTTACTGAGTTATGGCTTTGAAATTTATTTTAAATGTGATGCTGTTAGCAGACGTAAACTTACTGTTACTTTCAACAACAGTATCAGATATCTTTATGATCTCAAAAGATACTACCATATTTCAGCCTTTGCTTCAACATTGTACAATATGCAGTTCGAACATCTTCTGCAATTCCGAACTCTCCTTCTGCTCTTCAACATCAAACAGACGCATCAACCTCAGTATCTCTACCATCGCTTACAGTTTCCTACCTCTATTAGATTAAATACTCTTAACATCCCAAGATATTCCTATCATACATCAGAACGACAGTTCATTGTTAACGCTATATGACTCCGGAACTCCTTGCCGATAAATTAAAGAAGATTAGAAACTAATTTGGGGATTTTAAAATTAATTATTAAATTAGTAAAATTATTATTATTATTTTTGTTTTCTTTAAAGTAACTTACATTTAATCAATTAAACAATGTAAATTATTCAATTAATTTTTTTTTTTTTCATTTCTTTGTAAACATATTTATATATAAATTTGTTTTAGTTATTATTCATTTAAACTATTTTTATTTTTCTCTTTTCTTTATTCTTTATTCTCTAATCATAAATATCATTGTAAAGCTATTACTTTTTTATAACATATTTTATCTTACTGTGTTTAGCATATCGGAATAATAAATAAACTAAACTAAATAAATTACAGCTGGCCTGTCTGGATTAACACTGGAGGGCAAATCTTTTTCAGATACGTTTATTTTGATCGACCGTAATTTAAAATATCTCACCAAAATGTCACATAATATCAAAATCTCATAAGACCGTGAAATAATCATGCATTTAAATAAAATAATAATTTTAATGCGCATACGTTAGGGTGCCCCGTAAAAATTTGTTCGCAGTTATTGGCTTAGTTGTTCCAAGCTTAATTCTTGCTGGCCTCAAGTTCTAGCTGCTATAAAAGCAGGAGCTCTTACTCGAACTTTTCTATTTCGTGAATAATGGTGAGGGGGCTTCTAACTGCTCTTGTTTCTTGTTTGCGTTCACGAATTGATGCTAATAGGTTTGCTCATCGGGGTTTCCTCACGATGAATGCTTTTTTTCGAAAGGAATTATCGATTATATTCCATTAAATAGTGAAACTATGTATTTTAGTGTTTTAATTCAATTTCGTTTTTATTTGTATCACCTTTCTTGAAATCCTTCAATTTTACCTGATTTAACCCAACCATTAGCTTATAAGTTTCTTAAAATATTAAGCCATTAATCTTTCCTATAAGTAGATATAACCTTCCAAACCCAGAAACGATTCCTAAAAAAGGATATGCTTTTTACCCTATTTCACCTTTGCCCCATACAAAATAACTAAATTATCAATAAATATTTAACCCTTAAGGTATCCTCTAAATTCATCTTAAATTACTTTTCAAATGTGTTATGTGTTATATTATTCTTTGTATTTACCCCATTTCACCCTACACATAGGGCCTTGTGAATAAAAAAAAAAGCTAAAGCTAAAACTTGGATTTTTAAGTAAAAGCTAAGTTTTTGGTGAATAAAAATATATTAATATTTTATTTTTTATTTATTTAGTCAACGCTAAATTCATTCCGTTTTAACTTGTTTTTCCAGCCTAATCTTCAATTTGTGTGAATAAAAATAGCTTAAACTAGAATATTATAGTTAAAGCTTCAAAAAAATCAAGATTTTGTTTACCTGTCTAGGAAGCTTTGACTAGTTCTTATTTTTAGTATTGTGTTTAGTTATAGGTCGAATATGGCCAAGTTTAGGTATACACGTAAGAAAGCCAAAATCGTATAAGAAACGTTTGGAAATAAGTGATAAGGATTTTCATAGTTCATTTCATTTTTCAAAAGAAAATGTTATGTGACTTTCTGATAACTTTTTTGGAGATTCAACAGAGCGTAGGGGAGTTGCACTGACTTCTGAGCAGAGAATTCAGATATTTTTGAGATATCTGTGTGCACCTTGATTTCAGTGCGGTCTAGGACAAGATCTTGGAGTTGAACGCTCTTCTGTATGGAAGACTGTTAAGCACGTGGCCAACAAGATTATGGAAAAGGCTCACATTTATATTAGATTTCCGTCGAGTCACAGAGAAATCGAAACAGAAAAGGGAAAATGGGTGGAAAAATAAACGTTTCCCGGAGCTTTTGGGGCAATAGACTGCACCCATATTGCTATTCCCAAACCCTGATGAATACATTAATAAATCTCGATCGATTAAAAGATCTACACGAACTTTCTGAGATAAAGATCAAAGATTTGATTGCTTTTCTCAACGCGACAAAATGGATCTAGGTCAAGCTTCGACCTTAATTCCTTTACCTCACCCTTCGGACTCCCTTAGACAGCGCGTAAGCCGAATAAGGGCGTTTTTAAGGACCCGTAAGAGGGTATATGTGCAAACCCCTCCAATAGTATTTAAAAAAGAAAAAAGAAAGGGAAAACTAAAAATAAAAAAAAATAAAACCGATTTTCACCTAACAGGTCAATACGAGTTATGGTGTCAAAACGGCGCACTCTAGCGCTAATTGGGTCACGGAGCGAGGTTGCTCTGGACCGCCATCTCTACCTACCTACATTAATCGAAAAGGCTTCCACAGCCTTAATATACAAGCGACATGCAATGCAGCCGAAGAATTCACAGGTGAGTACGCCCAGTGGACAGGGTCAGTTTACGAATCGCGGATCTTAAAAAGATTATCAATTTATGCATCCATGAACGAGAATTTGCACGTAAATGCTATAATTCTTGAAGATTCTGCGTACTGAATTACACCATGGCTTCAAACACCTTACAAAAATCCCCAAACGCACTCAAATCCTGCCAAGAGTGCGTTATGATAGAGAGATTTGGCCAAGTGAAGTAGAGGTTTTCATGTCTGCAATAAAAAATTAATGTTGTCATTTGTTGCTGCGTGCTCCACAATCCTGCAAAATATTTGAATGACTTATTATCTGATGATCTTCAAGCTTCTTCCCTGCTAGATAGACTACATATGTAGATAAAAAGAACAACCACCAGACGAAGACCAAATTGATGATAACAACTCAAGCGAAATAAAACTTCGTAGACGAGGGCGCAGCAGCGCAGAAATGTAATTGCTTCAGCAGAGACTGACGGACAATATGATAAAAAGATTTTTTTACCAGCAACCAATACTTGCCCTATAGAACAGATAAAAATTTTTGGCAAAACAAAATGCAAAACAACCTTCCTTCTCGCTTCGGTCTATATAAAAACAGTTCTAGCTAAAGCTATCTAAGTCAAAACATGTGAATACAAAAGCTATTAAGCGTTATTATTTTTTTAAAACAAAGCCTAAGCTAGAACTGGCCAGCTTTAGCTGCTAGTAAAAGCTATGACTAGTTGGCTTTAGCTTAATTCAAAAAAATTTTTTAGTTTTTTTGTTATTCACAAGACCCATAGATATATTTTTGGGAAATTATCGAACTCTAAAGAAATCTTCTAAGGCCGATTTTATTCACTCAAAGTTGAACAGAACTTAAGGATTTTTGTTTTCAACTTGTGAATTTGTTTTTATTCACTTAAAGTTTGCGTTTTCAACTTTCGATTCTCAACTCTTGAGTTGATCAACTTTAGATTTCTCAACTCCTGGAAAAAGTAGAAGTTGGCCGAGCAAACTTGAGATTTTACGTAAGAAAGTTTTTTTTTTTCTTTTTTATTTGTTTCAAATTCAATTATCGCCAAAAAAAAATATTTAAAAAATATATATGTTCCGAAGTTATTATTTTTGGGAGGATTGGCCGCCATCTTCTTCGAGCAGTGAAAGTGAAGATGATGAAACTGACAGCCCTTTGTGTTTTGGGAGAAGGCAGTACAGAATGTCAACATTAAAACGATTAATTGAATAAAAACCTACATATTTACTACTTAAACTTATCTCTAACTTGAATATTCTTGCCCTTGCAGCTGCTGTTAAAAATATCGGGTCTGTGATTTCAGTAGGATGTTCTTCGAACTGAGTTCTTTTATGGCAAGCAGCCAATTGGACCCTATGCATTTCTTTTTCGAACTCAAGTTCATTCTTGGATCTCTGCAGATCAACGACTCCCACGCTTTATCTTTGTCGCGTTTTGTGACACCATGGGTTGTTATTTCACGGTACCAGAGCATTTTTGAATAACCAATCTTCCTCTTGCAGCGAATAAATTACTTTGGGAAATTTTGGATCCTTGTTGCTTTTTTTCAGCCATTATTTAACACAAAATAACTCACACATTATGGCATCGATATTATTGACAGATTCAAATTTAAATTTGAAAATTATTGGTTTTCTTTTATATATCACAAATATCCCAGGAATATTTTTCAAATTTTAAGTTGGCCAACTTTAGATCTTCAACTCGAGAGTTGAGAAAATAATTAGTGAATAAAAAGAAATTTCAACTTGCGTTTTAACTCTCGAGTTGAAGTCAACTCTTAAATACATTTTTTATGGACTATACCAGCAGCAAGAATCAAAAGTAGTTCGCCTGATGATGGAGCTATAACACTCCGAAACGCGTAGCTTATATATTAAAATATGAATAAAGTTGTGTTAATAATTTGATTAAAATTAAAATTAAATAAAATAAAACAAAATCAGTTTTTCTTTTAATTTTATTTATTTAATATTTTTAAAAATTCTTCAACTCTTAAGTTGGCCAACTTGAGAGTTTGCCTCAAGTTGAGCAATAGTGAAGAAAATGGCGCTAAGTCGATCCCCAAAATCTCACCTCTAAAATACTAAACGAATTTTGGTACTCAGATACCATTTTTTAAATTTATCAATTTCACCGTATAACTTATTAAAATTATTTATCCCTAAGGCCATTCTCTAAGTATAACCTTTGAAACAAAAAATAATTTTTAAAATTGGACCGATACTTTGAATGAATTCTGTTAATACCTTCTGTTTAAATTTTTACTGCAATAATATCTTGCTTCGAATAGTTCAATCTTTTAACCTTTTTCTTTCTTTAAGCCTATCACATATTCCTAAGAGCGAGTTTCAAAACAAAATTTCCCATATAATATCCTTTCATTTCCATTCGACTGTATTTCCTTTTGACAAAATCTAAGAGGTGTATCTCTCATGGGACGTCGGTTATAAATCCTCGGTAGCGCATTCTTAACAAAACAATCCTCCTTTTCAAAATCGCATTGTTAACTTCGCACTCGCAGTCGTACACATAAATTTTGCCGTGGACAATTTAAAGCGACGATATGTATATGCATATGCACAAAGAGGCAAAACGTTTTACTTACTTCGATATGCCACGCCACAACCTTCACCACCACCCTCTCAGTGTAAAATACGAAATGTAGAAATCGATCGACAAACATTTATTTTCATATGCAAATATTTTGAAATTCAAAACCGTGCCGTCGCCGCGCCACCGGCACCGTGTGATTGTGTCTAAACGAAGGAGGTGCACGAATGACATAAAGCAGGGGTTATAAGTGGGAGTGTGCCTTGTGCCTTGTGCCACCCTCCTGTGGGACCAAAATCGTCTGAGTTTTGTGATATGTCCCTATGGGAATTGAGGGAATTATTTTTGACGTTAAACAACGAAAGAAAAGAGAGACAGAAATACAACATACATACACGACATTCATAGAAATGCAATGAAGAGGAATCAAATTTGAAATGCAAGTCCTGCCAGGACCTAGATATACATATATGTATGGCTTTGTTATGTTATGATGGAAGAATAGAGCAATACAAATTCTCAGGATGAAAAAAAAAAAAAATAAAAAAATAGTGTCCTTGAGGAATATGGTTCTCCTTTGACATATTTATTGAACTAGTTGGCGGTCATTAATCCTTAAGGGCTTCTTTGGTTTTCGTCCTATTTAAATAAATTGCACCCGATGCAACCTCGTTCTCAGAACTGCGAGTTCAAGTTTTTCTCGCCTCCTCTACAGACCATAAACCGTGAAATATTGCTTCACGCACTTCACAACTACACTCTCAACCGAACCACATTGCAGGCGAGAGTAAGTATATCTTTGTTCTTAGAGCTATAAAGCGCGCTGGTTCTTGGATCAGCTCCAGAACTTGAAAGTTTTCGTCCTGGCTGCTTGCAATGGCTCATCCTACTGCATCCAGCTTCTGCAGCACTATAGTATACAGCTACTTCTTGAAATAAACAAGCACATCGCCGAACTTGAATTATTTAAGACGTGGTTTTCATTTAGTTACTTAACGAAAACTTTTTCCAAGGGTGAAGTTCATGCTACGGATTCGAGATTATCCTTTGGTTAAGAAATTGGTTTGATTGTCTATAGAGAGAGAGAGAGTGGGAGAGAGAGAGAGAACTCTCTCCACCATCGCAGCCTTTCACATCGTGCCATAGTTGAAGTGGTGGTAAATTTAAGGAGTTTTGTCTTGAAGTTTTGCAGAAAGGCTAGTGTTTCTTAAGTTTCTTGTATATTGGGAGTTGAGTTTTTGGTTGTTATGGAGCACCATCAAGTTTTGTAAGATTAAATTGCTTCGGTGCAATTTAAGTTTAGCCAAGTGGGTTTTTTGGTGAATGATCTAGTTTCTTATGGGTGTCCTTTTCTTTTAACTCCATATTCTTTATACTTAATTTGGTATAAATTTTTCATTTCCTGATGGTGAGGCAGAAGTAAGTATAGAACTTTTTTGGTTTTCTATAGTTACCTGCATAATGTAAAAGGTTTCAGATTGTGTCGTTTTAAAATGTCCAGATGTAATAAATCTGAAGAAATATGTCTTTGTTGTGTTCGAATTTGTTTATCTCTTTGGCTTTTAGGACGAAAAACTGAGCAAATATCAGCACAACTTTTATTTTTAAGAAGAATTTGGCAACAAATTTCATCCGCAAAATTTGCGAATTTTTCAAAAATATTTACTGCATATGGCAGCCCAAGTTGAGAACATTACTTACATCAAAAAATTTTTTTTATGAAAATCAAAAATGGCGGTGCTATGTTCACGCGCATGAATGATCTGGGCCGTCGCAAAAATGAAGATAGGTATAGACATTGTTTTTCCGACTACAACTAGTTATATAGTAAGTGGAATTGCCAAATTAATTAAATTAAATATCAAAGTAGTGTCGGAATTACCATATACATACATAGAATTGTTCTGATACTTTTTATTCAAGTTTACCTGAACAACTAACAATTTAGCTTGTATAAGGTCCAATTTTTCAAATTTGGCAAGTAATAGCTTGTATAGAGCTTGTATAAGGCATATTTAGCAAGCCACACATTTCACACTTTGACAATTAAAAAATAGCTGCTATAAGGCCTTTTAAAGTGAGTTTGGAAGGTTCTATACAAGGCTTGTAGATAAAGGCCTGTATAAGGCCTTCCGAAGTTGTTTACTGAAAATTAATGAAATGATAGCTGCTATAAGGCTCTCCGCGATACGTCAATGCAAACAACTTGTGTAAGGCTTGCCAATAAAGGCCTTATGCAAACTAAATTAATATGCTATCAAGTAGTTCCCATTTGATGACATTTTTCTCAACAAAGAAGTGGCGTAGTGGAAGAGTGCAAAAAATACTAAACAATAAAAAATAATATATTTTTTTTTTATTTCCAAGTCTGTTTTATTAGTACCTTTACATAAACACTTACGGCAAGTCATTAGCAAATAGCTGTCATTAAAAGGCTTGGATAAAGCCTTTTTATAGCATCCAAAGCAAGCTATTAGCATGAGCTGTCATAAAATACCCTCCTGAGCTAAGCTAATTGCATTTAATGACAAGATATTTGCTGTTATAACACCTGTCAACAAAAGTCTTATAGCAGTTAAATAGCTTGCGTAATGTGCTCCAAAATTACTTGCATAAGGCCTTTAACTGTTTCTATAGCAGTCTGAAAATAGCTTGTTTAGAACCTTATACAAGTTAAATTGTTAGTTGGGTGGTTAGGTAATATAAGGTTGGATTAATTATTTATTTATATATTCATCTACGAGTTTCAAGCTCCACAGATAACTATGAAATAAATTATGTAATATAAGCTTAGAGTCAGGTCAAAATTAAGTTAAATTCTTCAAAATAAGTACAATAAATCATTTTCGAATTTGATTCTAGAAAATGAGAGATCAAGATGACTATATATTTCATTGAACTCCCTAACTGACCTTGAAATTGGTTGATTCATACCGCAGTTAGTTCTGTGTCTAGGCTGAAAAAGAAGGTCTCTTTCCTTCAACGGTCTTATTGGAGCATAAATAAAAATTAAAGATAGTATGGTAGGGCACTTGATGTGGTAGCACAAAATATCACGCACAAAAACTATATCATGAATAGTTCTTAGAGATTTGAGCAGCTGTACACCCAGAAGACTTTGCCTGGCTAGGGAATTTGGACAGAAATTCCAATGCATTTTATCGGAAAAAAGTTGTTGGTGTGGGTTCCAGGTGACATCAGTATATATTCAAGATTATATCTTGCTAAGCTAGTATAAAGCGCAACAAGGGTGTAGAGATCAGAAAAATCAGTAGAATCAGAATGGCATCAACATGTGGAACTCATGAAAATTTAGAGTCGAATTTAACCCCTAAATCTTTTACAATTAAAGTTCTCAAATGACGACTTGATTCTAGAAAATAATGAAACCCGTACACTAAATGTTTCTTAGGCCCAGTTTTTCAGTTCGAGATTATCCTAGTTTCGGGGTTAAACACGAGTTAACTATTGAAACATGTTTTCAAGTCAATTTAGATCCCGAGTTAACTCAACAAATTTGGTGAGTTAACTCTGGATTAGCTGAATAGGTATTTCAGAAAGATGCATGTCAAAAATCTATTCAAATCAAAGTACGACACTATGCAAAGGGTGATTAATATGGTGGCGCCATCTCGAATTCAATAACAAAATATCGATTTCTATACTGTTACACTTCGATTTCGATAGATTTCTGACAACTAGGAGTTGAATTTAATTCTCTTCTGAAAAAACTACTTTTGAGTTACCTCGGGATTAAAGTATTTGCAGGATTAACTAGCTCTGATTTAACCCGGAGTTAACTAATGCACTGAATAATTTGACCTTAGAGATAGAAATAACAAAACATTTTTTAACGTTGAGGTTTAGGCAGTTTGATTTACACCCGCGGGATAAATTATCTAAACACATTTGAAGTTTGAGGTCCAGTTTTTCAGTGCATGAGTTAACTCTGAGTTAAACCAGAGTTCTGCAAATACTTTAATCCCGAGTTAACTCAAAAGTAGTTTTTCAGTGGCGGATTAAATTTAAATCACAGCTGTCGAAAATCTATTGAAATCGAATTGCAACAGTGTAGAAATCAATGTTTCGCTATCGAATTTGAGATGGCGCCACTATGAAAATCACACTTTCCTGGTGTCGTACCTCGATTTGAATAGATTTTTGACATGCATCTACCTATTCAGCTAATCCAGAGTTAACTTACTAAATTAGTTGAGCTAGCTAGGGATCTAAATTGACTGAAAAACATATTTCAGGTGTTAACTCGGGTTTAACCCCGAAACTAGGATAATCTCGCACTGAAAAACTGGGCCTAAGGCAGTCGTAATCGCTTGTTACTTTCAAAAATAGTTTGAGGTCATCAGGATATAGTAGGCATTGGCTAAAATTGATATAGTTGATAATATCAGCAATAAATACTATAAACAGCAAAGGACCAAGATGACTGCCCTGAGGGACACCTGAAGCACATCCAATAAACCTAGAAGTATATTCAACAATTTTCACTTCTTGCACTCGACCAGTAAGGAATGAACCGATCCACTGAAGTAGACTTAAGTGAATGAAAAATACTTCAAGTTTACCAAGTAATATATTGCGACATACAGAGTCGAAGGCCTTGCTCAAGTCTGTATAAATAGCATAAAATTGGCTATGGTTTTCAATAGATTCAACTACGAAAGAAGAAAAAACATGTTAAATTAGTGACTGTCGATCTTCCTGAAATAAATCTATGTTGGGCCCTGCTAACCTGTTCCTTAACATGAAAATTTGGTTAGATAGGGTGATGATACTGGAAGATGCATCACCTCACTCCGATCTCAAAATGGATCCATTATGCTCCCCACCATCAAAATAAGATAGGTATAAGGTGGGTGTGAAAGGAGTTATGGTGGAGTGAGTGGACGCTTAGATATGGGGTACTTCCACGAACCATCTGGAAATCTGAAGGAATTTAGTGGCAAAAACGAGTTGTCGCGTCGACCAGTTCGTCGAACAAAAAATAATCTCCGAGGGCTGCCTTTCTGGAGCCTGCTAGGTTGGGGCATTCACAAAGGTAGTGATATGAGCCCTCCTCTGCCTCTTCATCTTGACTTTCACTGCATAAGTCATGTTTTTTCCCATTTCGTTGTGACACATTAGGATTCCAACCAAGGGGGACAGTTGAGGCCTGCTTGAGTGATGAGTAAACAATCTGATTTTTCCTAGCGAGATTTGACTATAGATTCCTTGAGACCCGCCGCGTGTCAATTGCTGACCCCTTTTCGTTTACGGCTTTGGAGAAAACTCTAGAGAATTCTACTATTTTCCCTTGCTCCAGTGCCATAAGTACCGATAGTTCAGAAGAGTTCTGGTTTGATACCTACACGAACTGATCTTGATTTCCAGAACTCAACCTCGTTACTTTTTATGGATTTTATTTAAACCATTTGATACAACTTATGGAAATCTTAGAACGGGGTTTTCAACAACTTGTTTAATCGGTTGCTTTGCCATCACAGTCTGGAACTGGAACAGAACTTTTTAGTTAATTTAAGAGACTAAATTTCGTTAATCTTGCACAAAATAAACTCTTTGCATTCTCAAACTAGACAACCAACCCGACTTTGAGTATGCTCTTTGAATTAAGTAGGTACTAGATGCAGTAAAGGACTCTGAATGACCAACTAAAAGCGTCCATTCACCGCAATATGGTCCCTTCAAGTTTTACTGTCTCCACTCCAAATATCATTTTATTCCTCGATTGCGTTTTAAACATCTTCGATAGTATAAGCATATAATGGGTGATTTTTTAAGAGGTTTAGAACTTTTTAAAAAAAAAAAAACACAAAAAATTCGAAAAAATGAATGAAATATTTATTTGAATCGATAGTTTGAACCTTGCAATTTAATGTTTAAAGATAATTTCATGCAAATGTTGACCACGGCTGCGTCTCAGGTAGCCCATCCGCTGAGTCCAATTTTGGCATACTCTTTCACACATATCGGCCGGTATCTCACGAATGAATGCATGGATGTTGGCTTCCAGTGCGTCAATCGAAGCGGGCTTGTCCCTATAGACATTAGCCTTGACAAACCCCCACAAAAAATAATCTAATGGTGTCAAATCGCACGATCTAGGCGGCCAATTGACCGGCCCGAAACGTGAAATTAACTGTTCACCAAACTCGCCTCGCAATTGCGCCATTGTTTCGCGTGCTGTGTGGCATGTGGCACCGTCTTGTTGAAACCACATATCATGCAAGTCAAGAACTTCCATTTCGGGCAAAAAAAAGTTTGTTATCATCGCTCGGTAGCGTTCACCATTGACAGTAACGCTGCGATTCGCATCATCTTTGAAGAAATAGGCCCAATAATGCCGCCGGCCCATAAACCGCACCAAACAGTGGCTTTTTCGGGATGCATTGGTAGCTGTTGCAATGCTTCTGCTGATCTTCACTCCAAATGCGGCAATTTTGCTTATTTACGTACCCATTGAACCAAAAATGAGCCTCATCGCTGAACACAAGCAGCGCGCGATGAACATTTCGAACCGAGCACGAATTTTGATAGTAAAATTCAATAATTTTCAAGCGTTGTTCATTTGTAAGACGATCCATGGTTAAATTGCAAACCAAACTGAAGCTGTTTGACAGTGACACAAGGTACTAAACACACGTCAGCTGTCAAAACCAGTGTTGCCAAAACCAAACCAGCTAAAAAATCACCCTTTACCTATACCTACTTCACATTTAATCTCGATAGTAAATCACAAACATAGCAGAAAACTATTGAATAAATTTCCCTCTCCACATTTTCTTCCATACGAACATAAAACGATTCAAATCCTTAGATTGAAAAAAAAAAATGTTAAAATGGATCTATATAAGTTTTGCTAGTGTCACCAACGCGTCGCCACCACAAATGTGCGCGAGAATCCGAAAACGCGACAAACTGGGATTTAAGTTTCAAAAGAAAAATCTCAGTTGACGCCATACCAACCAACCAACGAGAAGAAGTATAGAAGCAACAAAAAAAAAAAACAACTCAGCAGCGAACTGTCACCCCTTTTCCAACGCTATACGCTAACAAACACAATACCGGGAACTGGGAGTAATTTCAATCGTGTGCTATTGTTTCCCATAACTGCTGAAAACCCCATCAAACCAGAACCCAGCCCAGCTCCTGGTCCCTGTCAAGGCTCAACGCCCCATTCACATTATCGGCAACCGCCGAAAAGAACTGTAACGTCTGCTAACAACAACAGATTTTCCAATGAGATTGCCACCGTTATACGCTACTCATCTCCATCTCCATCTCCATATACACCACACCACCACATATATCCACACCGCATATCCTTTAAAATGTAAATCGAGGATTTGTGAATTCGTTTTTATTGCCTGGTAATGCGACAATATCCTTTAGATACTTTTTTTTTCTTTGCATTCTCTTGTAGATCCTTCTTTATTTAGTTTTTTTTTTTTCATTCGTGAATGACATTGGATTTGAAAAGGCGTCGTCGTCGATGGTTTTTTTTTTTTGTTTTTACTCATTGCTCATGGAGCCAAACCAAAATAAAAATCGTCCTTTTTTTCAAGGCGATATGCGATGCTGGTGCTCTTCGGCTACTTTGTTTTCTGATTGCACACAATTGGTTATTTGTGTGAGGTTTGGCGATGAGAAAGATAAAAGTTGGTTAAGTGGAAGATGTTAAGCGGATTTTATTATGGTAATATCCTTAAGGATTCCAGCAGAGTATGATCCCCCATCAAGATACCCAGTCAACTTATATTCCTTCCTACCCACACCCTCCCCCCCCCTTCCCATATTCTTGCAATAAAAGTTGCAGAAATGCAGACACAAAACAATAATCAACTACAGTGAGTCAATAAATTACAACCCAGAGCATTTCTGAAGGATACAAATGCGGACTCCTTTAGCAATATAGTGTTTCTTTGCGTTCGGTAAAAAAGGATAATGCGAAAAAATTGCAGCACAACAACCAACATACTATAGCTAACGCTCTGATTTATGCCCACATTGCATACATAAAACACCAATAACTACACCCAACTGATTGCAAGGATATATCAAGGCCAGGCTCGGAACGGGATTGAAAGGAAGAAGAAAAAAATTATCCTGCGAGACGGGAAAATTGCTCGAAAGATAATAATCGGCCAAACCACAAAGGACGCAAGTGCCGCAGACGACGAAAATACTAAAATATTCGCCAAGTGAGAAGGCATATATAGAAGACCAACTTTCCTGTCGTCCTTTTTTTTAGTCCTGGAAAATTAATTAAGTGTAATTTATCAGTCAGGACAGAACACACCTATCCACTGGGACTCAAACTGGGAGTCTAATAATACAAAACAACAACAAAATCAAAACAAGAAAACTTAAAAAATACATTTTCGACAAGCTGTAAACAAGGACTCTCCCAAAGTGAAGCCAAGATTTTCACACAGGATATGCTTTGAAAAATTTATTGGAAAACTTTTTCAATCTTTTTCTTCTTCGAACATTTTTCTGTGTTACATCAACGATGCGATGACTATGGAGTTAACGGCATAACAAGAGAAAAAACTAACAACAACCGCGAGTTGGAGGGCTTTCAGGATAATTTAAAAATTCATTTAGAAAATCGAGCACATTTTTTAGCCCCTCGTCACAATAACTTTCAATATGTGTGTGTAAACGCCTCCATAATATGTGCTAAGCATAAGGATATTGTAATCTTCTATTTTTTTTTTCCGTCTTTTTTGTCGTCCGTGCACACATATCCTCGTTTGGAGTCCTTTTTCTGCCATTAGATCCATAATAATCGTAATACTAATCGAAGCATTGCCTTTTGGAAAAGATGAAAATGAAAATTCATGTTTATCGGTCGAGGCATAATAATATGGCGTGTGGCAGGAGTCAGAAGAGTTTCAGCATCCACATGTTGAAAGGGCGCCATTGCTTGAAGACATTATTATAGATTAAGTGTCAAAAAAGGGATAATTTTTTTTTCTCTTTGCTTTTCGGGGGAGAAGTGAATGTTGTAGACAAAAAAAAAAATAGTATGCATGCGGAAGATGATGATGAAAAATCTGAGCCACGCGGATAACCAAACCATGGAGGACTTTCATGTTATTCGTAGTGTGAAGGACTCTTTCTTCTTGTTTCTCTGCGATGTCGCTCATCGAGGCTTTTGAATAATTCATGAAGAATTGCTGGAACAATTTTTCTATGATGATTACATGATTATGGTTATGGGAAATGAGTTATTGTCGGGACAAACATTTATTAGGGGTGACGAAATGTTTTCTTTGTTCGACAAAAAAAAAAAAAAAACCAACATCATAGCAGAAGGACTGTTGGGTTTATTTTTTTTTTTTTTTTGTCGTCGAAATAAGGATGTAATTTGTTTTTAGTGGGTGGGCTTAATCTGTTGATTCAGGCTTTATTGGGTGATCAACTTATGATAATATGTGTTTGAAAATTTTATTATTTATGGTATTTACATAACCTTCTTGGCTTAGAGAAATTTTGCAATGTTGAAATTTTTTTGAAATATTTTTGTATTGTAGTGCTAGGTGTACTGGTTTCTACCAATTTGCGTAGTTATTGAGATAGTTGTGTGTCTTGTGTAAGAGCATTTTTTAAAAATTAAATTAAGTGAGTTGCTTTTGTTTTAATGTGCCAAGTCAAATTTATTAAATAATTATCGAATAAAAATACAAAAGTTCGTTTCATTTTATTTTATTCTCAAGTTAAAAATCGTAGGTGTTTAAACATATTATCAATAGTTAGTTAGTGATGTGAAGTGATGTGAAGAATAAAACCCGTGCACGTCGCTCAAGAACAACTGAGAATATTGCTGTTGTAGCCCAAAGTGTTGAAGAAAACCCAGGTTTGTCCATTCCTCGTCGTTCTTTGAATTAGGCATTCCACAAACGTCATTACACCGTATTTTGCATAAAGACTTGGGTCTTAAGGCTTATAAAGTTCAGTTAACACAAGAACTCAAGCCGGCTGATCATCAACAACGTCGTGTCTTTGCTGATTGGGTCCTTGAAATGCATGAAAATGATCCGGAATTTCATCGAAAAATCATCTTGACTGATGAGGCCCATTTTCACCTCGGAGGCTACGTCAACAAGCAAAACTGTCTCATCTGGGGCTCGGAAAACCCAAGAGTTATTGTTGAAAAGCCTCTCCATCCTCAACGCGTGACTGTTTGGTGCGGTTTTGCGGACCTTACTTTTTCGAAAATGAGGCTGGAGCAACAGTTACGGTCAATGGATTGCGGTATCGAGAGATGATTAATGATTTTTTATGGCCGGAATTCGATGGTATTGATCTGGACAACGTTTACTTTCAACAAGACGGCGCTACGTGCCATACAAGCAATGAAACCATCGATCTTTTACGGGAAAAGTTTCCGGACCGTGTTATCTCTCGAAGAGGTGATCACAATTGGCCACCAAGATCTTGTGATTGAACACCTTGTGACTTCTTCCTTTGGGGCCACGTGAAAGATAAGGTCTACGCCAACAACCCAGCGTCGATTCAAGACCTCAAAGATGGAATTCGTGAGGCTATCGAGGACATAGGGCAGCCACTTTGCGATTTGGTTATGGAAAATTTCATGAAAAGGATATGGTCCTGTCAGCGTGGTCGTGGCGGCGATTTGGCTGATGTTGTATTCCATTATTAACGACATACCTTCCTCTTTATAATGACATAAACATCCGATCATTTATCTCAAAAAATGCCATTTTTCTTTGAATATCAAAATAACACCTCTTATTGGAAAACCCTTTATTATCAGAGCCACTCATGTATGCAACTTATATATATGAGCTATAAATATCACGATATCTAGAAACTGAGGTATAAGCTACAAGGCCAATCAAAGGGAAAAATAAGTAAACCAAAGATCTTACTTAGAAGAGGCAAACAAGAAATACTGATACGAACCTGATCTCTGCCCATAATATTTACTTAGAAAGTGAACTAAGAGGGAGTTTTAATATATATTCCGCTAATTTTTGGAAAAAAAATCGGTTCAGGAATGTTCCATAACAACACAACCTTACAAATCATTCAAAGTCAATTTAAAGAAAGATCAGCTAGAACCTCATCCTTTTGAACTTCTTAATCCTAAATCAGGAATTACAATGAGTCAATAACTTTGGAATTCCTGAATTTTTGCAAGCCATGATTTACTTGCGTCTGTTATGTGATTATCTAAAGGGGAAATTCGAATTTTTGTTTAAGCGAAGCTCTGCCACACAACAATTTAGTTTTTGTTTTCAAATTTTTTCTCGAAAACGGCTCTAACGATTTTGATTTTACTTTGTTACTGTAATTACCAAAGTAATTGTAAGAAAACTGTGTTTCGGGTTTTTTTTTCAAAAAATACACATACAACAAATTGGCATTGTACGTTTTTTGAGAAAATGGTCTTATTGTTGGAATATATATTTGGTACATCTCTTCAATGGTTTGCACAATTTTGTTACATTTTGCAATCTGGTACAACCTTCTGCATTAAAAATTGTTCAAAAAATTATTTTTTTGTCAGCTGCTGTCAAGTGATTTATTTTTAGTTTAGTTTGGCATTTCAACATGAATAGACTGACTCCTGAACAACGTTTCCAAATTGTGCAAATTGTGTCCAAAAAATGATTCCCAATTTTCATAAGCGAATTTTGTTTAACGATGAAGCTCACTTTTGGTTCAATCGATACGTCAATAAACAAAACTGTCGTATTTGGAGTAATTATAATCCTCAAGTGTATGTTGATACACAGTAACATCCACAAAACACTGACTATTGTGTGTGCTTATGGGTTTGGTGGAATAATTGGTCTGTACTTCTTTAAAAACGATGCTGGCCAGAACGTTACAGTCAATGGTGACCGCTACAAAGCCATGATTTCTGACTTTTTCGTTCATCAATTGAACAACCATGATCGTGTGATATAACGCCGCTTGACTATTTTCTGTGGGGTTATGTGAAGTCGCTAGTTTACTATGATAAGCCCAAAACGATTGACCACTGGCAGGACAACATTGGCCACGTTATTACCGATATACGGCCACAAATGTTGAAAAAAGTCATCGAAAATTGGACCTCCAGATTAGACTACGTTCGAGCCAGCCGTGGAGGTCATATGCCAGAAACCATATTAAAATTATAATGCCAGAAAATTATCTTTCGAAGGAAGTAAAAAAAATCGTCATTGTTTTATTTCATTTCAAAGTTCTATACCTCTAAAAAAAAACACGCTTTACTTATGGAGATAACGATAAAACTAGGACTAACTTTACTAACTTTAAAGCTTTTTACTAAAATGTTGTTAGTCTTAAACAGTTTTTAACTATTTAGTATAATACTAAGCCCATTTTCTTACGAAACTCAAGCTGAACGCTCCTAAAACAGTGAAATTTCATGCAAGAAATGAAGCAAACAAACCTTTTTAAAATTTTTCTATGTCAAAGTGACATATGGATTCAGGAATAATATGTTAAAAAGATACAACAGCAATCTGGCGATTTTAACTTTAGTAAAATGTTAAGAGATCTTTTTAACTTTAACACTTTACTAAATCGTCTAAAATTTGGCGCCAATGTATTTAAATTGTAAATAATCATGAATGAATAATTAATTATTTTTTTTTTTTAAGTAGGTATATCACATTTGATGAACAAATTTCAATTTTAATTTTTAAGTTAGCATAGGAAAATTATCATCGATAAAGATGAACGAGCGAGGAGCTAGGATCTTAAGCAATTTTAATGATTTGCCACATAAAACGATTAGTTCATTACATGAGCATAATAGGTATGTAAAAACTGTTACGATATGTCAAGGCATGTTTGCAATATCTGAACAGGCCATCCCAGCCCCGCGCACCATTTAGAATATCGTAAAGGTTGCTTTGATTTAAGAAGATTTCTTGAAAATGTAATCTTCTGATTTCTTGCAGTATCGGATCGGGCAGGCTGTGATGAAGTTACAAAGATTAAATCTATCCTGTTGATCAGTTTTATGCGGAATAAAATTAAGATCAAGTAACTCAACTCTCGCTTCTTTTATTAGTCTTCTATTAGCAATCTAGGGTGCAAGTTTTTGTAGATTGTTCTGGAATCCGAGGAGGATGCTCTCGTGATGTGTTGAACATAAATTTGTTCATCAACTTTGGCTATAAAACTTGTAAACATATTCTTCCACTCGCTTACATTGGATGCGAGGTAAAGTAAACGACAATGGTATAGATCGTGAGAAATGGCCATTGGTTTCCACTCTCTGGATGGAGAGGCGTTTGTACTAAGCAGACGTGCTAAGATTGCTCTGTGCAGACTTTTTTGATCCCTCAGCATAACTCTTATAAGATAGTCAGAGTGAGCCTTTAAATTCAGTACAAAGATAGGCTGCGGGCCAGACTCTACATGAATGGCGTACGGCGTCTTTTGAAATATATTTACAACAATACTTTTTGTTCTTTTATTCAGCAGTTTTAATTTGGTATGCTTTGGTTTTTGATACAACCAATAGTTTTTGTTTAAATAGGCAAGGCTTCGTTTCGCAATTTTGATTACCATTTTGACTCAATTTTCGTTTCATGAATTCCATATTTAAAGAAATATGTTTTTTTTCGCGTTCCAGACATAATTGTGATAGAATTTTCGGTTAATTCCTTGACGACTGTTTTCCATTCTTATCTCGTCTATCCACAAACTTGAGCTTAAATCTCTTGTATCTTAATTTAAATGGAACTTGGTTATCAAATACATGTAGTCTGTAGTTAGTCTTACACTTTGTTATTTGGTTTGAATTTATTTATTCTTTTTTAAATTTAATTGTACATTTTCTTAACTTCAAATTTAAATTATTGAGTTCAATAAGATTGAATCAAAATTAAGATTCGAACATAAAGACTTCAAAATGTTATAATACGAACGAACGAAATTTATAGATTGTCTTTGCTTTCTATTCTAAAAGCATAAAGAAACCACAAAAGCACCCCCATTGTGGTTTTGGCAAGTAGGACGTCTTTACTCCACGGTCCCTTGGGTGTATGTAAAGTAAAGCCTTTTGATATATCAATTTATGATTTCCGAAAATGTAGCCCATATGTAAGCAACCCAAAAAAGACGACAACTCGTCTGTCAAAATATCACAATAACAACGATTCATCCACACGAAATGGTTGGGCGGTGGGCGTTGGGCGAATCTCCCTACGGAGCAGCGCCAGACCTATATATAATATACCATCAAGTATAGACCCATCAGGAAGCAGACACACAGAGTACACGAAGTCGATCCTTTTTTGAATGCGTGAATATTAATTTACCTAAAAACCTTCACCCTAATTACGAAAACAAACAAAAGGCAAAGCGTTTTTGTTTTTGTTGTATAGAGGTATCCATTGTTTGCTTTTCTTATGCTCGATATTTTTAGTCTCCATATAAATGTATGTTTGTATGTAGGTAGATATAGTCCTCTTAGTCCTTATGTGTTACTAGCATGCTCGTTTTTAATCAATCAAACATTTTGCGGTGGTTTTTTCTTGTTATGTGTGTGCGAGCGAGCGAGTGGTCCCATTTGGCGTGCGACCCGCCATACTAACTTAGATATACCAACTTTCTAACTCCCCTGACACGCGGTGAGTTGTCAAATTTTAAGAGTTCCTGTCAAAGTTATGACTGCTTTATTGAGTATCATTTGTGCTTTTCCATTCATTTTGAAGCATAATCCTTGCGCTGACAACTGACATAGTCTCGGCATGGTATGTGTTTCATTCATAAATTGTGTGGAAATTCGGGCCACGTGGTATTTAATAAGAGAGACGAGAGGAGGTGGATAAGAAGCTTTATAAGTTGAGTATTATATTATAGTGTATCCTTTAAGGATTATTTATCATAATTTGATGATTATTTTCCTTTCCTTTCGTTATTTGAGACAGACAATATTTAGGCTTTGGTTTTTGGAAATTTTTGATGAAGTGGAAATGGCTCAAAGGAGCTCTGGGCTAATTAAATTCATGCGTTGTGTTGCATAAGGGATGATTAATGAGTGGTACAGTTTATTGAATAATTTTGGAAGAATTCAGGAGAATTTTAAGAAACTTTAATGATTGTTGGTGTTAAATCGCTTTGCGCCAGAAAAAGAACTTTAAAGCGAAACTGAATTGTTGAATGGAATAAAGATTATGTTCTTTAAGGATGTTTTGGCATAAGTATTGTAAATAATGGAATAGTAACGAAGATATAATTGAAAAAGTATCGAATTGTTGAAAACGGTTATCTCTGGTTCTAGATCGTTGGGCGCCATTTTCCGAGACTTCGAATAGTTTTAAACGTTGGGAAAATGGGAAGTAAAAACTACCGTAAATAACGGCAACAAACCTTAATTTAATTGGTTTAATACCGAATTATCGATACCTGATATCTGGTGCTGGATCGTTGGGCGCCATTTTCCGAGTCTTCGAATGGTTTAGAATGTTTTTAAGTGAAAATCATTGTAAGAAACGGCACAAAAACGAAGTTAAAGTTGGGAAAATACCGAATTATCAACTCCGGTTATCTGGTCTTGGATCGTTGGGCGCCATTTCCAATAATGAAAGTAAATTAGTGAAATACCAAAATATTGAAACCGATTATTTCTGGTCCTGGATCAATGGGAGCCATTTTTCAACACTTCGAATAGTTTAAAACGTTTGTTAGTGAAAATAATTCTAAGGAACGGCACAAAAACGAAGGTACAATTGACAAAATACCGAATTATCAACACCGGTTATCTGGCCCTGGATCGTTGGGCGCCATTTTTCAACTCTTCGAATAGTTCAAAACATTTATAAGGGGAAACTATTGTAAAAAACGATCAATAACGAAGGTAAAGTTTGAAAATACTGTATTACTAAAACTGATTTTCTCTGGTCCTGGATCGTTGGGCGCCATTTTTCAACTCTTCGAATAGTTCAAAACGTTGGTTAGTATGAAATTTAGTTTAAAGATAGCCTTGATTTTTTGATCTCACTGTTTCTTGAGCTCAAACAACAAAGCCACATTTTGATACCCCTCCTTTTCACAATCTGGGATAAAAAGTTAATGAAATGTACTTACCATGGATTTTAAGAAAAAAAACACCTCTCACAAGTAGGTAATACTCCTTTGTTTATGATGAATAAGGTGTTGGAAAGGCCTTACACACACTTACTTACAGTTGACATCACAAAAGCTAACTTAAATTAAAAACCCTTTCATATAAATTACCGTAACGGCTTTAGAACAGAAAAGGGTGTCAGGTTTTTTTCTTCCTGAATACCTCGTACCAAGATTTAAAGTGACAGCCATGCATCCTTTCAAGCTCTGAGAAAAAGGGGAGCTACTCATGTGTTGGGCTCTTTATCATATGTACACCCCCATAACAACCTGTATCTACATATAAATGTGGAAGTGAATAGGTACGGCGTGAGGGCTTTATCGAGAATTTAATTCGCAACCGGCTTCCACACCACCCACCAGGCTATAGACCATCAGCAAGCAGCCCTGCCATGTTGCTTCTCAAAAACTGGAAATGAAAACTGTGACAATTTACACAGCACCTCGCCTGTAAACCATCTGGAAAGGATAATAAAACACTCCAGCGTCATTGTGAAGTAGAGTGCGTGTATGAAAAACACTCATATACAGTTCGCAACCACTGACTATTGAATGGGACGGGAAGGGATGGGACGGTATCCAGGATCGGGAACAGGAAGTGTGTGTAATGCCGGAGAACACAATAAATTATTAACAAGTGCGCCAGCCGTTGCGCTGAGTATATGAGTTACTTTTATGCTTAATGATCCATCTGGCACTTAATCCAGGATAATAATTTTTTTTTTCTTCCAAGGATTTTCATCAATTGGACTCTCTTTCTCCGCCGAGTTTCTCAGATGATTTTTCTTTTATTCTTGAAGTTTTTTTTTTCATAAGCCCTTCGTTTTCTATTTTATTTTCATTTCATTTATATTTCAAGTGGCAATCATCAGGATGAAGAAGAATAAGCAGCAGCAACATTTGACGGGAGTGTGATAAAAGGATAATGGGTTGAATTGAATTGAACGCACGTGCCTTAGGAATGACGTAAATTATGTGCTCCTTGTCTGTTGTATAATGAAACAACAATTCGAGGTTTTCTTTTTTATTTTCTATTTTTTTTTTTTTTTTTTTTGTTCCTTTATTTAACGATAATGGAGCTGTGTAATAAACTGGAGTTTTATTGGTCAGAGGTTTGGGACAAGGACTTGTTTGTTCGTTCGTTCGTTTTTCTTCAAAGGGGACACATAATTTTGAACTTGATATTCCACTTGTGGTGCAGTTGGTATAATCTGGAATTCAATTACTGTTTTAAGGCTTGGAAAATTATCCCATGGTAGTAGCAGTCATAAAATTCAATTGTTCTTATAAAAGTTAAAATTATATTTCTTTTTAATTTTATGATATGACATTCAATTTTAAATTAAGGAACAAATTTGGCCAGGAGTGCGGCAAATTTTACTTTAAATAAATCTCAGTTGATAACACTAAAATCTACTTAGAAGCTGAAATTAATGTCCTTTTAAGAGCTCAAAGCTTACTTAAAAAATTAATATATAAATTAAGATTTTTGGATTCTTGTGGTGCTCCTTATATATTAGGTTTATAGGTAGAGGAGAAGTTGGGAATATGGAACCATAAATATATATGAAATATAAATTAAGATTTTTGGATTCTTATGGTGCTCCTTATATATTAGGTTTATAGGTAGAGGAGAAGTTGGGAATATGGAACCCATTTTTGCTTTCGAAAGTTTTTTTTCATAACACTTAAGACAATCAAAATTATTCAATAATATTCAGTATACACAGGATGTCCCTTAAATAATAGATAACCTTGCAATTGGGTAAAACTGGCTTTAAGACCTTTCTGAAAAAAATATAAAAAAAATATTGCTCACATACATTTATGTTATATTTAGTATTTTTTTGAAAAATAGCGACCACTGCGACCACGAATGAATGATTCTTATTTGTTTTTTATAATAAACAGTGTTTTTTTAGACGTGTGGTCTTCAATTTGGCAATACTTTTTTCGGAGTTGGTCTTTTTGCCAGCTCTTACTTGATTTATGCTCAATTTGGTTTGCCATTTCAGAATTAATAGACTTACTCCCGAACAACGTTTGCAAATCATGCAAATTTATTACCAAAATAATGGTTCGGTTCCCGCAACGCATCCCGCACTGCGTCCAATATTCGGTCGACATAATCGCAAAATCGCATAAATTGGAGCAACCATGGATCGGTTTCACACCACGTTTACTCAAGTGGTTAATGCGCATCCTCAGAGACGCCGTACAGTGCGCATCGAAGACGCTATTGCTGCTGTGGAGCAGAGTATCGAAGAAGACCCGATTGAGTCCATCCGCCATAGCGCGCAACAATTGGAGCTGTTGAAAAGTTGGCCTCTCGGCTGGAATTTATTCGAGCCAGCCACGGCGGCTGCTTGCCAACATTTTTAAAACATAATGGCAAACCTTTACCTTTATAATAAAGCTTAGTTCTTGGCCATAACATTAAATTATATTCGTTTTTTTTTTCTTCTTGAAAACCACACGTCTAAAAAAAAACACCCTTTATTTAAGAACATCTATACAAACAGAAAGGCAATCAAATTTAACACTTGTTGTTGAATTTCATTTAAATTTTACTTTTTAAAATGATTTTTTTAATACAAAAATGATAAAATATTTATTTTCACCAAAGTTTGACCATCTCTAAAAAAATAAAAATGTATGAGTGGCCAATTATTTTAAAAAGTTGTCTATTTGATGTCTAAAATGGTACAACACATGCTTGTCTTCTCAGTAATAACCAATCAAATGAGCTTTTAACCTACTGAAGGGGGCTTTTTAACATTTACTCAAATGAAAATTAAGTTACAGTGAATAGTCAATTATTAGGCCTATAAAAGTACTATTTGTGTATAAAGTGGTAAATTATGTCACTTGATGTAAGCCAGTATAAATTTGACTACCAAGGCAAACCTCAGCTAAATTGTCTTTGCGACCAGTGGTGGATACCAATATAGAATATAGAGACTAGACGACCCTTTTTACACAGTCCTATACATGGCGTGATGACTGAAAGATAGGCACGCTATAAGTGTGTTATAGCACTACTTAAGAAGAGACCTTAATTTTTTTTTGGAAATATTTTTAGAGTAGGGCTGTTAAGTTAATTAGATAAGCTGATACTACTTCCCATAGGTTTCTTCTCCAATGTTCCTTTGGGCAAGGTATTCTCTAGGATGATTGCGACAGCACTTTCCGTAGGTTACCTCTTCAAGGTTCCTTTGGACAAGTTTCGCCGAGAGGGTCCCAAACGAGTATTCAGTAATGTGAATTTTTTTCAATTAAATTATTATTTTTTCTATTAATTTTTATCAAAATGGTGCATTAAATAGAAAATATTTTAATGACTCTCTTACTATTGGCCAGTATTTGAGAGAATTATGAACTGGTTGACCAAAAAACTGGTACAAAGTTGGTGTTTTCCCGCATTTAAAACAAAAAAACAGCCTTCACTCGAAAACCAATATGATTCGGTATGGACAAAATACTAAAATCTGAGAGGACATAACCTGGCCTAATACTGGTTTCAATTTGGACTATTCATTGTGGGACACCCTGTAAATATGTTCTTCTTGGTTTATATTTGTGTTCGATTTTTTGTTCTCCCACTTGTTGGTTTTTCTTTTATTTTCTGTGTGAATTAAATCGACTGTTACAAAAACTCAATTTTTTAGTATTAAAATTTGTCCCTTTCGACAACAAATTTTGTATGCATTTTAGCCTGTCATTTCACCGTTAATAAGAAGCCTTAATCTTGAAAATCAAATAATTACAACCAAAGTTATAAGCTTCTAACTACTTTCATATCGACTGTGAACAACTTTGAAGGTGAACAGATATTTTATTTAAGTTAAAGTCCTTTCCATAAAAAAAAAATGGTACACATGCCAAAATCCTCGTTCATAAGTTTTCAAAATATAAATAACTACATACATCCTCTCTTGCATCATTTGAAATTGTCTTCAAGGGCTAGTCATAACAAATAAATCCACATAAACTAGTATATACTAAATAGATCAAACACCATACTCACACACACACACATATATTTACAAATATAAACTTATTTCCTTCTTTTTTACTGGTGATTTTTTTGTTTTATTTTGTTTGCAAAGTTTTTAATAAAAAATAAAAACAATAACAAATCAATCCTGAAGCCCACATAAGCTGACATAAAAATCATATGCTCCAGTTTTCTTCTAGCCAAAGATAAAAAGAAATCCCGCATTCAAACACACTATAAAATAAAATAAAAAAAAATAAAAAGTCCTTCTTTTCATCCGCATATTATATAAATATCCTTTGGTTATACATCCTTCTATACCATGAACTTTATCCTCGGTACTTTCATAGACTTTGTTTGTGCCTTCCTGCTCCTATCATCAATAAAAATGAGATAGCAAAAAATATTTCATAAAAAAAAAGAAAACAAAAACTCAATTCAGTCTAAATTATGTTTGCATAATCCCTGCATCCCGAAGACCCCTGCAGCAGGCCCTTTTTAAAAAATAAAATCCCAACTCAAGTTATTATCCCTTCCATTTATTTATTTTTTGTTGTTGTTGTTGTTTTTGTTCTTTTTTATATATTTTTTTCATAAATCTTTTATCAGCTCGGACCCATCCCTTAAAGCAGGCAACAACTACAACAACCAAAAAAAAAAAAAAAACATATTAAACCTTTAAGATATTCAATTTAAAAACCCTAAAGTTGTGTCCTTTTTTTTAAGTGCGCCTTGAAGAATATTCTAAATGTGGACCATTTAAAGGATTTTTCCTTAACTTTTTCATAACTTTATGAACGTTATTTGGCTTTATACCTATACCTTGTGCAGTATTGTGTGCCTTCCTCCATTCGAGTTGTGCATACAAAACTAATTTACCTATACCTGTGCGCCTCGCTCCTGCTATGAAGTCGAGCAATCTTCAAGAATGATTAATTGAAAATTTGTATTCAGGTCAGAATAGCTTGACAAAGCGCTTCCTTTTTTGGCGGCCCCCAGGATAGGTCCAAATATGCTATACGTTATGGAACACAAAAGCTGGCAAACGGAAAGAGCAATTATAGGCTCAAGAAAATGACATAAGGCCGGGCAGACAACAAAAAAAAATAAGGCACTAAGTCAAAATGAAGACATCGTGGCGCGTTTATGGCCTCGCCTCGGTCAGGACCCTTGGCAAGACATCGTTAAATTGAAGGAAGCTCGAAGGAAGAAAAAATTATTAATTTTCCTCCATAGTTCCAGCGGACGCGGACGACTAAAGACGATGACGATGACGACCACCACCACCACTACCGAGACCGATGATGATGAGAAGATGGAAATTATTACAAAGGCATCTTTGGCCCATCCTTACGTGAGCAATTAGGGAGCAAGAATGGACGAATATCCACCAAAAAAACAACGATGGGAAAAAAATCCAAGATCCTGGCTGAGAACGTGCTTTCGCTGTATACCTGGCCTGATGCTGATGCTATTGTGGGAGCTAAACACGAGACTACGATACTAATTAGTGGAATTCACCATCAATTTTTATAGGTCAACGAAGGACACGAACAAGGACCCAAGGAAAGTAAGAAGAAGTCAAGAATCTTCTTGTGTGACTAATTAGTATGCAACCACCAGCAGAGTCGGTTCGTTAATATTAATTTTGGCAGGTTTTGCTGAAATGTCAGTTTTTCCTTAGAAAACTTTAAGGAAATAAACAAACAACCATCCACATCCACATCCACAAGCACCAGCAAACACAAAATGGAAAAATTATTCCACATGACTTGAGCTGGAAGCTGGATACACCATCGAGACGACAGTAATTTTTCACATTCGATCCTTTCAAAAGGCACTATACAGACACTACTACAACATCCGGTGTCATTCAATCACTGAATGCATCGTGACTATATCGTGGTGTATGAGTATTCAATGAAAGTGAAAGGATGAGTACGACTAGTCTTTAGGGACGAAAATGAAGAAAAAATCCTTTTTCTAGTGCTTTATGGTGCTGGTTGGCTTCGGAAAGGATTCGTCCTGTTTACTTGTGCATTGTGGCATTTGGATTCTCTAAGGAAATTGTTTTTGAATTGAATATACAATCATTATAGCATTCGTTCGATTTGCTTGTGTGACTTTATACCCACAGACACATACAGTTGTGTGACACACACAGAACATGTCATTGGCAATGCAGATCGAGTTAAAGACATATGATGGTGTTATATGTGATGTATGTATATGAGCGTGTTTTAAAGAAGCTTAACTGCAGCATCATGTCGCATGTTAGCTTTAGAGTAGAGCGGTCCCGGCACAATAAATCCTATACCATAAAGTGGAATTCAATCAATTCAGGACCATAATATACAATATCTAAGATCTAGACATCTAGATCCAGACAAACAACGTCGAAACGAGAAGTAAAAGGGAAGTGAGTCCTTGAATTTAGAAAATTTACCATTTGTCAGCGTCAAAGATATCGTACAATAGGGTGGTGATGCTGTTCTGATTTCTTTTTTTTGTTCAGTTGCGTTGCTCTTTTAATATAAAAAAAAGGTTCATACAGACTCTTAGTGCAGACGGACAAGAAGTAGAAGAACAAGATGTGGGAGAACCCCACCAGTATTTCCAAGTTTAAGGATTTTTCTTAAGTTTTGCAAAGGAAAATGGTCTAGACTGCTTGTGCTTTCGATTTTAATGGAAGTGGGATGCGTATGAATTGCAATGGATCCTTCAACTGCAAACATTGGAAAGAAATGCAAATTGACATAATTCAAGTTCTTTTCGAATTTTTGATTACAGTAAAAACTGGAGAAAACACAGATAAAAGTGAAACTTGCAGATTTCCAGCATAAAACCATAATTTGAATGTGAAGCTATTTTTCAAGGTATATTTTGCGAATTGTTCTCTCAGTATCGTCAGGTAAGGTATAGCTTAATTTTCTTACACCATGTAATTTTGAAATACTTAAGGTCATATACATTTAATAAAACAAATAATAAAACAAATTTGGTGGCACGACAGATCTTGGAGAGCCAGGGCCGAGTGACTTACAACTCCCAACCATATCTGTGCACGTGTTGTTTGTTAGTATATAGGAATTGATATGAATGACCTATATACATATAGGTATAATTAATGCTATATTCTACAATTGATTTTAAATTCGTTTAAATGATAGTGTGAATATCGGTGCCGTGATGTGAATTATTTAAAATAGAAAGTCAGAAGAAAAATCCGCAAACTTTAAAACCTTTATTCTCCGTTCAAGTCAATAACAGGTGCAAATTTAAATTTACAGTAAGCATATCATTTCGAAGCTTATAACTTGAGTTTTGATGGTCAGATATTATAGATTGAGATTTTAAAATCATTGGAAAATAATACGCTATATTTTACAAATTATTTCCAAAAATTGTTCACTTGGGCAGAAACACCACCGAACCCTTTTCCATATAGAGAAAGATCTAAGACAAGGCAAAGTGATAATTCTTTAGCAACGTTCTTGAAGGGATTGTACGCAATTTACAAGTCAAATAACAGAGGTATAATTTTTGAAAAGCTTCCGTTCAATTTCTTGCCTACATAAATGTTAATGCTATTGGGCCATCGCACACTAGACCAATTCAAATCGTAGTTTTTAGGCAAAAGTGTTGAAAAGTTCGGAATGAAAATTTTCGTATGGTTGCTTTGAAAGCAAAATTCTCAGGGTTGATATTCGAGCTCTACGAGCTCCATAGCAGATGATTAAACTTAAGATTACGATGATAGGGAAGACGAATAATGTAAGTGTCACAATTCCGTCGGTATGTATGTCTGTTCGGCTAAGCCCAAAACGGATAGGTCAATTTTCCTTAAACTTGGTACCTTGTGATTCTTTGACATTTCACCGACATGATTTTTTTTTTTTGATTTTTTTAGGACCAAACATACCATACAAATTTATTCGATAAGAAAAATCTTCTTTTTTTTATCAAAAACGGATCCACAGATTCTTATTAAAAAACTCTAATCAATTTAAATAAGTTTAGCCTACTTTTTAGTACAAACATTTCCAAAAAATGGTTGTTAATGACGTGTTAATAATTCAAATAAAAAGTAAAATATTCTACTGGAGTAATCCGGGAGAAATCCAAAGCCGCGCAATATGATGTGACTTAAAATAAATTCAATCGAACACAAAATTTTGTATTCATTCGGCCCATTTGTTTCGATTCCACCCGGTCCAATTTGCATTTTTTCTCATATTTCATCATCCATTATTGTTTTAACCAGAACACCCACGTCCACTTTACCATCGCCGTCCTTAATATTAGTTTTTATAAATTAAAAATTTAAAGGGGAAAATTTTGTTTATGATTTCTCTTTATTAAATTATATAACTATTAATAAACCAATATTAACTACTTTTTAACTAATTTAAACAACAATAGAAGGTTAATGCCAACTCGTCATGCATTTTATTTTAAAATTTTGCAGGAGGATTCGCATATACACTCGGGCGTATACGTACTTTTTTCCTTCAATTTTTCGCTTATCCACCTTATGATTGCTATAGTTAGCTAAAATATTCGTAATTAATATACTGATGCTGGTCTCATACCTATATGCATGCATCTGTTTCAAACTTACCTTAACTTAATGAAAACCAACTTCTTTAAACCGCTCTAAAAGTTATACAGAGATCAATTTTTATTCAAATTCATTAAAAATTTACAATAACCTTAAGCTTTTAAGCTAAGTTAAAAGTATTTCTCTAATTCGAACTTAATCAACTTCACTACATTGCGATGGGCTTATTTCATACCATCCTCAGTAATTTAGTTTACGGAGATTTTCGTGAAAAAAATGCCAGTTCATTTTCATTTAAGTAGAGCAATTACTAAATGGAATTAGAGTTTATAGAGCCATATTGTCTGTATTGAAATGTTCAAATTCAGATAAGCCTCGTTTGGGTCTTGTCTCATAGAGTTTTTTTGTGGAAGAAATATCGAACTTAATTTTGAATCTTGGAGCCATTTAATATTTCCATTGCAAAAGTTCAACCTTATAAATAATTTTAAAATACATTCATTTTAGTATTTTGATTTTTAAATGAGACTTTCGGTGAATTTTAATATCGTATCGGATGCTTTGGCAGCCGTATCTTCTCGGTCAACAATATAAATTCATAATTTTCATACAAACTCGACGGTGTGGTCCAGTTGGCGTATGTGCTGTGCAGTTGCTGCACTTTTATTTTTCGTAACTCACAAAATTTGAGCAAAATCAATAAAGTACTAGAGGTTGATATCACCGGTTTTCAATACAAAACAACTTCTCAAAATGTTAAAATCTCAAAATAAATGATGCCATCTGTATTTCTGAAAAAAAAAAATGTAATTATAGACAAACATTTTCAAATATCGTTGGAGCGTTTTTTTTTTTTAATAATTTTGTATGAAAAAACATCTTAAACCTTTAAAAAAAAACTTTGGATGCCATTTTTAAATATTTAACTTAAAAAAAATCACTAGCCCGTTTTCAAAATATTGATTTTTCAAAAAGAAATTTTGATCTAAATTGTTCAAGCCGTTAACGAGAAAATCTAACATATAAAAAGCTTCTTTGAAAGGTAGGTACCCTTTAGTAACAGTTTTTGGCAAATTTGTTTCTTACACAATATGCATATTACCTATATACCAACGATACAGTGCAAACATTTTTTTTATAAAAACCGTTAGAGCCGTTTCCGAAATAAATAATTTTTTTCTATACGGTTTTATGGCAGTTACCGTCATTTTTGGAGCTAGACTAAATTTTCAATTTAAAAAAACTGAAGTTAAAAATTTTTATGAAAATGTATCAATTGGCTTAGGCTGTAGGAAGAAGTACAGACAGACATATCAAACACAATTACCGAACCAACTTTTTAGTGATATCTATCAAAGTATTATTGAGGTTTGATTAAAACGTACGCTTTCTTTTTGTAGTTCGTATTTTAATTCGTTGTTGTTGAACACCACTGCATAATTTCGATGGACAGGAGACTCCTTAAGTATCAAATATAATGTTATATATACGTATATAAGAAGACTTAATTTTTCATACAAAAGCCAACATCTTCCAAATTATTTTGCCTACAATATTTTGTTTTTTTTTTTTTTTAATTTCTTGTTTTTTTTGTTTTAGTTAAAAAAATGTCCTGAAATCGTAAATAAAAAAAAAAATTAATTACGTTTAGAGTTTCAAAATCCAATCAGCAATGTTTTTCTTTTTAGCCTATCATTTCACATCTCCAAGTTTTAAGGGTACAAAGTTTTGTTGAAATTTTTCCAGATATCATAGTAAAAAAATTAACAGTAAAAAAAACATCACGTCTGTAGATTTAGTCATTCTATTTATAACATATTTTATTTTTTGCAATCACCAATTGGTGTGACGTAGATCCTCCAACAAAAAAAAAAATTATGATTTTTAAAAATGTTTAATAAAAAAAAAATATTAAACACTAAAATTAAAAAAAAAGAAAAGACATCATGTTTAGGAAAATTTACTCCTAATACAATGCTTTTTACATTTTTGAAAAAACATTTCAAAATACCTTCAGATTCACTAACAAACGAAATTTTTACTTTCGATGTATCGATCTTCAGCTTCATGTTGTTTTAGAGAATATTTTCTTAAAAATTAATTTTCAAACTCAAAATTTCGAAAAAAAAATTGAAAAAATTTTGTTCAAACTAATTTTTTTCGTTATTAAGTAGTATTTTTGTTTATAATATTAAATGCCTTTATTTATTTTAAGTCAAACACCAAAAACCGGATGCTAAAATCTCTTCTTGTTAAATCTAGAAGTGAATCAACCACACACACTGAACTGAGGAAGCAATTTTTCAGTGGACTTTTGTCAGTCAAACTTTTGTGAGTTTTACGATTCCGATACTGAGGACACAAATGAGATTGAAACAGATGTTACAATGGAAGACCTTGCAAGGACATATTTCGCTGGTTACATTGCCCAATCCGTGTAAAAAAAAAATTTCTGCAAAATTTGTCAAAAATTTATGTGCAAAGATCACACAAAAATGTACAAGAACACTGAAAACCTTATAGAAATAAGACAATATGAGATGACAGCGAAAGGAGAACTCACAGTTCCAACAGAAGAGCTAAAGGAAATGATTGACAAAATAATATACTGTTTCGACAATATGTTATGATTCAGAAATAGTTGAGAAACTCAAACAAGAGTGCTTTGGCACCATTTCACTGCCATGTCCTCAAATGGAACATAAAAATAATCTTTTGGCACATTCCATGAAAGTCCTTCTTAGAGCAAAAATTAAAATTTTGAATGCAAAAGCAAAAAACGCAAATTGTTGGTTTTTCCAATAAATTAGCATTTAATTAACTACAAATTCAGATATCAAAATTTTCCCATTCCGCCAAAGTTTTATAAAACCTTGAACTTTTCTAAATTTCGCCTGCAGCCGACAGTTTGAAAATACTGTGTACCCCGCAATCCCCCTCTCTTCCTTAGCTTATGTAAAGTGGTACTAGAATATACATAGTTTATTTTATTTCCTGCATTTTAAGATCTTTACCGTAATAATCAAATCAGTAGAACTAAAATTATACTTGTAGGTATCTAAACAATGCAGCTTTCATATCATGAAAAACTATAACCCCTTTTTTGATTTGAATAATTTTTACTTATCAACTGAAATCGTAACAAAAATAATTTTATTCATGCATACATACATTATGTATGTAAATAGCTAATTTACAAAAAAATCTTAATTTCAAACAAAACACAAACACATTCGTTTCAATAGGAATACACACACTTTCTGAATATCATACGAAAGAAATACAAAAACCGTTACCATAGTAATTGATAGATATTACAAAAACAAAACTGATAAAATTCCTTTTCAAATTAACGACTCTATAAAGAAATGGGGAAATATTTCAAATTGAATACACGACCCTATATTAGAAATATTTTAGGCGACCGCAGCGCAGCCGCCCGATTTGGTGGAGTTTTCCCCGAGTGTCACCTTCTATATATCGGGTCTTTCAATAAGAGCGCTACAAAAGTTTTTTTTAAATAAAACAAAAACGGTTTTGAATATCAATGAAATTCTTTATTTTTGTGAAAGTACGTTTGATGCCATTATGATTGGAACTCGATTTCTTTTACATGGCCACCACGGGCACGCTTGCAGAAGTCCAGACGCTGAACCCAATTTTCGACGGTTTTCAAGCATAAAACGGCCGATACTGCTACAATTTCACGTTCGATATTCGTACGAAGTTCATCAATCGTCGCTGGCTTGTTGGCATAGACCATAGACTTGACGTAGCCCCACAGGAAATAGTCTAAGGGCGTCAAATCGCACTACCGAGGCGGCCAAGCGACTGGACCATTTCGTGAGATAACACGTTCTCCAAACTTGGTTTCCAATAAACTGATTGTGACATTCGCTGTGTGGCTTGTGGCGCCGTCCTGTTGGAACCACATGTCCTCCAAGTCCATATCATCCAATTGGGGCCAAAAATATTCGCTTGTCATTGTACGGTAGCGATCCCCATTCAAAGTAACGTGCCGGTCTTGATCATCACGGAAGAAGTACGGCCCAATGACGCCGCCGGCCCATAAACCACACCAAACCGTAATTTTTTCGGGATAAAATGATGACTCATGGAGTACGTGTGGATTGCTGCCTGACCAATACCGCATATTTTGTTGATTTACGAAGCCATTCAGCCAGAAATGAGCCTCATCGCTGAAGATGATTTTTCGATGAAAATCCGAATCATTTTCAAGTTGTTGCTCAGCCCAATTCACGAACATTCGACGCTTCTGGTGGTCAAGTGGCATCAGTTCTTGCGTCAATTCAATCTTGTAAGGATGTAGGCCAAGATCTTTTCGCAAAATTCGCCACAACGACGTCACAGAGATGCCCAACGCTTGAGAACGACGTGTGAGAGAAACATTTGGGATTTCTGCAACTGAAGCCTCAGCTGCAGCAATATTCTCGACACTACGGGCACTTCTTTGTCTCACTCGCACGGGAACATTTTGTACTGTGCCTGTGAATTCGAATTTTTCCACTAGACGCTCAATTGTTGATCTGCTAGGACGATTATGACGACCATAAATTGAACGTAGCGCTCTTAACGTTGAGGCCACTGACTCCGAATTTCGGTAGTAAATTTTAATAATTTTGACTCGTTGTTGGTTCGTATGTCTTTCCATCATAAAATGGCAAACTTTACTGAAGAGAAATGTCAAAAGAGCGGCAAGAAATATGGCATAGTTTGTTGTCCCTGTTGTTCTACTTTTGTAGCGTCCCTGTTGAAGAACCCTTTATTTATTCAATGCTAAAAACCAAGCAGGATTTTTTGGATACTTTATCTTCTTCATCATTAGGTCTTCATTTTTCTGGCATTTTCCAATAAGTGATGGATGCACCAATTCCCACCGAAAATCAATCACATGGTCAACCAACATAATTGCGTGAATTAACTTATCTATCACCTACAACTACATAATATCTATTTATTAAAATATTAGTTTGTATTATTTAACTGACACTCTCTTTTCTATACAAATATAATTACTATCTACTTTTGTCGTCATTAACAAGTTTCACCTTTAACGCATCACAATTTTACCTTTGCCTTCGTCAATTAAAACAAATATTTAAAAGTTTAACAACCCATCACTGTCCACATTTCACCAACACTGTCTGTCTGTCTAGATCCCCCCAAAATCTACTAAAAAATACCAAATCTCCAAATGATTTCCCCATTCAAAGTGTCAAATAGTATATAATTCCAAATACGAATAAGAAAATAAAATAAAAAAAAAAAAAAACAAAATCAAAACATCCTGTAAACACTTCGTGAAATAAATGCGACGTAAATTGCCAATTTGAAATGGCTTTATGACATATTAAGGACAATAACCCCCATCACCGACCAAGAAGAAACTTGAAGTCCTGTGCGCTGTGCCAGTGCCAGCAGAGAGCAGTTTTAGCCTTTCTTGTATCACACAGTCGTAAACGGATACCCAAATACTTATAGAAGACTAAATCTGTGTTTTTTTTTTTTTTTGTGTTATTTAGTTATATCCCCCCCAAGTTTCGGAAAAAAGGACCAAATCACAGTTTAAGCACTGCTATGGGGGTTTGAGTATAAAACTTTCTCAATTATTTCAGGATATTTATGGTATATCCTTTGCGTACATATACATTTATACGGGTGTATGTATGGATGGCAGAAGAACGTGACCGGGGGTTAACGAATTTTCTCCTTAACGGTATTTCCCAAAAATGGTGTCTCACGATTGGAAATTTTGTCATAAAATGTTAACACAAGTTTTTGTTTTTTTTTTATACAAACGCCAGGGTTATGCTCCTATATAGAGATACATACATTATAATCTTCTGTGTAGTAGATATGGCTGAATGTTCTATAAAGTCTCAAAGGATCGGCATATTGGTCAGTTTTGGAATTTTATCTTCATTACTTTGTGAGTGTCCGGTTCGAATATTGTTCATGTCATTTTATAACGGTCTTACAAGCAACTTACGTAATTAGAGAAGACACATTCTGACTTCCTTCCGTTAAATGGGACAAACTCTCTAAAAGAGACTACCCTAATAGCCTTAAGGAACTTGAATATACTCCAAGCAGAATGTCACCTCGTCAAACAAGTATCCAAGGAAACATGTTAAAGCCATTACTGTGTTGTGTAAAAGAGGTGGAGGTAGAGAACATAAAGTATGCACACAGGGTTGGGTGGTATGTATAAGACTTGCAACAGGGTCGATATTCAGAGAGGGTATACCCTACCTTCCAAATAAGCCTTTTTCTGTCTCATACGACGCAACGTGTAAGCGACGTCCCAAGCCAAAAAAATTCACATATGTGTGTATGAGGGTATACACTTTTCGAAAAACAGGTGGATTTTTGGTGAAAAGGAGTTTTGGCGAAATCACGAAGTCGTGGTGATGTAAATTGCTTTTTGAGCTAAGACATTAAGTGATGAGCGTGCCAACCCTCTCTACTCATCTAGAGAGGCATGAAAATCACGCCACGCCACGCCGCGCCGGGTAAAAGCTTTGCTGCGGTATATGTTTTCAAGATTAAAATTTATTATACCGTTAATTATGATTCACAAAGGAATTTCAAAAATGTTGTTAATGAGAGGATAACTTACAAGCTCGCGTCTGTGTTTGTTTCCATTTTTCGAATAAATTTGCGGTAAAAACCAAAATCAATAGCCTATGAATCAAGGTATACGAGGGTTATTTTTTTTTTTTTTTTTTTTGTTGTTCGGGTTTCGATTGTGGGCTATCGAATTCGGATCAAAATCCAATTTGCATACAAAATTGCGCCATTATTCTTTTCTTTTTTTTTGTTGTGTTCTCTTCTTTTTTTCGTCCTTTTTTTTATAGAAATGTTACTTTGTGTGGGTGTGTTTGTGTGGAGGACATTTTACTATATATACGGACTTTAGTTGACTTGAACTGGTTTGATGGTTTAGACTAGAGAGTTATTTTGCAACATGAAGAGTGGATTGTTGAGTTTCAAAGTGGATTACTTCGTTTATATAATTTAATGCAGGGATACATGCTGTGGAATGTTCTTTTTTTGGGTGTTTTTTTTTTTTTTTTTTTTCTTCGACAAGTAGTTGAACAAAAATAAGTGGCTTAGGGAGTGGAAGGACATTTGCTTGAATTAAAAAGTTTGGTGTCTTAAATTGTTGTGACATTTTAAATCCGTTTAGAGTAAGTGTCTACATAGAGCAGTCCAGTGATGAATACATGGAATAGAATAATAATTTGTAGAGGATAAATGTTTGCTTAGTTATAAGAATATTTATTGTCAGCCGGGAAGACAACTGATAAGTCAAAATATAATCCCGATATTTTGATACAGGCTTTCTTTCGGACAGGTCGGTGCACTGCTATATGTTATACAGGGTTTTTTAAAATTTAGAATTTCCAATAATTTTTCTAAAAATAGCCGTTCAAAAGTGATAGTTTATTTGACTACCTGCAAAACCCTCAATTTTTGCCATGTTCCTTAAAAGTTCTCAGAAAAAGTAAGGTTTGGGATAACCAAACAAAATGATATAAAAGATTAGAAAATACAATTAATTCATCAGTTTAATTTTGTACGCCAACTTAACAGTTATGCTGACATTATTTATGTTTAAGGGCTGTACAATGATATTTTAACTAATGCGCGACAAAGAAACCATGAACTTAATATCCAAAACTACCACTTCGTAATGATGGAGCATTTGGAAATACGTATCGAAGGCTTCCAGCATCGGGATCAGTAACAAATATGGCGGCCTGACGCGAAAGCTCCAGTAGGAAAAAATAGGAAAACGGTGAAATAACCAAAATTAAATAACCCCCTACACTAAAAAGGAAATAACTCCCCAAAATTAATATAAAAATTTACATAAACAGTCCTCAAAATTGGGGATTTATTTCATCGGTTTTTGGGGACTTATTTTATTTTTTAATTTGGTGTTTTTTTCTTGATGAAATAAGTCCCCAAATTCGAATATGAAATAAGTCCCTTAATTTGGGGTTACAGGCATTATTTAATGGATGGAACCTTTAAGCTCTTGCCACAAAGTTGCTGAAGGCAGCTTTTAAAAATGTACGTGGAATATCTTGGAAAGGTAAGGGTTTTGTTCGCTGACTTGCGCTGGGGGTCCTTTGATATTGATTACGTACTACGAAGGTGGCATGCGAACTGTTTTAAAAGAAATTCACGCAAATGCGAACCTAGTTGGATGCTGGTTTCATTTCTGCCAAGCCATCAGGCGAAATGTTTTAACGAAATTTAAAAACTTAATGAAGGACATCAATTTATTAACTGTCCATATTATAGAAGTAATTTATAGAAAAGACTATTCAAGTATACACATAAGTTTTTTCCTCTAATTTATATGTTTAAATTTTTGTACATTTTAAATGTAAAAATAAACAAAATTATGGGAAAGCTCTGGTGACTTACTTCATTTTTTTTTTATCTACTTATTTCATGCTTTTTTGGAGATTTATTTCATCTTGGACTTTTTTCAAAATGCAAAAAAAAACATTTTGGGGAGTTATTTAATTTTCGGTTTGAGGGGTTATTTCGTAGGAGAGTTATTTCATGGAGAAAATAAAAAGAGTTATGCTCATTAGAAATTTAATGGAGAAAATCATCTCAAAAGCAAACAATTAGCATGGACAAGAAAAATAAAACAAGTTTATTTAAACGCAATTCCAAATTCAAGTATTTATTTAAAAACAAAGTCCTAAACAAAGTTTCTACTATTACTGTTATCAAAGCATTTTCTGTCAGGGTACACCAAAGTAAGTCTTTTCTTAAATCCCTTATAAAGGATGTCAACATGGGAGATAGACCCTTACTGTAAAATGATTTTTTCTTAAAATATTGTGCATATTTAAATCATTGTGTATGTATAAGTCATTTTTCAAATTATCCTTGACGAATTGAGGACACGAGTATATACAAATAATTTTTTTTTTTAAATCGCTTTAACGGTGGTTTTTATTTTGAGCTCAAAACATTTGTATGATTTGGTTTAGCAGTAAATTGTTGAAATTCTAAGCAAGTTGAACCCTTTGAGCTATAGTTCCTGAGGTCCAGTAATCATATTCGTTTACCTATTTATTGCAAATTAACCCCAACAATTTTCAGCATAAAAAGAAGCCTTGACTACTCCTTGGATAGGCTTGTACCTGCTTGTAAATTGCCACCAAAACCAGTTCGGTATAGTTTTAAAAATTAGCCCGGAATAACAGACAGACACAAATTGTAATAATGATGGATTTCATACAAGCTAAACAAAATGCAATTACATATTTCAAAATTAAAGACAGGCAATCGAATTTTGCTTGTATGTGTGCAGTGTAAATATAAGATATATTTTATGCGAAATTTTTTTTCTTCAAAAGTTTTTGGCTTAATGCAAAAAAATCTCCAGATTTCAAGTTCTTAAAAATTAATGCATTAAGTCCTACGATGTTCTTACTTTCCAGTATCTTCATTTATAATACGAAATACGATATGCAAAGCAGTCGAGCATTTGATTCTTTTCCCCATCTTATAAAAAGGATATTGATGAACAAAGATTCTCTTAAGTTGAAATAGCTTAAGCTGAGGCAAACAGTTATCTTGTGAACCTGTCAAACCTCGCCAAGTTTCAAAGCTGTAACTTTAAAAAAATCAAAAGTGCTCAGAAATTAATAAAAAAAATATTTTTGTATCAAACAGTCTTTGAAATTTTAATATGCAATTTTATTCGGCCTACTTCAAATAATTTCAGCCTAACAAATTTTAACAATATTAATCGCGATATTATAAGAAAGTTTTTAAAAACTAAATGTTTTTACTTAGTTAAATTTTAAGCAGAATATCAGAAATGCAGTTTGACCTATTAAAATGCCAAAATGAACTTAGCTATATTGCTTGAATATAAATTTATGCATAAATAAATATTTAATATGATATGAGAAAAAATTTAAACTTCGATTAAGCAGCTTTTACACTTTTTAAATACAGTAGTCCTTCGATAATGCGAACTAATTAAAACGAGGTGTTTTTGGATTTTAGAGGGATTCACATTACTGGAACTTATATAAACCCTTATAAACTGATTGAAACAACTTTCGTATTTATTTATTTATAATTATAATTTCCTAAAGCACAGTTTCATCATTTATTAAGTTTAGAAAAAAAAACTAAATAGTATAAAAATATAAAAAATATATAAATATAAGTTTCACATAAAAATTACAAAAGAAAATATAAATAAATATTTCAGCTAATGTTTGTAATCGAATACTACTTTATGGGTTTTAACCTACTTCACGTTATGAATGGCTGAATATGTAAAAAGAAAATGATATTCTAAGTCCAACCTTTATTACTTTTCCAACACAGAAAGGTTTTTTTTGTAATCAAACACTACTGTTTTGTTTTTATCTTTTCATTTTGCCCCATTTCACCCTGTAAATTTAAATTTCAAAATCTCTAAGGCCATTCACTAAAAAACAACCTATCAAGTCAGATATTTTTTTTTATTTTTACCTCATTTCACCCTATAAATAACAAAATTGGATAAAGAATATCTCCTTAAGCTATTTTCGAAGAAAAACCATTTGAACAAAAAATATTTTCCTAAATCGGACATATTTTGTATGTATACACCATTTCACCCTATAAATAATAAAATTTGAAAAAAAAATATCTCTTAAGTTATTTCCTAAGAAATACACCTTTCCAACAAAAAACAAATTTCTCAATGTCAGACTTTATTTTTACCGATTTCACCCCACAAATAACAAAATTTTGAAAAAGAATATCCCTAGTCATTTCTAACGAAAAACCTTTTAAAAAAATAAGAATTTCTTAAAGTCGAATTTTTTTTTATTTTTGCCCCATTTCACCCTACAAATAAAAAAAGTTGAAAGAATATCTCAAAAGCCATTTTCTAGCCGCCTATAGCGCCACATGTTGAACGGTAATTGAATTGAACTGAAAAACGAAAAGTGCGCCTACAGCGCCACCTGTTGAACATTTTCTGACTTTTCTTTTTTCTAGACCTTCGCGAAACGATTACAAGCAAACCCGCAGAGGGAAGTATTCAATTTGGTGCAGTCGTTTTCAAGTTTTAAGCATCCGAACACACCACGATCCATTTTTATAGATTAGTGATGATGATAAAACATCATAAAAGAAGCATAACAATGTAAAATGTACCTGCACAACAGGCAGTGAACCATCTCTCGAGACTGCAGCTGCATTAATAACCTTGAAAAATGTCTGGACAAACAACAGTTAAATAAACTCTAATAATGGATGCAAAGATAAAAAAGAGAAAAAAGAGAAATATAAAACTTTTTACAAAATAAATTCACATTTTAGAGTGCAAAATTTTCAGAAGTTCACAATATAGAGATGACAATGTAAATTTTTGGCGGTTCACATTATAGGGGAACTATTGTACTAAAATTATAATTCACAAAATCAAAATTCTTCCAAAAATTGAAAAATTGTTAAAAATTCAATATAATACGAAAAGTAAGTATACGCCCAAGTGTACATTGTTTTATGTTTTTTGAGCAAATACAATTCCAAACAAAATGTTAGTGTACGTTAGATTTTATGAGAGATATAAGTAGTTTCCGACAGAGAGGAAATATGAATGAGTCCACTTATTTACATAAAGTAAAATAAAACATCATTTTTGAAAAACAAAAATAAACTGCGGCATATATATGGTTTAAGCAAAAGCAAACTGTTTTTCATTGTTTTCAAAAGTATTTTTTTTCTCACTCATTATAAATGTAAATCGTATTAAAAAAGGGCTATTCAAAAAAAGTTCAACCAAGTTCTATCTAAGATTGATATTGGATTTTCATTTTTTCACCATAGTTCTGGTTATTCTTCTTCACGACTTAATATCTTCATGGAGGCTGTAGTCTAGGTTAAAGACTATCTATCTATATTTCATGTGACAAATAATAATTAAATTCGTTTAAGATACCAATTATTGTTGCATCATGTATCTTCTACCAATCCCTGACCCCAAAATAAGAAAATATACCTAACAACATTTTCAACGGTTCCTATAGCTCTTTTTAATTAAAATTGAATCACTCTTATCTTCTTATAAAATTTAATTTAAAAAGAGAAAAACACTTGTTATCAAGAAGCAACAAAAGATAAGCGACATATACATAGGTACCCTCAAAAAATTATTCAACAGTGCATTTCTAACCCCAAAGAACAAAATTAAGAAATGAATTCTAATTGAATGGGAAAATCCTTGAATCTGCAAAATAATTAAAATAAATCGTTCTGCTTTCCCACATACATAGATATGTACATATATCGTCTTGTGTTCCATAAACAAAGAAAACAAACAAAAATAGGGAGCAAAACCAAAAAAAAAAATTAACAAAAACTAGAATCCCGTCACGAATAAAAATGTTATTAACACTATATGCCAACAGGCGGGTTCCGAATTTATTCCAATACACCGCACACACCAACAAAACTACCAGCAACAAACAGAGTCTCATATCGTCATCATCCTGTAGCAAGGCAAGGACCAAGGATTCGCTTCTATAGACAAAAGCCTTTTTCTTCTCTCGCACATCCTGTCTTCGTTCTGGGCTAAATGAAGCAATGTGTGTGCATGTCAGCTTATTAGAAGAGGAAAAGATTCGCCTATATGTTTTCGCCTCGTCTTCCGATTTCCTCCTTTTAACGATATTTTCCATGTGTGTTTGTGTGCTTGTGTATCCTCTCTGAAAGGGAAAACAATTTTTATGGTATTAATAATGCAGCAAGTCACGTCCTTAGCATCGCGCCACCTCTATACGCTCTATATGGTGTATGGTGCGCTCACCTCATACTCATGTCCTTGGTGCTTATAAAATAAAACTGCTTCATAAAATCCTTTCTGCATGGTTGGCTTGTTAGTTTGATATCCTAGATGATAGACCACCATTGCGGTATAATATCCTTACACAATGTCTTTCATTATTATGACACACATATGCTGCTGCATGCATGTGCTCGCCGCTCGGCTCCACTGTGTACACATAACAGTGAGTCGTGGATGGAATAAGAAATTTCCACCACCCGAAGGATCCACCGACTAACCAACCATACACCAACTCAACAAGGATATAAGTTTGCCATTAATTTTACAAAGTATCACCCCAAACGTGTGAATTTGCCAAAGGTTTCGCTTTTCCCTTTTTTCTCACCAAAATGCCAATTGAAGAAGGTTGGGCTGTGGCAGGGGGTGTAGAAAGTATATCTGAACAATGAACACCCCCTAAACTAAGTCCTGCCGACCAGACAGTAATGTTAATTGCACGCAATTTAATTAGTTCCTAAAGGTTCGTGCACTATACTCCTTCAACGATGGCTTTCATATCCTTTGCCGAAAAATTGATTTACAATATTTTAATCCCTCGCAAGAAGAATGAGCTGCAGTCTTCTTATAGGTGGAGGTATACTTTTATACCAAACCAACACTACAGGTCTACTCTACAGGAGGACATAAGACTAAATGGTTGGTTCTCCGGCTGAATCGGCTTATGAGCAGGGGCTGGAAGGAGGAAGAAGCGGAACCTGGCCGGATGCGGCCAGACTCATATATTACGTCCAACGAAATGGAAAAGCTCGAGCTGACATTTATGTATTCAATTAATTTAGTTGCAAATATCTTCTCTCTATGGTTCTTCTGGTGTGTTTGCGATAGTTGTTGTTGTTGTTGTTCGCTTCAAAAAACATTGAAGGCGCGCGATATACATATAGGGACACCAACTACTCCCTACGACGACCCTCTGGATCGGGATGGGATCCTACAGCGCCGAGTCCTTTGGCTTATGCGGCCTGATGTACGAATGCAGAAAAACATAATTTTAACATATTGTCACTCGGAGAGAGGCCAGTTGGTCGACCTTCTGTTTCGTCCTTTAGTGGGATATTATAGCACACTGTACATTGATTTAGGTACGTTTGTCTAACCCCCCCCCCCCTCAACGACATTGCCCTTCATTAATTTCGAAGTAAAATGCTGGTGTTGTGCTTCCGGGTTGTATCACACACAGGATCCTTTGATATTCAAAAATTTTGTTGTTACTTTTTATTTTTGTTTGTGGTTATTTTTATTTTCAAATTTATACAACATTGAAGTTATATACTTTGATTGTGTTAGTCTAGTGAACCGTTATACGTAGAAGGTATGGCAGTAGTGTATGTTGTTATGGCATTCATGAGTGTAATTTGTGTGGCACTTGTTTGTTGCGATTGTTCGCTGGCCGGACATGGTTTTGGAATTACCATATGCGGATGTTCCGGTAGTCGCAGTGAGTAAACACACGAATTTTTCCCCATCACTACTATAATACTCGTATACTGGTATACTAAACTAACTCTGTTTGTTTTTGTTTTGCTCCTTCATCCCGCTCCCGTTCATGAAGAATAATTTTTTTTTTCGGGATATGTATGATTTGAAAATATTTTGATAGTTTTTTGAGTGAATATTTTATGAAGTGAAATATAATTAGTGCAAATGGCATGCGAATAGAATTCATAAAATTATACCGCCTTTTTTGTGCTTAGTAGATTTTTTTTTGTGTTGAAAATTCAATTAATTTTCATGCAGGTATATTTGATACATATTGAAGTAGATTTTAGTTTTGAAAAATTTGTTTTAATTACTATGCATTCCAAGTAGGTACGCAGGTAAAATATGTTAATTTTATTAATTATATTTTAACATTCAATTAAATCTGAATTATTGAACGGAATTTAAATATGTTTGGATGATCTACATTTTACCATAATTTGTTTTTTATTTTTTAATCATTATCATTTTTGATAGGTATACAGGTCTTGTTCAACGGTAGCTTATAGGTTATGAACAGGTTTTTAGATTTAAAAAGCATTTTTCTTCTTGAGTGAAAGACCAACTTCAAGTTCATGTACCCTATATGATCGTTTGACCATAAATCATCTTCAAGCCGACAATACCGCAACATTTTGAATTTCCATTATTGATGTATGTGCAGCTCCAGTTTTTGTCCACCCCGTCGATCTGTCTGGTCTGGAAGGGTTTTCACGTAGGTTCCTACAACTTATTTTAGTAATCTTAATCATGTCTGCGTCTATGTTTTATGCGTAGCTAAGTATCTGGCCGGGATTTTGTGAATTTAAAACTGTCTTGTTGTCTATTATATCTTATACCATCTGATTTCTCTAAAAAATAGACTATAAAGTAAATCTAGGCAGTCCCTTTGTCTCTTTTGATAAGAATGCACAATTCCAATATGACTAGGATGCCAAGATAAAGAGGCTAAATAGAGTTTATCACACTTTCTGTTCAAATTCCCCTAATGCCTAACTTGAGACGAAGTAAGAAGCTCTCAAAGAAAAAAGAAAATATTTCTTCAACATATCGAGGAGGCCTCTAAACAACATCCTTAAATGCATTCAGAATTCAGGATGGTTTAGGTAGACAACCATATGTCTATCTAATTTTCCACATATTTCCCTCTGTTTCCTTTCCTGTTAATGTCTAAAAACCTGCTCTTAAGATTGAAAATAAAAAAAGTTTTATTTTAAAAAATAAAGCGTATAGACTAACTTTAGGTAAACAAATACTCACATCGAGTCTTTTCATTGATTTTTGGCTTCCTATTATATTGAAAGAAAAAAATTAAATTTGATATGCTTCTAAGGTCCAGTTTTTCAGTGCTGGATTAAAATTAAAACCCGAGTTAACTCACCAAATTTGGTTGGATTAAGTTATGGTTTTTGTAACGAAAAAAGTACTTTTGGACCACAGTACATAGAGTTTTTCTGATCGGCGTACGTGTTCTAGTTTTGTGTGGCTTCAGGAATAAGAAATAGTACTTACAAAAATTATAAATATCATTAAAATATGTTTTTTTTTCGAAAAAATTGAACATTAACTTATTACGTTGAAAACTATTGTGTTAAAAAAAATATTTTAAATTCGAATTCTGATTAAGAATTATATTCCTCTTTCGTGACCTTTATTCAATTTCTGATTAAGCTCATCTAAATGAGATAGCTATACATATATTCATAGGCACCCGCAGGGCTGGCCAACGGGGGGGGGGAGGCGCACTTGCCCTCCCCTGGCTCTGAGCTACAACCGTTGCCTACCAACATTTCATCAGTTCTTAATAGGGAATATTGACTTATAGGTCACTTTTTCACTTTTTTCGTCAAATTGCTTAGGTTGCCCCCTCTGACCTTCGACCTTGGTCGAATATATACCTAAGTTTTATCGTTTCCCCCGCCCCTGTAGTCAATGAAAATCGTTTACTGATCATAAAAATGGATTTAATTTTTCATTTCACGTTGAAAAATTGTTCACATAACTCTAAACGTATAAGTCATACGAACAAATATTGGAATATTGAGTTGTGTATGAAAAAGAATACAAGTTTTGAATCGAAGGCACACAAATTAATTTTAGTGCTAAGTGATGTAAACGAAGTGTCCGAGAGCTGTTGGGACGATAAAACCAATATTTACTTTATTCCCGAACAGTTCTTTGCGAACAAAATATATTCCGAACATCCCCAAGTTTCGTGAAGCAAGATGGACAGCAAAACACAAAAGTCTACGAGTATTCAGGTAAAACATAGGTGCCCTTCAACGTATTCGAATTTTTAGTCTGCTTGTTGGCTCTTTACTCAATAAGTCGCAAATATTTTACAGGGATTTGACCAGAATTAATTAAATGTAAAAGATCAGATCATTTTCTTGAACAAGCATTTTGAAGAAGATCGGAAAAATGCTGACAATTCTATCAAAACGCTTTGAGCAATAAATGACAAAAGTTTGAGTGAATCACTCATCTAATTGAGCTACCCAAAAATTGTAAAGAAACAAACTCATCGATCCAATATTCCTTCGTCCTCACCCGAAAATTATTTTAGAACATCAATTTTCGTTCCTCACTTAAATTCTCTGATAATGTTCTTTAAGGAGCGGTTTTCAGAAGAAAATAAATCCAAATATGCAATATTTCAGTTATCTCCTAAAAATATACAGAGCATGGACTCATCCAATTTCAATTTGACTGTCCCAAAGAAAAATGACAAAAATGGATCCTTTTTGGATAATTTTTCTGCCGAGTCCATCATGTCCACAATGCGGAAGAATTTTATCAGTTTTTGCAGCACTATCTATAGTACTTTCCATTCCCGCCACAATATGTACAGTAGGGCGATCTTTCAGTACATTAAGGAAGGTAAAAAGCTCAAAAATGAGCGATGAGAGTCTCGATGCGTTGTGAATGATGAACATTCACAAAAACCTAGTAAAAGAAGATACGGAGTCTTATAATAAAATTATATACCGTTTTGGCAAACAACAACGAAAACTGCAATTCCTGTTTTCAACGAATACCATACAAAAAATTAAATTCATTTTCAAGGAAATCACCTTAAAAATGTTATCAAAATATTTTGTTTTTTATAATTCAGTTTAAATTAAATGTTGCGGGTTGACGTAGACGTTTATAATCGTTTGCGACGCTCGTATCCGCAAAGATACGAGGTGACAAAGTTGAACTTCTGAAAGAGCACGTCGAAATCTATAAAATTGCCAATTTTAAAAAACTGCCGGAAAACTTTCCAGGCAAAATTACCAAATGACTGTACTATATGTAGATCTCTCCACAAATACAATACCTGACTCTACATAATGTACTTTGCTGCAACATCAAGATACAGCTCAAAACTTGGCCAATTCTCGTAGGGCTTCCCTTTCATTGTGCTTATTTTCTCTTTAGATATATAAAATATCTTCTCACGCCATTGTAATGTTTTTCTCTTTGTAGATTTAATTAGAATCGGTTGAATAGTTACAAACAAAACGAGCAACAGAGAATCTATCTCTTCACGATTTATGTGTGATGTTCATTTCACAAAGTAATAAATAACAAAACAAAACAAAACAAGACAACAACAAAAAAAAACTTATACAAAACAAAGTTTTCCCAAATCAATTAAAACTGTCTCCAGATTATTACAAACGAAAATTCCAATAACATCCCTCACAAAATGAGATTCTTAAAAGCATCTGTCATCGTTCAATGATTTCCTTATTCGAGCGAGGGAATATTTTCTAAGCCGTTTCCTTCATTTGACATTACTTTTCGAATTGCTGGCTTTTCGTCCTGCCATCCATTTCATTTGCTGAATTATTCATGGAACAGGAAACCAACAATACCAACTCTACCACACCGCTCCAACTTCAGCTCCAGTTCCACTGCTGCTGCCGACAAACAAAGATTACATCGAACATAATCCAAGATTCCTGTCTCATTCTTCCTTATTTTTTTGTTTTCAGAACACAAAAAATGCTTAAGAATTCATTCATTCAACTGATGTTCAATCCGAAAAGCCCACCTTATCAGAATTGAAAATAACCGCCATCGCATCGCACCCTGTTGTTTAGTGTGTTGCTGCAAAATCTAGAGTGTCTACATTTTACTATTCACAAACACACACAAAGACACACAGACACGAGATGCCTAAGCAAGCATATCTCCAAAGCGACAAATGGAAATGATGTCCTTTTTTGTTTTTCCTCCTCGAAGGGAAATGCCTAAAATCATTTAAACAAAAGGACTTGTCCCGAAACATCCTCCTATCCACCCATCGCCCATCACCCTGCTACCAACGCGATACCACCCTTGCTTCGGAGTCGGAGTGTTGTCTGTCGGTGACAAGAATTCTATTCAACGATTACATTGGAATGTGTTCTTGTAGTCCTACGCCTAAAGGACTACTAAACCAAGGATTCGCAAGCTTCCTGTGATGCCATAGTTGTGTATAACCAACACTATTTCAAGTTGTCGCGCCGTGTCGTGCGTTAATGGAATTCACTGTAACGCGGTTGTTTGGAGGTTGGCAAAGTCGTGTTAAATTTGGAGATTTCTTCGTGTAAATTGCGCATACTTTTTTTGAAAAGACTATGTGTATCCTAGGATAAAAGGATGACTATGACTATGCAAAGTTTTTTGGGTGTATAGAAGTGACTCAGTGAAAATCAACTACCCCATCCAAACTCAGCCCTGTAACCAACTATTAAGTTAATTAAAAATCGCAACCCCGCGATTTTCCCGGAGGTGCGAGCCCATTTGGGAGAAAGTTTTTCCTGGATCGTCGCCTGTCCTTAAGGATTCTGGAAATAATCGCGTGAAAAAAAAACTGCAAAAAACAACCATCCTATCCAGACAATTTATTGCTTTATGCGCACACCCATTCCAGATTGAACCTGTAATGATCCTGTAATTGACGTCCGATTAAAGCGAGACATCTGAGATATTTGTTGTTTATTATATGTAGGTACGATTTTATACATATATAGCCAGGATGAATAGCCTGAAGGGTGATGTTCTCATGCTTAAACTGGCTCCATTGGCAGGAAAACACTTTCACAAACTCGATTTGTGTTCGACGAAATTCGATTCCGGAAGTCGATGACAAAATATTGGAAAACTTTATAGACCCAACTACAGGGGTGGACGTGGAGGTAAGTTTATATGAGCCCAAAAAAAGGCAGTTAGCCTAGATAAGTAGGTACGTAGGTAGGTACGTAGTTAGGTACATGAAAGTTGGCAAAAAAAAAACACGGAACGATTAGGAGAATTCTGATTTTTCAAACCTAGAAGAAGGCTATTAGGAAAGCTTAAGTACATGTTTTCAAGTCACCATGAACCTGGAGAAATCAACCATCTTGATATCTCCGAGGCTCTTGATCTTAGCAGGAAAATTTTCTAGCCCAATTTAGTTTGCTTTTTCCCGTTTATCTCGTTCCCTTAAAAGCTTACGTACATTTTTCCTTCCATTCAAATTTAAAGAACACGGAGTTATTTATTTATCTATAGGTATATTTATATATTGATGACTATCAGATATCAAAATCGAAAGTCATTGGTCTGGAAAGTTGGCCACAGGATTGAGTAAAATCTATAATTATAAAAATTAATTTTAGTCTGTATAAGACTTATATGGACTCGAAAACTGCTGAACCAATTTTGCTGAAAATTTAAAAGTTTATTCCTGTTAGCAAAAAGATGATTTAGAAAAATCCACCTACCGCCACGCCCTTTTTTATCATATTTTAGTTTTATCCTTATTTTACGTCCGTAGAACGATAAAGTTTTGAAATTATGTAAGCCCCCTTAAACCTGAAGCATGACATGTGTTATTTGTCTCGGCCACTACCATGTCCACTTTTCTAACACTTGAAATTTTGCTTCATCGGCCCCAAACTAAGTAGCTCATTTATTCCTTAACCATCTTGTACTGGAAGTAATTTCTTTATGTTAAGATTCACTGTGATTAATACTCCAAGAAACTTTATATGCACACTCGCGAACTTTGGCAACATTTTCTCATTTTTAAAGTCCATTATGTGTTGTGGGTATATCTTCCAACATCATCCCTGAAGCCTATCTTTTTGGATTTGCCTAAATTGACTCTTAGATTCCAATACCAGAGCTTGCAGAAACTCTCAAGTCTGTTCTTTATAAGCTGTATTCCTATTTTCGATTCAGGCAGAAAAACTGTATCAACTCATGCTTTTTAATTTAGAGTTAAAAAACAAACAAAGTAAGCAAAACTCGACATTTAAGGAGTTCAGAACTCAAGTTCAAAAAAATCTTTTTTATTCAAACTTTCATATTGTTATTCTTCGTCGCGACACGAACAGATGATGGAATAATTGCCCTTGCCCCTATCGACTCTAAGACTGAAACACACACTTAATGACAAATAACGTTTTTTAAATTTTAACATAAAATTTCTTTAAAAAAAGGTCACGAAAATGAAAATATTAATATCAAAATGTTTTTGTTTCATGACACACCAACCAAAGCACAATTAAACAAATAAAATCATTTCCCTTTTCTGTTTTGTTTTGTTTTGTTTGTGTTTAGATAAAACAAAACAAAATTTTCAACGAGAACTTCCAAATAATTAAAATTCCAGTGGCAAAACGCAAGCAAATAACAACAACAACGAAATTTTATTTCTGAAAAACTAAAAAAACTAAAAAACCTCTTATTTCAAAACCCTTTACAAGCCATTCAAAACGAAACCTGTTTTTTCTGTTTCTTCTTTGTTTTCTCGTGTGCCGTGTCAGCTGCGCCATACGAACCTGTGTAAAAATCGACATAGACGCTTAATATAAAATTTTTCATTTGGTGAGCGTTGGCCGTATTTTTGACACAGTCCGCCAACAACAACATTTTGTTTCGAAATCGACAACGAAACATGTTTTTATTGCTTCGCTTGGTTGGTGTGTTTTGGTTCCATAAGAATCAATGGATTCTTGTTTAGTAAGACAGAAAAACACGTTTTGACTCAACCGATATATTTTCAGACCAAGACTAAAAAGGATAACATCCTTGGCCTTAGTGAAATCAGGACGTGGTTCGAGTTCTGAAATTAGTTCCTTTGCCGGAGGGAAAATAATTGGAGAATGGCAATTTACGTCAAAAAGGGTAGAAAATTCTCACCCAGCATTTTGCTTATCGATGTTTACAAGTAGTCAATTTATTTACCTCGTTAACAACTTAGAGGAGAAAATTTATGAGACATTTTCTATGTCCCTTATGGTTTCAGTGGTAGTAAGTAAGTGGAAATCAAGAAAAACTGAAACTGAACGTGTATTTGGTTTGTAGTAAAACCTCATCATATTGTAATGTTCTACCTAGGTTCGATAATAAAACTTATTTCCTTTAAATAATAACGTCCACTTATTTACTTTACAAAACACACACTTTATTTCACTTCAAATCTATTTTATTATTCTCCAATCACAATAGTATGCAATTTAAAATTCACTTCCGGATACACTTTTATTTCTTACTTTACGTTATCACATTCAAAATTAAACTGTCTCTACTCGCTCGAAAACATCTCCTTATATAGGGAAGTAAATAGTTCTAGTCTTCACTAGTATCCACTGGAATATTCGAGTAGATCTCCTTCTAGAAGTTTCTTTTCCAGTCGCTGACAGATGGAACATTGGAATTGATACTCAGCTGAATCACAAGATGGCGCTGTGAACGGTTGAAGGTTTGATGTTTACTTTTTCCGAGAGATGGCGCTGCAAACAGTTAGAGGATTTTCTCTTGTTTTAAATTCAAAGTAGTTCTGTAATTATTAAATCGTTGTGATGTGTGTGTTTTGTAAGTAAATTCTACCTGATAGTTGAAACTGAGGTAAAAACATAGCTGGTACTCATCATCTCCTAGAGCTTTTCTATAGATTTAGGCTTCTGAATTTAATCTTACAACTCTAAAACTGTGGAGCATGGAGCAACTTAAAAACTCATCGACAAAAAAGGGGCTGCATAGTGCAGAAGCGTTAACAATTGCAGATTAAACTGATTTTTAAAATGGTTTCGATGTTCAAGGACCTGTAAAATGTAAAGGCGTTGAAATTCGTTCATTTACCTCTTGATCATTTTAACGCCATTCGAAAGTTCAGCCGGTTAAGAGCCGTTGATAAGCTAGTTAAAACCCGATTGTTAGCTGGTTTAATGTTTTTGAAATGCCGGTTAAAAGCCGGTTAGAATGCGGTAAAAAGCCAGTTAAAAGCCGTAGTAAAATGTTCAGCTGTGATAGACGACCTGTTCTTTTAGCAAGACACAAGCCGCGAAGCAAAGACACAAAAGCCGCATAAGAAAACCTGCCAGAGAAGACCAGAAACTTGCAAGCCATTATTCAGCAAATACCAAACTAAAATAAAATTTATGAATTATTAATTAATATTTAGTTTTAAGGTTAAAGATTTTTGCCGAATTTTCAGCCTCTTTTTGACACTAACCCCTAATTAATAAATCTTTTCAGCGGTTTTAATAAGACTTTTCAGTGGTTTTTTTATTAAGCTCTTTTAGAGTGCTCCATGTCTATACGGTTGAAGTCTTTTCATGGGTTGGTTAGATTTCTTTTGGCTAATTTAAGTCTTTTAATACAGTTTTCAATTGAAATCAAATCCACCCCAGTTTTTTTTTTTTTGCGAGGAGAAAATAAAACTTTTTGTCGATTGTTCTCCTCTGTTAAATGCCATTGTGTTCCATTTAGGCCCAGATGTTCGAACTCCACCGGAACTTGACTGGAATAACAAATCTAGAGAGATTCTATACGTATATGCGAAAAAAACCTGACTCCCTGACTCCATCAGAGCATCTTTTCGAACACACGCACTAACTCAAATAAGCCCGATGACGATTATGTCTATGATATACGGAATTTCTTTAAATGTGGTGGATGTATAGGTATACATACTCGTAGATGTTGATGATGATTATGGTGATAAGGTAATGTAGGTGCCAATAAAGCCACCTTAATACCACCAACAACAACACAAAAATAAAAATGGGCATTGAAACCGGGTGGCGCTGTCGATTCCCCTTTTTATTTTTACAATCGCATCATTATCATCATCCCTTAAACCGATTTTCCCCTCTGCCTCCGGCTGCGGCCTATTCCAAGATAAATAGGTTTTCGTGATAAGAAAACATTATTTCCACTGCAGTTCAACTTGGTTAGTATAAGTTCAAAGCATTTCACCCAGTCAGTCAGTCATTATTGAGGAACACCAGGAGCAAAGGAGGGGAAAGGGGGACGATTTGAGTGTAGAAAAAATGGTTCCCCACAGCTGGAATGATAAATGATTGCATGAAATATTGGAAAAGGTGGCCTTTCAACGTGTATAAGTATGGTATGGTGTGTGTCATGGGTCCTGCTCCTGACTGAAGTTAAAGCACACATATCTTTACATTTTGTTTATCTTTTAAGTTTGGCATCCTATATGTCTATAGGTACTATATGTGTGTAGGGTTCATGTTGATGGCTGGATGGTGCTTAGAATTTAGATGTATATTCGGTTTTATTGAAACGCACCTTTTGGACCTTCTCTATAGAACACCTCCAGGCGGTGCATGGTGGTGGTGGTAGTGGCAGTCCTGATGGGGAGAAGAGCGGAGGAAACTTTATGAAACAGGATAAACTTATTTAGAAAGGAGAGTTGCTTTATTGTCAAGTTAATCCTATTGAAGTTGATTTGTTGCGAATATAAATTATTTATTTTTTCCTACCTACATATAATATTCTCCTTCGGCGCATCTTAGTAATTCTATTGAGGTAATTCTTTTTGAGTTATTTTCCTTCAGGCGTATTCTTTTTGTTTCTAAATAAATAACATCTCTATTTATATAGGGACGTGTTGTTTTGGGAGGCCATGTCTAGGGGGGGACATGTTGTTTTTTTTTTACTATTCTTTGGAGAATTTGTGGAAAAATATCCTTTATATGTAATTTTGTAAAAGTATTTTCAAAATTGAATAATTTTATCAAAGAAATTTGTTATTATTATATAGACTTTAAGGCCTCCTATACGATAGCATAGCCAGGGTAGAACTTTACAAAGCCATGAGAGAATTCGGCATCCCAAATAAATTGACACGACTATGTAGGTTGACCATGACCAACGTAACAAGCCAAGTAAAAATAGCCGGATTGCTATCCAAACCAATCAACATCTTTAATGGACTCCGACAAGGGGATGGTTTGGCCTGCCTCCTCTTCAACCTGGCACTGGAGAAAGCAATCCGTGACTCTGGCACGGCAACAAGAGGGACCATCGTCAACAGGTCCAGCCAGATACTGGCTTACGCAGACGACATCGACATCATCGGAAGAACTGAGCAAGCTGTACATGATTCCTTCATCCAGATCGAGCAGGCGGCACAAAATCTGGGGCTGCACATTAGTGAAGGTAAAACAAAGTACATGGTGGCGTCGAATGCGAGAGGAACAGTTGGTCAAACAATCAAGGTAGCGGAGCACGAATTTGAAGTGGTGCAATCCTTTAAATACCTTGGGTCAATAGTAGCAGCCGATAACAATATAGAAGAAGAAATACGCGGGCGGCTTCTCAAATCCAACAGAGCCTACTATAGTCTGTCAAAGCTCTTCAAATCCAGAAATCTCACCATAACTTCAAAACTGCTGCTGTACAGGACCATGGTCCTGCCAGTACTCACATATGGATCCGAGACTTGGGTGCTTAGCAAAAGGCACTCCGACCTCTTAGCCGCGTTCGAGAGAAAAGTCTTAAGGAGAATTGTTGGCCCCATATGTGAGGAAGGACGATTCCGGAGACGGTACAATCATGAATTGTACGCAATCTACCTTGAAGCAGATATCGTGACAAAAATTAAGCTCGGTAGACTCCGGTGGGCAGGGCACCTAGCTCGCATGAGCGAAGAGGAACCTGCTCGGAAAGTTCTTTGTGGTACATTCTATGGTAGACGACAGCGTGGTAGACCATGCTTGCGCTGGAGAGATGGCGTAGACCAGGACGCCCGGAGCCTTGGGGTGCGCAACTGGATGGCGGCGGCTCGAGACCGGGATGGGTGGAGAGACTTCTTGAAGGAGGCCAGGACCGGACCCCGGTTGTCGAGCCGACGATGATGATGATAGGTTTGAATGGAAACAAAACTTGAAAACTTGGAACAAAGTCGATCAGCACCAATTATATTATTTTTTCAAGGTTTTATCCGTCAACAGAAGTTTAAAATACTTCAAACGGGATATGGATTACGTCAGAAGACGGTGAATTTAAAGCCACGTTCATGGTGCCGCCGTTGTTTGGCGCATAGGCTCTTACAGTTCGCTTTATTTGTGTATGTTCAACACTATACTTGGTGTAAGCGATAAGGTGTTTTTCGGCAAAAATGAACTAGCACCACCTAGTTGGCCTCCGTAAAAAGAGTATAACTCCGTATTACTCTGACAAACTTTTAAAAACTTGGTGATAGCGAGTTCAAATTGTTGTTGTTTCATTAAAAAAAGTTTATATAAATTATTGGCCTCTAAATTTCAATTTTCTATTTAATATGTTCAAAAATATACCAACTTTAAAATATGTACTTAGTTACCAATTTTTTTTTTTTTTTTTATGTAAATTTATTTAGAGCGACAACTATAGGTACATAAGTTCCCTCAGGATATTGTGTTCCCTAAAGCGGGGGTAAAACTAAATTATTAATTGATTTGCTGTTCATGCGGCAGTGATTCTCAATCGAATCCATCAATTCATGCATTCCGTTTGCCATATATAGTATATTTGTGACATCAATCACTTAATCGTTCATATCACGTATGTGTCAACCCCGGGGAATGACGTTGCATCTCTCAGCCGTGCGTCGCCGTCGTCGTGGTGTCGGTTCGTTGATATAACATCATGGTTCATTTCGCAATGTAGGTAGGTATCATGAATTATTTTCAGATGCGAATTTGGCAAATTTACACCTTTTGATACCTGCAAACGCGAAGTATAAACGCATAAATGACCAGTAGGTTGTTAAATTAATTTATTCAAACGCGAAATGTCAGCAGGAATGCACAACCACACTGTATAATATAGGTTTACTGATGGTAGAATTAAATCCAACCAAGAATTATAAATATATTTTACAGGTAATTTATTCCAGGACACTTATTTTTGAAATTTCAATAGTGTGCAAATCTGGAAAGGTCCTCATATGGAACAATCAACATTGAGAGAGGAACCCGAATTATTTGGAAAAAAAATCTACTTGTTATAGGTTTCTATACTGATGGAATGAAGGATCCTGGGATTTATCTGCTGATGAGTATAGTGAACTTTGATCTGCATTCACTTTTTACTTGCTCTATAGGCAAATATTGGTTTAAAGTTATAATCAAAACTAACAGTACGATAATCGAGAAGTCCGAAAAAGTGGGTTTCGTCATGCCGTGCGTTGGTATGTGCGTCTGTGCGTCTGCATCCACTGTTATTTGAGCTAGAGCCTTAACGGGTGAACTGATTTGCAGGAAATTTAGTACAGCGCAATTCTTATGTGATTCCCTAGAGGGGAAATTCCAATTTTTGTTTTAGCTCATCTAGAACGGGTAGCTGCCATACAAATATTTTGGTTTCTTCAAATTTGCTCGAAAACGGCTCCTACGATTTTGATTAAACTTCGTATCTGCAATAACCAAGTTAATTGTAAGAAAACTGCATTTCCAGTTTTTCTCAAAAAAATTCACATTACGGAATTAGGTATTCAACGTTTTTTGAGAAAGTGGTTTTATTTTTGGGTTATACGCGTATATCTCTGCCATGGTTAAATCGATTTTGTTATAATTTTGCAATCTGTTGCTTCTCAATAATTTAAACAATAATGCATTTTAAAATTTTTAAAAACATTATTTTATAAACAAAAAAAATATCAAACGAAAAATCATTTTTTTTAGCACTTTTGACTCTTTTAATATTTACTCGTTAAATATATACATCATGCATCTTTAATGTTGGGTTACATGCAGTATTTAACCACAAGAGCAAGTTCGTGCGATCAAGTCGTGCATATTTTTTTTTTTTAAGAAATGAAAATAAAATGTAACAATATTTTTGTTTTTGGATTGATTGGAATTTAACTGCTTTACAGTGGATCCGGTTTTAGGTATAAAGTTGATAATTCAATCAAATTCGAATTCTTTTTCGATGAACCTTTCAAATGTTATACAAAATGGGATAAGAAATCATCAAAATAATTTTCCACCCACTTATACGCCCCATCATCGAGATTTAGCACCTCATTTAGCGGATACTGCCAAATACAGCAATTCACAGGTTTTAACGTGGGGTTGGGTCCGAAAACTCGCATCATAAAATCCGTACTACAATACGACAGCGCATTAAATTTTTCTTTCCCGTAGGAATTGGTGCCTCGATTGTATAGGATCACGAAGAACGATGTTTTCTACTATTTTTTCTGGACCGACGTCTATGGTCTGGTGTTCGGATCTGATTTGTCGACGGGCGGCGGTGGGTCTGACGGGGGAGGTTCTGAAGGTGGATCTGGAACTTGGACAAAGTACAATTTTGTTTAAAAAAAAAGGTTCTGGAGGTGGATTTGGAACCAGGACACAAGTTCTGGAGGCGGGCTTGGAACTTGGACAAAGGACGATTTTTTTTGGAAACAAAACAATTTTCATAAACCTTATTTTACAAATTTAAAAAAATGCTTTTTTAACTCCCTTTTTCGGTTCTCTAAACCACTCACGTAACTCCGTTCCTCCACCTTTGTCCAGGAGTACAGAAGTCCAGAAAAATATTATATTCGAAATCTCCAACATTCTTCCAATTGTATTATTTTACTATCAATATTCTTCCAATCGTACTTTGTACTATTGAAAATCCCGTAACGTACTTTCCTGAGGGATTTTGTTGTATTTGTTATCTGCGGGATTTCGTGCTGCAGGATTTCGTAACGATCCCCTTAACATGACCCCATAAAAAATTCAATAGTTTCAGTAATTGGTCAACCATTAGTTTTTTTTAATAAATTTTCAAATATTTTTTCAAGGTCACAATCTGTACGACCTTGAAAAAAAAATTTAAAAATTCGTAAAATAAAAATCTGTCACTTACTAATTACTGAGACAAGTTGACATTTTATAGGATCTTTTATACCTTTAAGATGATATACATTTTTCGCGAATATCCTACAAATTAAGTGCTAAACATCGCTCATGACCTTAAAAAATTTTAACCATTGATAAAAAACTTTTCTCTTGCTTACCAATTTCTGAAATGAGCTGACCTTTTTGACCAATTACTGACATTTAAGATGACATACTTTCTGTGTGAATATCCCATATATCACAATAAATCCCATAAATCAGCAGTTGTGATTAAGTTTAAGAGAACTAAAAAAAAAGAACAAGAAAAATAGTAGTCAAAAAAGGCGAGAAAAATGTTGCATGGCAGCAAATTCCTGCCAGATGTATTTCAAATCTGAAATGCTGTTTTTTTCGCGTATTTTGAAGGTCTGAACCCTAAACTATATCATTATAAGAGAGACTGTAGTTTTACTTAAAGAGAAAATTCTGTAATGAACAAACTAAAAACTGTAAAATATCTGCCAGATGTCTGAAAAACGAGCTACAAATTCAAATCAAATTCTTAATTAATTTTCATTACTCTTTTAGCAGGTATCCTTTCCTTAAAAAAACACACAATGTATCTACTATCGATAGAAAGAAGAGTCATACTAATATTTTGGAACACATTGATCTGCTTGAATATAATTATGCAGTAGGTACCTGTCATTCGGTTTCAAAATTATAAAGACTGTCTAAAAAGTGTTTTCGTAGATATTATAATGGCAGGTACCTGCCCACTTAATAAATTAGAATCAAGATTGCGCATTTTATCGCTTTATAAAAATTTTAATTGCTGAGATCAGAATTTAGTATACCAAATGCCTGCCAGACGCATTCAAGACGATCTAGCTCTCACCTTGAAAAATGAGGAAAAGACGCACTTTCTGTCTTATTTTTTGCAACTTCAGTTTAACATTTTCTTCTAAAACCCTTCCTTTTCGGTTCATGGACAAGAATAAAATCTCGCAATCCTATCCCATCCTGCCAGTCGCACTTAATTAAAAACCACTGATTTATTCTTTTTCATATAATTCAAATGAAGTTCTACTGCAGATACCACAACTCACTTCACTTCATTTCATTCATTTATTATTATTATTTACTTTGTGAACTTTAATAACTGACACCTCCCCTATATATGCCAAACCATCACGACCACGCTGGGTGGCCCTTGCCTAATATTTTCCCAGACATCAGATTTTAAGTTAACCACCCTTATACTGCGTCTTAACCACTTCTTGTAAAAACCGCATGTACAAAACCTATGAATATAGCTATAGCTAGCTATGGAATAAGTAAGAAAATCTTTCTTCAATGTTAAGGACTACTCTACTCGTATACCATGAAGCAAAACACTATTAAAGACGGCACTCATAATATTCCTATTTCCAAGACGTAGATGAATATTTGATAGACACCTTTATGATCCTTGGATGTGGATGTGTTATTTTTGTTGTTGCCTAAGGTGTGTATGGATGTGTGTTTTTCTCTATAGCAAATGATAAACCATTGAGTAAGAGATTCCTTTTCGGGAGCAAGGATTTATATCAATTACAGAAACTTAATATGACACTTTGGAGCATCACTGAGCTTGCAAAGGTTATTTTTAAGGTTGAAGATTATGAATGTTCAACGAATGAAGACGACGAGATGATGTATTCAAAAGTAAGTTCAGGATTATTTTGTTTACACCATACAATACATACACTTTTGAGGATTTTCTTTGAAAAAGAAGATTGATGCATAAGTTACTAAATATAAAGGATGAAATTAATTTTCACTTTGCATTTGAATTTCGAACTTAAAACTTTTCAATGGAAAATGTGTGAATGTGGTTAAGATGCAACTAATTAAGATTTGTAAGTGATGGATGGTAATGAATAAAATTAAATGTATTCCTTGTGCTACTTTTCACATTTTATAGGAAAAATGATATTTTTATCATTTTGGTAGTTTCAAAAGAGGGAGACAAAAAATGCTTGTTTCTACAATCCAATCATACTCGTGTTTTGTCTATACATTCATATAATAATTCTTTTTGCATTCCCTTTCTATACTTAAAATTGGAACTTTACCTAAATGCTTTTATCTTTGAATGCAAAATGGCGCCCAACACGAAGTACCTTAAATGTCAAAGTGTGTAGTGGCGTTAAAGAAACAAGCAAATTAGATAAGAATTTACATTTCAAAATAAAACAAGATTAATTTAAGTTTGCTTTCACCCAATTAAGGCTGGAGTTATAGTTATTTCAAGTGTGCGTCCTCGATCATTTGACTTAGTGCTTAACCTGTTTTTTTCCATTATCGTCATACAGCTATATTGTCTGCTAACTTAGAGTTGTGGCTTCGAGCCCCAGTCAAGCCGGCATTCTTGTTTGTATATCTCAACTTCAACTAGAGGATAATTAACACCTAATTTTCAACCCACTGTACGATTACAAATTCTTCCCTATTCGTCTGTTCCTTCTTACAAGTAGTGTTGTGAAGTCTGGTATTATTTAAAAGACCTTAAACATCCTCCACGTATTTAGTTAAGCTATACTTATTACTAAAATATATGATACCCCTTCAATACTTCCATTCATAATCAAAAACTGGCGCCCAACGCAAGGTAAATTATTGGAATTCATATTAAAACAGGGTCAAAGAGATATCTTACAAAACTGAAAAGAAAAAAATAACTTTAATCCTACATGGAGTTCCTTAATTTCGTTTCAGAAATCATTACATTTTTCACTAAAAGCTCTTATAAATGAACCTTAAGTCATATCAAGCTTACATACCTACATATTTAAGTATCCACTTGGAATTTAAAAATTTGTTTCAATTCTATTTTCCATCTCAGTGTTCTTCATTTATATGTTCTCAATACTAGAGAATATGATTAACAAAAATGGCGCCCAACGTGAGATTCTAAAAGTATATAATCGAAATGAAAACAAAATTAAAGAAGAGGAAAGGAAAGGAAAAAATAAAATCATTAACTAAACCACTCTGATGTTTTATTTAACTTCTAAAATTTTTGTTCAGAGCTTATTCAATTCTTCGCTAAAAATATCTAGTTATCACAAAGCAAAAATATGGTACCTCAAAAGTGCTTATTCATATCCTTTTTGTCATTCTTTAGAGCAGAACAAACCCTCAATTCTAACAAACCTCATGTGTGAAACTGGCGCCCAACGCGAAGAATATCTAAATTCACAAAAATTTGGAACTGGATGAAAGAGATGGAAATTAAAAAGAAATAATACTTCATAAGCCACTTTGATCTTTGAGGGAAATGATGATATGCTTTCATATTGTATACCTATGTACATATTTTTAAAAATTATTTAATTCTAGACTAAAAGCTCTAATTAACTTAATCCAAATTTTCCCAATCAGAAATTTAATTTATTATCACTTTCTACCCAATCCTGTAACATTAAAATCGATATTTATTAATATCAAAAAGGCCAGAGGACCAAAATTCATCTCACAACGAACGTTCACACAAACAACCAACAAAAAAAATTCCCCTCTGAAAGCGGAAACAAAGTAAAAATCAATCAACTCGAAAATTATACTGACACCTGCCAAAAAACGTCGGGGCAAAGTGAGCAGCAGCATCAACGTGCAAAATTTATTTAACCACCGCATTTCGTGCCGTAGCCCGTTGACTTCAAACGAAATCATAGAAGGAACAAAATGGAAAAAAAAAGAAGAACTTTTCAAAAATATATTTTTTGAAATATTTTTCATCCTGCCGTTCGTTGTCGTCGTGTTTTCTGTCTCATCTCCTCTCAGCCAGCATCCACTTCGATTATCCTCGTGTTAGGGGATACAGGTTAGGGTATAAGTATGAGTTGGATTTAGCCAACAAAAAAGGGAAACACCAGGATTCCCCAGAAACCCTTGCAGGCTTTCTATCTAATGGAATACGACAATCCTTGGGGATGTGTTGCAAACACTTCTTTCCACCACCAACCGACCGACGACCGATGATAATCTTCTCCTACTCCAAAAACCCATTCCTCTGCTTCCATCTTGAATGTGAAATGCGAAATGTGATGTTGGTGTTTCCTGTTATTGTGTTTAAGTCCTCTTTTGTTGGTGTTACCATTTTTTGATTCTTACTCTCAATCTCTCTCTCTCTCTGTTCCTCCTTCTCAATATTTCTTTGGTTGCTTATTCTTTGCCTTTTTGCAAACACACTAACATGGAATGGAAACCCGGAACACACTGGATGCACCAACTACAACAATATAACAAACAAACCAAAACCAAAAAGGCTTAAAGCTCATGTTAAACTGTGCACTTAAAAATTCCTCTAACAAGGGTTGATTTAATTCCAGTGCTACTCTCATTCCCTTGGGATTCCTGCACTTGAATCCTTGCTACATGCAGAGCAATTAAATATTTTAAAAGGACGATTTGCACTAGGATTTCCGACTGCATACATCGGTTTCGTTTCAATTTGTTTCGGGCGATCAGAGTTTGTGTACCTATAGTACCCAGTACTCCAGCAGTATATTCGTATTCGTACAAAGCCCTCGGGCCTATTGGGTGTGCATGTGCATGTGTGCATGTCTGTCTGTTGGTGGAATTTGTTTGCAAATTAAATGATCCGACAAAATCAATCGTAAAGGTAGTTCGTTCGGTTGTTCTCGTTGCTGCTTTGCTGCTCCCCGGTCCTCGCTTTCTAGCGTCGTCGTCGTGTAAAATGAGGGTTACCTACCAGCAAACATCGTGTATACTATATATGCTGCATAAACTCAGGCGCGACGAGCGAATAAAGACGAGCTAACGGATAAATGTGCTATTCCTTCTAACCTTCCAGGGACGACGTTTTGAATTTTAGTGTCGGTGTTTTCGGATTAATTTTCGGCAGCGGGGTATTTATTCAGCTTGGATGAGTAGATTTGTGTGAAGGCGTGTTGTCTGTCTGTCGTATTTATATATAGGATTGAAGTGGTTGAGGTGAGGAAAGGGTCTAGGTTATTTCAGATGCAAAATGATTGTTTTGGGTAAATGGAGTAGTAGGTTTTCTAAAAGTCTGCAATGAATTTCATGGAGTGAGTTGTCAGTGTTTTTTTTTTCAGATTGATTTTTTTCGTTTTCTTTACATATAGGTATTCTTCTAGTAATGTATACCTATCTAGTTCTAAGTTTGGTATGCAAATATCTGATTTTCTCATTTAATGTAGAAAGTAGGAAAAGTTTGCAGTAGCTTTAAATTTTTTTCCAAAGCTGGGTTTTCAAGTAGTGGCTTCCGTTAGTGGCACAAAAAAAAAACATGATTTGTAGGTTCAAAAACTGAGTAGTTAAATAGATCGTGTGATAATCGACACACGGGACCGTATCCAACATCTAAAAATTGCATATATTTTGAGTGGCGCAAACGTAGACTCTGACGACCATTTCCTTGTTGCACCAAAATTCAGAGCTGTGAAACGAAAATAAATTGTTATCCGCCAAGAAGAAGTAATTCGACGTGAGACGTGTGAGTGGAAGAACAGTCTTCTGTTCGGGAACTTTGTCAAAAATAAAGAAAACATTGAATTTACACTTGGGTTTTCATTTTTGACAAGGGTTCAAAATCTTCTTGATCCAAGAGATCGTCCACTACCATTTGAAGTGGACTCACATAGCAAAATCGAGAATGTGGACTAAGCGATGAACTCAATAATTCCTCGCTTCTCCAGGAATTAATAGAAAAAATTCCTCCACAATATCAATTACATTGGGGAACACATAAATTGGATTTATTAAAAATGAATCAAAGACCAAACCTCCTGGAGTTCTCAAGTTGGATATTTAGCTACGGACTTTCAGCAAGCAGCGTGACAGTGACAACATTCAATAGCAAATCCTCTGATAACTATACACACAACCAAACGAGAAATGCATTCATAGACGGTGTTCACATTGGATTGACTCCTCCGATTTTTTTTGACGTCTCTGTGCTTTTGCTCACTTCCACTTCATGGTGAGAAAGAGATGGCCAGGAAGGGCAGAATTTTTTAAATTATTTAAAAATCAGTAGATTTTTTGACGTCTTCTTTTTTGACATCTGTTTTCTCTGTCTCTGATTTATCTTTGGCACTTAAATCTTACAGAATTCAATTTTTTCAATTGGAAACATATTAATTAAAGATGATTTACATTTTGCAAGTGAAAAAATTGTAATTAATCTTTCAAACTGCACAGATGTCTGCTTTATTTTAACGACTGGTAAACGTCAAAGTAAGTCCGATGTGTTCACATTAGTTTGTGTCTGATCAAACCAATTTGGATTCACGTCAAAAAAATCGGATGAGTCAGTCCAATCTGAACATTGTCATACACGCACATTGCGTAGAAAGAGATAAATGCTGCGTGGTATGTAAATCGTCGTGTAAAAACGTACCTCACTGTTCTTATTTTCTGAACGCCGACCGCAGCGAAAGATGGAACGAACATCGTGCGATGAAATAACCTATGCAGGCAGTGCCTATATCCGCATGCTTCTAAATGTCAGAGTCAGAAAAGGTGCGGCGTAGATGGCTGTGACTATAACCAACACGCTCTACTTCATCGTTATTTCCCAGAAAGAGAAAACAGGAACATCGAACAAGATAAAGTAAATGTCAACGCGCATTCGCATAGTGAGAATTTTAAAACACTGTTCAAGATTTTACCCATTTCTGTTTCAGGAAAGAATAAAATTCTGAAGACTTTCGCCTTCATAGATAAAGGTTCTTCAGTTAGTTTATATGTGACGAAGAGTTATTACGAGAATTAAATCTAGAAGGAACAGCAAACCATCTATGCTTAAAATGGACGGGACAAGTACAACGAACCGAAAATACATCACAGAGAATTGTCGTGAATATCGCTGGAGCAAATGGAAAACACTCGCCTATAGAAGTTCACACAGTGCGTAAGTTATCACTCCCAATACAGACTCTGGACTACGAAGCTTTCTCTAAAAGATGCCAACATCTAAAAAATTTTCCCATTTGCAGCTTTAGAGATGCAACACCACGAACACTAATTGGTGCTTACAATTGGAGTTTAGGAATCGCGAAAGAAATTCGCGAGAATAAGCCGTCCGAACCCGTGGCCGTTCGAACAAAATTAGGATGGCTTATTTACGGAGTTGGAAAACGCTGCGATGATTTGTTCAATTTTCATATTTGTGAGTGTACCCAGGAAAAAGACGATTTATTGTATGAGGTGGTAAAAACTCATTTTCTCTTGAACATTTAGGTGTTGTAGTTTCTAATACAAAGGTAACTCACGAAGAAGAACGAGCGAACATGCTTTTAAAAAAATATACAAAAAAACGAACCGACAAACATTTTGAGACGTGTCTTTTGTGGCGCTTTGATGAGTTCGCAGTGCCAGAAAGTTACAATATGGCAAAAAAAGACTTCAGTGTCTTGAAAGAAAAATAACGTTACAAACAGAACTAGGGCGAGCTATTCAAAAAACCATTGAAGAATATCTTCAAAAAAGATACATTCGTAAGTTGTCTAACGATGAAATAGAAACCACAAAATCACAAAAGGTTTGGTACCTACCGATTTTTGCAGTATTCACTATTCAACAAGAACAAACCAGGCAAAAGGCGAGTTGTCTGGGATGCAGCTGCCATTCTGACGAGTCTCAAGGCATTTCACTGAACTCTTTTCTTATTAACGGGCCAGATTTAATGACTTCCCTACAGATGTTTCATCAGATTTTTATCCGCAAAGAAGACCAAAATAATCTCATTCTGAAAAGGATAGTGTTTAGGGCAGGCGTTAACATGGAAGGCAATACCTTTGGAAAATTCATCCAACTACCTAGGACGATATCGAAATCATCGACCGCTCACAATGTGATTACGCACTCCTTTACGGCGGTGATTGAATAACAGGAACTACACATAAATCAAACTCAACTCTTAAGGAATACCTACCAATCTCTCGCTCTCACTTTATTAGACTTCTATAAAGCTTTCGATGTTGTTTCTTATGGAATGCTTTTAAAAAAGGTGCGACACATTTTCCATTTTAAAAATTCCACCCTCTCTCTAATAAAAAATATCTTGCCAATAGATCGCAGGCAGTTTTCGCAAATGGCAAAGTATCAGATTTTTTTTGTCAACTCATGCCGGTGTACCACAAGGATCAATCTTAGGCCCTCTTCTTTTCACGCTGTTTAACAATTAATTACCATCGATTGCTAAGTATTGTTAAACTCATAAGTACGCAAAAGCTGTTCAAATTAATATGAGTTATCGAATGGGAATGGTCTAAGATAAATTGTGTAATTTCTCATGTCCCACACTAAAATTCAACTGAAAAAAATACTTTTAATTTTGTATCTCTGCTAATCAGAGAAAATCATTTGGACACATTCATAATCATAATTTACTAAAAAATTTTTAACCTATTCGAGTTTTCTTAATACTAGTAAATACATAATTTGCATAAATTTCCAAAAATACATAAAACAACAATAATTAGATCCTATATTTAAATAACAACAGATTTTATACACAACCATCAGCGATGAACCCCCCCAATGCCTAATGAAGTATTAATTATATTTGCCAATTTGTAATCAAACCACTTGGCGTATACGTATACCCCAGTTAAATAATTGTAAATAAGTTAATCACCACTGAAACAAACAATTTCCGCAAATTTATCATCGTTGTTGGTTTTGATAAAAGTGAGGGGGGGGGGGGGTAGAGTTAGAGTTAATCATCAATGATGCCAAACAAACAAAAGTAATTTTCATTAACGCCACGCCGCCAACCATCATTGATGCAATTGACATTTATTTACTGAATAACTGTCTTCCGATGTGTCATTATTGTGTTTATTTGTATTTGAACATTAATTCACCGCTAGGCATACCAGTAACAGTACAATGCCATTTTGTCAGACTGTCCGCATATATATTTCAAAAACGAATCATTCATTGATTTTCTGGTCACCAGGTGGAGTGGTGTTCGCATAATTTCAAATACCGATGACGTCTAGAACTCATCGATCGTCATTTTGGTTATTTTTAGCATCGCACCCGTCAATCTTTTGCGTAAATAATTTATTATTAAAAAAATCACCATTTCATCTGCAAGGATACACTTCCGTTCCGTCATCTCCTCATCAATGTAAATTAATTAAAATGTAATTTTCAATTTGTTTGTTTGAAGTGTGATGGGGCGTTAGCGTTGGCGTTGGTTGGTTGTTGCAGGAAGGGATAGGATGCGATGATGAAAAATCTTCCTCCTCGTCATCCTAGTTGTCTTCCTTTTTGTAATGTAAGACGAAGATGGCGACGGGCAGAAAAAAGGATATCTCTGTTTCCGCTCTAAATGCATGGTTATAAAGTTTTTTCTTCAAAAGTCCCCCAAGAGATGGCGTGGGAACGACTACACTTGTTCAATAACATTCGTTCTTCCTATATATATGTAGCTATACATACCATATCAAGTGGGAAACTCTCGTGAAAATATTTTCCTTTCGTTATCATCATCAGAGAAAATTTTCCTATATTTTTGCGTGGACACAAAAAAAAAGGACGAAATTTTTAGATATACATAGGCATTGATGTGATGTAGATATGGTAAGAGGAAATGATGTCAAATGGAGATGTTGCTTGGGGTTTTCATTTCTAAGAGACAGAGAGGGGCTCGCGCGTAGGCATAGTATAAAGTAATGTGGTGCGGTGGCACTTTTCGGTTCGGAAATTCGATTCGATATTTGTTTTAAAAACATAAAAATGCTTTTAAAATTATTTTATTTTTTACCTTTTTTTTTCTCGGCGATTTTTTATGTCACTTTTGAACTCAGAACGGTTAGATATAAGATCTTTGATGCGGATATGTAGTTTTTAAGAAAAGTAATGGAATTGTAGATAAGCATTGTCTTGATTGTCATAAGGAAAAAAAAATGTTTGGAGATATGAGAATTGGAATAATGTTTGCTGTTTTTTTTTTCTTCAAAGGACATTTTACAAATTGATATTGAATTTCATTGTAAGGAAAACAATCATTTCTAAGTTACATGGATTCTAGTTTTATTGAACATCTTTTTGGCAGGGTAAAGATTTTTCATTGTTTTCTCAAAGAATATCACAAAGATGGAGCTGATATTATCAACTTCTTTTTTTCAATAAGGTGCACCAGTGATGCCTATTCATGCATTGTCTGGAGTACCTCAAGGAAGCCATTTAGGACCTCATATATTTGTTTTGACTATAAATGATGTTGAACTGATTTAAACAAAATATCTGATTGGGAAATATACGAATTCAAAACAAATTGCATCTTCTGGAGATGTGATTTTATTACGAACGGCAGGAATAGACTTCAAGACTCGTCAGTCTGGTAGTTATTTGTTTTTTGTGGATTTTTTTTTAGTGTCTCGAGCCATATCAGCTGCTGATATCTGTATTTTGAGATTTTTGGTGACTTAGGGCTCTTCGTTGAGCCTTTGTCTTCACACACCTCTTCTATAATTAGACGAAATATCACCTCAAGTATATTTCTCTCAAAATATCCCTCCAAAAATGATTCAAAGTGAACGTCCGCCTTTTCGAGAAGATAGAGGGCTTATACCTAAGTTCGGTAATCTTTCTTCTTCATGTATATATGGATACTTATTAGACATTTTCTCATTACAGGATTGCCGATCAACCACTTGCTTAGACTGAAGAACCTCAAGACTTCTTTACCAATATTTGTTGAAATCACCTAACCGCATCCATAAAGATGATGCCTTCCAAGCCAAAATCCCAGAAGAACCCCCCACCATATATAGTGCACCTGAACGGTAAAATAAAGACTTCTTATGGCCTTTTCGATTGGAGTCAGAATGACAGTTCTCCTTCTGAAAAGAAGAGAAATTTGCTTCTGATTTAATTTTCAGAATTGTTCCAGAAGGGTTCACACGTATCAAATCGTTCTCCCGGATTACCAATCGAAAAGGCCATTAATATTCGGAAAATATAGTTCTATTATTGTGACAGCTGTCAAACTTGAATGTCATCGAACTTATGACGGTGTTCACATTGGACTCACTCCGCGCGACTCATTTTGACATCTCCTTCTTTTATCTCACTCTACCTCACTATATGACAAAGTGAGGCAGGATTTTTTGATTTTTTAAAAAAAAAATCCTGCCTCGGTAGACTATCTCTTTCTCATCAGGAGGTGGAGTGAGATAAAACAAAGAAATGTCAATATGAGTCGTGCAGAGTAAGTCCAATGTGAACACCGTCTATGATTTGTTTAATTTAAAACTTAGCATTTTACAATAGGTCTGCTTGGTGATGCGAAATTGCCTCCATTTTTTTTCAAATTTTCACTATTTGCTTTCATCACCCATACGAAGAAAAATAGTTTTACGTCACTTGGTGGAAATTTTACTTACCAAACATAATATTGATCTTTTACCCACCGAAGAAGTGTTAGAACTGTTGATGTTGTTTCTATTACAAAAATGGTAAGTCTGCCGTCTGTAGCTCGCAGCTTTTTCTCTTTAGGAGCAAATTATGGTTATCATAATCTTCTTATCTAAAAATTTACAAAACATACAAGAAATTCGAAGAGAATTGTTCATCGGAGCGGTTGCTCGATGGGAAATATCGCTGCTGTCAATAAAAGCTGAAGACTCAAATTTATCGATTTCTGGGCGTTCTTAGACTCTAGGTTCATCCTATGTCAGAGATAGTGGCATATTTAGCAAGTAGAAGGGAAGTTTATTAAATATAGTTAAGTCAGTTTGTTTGTCTTCACCACTTGTAGTCTAAGGTTAAAATGGGAGTTTTTTTTTAAAGAAACTTTATCATTTTAAAATTCAAGGTGGTGACCGAAGCTCCACTTCATTCCAGTTGCAATCCGGCAATCTACAATCCAATAGCAGTTTAGGTATACATTTTTCCCTCACAGGTACTTTGTCTCATTAAAAATTAAAATACCTAAATGTCAGTTGAATTGTAACGCCTTCAATTTTTATTTACTCCAAATGAATTATTTCAATTACTTCCCATCTTTATTATATAATCCTGCATATTAAGCTCAATCACTTGAACAACACACCCCCGAGAGGCAATTTCTATTTCTATATACAAATATTTTATCATAACAATCGCACTCCTTCTTCTGATGCTATAAATAACTTTCTGCAAACAAAAAAAAAACTGTCATTTGAGTCAACTTCCATTGTTATACTTTCTACAACTTTAATTCCATTAGCAGCAATTTACCGCTCGTTTAATAATTCATCTGTCAAACACCAACAGATCTCAAGAAATGAATATATACCTATGATGATTCTTATCGCTTCTTCATCATCTCATACAGCCCATTATACCTACTCTCTCGTATTTAAACAGCACGCACACCCATCTCCATTCTCCGCCATGTCTTAACGTCTCCAGTCAACCAGCATGACATGATGTGCTTATCTTGTACGTTTGCCTTTGTATTCTTGGCTCTGGCGGATTATCTTAATGCTTTGACAGCTACTTTTCCCATTCCCATTCTATCTTTTTTAACAGGATGAAAATAAATGAAAATATTCAACCGCACCCGCATCCACACACACTCGTAGGTATATCTACATACTTGAAAAATTAAAAGAAGAAAACGCTAAGCAAATCCAACATTCGCACTTTGGCGACGAATTAAATAACAAGAAAAGCACTTAAAAGCGAACTTTTTCAAAAAGGATTACACATCAGCAAAAGCAGGAATGTAGCTTAGTGGCAGAAGCAGAGGAGAGCACTCTGGAGAGAGTCCTTTTCGCTAATATACGAAACACACATACTGTACTAAACCCCGCAAATATGCATAGGAAAACAAAGTGGATGTGGAACTCAGTTGGCCTGTGTATGTGTGCATTCAGAGAAAAATCATAGTCTAAAATTGACAGAGCCACCTGTTAACAACATTTGGAAGCTAAATTGTGTTTTTTTATATGGAGCTTTGGTTTCTTAATTGGCAACACTGTTTCTAGCGACAATAGGCGTTTTTTTCTTTTTTTGTTCAGAGTTGGTTCAGAGCAGAGCCCTGAGTAGAGCCTGAGCGAGCGGAGTAAACTCTGAGCAGAATGTGTTCAGAGCACTCCGATTTAATTATGAAACACACCTGAGCTCTGAATTGTCATATCTGTCAAATTGCATGAAGTTGGCTGCGCTCAGCTTTTTACTCCGTTTGCTCGGTTATTTTATTCTGAGCTCATGGAGCACGCTCCGAGCTAGCTCTGAACGAAAAAAATAAACACAAATTCCGAGCTCTAAGTGCTCTGAACAAAAAAAGAAACACATTTTTTTGTTTGACTCAGCTCTGAATTGCTCTGAATTAAAAAGAAAAACGCCTAATAAATTTGACAGCTGCTTTCTGATCAGAGATGGCAGAGTAAATTACGTAAGGTACGCGTAGTTAATCGGATAAAATACTCGCCTGATTTGTTTCATTTACTACCTACATTTATTGCGTGTACTAGCTGCACAGAAAACGTTAAATTTCAAAAAGAATACAAATAATAAATAGGTGGTCAACAATAAATCACATAAAGAACCAAATATGACTGTGCCAAAACAGGGAATTCGAAATTAAAAAAAGAAAATAATTTAATTTTCAATTTTTGGCATCCAATTTTAGAGCATGATGAATGCCAATTAATTTTTCAAATGCTAATGCTAATGCTAACACATATTGCCGATCTTTTTCAATTTGGCTTTTGAATTGTCAACCCAAACTAGATTTTAACAGTTGACGCTACGTCTACTACATTTTACTACGTTAACTACATTTAACTACATTAACTACCTCATTTATGTAGCAGACGTAACAAATGTAGTTAATCAAAAAAAAATTCATTTCTGCCATTTCTGTTTCTGATTGATGATTTGTGCTCTGTACATTTTGCCATTTCACTATCAACTGACTTAGGCTAGATGAACGCTACTGTTCCAGCAGCTCGATAAAGTATAGTCAAAAATTAGACTTTCAGATTACTCAGCATTCGATACAGCCTCGATCTAAAAACTGAGTTGCTGGAAACTCAGTTTCCTCGGGTGAAAGCTGAAAGAAGACTTAATGCTTATTTGACCAATCAGCGTGAATTTTGTCTACGTTTTCTCATCATTTTGCACCATTTCTGCATGCTGGGTTCACAATAGCCTTTATTGCTCTTTTATCCGAATTTATCACTGCTGTTGAGGAGGGCGTCCGAGAGAGCCCACTAAAGTCCATGCAAAAAATTTAGGCATCAGCACTATCAGCAGACCTTCGTTTCTTCGAATTTTGGTGTAAGACCTGAACATTACACATCTTGCTCCCATGCTCTAGGTTTGTTAAACTGTGTTCAAGATTCGTGTACAGAATCAAAATGGCAGCTAATTCACACTATGACTTAACTTTGGAATCGTGGGCAGCTTAATCTAAAGAGGAAATTTCTAAAATTGAAATTTTGCATTTGTCAACTATTATGACACAATCAATCGAATATATTAGATTTTCTTAGAACATTCTTTGACATTTGTATTCACTGTCTCAATACTTGGACTGTCCAAGGGTTGGGCGAACTATCACTTTTAAGAAATAACTACATTTGTTTCGTCTGCTACGTAGTTAATGTAGTTGAATGTAGTAAATGAAGTTAATGAAACAGTTTGTAGTTTCAAATGTCAAATGATCTGTCAGCGCGACATGACAGCTGTCACTTGAAAGTTTGAACTCAAATGTTAATGTCGTTTTCGAGTGGACGTTCGGAGCTACTCCTTTTTCACTCCTTTTACTCCAAATTTCCAATTTTTAATAGGAATGGAACAGTTCCGAAATCCAAACGAAAACGAAATAAGATAGTTACTGGGTTGGAGGTGGATTTACTCCAGTTAAAATGGACAACGAACAAATTTGGTACACTGTGTGATAAGTGCGCAGTCCTTCCATAACCGATAACAGATATCCTGCAATAAAAAATTAACAATTTTACTCGTTAAACAGTGCCTACGTTTTGTAACTCTCGCATGGTTAAAATTGGTGGAGAAACAATGTAAAATGGAACAAAACCCATACGATTTGTTTCAATTTTCATTGTTTCTCGACTGATTTTATCGATACGAGAGTTACAGAACGTGGACACAGATCTCGTTCAATTTTTCTTTTTAATTTTTAAATCTTGTTTTATTTTTTTGTATTGTTTTTCTGTATTCATCACGTATATGTAGAGGACTTAACAAATTGTAGTGAATTAGGCGTGTAGTTTCAGAAATTAACTACGCGTATTTAATGATTTTAAATGTATTGTAGTTAATTCGGCCAAGCTGGACATCTCTATATTATAAACACATTCCAACAGTTTTTTAAACATGTTCTCTTGTCCTCATATGTTCACTAACATCCCTGTAATATGTCAATTTCGTGATCTTTTGAATACGCATGTTCACTTTTTGATGGAACGAAATCTCTGAGATCTAATTTTTCTGAATGGCCCTATTCATTTCAAGATAATTTTTTAATTCCCAATACCTAATTAAGAAACTTGCCTTACCTTATTCATTGAAAGTATACCCACTTTAAAAAAGGTCTGGATTCTGGACAGTCAATTGCAGTTTCTAAGTTAGAAAATCGATAGAAAATGTTTATAAATGAGATTTTGGAAATGGACAACTGTCACAAGTTACACATACTTTGGTATGGGTTTATAAATACCGCTATATGTAATTATATCCAAACGACTGTGTTATCACAATAACAATTTTCTAAACAGATCTTTTTAAATATTTTAGGATTCCATGAAGCATATCTTCTTTAACTGTTTCAATTTAAACTTTTTTTTAAAAAATCGAAAATAAAATTCAACTCGTTTTTTGTCCAACTTATCTACCTTAAAACTTTTGAATCCTCTTCAACTTTACAAAACGTCCATTAAACTTCAAATCAAAATTTTACACGGATCGTTAACTTTCTGACATTTCCTCGTGTATCCTAATATCCATGCCACTTGGTTGACTTGAGGTAAATTAAATCTCAGAAAGGATTCATATTTTACAATATACACACAGACATATTAAATATGTATGTATCTAACAAAAAAAGGTCTTCAGAAAAATCATCCCCTAATATCCATATACCTATACTGTGTTAAGTCCCCTCATAGAAAGGGATTCGCCTTAGAAGTACCGTATGCAGTGGCATATCTTTGGAAGTTTAATAGATGATATGATTCCTCTTTGACACATATGTTTGTATCAAACCATCAACCCTGATGAATTTATATCGTTCAAATATGCCAAACTGGGTTGGCTCGGTTATAAACTTTCAATTTTAACCTGTTTGTCCATATACTCATAACTAAACTGGGTTAGAACATCGGGGTGAGAACAAGAACAACAACAAAGAAGTTTGAGTTGGTCGAGAGTGAGCCTTTTTTTACTGGTTTCCATTAATTTAATGAGGCTCTCCATGATTGCCGCAAATTAAACTTTACCCAACCAGGACCAAAGAGAGTCCATAGGATCACATTTTTATTAGGCTCCGGCAGCAGAATGGAAAGTTTGCTCATTAAAATGAATAAAGAGAAATGCACACCACACCCTGTGCTCTGGCTGTATGGTTGGTCGGCCATATTTTAACCCTATCGCATATAATGTGGATTGTATAAAACAGTCCAGCCAAAAGTCACGTGCTGATGCCACAAAATATAATAATTTTGATATTTCACTTTGATTGAGTTTATTTGGACAGATTTTATGACGAAATAATTTACTGGCTCTCGTCGCACTATATACGAACAAACGGCACAACGCTTAACGACGGACGGAGGGTTGTTTATAAATACTTACTCTGAATTCTGAAATAAAAATAAAATTTTGATTTGACCAATTTTCTCATGACTAGCCTCTGTGTGAGTCGTAAAAAAGTTTATTTGTTTCTTTTTTTTTTTAAATGATTTATAAAAAGCTGGAACTCTGGTGGAATTTCTTTAATAAATCCCGCACTTAGAGAATTAATGTCATAAAACTCCACTTCACGGATTAAACTCACATTCCCATCGGGGACTAAATTTCACGGATTAATTACACATCATTCTCTGGGGACTCAATTTTAATTTTGTAAAAATGTCAATTCAGAGCTTTTAAAATGTAAACACACCCCCAACTGAAATGGTCGAAAATATAATGCGAAATCAAATATTTGTCGTTTTGATATTTTTGGGTTAGAGTCATAAATTAGGTGTGTTCCAATATTCTCGCATAAAGGAGAAGGAGCAAATTGTTTACCGAGGAAAAGCAATAGTCCCAAATTCGCAAACAGATTTTGTTCATCTTAACAAGTAGATGAAATTCAATGTTCTTATATGTGTATCCATGTATGTATGTAAGTATGTACCTGCGTATGCATATGTGTACTATATATTGTTAGAGCAACAACGCTGAGTAGCGCAATACAACATTCAGAAAACTCCGGAACCGCAAGTAAAGTTCAAATTTTTTGTATGTGTTTTGCATTTTATGAAACTTTTTGGTGATTACAAATATAAAGTTTAGTCAAAATCGTAACAGTCGTTGTGGAGAAAATTTGAGAAAACCAAAACTACCTACTACTCGTCCTAGATGAGCTGAAACAAAAATTCGAATTTCTCCTCTAGGGAATCACATAAAAATACTTTGTACAAAATTTGAAGAAAATCGGGTCACCCGTTTAGGCTCTAGCTCAAATTACAATTGACGCACAGACCGACGCGACGCACAGCACACAGTGGTTTAGTTTGTATGGGAGATTGGAATAAAGTCTGTTAAATCCGAACTATTTTACGGATTTCAATAAAATTTGGCACACATGTTAAAATTGCTCTTTTACATATTTTTTTGGTTAGAAATAAGTATTTAGAAAAAAAAGTTACTGACATTTTTCTAAAATTTGAAGCTTTTGAAGTACTGAAGTACTGAAATTTCAAACAAATCTGTTGAATCTGAACTATTCAAAAGATTTATATGAAATTTGGTACACACATTTGTTCAAAATTTGGTTAAGAAAAAATAGTTATTTAAATTTTGCTAAAATTTGAGGGTTGTGATGTTGTACTGAAATTTAAAAAAAGTTGACCTCGAGATTTTAATCAAAAGTGACACAACGATGATAGAGAACACGAAAAAAGTGAGTCTGGCAATTCCGTCTGTATGTTTGCATGTATGCCTGCCAGTACCTCAACTTACAGCCTTAACGACAGCAACGATTTTCTTAAAATCGTGATTCCCTCTATAGTGATTCCCTTGAGAAAAGAGAAATTAAAATTTGTTTATCTCCTTAAATAACGGTATCTGCTATACAACTGCTATAAAAAATAACTTATCTCGGAAACGGCTCTTACGATTTTAAAAAATATTGAATTTTAGGTATGATAGGCATTCAAGGATATTTCTAATAAAGCTGAGAAGATCAATTTCATAATAATTTAACTACAGGGTCATTCATTTCGTGGTTTCAAGTTGGTTACGCTAGCATTTGACACCTCTCAAACTCAGCTGTTATTTGAAGTATCATAATATTAGTAGAAAGTTTGCCTTTTACGATAATGGATCGCTTAACAATCGAACAACGCGTTCAAATTATTAAAACTTACTATACAAAAGTGGTGATTTAAACGTAGCCACGCGGATTACCCTATGATTATGGTCGTCATAATCAGCCGACTACATAAGCAATCAGTGAAATTGTGAAGAAATTTGAAAAGAGTGGAAGCGTTACAAATGCCGTAAGGCCTGTTCATCTTCATTATCGTAATGCACGCTCAGGCGAATATATTGCTGCTGCAAAAGTGCAAGTGCAAGTATTGCTGATGATCCGAATTTAACAAATTCCTGGCGTTCGCAGCAATGGAACGTGGCGTACTCCATTTTTTTGGCCGGCGCGCGATTGAAGAACATGACTTGGACGACCTTTGGTTAAAAGAACACACAACACGACCAATTATGGCTTTATTGCGTGAGAAGTTTACTGGTCGCGAAATTTCACGTCGTGACGTCAATTGGCCACCAAGATCATGCGATTTGACACCGTTAGATTTTTTTTCTGTGGAGGTACGCAAAAGACCGTAGCTACGCGAATAATCCCCGAGATAGCGCCCGAAATGTGCGAAAAAGTGGTTAAAAATTACCTCAAAAGAATCGCATGCTGTGAATCTTCCCGAGGTGGCCATTTCAATGATACTGTTTTTCACACTGAATTGCAAAGTACAAACTTTATAATAAAATAAAATTTTCATCAAAAATGTATCGCTGATGTGTGTGTTTTATTTAGCTTTACTTTCGAAACCGAAAAATTAATGACCCTATAGATGCCTGTATGACATAAGGTCTTTTTAAATTCAACCTGAATTGCAACGCGCTAGTTAGAAGGAATAGAAGGATAAGAAAGAATTATTGCTGGCACAGTGGACTGAGAAATAAGGTATTGATTATCTCATCGAATCCCACGGCTGGCGTCCTGTTGTAACTGGGGAAATATAGAAAAGAATGGGGCTCGAACCCACACCTCTAATTTAGCAGTCAAGCGCTACATCCACTGCACCATATTGCAACCCAATTTGTGATAAGTAAGTAATATGGTACAAGTTTATTTATTAAAATATTTAAAATCTAATTCTAATATAATAATATCACTATTAATTACTACCGCTCAACTATAATTATAAATTTAACCCGTTCAAGGCAATTGTCTATCTTCTGTAACTCGCATTGATTACAACAATAAACACTGCATTTTGTAATTGTCACCCAATCATATATAAACAAGGACATCATGAGAATATATCAGTCATGCCAATCAAATGGCAATAAGTAATTTGTGAAACTCGAGAACAACTTATACTAATGGTCAACACCCAATCCATACCAAAAATTCCTCATTAAATTCCATCAACTCACTTCAACGACCATCATCGATTGGAATTTATATACTGCAATGCATTTGGACTCTCTTGTTGCCATAAATTCAATGATTAATTAATCGACAAATAACATTAACCCCATATACAATATACATATAATAATTGAGCTACCTATATCAACTGGCGAATAATATTTCGATCGAGTTCATTATCCTTTTGGCTGGATTTGCATAGGTATAAGATGACCATGATACATTATACGAAATCAACTAATACACCAAAATCATATAAACTCTCTGAATGGCCGCCACAAGGAGCAAACAACAAGAACGAGAACAACAACAACAACAACAAGATTGCTTATTTCAATTTGCTTGCGGAATTCCATTATGGAAATTAACGCATCGTTAACCATTTGACGGGATAATACCAGCCAGTAGCCCACCACAACCATCACCACCAAGCACAAGCACCAACCATTAAATGTTAGTGTGTTGCTTACTATACTCTATAGTAGAACAGGAGGTTGACATGTCCTCACCGACTTCCTTCAATGTCGGAATCGGAAGAATGATGGATCTAATATTGTAGATCCACATCAACTATACACATACAATGTATAGTCCTTCGAGTGGACTATGGAAGATGGACAAAGTCCTGCAGCGTCAATCATTATTACGTTTGTGTTCATAGAGTGAGTGTTGCATTGTAGGAGAACATAATGAAGTCCTTTGGAAAGGACCTTTCCTCTAATGAATATAAATGGTAGTTTGTTAGTTGATTTGAAAGGATAACAAGCGGCAAAGTGCTTATGTGTTGCTTTCTCTTCTTACGAAAATTATTCCCGTAAACTGGATTTTGATATTTGGGTGTTTTTCTTATATTGAGTTGGAAGTTAGTTTTTTTTTTTTTTGGAAGTACGAGTATCTATCAAAGTTTGATGGGATTTTCGTTAATTTAATAAAATCCAATGAATGTCATGCTTTATGATTGATTTCAACAAGAAAATCGTAATTGAGTTACTCACAATGTCATTTGTAAACATATGGGACAGAATAGAATGCTGTCAGTAATATTACACAAATCAGAAGTGGGATAGAGTTATGATCCAATTTCAGAAACCTCGGTTAATTGCTCCAAATCACACCTTCACAAGGCATAATAACCAATCCAATAAAATTATCTCCCTCTATATTTTGTCATTAAAAGTCCCCAATATTAAGAAATTGCCTTCTAAACCAAAGACACGTCCTATAGCAGTTTGAAATCCATTAAAAAAAAATCAAATTAACTAACGTCTTTTTTTAAGGATCATTATGCGAACAGCTAATAGTCATTCTATTCAAATTAAGTTATCTTAATTAGAGTTCAATAAAAACCTCAGTGATGGCATTCCGCAAGGCCAACACCAAAAAACAAAGCCATCAATGTAAATCTTCCATTAATTCCAATCAAAACTTCACAAAAAGACCTTCCCCATTAAACGACCTTCTTCTGTACATAGAGAGATATGAAATCTAGAAATCATACATACATAGCTATATAAACAGCAGCCTTAATTAACTGTCTCTATTATGTTAAGTTTATACCTTCTCTAGAGCTATTGGCGCCTAATTTAATATTAGATGACATGCGATACAGTATAAAACTATATAACAAAGAGACGCAAATATAAAAGACCTAATATAATAATATGGCAATCCCTACTATTTTGAGCAAATATTTAAAGGTAGGGGCTGTGATAATTGCCGCCATTCACGTGACCATGTCCCATTTGCACTTCTTTTGTTTTGGTTTTACCGCGTGACCGTTTATTTTTTTTTTTTTTTTTTTTCTATTTATTTTGTTTGGCTTTTAGATTTTTATTACAAAAAGACTAAACATAAGAAAAAAGCCTTTTCTGAAAAGGGTTAACAACATCAACGCAATGAATAGCCGCAATAGAGGAAAGAAAGTAATTTGCCATGTTTCCGACTTTTTGACAAACTCAAAGTAATAAAACTTGGCTTGGCGTTGGCTGTGTTTGAGTGCACATGTAGCACTCTAATTATGGTGACCATCTGTGTTGTTTTTTTTTATTATTTAAAACCTTTCAGATTACCGTTATTATTATTATTATTTCAGAAATTGAATCTTATACCTAATAATAAACTATTTCAATCGGCCCTGCTCTGTTCAATTCACAATAAAGGGGTTTTGACTACCCTTTAAATGTTTGAACACAGTAACGACAATGGTTAGAAGTTCTGAATATCAAAATGCGAAGGAAAAATAGAGCCAGGTAAAGCATTCCGCACATTCGTGTTGTGCAGCTAAAGAAAGAATCTCAATACTTGACAGTATGTCTGAAATTATCCTCATGTGTAAACTGAGCCCGAGTATTACGGTTGAATTGTTTTGGGTAAGGACTGTGAAACTGACTATTTCACTAGAACACTGTTTATAGAAATAGCGATAGAATAAACAGAAACATGAAACATTTCGGCGTGGCGGTATTCCAAGCTATATATTAGCACCTAACCAGATGTGAGAGTTATACTCAAGCTTTGAGCGGTTATAGGCTGTGTAGATTAAGTCAAAAGGAGGATTTCAAGCAACGAAGAAGAAATGATAAAATCATAGCAGCGTTTTTGGTGACATTGAGTATGTGATCATTTCACAGTAGATGATCTGTGATGCACATACTGAGAACTTAAAGCTGTTCGGTTCCTTCAGGCAGCATGAGAGGTGGGTTCCGCTTCAACGACAGGAACCAATATCCATATGTTCTGTAACTCTAGCTTAAATAGGTCGAAAAACGTTGAAAAATGGAACAAAACTCATATGATTTGTTTCAATTTTCAACGTTTCTCGACTGACTTTATCAATGCGAGAGTAACAGAACATGGGTGCAGCATTGATTATTTGGAGCATTTAATTCTCTATGTGGTTTTCAGTTCCCCATTGGACAATGCTTTAAAGGGCAGAATTTAATGAGCACGCTTGCGCTCTATTTCAACTTCGGAAGGCCAAAAATGTGAATTTAGAAGCGAATATGAAAAGCTGTGTGAACTAATTGTTTCAGACAGGAGATCGTTGAAAAATATAAGGAGGAGAATCGGAGACAGAAAAGAGGCCTGAAGAGGCACGCCAGAATTTATATTACAAAAACCATCCAATACAACTGGTATTGAAGAAATTCATCGATACCAAATAAACACATTTTCGATAAGCGATCTTCAAGCAAAATTTAATTAAATTTTAAAGTTTAAATAATATTGCATGTATGTATTCAAATCTCTGAGTTAAGCCAGAGTTAATTAATCTTGAAATTAAATATAACCCGACCCGAGTTAAATCAGAAGCAGTTTTTCAGTGTAGTTTTAACATTAACTTTTAGTTGAAAAAAAATCTATCGAAATCACGCCCTCTCTACTTCGATATCCATCAGAAATATTTATTCAGTTAATCTAGAGTTAACTCACCAAATTCGTTGAGTTAACTCGGAATATAAATTAACTGACAAAAACAACGTTTAAGGAGTTAATCTCGCACTGAAAAAATGACCCTTAGTGTACCAGATTTTTTTTTGTTTGAAAAAAACTTTTTAATAAAACTGTTTTAGATGATTTTTGAATTTTTTTTCAGATATTTTTGATTTTTGCCCTGAAATTTACAACCCTAAATTGCTCTTCCCTCGAGTAAATTTAAAATTCCTGCAAACAAATAAGAAGGACACACGAACACACGACTGTGACTGTATTCTCACTCATTTCATCTGTAAGTATTATCTCACTCGCACTTATATGTTCTATTTGGTTGTTTTTCTTCTCTTTTTTGTATGTAATATCGGCATTTGCCATGAATGAAATAATGATTCTCAAAAAAACTCAATTACGTTTTAAGTATGATTTTTTCTGTTTTTTCCAAACAATTTGTATGCATAATTATAACCTTATATTTTATCTTTATTTAAATATATTAATATTGATAATTCGACAGTTATAACCAAAGTTAAAGACATTTAAGTGCACTCATATTGAATGTTCTTATGATTTTACACATAACGAACCATTCTCGGTCTTTTGTCTTGATTTTTGTGTGATTTCTTAACTAATTAAAGTGTTTTTCAATTGGCGCAGGTAGATTTTGGCAGCCATGTTGGTTTGGTGACATCTGTCAAATCTGTTGTTTATTATTAACTAAGTGATGCCAAATAGCCATGGCAAGTTAAACGGTTGAACAGCAAGTCCAAATGATAAAACTTTACTATCCATATCTCTTGTGGTAACGATGCGTGAGTTGCCCCCATTTTACGGTTTATATAGTTGGCCTTCTCACTCAACTATTCAACGTTTAGAGGCCAAAAACAATCAGCCAACACCCGTACGTCAATAAAACGCTGATGTTCGTGAGAGTTCTTCCAAAACGCCGATGGCATTGCCATCACCATCAACCGATAATGCTACCGATCGATGATAAACAATTTATTTACTCCCAAATGCATATGTGAACGACATGTTGTTCCAACAGAACGGTGCAACATGCCACACACCAAACTCCACAATGGATATTCTGCATCAACGATTTGAGGGTGAGGCTAACTCTCGCAGAGGTGACGTTAATTGTCCACCAGGATCGTGTGATTTGAGTTTCGTGTGTTTTTTGAGAACTTCGCCATTCTGTTATGTAGGTAGGCTATTTTTATTCTTAAGAAAAAATATTCATTAAAAAAAATATGGTCACCTTAATAATTACAACCCAAGAATACAAAGCCTGCAAAGCTACAAACTCACAGTGATATAGGGCGAAGCCGTAGCCTTAGCTGTTAGCACACCCCACATTCGAAAACTTCGCGTTTTTAATTATAGCCATTTTGAATGGTCAAAGCCGAGGCGACTCGACTGGTGGATGGATAGATGGATGGATGGATATATCCTTTCCCGAACCTTGCGTCATTATAATTGTTAATAAAACAGAACAAAAGTTTTTCATTTGTTTTTGCTTTTTTTTTGCTTTTTGTATTTATTTTTGTGCTTTTGGGGTAATTGTTGGGGGAGGAGCAAGTTGTTTTGTTTTTATTTTTGTTTATGTTTTGCTTAGGGTGGCCGTGGCGGCTTCCGCAATTCGATTTGCTTCCTGCCTAACGAGGACGATGGTTATATAAATTTTTTTTATATTTGCAATAAATATGCTCTCCCGCATTGTTTATCTATTTGGAGCAGGTCAGTTGGGGGCTTCGGTTCCCTTAAGGATTTAATTATTTACATACAAAGAAGCGCATGAATAGCCCCGTTGCGCATATATCCTTTTTCTCTGTTGTATTATGCCTCCCTCAGTGTATGTGATGGGGGTTTGTGTGTTCCTTATAAAATATTTTCATTTCACTTTTATTTACTGGGATTAAATATTTAACGAGGGTCAGTTAAAGAGACAACAGAGAGGAAAAGAATATAAAAAACGATATCCTTAAAGAGTGCACAGAGGACGAATATAACGACGACGACCGACGGACCAAGACAACGCACGAGGCGGGAATTAAGGATGATGAAGAAAGTGAGGACACACAGAGTGAAGAAGAAAAAAAAAAGGATAAGTGGGTGCAATTCACTTGGAAATTGAATAAATTAAAATCCAGGCGGACTTAATTAGGTTGCGGTAATAATATCATAATTAATTTAAATGCCTTTTGGTGCGGTGTATGTCGGCACAAAGCTGAGTGAATGGATATTGAAGGGAGATTGCTACTTGAAGATAGCCTTATACAAAAAAAAATCAGTTAAGATTTTTTTTATTTTTAATTTTATTGTTTTCATTATAAAGTGTTTGAATTGAGGGGAATTTTTAAGATCTCTTAAGATTTCTGAGAGGTTGTAACTTTTTTCGAAAAAAATTTCAATGGAGTGTAGGTGTACGGCCTTTGAGATTTCTCTTTGCTAAATTGTGAAATCAAAGTAAATAAGGTGTTGCAGTATTTCGAATGCCTTGTAGATAAGATATTAGAAACAAAAACACATTTCGATGGTAAAAGAGTGTTCATTTTCAATTTATAAGTATACAGAAGTCTAAAGGAGCACTTAAGTGCCATGTTTTTTTCAAGTAAATACACAATCGTATTACTATATAACTCTTTATTCCTTTGAATGCATTTCCGGTTTGTATGTTCTAGCAAATTACAACAACAGGATGAAGGTTGTAGGTATATAGCCCTCATTCCTATACTCTCTCATACTCGCTCTTTTAGCTGTCACTTCAAATCCCCGATGGTCCAACAAGGTAAATTCAATATTAGCTTTTCCACTTAAACAACAGCCCGACACCCCTAGGGGGGATGATAACGAGCAGTGTCAGAGAACTCGACAGAACACAAATTTAACCTTCAACCCTCCAACACCTGCGAGAGAGGCAAACAAAACGATGTTGCACATTTCGATGTCAAAGAGAAATCCGAACAAACAGCTCCCAAAGGTGTGTGAAGGGAGTAAAAAGGGAAAGGGAAAGGGAACAGAAGAGATGGTTGGGATTGTTAGACTTTGTGAAATTTTGTCGACTGACTTTTGTGACAAGAAATGTCACTTAACTGCTAATTAATTATTTGGCACAAGCGAAATGGAAAGAGTAAGAGAGACCTTATTTGGTTTAATGCGGCAGGCCGGCAGGAGGATGAGAAAATTATAACTTAGTTTCTTATTATAAATATATATAAGTTTTCATCAAAATGATATGATGAGATAAAAAGGTATAAAGTAAAATAGGATTTCATATAAAACTTTGCGGCTTAATAAATTGTCCCTTGGCACTTTTAGATTTCTTTAAAGTCTTTCACCCAAAAGTCATGAAATGCAGCTTGATGCGAATAAAAAACATATCAATGCCCTGTTATAATTGGTGTGGTTAAAACCATATATTGAAACTTAGTTCGTTGAGATTTCAAGGCAGTAAAACTTCAATCAAAATATTACCATCAAAATTCAGAAATTAGGTAAAAGTAACATGTTGGTCCTTAGTCCTCATATCTTTTACAACAAGCTTCAAGACTAAAATTACTTTTTGTGGGTGAACGTTTTGAAATATTATTTAAAACTCGCTTTGCTCAATTTAACTGAATTTGGATGAATAGCTGGGTCACCCACATATGTATCTTAAAAAAAAAACGTCATCTATTTAAGTTTTTGCATATGATGGCTAGTAAATAGCGACGAATTTTGGATGAAAAACATTTTTTTCTGGACCCACGTTGGGCGCCAATTGTTGTATTGTTTGATTTTTTTCATGCTAGGAACTTATATCATATTAACTCGTTTATTAAATAATCAATGAATTACATGTTATTTCTCACTTAAGTGTTTGTTGTTTCACTTTAGCTTCTCTTGAGGCATAGGGAAACCACACAGATTCCTTCCATTTATTCCGGTTCGGGGCATGGTGCTTTAACTGTGCCCACGTTTCAATGTTAAAGAATTGAGTTTCGTAAAGTAATGGGTGATTTTTTAAGAGGTTAAGAACTTTTTTAAAAAAAAAAACACAAACATTTTGAAAAAATGAATGAAATATTTATTTGAATCGATAGTTTGAACCTTGCAATTTAATGTTTAAAGATAATTTCATGCAAATGTTGACCGCGGCTGCGTCTCAGGTAGCCCATCCGCTGAGTCCAATTTTGGCATACTCTTTCACACATATCGGCCGGTATCTCACGAATGAATGCATGGATGTTGGCTTCCAGTGCGTCAATCGAAGCGGGCTTGTCCCTATAGATATTAGCCTTGACATGGTGTCAAATCGCACGATCTAGGCGGCCAATTGACCGGCCCGAAACGTGAAATTAACTGTTCACCAAACTCGCCTCGCAATTGCGCCATTGTTTCGCGTGCTGTGTGGCATGTGGCACCGTCTTGTTGAAACCACATATCATGCAAGTCAAGAACTTCCATTTCGGGCAAAAAAAAGTTTGTTATCATCGCTCGGTAGCGTTCACCATTGACAGTAACGCTGCGATTCGCATCATCTTTGAAGAAATAGGCCCAATAATGCCGCCGGCCCATAAACCGCACCAAACAGTGGCTTTTTCGGGATGCATTGGTAGCTGTTGCAATGCTTCTGGCTGATCTTCACTCCAAATGCGGCAATTTTGCTTATTTACGTACCCATTCAACCAAAAATGAGCCTCATCGCTGAACACAATTTTTCGATAAAAAAGCGGATCCTCGGCCAGCTTTCCAAGAGCCCATTCACCAAAAATTCGGCGTTGTGGTAGGTTGGCTGGCTTTAGTCCAAATCCTTCCGCAAAATTTTCCACGTAGTGCTGTAACAAAGGCCTAACTGCTGGGAACGGCGCCGAATCGACATTTCGCGGTCTTCTGTCACACTAGCTGATACGGCCGCAATATTTTCTTCACTACGCACAGTACGTAAACGTGTTGGTGGTTTAATGTCCAACAAAGTAAATTTGGTGCGAAATTTGGTCACAATCTTCCGAATAGACTGCTCAGAAGGTCGAGAAGGTCGAGAATGCCGATCATAAAATGGAAGCAGCGCGCGATGAACATTTCGAACCGAGCACGAATTTTGATAGTAAAATTCAATAATTTGCAAGCGTTGTTCATTTGTAAGACGATCCATGGTTAAATTGCAAACCAAACTGAAGCTGTTTGACAGTGACACAAGGTACTAAACACACGTCAGCTGTCAAAACCAGTGTTGCCAAAACCGAACCAGCTAAAAAATCTTTACTTGGACTTCTAACTTGTCTTATACCCTGAGTATAAGAGAACAGAATCGACATGTTTTCGTTTCGGCCAAAGTATGGCCATTTTTGTTGTTTGATATCAAGGTTTACTCTTCTCTGATCAGTTCTATTATACAGCTCAAAATTTTTAGAAGCAAAGTTCAACAATCAAAAAGTGGGTACATAGATAATTTTTCGATTATTACTTGTGACCATTTCGAGTTTATAGTTCAATGTTTTGTTGCTATACTTTACTTAGTGGATATTAAGTTAGCGAAAAACCCCCTCAATAAGGGATAAGAACTTCTTATATTGATTGGCTGATAATTTGCCGCGCACCAGTCGTGAAAATTGATTTTTTTTTCGTGTGATTGTTTCTTTATTTTGTTTGCTAAATTCATGATTTCTATCTTTTTTCATGCGATATTTTTTGCTGTTTCTATATTGCTACTAAATTCATGTTTTCTATGTTTTTTTTGCTAAGATCATGTAAATTAAGAAAACAATGCGTGTTTCCATGATTTTTGGGGCTTAGGTAATAAATTCATCAAATTCATTTAAAAAAAAAAACGTAGAAACCAGTTTTTTGCTGAGTTCATATGATCGTATGAAACAAAACAAAGCAAATAGGAACTAAGCAACAGCTAAAAAAAAAAAACAAAGAAAACATCGCACGCCAAATACGTAAATTCATCAATATAATTAAAAAAACATAGACACTGTTTTTTTTTCTAAATTCATATGATCGTATTAAACAAAACATGAATTTGGAAACAGTTTGAAAAAAAAAAAACATAGAAAACATAGCACGAAAAAATTGAAAGCTTGATTATACCATTGCCGTTTTATTGGGTCTCATTCCGCTCTGCACTATTTTATGAGTTTATCTTCTCTCGTTCTGGCTGAACTGCTTTGTGATGAGCAACATTTTCGGCAATAATTCTGGATTTTAGTGTTTTTCTGTCTTGGAATATCTAGGAGTCTCTAGATCGTGTCTATCTTGGAACAGTTGCGGAGCCATTTTCAATAGGAGCATATACCACCATTTTCAATCCACTGACCTGAGCAATGGCTTGCATGGCCAACATTGCCCAGGCCAACTTTGCTAATAAAATCCCCCCCGATGATGCTTTGAAACGCTCTTGATACACCGAATTAAAAAATAATTTTTTTTCGTCTTATAATGGATCATTACTTGAGAGCTTAAATATGAAATTCTTTATAAATTGATATTCACAATAATAGTTCATGTACCATTCTTAAGCTTTTCTTCTGGCAAATTCATGTAATCGGCTTTAAAATAATAAACCTTGAGTTGAAAGACTTTTCCGACGATTTTACTTCGATTCTATAAAGGGGTAAAATAGGGCATGGGGAAGAACTTTTACCCCAGATGGTGTCCAGTCTACCGGTTAAAACAAGACAAGACAGAGAAGTTCATATTTCAAATAAATAAATAGACAGTTTTTGGATGGAACCTCTACCCACTTCTCTGCTCTGTCTTACTATACTGAATTCATCAAAATTTCAACTTTAATATTTTCCAAGGAAACATCATGATGATCATAGCAATGATTGGAAAATGTAAGAGTTTCCTGCTCATTGAAATTCTATTAAAAATTAATTCACACTAACACTAGTCTTCCATCAAGCGAATTCACTGAATAATTTGTGTCAGAAAGGCAAAATACAGAAACAAGAGTATAACGATGAAGGACATTGAAGTTCCTTTGCTCCTCTGCAGATTCAATTCAACAGAAAGCTCCATCATTTTGTCTTCCGTATACATACCTACCTCTACTGGGATGACTGAAATTTTATAAATTACGTTCATCCTTTTAATGAAAACCAATGATTGCCCGAAGGTTTAAAGTGAATTTTCAGGTAGAGCGCAAGAAATGTCTGGCGGTGTGTTTGTTTGTTATGTGTGTGTACATCTGGAGGTTAATCTGATTTCCATGTTCCATCGACCTAATTTAAAAGCAATTATAAGCGAATTATTATTCCGAGCACATTTTTAATATAACGAATCAATTTGAAGTAAAAAACAAATATGTAGGAAAAATTGCTATTCAATCAGAATTTTTGTAATTCAAGATGGATATAAAAAAAATAAAAACAACCCCTACTGTGGAATTTGAATATCCTCAGTGGAACAATTGAGTATACATTCTTTTTGAGGGATGAGTCATTGCATACCTATTTCTACATCACACTGTCGTTTGTCAAATGTATGAAGTTCATTCTGTTTTTTTTTTTTTTTTGTTGTTTTGTTTTCTTTATTGACAGGACGAGGCAACTCAATATTCATCCCCATTCCATGATGACATCCTTATCGAGCAACGCCAACGTCCCGCTCCCATTTGGTTATTCGGAAAATTTGATGGAGCAAATTTAAATTTTTATTATGTCGCTCGCCCACCCTGCTCTACACTAAACATACGCGCAGCTGAAAAAATTCTATTTGCTCAGCAAATTGGTATTCGAAGGACTCAACTATACCTATACTATACAGAACATGCGAAAAAAAACAACGAAACAAAATAAATCTGCAGTCGTCTTCTTTTATGTCCTTTTGCCATAGAATCCTGGTGCTGGAGGTTGTGTTTATTTTTCGTTAGCGGGGGAGGTTTACATTTTCTTCTCTTTTTTTTTTTGGAGACACATATGTTCACATGGAATATATAGTAGCATCGTGGTGTTTATTTGCAACAACAACAAGAACAAGTATGAAAACCCTCGGAAGCCTTTCAATCCATCGCTTGTCAGTTGATAAATTGACTTAGATAGACTTTAACATCCAAGAGATGATTAAGGGCAGGGTTAAAAACCAGGGGGCCAAGGACACTTTAGAGGCTGCCCGTCAATGTGTTGGACCAACATATACTATATATATAGTGGTGTGACAAAAAAGGGGTCAAAATGCTAAACAGATTTCCAAACCATTAATTCAATGACAGTTCCCGTTTCTCACTAACTTCATACACATAGTACCTTATATATTTCATGTTCTGGGCGAGAAAGTTAGGCTTAAATTATGGGACCCAAACTAAGACTGAGTGGGTTGACTTTGCCAAAAGGGGAAGGGAGATGTTTCTTCTCCCTAAGTTAGGGAAAAATTTTAAATTTCAAAAAATAAATTTGTTAATAAAAGGAGGATATTGCAGATCGCACTTCAAAAAATACCAATTTGAAATCGCGAAACAAGTATTAAAATATTTATTAATTCGCATGATAAATATAAGTGCATTTTTGTAACCTACGTTCCTACTTTCTTATAGTTGTATATGTTTGAAAACCAATTTTTCAAAAACTATTCATGACAAAAAACTGTATTCAAAAAAAAAAATTAAGGAAAGGTTTCTGGCCTTACCATAGATCTATATGTCTATTATACTAAGTGTTGCCGTTGTTTTTTAATTTTATTCTGTTTTAAATTTTTGTATGGTAGCTCCCCGTTCTAAAATCATATTTATGAATTTCCCCTCTAGGGAATTACATAAAAATGCTTCGTACTAAATTTGAAGCAAATCGGCTTGACGCGTTTAGAATGTAGCTTAAATTACGGTGGACACACAGTTACGACGCACTGGCGCACATGTGCACGCACGTGTTAGTTTTGCCTAAAATCTCAAATTTTTTCACTCGAAATGGAGATTTCGTTATGAGAGATTTTATTTTGTAGTCAATGTTACCGCTGCAAAAAGAACGTCGTAATACAATCACTATAAAACAACCAATAATTAGTTCAGCCATTTCATGCTTATGACTCAACTCTGCTCCCCTTTTAAAGTCTCGTCTATGTCTCCTTAAAATCGAAAGCTTTCAATATTGTCTCGGTATCATCTCGGCCACGGAATCTCGGACGATTCCGGAGACGGTACAATCATGAATTGTACGCAATCTACCTTGAAGCAGATATCGTGACAAAAATTAAGCTCGGTAGACTCCGGTGGGCAGGGCACCTAGCTCGCATGAGCGAAGAGGAACCTGCTCGGAAAGTTCTTTGTGGTACATTCTATGGTAGACGACAGCGTGGTAGACCTGGAGAGATGGCGTAGACCAGGACGCCCGGAGCCTTGGGGTGCGCAACTGGATGGCGGCGGCTCGAGACCGGGATGGGTGGAGAGACTTGTTAAAGGAGGCCAGGACCGGACCCCGGTTGTCGAGCCGACGATGATGATCATCTCGGCCACGTCACGTTATTTTTTGTTTTTGTTGAAAAATAATATCGAACTCAACTGGCTGGAACACAAAAGACGCACGTCCGAACGCACATTCACACGCGCTTAATTATTAAAACTTATTTAACTCTCAGAGTCACACGTTCGCGGCTGCAGCTCCATTATATTCACTTGAACGAGATTTTATGTATTTTAACTTTGACAAGTAGAGACGCTCGCCATCACTCGCGTCTTTTGTGTTCAGCCAGTAAATTTGAACCTAAGCTGCTTAATATTTATTTCTAACACCTAGACTACAGAGATTCTTGCTAAAATTCAAAATACGGTTCATCTGTTCGTCGATTTAATTTTTTTTTGACAATTTGAAAGTTAACCTTATTTTGTAAAATCAAGCGATAAAAATGTTCTCCATTCCTTCTTTCCGCTGGAGAAAAATATTACGGGTGTGACATGTTGTATCGAAGGAGTGTATAAGACAAAGATTACTGTTTACTTTATCTGTTCAAAGAGCTGAAAATACAGTGGCTGAAATGGCAAGGAGCTAGGACACGTAAAACCTATGGAGACCGACGCACCAGCCCGACGAGTCTTCGAATCTACCCCTGATGGTCTGCCTATAGCAGTGGAAGACCCAACCTAATAGGTGCGGCGCGCACAAGTGGAGAACGACCGCAACTAGGTAGGAAGGTAGAAATGGCGGCCCAGATCAATCTAGCTCCGTGGCCCAATAAGCGCTTGAGTGCGCCGTTTGGATACCATAAACTCGTATTGACCTGTGGGTTGAAAGTGGTTTTATTGGAGGGGTTTGCGGATACATACTATACACAATGGGTCTAAAAGGGGTTTACCCTTAGGCACCTTTTTTCAGCTCACGTGCTGTCTATAAGGAGTCTAACGGATACGGCAAAGAAGTTAAAGTCGAAGTTAAACCTAGATCCACTACGTTGCCTTGAGGAAAGCGATTAAATCTTTGATCTTTATCTCTCGTTTAGGTCTTCCAGAAATGCCTTTCCAAATGAACTTGCTCTCAATCTGGCCAGCGCAGGGCATTTACAGAGGAAGTGAACTACTGTTTTAGTCTACTGAATGCCCAACTTCGCCGCATGTTCTGTCCAGTGACCATGAAGGGCCGATCCTTGCCTCTCCAGTTCGTCAGCTCGCTCGTTTCCCTCAATGCCACAATGAACTGGAACCCAGATAAGAGTGATCCTGAGGTTGACATTAAGGCTTGACGACCTCAAACAACTTGGTGTATGCGTAACTGGAGGCAGCTAGCTAGAAACCGAGCTGGCTGGAAGGATCCATTCTGGACTGTAAGCGTCATCTAAAGTAAAGTAAAGTAAAGTAAAGTAAAGTAAAGTAAAGTAAAGTAAAGTAAAGTAAAGTAAAGTAAAGTAAAGTAAAGTAAAGTAAAGTAAAGTAAAGTAAAGTAAAGTAAAGTAAGTAAGATCTTGTTGTCCTTGGCAAGCAACGGACGACGTATTACAAAGCGGCGTTCATTGCCTCTTTGGACCCAAATTTTTTTATCATTAACTTTCAGTTTTTAAGAAAAGTGCACAAAATAGAGGCAGTGGACAGAATCGGCCTGTTGAACCATATCTTACTTCTTTTCTTACTTTCTATATGGTCTTACAACATTATTGATCTGTGCAACGACCTAAGACTTTATCAACTCCTGCTCGAAGTAATTGTGTTCTTTTCTATGTCGAAAAAGTCACATGCACACAGCATTTGCTTGCAATCTTCATATATTAAACCTTAAAAGGTCTCTGTTCTAGATATCATAATTTATTCAACTTAAGGCAATTCATTTTATTTCATAAACGTATTTGACAATTCATCAAAAGACGATAAATTTCGACACATTAAGAATCTGCCGGCAGGGCCGACCAAGACGAAAACGAAGACAACGCGACGGTTACAATAATTTACTTCTTATATATAATGTATAGCCAAGCCCATCCACACTCTCTCCATCCTCCGCGCACACAATTCCCAGTTTGGATAGCATATTATTTTCCAAGTGTTTATACTCTCACTTAAGGGTAATAAAGCATAATCACACATAATCCTTATAGCATTATCAAAAAATCATAAATCGCAACCGCTACTGCTGCTGCTACTGCTACTGGCTTCGAGCACCAAACGAACGGAAAGCCACAGTCAGTCTCGTCTAATAAACACCCAATGTTCACTTTTCATATCGCTTCCTAAGCAGAGCGAGCACCTTTTTAAAGTTATGTACACCTACCTTTAGTGGTAGAACTTGAAGAGTTGCTTACCATCACCATGGTTTATGGCTTTAATAAACGCAGCACCTGTGACCTTATTATTTATATCGTTAAAGCTAAACCGATGTTTTAACCACCACCACCACCTCAACAGACATTCTTGCCTTATGCTTGCAGCGCCCCCAGTGGAAGAAAAATATTTTACGATGCCTGCAGGTGCTGGTGGTGTTGCTAGTTCTGATGATGGTGGTGGTTGTGTTGCATTTTCGCCAAATTTTATGATTTCTTCGCGTACCTACTGTTGGAAGTTTGTGGGAGCGAATCTCTTACATTTTAACTTCCGAAACTGGCGATGTTTCAAAGTTCAAACTCATTAGGAACCAATGCAAACAAAAAAAAGACTTTTCTCTTTATACCTATACCTACCTAATCAAGATTTAGGGATTTTGTTTTTATGTTATCCACTTGGATGGGATCCTAGATAACTTTTTAAGACATTTTGTAGAAATGGCATAGAACAAATAAGATACAACACACATTATGTACATATCTACAACAGACGATAGGGGAAAAATTGGAATGGAGGATTCTTTTGTCAACTCTAAGCTCACATATTCGTTGAAAATACACACAAGCTTAGTCATCCCGAAGATGCCTAATCAAAGGAGTTTCTTTTGTATGCGGATCACGTCCGAGACACCCAAATGGAGTTCGAGTGGAAAAAAGCTAAAAAAAAAAATAAAGAAAAATAACCGTTTCCGAATCGAATTGAATCGAAAGAGAAGATGAAATCTAAACGTATGAGTCTGCTGCTATACTGATTGCCTGCAAGGGTTTTTTTTTCTGTTTTTTTTTTTTACAGTTGAGGGTTTCTATTTCAATTGCTCTTAATCGATTTATGTTTGAAACGTTTAGGACTCTAGTTTTGAAACAAAATCAAACAATAAAATTAATAGACAATAAAAACGAAAATACCTATGCAACTCACACGATATTTTAAAGCCTTTTTTGATGATACAAATTTAGGATAAGTCATACATTCGTTAAAAAATCGAGTGATAAAAATAAAAGGGTAGAATTTTATACATCAAAAGTCAAATTTCTATCAGATTTGCACCTGAAGCTAAAATAATCCCTGAATTCTGATTTAACTTTTACTTTTCGATTTTGACAAAATTTCTTCGGCCATCTTCTAATACAGTTATTTCTAAAAGATAAAAATGGGCACATTAAACAAAGGCACTTTTTGACGTGACGAAATCGGCCCAGAATCTAAAAATACCACTTCTGGTGTTGTACCTGGGCGATACGTATTTTGAAGTTGAGGTCAATTTTACTTTTACTTGAATAATTTTCATTTTTACTAATAGGACCCAGTTTTTCTCTACGTTATACTTGGTCCCCCTCAAAGGCCTATGAGCTGTTCCCTCAGTTTGTCCAGAGCTCAATATATTGGATATGATTTGAGGTCATCTGAATCCACTATAATAATAACCGTTTCAGTTTAACCTTCCTTAGACTCTTCTTAGCTACATTTGGAGTTCCCCAAAGCAGCCACTTGGGTCCTTTTCTTTTCATTCTTGAATATTATAATGGTAATAAAACAATCCCATACCGAATTCTACAGGCTAGTTTTTCAAAACCATTTTTTCGTCACTAAATCTCGAAAGTTAATCAGTCTAGTGATTCAAAAACTATTTTGACCTGATGCCAAACATACTCTTTTTCACGTTAACGCCGCCTTTAATTGTTACTTGTCATATTAGCCAAATATTGGTTTCGAGATTTTAATCAAAACTAATGATACGATGATCGAGAAATTAGAAAAAGTGGGTTTCGTCAAACTGCCATCGGTCTGTGTTTCTGAGTGTCTTGGCGTCTCTGCATGTATGCGTATGTGTGTCCCTGCGTCCCTGCAGAGCCAAAATGGGTGAGCTGATTTGTTTAAAATTTTGGTACAAAGCATATTTATAGAAAGAAAACTTGGATTTTTGTTCTAGCTCATACAACAATTTTGGATTTTTCGAGTTTTCTCAAAAATGACTCCAAAGATTTTGATCAAATTAAAACAATCATCAATGTTTGGCTAACCAAATATTACAGTTGTTAACCATTAGAGCAAGTTCATGCGGCCCTGTTGTACACAATTTTTAAGTTTGATTAAGAATAAGTATGAAGGTATATTAAGCTGAAAAAATGGAGGCTTTACGCCAAAACAAAAATGTAGGTCCAGTATAATTTGATGTTGAAAAGGGGTTTACCTGGAAAGTATTCTCTGAGTTTTAGAGATAAATAAAAAATTAAATAAATTTCGACGTGACCATTTTGAATTTTCTCTTTCCCATCTTAAAACGCACAAAAATGAGTTAAGACAGTTTACTCATCAGCATTATTTTTGGTAAAGCCAAAGTCAGGTTTCAGATAACAAAAAATTGGCTGGGATTTCCTCAAAGCCTAAAGTATAGAGAAGTTCCCCCTATTTCTACCCGTTTATATTCTTAGATCGATTAGATTTCAATTCCTATTGGTCGGGGAGAAAAAGCGTTTAACTAAAAAATTTCTAACTTGAAATGTTGAACATTAATCTAGTCTCGTCCATTAAATAAAGCTGCAAAAAGCCGTCAATCTTTAACTGGACATTAACTATTTATTAGTCCATTGAAATGGTACAAAATTTTGGCCGAACCTTGCATATAGTACAGGATAAATTTTTTTGTTTTAATATGTAGGGTGGTTCAGTGTAAGTATACCATTTGGTTTTCGGGGTTGAAAGCCCCCCATTTGGCCGCCATCTTGGAAATGGTGGTGTAAGATGCTTTTCCGCTATATCTTGAGAACCAAAAGTCTCACATAAAGAATATTCATGCCTTTTATATAGAAAACTAAATTTTCTACAACTTTAGTTAAGATTTTTTGCCAAAAAATTGAAAATGAAAAACTTATAACTAAAAATAGACAAAAATTTTGACGAAAAATATTATTACTTATCATTTCTTCTATAAATTTTATTGACAAAAAAAAAAAGATAGAGCGTGTAGGAAGGTCGAGACAAGAAAAAAAGTCGTATGGGAGGGGGTCGGGCGTCTATTTAGTAGGTCTTTTTATTGTTAACATTTGTCTGTATTAATTTTTTAAAATTCCTTTATGTTTGGAAGTTGCAATGGGCTCACACTTAAATATAACTTTTTTAATAATATGTAAAAGTAATAAATTAATTAAGTTGTAGGGAATTCAATTTTCTATAAAAAAGGTCTTAAAATTTTTTCTGTGAGACCTATGGTTCTAAAGATATAACCAAAAAACATTTTACACAACCTTTTCCAAGATGGCGGCTTTCAACCCCTGAATTTAAGTGGTATGCTCACACTGACCCACCTTACATATTAAAAAAAATGTGTCCTGTATAAAATGCAAGGTCAATGTAACATTTCAACCCTCTTACGATTCTTGGAAAAGAACTTCTAGGTTGCACTTAAAATGGCCTAATTGGCATTGATTGAATATATTATTTGAAAAATTACATATTATTAAAAAAGCTTATTTATCTTAGCTCAAATCTCATTAAAAAAATTTTCCCAATTATAACCACTTTACAAATTAGTAAATTTATCAGGAAAACTGACCTGAACTCACTATAGATTGTCTTGAGGGCAATAAATCCCCCTAAAACCTCAAACACCAAAGAAGATCCTTTATAAAAAATTGATAACCTCAAAATGTTCAAAGGCCTGATGTAAATTTAGCAATTTTAAACAACCAACGACTTCCTATTCCGTCTTCTTCTTCTTTTTCGGTCATTATCCCAAAACCGGTGTAATCTATCTTCTTCCTTTTCTTGTAAATCAAATAGCCATTGCCAAACCGGGAGAACAACTAACAAAAAAAAAAATTAACGAATTTTCATTCGTTTTTATCTGTGGAATTTAATACGTTTCCAAGTTAGATAATTACACGTTCCTCGGTTATCCATTCCAAAGTAATTACAAAAGGATTATGGAACCCGAAAATTTAAGTCTGCACAATGCATATACAAACCAGAAACCAAACCAAAAACAACGGCCACACAGGAGAAGTATTCTATAGAACTACTTCTCTGGGTATAGAATGACTGCTGCATTAAATCGGGATTCTGTACATAGAGTCTTATATAATTTGGCGAGATTAAAATTTACCAAAAGCATTTACAAATTTACGACACAAACGGGCAGACAGACAGACGCACTCAGACAGGTTTAACTCTACGAAATACGACTATACTATTTCAATAATTAGCTGCTCTAATCCTGGAGTAATCCTTGAAGAATATAAATGAAATAGATAAAAAGAAAGTTTAAGGGAACCTTTGTGGTTTTTCGATTAATTTTAAATTTTAAAAGTTAAGTGAAATCCACACACACACACACACACACAAATACAAACCCACACAACATAATAGAGATGATTTCACTTTTCAAAAATCACTCGTTATCCTTCGATTGAACACATTCCTGTGCGCTCAATCCCAACTAGGACAATCACTCAGCTTGGATTATCTTCTCAAAAATAAAACTCTTGGCATCATTTCAAATTTAACGCATCGTTAGACACTTGACATTCTGGATTAGTTGATGTCCTGTCGCCTTCGCCTGTCGCCTGTCACATCCTCGCACTCTTCTGGCCGAAATATCGAATTCAATCAGATATCATAGTTGTCTGGTCGCTGGTGTCCTTATATATGTACAAAGAAGTGAGGTTATAGTCCATTATTATGCCTTTGGTTTTTGGTAAATAAAAAGCAAACACAAAAAACAACACAACGCAGGATGAAATGTCAGAGTGCTGCCGAACAGATAAGGTTTTTCAAAAAGGATGATCCTTGTAAGTTAATTTTAATCCTTCAGGCGTTGTGCGTTGTGGCTATGTGTGTGTGCTTTTGTGTTTGTTTGAATTTCAGGCACTTATGGTTAACAAATTGTCTCTAATGTTTCCAGCATCCTCTATCTCTATTAGAGGGTCTGACAAGGATGTCTTTATAATATATAAGATAACTAGAAGGCCATTAATTGTCAACTATCTATTTGGCATTAAGTGGTAGTTCTTTTGGTCGGGTAAAACGAGTATAAATATCACTACCCTACCCAACCCAGTGTCTCTATTTCTATAAATATCAATGGGAGGAAATTTTTCTTATGATGTCTTTTCGAAAGGAAAATTATATTTACTTTGATTGTTGTAGAAAGGATATTACTATATTAGGAGTGGTAACTAGGCGATTATCTCTCTTAATAGGAAGATAAATTGTTGGAAACATTAAGGATAATTGAAGATAGAACACTTGTTAAGGCAAAATTATGTTGAATTTATGGAAATAAGGTTGAACGAACGATTAAAACGGGACGTGTAGATTATTTTGGTCTTGAGTAAAATCAATAAACGTTTTAAGTTTAGAGCTTAATTTGTGTTTTTAGTTCAGATTTAAGATGTATTATAAGAGGAGCTTTAATTAAAATTGGGGAAACATTTTAAACAGTCCTGATGTTATGGTTACTTAACATTTTTCTAACTTTCTCTGCCAAAATGTTCTTAAAGGGTCCGCCAAATAACTTCTTTTTTTTTTAAATGGCGCAAAACATCGAGTGTAGGTTCGGCTGTGTGGCACGTAGCACCGTCTTGTTGAAACCAAATGTTGCCAATATCCTCCTCTTCAATTTTTGTGAACAAAAATTCGTTCAACATGGCCCGATAACGATCGCCATTGACTGTAACGGCCACTCGTTGTTCATTTTCGAAAAATGGTCCAATTATGCCTCTGGACCAAAATCCGCTCCAAACAGTGACTCGTTTTGGGTGTATCGGCTTTTCAATGTATGCGTGCGGGTTTTCTGTGCCCCAAATGCGACAATTTTGCTTGTTTACTACCCGCCAATATCAAAATGAGCTTCATCTGAAAAGATGATTTTTTTGGCAAAATCGGCATCTTCTCTAAGTCGATCGCAGGCCCACTTAGCGAAGCGTACACACAACCATATTCGTTCAGCGGAAGGATTAAACTAATTATCTGTTATATCAGGCATGAGCTAAGTGTTACCATTCACGAAATAAGCACTAGTTGAAAAAAAAACGTAAGATGGCGGACCCTTTATAATAACTAGGTTTTTTTTCCTATAGGTTTTGACAGCAAATTGTGAAAATTTGTGAAAAATTGCGAAAATTTGTGAACAATTTCACGTTCCCAAACAGACCTAATAATTAAACATTGATAGTTCCTGTGGAAAACGGAGCAAACATACCCATTTTGACATTTGTGCGAGATGCAGTTTGTTATATAACATTATAGGTGCGTTCGCGTACTAGTCCGAAACCACCCAAAACTACTTGATTTTGCCAGATTTAGTCCAATCCTGTTCGCGTACTTCCATTTCGTGTCATTTTGGGCAGAAGAGAGTGCTCGCGAGAGAGAAAACTTTTTCCCCTTCTTGCCAGTTTTTACCCGAGAAATTTCTTCGGGCAGAATCTGGTAAGTTCTGTTTTCTGTCAAAAGCCAGTTAAAGAACAACAAAAAATACAAAATGGCTGTTGTTTACTTTTACTTTAAGTTTAATTTTCAAGGGTAGAAGTGAATTTTGTTTTAAATTAGTGAAATAAATCCCCAAAAAATTTCTTGAATAAATAATATCTATTAAAAACCTGTATTTATTGTGTATTGTGCAGTGCTTTTTGTTTTAAAAAATATATTGAATTTAAAATATTAATTTAAAGAAATTTTGTTTTGATGAAATTTAAATGAGTGATTTCAAATGTAATTTTGCTTAAATTACGATTTTTCAAAATTATATTGCATTAAATTGCTTGAATCGTATTGAACTACTTTCACTTCTGTTGTTTTTCCGCCATTAAAATCAATAAAGAAAGTAAAATTACAAATGTAATTCCAATTTTGTCGCTATGTTTACTTTTTTTTTTTGCTATGGGGCTCTTTTTTGTTTATTTTTGGTTGACGTTTAAAAAATGGGCAACATTTTTGGTTCAAAGCGTTCGTGTACTTTTTGGCAATTTTACTTCCCCCCGAGAGAATTTCATCCCCTCTCCATTGAATGTGACAAATTGCCATTTTTAGTCCGGAAAGTACCCGAACAAACCTTATATAAACTCTGTTCGTTTACTTCCCAAAACTGCCAATTTCCACCAATTTTAGTCCAAAGTTCTGTCAAAGATCAAATAAAAAAGTAAAATTTGACTAAAAATGGTAGAAATTGGTAGTTTTGGGAAGTAAACGGACAGACCTGTAGTGACCAGACTTTTGTCCAGTCAATGCTGAAAAACAAACTCTTTTGATTATATGTGTTCGCGTATTGTCCAAAAGAGAGAATTTCTAGTATTTTAATCCAAAATCCTTCAAAGTTCATATTAAAAAACACATTTTAGAAATTCAAAGTTTTGGACCAGTATGCGATTAGACATATTCTAAGTAGGAATAGGTACTCTTTTTTAGTTAATTTTTGCGAATTTTGTGTACAATTTTATGTAGAAGGCAACGCTAACAAGAGAGTAATTTATTTCCCCTTCTTAACCATCTCTACCCGGGAACTTTCTGTGGGCAGAAATTGGTTAGATCTTTGTTCTGTCAGAACACTATTTGAAAATTTAAAAATGGCATATAATCCCATAGTGCGCAAAATCGCAACCAAACTGTTTAGTTGCATGTGCGCACCTGGCCTTATTGTTTACTTTTAGCTCGAGTTTTTCGGAGGGAGATTAAAGTTAAACCCGAGTTAACTAAACAGATGCTTTTTGAGTTTTATTCACCGCGTTTGTTTAGCCGTTCCGCATGCATTCTCCATTGAAAAACTGCTTCCTCAGTTCACTGTGGGTTAATTTACTTCTAGAGTTAGCTAACTCTGCTTTAACTCACCACTAAAAAACTAGGCATTAGATCTATTTATTGTTTTACTATTGGAACAGTTTCACTACATCTCTCTTGGAGAATTTCTTGCTTTCTCCTTAAAATTTGACAGAAAGTACACGAACAAACCTATTTTTAATTCTAGTTTGAGTCCAATGTTGAAATCGTTATTCTAAAAGTGGATAAAGTGATGTAGATTTTATTTTTGACAGAATAACTAAAATATACCTAAAATCAGATTCTATAGTCATTTGCTAGAATGCAGTCTAAATTTAGAAATGAAAAACCCCATTGATCTGCGAAAAAAAACTAGGTTTATTTTGTTTGCCTAACTTTGTGGGGCAAATCTGTAAACGCGGGACATTTTTGCAAGAATTTTCAGGAGGAGGTCAGCTTTGCCAAACGCGGCTTGAGTCTTTTCATGATGAATTTCCAAATCAAACTTACCTCAAAGCAAAAGAGAACTGTCAAATCTCATGTCAGCGAAAACAATGTTGCCAATTCAATATTCTCGGCTGCTTAAAAAAAAACCCTTTAGTTCTAAATTCAATACTTATTGCAAAAAGTGGAAAAGTGAAAAATAAAAACACAAGCTAGAGCAAAGTTGCCTGTGAGCGCAAAGCATTGAAAAAATTGTGTTTGATCGGTCATATCAATCTGATATCAATTTGTTCACACAAACGCATCTCTAGAGCATGTTTTTGATTTTCACTTTTTGCCACGATTTTGACAAATTTTGTAGTGTTGTCTTATACGGGGACTTCAACACTTCTTGCAACTATAATATCGGTGATATACTCAGGGCAAGTGTTTTTCAGTGCGAGATCATATCCTAACTTTGGAGTTAAGTTCGAGTTAACACCTGAAATATCTTTTTCAGTCAGTTGACTAAACAAATTCCAGTGACTTTAATGCAGGTTCACTGAATATAGGTATTTTGACAAATGCGTGTTAGAAACCAATCAAAATCGAAGTACGACACTATTTTGAAAAGGGTGACGTTAATAGTATATGGAGGATTTCGACAGTGGTGCCATCGCAATTGCGATAGCGAAACGTGGATTTTTGTTCTGTCGCAGTTCAATTCCGATAGATTTTTGACAACTAACAGGAGTTTAAGTTAATACTCCACTGAAGAAACTGCTTTTGAGTTAACTAAATCTGGTTTAACCCAGAGTTAGCTCGGCACTGAAAAACTGGAATTAGTACTTATCCAGAGTTGTCTTTGTTATTGTCTCTCCTATTGTGAGTGAAACCTTTTATCTGAAAACGGGGTAACAAATTAAAGCTTAGAATCTGTTCTTTAGGAAACAACTAGTTGGACACACTTTTGTATGAGTTTTTAATATTTCAACTTTAAAACAAATCTATGTATTTTACTAATCAGGACCTAGACTACATTTTTTTCTCGTCGGAAACTGTGCCTAACGTTCTGTAACTCTCGAATTTATAAAATTGGTCGAGAAACGATGACAAATGGAACAAAACTCAAACGGTTTGTTTCAGTTTTCATCGTTTCTCGACTGATTTTATCGATGCGAGAGTTACAGAATAACTAGGCACAGAGATTCTTTTTGCAGTAGCAGTTGGTGAGGTAAATTGCCAATTCACTGAAACAGTTTTTTAAGGAAGAAGTTTCTGATATATTCCTTAGTATTTAGGCGAATTTCGATCGAAGCAAATGATTGAGTTTTCCTTGCTAGGTGTTACCTCTCCAAGAGTGGCTGCTTTGAGTGCTCGAACTGGGGGCTTTCTACCGATTTTTAAAGTTGAACTCTTAAAAGCTTGTCGGGTCTTGGTTTAATTGATTGGGGTCTCCTCTAGAGCTGATGGATGTCGTTGTTGTGATCAACTCAGTTCACTCGAAATAGCCCTGCTATTGATCTTCCTGGTTAAGTGTACAAGCGGAATTACTTCTAACCTAAGTAAATACCAGAATTTGATTTGTCTGGAGATACTTCCTCCAATAGTTTGCATGATGGGACCATTCGAATAAGAATCCCATCACCAAAAAAATAAGGAGAGTTCCAAATTCAACATAATAAATCCAGTGTAAGAATATTTATGATCAAAATAAAATTAACTACTGTTTGAAGACAAATCAAGAAGTTTGAGTTTTAATTAAAAAAGTTTTCACATTATTGTGAAACCAAATGCGAGTGCCTAATCAAACATTTGATCTCTTAAAAATATATTGCTTCGGCTGTGGAAACATAAAATGATTTATGTGCTAATTATACCTTATACTATAGACTTAAACCAAGTAATAAATTCATTCTATTGCCCATCACACACCTTTATGACGTTATGTTTAGATTGAAACCCACATATTACCTACTCTCTCAAAATAGTACTAAATTCCCACATAAAAATTAAACCAATTTGTGTAAAAATCCATTTGCAGTAAAAATAAAACGCCCATGTAATAAAACTGCGCTAAAATTCATTCATATAAATTATATACAAAGATAACTATAAAACCACTCAACCCTAATTCACCTGACACTCTCTCTCTCTCTTATTTAACTTTGTTAACCTCCATATAGGCACATATATAAACCTAAACTTCTCATCTTAACATTTTTCATAGATCTTGAAAGTAAAACATTAAAAGTTAGCTACAACCATACTCGATTTTATACAAGTTGCAGAGAGGTATAATAAATATGGCTGGCAACAATGTTATATGGCCTGTCATAAACCAACCAAAAAGATTTTACCAATTTTTTGGGTAGAAAAAAAAAATAAAAATAAAATTGTGGCAAAAATAACTTTTTCGCTCATGTTCGTCAATCATTTACGTTCCACTCGAACAAGCTCCGAAATCCTCATTTACCTAGTACCCTACTTTATATGTCCCTAATATCACAGTGCGTATACTAAAAATACCCCCAAACTCCTAAGACCCATTATCATCTCGTGGCGTATGAGTTTGAGTAATATCCTTCGTATTCACGTTTCATCAATTTTACGAGCGCAATACTTCATACAGCAAAAACATTTTGTAGCATACATTCCAGTAAAAATACCCTCACCACTTTAGTAATGTTGCAAAATGTCACGTAAATACGATCCAGGTGAATCCTTTAAGTAGGTATAGGTATACCCAAACCACATTTAGGGTTTATGTATGTATATATTCTCGACTTGCACGCATGTCGGCCATAAAGATTTAGTCTGTAACCATCTTCTTCTCGTAAAGCATCCCAGCATTCAGCATTAACCAACCAACCAAACCAACCCATTTCAGAATGTCTAGGTTTAATTTTTGGTCCCCCCTTCTGCACCCTTGGCATTGTAAAAAGTCGATAAGAAGGGTTCACAATGACACTCCAGAGGACAATGTCATGGTGGCAATTTTGTTGGTCGCTATCGCCACCGCCGACGACGACGTCGTGGCCATAAAGCTTAGAATAACGTATATACACGAGGATTCTCCTCTGCAGCCAGCACTTGTTTTACTCCGAAATGCTCTATATGTCTAAACGGAAACATCATCCTAGCCATCAGGAACCACCTGTGGTGGTATTATGTATATGCCTCGGTACGGTAAGATCTAGATACAGTTTTGCTACAAGGAGCAATAGTTGCTGTGCACGTAAAGGACATAAAAATCTTAAAATTCATTGTTATATTGGCCCCAAGATGATGATGATGGTGATGGCCATGGTAGTCTGGTTCTGGTATCGTATCAGTCGCATCCTTGAAGTTAAAGTTGCAAAAGCATATTGCGCTTTACTGCCTTGGTTGGTGTAGATTGTACCTAGTTGAATAGTATTATTGTGGTAGTTATTGTTTAGCTTTGTCCCGTTTTTGTTTTGTCTCAGCTTATAAAATAGAGAGGAATTTCACCAATATAAATACGTAGATGTCAGTTGTTTTATTTAAACGCAATGTAGATTCTATCTTCTTTACTGACACAGGGTTTGACGAACTGATTGTTTGAACAACTCCTCTTTTCGCAAACTAGTTTACAATGTCATTTGTATTTCCTCCTTTGCTGAAAGTATATAAGTACCACCTCGTCAAAGTTGGTTGACACAATACACCACTTCACAAAAAATCATACACGAGACAAATATGACTCTACGCCAGTGCTGGTGGATCATGGGAAAAATTCATTCTGGGAAATTTTACCTGTAAGGAGACGAAAAGAAACCTACTCATTTTTTAGCAATTGCTTGTTGAAACTTTTAAATGTTTTTTTTTTAAGTGGCGATAACTTCCTTCATTTTTATTGATACTAATATTGATAATGATTCATTTTAATAATAATTTGTAGTTTTTAGCACGGAATTTAATTTATTAAAAAAAAAAACCTAAATTACGTAAATATAAATACTTAATGAAAATATGTCATCTTTACTTAATTTTTTTCGTGGGAAATATAAAGGGAAAAAAGAAAAGATTTGTCGGACAAAAAGGGAATTTTCTGACTGACTAAAGGGATTTCTCTCAAAAATTTCCGCAGCACTCGTGCTCAAGCATAATATGCAAAACATTGAAGCGATAGCAGCATATCAATCTAATTACAATACACCACACGAGATACGACACAGTAATCGTTTTTATTGAACGTATCCCAAAGTTCACCCAAATTCACTAATGCCCGATTTCATTAAGGACTTTTAAAAATTTAAAAGCCCATTTAGAGTTAAAATGGAATTTTTTGGTTTCACCAAGTGCTTTTAAATTTAAAATGCTTTTAAATGCCCTTATAAACTAAAAGCCCATTTTCGTCTCAATAAATTATAGAAGTGTGATTTGTGAAGTCTAATATGTCAGATGTCAGCCGACGAGCAAGAAAATTATAGATGATATCTTGCAGTCACTTTTTTATTTAATTTCTTGCAAATATAAAATGTGAATAGGTCGACACAAAAATATAGTTTGTGTGTAAATAATAATCTTTTAAGGCTCTCCCAAGCCAACGAGAATACTGCCTTGATAATTAGTTTGTTTTTAGAATAATTGATTGTTCATCTGAGAATGAAGAGCAACATATAGTAAGACGTCCAAGAATATTCCGAGTTCATATTGGAATCCGTTCTCCAAATATTTTTTTTCTCGTAGCATTTTTTCTACATATAATGCTTTTTCACGTGCCTTTCGAATGTGAGAGGGAAACAACCTATTTTCATATCCAGGGATGTGAGGCAAACCCAATTTTAACTAAAATTTCCCTAAAATGTCCCTTTTTTAGATGGTGGAACTGGAAATATTTAAAGGTCTGATAAAATTTAAGAGGACTTTAGATAAAAGGCATTTTAGTGTATTTTTATGAAATTGGGCATAACTCATTCACTATTGAAAGCTTAAAGGGACAGGGATGTTAATTAATATACAGGGTGATTCGCATTAGGTGTGACAAAAAGCTAGAGCGTGCAGGTTGGTTCAAGACAAAAACAGACAACGGTAACACCATGCTGTAGCTGCTTGTAAAGCCAAATATCTTTTTTATTATTTTCTTATTAAGTAAAGTTGCTTCAGTGAACAGTTTTTGAAAAATTAATTTTCAATCAAAATTTTGAAGAAAAATAAAATTTCAAACTTAATTTTTTCAGAAATTGACATAATTAAGTACTACTTTTATTTTCAAAATTCAATGAGCTAATAAAGTTTTAGTCGAAAACAGAAAACCAGATGCCTAAATGTTTTGTACTTTTCGAGAAAATTGCAAATAACAACTTAAGCAACGGATTGGAGTTAAATTAAGGGAATTTTATTTCCGTTATTTTCAATTTTCTAAAAAAACTAGAAGATATTTAAGCATCTGGTTTTAGCTTTTGACTAAAATTTAATAAAAGTATTGAATATTTAAAACCAAAATAGTACTTAATTACGTACAATTTTGAAGTTTAAATTTTTTTTTTCATTTTTCCAAATTTTGAGTTTGAAAATTAATTTCTCAAAATGAATTCACTAAAACAAATTTATTTAAAAAGAAAATAATAGAGAAGATTTTTGACTTTAAACTACAACATGGCATTGTAAGGGTTACCGTTGTTGTTTAATTTTTTTTTTTTTCTATTTTAAGTAATTTTTTTTGTCACTCCTTATGCGAATCACCAATATTTATATAACTGTTGGAATGCTTTTATAAATATGAATACTCTTGTAATTTATGTGTTCAAAATTGGAATAAAATTGGTAGGACAAATATTTTGTTTTCTTCAAAAATTTCCAAACCCTTATTTCCGTGAACTTTTTCGAGAGGCTGTTATAATGACTTTAGATAATACAATTAAGAAATTTCATCAAAATTGGTAAGGCCATTTTGGACAAAATTGTTATATGGCAACTAAAGATAAAGATAAGATAAAACAACAAATTTGAATTATATACCTCAAGAAAATCACATAAATATGCTCTGTACCAAATTTGAAGCACATCGGTCAAACTGTTCACGCTTTATCACTATAAACAGTGGTCATACATAGAAACGCAAAGACCGACGAATTCGACGAAATGATGAAAACCACTTTTTCGGACTTCTCCCTCATCTTTCTGGTGTTAAGTTTGATTAAAACTCACAAATTTTTACGACAAGTCAATACTTTTTGTATGAACAAGTAAAGTATTAAAAAAAAAAGATCTACCTACTTCACAACCCACGCTATATGAGTTAGAAACTTGAAGGATTTTTTTTTTTTACTACAGAAGAAGAAACATCAGCTATTCATAGGAAAAACTCCATTTTCTCCAGCATCACATCCTTGCAAAACATAAACAACATCTCACAAGGATTATGAATGTTTTGTTTATGTTTCAGTTTATTTTCGATTGTAAACACTTTTATCAGATTGAATGTACATAGAAAGAAACAAATATACCTACACACATATCCATTTATCCATACATAGCTACCTCCTACATCTGGCGATATATGTATTTCGTACAAGAAACGATGTTAACTGACAGAATTTTTTTCTCGTTTCAGACAGGTAATCCTGTAAAGAGGTTATACAGTAAACACATCGAGGATTGCAAACATCCAGACAAAAAGTAAGATAAAAGTTTGCCTTTCTCAGTTTTTCGTTGTGTTGAACTGGGAAACACATCATTGCCAGGATAATTGCAATCGATTTTGGACGTAGAAGAACATTAACAAACCTAAACATCGGGCACGGGCCTCTCTTTTGGAAGAAGTTGAGAAGGACGATATGTATTTTATTTTGTATTGTATTACAACTGCCAGATAAAACAATTTAGTAATGGACCACTTCAATAAGCCAGAGAGAAAGAGAAACTTCCTGCCAATCAATATTGTTCGAATTTTTCATTATTTTCATTTGAAGGTTATTGCGGAATGAAAAATAAGTGAAATATAACAAACTTCCGCTAGAGGGAGATTGCATGTTAAAGTGACGTCTTTCAGAGTCGTGCAAGTTTGCACTAAGGAAGCAATTCAATAGCTTTTACATCAACGACACAATTAATCAGCGCAAAACGAACCCTAAGGGTGGACAACTTTTTTTTTTGTTTATTTTTGGTAGGTCACCCTCTTTGTTGGACGTGTAATGAACCCCCATTATGAGATGTCATAAATTAAACGAAGTTTACTCACGACAGTTTCAGTGGTGCAAAAAAAATGTAAGGCAAGTTAAATTTTTGAAACCACTCTCTCTCTCTCTCTTTTGTATTGAAAAGTGTGACAAGTTGATGAAATATTTACCAAAACAGTGTAATAATGTTAAAGAGGGGCTATTTGCCAATATCGCGCAGTATGCCTAAGAGTATAGAAAGGAAAAAAATATTCAGGAATTTTTCAAGTAATGAAATGAATTGTCGGTGTTGACTAATCGTTGTCATTAGCGAAATGGACTTAAATGTAAACAAGAAAAATAACGCGAAGAGAAACTGGACTTAAAAATTCATTTAGATAGATCTATCAAGTGAATTGAGTTCATGTATATTATTAAAGGAGATAGCTTATGAAAAAATGGAAGCATGAAGAAATCTGATCTTATGACTTTTTTGTCCTAAGCCCGCTTTGCTGTTTAGTCGCTTTTCCACTTGGTCGATTTGCCGCTTAGTCATTTTATTGCTTTGTCACTTAGTCAGTCAGTTGCTTTGCCTCTTTGTCACTCTCCCTCTTTTTTACTTGCCACTTTAATACTTTCAAACTTTTTCGCTTTGTCGCTTTTTTGCTTTTTCGCTTTATCGCTTTATGCAACCTTGAACAAAACTTACCACATATGAGTGTCCTGCAATTCACAAAAAATCACATAAATCCACAATATAGTAACGGAACTTAATATTTCACTTCTTAAGAATTCGCGTATTTGAAGAAAACTGTCTAATTTACAGTGTTACCAACATACAAAATTGGAATCAAAAATTGTCAAACAAAATTTTCACAAAACTGGCAAAATAATAGACAAAATCCATTCTCAATGACATTTAAATACATTTACATGAAGTTATTTAATGACTCCCTGAAGATACTGATGTGACAAAAGATAATGAGAAAGTTCATTCTTTCTAAATTAAATGTCAAATGCACTTGTCAGTTTTGCAATGACAAGAACATTGACACTGACAGATTTTGAAACATTTACACGATAAAAAGACAAATGGCTAGAATATGGCATTCTGTCAGTCGTGTTTCTCCAGTAAAAAATAATTTTATCTATGACGTCTTCCGAGGAAACAGCAGAGTATGTAGTTTGGGTGTCTTTCAAGCAGCTAGAACTTATTTAATAATTTGAAATTTGATAAGTTTACTTCAAGAAATACTTTTATAAGTTTGTAAGCACTCTATTAACACGATTCAAAACAAAAATATAAATGCTAAACCAGATTAATTTTAAAAGGTAAACACACAAACTCGCAGCGAATATTTGTTTAGATTTTTGATAGCTCTGTTTTTTTTACTTTACCGGAAAACTAAACTGCATCATAGACTTGTTTAGATCTAGGTGGGTAACATCCGGGATAGTTTTTCTTTATTATATGGAATTGTCTTCTATTCATCACTCAAAGTAGGGACTTAATAATTTTCTCAGGCCTTGTTCCCAATAGGCAACTTTAAGCTTTAACTTTTAGTTGCTGGCAACTTTAAGTTGCTCAGAGTTCCTCACGGAACTTTTTTGTCGGCAACACGGAAAAACTTTAAGTTGCCGGCCCTTGGACAGTTGGTAACTTACGGCAACTTTTTAGAATTTGACGTTTCTATTTTTAGTCCATTAAAAATGTTTGAAAACATTGATCTTGCACTTTTGAGAGGTCAATAGTTTTTTTATTTTATGTGTCTGTATAGGTTTTGTAGAGAACTAAATAAAACAAAAACACAAATACTTATTCTCAAAAGTTGCTCGGGATTTTTCTATTGGGCGAAGAGGCCAGCAACTTTAATTGCTCTATTTTGCTGGCAACTCGAAGGGCGCCCGGCTTCAGTTTGCCTTTTCTAAAAACCAATCGGAGACTAAACAAATTAAAGAAACAAACAAAATAAACAAATGAGGAAAGGAAATTCAAAACGAACAGAATTTTTGAACTGTCAAACGTCAAAATAATCTTTACGTCGTGTCGCAGTTTGATTTGCGATATGCACTCTTTTGTAGTGACAAAAGTCTGGACAAATTTTTGACTTATCAAAACGCTTACTTTCTTTAAAAAAGGAAAATATGAAGTTATAGGTATGTTTGTTTTTGCTCTAGATTTCTACTCTCCTTTGACCCTTATTTGTCCGGGAAAGTCCATGATTTTAAATTACTATAATGATTTTTATCAAAACACTTCTTGCAACCCCTTCGCTCACAGGAAGACACTGAGTTTCCAGCAACTTTCAGTTTTTAGGAAAAAAAAGGGCACAGAGTAAAGCTGATGGCCATACACGATCAAGCCATTTGGCTTGTGGATTTTCGACTATAGCTGAAAATCCAAATGGCTCTACTGAGTCCAGTCACACGATGAAATTTGGCTCGCCCATTCAAGAGAGTGACGCTCTCCTAAGAGAGTTAACCAAATCTCCCCAAATTTCACACTACTTAACGTAGTTTTAAGGAAACTCCAGAACATCTCCTTCGATATTGTTTACCTGTGTGAAAGGTACAAGAGATTTTAGAAGAAATTAAAAGAAAACATCAAAAAATCGCCAAAAATTAGTTTCATCGTATATGAAAGGGGACTAAACTGTTATAAAACTCAATTTCAAGAACAATTTCATTAATATATTAAGATGATTTGAGGTGATTTTTAAATTCCGTCAAAATATGGGAAAATGGGAAACCGTGCAATTTGGAAGATTATTTCGGAAAATATTACAAAATCTCGCAATTCCGTCCAGTGAGATGGCATTAAACAGGAACTATCTACAACTATGTAAATAAAAACTCTAAAAATTCAATTTTAATTAAGAACATTTTATTGAATTTTTTTTAGATTCGATTTACATTTTTTCTGATTTTCAACAATACAAAAAAAAGCATTTAGATGAGTGTCCCTTCTATTCTACCTTTGCTTATTTAAATTTCCACATTCCTACCTTCCTATACATACATATATCTTCTTAAAAAATAATGTTCTAGATTTCAATAAACTGATACCATTTTCTAGATCCCATGCGTACTTGTCCTTATAGCATTTTTTTTAACTCTGCACATTCTCGAAGAACATAGAGATTACCCACAGGACACTAAAATGGTTTCGACTTGCAAATGTCTATGATCCGGAGACTTTTCTATATCCCATTTCACTTTCGATATCAACACTATGATTCAAGCATTTTTGTCGGTGTGTTTGTTCTTTCAAGGGTAGATGGATTTCGTGCAGTCGTTATCTTCGGTGATAAGTGTTTAAATTACGATTTTTCTACAACTTTCATTCTCTTAAACACAGCAGCAGCATGAAGCAGCACCATCACCAGTATCAGCGAGCGCCGTCGTCGTCGTCATCATCAACATCCAAAGAAAACGCCGGCTATGAATAATTCAATAGAAATCTTATACATTTTCCTGTCAATCTATACAAGAAATCTGTCTTCTTTTAGCCGAACAAAAACTTCCAAGACGGTAAAAATGAAATAAAAAAAAAACCAAACACATCTATAAAAGAAACAACGACATTCTTTAACTTGGTCCTTTTGGTTATATAAACTGTTTACATATACATATATCGATTGCGAATAAATTTGTACTTAGATATCGATTGGACTTAAAACTTTAAAAAGACTTTTCGTAGAGAGTTAGTGCCGGATTAGCAGGACAATCATAGCTATGTATATACCCTCGTATTTGGTGGCGGCAGCACAGAAATGGACGTCATTCGTCAATCAAAAGGGAGCACTTAAAATGTCCTTAAATAATTCCAGATATCAGAAATAAATCCTCAATTTCTGTGTTTGGGTTTTGCCTCTTGTTTTATATGTATGTTGCCTTCCGATATCTATGATCCTTGATGCTATATACACACACAAACAATATGGGCTAGGCTAGGCTAGGAGAGGCCCCATCAGTTTTTATTATATCCGACCGAGTGGGCAGTAAAAGCAGTTAAAAGTGGTCCATTTGGAAATGCATCTTTAAATAAAAACTTGATAGTCGACCGAAGCGAAGGACTAACGTAAATCAGCAGTAGTATAGTAGGTAATAGCTATATGTATGGATTATACAAAAATGTATCTCTTACTGTACCCTCCCTCAAACCAAAAGGATATTTTTTCGAAATGACATATGCATATGCAAAACTTACACACACTCAGGGAAAAGTCGGTTTTTCATTTGAGCAAGACAGCGATAATGGGTTTTCCATGTCACAAAGGAATGAAATATTTTTCAACCCTCTGGTATTTGAATGTGACTTTTGAGGGGTCGTGCGGGAGAGGGAGTGGAGTTCGGCGCAGGAAGTAAAGTTGTGTATAGCTATACGAATCGAATTTCAAACCAAAGCTGAAAATTGCCTTTCAGCAAATTCATTGTCGGGTTGATTTATTTCTTTTACATGAATTTGCCTAACTGATGCTACCACTCAGTCATCCATTCCAATTCTATACGCAAATAATATGTATTGGAATGTATATGTGATGACTGATGAGTTAGATGAGTTTTTGAGAGGCGGGCGATATGAGTTCCTTTGATAAGGGTTAGAGTACAATGTTAGCTAAGTCAATAAAATTATTTAAAAACAATCTGTCCTTAAAATGTTTGTGTTTTCGGAAATGTATGTGTAATAACTTTATTTATTTGAGTTGCCACCATTCATTCAGTTACATTAGTGGGGTAATAATAGAGAATGTCCTATAGCAATGATTACAAAATAGCAGATGTATTTTCTCTCCTCTAAGTTCAATCTACTGAATCATAAATTAAAACGAAAAATAAAAGCAGTTAGATGAATCCTTACCCAACTTCCTGATAGCTCCTTTATATATAGATAACAATATCGGCTTAAATCAATGCTTATAATGACGCCTCAAGCACAAACAGACAATAATCTCATCTACTAAAGGCAGGCATAAGATATATCCCGGAAGATACCAAAAACATTCCAACAATGAAGATCCTTTTCCTGCTCTAAATTAACAAAATAAGCTTAACCATAATCCAGCAGTGTTCCAAATACTGCCAGGATTTTCTTATTAACAACAGATTTTTGGTGATACAAACATTAATACGTCGCCTTCGTCGTCTTCAATGTGTCCTTTCTTAGCACCGTTATAATATATCATCCATGTTCTTATTTTCGTTCTTTCTTTTTATAGTATATTCCTTGGCTCTTGGGATTTTTTTCTTTGTTTCAGTGTGTGAATTATCACATCATTTTGCTTTTTGTCGACAAAAAAATTTAAAAAAAAAAAAAAAAACCTCCAAACAAAAGCAAACAAATCTATTTTAAGTGGAATAATCCGCTTACACTTTTATCCTGTATTCGACTTAAATACAATTTAAGTATAAATAATGACAAACCCAACGGAATTTGCCCGCACAAAGTTTTTCGTTCGGTACTCTTTTCTCTCAAATTCATAAACAAAGGGCTCGACCAAAATATCCAAAACAAAAAATGTGTTCCCTATACTACATCCCTCGTATAACACAAAACTCCCTCAAAAAACTTATGAAAAGGAAGTAAACCACAAACTGCTGCTGCACTTAATCCCCATTAATCTTGCTTTCGTTTCGGATATGAGTGTGTAGGTATTTTTTTTGTAGATATTACCTACTGTGGGGATGGGTGATGGGTAATGTTTGAGAAAATTGCAAGGAAACATGTTAATCCTTGGCGGAACCTCCTTCTTCCTGTCTTCCTTCAAAAGAGACAAAATTCTAACAATCTCATAACTCACAAGGGAATTACGATCGCCCTCCTCGCCATTTCCACCGCACCATGCCACCGCCAAAACAAACTCCCCCATACCGCCATCTCCTTGAATATTTCATCGCCAAAGTTGGTTTTCTGTCTCACTTGTTGTGCTGTCAATTTAATCCGCCACACACTGTCGCGCTGTCAATAATTTTCTTCCTCGGCATATAGGAATAGGAATAAAATCAATTTTCCATTTTATTTGATTTTCATGGAAAACACTTTCGGTTTATCCTCCAGAGTGTGTATGTGTCTGTGTGTGTGTGTGTACATATGGGGTGGGAGGGGTGAGTTTGTGTATGTTTGGATTTCACCTCCCATCCACAGCAACATCCTTTAAAATCAGTCACATGAAAATTGTGTGCAATTTTAAACTTCACCAAATCCTTTTTTGCGGAGTGTGTTTGTGTGAATACAGAATAGAATAATCGACTTGATACACAATATCGATAAAGTGGCAACACACCCCTTGCAATTTGGGTATATACAAATATCTAACGAAATCATCAGGTTTTTTTTTTTTGAAAGTAACTCTGCGGAAAATTGTGATCGGTTTTTTTATTTTGCGGGGGACTTAGAAGCTATGAAGGCAGAAAATGCAAATTTGAAAAATTTATTTGTTGTTTTAATTTTGGGGGCAATGCCACCTGATGTCATATTTCAAATTAACTTGAAAAACATTTTATAGTTTAGGAACTTAACTCACCCAAATTATAATGTTCCTTTTCAAAACAAATTTGACTTTTGTAAGTCAGTAAGTTTTGTAAGTGTCAACGCAGGGACATAATTCCACAGTGAAAAAAAATCCACAAAAGACTTTTATTCCAATTCTGTAGACAGTGCCATTTTAACCAAAGCGGCTTAAGTCTAGGGCGGAAAATTTTTAAAAGCGGCAATTTTTTCCAACTTTAAATAATGTTCAACAACGCTGCAAAAGCAATAAATTTGGCCCAGTAGACATAAACCACAGTTTCCTTACTGTTAATACAACTCAACCCTTTGCAATTTAGTCCCGTTCGTCAGGTACACCTTTATTTAGGCCTCGGCTAATTTTACCCACTTATGGTGTCAAATACTGGAACTGTTTTAAGTTAAATAAAAAGCAGCCATATTTAGAACAAATTTCAACTCAACAGCTATTCACCACAAAAATGGTGGTTTTCAAAAATAAATATTTAGCGTGGGCGGTTATGAGCGCTCATGAACAATGGTGAGCATAATGGGGTTTAATTTTTCGAATACAATATACCTACAACATGTGTTTATTGCTTAATCGGTTATTTTTGAACAACTGTTATAAAAGTAACAGTTATTTCATGTTAACAGTTATTCTTACCAGTTATTGAGTAACGGTTATTTTGAATATTGAAATGACAGATCGTAAGTTGGCCATAAACGATAAATAAAATAAAATCCATAAAATTTGTACTTTTAATTTTTTAATCAGTAAAACTGCGATTTAGGGGCAATCGGTTTACATTTGAAAAGAAATGTTCTGTACACGTCAAAATATAATATGTCCCCTATCTGTCAAACTATTAATTGTTAAATTGCATCGAAGGATGGATACGATAAAGACGGATAAAAAACCTCCGAAAAAGGTTTGCCTTTTATTTTTTTGCTCCAGAAAAATGCGATTTAAGGGCAATCAGTTGACATTTGAAAAGGAATATTCTTTGCACGTCGAAATGTAATAAATTACCAATATCTGTCAAGCTATTGATTGTCAAATTCCATTAAAGGATGGCTACGATGACGACGGATTAAAAATCCTCTGAAAAATCCCAATTCCGTTGATACTTTTAACTATTATTGTCATTGTATATAAATTAATAGTAATTATTTTTTAGGAAATCGACACTTGATGGTACCTCTGAATTTTAGCATTTTCTCTTAACAAAATTCCACCATTTTCTCCTGCGCACGTCACATCTGATTCTGTTTTTTTTAGACCGAGTTTTTAAGTAGCGATTTAAACCCGAGTTAGCTAACTCACCAAATTTAATGATTTAACTCGGGTTCAACTTTAATCTCGCACTGAAAAACTGTGGGCCTTAATGTAACGAAGACACATTTCACATCACAGAAATTTTCTTGTTTTCGATTTGTTAATCATAAATTTTTGATGAGCAGAAGTTAGAACATTTTTTAATTGTGAATTTTTTTTCCAAAATTGTGAATATTAGTAGCAAATTTCAAGCTATAACAACAAAAAACTTATGGAAAATTTAAACGTCAAATGCCCTTGTCAGTTTTTTTATGTGTAAACATCTATGCTGGCGGTAGTGAAAAAAAAACGTGAACGTTCGTGTCCAACGTTACGTCGTGCAACGCTACGGTGTGCAACGTTAAGATCTGAATACTAGGATGGGTGCTTTCAGTGAAAAAAATCTTAAGATCCCCTTCAAGCAAAAACAAGTCCGTTTTAGATCCGCGCACGTTGATGTTTACACATATTAACCGTGAGTCCCGGCACTCACACAATTTTTATAACGTGTCCTTTTTTTTAAGAAAATAAGACCTCTCTCAGTAAAATACAGATCTTAATAATTTCTTTAATACCTGAAATTCAACGTTTCGAGCGGGACTATGTACCTACTCTTTTTCAGGTCTTTGGCTATATTTGAGAGAAAAGCAGAGTTTTCAAAAGCATACTTTGCTTAAATGCATTTTTTTAAAGAAAACTGAAGAGTACCGCTGTACGTGAAGAGAACTGTAAAAAAAAAAATATTTCCACCAAGGACATAATTCCATAAATTTTTTGTTTTTAGGATTTTGGCCCAAATGAATGAATCTATATAATGTATGTCCCACAGACATATACTCGTAGGATATGAGACATTTGTGGACTTATTTTCTGTGGAGTTAGTCGATTTAGACGTGTGTGGAACTAGGGCCTAGTGGCTTGCATCTCCCAACCATTGATGTGGGCTTATTGTTGGTAGGAATGGAGGAGACCCACAATTTTCTGTAGACTCCAATTGGCTAAGGTGAAAGGCAAACTTTTTCATGGGCAGAAATGTTCTTGGAAGATTGGTCAATTCCTCAAAAGAGGCAATACCCATGAAGATGGATCAGTATTCTTTAATCCTGCAGGTACTTAGGCCAATAAAATCAGCTGATAAGAACATAGAAATAAAAATCTCAAAGCTGTTTAAGCCCAGAAGGCTTTGTCAGACCTGGCTTACACGACACCCATAGGGTGGCGTATAGATAAGGACGCCCAAAGCCTTGGATTGCACAGTTGGGTTACATTATTTCGCAACCAAGATATTTGAATAGATTTGTAAGAGTGATCCTGAAACAGACTCAGGATGGATAGTGCCGATCACATGAACTGACACAAGTCAGAAATTGGATGTAAAATTTAAACACCACTCTGAACTAATCTGGTTGTCTATACCCAATGCTTGAACTTTTCGCTTTATTCAGTAAGTGTTTGATATTCCGAAAAATCAAGAACAACTCGGAGGTCAAAATTATTAAGGAAAGCTCAGGAGAGCTAAAATTAACCAAACACAAACAAAAAGATATAAACAAATTGAGATAAATATTGACAGCTGTGTGGAGCTATAAAACACTTTACTTGATTAAAGCTTGAAATTCGTTTAACAACCCGATGCAAACTTATTTATTTTTTTATTATTTTTTACTTGAGTAGTCTGTGTTCCCTAAACACCTACCATGTATCTTCCTAAGAACTAGCTTTCATCACATGCCGTAAAAAAGTCCATCTCACTTTTAAACCTTCATATGTTTGTCAATCCCAACTTTTACCCATTTATACTTTGTCATGCCATAAAAAAAAAAAACGAAAATCCTCACGTCTTTATAAAATATGTTTGGAACCCTCTCCCTCCTCCCAAGAGACTATTTAAGTTCTTAACCACAACCCTTGACGCAAAGAATAAAAATAAAAAAAAAATGAAAAAAAGATCAAATTAAATCCAACGAAATTGTTAAAACGTTTTCTTGAGGATAAATGACAATCAGTTGTAGCAATATTTCAGCTTCCAACTCTCGCTAACTTTATTTAGAAATCGCGCTCCTGCACCCTCAAGAAACAACAAAAATATATACTATGCATATAACAAGTAGAGCGGGGACAGATTTTGAATTTATTACCCCACTTGGTTTTTTGGCTTTTGTCTGTGCTGAAGGTCCTCGTTCGTCCACAAACGCAGGATCTCAAAATGCTTACATTTTTACTTGTTTGATTTTTTTTTTTTTTTTGTTGTTGTTGGTAAGCCACCCTTAAATCGAGTGGAACGTATTTTGGTTAGAAAATTATTATTTATTGGTTTTTTTCATGTTAAAGAATCCGGGTGAAGAAAATTTCGACGCAACAGACAGCAAAATAAAAAAAAACACCGAATCTTCAAGTTCTACCATAGTCACAGAGAAGTCAAATCAGTGTCAGGACTTTTTTGTGTGTTGCCTGCCACCACAGAGTCTAATAAATATGTGTGATCAACTTCTAGGATAGTGCTATAAATTTTCCACTCTAATTGATTTATAAGCGGTCTCTCTGTTCGATTGGTCAATACATATACATCAGGACGGAGAGAGATGGGTGTTACAATTTTTTTTTTGAATGGTAGATTTCTTGGGTAATTGGTTGTCGTCCAAAAGAGAAAACGATACATTTTAACACCAAAAGCACTTAAACGTACATCGAAGATTTATCGTGGTGCCAAGGTGGCGATTGGTGGTCGGTTTTTGCAATTATATAGTAATTGCAAGAATAACCACACCACAAAAATATTTGAAGTGAGTCATAAGAATTGCGAATTGTGGTTCTGAAGTCTTGCGAGTTATTTTGGCAATAACTTCTTAAAGTGGATTATGAGAACTTTAGAAGAGTAGAAGAGACATTCGTCAAATATTCAAACTTCTAAAATTTCACTAAAAAGTGTTACCAACATTTAAAACCAAAACATCAAATACTGTTTTCCTTAAAGTATAACTTGTCACATTGAGGGCTTATTAAATTCATATACCCACGTGTGAACACAAGGCAATAAATGTCATGTCTTTCTGAGGTCAGCCCTTTTCTCACACTAAAGGTATGCAACAGTTTTTGCTTCTCACTTCCACTTCCCGTGCGTATTTATGTTACTCTTTATCGTAAAAAAGTTATGAAAATTAATTAAACAAAGAAAAAATTTTAACCCCTCTGGTGGTTATTTTTGCACAATTGATATACAAAAAAGGTAAAGTTCCGGTTTGTGTTTCATTTTAAACCTTTTTGTGTGACACCATCCAGCTACCAGCTACCATTAAAAAATCGTGTCCCAAATGACAAAAATTCTGACATGCAAACGTCATAGAAATGATGAATGCACCTAGCAGCTAGCACCTAGAATTCAGGTTGACCTGAATAACAATAAAATTGAGGCAACCAGGACGTAGGCGTAGGTATAGAGTGTAACCAGAAAAATTAAAGAAAAAAAATATAAAACGCACACCTTTTTACCTTAGATATCATTAGGACCTTTTTTTTTGTTAAGCTCATTCTCCCCGTGATGGGGGAAAACCGGAAGTTTTATTTGCAACTTTATGTTTCTAGTATATATTGCGTTACAGCGGAACTAAGCTTAACTGAGAGTCTCTGGGGTGTTTTTTTTTTGTTTGTTTATTTTTTGTATGAATGAAGTCAATTTTTTTATACCAGGACACTCTCTGGCAGTCGCACAATTATGATTTTTAATGAGATTTGTTGATGTCCTTTTGGGTTTTTTATTTTTTGTTTACCTACATAGTATTGCTCCCCTGGTGGTAATAGTGCCTGGACTAATTAACGCGCGGCTTTTTTTTAAAGGTTTTGATGTTTGTTTTTTTTTTTTAATTTTTTAATTAAAAATTAGAAACAATTTTTGGAGTTGTAAGAGCTGGAAAGTGGGTTGAAACACTTCAGTTGCCTTTTAAATTAATTCAGACTTGAATTTTAACTTGTTCATAATTTTATATAAGAGAGAAAGTTTTTTTTTACTCAGTTCAGGTAATTTAAGAGGTTTTAAAGCTATTTCTCTGTAACTTTGTACATATCATTTTTTAGGACGTTCTGTTCGACTGTGCTTTAACCATTTTATTTTATTCAAATAATTTAAATGAGAAATCCTTAATATTTATTTCGTTTGGTGACATTTTACGCTGTAAGACATTTTACCAAATAGTTATTCATAACTGCGTGAAGGGTTGCACTAGGCATTTTCCCAATTATTATCGATTGTTTTGATAATCATTTAAATTTATGGGTTTGGGTTTGTTATAAATAAAAACTTGGCAGCGTGACAGCTCGTGGAGAGCAAATCTCAACCATTCCGTGATGTTTGTTTGCAGAAATGGAGGGTCCTACAATTTTCAGCCTAATCCCAACGGCTAAGGTGAGAGGTACTTTTTCATAAGAAGAGTGCCTTCTAGGATTTTTCACATCCTTCCAAGAGGCAGTAGCACAAACTTCTTTAAACATTAAAAAAAAAATGATTTTTATTATCTCGCTGCTTAAAGTCTAACTTTGACAATTTGCTTACTCTCGCCGGAGGTAGATAATTGCTTTGTTACTTCCCCCCGGCTCGGTTGCAAAAGGGCTGCATGGTAGGTAGATAGAGACGGCGGCCAACGAGCAGACTAGCTGACCCAATTAGCGCAAAAAAGGGCCGTTTTAATACAATAACTCGTTTGAACCTATGGATGAGGAATAAGTTTGCGGGAATCCCCTTTGGGGGAACAACCATACTAAAGCCCCGATTCAGACAGCTAAATGCTGAAATTCGTCTCAGGGCCATTTCGTCGTGTCGTAAGAGATCAAATCTTTTATCTTCATTTCGGAAAGTTCGTCAAAGAAAGCCTTTTCAAGTAATTGTATCCCAAAAAGGGGTTAGGGCAGGGCATTTACAGAGGAAGTGAACTATATTTCCTTTTCCTGCTGGTTACCAAAGGTTTTGCTACAGGCATAGAAGGCTATGTAGGCTTTCTCAACCCGTTTTTCAATATTTAATTTCCAGTTTAATTTAGGGTCGAGAACTACGCCTATAGATAACTTGCACTGGATGAAAGTGACAGAGTTTGACCGTTGAGTCTGGGTAGAGTGAAAGGGCCAGTGCTTTTTTAAAACGAAACTGTAATAAATTGGCATGTCGAGTGTCAATTCCAAGAGAAGTAGGACAAAAATACATAAAAACAAACAACTGTTATTAGGTTTGTTTAACTCGACTGTTCGAAACACTTTAGAACAGAAAAGTACTGTTCAATGGCGAATTTTCTGTTCTAAACTGTACTGTTTGCTGTTTAATGAGTTTGGAACAGTTTAGAACAGAATTTTCTGCACTTGCTTTTGAGGTTGAACAACTTAGAACAGATTTGTGAGAAGTTGTTGTAATTTTTCCAGTAAAAATTGTTTGTTTTTTGGATTGATTTCTTTCTGAATCTCTTCTAAAAGTGAATTCATTTTAACAAAGTTAGGTATACTATTTTTAAGACTTGTATTTGTCGATTTATAAACTGCATGCAGACTTGGAAAATTTGTTGGTGTTTTTAACTGACACCTAAGGTAGCCATTTACTGTTCTAACTTGTTCTGACGTTTTTTTTCACAAATCTGTACTGTTGTGTTCTAAGCTTATTTATCATTGAAAACAGCTATTGTATCATTTGCGCATTTTTTTCTCAAAATCTATTCCCCTAACAAAAATATTTAATATATCTTTTGTTTGTAATTTTTATAGGTTCAATTCTTCGCTTTGACATTTTTCCAAAAATATAATAGTTTTTGAAATACATATTTACTAAAAACTGAGTGTAACTCCATAATTCAAAAGCAGTGAATGAAACTTAGGGTACTTTTAAGGATGTGTTTAAGACGGCAAAACAAATCTCCTTACCAAAAATCAACTTTGTCATAGTTTGCCCTTCCTCACCGCCATTAAAGTTTTATGGAATCTTTTTAAGAAAAAAAGTAAGTGCAATGGCGGCTTACAATTGAACACAAATTAAATGTCAATGTTACCTGTCAGTGATGACATCTAATAATGGCTGCGTTCAGACAACGCCAGTAAGCTAAATAAAACCTCTACCCCCATGAACTATGTGATTTCTTCAAAGCAATATAATTACAACGTTAGTAATTATTTCAAATCTTTAACACTCATACCTTTTCAATATAGCATAGCTTATAAAGTTTTCAGATTTAATTTCATTCACAACTTTTATAAAATAATGTTTGAGCGTGCAAAAAAAAAACAACAAAAAACATCCAAGTTCTTCTAAAATCGTTTATACCATTTGTGAATTCACATTTAAAAGAAAGGAAAAGTTTCTTGCTAGCGGTAAATTGTCTGTTCTTCGTTCTTCTTGTTGTTTTTTTTTTTTTGTTGAGTTGTGAGATGCCCTTAAGGGAATTTATTTTTGTATATAACTTTATTAAAAGTATCTACCATCTAGAGAAGTTTTTGTTTTTCATCCGATAGAAATTTTCTTAGATTTTGCATTTCACTATTGCAATATTTTCTTTTTATTCAAAAAAAAAGTAAAAAAAAACACTAGGTATCGCTAAAGGTGACCACTTGCAAGAAGATTTCTGCATTTATTTCTTAAGTTTTCTTTTGAATCTACTTTCTTACTTCCGGTGTTCAAGTTTATTTTACCAATGTAGAGTTGAAATTGGAAAAGTTATCGTGAATTATTGGTCGTGTTTAATTCGATAAAAAAGGGGAGATGATTTGCAATTTTTTTTAATGGCTCTAAACGGTTGCGTTGATTTTGTTTGAAGAACTAAATTTATACCACTTTTAGGTTTCAGTTTCACAATCAGAAAAGTGTCACTTAAGTGGGGAATGTAAAAGATGAATTCCCAATATCACAGTGCACTGTTACCTGAATAAGAGGCACATAAGTCTCCGATGTTGGTTACTTAAGTTCACACGCGCTGGCTATGAAATTTAGCTTAAATTCCTAATATGGGAAAATTAAGTGCCACTTATTTCGGTAAGTGTCGACTGTGAAACTGGCCCTTAAATTTGATAAAATAAACTGACAGACAAAATAAAAATGCTTTCTTGTTTTTTTTTTATCAAATTATGCTGAGTTTACATGACGGGATAAATCGCCATTTTGTTTGCCAGTGTTTGTAATTTTTTGTCATTGTATATACACTATAATGATAATGCATTTTTAAACTATTAACAGCAGAAATAATGACTTCCTCGTGTAAATCCAGCATAAATCACGTGGAAACTGACAAGTCCAACTGAAGATGACGGCTAATTTTTACTTTATACTAAAATCATGTTAATTTTGTTCTGAGGATTACCATTTTGATACGAAGGTTTTTTTTTATAATACAAATTCTATATACTCCTGAAGTAAGTCAGCAAAGTAATAGACATGGTACTATTTAATTGGAGTTTTTGAATTATTGATTCAAAATAGTTTTTAATGACAATGGCCTTTAGTCCACAGAAATTGGCGTTTCGTCCCGGCGACGCCACGTACAACTTCCTTCTTCTTTTGCAGGGTAACTGTCTTTTGAGAAACTTCACGCTCTTCTTTTGTCTCTATTATTTCTCCTTCTTTGACTTCTGCAGCGTCTAGAAGATGGGGCTGCTCGTCGAAGGATACTTTTTTGAGGAGATTTTGTATGTTTCTTATGTGCGCGTTGTTTGACAATCTTCGCGGTGAGGATTTCTTCAGCCGTATGTGGAATAATCACTTCTTCTTTGACAGTGATTTTGCCTGTCACGTCGACTGCCTTGACTTGATCTTCTTCAGCAATTGGTTCTGAGAAAGCCAAAACTTGTACTTTGCTTATACTTAATCCACGGATCCAGTGACCTTGTGAAGCTTTGGCTTCTTTTTTTTAAGTTTTCATTGCGTGGTTATTCTTCGACTACTGGTTCACGAATGATTTCTTTTTCTTCTGGTTCCGAAACTTGAGATTCCTCAAGTTTAAAAACTGGTACTTGAAGAGGAACAGTTAATGGTTCTTCCACTTTGCGTTGTTTCCTTGGAATTGGCTTAATTTGACCCTGCTGAGGTGCTTCTTCTTCTTTTTGCTTTCTTTTACCTGAAGACTACCGATTCTCTTCGATTGGCTCCTGAATGGACCTAGTTTCCATGGTACTTGTGGTTGTTTGACTGGTACTTTTGGCATCTTTTCTATTTCAAATGCTTCAATCTTCTCCATAATTTAACTGGTTCTGCATGAGGAGTTTCTGGAAGTTTTTCATGTTTTAGCTTTGGAGTTTTCTTTGGGTGTTCTTCTGGTACAACAACTTCATTCTTCTCTGGCTTTTTTCTCTTTAGGCTTTTTCTTCATAGAGACTTGTTTTTTAGGCTGTTTTTCTTCCAAAACTTCTGGCTTTAAAATAGAAGCTAATGAAACTTGTTGTTCTTCTTTTGGTTCTGGCTTTGGCTTTTGTCTTGAAACTGGTTCAAGTATACAACTTCTTCTATAGCTTCTTTTTTAGCTTTGGGTGTTGGACGCTTCATCGAACTCACAACTAAGACCTTCATGTAAAGGCGGCTTCTTGGGGTAAATGAATTCGATTGCAGATCTAAGATACCACACTATTTTATCGAAATGTTTCCCAAGAACATTTCCTGATCCTGAAATTATGCTTTCCTCTTTAAAACTATATTAAAGACGTATTTGCACTTCAATGTTGGCTGTTGTAGTTTCAAAGTTCTTTCCGTTATCTCTTGCCAATTTTTTTTTTTTGCAGAAAACGATGCCAATTTATCTCATTTTTGTATATAAGTAGAGCAGATTCTGACAGCGCATTAATATGTTATCAATTCAAATTCTTACTCATGAGTCCACTTATTGCAATAAAAGCTTTCCTAAATGCACACCTATTACCGCATAATTCCCTCATTCTTATATGCCTGTCACCTGCCAGGCAGAAAAATGTCACCCAATTTTGTACACCACGACAGGCTACGTTTACACTGTCTATACCCCTTCTTCCTGTTACCAGATTTAACGAATCTTCATTAACCCACTCAAGGAGAAATCTTGTTTATTTTTGTTAACTCTTCTAGTTAACATGGCGCATCAGACAGAGTGCCTGGAATGGAACACCAACACAAGCGTTATACCTGCAGAATCCCAACAAAAAGTGCGGCGGCGGGCGGCGTAAAAAGGGAGGAATATGTTAATATTACAAGTTAATTTCAAAGTCTCCATTGCCCGTACTTTTTTGTACATCAACTGTTGGTGTGTGTGTGTGTTTATGTAGAACCTACTGAGTTAAGCTCATGGTGGATATCATTAGCGATAACGTTTCCCTTTTTTTACTACATGCGGCAGGTAGGTATAGGAACGAACCCTAGATGGGTTTTACAAAGCTGTTCTAACAAAGGGAAACACAATGATTATATCCCTTGATGTAGACTTCACCCCTCTGCCATCAGAATCATCTCTACCATCAACATCATCAACCTACCCGGCTTTATTCTATGAGCACATTCAAAACCCTGCCCTACAAGCAATCCCAACCCGGGCGCCACTCCATAACGTTGTGTAATCCTTGTTGCCTTATATAGTGAAAACTTAAATGAAAATGTTTTTCAGGTAAGTTTACCAACCTTAATTTTGCAATCCTCTGCTGTAACTGTATTTACCCTTTTTTGTGCTACCCGAAGTCCTCTCTTTAAACATTGAATTGTTTTTCCTTGATAGACCCCCGAGCGCTCAGGAATCTACGTTCTATACCCGCTGAAGACAAATCAGTGCTGCTATTAAAGGTAATTAACGGAACACAGCTTTTGGTGTTGTAAGGAAGGGAAAAAGAGAGAGGAAAGCAAAGGAAAAAAAAATTAAACAGAAGGATTCAAGATTTATGTTGCTCTGTTTGAAGCATATACGACCGACAACGGTAAATAAAAAAGGAGAAATATCCCTTTTTGCAGCAGGATTGTTTGAATATGATCCAACAATACTGCTATTCTATACACATAGGGACTGGGTTTATTCTTGAAAAACGTTTTGGGTTTCTTCTGTTAACAATTATTATGAGAAACTGTATCAAAAAGTTAAAAGTAAATAATTGAACACTTTTGTATAGTTTACCAAAGGAAACCGTAATTTGATATACTTTAAGTTTGAGGGCGAAATTTATAAACTTTTGATGACAGAACGATTAGAGGAAAAGATTAATTTATTTTGTTTCCAGTTCTAGTAGATATCTGAGCTTTGATCTGATGTCAAAAAATTTGGAAGAAATTTAGGAAGTTTAAGCTTATTGTTCGGTGTAAAGAAACATTTTGAAAATATTTACTATTTTAGGTAACCAGAGGGACCGATGTTGTGTTTATATTTGTGGGGAAACCCCTTGTACTGTATTATTTTATGGTAGGCAACAGCGACAGGCAGACCGCGCCATCCACACTGGAAGTATGACGTAGATCAGAAATTATGAAACCTTGTGGGGTTTGCAAGTAAATGACATCTACTCGCGATCACGATCGGAAACGGCTCCTCAATTGTAGAGCCTGTAATAAGGCTTATATACACTTTAACATAAATATAGAAGAATTTCCAAGCATCAACTATATCTTAAGATGTTTCCAAGATGGAGAGTGTTGTCAGTGGAGTAAAGTCTTTTCTGGGATGCTCAAAGTATTTTTTTTTTGACAAACTAAATAAACTTTGGCTTGGGCCACAATCTTTTTCCAGCCAAGCTATCGCTGGGGATATCCTGACTACAGCCTAAATGAAGAAATACTGAATGGAAATTTGACATCGGACTGCTGCAATCGCAAGAGATTACCCTCCAGACCCATCAAGAAGTCTCTAATAACGTCTTGAGAAGTTATAAGCTACCAACATCAAGAAAAAGTATCAACATTGCCAAGCAGCCTCTGACGAGTTGGATTTTATACACGACCTCTATACAACGCACTCCCTCGCTCGACACTGTTTTTTAGCAAGGACATGTAGCTTAAAAAATTGGCAATGCAAAGGAGGACCAGAGCTACCCTTGAGCCCAACGTGTAGAAGAGGTGAGAAGAACATCAGCTTATGAGAAAAATGGAGCATTGGAAATGCTCTATGATGAAAATAGAGGGAAGCTATACAAGCATACAGAAGCTTGTCGTGCATCAGACCGTGTGACTAACGAAGTATTGGAGTTCTCTTGAAAGTCTCTACGAATCTTCCAAACGAAACACCGTTCCTACGACAGTCTCAATGAGAATGACCTCTTTCACTTACGTACACAAATTTGACGTTATCAAAAAAACACAAAGTAATGTCAAAGGTGCGTATGTGAGTAATAGAACGGAAGCGGTGAAGGTGGATTTAAAGAGCTGAAGAGTTTAATGGAGCTATACAGTGTACAGTGAAGTTGACCTTTACTAAAAAAAGGAAAAGTCGAACGACTCAAGTGGCTGGTTAATATAGAGCTGATGAAAATCTCCAGCCTTGAAAATCTTTGAGTCCTCCCCGCCCCATGAGAAGAACAGTAGAAAAAGACCTCAAGTGGCGCACGTAATTGCAAGCGGACCTCAACCAACTATAGGCGTTTGAAAACAGATACAGCTGGCTGGGTACCGAACTGTCTGAAGGAGCTTGTTGATTGAGTCCAAGTTTAACAATGAACACAACAAAGATAGATATCAAAATGAATCCAATGGAAAACTTCAGTAAAAATGCATTTGTCAAATTCCATCGGTCCAGCAAGTAGACTCTGGTTTTTGAAGAGGGCACTCCATGCATGTTAGCCGGACAATCACACAAGTAGATTGAATTTTATCCTAAATTCATGAACAAGCTTTCACAATGTAAAGGATTTTCCAATAACGACGAGTAGATTTTGACAGTTCATGGCGGCCATGCTGTTTTACTTGTTGTTATTTTTTCCTATTTTTCTTTATTTTACAAACAATAATTCTCTTGTGGCAATAATAATGCGTGCGTTGCGCTCATTTACGGTTCACATGCTCAACCTTCCCAATACTTCACCTTTCCACGTTTCCAAATTCGAGTCGAGTCGAGAGGTTCAGTGAACTATAAGCTAACACTCGTACGTCCGTGAGAGTCCAAACTTCTTCGAAAGCGACGATGGCATTGACATTTAGGACTACCTTTTAGTATTTCCCGGGGTCCCAAGTGGTTTCTTCATTTAATTTTAATTCTCCTTTAAAAATCACCAAGAATTGCTTTAGCAGAGGTTTTTTTTTAATCTGCTTTTTATATGAAAAAAAATCCAAAAATTTATATTCTTAAGTATGTACTTGTTTTGTCGATAGTAAAGAATGTTTACCAATCCAAAGGTTTGTTTTATTCAGCAGAAGGAAATGCCATTAAAGGCGCTTCAACGCATTTCCCTATCGAAAACCCATTCCCCGCACAAAAGACTTTTCAAATAAATCTCTTAAAACCTGAAAAGTTCGCTTGTATCTTCTGCTTTTAACGCCAACCGTCTACTAAAATCGATGGTAATCCCCATGCACGATTCCGCTCTATACAAAAATGCAATAATAGTAGTTGAAACATATCAGCTAAAGGGTGTTTTTTTTAGACTTGTGGTTTTCAAGAAGAAATAAAACGCATATAATTTAATGTTATGGCCAAGAATTTAGCTTTATTATAAAGTTAAAAGTTTGCCATTATGTTTTAAAAATGATTTGGTGCAAGTGGCCGCCGCGGCTGTCTCTAATAAATTCCAGCCGAGAGGCCCAATTTTCGACAGCTCAAATTGTTGCGCACGATGGCGGATGGACTCATTCGGGTCTCTTTCCATACTCTACTCCACAGCAGCAATAGCGTCTTTGGTGCGCACTGTACGGCGTCTCTGAGGATGCACATTATCCACAAGAGTAAACTTGGTGCGAAACCGATCCATGGTTGCTCGAATTACCAACTCTGCTGGGCGATTATGTCGACCGAATATTGGACGCAGCGCGATACGAGTAGCGCGAACCGAACCATTATTTTGGTTATAAATTTGCTCGCTTGGCAAACGTTCTTCACTAGTAAATCTATGAAATGGCAAACCAAACTGAGCATAAATCAAGTGACAGCTGTCAAAAAGACCAACTCCGAAAAAACTATTGCCATCAGATTGAAAACCACACGTCTAAAAAAACACCCTTTACATATATGTATGTTGATATAAGTACATCTAGAGCTATACTAACCAAAATAGAAAGTACATTTCTTTCTTTCCCGAAAATTGCTCATATTAATCAAATACAAATTTACGGCAGAGAATGCAAAAATGCAAAACGATACCGGGTGTGTATATTCAATGTTCCAACATGAAAAAAAAAGTAATCCAAGTTTAATCGATTTTAAGTCACCGGTTGACAATATATTTCGTCTGGCTTGAAATAGTTACCGTCTGGGGGGTAAATTAATATTAATTCCAATTGAACAAACAAACTCTTCCTCTTTTATAACCATCACCATCTCATATTTTCCTCATCCCATCCACCCACACAGCACCTATCTGAACACAATAAAAGCTCATAAATTCCACCCTCGACACGAACTCGATGTAATAAAAGGACATTTAGTATATAGCAACTGTTTTGCTCCATCCTTATATGTGAATTCTTGTTGTTGTTTTTTTTTTGTTTTTTTTGTTATTCAAACATGGTCGAGCAGATGTAGATCCCTTGACTCTGGTCAATAATTTCATTCTAATTACGAAAACTGAAAGGACAAAAACTGAAAAGGAACTCATACACACACATATTGCCCTCGAATAAGGCTCCTCCACTCTTGGTCATTCTTGGGTCATAAAGGACATGCCCAAGAGCATCATTAAAACATCCGGTTATGGCCACTCGGACGCACATGAGTTAGTGCGAGTGCTGCACATCCTGTGGTATATCATTGGAGTCATCATCGCCCGCCGCCAACGACTACGACGGACCATGACCACGTTGGTCATCACTTAATGACCCACAATTGTGAACGTCGTCGTCGTCATCGTATATAGTCGTCCTTGATGGTGTTAAAGTGGCGGGTGCGGTGCCTGATGGCTCGGAATTGTTGACAGTGTTAATTTCCTTTTCACAATCTTCCTGATCGGATCTGATATGTTGTGGTCAATTTTAATTCATTCACTTTCATCCACCACATATCGTCATCTGGGCGCACTTAATGGGAACTTTTGCGAGTTTGGCATGGTGGGTGGTGTTGGGGTCGGGATCAGGATTTGACAAACCATGGTGGCTATTAACTATTTATAGCTTCATAATTTGTTATATTTCTGGTTGAATATGCATAGGTTGGTTGTACATACGTTATTTAAAATTAAAAGGAAACGTTGAGAGCATATTTTTTGTATGTATTTGATTTTTGAGCCATGTCAATTGATGAACTCTTGGGAAAAACCAAGCATGTCAACGTCATAGTTAGGCCATATTTTAAAATCCAGCAGGGAATCCAAATTTATATTGTGCATCCATTTTTCGATTGAAACATAAAATAGCCTTAGGGAAACTGATGCAATGATAGCGAGGGGTTTTCTAAATTTATTCATGTAGGGTTTTAAATTCATCCCAGAAAAGCCATAAGGGAAAAGATAATAGGTAGGTAAGTAAAGGGAAATTATTGGAGGAAATGATGTTGATACTTTTCTTGAAACATTCAATACTCACTCTCTAAAGGGTCGTAGTGTGATATCGTTAAAACAAGAGTATATTCATTTTTTTTTAATAAACTATGCCTGGTGGAAATTATAGAAGTCTGAATAAATAAACTTTTAAGCACACCTCTTGATATCTTTTCTATTACCTCTGCTTTCAATTTTATCAATTCATACTTTCAACTCCATTTAAGTGAAATCATAGTTCAAAGAACCTTTAGAAATAATATTTAAAAAAGAGTTATATTGGGGTGAATCTCCTTACGACTTGCAAATGTTCTATAAGGGAAAAACCAGCAAATTACTTACCTAAATAGAAAGAAATCTATTTCCGTGCACATATTTCAAAAGAATTCCATTTTACTTTCGTTTTGATTTTACCAAAAATGTTTTGAAATCTCTTTGGTTTTGTTAAATTAAATTCCACAAAACATCGTTGCCCAATGTAATGAATGTTTTTGCTTAAAAGAGAATCTTTTCGATAAGAGAAATTGCTCATTAAAAAGAAGTAAAATTCCTGCAAACTAACAACTACACTTACACACAGGAATAGTTGAGAGTTGTAAGTCATCCACGGCGGGCTGTCAAACCACCAAAATTATTTATTTATTTTAAAATAAGAGAAAAAACATAGAAATTGAAACGATTTACATTACTTTCATATATTTACTACCTGGCCCGCCTGGCTTCGCACAGGTAGACAAACCGTTGCTTCGCATAAAAATTAGAAAAGAAAATATACATATAATGGGTGATTTTTTAAGAGGTTTAGAACTTTAAAAAAAAAAAAAACACAAAAAATTCGAAAAAATGAATGAAATATTTATTTGAATCGATAGTTTGAACCTTGCAATTTAATGTTTAAAGATAATTTCATGCAAATGTTGACCGCGGCTGCGTCTCAGGTAGCCCATCCGCTGAGTCCAATTTTGGCATACTCTTTCACACATATCGGCGGGTATCTCACGAATGAATGCATGGATGTTGGCTTCCAGTGCGTCAATCGAAGCGGGCTTGTCCCTATAGACATTAGCCTTGACATACCCCCACAAAAAATAATCTAATGGTGTCAAATCGCACGATCTAGGCGGCCAATTGAACGGCCCGAAACGTGAAATTAACTGTTCACCGAACTCGCCTCGCAATTGCGCCATTGTTCCGCGTGCTGTGTGGCATCTGGCACCGTCTTGTTGAAACCACATATCATGCAAGTCAAGAACTTCCATTTCGGGCAAAAAAAAGTTTGTTATCATCGCTCGGTAGCGTTCACCATTGACAGTAACGCTGCGATTCGCATCATCTTTGAAGAAATAGGCCCAATAATGCCGCCGGCCCATAAACCGCACCAAACAGTGGCTTTTTCGGGATGCATTGGTAGCTGTTGCAATGCTTCTGGCTGATCTTCACTCCAAATGCGGCAATTTTGCTTATTTACGTACCCATTCAACCAAAAATGAGCCTCATCGCTGAACACAAGCAGCGCGCGATGAACATTTCGAACCGAGCACGAATTTTGATAGTAAAATTCAATAATTTGCAAGCGTTGTTCATTTGTAAGACGATCCATGGTTAAATTGCAAACCAAACTGAAGCTGTTTGACAGTGACACAAGGTACTAAACACACGTCAGCTGTCAAAACCAGTGTTGCCAAAACCAAACCAGCTAAAAAATCACCCGTTATAAATATTTATGAATCCTACTACTTTCTGGGTGTTAACCCACTTCAAGTTATGAATGGCGAAATACGTAAAAATATGATCATCTAAGTCTAATCTTTATTACTTTCGCCACACAAAAAGAATTTTTGTAATCAACAACCATTTTGTTGTGTTCATCCAAGTTCCTTTTATAAATATCTTTTTTTTTTAAATAACCTTTCCAGCACAAAAAGAATTTTTAAAATTGGATATCCCTTTTTTGTCTTTAACCCCACTTCACCGTACAAGTAACAAATTTTAAAAATAACGGGTGATTTTTAAGCTGGTTTGGTTTTGGCAACACTGGTTTTGACAGCTGACGTGTGTTTAGTACCTTGTGTCACTGTCAAACAGCTTCAGTTTGGTTTGCAATTTAACCATGGATCGTCTTACAAATGAACAACGCTTGCAAATTATTGAATTTTACTATCAAAATTCGTGCTCGGTTCGAAATGTTCATCGCGCGCTGCTTGTGTTCAGCGATGAGGCTCATTTTTGGTTGAATGGGTACGTAAATAAGCAAAATTGCCGCATTTGGAGTGAAGATCAGCCAGAAGCATTGCAACAGCTACCAATGCATCCCGAAAAAGCCACTGTTTGGTGCGGTTTATGGGCCGGCGGCATTATTGGGCCTATTTCTTCAAAGATGAAGCGAATGATAACAAACTTTTTTTTGCCCGAAATGGAAGTTCTTGACTTGCATGATATGTGGTTTCAACAAGACGGTGCCACATGCCACACAGCACGCGAAACAATGGCGCAATTGCGAGGCGAGTTTGGTGAACAGTTAATTTCACGTTTCGGGCCGGTCAATTGGCCGCCTAGATCGTGCGATTTGACACCATTAGATTATTTTTTGTAGGGGTATGTCAAGGCTAATGTCTATAGGGACAAGCCCGCTTCGATTGACGCACTGGAAGCCAACATCCATGCATTCATTCGTGAGATACCGGCCGATATGTGTGAAAGAGTATGCCAAAATTGGACTCAGCGGATGGGCTACCTGAGACGCAGCCGCGGTCAACATTTGCATGAAATTATCTTTAAATATTAAATTGCAAGGTTCAAACTATCGATTCAAATAAATATTTCATTCATTTTTTCGAATTTTTTGTGTTTTTTTTTTTTTTAAAGTTCTAAACCTCTTAAAAAACCACCCTTTATAACCCTAACGCCATCCACTAAAAATCACATTTTTTAATGAAAAACGTAATGTGCGCCGACAACGCCACCTATTGAGAATTTTAAAAAAATATTTTTTCCTAAGCCTTTGCGTTGTAATTACGAACAAACCAGCAAAAAGGAAGTATCCAATTTTAAGTTTTTAAGCATCCGAACAAACCACGATCCATTTTTATATCGGGTTTTTCAATAAGAGCGCTGAAATTTTTTTTTCAAATAAAACAAAAACAGTTTTGGATATCAATGAAATTCTTTATTCCCGTGAAAGTACGTTTAGCCACCACGGGCAAGCTTGCAGAAGTCCAGACGCTGAACCCAATTTTCCACGGTTTTCAAGCATAAATCGGCCGATACTGCTGCAATTTCACGTTCGATATTCGTACGAAGTTCATCAATTGTCGCTGGCTTGTTGGCATAGACCATAGACTTGACGTACCCCCACAGGAAATAGTCTAACGGCGTCAAATCGCACTACCGAGGCGGCCAAGCGACTGGACCATTTCGTGAGATAACACGTTCTCCAAACTTGGTTTCCAATAAATTGATTGTGACATTCGCTGTGTGGCTTGTAGCGCCGTCCTGTTGGAACCACACATGTCCTCCAAGTCCATATCATCCAATTGGGCCAAAAATATTCGGTTATAATTGAAGGGTAGCGATCCCTATTCACAGTAACGTGCCGGTCTTGATCATCACGGAAGAAGTACGGCCCAATGACGCCGCGCCGGCCCATAAACCACACCAAACCGTAATTTTTTCGGAATGCAATGATGACTCATGGAGTACCGTGTGGATTGCTGCCTGACCAATACCGCATATTTTGTTTATTGACGAAGCCATTCAGCCAGAAATGAGCCTCATCGCTGAAGATGATTTTTCGATGAAAATCCGAATCATTTTCAAGTTGTTGCTCAGCCTAATTCACGAACATACGACGCTTCTGGTGGTCAAGTGGCTTCAGTTCTTGCGTCAATTTAATCTTGTAAGGATGTAGGCCAAGATCTTTTCGCAAAATTCGCCACAACGACGTCACAGAGATGGCCAACGCTTGAGAACGACGTGTGAGAGACACATTTGGGCTTTCTGCAACTGAAGCCTCAGCGGCAGCAATATTCTCGACACTAAGGGCACTTCTTTGTCTCACTGGCACGGGAACATTTTGTACTGTGCCTGTGGATTCGATTTTTTCCACTAGACGCTCAATTGTTGATCTGCTAGGACGATTATGACGACCATAAATTGGACGTAGCGCTCTTAACGTTGAGGCCACTGACTCCGAATTTCGGTTCTAAGTTTTAATAATTTTGACTCGTTTTTGGCTCGTATATCTTTCCATCATAAAATGGCAAACCTTATTGAAGAGAAATGTCAAAAGAACGGCCAGAAATATGGCGTCGTTTGCTGTCCCTGTTGCTCTACTTTTGTAGCGTTGCTGTTGAAAAACCCTTTACATACAATTTCAATATCTGTCTAGATAACTTTTTAATATAATTTTTTTTCGTGAATTCTTCTGATATTTTAATAGTTCTGCTATTCGGAGCAAGGACGAATCCAACAAATCAGAGATCATTAAAATCAGTCCAGTTGTTCTTGAGTTATAAATGGTTTAATTAAACCGACTTTATTTTAAATATATCTTATTTATTCAAATAGAACTTCTACTCCAAATACTGTAACGTTAAAACGAAACCAATACTTGCCCTATACAGCAATTAAAAATATGACTGAATGGCATTATTGAATTATACAAATTTGAAATGTAGCATCCAGTTAAAAGCCTTTTCCCACAACATATCGCATTTTTGAAACAATTGTAACATCCTGTCACAGCATATCTACGAAAACGTCATCATTTTTAGCACACAAAATCTGTTAAAAAGCAAGGATGAACTTCTCTCAAATATTTTAAAAATGCACCAAAGTACGGAAACGAAAATTCACACAAATTCACATAGTATTCCGTACTATACGTATAGGTATACCTATCACCCAATGTGTGGTTTTCATTCTTTTACTCTCATTGCGACAATTTGCTGAACTGTGAATTCCTGTCCATTGAAATTTTTTGAACAGAAGATCGCAGATAGGGGAAATTTAATACATTTGGGCTTTCTTTTGTGAAAAACTACACAATTGTTTTAGTAAAGGAACGGTTTTTGACTGAAATTCAAATAAATTCAGAGTAAACAAAAAGCTTGAAATATTTTACTCCCAGGGAGTTGGAACTATTCACGTTTAATTTAAGTCAGTTTTGTACCAAATTATCCTTCAATTGGCAGAGATTCTGTTACGGTGAATATGACAAAAGTGAATCGGATTCGGAAATTATTTATTAATTCAATTATATTTCTCAACTTTCTCAATTGCGGGGTCTATCGCCCCAATCACCGAATTTCACAGCAAAAGTCAGACTTTCTGTTGTCAATAATTTGGTACGCAAGTCTTAAAGAAATGTGAGTAATCCCAACTCCTCGGGAATAAAATGTTCCGTATTAAGAATCGACATGATATAAGTACTATAAATATAAGTCATTCGCTGGTTCTGCTTAGTAGATTATAAGTGCCACGTTGAGAATTTCATACATTTCATGATGATAATGTAAAGTCAGTTCTAAAACCGTTATAAAGGATATTTAAGAGAAGATATGATGACATTTTCTTGATGATTAGTTAGGTTTCAAAAATAACTACTGCGAACAATAAAGCTAGAGATTGCGAACAGTTAAAACGAGGTTTTCTTATAAACGATATTCAAACAATTATATAATCAAAATTTGGAGCCAAAATATTGCTAGATGTGATATCGCTTATTTGTACTTATGTGATATATGGCAAGTTATGGATTCGTGAACAAAATTATGACCAGATTTGTGTTTGACATTATGAGATTAGGCGATTAGGCGATCCCTCCATTAGGCGGGTGGGGGTCCGTTTGTCTGTCTGTTCAACAACAGGCTAAACGGATAGATCCATATTCTTTAAACTTGTTACCTATAGCCTTTCCGGAAATTCCCCCTGCATGTTTTTTAGAACCAGAATAACAGTACAAATGGTTCTCAAAAACGGCTGCATATGATTTTTATTTCAAAAAAGTGTGTGAGCGCTTCAGATGTGTAAACATTAAATTTCTTCTGAGTGCCGGATTTTTGTTATTGAAAGAATCCAATATACAACCGTATCGTAAAGTATTACACGTTACGTGTCACATGTAACATGTTACACGAAAAGTATTATTATTTTTTAAAGGTTATAGGCTACTTTTTATAAAGAAAAAATTCCGAAAAATGCGATTAATCGCACCTGCCATACAACCTTTAATTGTTGGTAATATGAATTCAATTTGAACCAGTAATGATAAATATACGTGAAAAAAATAAAAATCTTGAAGTTTTTGCAAACAAACAAGTCCACCAGAGGCGGCAGAAGGGGTGTGCGAACTGTGCCACCGCACAGGGCCCCGCACTTCTAGGGGCCGCCCCGCGCGGGGCTATTTCCTTCATTCATAATAATCGAACAAACAAAATAATTAAAATTGGTTTGATTCGACCCGATTTCACTGACTGGGTGGAGTTGAGTCGAAACCTGCCTATACTTTACTTCACTTTTTAATCTTTATCGCAGAATGGATATAAAAGTATTACTGATTTTACTATGTTCATCGTCGGTTCGACAACCGGGGTCCGGTCCTGGCCTCCTTCAACAAGTCTCTCCATCCATCCCGGTCTCGAGCCGCCGCCATCCAGTTGCGCACCCCAAGGCTCCGGGCGTCCTGGTCTACGCCATCTCTCCAGCGCAAGCATGGTCTACCACGCTGTGGTCTACCATAGAATGTACCACAAAGAACTTTCCGAGCAGGTTCCTCTTCGCTCATGCGAGCGAGGTGCCCTGCCCACCGAAGTCTACCGAGCTTAATTTTTGTCACGATATCTGCTTCAAGGTAGATTGCGTACAATGCATGATTGTACCGTCTCCGGAATCGCCCTTCCTCACAAATGGGGCCAACAATTCTCCTTAAGACTTTTCTCTCGAACGCGGCTAAGAGGTCGGAGTGCCTTTTGCTAAGCACCCAAGTCTCGGATCCATATGTGAGTACTGGCAGGACCATGGTCCTGTACAGCACCAGTTTTGAAGTTATGGTGAGATTTCTGGATTTGAAGAGCTCTGACAAACTATAGTAGGCTCTGTTGGATTTGAGAAGCCGCCCGCGTATTTCTTCTTCTATATTGTTATCGGCTGCTACTATTGACTCAAGGTATTTAAAGGATTGTACCACTTCCACTTCAAATTCGTGCTCCGCTACCTTAATTGTGTGACCAACTGTTCCTCTCGCATTTTACTATGTTGCTATCGTAAATAATCGAATTTGAGGTATAAATCAAATGAGAAATGACATCAAGATGATTTTAGAAAATAAGGTATAACTGCAATCTATAATTTACTAAATAAAATATTTTGTTTAAATTGATTTTTTATATCATTAAAATTGAGTTAATGAAAGAAAACTCTTTTAAGTTGATTTCCAACTCATAAATATTTTCTTATTACTATTGTTTTTAAATAGTCAGTAATTTTGTCATTCACTCATAGCTTGTGTAACTTTTTTCGTAATGATGCAGTCTGAAATCATTTTGCCAGGGCCCCGCCAATTTAATCTCGCACATGTCTCATTTTGGTCTAGCGCCGCCTATCGCCGCCTATTGTTCACAAAAAATATCTATTTGGCATAGAGCAAGTAAAATCTAGCTATAATATAGCTTGTGGCAGTTAGTTAATAGCATTTAGTGAAAAGAATTTATTGATTTACTTTGAATACCACATACGGAGCTTTTATTCTTCAAAAATTTGTAATCTTTCACCAGCCAGCGGATATGTGTAGTTAAAACACACATCCTACAATATCTTTCTCAGAATTTTTCATTCCCAACAAATCATCTCGAACAAAAAAATAAAATAAGAAAACAAAAAAAAAAAAACTTTGACAAAATGTACACAATACATCACTTCGTCCTTAGTTAATGCTACTCGATCACGAAGCCCTATTTATCTGCACTCAGCAGCAGTGGCAGTTTGGTTAAATTTCAACTTCAAAGTTCCGTTAGAAACTAAACATAAAACAACATCAAAAACAAGAGAATTCACTGCAGTCGCAAGAGGGATAGAATAAAATTCTTCCTGAAGTCCCATGGGTGCAAATATATACCACACATAATATTATAGATCTCAATAAGGACTAAACAAAATTAAACCATATCAAGAACAACAACAAAAGAAAGAAGAAGAAAACAAAAAAATACAGAACTTTTCCTTAAGGAAAACACAACAAAATAACTTGTTGTTGTTCTCACATTCCTATCATTTCTTCGATTCACGGTATCCTCAGGTGACTTAATGCACTGAACTTGGAAAAACCTACATGTCTGAGACTCTTATTCGACGTGGCATCGTCCTCGTCGTCGTCCCTATATGGCGTGTTCCATTGAAAACACAAACATCGAATAGGGAAACAAAAAAGTTCCTGACGACTTTCCTCCTCCTCAGCTCATGGCTAAAAGTAACTTTGATTAATTGAAATACCAACTCAGAATAAAACAACAACCACTATTTCACTTAAGAAAATTAGACTCGTCCTGGAGCTATCCTGTTTTCTCTTACTTATCATTTTTTGTTTTGCTACTTGTAATCGATAAATAAAAGTTCCACATACGCCACAGTGTACGGCGATGTAGGCACTTAAACAAATAATCGCCATTTCTGGGCTGTAAAACCCCGAAATGGAATTCAATTTGATGAGAGATGTTTGGTATTAAACTTGAATGAAGTTGCTATAAACCATCGCCCCTGCTTAAAAGGATATTTAATGCACGTGCACTCACTCGTACAGATTTTACGACTCTCCCGAAAGGAATCTGCGCTTGGTTGCGATATATGGATATGGCTTGCCTGTTCCCTTGCTGATGGCACTGAAGCAGTTCTGATTTCCATTTTATTAGATTCACAGATTTATTCCTGTGTGTATCGGGCCATAGGGAGTGAGAGAATTTTTATAGCCGTTTTCAGGAGTTTAACGGTAAATCATAAAATCGAAAAACACATCCTTTTTTTTTGTGGCACAATCGTATAGTATGGAAAATTTGCGATAGTGGATATAGGAGCCTACGTATATTCCCGAAGCATTTTTTATGACTTTCAAAGTTGCAAAACGAAGAGCCGGAAAGTATTTTACATCAGAATCAGTGCGAAGCTATATATACCTAGATATATGGAGGCTGAAATTTGCCAATGAATTTCCGATGAGGTTTTATGAGAGGGAGCGTAAGAAACTCATCCCCCTCCCTTAAAAAAAAAGAGTAATAGCCTGGTGTTTTATGATGATTTTCATTACATTTAAATTTGGCAGAGCTTTGTGCTGTGAGTTAAAGGGATTGGCATATTGTTTTGGATTGAATAATATTGGAATCTTGCGGAATTAATTTTCTTAACATATGTAGAATTTTAAAAGAGATTTAAGAATATAAATCAGGTTCACCCCTTCGTCACGGAATTCCAAGTCACTTGAACATAACTGCAAGTACGTGTGACACCGTCATACCTTAGGTTAACATATTTCCAAAAGCTTTAGACTGAGATTATTTGTTCGTAACTCTGCTTACATTTAAAAAAAAAACCTAGTTATTTCATTTTCTACTCCTTAAAATCCTCCTTCTAAAGTACACACGACCCATTTCAATCATACCACCAATCATATGTATCCTTATATGAAAAGACAATCTCTTCCCTCAATGAAACAAACCACCTTGCTAAGCTTAAGTTCTAAATTAAGTCCTTACACTTGGCTAAGGAAAGAACATACAAAAGTATTTTCAAACGAAACATCTCTGTCAAATTAACATTTTCAAGGTTAGCCACAAATGTAAAGGACGCTTTTTCTTATCCTTATAGTCGTAAATGGTGTGTTTTTAAGTTTGCATATAGAATATATTGCTTTTGACCCTTTTTCTTAGCCCCGGGCATACATATACATACACACAATTCTTAAAGGTAGATAACATACGTACATAGATATGTTATACTTAATGGCGTTGGAAAACATTCAAAATGTTTAACCGCTTTGTGGTATCAATGGAGATCAAAAAACAATTTACATATGTAATTAGTCCTTTTGTGTATTTGCTATACCTTCTGTTTCTTCTTCTTCTTCTTCTTCAGCACTCGGTAATACGTCTGTGTGTGTGTGTCTGCTTTTGCAATTTTGTCTACAAATGGTATATAAATGTCTAACATTTTAGCCTTGATGGTCTTATTTTTACTTCCGCTTTCACTAAAAATCAGGTAGGACTTCGCCGTTGTGTGTGTACACTTACATATATGTGGTGTGGTGGCTTTTGTTTTAAGGATTTAATAGCTTATGAGAGAGAAAACTTTCAAACAAACATGCTAATTCTTTGACTTAAAATGGATTAATTCTTTTGGGAAGAAGTATTAAAGGATATTTCAAGTGGAAAGTGAAAACAAGGAGCTAGCTGTACCTTTACGTAATATTACAGAGTGGATATAGAAGATGTTTTAGGTTAAAATTGAATTTTAGGTCTATAGGAAGATCATGTGTGGTATTCAAAAATAAGGGAATTTTCAATAAAAAAATTTATCGAAACTGAAATCAAATTAAAAAGAATATTTTGTTTTCCCCACCAATAGTGTACTGGTTTTATATTCGAAAGTGACTCTAGACATGCAAATTTATAACAGTTTTGTTTATAATGGGTGATTTTTTAAGAGGTTTAGAACTTTTTTAAAAAAAAAAACACAAAAAATTCGAAAAAATGAATGAAATATTTATTTGAATCGATAGTTTGAACCTTGCAATTTAATGTTTAAAGATAATTTCATGCAAATGTTGACCGCGGCTGCGTCTCAGGTAGCCCATCCGCTGAGTCCAATTTTGGCATACTCTTTCACACATATCGGCCGGTATCTCACGAATGAATGCATGGATGTTGGCTTCCAGTGCGTCAATCGAAGCGGGCTTGTCCCTATAGACATTAGCCTTGACATACCCCCACAAAAAATAATCTAATGGTGTCAAATCGCACGATCTAGGCGGCCAATTGACCGGCCCGAAACGTGAAATTAACTGTTCACCAAACTCGCCTCGCAATTGCGCCATTGTTTCGCGTGCTGTGTGGCATGTGGCACCGTCTTGTTGAAACCACATATCATGCAAGTCAAGAACTTTCATTTCGGGCAAGAAAAAGTTTGTTATCATCGCTCGGTAGCGTTCACCATTGACAGTAACGCTGCGATTCGCATCATCTTTGAAGAAATAGGCCCAATAATGCCGCCGGCCCATAAACCGCACCAAACAGTGGCTTTTTCGGGATGCATTGGTAGCTGTTGCAATGCTTCTGGCTGATCTTCACTCCAAATGCGGCAATTTTGCTTATTTACGTACCCATTCAACCAAAAATGAGCCTCATCGCTGAACACAAGCAGCGCGCGATGAACATTTCGAACCGAGCACGAATTTTGATAGTAAAATTCAATAATTTGCAAGCGTTGTTCATTTGTAAGACGATCCATGGTTAAATTGCAAACCAAACTGAAGCTGTTTGACAGTGACACAAGGTACTAAACACACGTCAGCTGTTAAAACCAGTGTTGCCAAAACCGAACCAGCTAAAAAATCACCCGTTATAAGTACTGTTTATGCGGCCCCACCAGTGGGCCTATTTCAAGCACCCCAAGCGCGTTGATGATGTACACCCACTTTTAATAGCGAAAAACTAAAAAAAAACTATTATAACTGTTATAAATAGGCATTTCTCTAGTCTCCTCCTCTATACTCACGTATACATTTAAAACTTCAAACACAAACTGTTTGCTATTTAGGTCGTATATTATTAAGACTTCCTGCTCCCCTGGCACGACTCAAACATGCAGCATTTTGTGCTGTAAGACTGTTATGGATGACTTTTTAAACGTCAAAAAAATATAATCGAACAGAATTGCAGAAGATCAATGATATGTCTTAATCAAAATTTTCAAGAATCACAACCCAAGACAATAAAGGTTAACAAAACTAAACTTAACTGCTTTATATCAAGTTTATTAATACAAAAACAAAATCTTTAACTATACATTAAATTATGAAGGTTAAGTGTATGTTTCTGCAAAAACAATAAACTGTAGACTATAGATATGCCACTTTATAACAGTTTTGTATAAAAGTACTATTTATGCGGCCCCACAGAGTCAGGCCCTCCACCAGTAGGCATAGTTTAATCACACGTGGGTTTTTTTAAAGTCACACGCCCACTTTTGACTGCGATAAACTGTTATAACTATTTTAAATTGGCATTTCCTTAGTCTCGTCCATAAAATATACCCAATTGTTAATTCTAATTTTTGTTTGGTAACTGACAAATATTAAAAACAAATTATTTGATTAATTAAAATAATAAAAAATATGTCCATCTACCAAAAATAAAATAAAAATAAAACTAAAACTTAGGCAACCCTTGGTCAGGAAATTTTTATATTTTTTTTTACAATCTAAAAAAATCTGTTATAGATTTTTCTTCCTTATGTTCCTTTAGAGATAAAAATTCCTAGAGAAAGGGATTTTTCCCATGATCCCACAGCACTGGTTTGACGTTATACTTCTTGGTATGATTCAACAATCCCAAACTAATGGGGTTTTCCATTGGTAAAATAAATCAATTTATTTTTGATTTGGATCTGTCAAAAAAGCCCATTTTGACCATTTTTGCGTTCCATTGGGCAAAATAAATTGATTTATTTTTGATTTAAAATCAATTTTACCCCTCCCTGTACTAACACCAACATAATTTAGAGCTGTCAGTTGGCAAATGTGTGATTTGATTGGATTATTGTAGGTATTTCAGGAATGAAATTTGTGTTGAAAATATGTGAGAAAAATGGAAATGTTTAAAATGAATCGATAACTCCATCAAACTCATATTTCTCTTCTTAAAGGGACGAAATTTGTATTGAAATATTGACAGAGAAACGAAACTACACAAGTACAATGACAAAAATAAATCAATTTGAAATCATGTTCCATTCGCCACGAAAAAAAATAATTTTTTAATTGAAATCTGAATTTACCAATGGAAAACCCCATTAAATAATTATTTTCATCTCTCACACAAGCGCTCTTCTTTCTTAATTTACGCCAACCAGTAGCTAACTGGTTCCCTAAAAATAAACGAAGCAAACAAAATTTAAAATTTAAGTTTTAAAATTTAAAGACAATTTTTAGTGCATTTAACTTGAACATCCGCAAAGCCCTGTTCAAGTTAAAAATTTATGAAGGAAACCATGTTGTCGGATTTTTCTTCTTTTAGGTAAAAAATTCATAAAGGCACCTCTTGGCTTAATTTCTTTACATTAAACACATTCTTTTAGGGGAGGATTGTGGCAAAAATTTGTAGTATATTGTTTCTCAAACTCAGACATTTTTTTTTTAGTTTTTTTTTCTGTACCTCTTGTATGAATTTTTTAAGGAGTAGGTACTGCCTCTTGTGAGGATTTGACAAATGTGTATATAAGTAAAGCTTTCGTTTCATATGTTCAAATAATTTTTTTTCAGATGGATCAAAGGAATTCAGTTTAACTGGAGTATTGTCCAGTCAACGACACATTTGGAAAAGAAATGAAAAGAAGCAAGTACAAATTCCGAAGTATTCATTTATCCGCAAAAGAATTTCGAGCTTATAGTATAAAAAGTCGTTCCACTGCCTTCAATTAAATTTTAGTATGCAAAACGCATTTCAAGCTAAATTAATAGCTTTTTTTTTTAAAGTGACTACCCAGATGGGGCAGAAAAAAGTCCTACCTATAGATAGGTATATGATTTCAAATTCATGTCACGGTTTATTTTAATGCAAAACCATGCATCATCGAAACTCCTGAACCCTGATACCTACGTACCTATGGGTAATATACATTTATATATGAACACAAAAAAACCTTCCCCTCTAACTAAGCCCTGTCGCAATTTCACAACACATTTCAATCTCCCACCTGATATACCTTTGTATGTGGTTGAGAAATACGACAAAAAAAACTTGAATCCATCACATAGGTATAGCAACACATAGCGGCCTAATCCTGCATCAAGACCCAAATGCAAACTTCAAAATAGAGCTTCGAAAATTTACATCATTTCTATTATTCTATCTATTTTTCATCCGACTATACGTAGTAGGTACGGTATAAAATGTTGAATTCGAAATTGAAAATGGCAAAGGGCACAATAATAATTCTAGGATTCATGATTTCAACCCCTCCCCATAAAGCAAAATACCTACCACTTTATCCTAGAGACCCATTCATATCATATACAAGGACGAAATGTGAATGAATACAATAAAATGTGTACACCTGGTCTAGAATTGTATACATACATATATATTGTGGACCGTTCGTTTCTTCTATTTTATTCTCCAGGCGGCTCTGGAACTGGCAGCGTTCGTTGCCTCAAAAGGATATATACGCATTAATATTATTGAAATTCACCACCTGTTGTCGAGGACATAAATCATACGAGTGTGTATAATAACAGTACAAATGAATAAGCGTATAACGAGTAACATTTTGATAAACCTATACACATATTTTGCTGGCTGTGTTCAAAAAGGAACCTAGAGTAGAGAATTTCCGTCCAAGGACGAAATTGTTTGCTGAAGAGAATATATTTTAATATTCTTATATTAGATATTGCATATGTATATGCAACAGTAACGAACGCCAGTTGTAATATCCGCTTTGACACATGAAATACTAGAAAGAGAGAACATCTATGTACATATACATTTGTGTGTGCATATTTGTAAGGGATTTATGTGAATGGACAGCAGAGAATCAGAGTTTGAGGGTGTCCTGTGCCGAATGCAATGTAACTTATTGATCCATTGAATAATTTATGTCCCTAATTGAATCGGAAGCGTTGAGAAATTGACAAGGCAGAAAATCGAAATGAAACATGCACAACCACACAAGAAGACACAAACATTTCTACAGAAGGTGATATAGGAGTTAAATGATAGAAATGGGGAAGGAGACACTTTTTTCGCAAAATGGAAACTTTTGCTGATAATTCCTTTTTGGATTATTTTTGAAAGTATAACAACATATTGCATTGAAGAAAATGAATACATATTTGCTTTAAGGATCAATATAGCTAATTTTAGTCATCTTTAAAAAAAAAGCTTCTGAAATCTTCCTAAAGCTGATTTGTTAAAGGACTTTGAGATCATCTAAACACAGCCTTTTAATAATCTTATTTATGTTAGTTCCTCCTGTTAGCTTCCTCATCTCTCACCCCAGCAAATTTTAGTCGCTCCCGATTCATATACATTGGGTTATATTGTAGAGCTGCCGCTAGGCAACTTAGTTGCCAATGTAATTGAATTGCAACTTAAAGTTCCCTAGAGGGAGCCAGGCCTTTAACAATTTCGTAAAGTGGGAAACCAATTTTATAACATTTTATTAAAGTTTAAGTGCCTGATTACATGGGTCTTTTTACTGAAGGTCATTTTACTGAACTCGTGATTACACGGTGAAGAAAAATCCTTTCATTTCAATCTACACTTCCCTGTCTCACACCCTTAAAATCCACATATATCTCACTCACACGTTTCATGCTGAATACGAAAACATTAAATGAAACTGGCGCATCGGTGAAATTTGGGTGGAATCTACCTTCTCTTTTTTACGCACATAAAATCTACCTGTCTCACCGATGCACTCTTCAGTAAAACTACCCATGTAATCAGGCACTAAAACACCAAATGCCTGTTTCATCTTTTTAGTATCTTCCAACTCCATATGTCACTTTGACAACTTCAAATGTGAAAAGGGTATGTTTGTGTACTTTTTTGCACGAAATTTCAAAATCTACATTAGACGTGTTCAGCACTTGGAGTGTAGAGACAGGCTGTTTTAAATTTTGTGCCCTTGAATTTTGTTTCAAATGCTTATCTATTTATTTTTTTATTGAATATATTTAGCTTTGCATTAAGTATTTTTGCTTATAGGTAGGTTCTTGTTTTGCCAGAATAAAATGCAACTTTTTATAAAAAAAAATCAATAAACGGATAATTTTCGTCCATTTAAAAGCTTTCTCACTTCTAGAATTCTCATGTAAACGATAAATGCATACTTAGGTCCGTTCGCTTACTGTGAATTTGTGTGATTTTCTTTTTTGGTCTTTTTTGTCAATTTTGGTCAATACTCAAAAGCTGTACGTGTACTAGAACAATTCTTAGTGTTTCGGAGAAAACAGAGCCTTTTCGTGAATTCACCAAATTTGTTGAGTTAACTGGGGATCTAAACTGACTGAAAAACATGTTTCAGGAGTTAACTCGGGCTTAACCCCGAAACTAAATAGAATAATCTCGCCCAAAGCCCAATTTTTTAGTGGTGAGTTAAACCAGAGTTAGCTAACCCTAGGAGTAATTTAACTCACAGTGAACAGAGGAAGCAGTTTTTTCGGTGGAGAATGCATGCGCCACGACTAAACAAACTTGGTGGATAAAACATCAAAAGCATCTGTTCAGTTAGTCCTGAGTTAACTCCACCAAATTTGATGAGTTAACTCGTGTTTAACTTTAATCTTGCACTGCAAAACTGGACCTAATGATCTTCCTGCTTAAGATACTTAAGTTGTCAGATGCCTTGACGACCAAACATTTTTAACTTTAGCTTTGATTTGCTGAGATGATAAATCAGAGTTTCCTGTCAGCTTCTTCTTGACCACTTTTCAAAGTCTCAAGAAATTAATCGTCCAAATTTGTAAAACCTCTCTCTATAATGATTGATCAAGACTTATTAACCGACAATAACTGAGTACTCAAAAAATATTTCAATACATGACTAGAATTCAATAGAACTTCTACCCAAAAACACACACAATATATGCGAGCATCTGCTTATGATTCCTTCCAAATTCGTAACCATAATTTTCTACAATCGAAAAACTTTGATCGCACGACAGAGTTGGTGCGTAGTTCGAAAGTTCTTATAGTCTTTCAAACAGTGTTACAGGTTTATTCACTGACATTGTAATTTCAACATTCAAAGTTTCTCAAAACTAGAAAATTAGTTCATACTGTACAACACAGTGCAGTCCTGCTTCTAACATGGGTTCACACAAAGTGTGTTTTGTCTTTTAAGTATGTATGTATATGTATATTCCTGCGATGCAGAAACTTATTTCATTTCATCTTCATTTGCTGATTATGATCCTGTCCTGACATAACCAAAGGACTATGTTGAGGACGAAGTGAGATTCTTAAATGAGGCGAACAGCAACTCTTCTTCCATCTTACCTTGCCTTATAGTAAATTTCTCCTTAGTGCACTTAGGATTGCTATGAAAGGCTTAATAGTTTTAATACGTTAACTTATTTTAGGGGCGAACGAGACAACTTCTCGTCCTCAACAAGTTGCCATACTGTGGTGACTACTTCTATATACCTCCTGCACCTTACATATAGACATGGAGTCATCTCGACTTTGTATCCTGGATTTATGTTAGTTTGAAAGGCAGACTTTCCTCGTTTCTGGGAATAAGGATATATTCATATGAAAATGGAATGAAGATTGTTTCGTTTTGATAGTTTTAATAAACAGCAGCATCATGAGATGGAATACGGAATTTCTTCCTTAGGGAGTTAGATTTATGAAGGACTCCATTTCGCAAAGTTTGCTTGATAGGTTGTATTGGTGGTACCTATAGTATGTAGGTGTAGAAGTGTGGTATAGAATTTATCTGGCTTACGAGATGTGGTTTTAACGATATGAATAGAATGACTAGTTTCTGGAGCAGAGAATCCTTATACCAGTAAATATTAGAAGGAGAATAGTCTTCCATCGAAAATAGTTTCGGTTTTGATGATGAGACCAAAATTGTCGCATATAATGTATTTGTCCTTGTGAGAAGCTTATTGCCACAAATAAACAAAGTGCTTAATTTGTTGTGGAAAATTATTATACTTCTGTCCCGCCCCGTTTCTGTGATGTCGAGTTGAAAATAAATTAATATTAAATGAGATTTCAAGATGGGAGGTGTTTTGCAATCAAATTTAAAAGTAGGTATATACAAAGGCATAACATTGAGATTATATGATCTTGTAAAGAAAGTGCAAATAGTTGACAGGAGTTAAGAATTTATGAACTTAATGTTATAGAAAATCTCTAACATAATACCTTGCCTACAGAGAAGGCTAGATGATTGCTTTTATTTGTTTTAACTTTTACTTCAATTGAGTTGCCTCGATAGTGGAGGATGCTTATGGGGCCTTATGTTTAAAGTAGTTATCAAAAACCTGCTGCGCTTGTTCTTAACGATTGTCTCATAAAAGTTTTCTTCTAATATATTATGTGAATGAAACATTTTGTCTACAATACTAATATGTTCTGTTCATACCTATACTTACCAGAGCTCTCAAAGAATGCAGTACGTTGGTAATGCAGTAAATGAATTCGGAATGCATACAGTCAGCATCAGGTAGTACTAACATTCCAAATATGCACTTAAAAACTTATTTTTTACTTTTTAACCATTTCTCGTAATTGTTCTGATAACTTGATTTCATTAGTACCTACTTCTAGGTCGTTCACCTCATTTGACTTTCTGCGTTAGTGGGTTCTATTGCGCCGCTTCCAGACTCGTAATGTGATATTGTTTCCGTTACACGAAGTGTTCGATAAGGAAGTACGCATGCGTAGTTTTGGTGTTGGAGATTTGATTGCAGTGTCCACTGAATTCCTCCATTTTCATTCCTCAAAGCTTAACAAAGCAAAAGTACATTATACATAGCTTACCATCAGTAAAAAAAGTAATAGTGATAGTGTCGTATTACGTTTTCATTAGAGCCAAAATGAGGTTATCTCGCAAATTTCGGAAAAAGTGTTTCCATCTCAAATTAGCTAATTTCGTTTGACAGCTCATTTTACTTTGAATTTGATTTTGCCTTTAATCACTTGTTTTTGTTGTTTTCTCTTTCTGTCTCTATTATTCATACATTGAGTTTTGACATTTCAATACAAATGATTTTAAAATGGATTCCAAGTGGGTGTGTTCGTCAGGTTGGCACGTAATTTGACATTTCAATACAAATGATTTTAAAATGGATTCCAAGTGGGTGTGTTCTTCAGGTTGGCACGTAATTTACAACCTGATTTCATGCAAATTTGGTTGAAATTACCTCATTTCGGAATGTGAATTTGTATGGGAAATGAGGTAGGTAGTTTGGAATTGAATTTAGAAATTACCTCATTTGTTCTAATGAAAACTCAGGCCAGGCCATAGTATAGCCAGAGGAAAGCCGTGAGGGGTTGAAGCTCCAACCAATCAAATTAGAGAATGATTCACTGATAATCTGGATGGTATTGATGCGATAATAAAGGAAGATCCAGAGTAGGATCCGGCTTTTTGATTTTTGCAGCTCTCAGAAACTACCACAGACAAAAATTATCCGGAAATCTGGGAGAAACTTTCCACAGATCACCCGGGAAAAAAGGTCATAAATAAACTAAACATTAACTGGTTCGTTTTTGTTGTTTCTGGTCATAGCAGCTCTACCAAGATCTACCACTTTGTTGGTGTGCATTGATTTTATTGTGGCAATGATTACTTCTCTTCGGAGGTTACGGTGCAGATACGGGTATTTTATTACTTCAAGGAATTCCTTGGGCTTTTGGTGCACATCAGTGGTGGAAATACGATTGAAAAACGTAGAAAAGTATTCGTTCCACCTTCTGAGCTGGTCCTAATTTAAAATTAGCAAAATGAACTGAAATCTTTTACAAGTTATGTGTTCAATTCTTTACCTTAAGTGAAAGCTGATGTAGGTAGTGCCGAAAAGTTCGGTCATATAATTATAATTCTATTTGAAAACTCAAGCAATGAAGTTGTAAATTAAACGGAAACGAATTACCAAATTGCAAATGAAGGACCACCCCATATGCTGCCTCAAATCCAACACAAGTCATGAAGGTGCAGGTATATGCCTACACACTTTTTCATTGAACCCATCAAATAAGTATTTTATTAAAAACCTTTTTTTGTTCCTGAAAGCTGTAGGTACCTACAGTTTACTCCATTTCCAATTTTATAGCCTATATCCTAGCGTTTATATGAACATAGAGCAATAAAAACTCAAATAAATCTTTCTATATCAACAAACCGAGTTGCTTTGCTCCATAGATACCCATACCCATCAAAACCTACTCACTGTTAGAAAAAAAAAAAACTTCCCTCATCATTCTTCCTGACCTAGTTATTGATTTTCCTCTAAAGCCTCCAAAAAAAAAACCCTTCCAACATACCTAAACTCTCCTTCCACAGATATATGGGTACAAGTAATCAAACTTCAAATATTACAACCAGCAAAAAAAAGTTAACAAAAATAAGGACTTCAAACTGCACATTTTATGGAGTTTCACGCAAAAAGAATTTACACAACGCACCGAACCCATAAGCGGAAATTCATCGCTCCTGTTTAAATTTACGACCAACCGTAATAAAATAGTCCATTTATTTTAAAAATCTAAGAAAAAAAAAAACAACAACAACAACAAAGTGCACAAAAACAGTACAAAAGACCTTATTTGAAATAGCGCGCGCCACAACCAAACCCTCTATAGTCCTGGCACACCTCAGGCCATATATAGCACACAGCAGAGGTATAGTGAGAGTACAAGTACAACGTCTATGTAAATAACGTTCACTGTTGAATGTGAAGTCTTTCGTTTTCCGACAGGTTACTTACCAGCAGGCACAAATATTTCTTCCCAAAAGTTCGCATAAAAAAAGAAGATGTATAATAATAAGAGAAAATAAACGGAATGGCAGACTCCGAAAATTGCGGTTACGGCTGGAAAGGCACTAAAAATTCCTCCGCATGATGCTGCTGCTTCTTCTTCTTCCTTTGGACTCTGACTCTGATCCTGTAGGTACTTGCCTGTGTACTTTTGCTGCCATATTGTGGCTTCAACATTCAGAGTTCCAGAGTATGGAAGAGAAGCTACTATACTATACCAATACCTAGTGTGGTTTGGCTGGCTGTGTGGCTACGTATTTTCCTTTTGGAATCCTTAGACAAAGCATGACTTTTCATAATATTTCCGCATCATAAAGCTTTGAAGTAATTTTCTGCTCGAGATGGTTTCTTAGCGCAGCGCAGCTATAAACTGAGTAGGAAAGTGTATAGACACAAGAGGAAAAATTAGTCCACACCGTTTACTGTCACTGCTGCTCTCAAACCAAGTTCAGATATTGTTTAGCCATCAAATGGGCAAACAGTGTCATTAGCAAGAAAGGCTTGATTCGCCGTCTAAAAGGACCTCAAGGTGAAAAACTGAAAAACCTGTTATAAACCTGGTGAACAAAGCTTCGTGTGTCAAGTGTGAGTGAAGAATATCCTTTCTTGCAAATTAGGAGAAAATAATTGTTGAGAAACATATTTTTACATAAAGAATTCCTGATGAGCACCTGCTAAGAACTTGACGAATTCCAATTAGTAGATCATAAAGAGGAGACCCAGGAAACCAACTGGGAAAAACACTCTAAAAAGTCATACAGTTCTGTTTCGAGCCAAATTTTATGATCACCATCTATAAACCATCATTCTACCTACGACCACACATCGACCTCGATAACGACCCAACTGTCACTTCATAACTATTATTGGATTTTCAAATTCAAATAATAACTACCGGCAGTCACCGGATACAAAGTTCATAAGCCAGATATACGAACATTATGATATAGTGAAATGTTGGACGAGTTTTTCTGCACCTTATAATTCACACTTACTCCTGCCCACAGAGATGATAAGTCAAGGTGTAATTTGTATGGAAATTCGCGTCTTATGTCTTAAGGAGAAGTACCAAGAAACACACTGGTTAATGAGTGGTGCACTAGATAGTAGTTTCGAAGTTTTTGGCTTTCGGGCTGTGAAAGTATCTTGTGCCTTCAGTTTCGACTAGGGCCGGGGATTCTATCCCACCTTAGTACTTGTGCCTTTGGTTTCGATCAGGGTCGGGGAATCTATCCCACTATTGTATTTGCGCCTTTGATTTCGACCACGGCCGGGGACTCTATCCCACTGTTGTACACGCCTGAACACGCCTAAAACAGTGACAATTCGTGCAAAAAAGTAGGCAAACATACGTTTTTCACATTACTCATTGTCAAAGTGACATATTAAGCTAGTATGATACTAAAAAGCTAAAATTGCTATTTGGTGATTTTAACTTTAGTAAAATGTTAAAAAGATAATACGATGCTTACTCATTTGAAATTTTTAAAATCGTCTTTTTAACATAGCATCATACTAAAAATGTTTAAACACGATACTAAATCGTCTAAAATTGTTTGCCTATATATCTTCTTGTAACACACACTTTAATACCAACTGTGAAGGAAAAAAATTATACAAAACGTGTCCATGTCCACGCAGGACACGGGTTTCCCAACTAGCAGTGGAAGAAATTGCAACTGCCGATGGTATATGTTTGGGTTGGTAATTATTTACAACAATGATGGTGAATATAGCATGAGGAGCATGAGATGGCAACAATTTCATAGCAAGAAGACATTTCTTGGACGTTGAATTCTTAAAAATAAGGAGCAATCTCAAAAGTCTAGAATATTTATACCCATTCTTACAATTTACACACGTCAAGGACACTCCGTGCCGCGCCGGCCGTACAGAACAGAACAATTAACGCAATTCTATTCGCGTTTTATTTACGCACTGCTACGCTCAGGGTATTTACAGAGGGTATAATTGGTAAAAGAATGGAGTCTGTTGTAAATTTATGAAGTCCTTGGGGTAATGAATAAAAGAGGAACAGTTTATTATATAGAAGAAATTAAAACATCTTAACAGCTGAAAAGAAGGGGCGAGGTAGGGAAGTAAATTACTATAAATCAGCTTAATGTTATTTTTTTGTTTGTATTTATAAGAAAGTTATAGTATAATTTAGTGACAGGAAAGTGTTGAAAGCTAACTCTAGAGCTTGGATTTAAATTTTGGCAGCACAAAGAATAGGTGATTATAATGAACTATTGCTTCGATGTCACAAACTTGTTTTATAGAAGCAAAACAAGAAACTATTAAAACATTAAGTCGTGTAGGTGGAACACGACAGAAATCGAAGCCCCAAATATAAAAAAAAAATTACGATAGTCCAGTGACCCAGCAGTAGTGGCAATTGCGCAGGGGATGTAGGTATAGGGCTTGACTGCTAACGTGCTTTGGACATATGGGACCTGACCAACGAACTGCAAGCTGCAAATGATCGTTTTTTTTGAAATTTCATAAATAATAAACGAGTAAAATGAGTGTTTGAAATTCAAACGAGTTTTTTATTCTCCAGTTTGTGTTTGTGGAATGTGTCCTGATGTTTCGGATTGCGAATTTACTTTAATTTAATCGCTTTCGCAGGTCGCTGCTCATGTGCAAAGCAGTTAAACGGTATGTCGGTTCGAGTCCCATTCTGGGCAGAACTGGTACGCCACCCGTGAGATTTTATGAGATAATAGGCGTGTTTTTTTGCAAGGCCGGAGGAAATTGGTCGAAAAAACGACGTCGGGTTAAGCAATGCTATATTCTTGAAACTTAAAAAATTTGGCGGTATTTTAGTCTATTCAGAGGTATATATAGTCTCGTCCGTGCATCAAAGCGCTTCGGCCGAAGTATTCCCACTGGTGGAGTGCCTCGCAGCCTTGCAGGAACGCATAAACAGAACTTATAAAAAACAAAACTGATGTTATATATTGGCATGTCTAGACTCATTTCCTAGAAATATATTATATCATACGAAGGAGAGTTGACTGAAGGATATACATCCCTGATTTCTGTGAAATTAATGTTAAAAATTAAATTTCTTTTTAATTTAAATTACATTATTTTATTAAATTTATTTTCTTAAGTATTTTTGAAAATTTAAAATGTTAGCATACACAAGTTTGTTGGGCATTGAATTTGGTTCAATTCTGTTGGATTAATTTTTTTCGGTATTGCAATAAATACGAAAGAAAGAGATTTTTTTTTTAAAATATTAAAACAATTTTTTTCAACTTCAACATTTCAACATTATCGAAAAATTGTCTTTAAAAAATAAAATTGAAATTTTTTGCACTTTTTGTTTTAAAAATTAACAGAAATCGAGATATTAAAAAAAATACAAAATGGTGGAGAAAAGGTAAATGTTACAAGGGCAAATAATCAAAGTCATTCACCCTGATTACGGGATCCGGCGGAATGTTCACGACCACACATAATCTGTTGATTCAAGGAGCAATTTGCCGTGTACCATATTTTTTTTTTTCATATTCACACCAAAAGTGTTGTGGATCAAAAAAATACATTAATTTGATACGCAAGTGTCTTAAAACAAATTTGAAAGGTTCCTGACTCCCCGGGAGTAAGATGATGTTGCGGATTTCATGATCGGCATGATTGTCTCCAATATATGTATCTAGGTACTCCGCGCTTCGAATGAATGAAAACATTTCAGAGTGGTACTAAATGCTAGGTCACCCACAATTTGTAGGTATACATAATTGCACTGGACTACTAAAAGGCACATTTTAAATAAAAAGTATTGCTTAATACCAACATTACATCATTTTTGTTAACTCTATAGATTCTTTTCGAAATATTGATCAATTCTTGGTATTGCAAGAACTAGATACAAAGTACAGAGATTAAAATATTTCTTAAAAATCTCCTCAAATTAAAAATACCTTCAACATTCCCACAATTCAAGTTGAGACACACAAATTAAAGCGACAAAACATCAGTTTTAAAATTTGTCAAAAAATATCAAAATAGCCTTAAGTTGAGTGGAAGAAATGCCCTATACACGTAACCATGGAACATTGCCTACTTCCTTATTCGCCTAAAAAACCAAGCACCAAAGGACATACCTTATTACATCTATCAGGAATTTAGAAGATTACCTGTTTCCTTCCTTCCGCGCACTGCCATTAAGGGTGACAAAAGGAGCAGCCAAAATATCTTGAGGTATATAGAAATGAACAGAACTTATATTATTTTTTTCAATTTAATTTATGACACATCTGATAAGGCTCTGTGTTGTCCTGGAAAATAATAGGGACGAAGTCATGGAATTTTTATTATTATCCGCGCATTTAATCAGAGAAGCCTGTGTGTGGAGAGTGGAGTGCTGCGCTGCGCTGACACGACCGACGCGACAATGCGACGAAGAGAATAGAACCAGACCAGACACCAGAATAGAATAGGTGGGTACTATACTAGGGATACCTACGCAGAAAGATTTTGCAATAAAGATAGAAGGACGACTTTAGGACACTTAAAATGAAGTACCAAAGTCGTATTTTATGTTCCGTTTGTGTTTGTCAGTTGTTGTTGTTCTATTTTATAGATATTGTTGTTGTTTTTGCTAAACTATCGTTGTCGTTTAAAATTAATATGTTGGAGGCTAATTAAGCCTTTTCAAAGTCACAGGTTGTAATTGCAGTACAGCAAACAGAAACAGAAGCTGCAAAACACTATATCTACTTTGACATTATAATTTTGTATACCTACCTTACCTATTCAAAAGGAGGACCATAATGAACAATGGTTTTGATTTATATGACAACAATGTGTGTTTGTCTTATTTGAATCGAAGAAAGGAGCATAGGTAATTAAAATCATTCTGTGTCTCATTAGGAAAAGTCTTCTCCTTTAGAGCATAACTTTTAATGCGTAAAGTACCTACAAGGTTGTGTAAACATGGAACTTATTGTAGTTTAGCTGGGTTCTTCGTAATAATTTAAAAGTTAAAGTTCAACTTTATGAACCAAAATGTATAATGTTCGTTCCTCAGATAAATGTTGAATTAATTTATAAGGATAAAATAATAGACTTTTATTATAAGATTGTTAGAGACATTTTTGAACAAACTTCTATATTAAACATAACTAGCATATGAAGTCATATGCATTTTTATATGGACTGATTAGAAGTGCATACACTATATATACCTATGTAACATGTACCTACTTAACTGCTTTCAAAATTTTAAAAATTTGGTCGAGCCATCGATGAGAAATTAAGGTTCAAACAAAGCTTGGCCTTTTTTTGCATACAAAAACCTTCACCACCATAAAACGCGGTTTCCAGTCATAGACGACGTTTTGTTTCTAATAATAGCTTCGTTCGTTGAACTTTACCCAGGTTTGACCCAGGTTTTCTTGACAACCCCAAGAATTGTCAAAAAAACTGGGTTTTTCGGTTCTTAAAAAACGCTCAAGGGCTGCTGACATTTAAAGCAAGAAAAAAAAAGTTCGGTGCTTAGATAATCAAAACTTAAAATTTGTTTCAAATATGTCTTAAAAATGGATAAAAATAGCTTCTACCGTTTGCATTTTTATTGCTATTTATTAGCATTAAATAATTTTTATATATTCATTCATTTTGTTTTCCAAAAATAAACAGTAACCTGCAGCACGTGAATCCACAACAAAACATAATGCATAACAACTCATGTCACTTTGGCAGTTTTTGCTTTACCTCAACTCGCCACAGCAAAATACCTAGTTCTACTTTAGGGCGAGTCCAGGGCGACACCCCAGGTCTCAAAAAACACAGAATTTTTTCACCAGGGTGACTTTTTCAAAAAAACGCTTCGGGAGACCCCAGGGTGACTTCAGGGCTCAACGAACAAACCTAGTAATTGTTTAAAGCCTAGAGTTTTACAGTTGAAGTAAGTGGCACTTAACTGGCCAATATGGAAGACTAAGCCATATTTTACAGTGCGAACTCACCTGATGCCTGATGGCTCCCATATTTGCCACTTAAGTAACATGCGTTCAACGCATATCTGAATTTTCTTAATCCTGAATTTTTGGAGCTTCTGGATTGGCCAGCTTTCATAAAAAATTAGATGTCATCTGAATTTTCAGAGCTTTTTATGACAGCTGGCCAATCAGAAGTTCTAAAAATTCATATTTCTGAGAATTCATATATGCACACGGCCGGAAAGAGATTTTTTTGAGCTCAGTTCAAAAAATGGTGCCATGTTTTATCAAACCTTTTACCGGCGAGAAACATTCGCGCCAGTGTGGGTACTCTCATTAATCTCCATGTAAATAAACTTAAACAGGCAAAAGTTTCGTTGTCGTTTCGAAATATTCGCTTTGGTTTGGGAGAGCCTTAAAAACTTTAAATTGGTGTATTCTATTAGAAGTAAAAAAAGGCGCGACTTAGTTCGAGAGGGATACAGCAAAGAGTAATTTATTCACTATAGAAGGTAGGTACATAGTACATACATATATACATATAACATATTGACATAACAGTCGGGTTACACTTAATAGGGTAAACTAACACTCCTCCTTAACCTGAGGGTTATGGTCGAATTCCCATTAAGTCTCGGAATGATGAAAATTTGATTCGGTCCAGGGGTTTAGTAAGAGCATCAGCGATTTGATGATCGCTCCTGACGTTGTCGAGCTTAATTTTGCCTTGATTGAACGTGTCTTGCACAAAGTGGTGACGAATGTCAATATGCTTTGACCTTGGATGAAAACCACCATTTGTTGCAATTGCGATAGCACTCTGGTTGTCGCAGAGTATTCGAAGGGGCTGCTGGACTTTGCATAGCTGATGTTTGAGTCCATTCCACCAAAGCGCTTCTTGAACTGTGGCCGAAAGTGCCATTAATTCGGCCTCACATGATGAAAGAGCCACGGTGTTTTGCCTTTTGGAGCACCAAGATATAGCTCCACCTTGAGCTATAAAAACGAACCCAGTTGTGGATTTGCGGTCATCAATATTTGATGCCCAGTCAGCATCAGTATATCCAATGATTTCATCATGTCCATCTCTATTGAAACGCAGCTTCAATGACGATGTTCCTCGAAGATATCGTAATAGATGCTTTACGGCAAGCCAATGGCGAGGTCCAGGATTTGAGTTGAAACGGCTGAGACAATTGACAGCAAAACAAATGTCTGGGCGTGTACATTGTGATAAGTACAATAAAGAGCCGATGGCTTCTTGGTATGGAACTCTCTTCATTTGTTCAGTTTCTTCTGAATTAGCTGGACCATCTTCAAGGGACAGTTTTTCACTAGAGTTCATAGGAGTTTTTACTGGATTGGCATTCTTCATTTCAAACTTCTCAAGAATCTTTTCGATGTATTGTTCCTGATCTAATGCAATCGTTTCTTTGTTGTATGATATGCGCATTCCGAGTACTTGCGTTGCTGTACCGAGTTCTTTCATTTGAAACACTGTATGTAGTTCAGCTTTAATAATTTTAACCTTTTTTTTGTTGTTTGTGAAGAACAAAAGGTCGTCAACATATACTGCAACGAAGAGTATGAATTCGTTTCTCGTTGTATGGTAAACGCAGGGATCATATTTTGATCTTTGTAGTCCTAGCGATTGGAGTACAATGTCCAATTTTTGATTCCAGACTCTACTGGATTGTTTTAGGCCGTATAGAGCCTTTTTTAAGCGACAAACCATTGAAGGATTATTCTTGTCTTTGTAAAATATAGGTTGTTCCATATATATCTCTTCGGAGAGTTGTCCTTGTAAAAAGGCGTCCATTTGTGAAATGTTTAGGCCAAGCTCAGCAGCTAGAGCAAAAAGATAACACAGCGAACTATGACGAACAACAGGGGAGTACGTCTCCTCGTAATCTACCCCCTTTCGCTGTGAGTAGCCTTTTATCACTAGCCTTGCCTTATAGCGGTCAATTTGTCCGGTAATATCGTGCTTAGTGCGAAAAACCCATTTGTACTTTATAGCTTTCCGATTCCTCGGTAACTCTTCTAGCGTCCAAGTATCGTTGCCAATTAAGGATTGCATTTCCTCTTCCATAGCGAGTTTCCACATATGGGCATCTGGTCGAAGCATTGCTTCTTCAGCCGTTTCTGGATCGTTCTGTTTGAAATCGAGAGCAGTAAATGGAGCTTTTTTAAGATTTTCAGGGTACTTGCCTTTTAATGTGCGCCTCACATCGCTAGGCTTAGACGCTAGCTGGTTCGCAACCAAGGCTGGTCGATTCTGATGCGATGGAGACGCTGCAAGTCCTGAGAAACCATGAAGTGATTCCATTTCGTCCAATGAAACCCGTATCGCATGCTGTGACATTTCATCTTCGGTAGTTTGACCTTCAGGGTTGGAAAATGAAGAAGAATCATCGTTCTCTAAAATAAATTCAGAATACTTGCCTGGTATTTTGCGCTCCCTTTCGCTGCGCCTCAACACCTGCTGCTGCAGTGGGTTAGATTTGGATTGCTGAGGGAGCGCAGAATTAGCTGATGATTCATCGGATGTAGCTATATCAGAAACTGCATCCTCAAAAATGCTATCCTCGTATAGCTGCGATTCGTCTTCCTTGTCGTCTTCATGCTGATGATGAAATTGAACTGGAGCAACTGGTTTTAACATCTGCTGCGATGTTAAAGTTTTAGCAACACTGCAATCTTCGTTAATGAACGAAACATCTCGGCTTTTGAACACACTATTCTTTACTGGGTCGTAAAGACGGTAGCCTTTTGTGTGCTCATCATATCCAATAAGAATGGATTCCTTGGCTTTTGGATCCCATTTTCTTCGATTGGCTTTCGGGATATGGGCCATCCCCGTAGTGCCAAATACTTTAATGTGCGCCAAGTCGGGTACTTTATCACTCCATGCTTCCACTGGTGTCTTACCTGTTCCTTTTGACGGCGAACGGTTCAGTAGGTACACCGAGTATCCAACAGCTTCGGCCCAAAAAATGTTCGGCAATTTGGAATCAGCCAGCATACACCTTGCCTTTTCAACAATCGACCGATTGTAACGTTCGGCCAGGCCATTTTGTTCCGGAGTATGCACATTGGTTGTTTGGTGTTGAATTCCTTTTTTTCGGAGTGAGTCTTGGAACTTTTTGTTTAAGAACTCTTTACCGTTGTCAGAACGTAGAGTTTTAACTTTGCAGCCACTTTGATTTTCGGCGAGAGCACGGAAATCTTCGAAACATGACAGCACTTCCCAATCCATTTTTGTTTTGAGGAAATAAACAAAAATTTTTCGTGATTTGTCATCCACGAAAGTTAGAAAGTACTTATTTCCTCCAAGTGAAGTATTTTCCATCGGTCCACAGATATCAGTGTGGACGACCTCAAGCAGTTGATTGGCCCTGCTACCGCACTTGTTAAATGGCAATCTTGTTTGCTTCCCGACAGGACAAATCTTACAGTCTTTTTCGATTTGGTTTGTAAAACTAATTCCAGTGGCCAGTCCACTGTTTAGTTTATCTAAGCTGTTATTATTGAGGTGGCCCATTCTACGATGCCATAGTTCCTTGCTGCTTTTGGAGCCACACGCAAATGTAGCATCATTTGACGACTTCGTGTCCAGCCTGAACAAATCATCAACGTTTGTGCCTGTTGCGATTACTTGCTTCCTTGAGTTTATGACTTTGACACACTTTTGGTTAAACTCTACCGTGTGCCCTAGCTTCACAATACGACCGACAGACAGAAGGTTGATTGAGAGGTCAGGAATGAATTTGACGTCTCTGACTTCAATCGCTGAATCATTGCAGGCTGGCATGATTGTTGCCGTACCACAGCCTTTCACCTGCATTTCACTTTTGTTTGCTGCAAACACAGTTCCAGAATCCTCAACAAAACCATTTAGCTTTTTTTTGTCAATACTCATATGCGATGTGGCACCTGAGTCGAAGTACCAAGCATCTGTTTTATTCTGGGAACTCATCATGGACAAAACACAACTGAAGGCATCATGATTTTTCTTTGTGTCACCTTGAATTTTTGAGCGGCAATTTCTTGCAATATGGCCGAACTTTTGGCAATTTCTGCATTTCGGTCCTTTTCTACCAGTGTTCGTATTTTTATCTCGCTCACGCACATGAGAATAAAAAGCAGACGAATTTTCCTCACCAGGGTGCACTTCTTGCAGCAATTTTATTTTAATTGCATCTGCCGTTATTCGTGTTCCAGAATTTTCGAGCGCCATGATCATTGGCCTGTAATCCCCAGGCAAACCGGCTAACAGCAATGTTCCGAGCCACACGTCATCTATAGGAAAACCAATGCCATTAAGCGATTGGGCAGTTGCCATTATTTCTTTGACAAATTTTTCCATAGAGCCACAATTTGATAGGGAAGTTGTTATTAGCTTGCGCAGAAGACCGACACGGCGAGTTAATCCCGTATCTTCATATGCATCTGCTAGGCCTTGCCACAACTGTTTCGCAGTCTTTGCGCTCTGAATATGAACGTAGCACACCGGATCGATGACAAGCGTAAGCTTGCTTCTAGCTTTACGATCCTTGTTCACATCGATGGGTACTTTAGGCTCACCATTTTCTTCTTCGTACTCGATTGTACTTGTCCACAAATCATCCAAGTCTAGAAATGCTTGAGCAGCAATTTTCCACGTTGGATAATTATCGCGACCGAGTAATTTTTCGATAGTTAAACCGCTCATGATTTTAATTCACCGAATTTCTTTATTACTTTTTTTTTTTATTAAAAAACGAAATCTGGGCCCATAACCTATTAGAAGTAAAAAAAGGCGCGACTTAGTTCGAGAGGGATACAGCAAAGAGTAATTTATTCGCTATAGAAGGTAGGTACATAGTACATACATATATACATATAACATATTGACATAACAGTCGGGTTACACTTAATAGGGTAAACTAACATATTCCGTAGTAAAATCCATCACTACAAGGCCCTAGTTAAAAATCACTGGCCTATTTTTATTTGAACATGCACCTACGTACACATGTTTTCACATTTATATAAAAGTCTAAAATAAACAACGTCAAATATAATTCGAATTCGGATCTGGTATTCAATTTCAGTTAATTTAAATAAAAATCAATGGTCCATTTTATTATAAGGCTCGACAAACAACCCGATCTTAAATAAATAGCATTTACAAATTCTGTAAACATCACACGAACACCTCATCTAACACAAATTAAGCCCCCACAACCACATATAAAATACATATGTAGATATGCATTAACCCTTTTTGCTCTCGAAAAAAATAAAAAAGAATTAAAATACCAGCAGTAAAAAAAATAGCCCGCAGAGAATTTAATCAAACACTTGCCAAAAACCAAATGCAGTTCAATTGCAAATAGATTTTCACCAAAAAATGCGTCTAACCACACTGTTTGCCACTGGTTCATTAATTACTTAGATGGAAGGATTGTTTTGGTATTTGGGTGGGTGTTTCAGTCTGTTAACATTAACAATGTGATATAGCGATTCAATGGCATATATGGGGTGTTGACCAGCCGTCCTCTTGACTACAAAATCGATTATGCACACTACCGCTTACGAATAGTATCGACCCGCTTGCTCACAGTTATTATAGCCAATGTTTTACTTTTGCATTACAAAACTGTGAGGGTAACCATTCCGTAACCCCTATACGCATCCACGCGATATAGCCGGCCTCGGCCTGGACAGAGGTTCTGTTACAGCTATGGCGTTTGTTTATTTGACCAGAAATCTAGCCCTAATGGGGTTCTGCCTGACCACACAATCAATTGCCTCTCCGGGTAGGCCCATCTCATTGGAATGAATAATCTTCATTGCTTCACCCGGCATCAGGAGCCGCCACTGATGATGTAGGGCTTAGGAAGGGACGGAATGTTAGTGTGTGCTCAATTTTAACTATTGTTACATGCAATAGAAAACTTGTCAATGATCGTTGTAGGGACGGACAATTTGTGTTGAGGATAATATTGTTTAGTTTTGTTGTTTTGCGGAAAGAGTTAAATTCTAACAAAGGCATGTTTGTGGAGAGGAATTGTGGGGCTGGTAACATTAAGGGTAAAATTTAAAGGACACAAGACACAACCACAAAGTCTGTTTGGAAATTTACTTTTTGTGAAAGTATTTTTTAAGCTAAAACTTAAATTAATAAATTAAGTAGGTATGTACCTACATATTTGGAATGTGTCCTGATTCCAATGAATATGATATCGAACATATGTCAGCTATTTTGCATTATATTTACAAGTATAAAACTAGAAGGTAGGTATCTATAAGTTTTTAATTTGAAACTTCGTTACAGAATCGCAGATGTTTATATTAAAACTGGATGATACCAGCTTTTAGTAGATCTAAGGAATGCAACACAACTTTCGAGGTATCGATTGGTTGCCCGAATTCCAGAACCGTGTCTATCTACTTGCTTACTCTCCAATGTTAAGAATAAAAAAATGGAACATACATAGCTTTATGTTATAAAAACAATCACGTTCTATTGCTTCCTCGCAACACCCAGCAACGATTTCAAAAACAACCACCTCAGCATATTTCCTAACTTATTCCAAACGAAAATAAATCCATTTTAAAGCCCCTCAACCTCTATGTCTCCATATTCCATATCATCGATAATATTGATTGCTTTTACATTGCCTGAATTTCAAATATCAAATTTCGTTCAATTTTGATCTGCAAGGACCTTCGCTTATATCATGATATCTTTCCCTTATCTAACATCATATTATAAAGGAACCAGAATCAAATTTAAAACGCAATCATATCAATCGATATGAAATAATTATTTATTCGATTGCGAGCAGTCAGAGAGAAGGAGAGGAAGCTAATGTTACTTATCGACTACACAGTCTTTCATCCACCTACCCACATGCCAGTTCATCTATCTGTAGATATTCATTCTCAAATGATTCCTTTCTACAAATCTCTGAAGAAGATGTATGATTTTAAAGAAAGGCCTGTTCCGGGTTTTGATTGTCATGCAATTTAACGACAACCGATGACTATCGTTTTGTACCATCATCGCATCTTCTGCATGTTTTAACATTTGAGAGTCACTTATATTATTCGATAATAACGTTTCCAGGGAGCAGGGATGGGCTGTTGTGTCTTTTCATATTCTCTGGGAAGAAGGTTTTAAAAAAAAATCTGAAGTCAAGTGGAAAAGGTGTTCGAATTCAAATCTTCTTTTACGGCACATTGCATTCCATTATTTTGTGATTGGATTTACCATGAATGGCGGAAAATTGGATGCATGAATGTATGTGCGTATATATGGAAAAGTGTGCACATGGTCACGTAATAGTCACATAATGGTTTTCGGGAAAGAAGGCTTTGAAAAAAAATATAAAAATATCGAATAGTGATGCAAGGCAGCGGCAGGAGCAATAGGCAATCGGGTCATAAATCAAATGATTTTTTATAAAACTGTTATCGGCCAAAGTTTTGCGGATAACCCAACTTATGGCCATGGGCTCAAGATGACAAAAGTGAACTTTATTAGCTCATATCTTCTTGATATCCGATGAAAATAGGCGTTATTTGAAATTGTTTATTGATTGCATACCTTTTTTTTCCTTTTAGAGATAAAATTTTAAGAAGAATCTTTAACATTAAACCCAAATAAGATAACTTTTTGTGTCGAAAAATGCCAACAAGTTAACTTTACTTTTTTAGGAACAAGCAAGTTTAAATTGTAAAATTTTCTCAGCTTTGATCGAATCGCTGCGTTTATCGAAGCTCTAACATAAACACCCCCTTAAAGAACATAATTTATTCATTGGTTCGACTTACATACAACTTGATACGTGTCGGGCTTTAGGTATTCTCCAATGGTTTTTTTTCAAAAAATTGTTCTTTGTTACCAAACATAACGGTACCTGCTACAGAACGTTTTTTGTCGACTTTCCTGCAGCTTAACAGATTTAGATAATTTTTTGTACATAAAATCTCTTTAATAAGCTTAGGAACATTGCATTACAGAAATTTAAATATAAAATTAAAACTTTTCTTTTTTGGGGGTAAGGATGGGAGCTGAAGGATTACAACCCTGATACATTTACCTATTTCACATATTATCAAGATGTACTTTGTCAGATTAAACTCGTCAACACGTTGTTTTCAGTAAAAACAGAATTATTTTGGTAGGTAATTCGTCACATTCACCTGTTGATATGTGAATGCCCAAACGAAAACGGAATACCTACCAACTTCTGCAACGCTTGATGGAACCTTAACGGAACGGCTTGTTTTTTCTCCTTTTGTAATTGTTCTGAGAGGAAAAACCCGAGCATTTTTTTAACTATTTATTATGTAATTTTACACAATTTCGAACATTTTTGTTTTTTTTTTTTCTTTTTTAAGGCAACACATCAATAAAATGCATTTAAATAAAAATAATACTTTAAACTAGTTTTTTCTTAAAATAAAAGGTTGTCAGTCAGAGGCTCAAATCAACACATCGTTTGTGGTGTTTATGGCTATCGGTGGCAAGTAAATAGCTCGTATCTGACTTCTCAACCTGGCAATTTCAACATCTTCCTTTTCCATTTCTCGAACCAATTGGGCAAACTGCACCAGACCTTCGCGATTTCCTGGAAATCCATAGGATTTAATAACGTCCGTCTGGAGTTGCATTACCAAAGGAAAAACGTGCTGCATCATGAGGAGCATCTCTTTTCCAGCCGAAGCTTTGGCTTCCGACAGTTTCTTTGAGTTTTCGGCTTGATTAACAGTTCGAATGATATCGATAAGGATTTGTTTGACAGTATCATTGTTGAAATTCACCAAATATGACATTTTTGTATTTTTCTAGGCTTGTGAAATCGCAAAAGAATTTTTGTGAAAAACTTTTTTGGTTGGAGTAAAAATTGTTTATTTATTTTTACTTTAAATTTGTTTAGCTGTCAAAATTTGACTGATTGGTATTGTTCTTTAAAGCATAACTAGCGCTCTGTGGTCTTCGATGGTACTACAGAACTTGAAGCATTGCCAGATCGAAATTTCCGACTGTTCTTACTTTTAGGCTTGGCACACATTAGGAAACTTTTTGTTGTTTTGAGAAGACGCTCTCCCATTTAAAACAATTTAATTAAATCAGGATTAACTGCCCGGACCATTAATTATGGGCGGAAAAGTGACATTTCAGGTTTTTTTGTGTTTGTATTTGTTGTATCTTTCGTTGCAGCATGGCTTTCTGTGATTTTTTTTGCGTTTGTGTTTGTTTTTTTTTGTTATTGGTGTGACGCTCTCAGTTGTCATTTTTTCATTGTGGTTTCCGCAAGCATTTCGTTGTCGTTTTGGAGACCACCGAAAAATTTCGTTTCGCATCAGCAGCGTACTAGGCTTTAACATTGAACTGAACGAAAAAAAAAACTTTTTTACCTGGCAGTGATTTCAATCTCTACACGTGCATCCAACGAATCATCAAGAAAATTGCCAACTGTCAAATCAAAAGTCTACAAAAGAGAAAAAATCAAGAAAAAGAATCTTTTTTACACAGTTCTGAAAGAAAAATAAAACTTCTTTCTCTTCCCTTTTGATAATTTACAAAAAAAAAATCCATTTATTTCCCTTCTTATTAAAATTATAAAAGCAATAAAAAAATCGAAAACATTTCATATAATAATTAAGTCTAAATATGTTTTTATTTTGATATAAATCGAAAACACCCGCTTGATTGATTGATTGAGAACAGCACAAAACTTTTGTGTTTTGTCGTCATATATGTATATTGCGGCAGTGATATTGCAGAAAAAAAGGAAAACCCTACAAAAACGTGTGGAAAATCCACTTGCAGTATCAATAAAAATCCAATTAACAAGTCAATGAGTGTGTAAATAAAATTCCTATCTACAAATCTGAAATACATTAACATGAATCTTTCTATATGCAGGAAAATAACCAAAAGATCCAGATAGGGTCTCCACCCGAGTACGCATTCAAATCCGCAACAGAGTGAGAGGTAGGTCGTAATCGTAACACAGCGATACGTAGTTGTCAATCCGAAACATGGATGCCGTAGACGGATTGTCCAACGAGCAAACCGAAAAGGTTCTGCAATTCCAAGACATCACCGGAATCGATGACATGAATGTTTGTCGCGACATCCTCATACGACATCAATGGGATCTGGAAGTTGCATTCCAAGAACAAATGAACATCCGCGAAGGTCGACCGTCCATGTATGCTGCCTCAACAGAGCTGCGCGCCCCCAATGTGGTTAACGATCGCTTCCTGCAGCAGGTTTTCTCGGCTAGTATGCCTGGCGGACGAACTGGCAGTGGACCTCCCATGCCGGGCAGCTTCACTGGCATTCTTGGATACGTGATAAACTTTGTGTTCCAGTACTGCTATTCGACGTTTTCATCGATTGTCAGCACATTGCTTAGCCTAATGCGAACTGATGAAAGAAGTGAGTGAATCGATAAATTTTAGCCAAATACATATTTAACTTATCAGTTTACCAATGAAATATCCATCTTTATCTCTGATCATATCTCATTATCGTGATTCATGTTTTTATTACAAGCTATGTATAATATCAATTTTCATCGCATTTTATTCACAATTTAATCTATTTCCTAGGTTTTTAAATTCATATTTTTTTATTATGTACCTTCCTCCCATTAGTATACCTGCAATGAATTAATTAATGTTCTAAATTTAGTTTTTGTATACGAACAAAAGGCCAACAAAATCTAATGGTACACATTCTCTAATAGGTTAAATGACTCAATACGTGTTGTATGAATAATGATGCAACAAACATTAAAACAAACGAACAAAAAAAAAAAGAGTGTGGTAGATGTTTTAAATACATGTACATACATCTTCTACTCAGAAGAAACATTTTAATAAACTCATATTGTGATTGAGAAAAACAGACTACGAATATGAAAAGGTAAACCGTGCATCGGTCGTGGCATTTCAGATGAGAAACATCTAAATTTTTTTAATTTTTTTTATTTGAACGAAGTCAAATAAATGCCCAGTTTTTCTCTTTATTTGTTTGTATATAAAACTGATTCCGGATCTAACGAAAGTTTTTAAGACCTTAAGCTTGGCCAACTACTTTTGAAGTTGATTATTATAAATGGAACCAAATCGAGTATTTTTTTGGGAAAAAAATCCTATCCTGTCAGTCCTGCTTCAGACGGTTGTTTAATTTATTAAGTAAATAAACATACAAATGTATTACATTTTGCTTTATGTGGTTGCTAAGCGAGCTTTTTTGATATGACACTAACTTGAAGTTTTTTTTGTAGAAGCATGTCTGCGACGACAAAAACACGTCCAAAATTAACTGAAATTGTCTGCTTTTATTTTGTAGTTGTCACCGATCCACTGGGAGATGTTATGAAATTTGTACAAACATACAACGAAAAGTATCCCAGACATCCGGTCTTCTATCAGGGAACTTATGCTCAGGCTCTAAATGATGCCAAGAATGAACTGCGTTTCCTATTGGTATATCTACACAAGGATGTACCCAAGAGTGCCGATGTGCAATCGTTTTGCAGCCAAACACTGGCCGATCAGAGTGTCATCGATTATATTAATCGCAATGTTCTCCTGTGGGGTTGCGATGTCGCTAGTCCGGAAGGCTATCGAGTCTCGCACTCAGTCCATGCCCGAATCTATCCCATGATGGTGTTGATTGGTCTACGAAATCATAAAATGATCATTATGGGTCGTTTCGAGGGCGATTGCACTCCCGAAGAACTTGTGAGGCGACTGCAAACAGTTATATCTGGCAACGAGGTATGGCTGAGCCAAGCCCGTGCTGATCGTTTGGAACGCAGTTTCACACAGTCTTTGCGTCAGCAGCAAGATGAAGCCTACGAGCAAAGTTTGAGGGCAGACGAAGAGAAGGAACGAAGGCGACAAGAGCAATTAGAAGAATTTCGGAAAGCACAAGAAGCTGAAGAGAACGAACGTAAAGCTGAGGAGCAAAGAAAGGAAGTATGTATATAATGTACATATATAATAAATGTATATACATAATTCGCATGAAAAACGTAAAATTATCTATTTTAAATTTCCATTAAATAATTTTGATTTTTAAAAGGATATAGCGCAGCAAAAAATCGACCTTGCCGACCGTGTGCCTTCTGAACCCCCACCAGATTCACCAAATGCCGTCAGTGTTGTCTTTAAATTACCAAACGGAGCACGCATCGAACGTCGCTTCCTGAGCACTGACTCATTACAGGTAAACATAAAATAATAAAAAAAATTCTTATGTAAAATCTACGTACTTATTTATCTAGGATGTCTACAACTACCTGTTTTGTCATCCTTCGTCACCTGATGAATTTGAAATCACTACGAATTTCCCGAAACGTGTTCTCTATGGCAGAGACAAAGTCGAAGATGCAAAATCCCTCAGCGAAGTTGGTCTCAAAAACCGTGAAGTTCTTTTTGTCAACGATTTGGATGCGTAAACCGGGCTAAGTGCCGCTATAGTTTCAAACAACAAACCATCCTTCTAATCGATTCCTATTGGAGTATTTTTAAGTTTTCTTTTGTTCCCCATTTACTTGCACTCCCTTTATCTTCTCTCTAAACAATGTAACAAAAGTATAGCAATGTGAGGTTCTTTTAATTGTGATTTTAAATTTGACATTTTACGAGACATAATTTAATCCTTATTCAATCGTTAAATTATATAAAAGTATGTATTTAAAAAAAAAAAAAAACCTGTCGCTCATTGGTTAAGATGAATTTAAATTTAAAATCACAATTACAAATTGAACCCGATTTAAGAATTTACTTTGAATTTTTTCCATGAATGCCTTGATTATTACACATTTTCTAACACGCATTTACGGAATAGAAAGTATTGATTTTCAATAAAATGTAAGTTTTCCATTCCGTTGTTAAGCAATAAATTTTTCGTTCGGACTTAGTTTTACTGTAAAGAAAAAACTCTAATTTGCAGGGGAGCACTTTATAAATCTTATTTGTTTCACACAACTATCAACACAAAAATCCAAATCCAAACTAAAAAATAAAGAACAAAAAAAAACAACATCGCCAATCTAGAAAATGACAACAACAACAACAGCAACAGCAATAACTGTCTTAACAAACTTGTTAGTTTTATCAATTTATTTATATAAGATGATAAATTAAAACAAGAAAATCAAAATATAAACTTTATTAATATATTATGTAAGAGAAATCTAAATTTTGTTTTTATTTTTTTTAAGAAAACAAAAATGCTAAAGAAAATAAATTAAAACAATAATTAAAAGTGTTTCGATCTTCGACTAATTTAGAATTAAGTCTAGTTATCACTTCTTATGAAATTAATAATTAAAATCTTCCAAAATACACAGTCACTCTTATTACGTAAGGCATTTTAGTAAAACGACACGGCTCTTGAATTGACAATGAAGAGTTTTACTTAAACGACTACCGTTTTAATGGTTAGAAGGGTGAAGATAGAAGGGAACGGTAAAGTTTTAGTTTTACTTAAACGCCAATTAATGCTTGTGGAGATGTGAGTATGACAAATGATTATGAGAACCTGATTGATACTCACTTCTTCGAATTGTTATAAGTGTCGTATTTTATTAAGAATTGGAATTTTCATAGTTAAATTGGTCCGAACAGAAAAATGTTATGATTCCCAGAGTTATAAAGCTTTGTAACAAAACTTGAATCTGAAAACAGTACCGATTGACAAATAATGTCGAAAGAATTCATGACAGTTCTAATTTGTGTAAGTATAGAAAAAGAGGAATCAAAGTTTAGAATAGCACTAGAAGCATTTTTTTGGTGGAAGATGCACGCGGATCGACTGAAAAAACTCGGTGGACAATACATCAAAAGCATCTGTTCTGTTAATCCTGAGTAAACTCTCCTAATTCGATGACTTAACTAGGGTCCAACTTTAATCTCGCACTGAAAAACTGGACCTAAAGTATCCCTTGAAGTAATGGTTAGTGTATTGGACTATCACGCCAGAGGCCTGTGTTCAAATCCACCCTATTCCACACAAAAAACTATTTGCAGATAACGGCCTTTTGCAACGAAGCGATAAATGCTCCAAGAGTAAATTTGTCATAATGAAGTTCTGCTCTTCATGATTGGGTAGAAAATTACCTCCAAATATTGATATTTTTTTTTTACTGTTTTAGAAGTGTGATCTCAATCAAATCAAATTGTACCGAAAATGCACATAAATAAAACGCAGCCCTATAAAAAATTCCATCGGAAACGTATTTCGAATTCCGATTTGATGATTTTTTTTCGGGATTCAGAAATATTCCGATTACGATGAAATTCGTGATCGGGCTATTTGCTTGCAATTGAGCATGCTTACGAACTCGGGACGTATCTATGACTATTCTCACAAAATACGTGTTACTTTAGAGGAAGTGAACTACTCAAGAGTAGATGCAAACGATCTCATGGTGAGTGGAGGAGATTTGTAGGGAAATTAATGTTGTGCGTTCCATTGAAAATGGATATCATAGTACTCATGAGTACTGCACCACCTACAAAGGAATACGGCTATTAAGTCATTTCTATTTATTATGTTCTATAGACAATCCTCACGTTAATTAAGACACTAGCAGCTAAAAGTGAGTACCTGCATATATAATTTTTAAATTTTGTTCTTACACGAAATCATTCATTATATTCCAAACATTCAATTTTGCGGTTTAAGCAACCTCAACTCGTGCACAATAAATCGCCTTAATTGCATCGTATGCACCATGATACAAGTGTACATAATTCATATTTTATATTTATTTGCCAATCTCAATTTGTTTTATAAATTGAGACACATTGGTAATGCTTTTGTTATTTTGAATCAGCGATTGAAAATTCAACTTTAAAATGCACCCGATATTTTGGTTTATTTTTGGATTAGTGCAATTATCTACTGAGTTGGTGAGTAAATTTGTTTTAACGCCATGTTGGCAAGGGAATCTTACATCTCTTGTCTTTTTCTTAATCAAAGGAAATCAATATAACAAAATTCGACAACTGCTTCGAAGAGCTTCCAATTGGAGACGAATGGCCCATTGAAATCCAAGATGTTCATTATGATTTCAACGATGATGGATACATCGATCACATTCATGGAACATATCTTGTGCGATCTATTGATACACGCGATAAAGAGGTGGATTCTTATTTTTTGTTAATTTATATCTTATTTTCAAATTAATTCCGTAATGTATGAAATATATTTGTTAGCTAATAATCATGGTGTATAAATGTTCAATTGATGTTCCACCTCCATGTGAACATAAAATAGAACACATCATTGCTGAATTGCATTGTGAAAAATTTAGAAATGATGATTCTGGAATATGGCATATGGTTTCTCAAGCAATGAGTGGATCAACTTGCGGCCACGAGACAGTAAAGATGAATGTTTTTATATTTTTATTGTACCTAAATTAATTTATTTCAATTCTATTTTAGGGTCTTTTTGATTTCGACCTACCACGGTTAAATCATGAATATTTTAAGAAATATTTAGTTGGTGAAGAATTGAACTCTAGATACAGGATGATCCTATTGTTTCACAAAAAGGATGACGAATCTACAGACCGGCGAGCTTGCGTCGAAGTTCAATTTGATGTCTTCAATTGATAAATAACGACGTTCAACAAATTTCAATTTTTTTTTGGGGTGAAGGTAGTTCGAGGCAAATACACTAAAATATGTAAAATAATACTTGAATACATTTATTGCATAACACATTCGAGCCTATTCTGCATACAAACTTTCGAATACACATGGACACGATTATTATGGGAAGAGGTCAACAGGTGCTGCTGTCTTTCTTAATTTTCAATAAGATTGTGTTTAGGTGGGGAATAATCACGATAACCTTGAACAAATCGCAAACCTTCGTTTTCACACGTAAGCACATTTTGGCTATACATATGCATGTACATTAACTTCCAAGATTTGCTGTCGGCTTTTAGACTAAATATCTAGACCATTTTTAGGAGGGAACACCAAGAAGGGGAGCGAACAACATCGTCTGAAATTAACACTTTAACAGTGGTTTAAAAATGCTTTTTCTCCACCCCATTTACATAAATTTATTCTTCAAATTCAAAGCTACTTCTCAAATATAATAAGCCATTGAGGCAACAAAAAAAACACATTTAAAAGAAAGAAAAAAAACGTAATTGTGGGGCTTTAAATATCGTAGGCAGTTTGTTTTTTGTTTTATTTAAATTTTGTCTTTAGATCTTAACAAACAAAAAAATTCCCTTCTCTCTATTTAGGTTTTTTTCCCTTCCCGCATCTCACAATTTAAATTCTCTCTTTATACTGAATTTTTCTGTCTTTTCTGTTTTATTAGTTTTAACATTATAGGTTTTTATTTATCATTTTTCTTGTTTTTTTTTTTTTATTTTATTACTGCTAAGCTGTTATTTTTCTGATGTTGATTTTTGTTGTTTGTTTGTGAGCTATTTTAGGCTTCCAATTCTAGAGCTACACCGATCTTGTGACCGCCAGCATTGAAGTTCTTGCCATCGATCAAAGTGGAAAGAGTAAGAGTGATGCCATCACGGAGTTTTTGTTGGTAACCGAGACCAACTTGGCTAGCGTTGTTAACCTTGGCGCGGACGGCGGCATCCTTGTCCAATTGGTATTTAGCGCCGAGACCGAATTTGGTGGCGTTTGATCCCGATGTCCAGGACAATTGTACACCGCAATCCAATTTGTCAGAGCACTTCTGGAACACTGAGCCATTGAATTCTTGGCCATCGTTCCTATACATCGAAGAGAGAAATCATTTGAAAAAAAAGGATGATTTATATTTTGTATAGTCTTCTTACACAGATGTGTGGAGGACAAAGTCATTGGTGGTGTAGCCCAAGGCAAAGTTGTTGGTAGTGATCTTTGATTTTTGGGTATCGAAGGCGGTTTGATAACCAGCCAACCATCCCTGGTAGCCGAAGACAGCAGCAGCATTGACCAAAGGACCAGCCAAGTCAACATTGACATCGGAATCAACCTTGACGTTTTCTTGGCCATAGGCGACCTTGAATTTGCCGTTCTTGTTGCTAAAATATATACAAAATTATGATGACATTTTGAATTTAAATAAAAATGATACAGATTTTAGAGATTTAATTATGTTCTTACCCAGATTGTGGGGCAAAGGTGCCTTCGAATGAGATTTTCAATCCCTTTGCGCCCTGATCTTGCATGGCAACCTCAGTGAACAAGGTGTTGTCTGTGTTCCATTTTTCGGTCAATGTTAGACCATAATCACTGATTTTGTATTTGGTCTCCAGAGAACCGAAAACTTTTCCAGAATCCTGATTTGAGTGTCCGGATGTGTTGAATTCGATACCAGATGATGTCTTGGTCTTGCAGTCCAATTTCCACAAACCAAAGTGATATCCCTTACCGAAAACATCGCGGGCTTGTTTGCCAAGATCTGAGTATGATGGAGGAGCCATCTAAAAATAGAATTAATATATATATCAAGGCAATATACATATGTACATACATTATGTATGTTGATTTATGAAAACACAAAAATATTATTGTGACTGATTGCAAAAAAAAAAGAACATTATTCTTGTCAGAAATAAAAACGAACCATATGTGCCGGATATTTATATAAAATGAGCTAAATGGGAAAAAAACACCTACGAGCTTCAACTAAATTCTTGACTATAAAGCTAAAAGAAAGCTTTAAGACAAAATTTTAAAAAAGAAATTAAATAAAATAGACAAATAAATATATGGAAGAATTTGAGCAAAATTTAAAAGGACACTTAAAAATGAAACACGAACCAGTGCTTTGGCTCGACGTTCCTCCTCTTTGAGCTCATAGTTTGGGTCTGGGTCAGGCGATATGTGATGCCATATTATTTTATACAAAGTGACCATATTGCAATGTGCTTTAGATTTTGTGAATTAAATAGATTAGAGAAAACAATAATAAGTCTACATTTTTATAATGATAAGAAACTTGTGCAAGAAGATAGCTTTTAAAATTACTTTTTAAAAATACAAAAAAAAATACAAAATATAGGCATTAATCATAACTTTGTATCATAACTGTTTTGTTTTTGGTCAGGGATTTTCAAAATTATTTATTTGAAATAAAAACTTGTAAAACATTATTTATAGGAAACACTATCAAGCATCAATACCAATTTCCGGTAAGACTTAAAATATCTTAAATATTTCTAGTTATCGCACACTAAAGGCTACACAAGTGTCTTCCGATATTTTCTTTGCAAAAAGCAGTGAAATCACACCATACACATAAATGTTTAAAAAAAAAGAACCAAGTTCCCCTAAATACTTTTTTTTTTTTCTGCGGTATATTTCTATTGACTATTATTATTTTCCTAGCGTTTCACATGATGTCCGGATTATCTTCCATAAGCCCCAATAAAACACACATTTGCCTTTAATTTGCTATAACCTTTGACCTACATTGACATTTGAATTGTAAATGCCCAAAATGCCACACCACCACATTCCGAATGTATCAATTAGGAAAATTACAATCGACAAAAAACGATTATCAAATCAACTAATTTCATAAACAAAAATAATAAAATAAAATATGTAATGGAAAAAGTCGTTAAACCATCAATAAATAGATGACCGTATCAGGGCCATGATTGTCGCTTCTTCTTTTGTTTAAGTAAAATCAGTTTATTATGCAAAAGATAAGGCCAATCTAAAGAATCAATCTAGTTAATATTTTTTGCAATATAGCTGATTACTTCGAGGTTACATTTTTATCACTCTCAATACAGGGGAATTTGTAAGAATTAATCAGCGTCATCGCCAATCTATCAAGATTTGTATCCAAATACAAAGAAACTACAGTACATACATAATAAATGTACATCATTAAATACCAAGCATACCTATTTGAAATCGGAAATAAACTAAAAAAGAACACAAACAATTCACTTAATCACAAAGTGATGCCAATTTCATGCTAGAAAATGAAATCGAAATCTCAGTCAGCTACATTCAATGTCATCTCAATGATGGTCAAGGCCTAACAAAACAAATCAGTTGAGTATCACTATTACACATTAGTCTCAATGGGTCAATGACCAGACATCGTTCATAGAATATCTATAATATAACCGATCAATGACGCTACAAAAACAACAAAATGCATCGACAACGCAGACAGAATTATAAAATTTCCCCTATCCTATAGATACACATACATTTGTATGTATCTCAATCATTATAAACGTAAGGTAGCACCCATGCGGCGAAACGAAACGATCGGTATACAAAAAAACGCCTCACGCGTCGTTAATGGCCGCAAGTTTAAAAATATAATTAATTACCCGTTCGTGACGTTTTTTTTTTTGTCACACTCACAAAGTATAGGTTTATTCTATTCTTCTAGTAGATTCTTTAAAATAAAAACAACAAAACATGGGATAGAAACTTTCATTACTGGCAGAAAATTGTATCACATTTGTATTTGTTACAAATTTGTATTGCATTGCAACGAAGACAACCAGGAACGTCCTAATGTAAATTGCAAGATATTTTAAGCATGATATTGCCAAGATTAATTTATAATTTATTTACAGATCATTTGTTGATGGTATTTATTTGTGTTTATTCTAAGCATTTTGATTTACGGGGAAACATGTTTACAAATGGCGTATAAATTCATTTTTAAGAGCACACAAAGAAGCTATATATTTTTAAGGTTTTCAACGAAATCGAATTTTAAATCGATTTTCAATTTCACTCGAAATGAGATTCCATGTTGTACAATAGATTCGATTTCGAAAATTTCGCAATAACTTCGAACTGTAAAAATTGATAGTAAATCTATTTATGTTACTGCGGAGGAAAATGGATGCAATATTACTGGCATTTTTTAACAAATAATTTTGCGATATATAACGGTTATAACAACAAAAGTGGGTGTGCGTTAACGCGTTTTGCACGACTTGAAAAAAAATTCTGGGTGTCTGAAGTATGCCCACCGGCGGAGGGCCCTGGCTCTGCGGGGCCGCTTAAACAGTACTTAACGCAGTTGACGCAGTCCTACTTTTAAGAGCGAAAAATTGTTATAACTGTTTTAAATTGGCATGTCTCTAGTCTCGTCCATTTTTAACACCCGCATCCCCATTAGAAGCTGAGAAAAAATATGGCAGACTTTCGTAGGTACCGTATTTGTAGTTATAGGTACATACATACATAAATTCCCTATCTTACACTCTTTTTTGACACAGATAAAATTTCGGTTATTTCATTTTTACTTGCGATATAGGTACTATATGGGAAGTTATGGATTCGTACAAAAAATCGAACTCGAGATTTTGATCAAACTTTACATTACGATGATAGAGAAGTCAAAAAAAGTGGGTCTCGCAAAAACGTCCGTCTGTCTGTCTGTCTGTCTGTCTGTCTGTCTGTTTGTCGGTTCGACTACAGCCTAAACGGATGGGTCGATTTTCTTTAAACTTGGTACCTAGCGTTTTTTGGACATTCCCCCCAACCGTTTTTTTCTCTTTTTTTTTTAGGGCCAAAATTAACAGTAGCTGTCATACAAAATTTCTTGGCCAAAAAGGAAAAACTTTTTTTTCTCAAATCCAGCGCTACCGAATTTGTTTTTAAGGACTCAATAAATTTAAATAGTTATAAGTTGCCGTTTAATAAAAAACATGGTTCCGAAAAATGGTTATTAATGGTACCTCCCAAAGAACCATTTTTTTGATTTTCGCTTTTCTCGAAAACGGTTAAACTGATTTTTTTGTGTGTTAAAATTAGTACGATCTACCATTTAAAATGTTTAAAGTTTATATTTTACGTTTATTAACAGTACCTCTCATAGAACGGTTTCTTTGATTTTCGACTATCTAAACATCTGATCAACCGAATAAAATTAGATTTTTTATACAGAAGCTTGTAACAAATATAAATAAAAGTGCCTATCAAAATTTTCTAAAAAATGATTTTTGGATTTAAAAAAAAAAAATCAAAATTATTTTTTTGAAAATTCGATATTTCGAAAACTGGTAGCAGATTTTTTTGTGAAGTTAACGCAACATTAACACCTTAACTGTCATTTTTGATACACAAATTAAATTTTTTCGAGTGCCGCCTACGTCCATGTATCATATTTGATACATTTTGGAATTTGGCTTCACTGTTCCCATACAAATTCATATGGAAATATTCATACGTCCATTATTTTGTCTTAGAAATAAAATACATCAACAATAAGTCCAATGTATCATTTTTGATACATAAAATTATTTTTTTATAGTGCCGCCTACGTCCATGTATCATTTTTGATACATAAACGTTTATCATTTTTATATGAACAAAATTGCCTAAAAACTTATTTTTCATATAAACGTGTATAGGTAACGTCTGATACTTTAGGGAAGTTCAAACAAAATTGGAAAAATGTTAAAGTAAAAAAACTTATTTCACAAGTAAATCCTTACTTTTGTATGAACATATTTAAAAAAAAAAGTACGATATTTCTTAAAAATTGTGTAAATCTTATTAAATTGAATTATTAGGAAAATAATTAATTTTGTATTCGTCTCTTTTTAATAACTCTAAATGAACATAAAAACTGAATTTTGTGTTCAATATAAAGCCGCGCAAATATGAATTCATGAGTTAAGTTAACGATTTACTTTTTAACCGATATGATTGAATTAATTTTGATATTATAAGATAAAACTTATTATAAATTGGATAGTTTTGAGGTTTTTTTCTTTTAATTTTCCGGACTTTTAGAATTTTTCTTCATGGTGCCGAAACCCGGGAAGTGTTGAAAATGAGATTTAATAAGTTTTGTTTAAAAGTAATAGTCGTGGTTTTTTTAATATCGAAATTTCCTTTCTCGATTTTTATAATAAAAAATGGAGATACAAACACGTGTTGGTTTTCACAATCAAATTACGAAGATCGTCCCTTTTGGGAAAATTTTCGATCTGCAAAGTTTAATTTCTTGCAATCGGTGTTAACGGACAATGCGGCAAAAACCATAGTAGGTTTTACTCACTCCGATGCATGTTATGATGGAGCCATTTCCCTATTGCAACAGGAATATGGAGATACGGAGAAGCTTATAGACTGATGCAAACTCTTATGGGTTTGCAGTTGCAAAATCTAGTAGTAAATCCTACACCAATAGAAATTGATAATCACCCATACGTCCCATGTATCAAATTTGATACACAAAATTAGTTAGCATACGTCCATGTATCAAAAATAACCACAAAACTAAACATTTTTTTTAACAGCAGTGACCAATTATGTATGCAACCAACCCCTTCTATGTTGAATCCTACTAAATAATAATGCTTTTTCTTGAAAAAAAAGTACCGGACGTATAGGCGTTTTTAAATGATTTTGTATGGGGACAGTGAAGCCGAGTTCTGTTCATGTATCAAAAATGATACATGGACGTAGGCGGCACGAGAAAAAACAAATTGTGTGTATCAAATATGATACATGGGACGTATTGTTGATGTCTTGAAATAATAATGGACGTATGGGTGGTTTTAAATCAATTTGTATGGGGACAGTTAAGGTGTTAATAAATGCTTTAAATTGGCGTACCAATTATTTTTCTCAAAACTGTTAAAGAAATTTTATATATAAAAAATTAATTATTTTTAAAACCGCTCCTACGATTTTCAAAATTTTTTTCTCATAAATAAAGATTTAAAGAAATCAGATGGTGTACATCGCGTTGGGTTAAAACGGATTCAAAGTATTTTAATCAATTTCTTTCTAATTTTGTTGATTTAAAACAATTTACCAGTTTAAATAGTATACATATGCATATTGCATATGTGCAATACTAGGCTATATTGTTAATTTTTGTGTACTCACATTATACCACCTGCAACTAAACTTAGTTTTGGAAAATGGATAACATACATATATACTCCTATAGCTAATTTATTTCAGACTATAGAACCACGATGTGATCGCATATATGAGCAAGTTCGTGCGACCCAGTCGTATTTCGTGATCTACAAACTTTACCTGAATAATTTTCGTTTAATACTAGGTTATTGTACGCAAAAAACAGATTATATATGGGGACTTTAAGAGGTTAATTCATTATGATGAAGAAAAAATACATGCCAGCTTTTAGCGTTCAGCTGATTTGACCAAAGGTAAAGCTTTATAGCTTTGTTTGCTATTAAAATTCATAACTTTTCCACATCTAACCCCTTAAGTAGTTTGATTTTAATCGAACAACACAAATTATGTTACCAATTACAAAAGTTTGGTGACTAAGGTTTGCAATGGACAAAAAACTGTCATGAACCATGATTCAATCAAGTTTATTTGACTGTTTTTTCTAAATAAATTTTTGTTTCGGGGATTTCTTCACGAAAGTTGAACAACTAGGTAAAAAGAATAGAAAAGATTAACGTCTTAGATAATAGATATCACAATCATATGGTAGGTATGTTTGCATTGTTTTCAAGTAGGTACCTATAAACAGGTAGGTAATTAATGGAGAAACGTTTTCTATGCCTTGTTCCCTGATAACTTAACACAAACTGCAATTCCGTCAGCAAAAATAAATGATTTTCTTAAATTATTTGCATGTACAAAAATGTCGTCACCCAAAATTTGCATTTCCTTACAAATGAAAGCCTTGTTTAGATTTTTTGGCACGTTTCATTCAATATATGTATTTCTTTTAACTCGTCTTACATAAGTACAGAAAACAGAACATCACCTGCCACCCCGCCCACAACCAGAGAATCAGCTGCGCACTTCCCCAATATACTACATACAGCACTCGAAGAAGAACTTATGATAGGTATGAAACCTTTTGTATCTATTCCATTTCCGAATTATCATCATATTAGGTAGAGCTAGCTGTCAAACTTCGAGAAAAGCTCGCTGCACTCAGGTTATAAGTTGCTATGAATCACGATATAATATATAATTAAATAATGGAGGACCATATTTTTTTCGATCTAGTGAAAATCGCATGTAACCATGCATACTTGCAAAGCAATTATTAAATTTGGTCATGGCTAGTACAGCCGAGACGACCAAACGACAACCTTCTGCCCAACAAACCTCCTTTTTTATATGTATGTATATTGATTTGGTGACGTCACTACTGACAGTTGGAATTAATTTCACAAAAATATGAGCTCCACTAACCATGGCGCGATTTCTCTTCAGCGAATTGAAGAAAAATTACATATTCCAATAATTTTTACGATAAGACGTCTCCATGTGACGAGACGAGCAGGAGAACTTCATGTGGGGCTTGAACTAGTTGTCCCCCCCTTGCTTTCCCCATCAGTTTAAGCAGAATTGGAACTTTTTTATATGTATATCGAGGAGAGAATAGGCAGTGGTAGTCAGAGCAGAGCCCCAAGCCTTGTTACGTAACACGTTACTAGTTCTCGGGCTAATGATAATTTTTTTTCTGAATTCTTATCACGATTAAATTGGGAAGCCGGCTCATTAGCGAAGGACAATTGGACCCGATATAAATTTGATTACAATTCGATAAAGATTCATTTCGTTACATGACAAAATTGATTTTTCTTCACACGAAAAGAATTACATTTTTTTTTCCATCTCTTCACGAAGGTGGTTTTTTAAAGCGAATTCACATTTTAACTACAGACAAAAAAAAATCAAAAAGCAGTTAAATTGGAGCGAATATTAATAAATTTACTTACTTTTATAATAAGTTTTTTATTGGAAAAAAATTAACTTTTTTTGCAAGAGGAACACGAGACTCTTATTCGAGCAAACACCGACAGCACAATTACGACTTCCACTAAAATTTTGCGAAAAAATCTACTTTTGCTTGATTAAATTGCGAGTGCGAGAATGAGATGAACAGTCTTTGAAAAAAACTGCAGGTGCGAGTGAAATTAGTTCAATGCAGTAAAATATTGGTATCTCTTTTTAGAGCATAGGAAAAACGTGTTTGTGTGAATGGTGAAAGGAGATGCACGCACAAAAATGGCTGCTTGAACTGCAATATCGACTTGAGATTTTCATAATCGTGGCTAACTTCATTGTAAAGATTATCCTAAAGATATGCAATTCAAGTAAAAAATTAAATACAATGCAATATTTGGCAGTTATTTCTTTAATGAATTAACAGTTTCCGGTTTTAGTAGATCATTTTCCAAAAGAGCCCTCCAAAATTCGTTTTGATTAAATTAAAGATACGTTATCGCTCCGATAAAACCCTTTCATATTCACATTGCCGTTCCAACACCGATATAGCTAGATATTATTTTAAAAATTAGAGAAATATGGCACTTCGTCGGCTTAGAGTGAAAACTTGTTATTTTTTATTTTTTGTATCATTATAAATTATTTTAAAATTGCCTAAAAACAAAAAAAAGCTTTGATACTGTCCTAATTCATTTACAGGGTTGAATAAGTTAATTTTATATAATTTTGCACTTATTCAAACATTATAGGTCTGTTTCTTTACTTTTGGGAAAAGTTTGGGAAGAAGTTCGGGAAAAAGTTTGGGCTGGAGCTTTTCGATGTTGTTGTTGTAATTTTTGACCAGAAATAAAAAGTAAAGAAACGCATTTGGGATGTTTCTGATTGGCACTTACCATTTTGGGCTCTTTCAAAGGAACCAGGAGAAATATTTATTGTTATATTTGTTGCCATTGCTTCATTTAATAAATTTATTTTTTTTTGTTTTAATTTTATTTATGCAAACACTACTTGACAAGTTAATTTTTAAATTTTCCGATCAGCTGATTTCTTGTTTGACAAGCAAGAAAGTGCAGTAGGTAAAATGTTCGGGTAAATTCTTGCTGGAGGGGAAATGAATTAAATAACAAAAAATTCAAAAGCTCTGGCATTTTCGTGCCAGAAAAAAGTAAAGAAACACGTTTCGGGTAGATTTGGGATACCACGGGATACCACGGGATCCCGCGGGCGAGTAAAGAAACAGACCTTATATGAACACATTTATATTTGACTTTTTTTTTTGTAAAAAGATGGAGTTATCTGTTTTTCACTCTAGGCCGACGGTTTTAACTTTTTGTTTGGACCGTTTTTTTTTTTTAACTCAAACAATAATCCAAGCTTGATTTTGGCATACAAAATCACTAATTTTACTAAGCGTTTCAAAATTTCCTAATACATTTTTTTTGTATTTGAATTTATAATCAAAGCCAGGATCACATAAAATGCCTGTTTGGTAACGTGAAATTTTCACCAAGTTTCCCAAACTTGGGTTTTTTCTCCTATGGTTTCTGACAGAAAATTGTGAAAAATTGCAAAAATTTGTGAAAAATTTCACGTTACCAAACAGACCTACTATCTATTTGGTTTCTCGAATATTCTTACAAATTCCCACAAATTGTGTTTTTCGGGTGGCAGTGGCGCAGTGGATGTAAAGCTTGACTGCTAACTTATAGTTGTGGCTTACAGGCATAAAGTTATAGTTATAGTTATTATTCTTATTCAGCCCTATCACGAATTCCAACGTAATCGAAAATGTATTACGAATCCCGAAAAAACCATCACAGAACACATCGTAGTGGAAAATCTCATACAAATTGCCATTACGAACGGATTCGATGATAGTTTTTTTTCGGAATTCGGAAGAAAGATATAAAAAACCCAACAATAATTGAATATGTGCTATAAAATAAAAATCCAGTGTTCGAAAATTCGTCTTAGTCGAACGTTGTCATAAATTGTTTAATTTATATAAATTCAAAATTCAGTGATGATAAACAATATTCATAATCAATACCTGATGCTCGCCCGTTCCCCCTGCCATCCCGGAATCGAAAAGTTATTCCGGATGTATACCTATTTCAGAAATGTTTTCCAATAGCTATATTTGAAAAACTTTTTTTTAAAACAACGTGTTGTATATCTTCGGTAATACAGTTCTCTCCCTAGCATTTCAGAACAAAATAATTAGATACACACTTTGAAGAACCACCATGTACCTACATATTTTTCGAAAACATTAAATTTAGACCAATTTATCTTTGTCATTATATTGGATCTCTTCCGCACGACTAGCCGCAGTATAGCCTCTCGTCGGGAGTACACATCCCCAGATATACGTTTATCGGATCGGATCGTGCGCTCACTCGACATACGGACAGAGAGCGATTTGTACATTTTCATCGCAATTAATCACCTTGATCGTTTGGCTTGATCCTTTCGCGATCGTTTTTTTGCTTGGTTTTTATTTACCTACGTATTAACTGGTAGAAAATACTTACGCAAAATTATGAATAAAATTCACGTGGAAGTCGATGCCCAATTCGGTCGCATTATCGTTCTCTCGGACGATGTCAAATCGGGTGAAGTTGTGGTCGATGAACTTCCATTTGCGGTCGGTCCGAAACAGCATAGTGGAATAGTTTGCCTCGGATGCTACATGTATCTGCAATTTGACGAAGATGGTGATTCCATTGATCGATGTGAGAAATGCGATTGGCCGTTATGTGGTATGTGTATAGATTCAGTGGATCATAATTTGGAATGCGAGGTTTTCCAGAAAGCAAATGTAAAATTTGCTGGCAATGTTAGTGCAGATGGCGTATGCACTCAATTGGATTGCATAACCCCTTTAAGGTTAGTTGAGCGCCCGAAAAAGTAAGCAGTATATATAAGTGTATATGTATACTTTTTTGTATTTATTTTTGTATTATTGATTATTTTTTTTTTACAAAAAAGTTTGTTGTTGTTTATTTTAAACTTTTTTGTTTTACTTTGTGCATTTGAAACATGTTGCTATTATTTGAGTCTCAATCTCAACGCAGTCAATAGACATCATAAAAACAATAATATGTATTTATGCTTGCCTATTTACTTTAAAAAAATTAAAATTAAATATGTTTTTGAGAACATGAGGTCAACATCTTTATTTACAGTTATAAAAACTAAAGAGTCACATGTGTATATGTGCATATATGTACATATTGTTTTCGATGATTTTAAAACAAAAGTTAAATGTCAATTTAAAGCGAGTATTTACTACTTATTATGAATATGACTAGGTATATATCACCATAATATTAAAGCATTACTATAAATGAGCATACATATTGTTATTTTTTTGTCTCTGTTCTGAATTTCTGATAGAGCCTAAGTAGCCACCTATATTCTAGATGGAAAATGTTTTGTTAGCTCTAAGAAATTCGGTACTTCAAAAAATAAGGACATCATCAAGAAAGCTTATTTTTATTTAAAATCATAAAATCATAAAATTAATTTGTTGGCCATTTAAGGTATCTATAAACTCTTTATATTTTGTTTTATAATTTGACCAAAAACTGCTATTATTGGTAACAGCAATTTCCCATTAATTCTTTTTTTTTTCTTAGCTCAGCCGTTTTCAATCTAAAAAGTTTTAAAAAAATTTCAATTCAATATTTTGTAAATCCAAAAATATGTAGGTACTTGTAAAATTAAAAAAAAAAAGTATTAAAAATGTAATTAAAACAAAATTATTTTTATTCAAAGTAAATGACTTTGGAGTTTTACCAACAATTCATATTTATTGAAGATATTTCAATTCCATCTTTTTTCTGTTTATTTTTGGAATTATTTTATCAAATAAATGCTTTTTACATTTTGTTATTTTATGTGCAGGTAGGTACTTTAAATATTTTCTATATTAAATATTTGAAATTCTGAGCCACTTGAACAATAAAAGAAATTAAGTACCTATACCTTTTAATATTTAAAAAGAAAACTCTAATTGAAATATATTTTTTTTATTTAAACATTGGTTAGACTTCTATTTAATTTAATGAAATATTTTGGATTGCCTTCACCATTTTGCTGCAAATCTTAATTTATAAAACAAAGTCGGTTAAGTTAGAAAACCTATAACTCACAAGAATAACTGGACCGATTTAATGATCTTTGATTTGTTGGATTCGTCGCCGCCCCAAATAGCATAAAAATATAGGAAAAATTCACTTTGTAGGGTGAAATGGGGTAAACTGAACAAGAAGTATCCTATTTAAAAAAAAAAACTCTACCTGCGTTTGAAAGGTTGTTCTTTGGAAATGACTTCAAGATTATTTTTTTTTTAATTTGCAATTTTTAGGGTAAAAAGGTTTCAAAATAAAAAAAATTCTGATTTAAGAAATTCCTTTTGTGTTTCAAAGGTTATTTTGAGTGGATGGCCTCAGGAATACTTTTTTTCAAAAATTTGGTATTTATAGAATGAGAGGAGTTTAAAAATGAAAAGTTTTAACCGATTTCAAAAATTCTGTTTGTGCTGGAAAAGTTGTTTTGATATTTATAGAGTGAAATGGGATAAACACAAAAAAGTGATTTTTGATTACAAAAATTCCTTCTGGGTTGGGAAAGTAATAAATATTGGATCATATTTTTATGAATTTCACCATTCATAACGTGAAGTGGGTCAAAACTCAGTGTAAAGTATGGTATTCAACTACATAAAGTGGCTTAAATATTTATCTATATTTTCTTTTGTAATTTGGATGCGAAGCTTAGGTTTGTCTACAAGTGCGAAGCCGGGTGGCGGTCAGCTAGTAAAAGAATAAATTGAAATTTTGGGCAAACGTAACTTAATATACGTATAGGTCCTTCCTTTAATAAAAGGAAGTGACTCTAGACATGTCAATCATAACAGTTTTGGTTTACAAAAGTACTGTTTATGCGGCCCCGCAGGGCCAGGGCCCTCCGCCGGTGGGCATACTTCAGGCACCCGAAGTTTTTTTTAAGTCGCGCGAAGCGCGTTAACGCACGCCTACTGTTAATGGTGAAAAAAAAAACTATTTTAACTGTTATAAATCGGCATGTCTCTAGTCTCGTCCTTAATAAAATGGTCTAGATCAGCATTTGTTATCCTTTTCGCAGTTTCTTGAAACCAAATGCATTTTAGATCGAAACTTATAATTAATTAAGTTACGTTACAATAATTGATAGAATAGTATTTTTAGATCGATATTTTGTAAGATTAATAAATTGACACATTTTTTCAAATGTTCTTCAATCACAAAAAAATTGAAAAGGAAATCCATTTTTTTTTAGTATATGCCGTTAAACAACTTTTTTTTTTAATTTCTCGAAAACGACAATAATATAGAAAATTCAAAAGTAAAAACAAAAATAAAATCATTTTTGAACAATGTTAGTAGGTACATAGTATTATTTAAAAATAGTAGATAAACGTGTTGACAAAATTTGCATACGATTGGTCGAGTCGTTTTCGAGAAATTTTGAAAAATGTATTACAACCGTCATAAATAAATACTAAACAAATGGATTTGCTTTTCGATTTTTTTGTGATTGAAGAAAATTTGTTTGTAATATTTTGGAATGCAGTATTGTTCAAAATAATAAGAAAGTACAAATGTGCGAAATAAGAAAAATCGGTCCAGCCATTAATAATAAATAAAAATCAGGTCCTATTATTGTCCAAGTAAAAGAATTTCTCATTGAAACAGGGCGAGAAAGAGATAGAGAGTAAATTTTGAAAAAAATAGTGCATTTTTTTTATTTATTTGAAGCCAATTTAGGGGCGTCGCACTTAAAATTCGAAAAAATCAAATAAGAACCACCCTAGTATACACAATTGTATTAGTAAATAATAAAAGTTTTATTTATTTTTAAATGTAGGTATAATTTTTTTGCACATTTGATACTCATTGCCAAAAAATATTTACCCCGCGACAGCCGACACTCATATCTTGTGTTGTCAAAAAGATCCTACCAGAGACCAGACCAGACCCCAGCCAGACGATCAAAAGCAGTATTTTAAATCGGTCGTGCTAATGTCTCTTAAGAAAAATCTCACTGAAATCGAATCTAGTGCGGTGCTAGGGAGATATCTTGTCGCAAGTAAATCAACTTCTGAATCAGATATTCTTATAGAAGAATATCCTTTTGCTTATGGACCAAAACTTAGTTCGCCTGTTGTGTGTTTAGGTTGTTTTGTACCTGTGAATTGTTGTTTGGATGAATCTCAATGTCTCAAGTGCGGATGGCCTCTATGCCAAGATTGCATAATAAGTGGAGCTGAGGCTCATCAACAAGAATGTGAAGTTTTTCAATCTGCAAATGCCAAATTTTATATCATAAAAAATGACGATAATGAGCATCGTACACGAAATGAATGCCTACAGTTAGATTGCATTATGCCACTAAGGTATATAAAATAATTTGGAATTATTGTTCAACTTTTAAAAATAAGGTACAAATTCAAAAATAATCTTTCCCCTTTTTTAGGCTTATGTACCTATATGTAGTTTTTTAAAGTCTAAAATGTTATGGCTATTATGGGGAAGGAAATGTGCGCAAACATTCGGCCTTATCACAGGCCCCGTCGTAACAGATTCGTACTACGAATCTTGAAAAAAAGTATCATAGTTCCCGTCATAAATAAAATATTGACACCAAAGTGGGGGCTATCGTTTTAACTTTCTATGAACTCAGAAAATATGTGGCAATATTACTGTTACGCCGGCAGCTTCCATACTTATTTTTGGGATTCGTTGTACGAATCTATTACGACCTGTGATAAGGTTCATTATTTTTTTCACAATTGAGTTCTTAATACCTATAGTAATTTTATAGTTTGGAAAAATCTAACTTGTGTAGTGTGAAAACTTAAATTACTTTACTCGTATTTGTATCTTATTTTCTATTGTTAATAGTCGATTTTTAACACAATATTTTCATACAGCATAATTGAATTCAATACGCGCATTCAAAACTAGATTTCTTAATTTTAAGCTAACGATTTTTACTTGCGATATAAATAAAGGAAGTGACTCTAGACATGCCAGTTATAGCAGTTTTGGTTTATAAAAGTACTTTTTATGCGGTCCTGGGCAAATACTTCGGGTACCACTTTTTATTTTTGCAAGTCGCGCCAAGCACGTAAACGCACGCTCTTAAAGCTGTTACATTTTCTCTAGTGCCATCGAAACATAAATATATATGTAGCACACCAAATTTCGGTGGAATTTTCCTGAATTAATACAAATATTTTTTTTTAATATATATTATTAGCCTTAGTCCACAAAAAATGGCATTTCGTCCCGGCGATCTCACTTGAACTTATCAGTAAACTAGTGAGTACCTTGTTAAATACGCAATTTCTTTTAAATTCAGTTCATTTTACATAGATTTTATGAAAAAACGCTCGAGGGTTGTTGACATTTAAAGCAAGAACAAAAAGTTCTGTGCTTATGTTCGGTTTCACAAATATTTTACAGGCTTTTAAATTTTCAAATTACGTATTTTGTATGAAACAAACGTCATTTTAAGATTTAAAAGCCTGTTAAATAGTTAAAAGGGTTTTATGAAATCGGCCATTAGATAATTAAAACTTAAATTTTCTTAAATATATCTTACAAATGAATAAAAACAACTTGTAACGTTTCCATTTTCTATTTATTAGCATTAAATTAAATTTGTGTATTCTTTTAATTTCTTTTCCAAAAATAAACAATAATCTGCAGTTCGTGAATCCACAACAAAACAAATGCTTCAAAAATCATGTCACTTTTCAAGTCGCGACAGCAAAATAACTATGTATGTCTACTTCAGAACGAGTTCAGGTCGACCCCTGGTCTCAAAAAATACAGAATTTTTCACCAGGTTTTTCGAAAAACGCTTTGGGGCGACCCCAGGGTGACTTCAGGGCTCAACGAACAAACTTAGTAGTTACACTTTGACCTTAATTCAAAGCAAAAATTTCCAATGCCTACTTGATAATAAAAATCATTTTTTAGAAATAACCTTAGAGGATATATAATATGGAGTGCTCGTTTCTATCCCAAATGCGTTTTAGTGCATGGGGCCATGATAGGGGGCGCTATTTCACTTTCGGTTTAGATAAAGTATTAGAAGATCGTACAGCTGCTAATAATTGTAAGTCATAATTTGCTTATTTTCTTTCTAAATTGTTCTACTTTGAAGTAATTCTTGAAATTAATAAGTGTTTGTTTACTATTTTAAAGATTTCAATATCTTCTTTTTTAGTTTTTTTCTCCAATGTGCAGAAAACTCAGTGACCGAAACTTGAAGAGCGACCCCTATGAAAGGTTCGCATTCGAATAAAAACAAGCACACTCTATATTACAGCCGTGTTTTTTTGCAAGCCCGGAGGGATTGGTTGAAAAAAAACGACATCGGGGATAAGCGACGCCATTACAGAAACAAAATGGAGTTTCCATACAAACGATCGATAACACTTATGCAATTCACGCCGGTAACACAGTTGACAGTTGTTTTTTGACCAATTTCCTCTGGGCTTGCAATGAAACACGGCTTATATATCCTCTAAGGAAATAACTTACCCTACCCAAAGCTATACTTATTGATCCTCTGCATAGAGGTTCTTTGATTATGTAAGGTCCTATTATCACCAAGCATAATTCGAAATATGCCGTGTGTTTTATCACATTGCAAAAAAAAATACATATTGGCAACATTCGAAATGTATTTTAAAAGGGGAAGTTGTACAAAATATGTCGTTTACAAATTTAAAAGTCTGTTTAATATTTGTGGAACCGGAAATGAGTCTCCGAAAGTTTTAAATATTGGTATTGAATTGTTTTATTGTAAAACAAGCTCAAATTAATTGTTCTTTCCCTAATTTGTGCAGAATATTTTAGTCAAGGTTTAATTTCAAAGTATTTACATATTATATGACTTTATTGCATTTCCTTTCTTTATAGGGTCCTCATTAACAAGGAACTCGATCCAGAAAGATGGGAAAGGGAAGTAGCTCCAATGGAATATCATGACCAATCGCGCCGCCAAATGACAGATGTATGGAATGCTGATCTAGTCAATGTGGCTCAATATTTACGAGGACCTTGCAAATTGGAAAGATTTTCTGAGGATTTAATAATGAGAGTTGTTGGTATACTAGAAGTAAATGCCTTTGAAGGTCGCACAACTCATGGTCATACAATCAGATGCTTATACCCAACAACAGGAATATTAGCTCATAACTGCGTGCCTAATACAGCTCGAAGTATTTATCCAAGTGATCGATTCCGGTAAGAAATTGTATTCAAGATTTCATTATATTTGTCATCATTTCTGATGATCTTATTACAGAATCCGGTTAAGAGCTATGAAGGATCTCAGAGCTGGTCAGCAACTGCACCATTCTTACACCTTTACGCTAAACGGGACAGCAGCTCGACAGGAACATATTAAAAATGGAAAGTTCTTCACTTGCAGGTGTTCAAGATGCAGTGATCCAACTGAGCTTGGAACGTTTTTTAGCTCATTCAAGTGCATAACATGCGAACTTGGTTTTCTTTCGTCCACTGATCCATTTGGTAAACATATATAATAATCTGCCCAAATTGAAAAAAAAAAACTTATACTTTTTTTTGCCTTCAGATTCCACAGCCGACTGGAGATGCAATCACTGTAAGTTCCAAACACCTGCAGAGGGCATTCTTAAGAGTGTTTCTACCATGCAAGCTGAGGTAGCCGATGTCCAAGCTATGGATATGAGCCCAGAACGACTCCAAGAGTGCGAGGCCCTGCTCCGTAAATATCGCATGATCTTACATCCAGCACACTTCATCCAAACAAGTCTCAGGCAGAGTCTCATTGAAATGTACGGTCGGGTTCATGGTTATGAGATGGTAGAACTACCCGATATTTTGCTTGAGCGAAAAGAAGAACTGTGTCGCCAAGTTCTGGGCGTATTAAATGTTTTTGAACCAGGTCTAAGCAGGGCTCGAGCTATGCTACTGTACGAGTTACATGTACCGTTGGTGCTACTAGCAAAGAGTGGTTTCATTGCGAAAGTTCTGAGTCTGAGCAATCTTAAGGAGCGAATTCAAGAAGCTGTTAATATTCTCGAAGAGAGTGTTAGTATACTAAAATACGAAGACACATCATCACAGGAAGGGATGTTGGGAAGAGTAGCCAATAAGGCATTGGAATCACTAAGATTAAGTATTGAAGGAATGTAATGTTAGAAGTATTATATGCAACCAACGAAAATAAAGTTTAATTTAAACATTATTTATGTACATATTACCATAAATATTTTTTTGATTATTCGAATATTTATTTTCTGAATATGTTTGAAAATTTCTAGTTATGGGGGCGAAAAGTTACATAACTGTTATACAAAAGGACTATGTTCAAACTTTCTGGACAAAGTTCAAATCTCGGCTAAGTGAAATATAACAACTTTACTCTATTCGAAGCTCAACTCTTCACTACGATCTAACATCAAACGCTTTAGAAATCGTATTTAGATCTAAGTTCGGGGTTTATCCGATTTATGGAATCTTTAGAGCCGTTAAAAGAAATAAAATGCAAGACTGGGTCGCAAGAATTTGTCTGAAATTAATTAGTTATGGGAGCCTATATCTATCGCAAGTAAAAATATAGATTTGTGTGTGTACCTTAGTGCAATTTTACAATTGTACATTTTTTTAAAACAAATTCAAAATAAATGTCTGGCATGCGTCGTTTTTTTGCATTTATTATAATCAATAAAACACCCAATCTTAACAATCTTCCATAGAATTTTTCAAGACTGTCGAAATAACTATCATACAAATTACTGAATGGGTATGTATTTACAGTACTTACATTATAATTTTTGTTTGTCATTCAAAGTGAGTACATTTATGTATTAACAATTATAAACGAAAGCCTAGTTTATACATCAATGCGAAGTGATAGCAAAATCTATGTGAAATATCATAATATTTCGTGACTTAAGCCCAGAACTGTAAACTAGAACGAAAAAGATCAAAAATCAATTCTTAGTTATTTAATTCAGGAATAAATGCGCCTTTTTTAATAATTTGTACCAAAAAAATTGTGTCGGGCAAGTGTAATTTTCGAATCCAAGGATGAAAAAAAAATTTACAAGCGGAATTCCGTTCGACAAGAAATTATTTTCCGCGTGCCATTCAGTTTATAGTTCAAGCGGATTGAAGTATGTATTTATAATATTAATTTCATGATTGGGAAAAAATTAAATTTCTTATACGAAAAATTTCACTTCGCTTCTAACTAGGCTTGAGTATAAAATGTTCACGTGCTATTGCAAAATAATTTGCTACATTAGATTTTTCCGTGATTGCTAACAACCCAAAATGGAGTGAAGCAAAAAGAAAAACGATATTTGGGCTTAAACCAGTAGGCAAGAAAATGGGGTAACATTTTTTTTCATTGTAATTTTTTTTGAATTTTTATCTACAAAAATGTACAAGTCCAAAATATTTTAAGTTGTTATAAGAAAATATATGAAATTAATATACAAACATCTTTTTGTAAAAATAAAATTAAAAATATGATACAAAAAATATCTTCTATAATTAATAATATGCTACGACCTACTTACTGATGATACGATAAAAATGGTATGAACAAAAGTGAGTTGTTAAAACTGAGTTGTTTTGCCGGACTAAAAATCAATGAGTGTGTTTCTTTATTTATGTCGGAAAAGGAATAGAAAATACAAAATGTTTATCCATAATGGAATGAATAAGAAATAAAGGCCCTATTATGACTCGCGACTTACCGAGTCATAGTCATTCATATTCGTCAAATATTCCTTGATAGTCGCGAGTCATAATAGGTGCATAACATTAGAATAAAAAGAATGACAATCAGTTCTTAGGTTATGTATCAAAACAATTAAATTAATATAATCTAGTTTTGCGTATTTATTTATTTCGAATTTTTATTTATTTTTGCAAAATGGCTGGAAATTTGAATTAACTGCGTAGAACTTGTTGCGTGAAAATGTGTCCTGCATTGAAGGAACCCTATATTTCTTTTATTTCATTCATATGGAATAAAAAGAATGGATGCATTCCAAATATTCTATAATAAACAAAAAAACATCACAATGGTTCGAATATTTCGAATGAATAAAGAAACAAACTCGATATTTTCGACAAAAGGCTTAAAGAAGAAGCATATTGGATGTGGTTTACTTCTATCTTTAACTCAACCAAAGTGGGTGAAAAAACTTTTATTTACAGTTGAACACACGAAATCCTATTTATAAGGATTCAAAAAAATCAAAATTGAAAGTCTATCGCGGTAAATTCATTGTTGACGGATTGTAACCCATCATCTGTGTAAATGCAAGCATAGGGTTAAATCCAGAACTGCTAAATCCTCCACCAAACGGTAGATTGGTAGGAAAAGATCCTGAAAAATGTGGGAACGACTGCTGTGATGGTTGCACTACTGGTGTCATTGGTTTAGCAGTTTCTGAAGTTTTGCGTTTCTTAACTGATACGGGTGGTTTTGAGCTGGAATCTGAATCTGAATCTGAATCAGTGCTAGTTTCGGATTTCTTCTTTTTACGAACTTGTTTTGATTGCTGCACTACTGGTGTCGTTGGTTGAGCAGTATCCTGTTTTTTGCGTCTCTTAACTGAAATATTTGCTTTGGAGCTCGAATCAGAATCTGAATCGGTGCTACTTTCGGATTTTTTCTTTTTGCGAATTTGTTTTGATTGCTGTGTTGGCTGCATCACTGGTGGCTTTGGTTGCACAGTGTCTGGCTTTTTGCGTTTCTTAACTGAGGTAGTTGCTATGGAGCTAGAATCAGAATCGGAATCGGTGTTTTTTTCGGATTTTTTCTTCTTGCGAATTGGTTTCGAGTCTGATTTAGACTTTTTGCGATGACGTTTGGTTTCAGCAATGTCTTGTCTTGTAATTTCGATCTCTTTAGTGGATCCTTGAACTGGAAGCGGTCCAGGAAACTGTTGGTTAATCTCATTATTGATGTCGGAATATTGGCTCATGCAAAATTGCATGAACTGCATAAACATTAAAAACGGATTTGGCGCATTTGGTGCATTGGCCTTTGGAGGATATGTCTCACCACAATTGTTGCAGATGCTGTGCGTTGTGTAGGAGGATTGGGTGCATTTAACGCATTTCATTTGGCATTCTTCAGCCGAATGTCCCTACAAATTTAAAAGTTACAAATTGATTTAAATGTATATTTGTCGATATATCAACTTACTTCAGACTTGCAAACTAGACAAGGATTTTCATCATCAACCAGATTTTCAAAATCACTTCGCTTCCCCAGGCAGATCACTTCGTCTTCAGCTTCAGGTTCAGGTTCAACTTCTATTTTGGGTTTGACCGCAATTTTCATAGGTTTAGGCATCGCAGGTTCTTCTTCGCTTGAACTAGACTCTTCAGAGCTTGTAGAATCTTCCGACGAAGAATCAGATGGCGGTGGTTTTTGCTCGACCTTGACTTTCTTTGGCGCGGCGATTGGAACATCCATTTTCTCTTTTTTTATTGATTTAGCTGTGGTAACTGGCTCAGCTTGTTCAAAACCAGGCGATTTACTTTGCGGAGCTCTCTCTTTCTCTTTTTTTATTGATTTTGTTAAGCTAACTGCTGTTTTTGGCTCTGCTTGTTCAAAACTCGGCGATTTACTTTGTAGCGGAGCCTCAGATTTTGTTACAGTTGGTACTTCCTTAGAAACTGATAACTCTTCTAAAAAAGAAGGAGGTGGAGTAGCAACATAAGTTAGAGGGGGAATGGGTTGTTTCATCTCTCCATTATTGGTTTGGACGACTTCATAGGCATAAGGAACATCATTCAAGCCTTTAAACTCGTTAAATAATCGGTCACCAGGATATTGCGAATAATCATTGCTGAACGTGTCGTTAAAGCTACTGTTATTGTTAAAACCACCAAAACGCCGCTCATTGCCACCTCCATAGTGGCCGCCACCTCCGCGCCGACCACCGCCGCCACTTCGCCCTCCGCCAGCACAACCACCACTACGCCTTCCACCACCACCTCCGCGCCCATGGCCCCGAAGGCGGCCGTTTCGGCCAGCATCCTTGTTTCTTCTTTCTTGATTCTGCAATTTGTTTTTCATATTGGATACAAATGTTTAATTTAAAAACCTTTAATTGGAAAATATTTTGAAGAAAAAGAAACTTGAAGGGCCAAGAACTTATTTTGACAGCTGTCGCTGTCAAACATTTTCACGTGGTTCCAAGAAATAGGCAAGTTCAGGAACATGAAATTTTATGTCTGTTTGGTAACGTTAAAGTTTTCACAAATTTTCGCAATTTTTCACAATTTGCTGTCAAAACTCATAAGACTGCTTTTACACAACAGCGATTTTTAATCTTCGTTTCTCCTTTGGTTTCCTTCTAATTGCAAATACCTTTTACACGACAGCGATTTTTAATGAAAAGTTTAGTTTGTGCAAGTGAAGAAGTATCATCTCACTGCACTCCTTACTCCACTTGATTAAGCGAAGTTATCTGAGTGGACGACGAATGAAAATAAAAAACATTCGAACAAAAAGGAAAAGCACAAAGAAGAATGAGCGATAACTCTGCAATTTGTTCAACCTCAGCAATTTCGTCTACCCCGGCCACCACATACGTCCCTCGCCCACGTGCTTAAAAATCGCAAGAAGAAATTGCATGGTTTAAAAGCAGTATAATACCCGTGACACACTGGTGATACGGATACTTTAGTATAAGTCTATACCACTTGTGTGTCATGGTATACCATACTTATACCACGCGAGCAAAATGGGTTGAGCATGGTATCAAAACTTGGGTTTTTTTCGCAGTATGCGTTGCCTCTTAGCGATACTAGCATCTTTCTCCAGCGGTGACAAATCTATGAACTACAATTTTGACATCCGAACAACATTTTTTTGTTTGTTATTTTTCAAAATTCAGTTTCAAAATAAAAATTTCAGCACGTTGAAAAAAAAATATAAAATGGAAGAAAAAAAAAAAAGAAAGATTTTGGGTTCTTCAGAACTATATTGCGTGATTGATGTGTGGAGGCAAAACATTCACAAATTAAGAGGTAATATAAAGAACTCGCAAATATATAAGCAAATGTGCAGCATTTTAAAAGAAGAGAGCGGAATCGAGCTGAACGAAACGGAGCTCAGAACAAGGATCAACAATTTGACAAAAAAATTTAGGTAAGCACAATCGGCCTTGTTCAGCTTAAAGCTTTCCCCACTTGAACGTTTGGATTCTGCTTTCTCTCGAAGATATTTTTGCATTAGAAATTAATTTTCATAAAATTTTGCCTTTTTTAGAAAAGAAAAACAAAAAATTGGCACTACTGGAGGCTCACCATCAGATTGGGAATTTTTTGAAATTCTTAATGAATTTTTGGGCTGCTACAAAGCTAACAACGTCAAGGAAATGATGGACGAAACTTTTCTTTATGGTAAGAAGTTTTAATTTATAAATTGAATAGCTTTTCGGTAATATATAATAATTATTTCACTATTCAGAATGCGAAATAGAATGTCCCAAGAACTCTCCGATGTCCAAGGCTTCATCTTCAAGCCAATTGTTTTCGGGAACATTATTAGAGGCTGAAACATCTCCGGAATCATTAACGCCAGCTGCACCTAAAAAGAAAAAGAAAAACATATCAGAAAGTTTTCTTGAACTGGCAAAACAAGAAGAAAAAACATTTGATAATTATCTCAAGAAGTGCGTTGAAAATGACGACAAGATAATAAATCTTCTCGAAGAAAATAATAGAATACTGTCTGCATTTTTGAATAAATGAATTAAAAGTTCAATGAACAAATGTTTTTTTTTTATTTGAATTTGATTTGCTTTCAATTTGAAGTGTATAGTGTGTGTTTGTATTTTAGGTAATGCTTAGGACAATAAGAAAAGGTACTTACAAAAGTTTTTCATAATAGCATTTCTGATAACATTTCCTGACAAGTCCAGATCTCTGCTTGCGGTCCTTCTTTGGGGCTGTGTCCGTTTCTTTTGCTTTTTGAGTTGGTGAATCCAGGATTGGTTAATTTTATCATTTCGGATATTACATATGTTATGTAATATACAGCAAGCCTTTACAATACAATTTACATTTTCAATTTTGACTTCTAGGCCTCTTCCTATCTTCCTAAATCGACACTTAAGATGTCCAAAAGCGTTTTCAACAACGCGTCGACATTTAGACAGCTGTTTATTGAAAACTTTTTGCTCATCAGACATTTCAATGCAAAAAGCAAAAGGCTTCATAACATATTTTGAAAGTCGAAATGCTGAATCACCAATCAAAAGAACTGGTACGCTCACATCTTCTATAACTTTTGAATTTTGTTGAAACAATTCATGGTTAAGATGAAAATCTTTGATAGATGAGCATTCAAATATTGTAGAATCGTTGCTTCTACCAGGTACTCCCATATTAGCATAAGTAAACTTGTACCTATAGTCCACGGCAGCAAACAAAATTGTTGAATGCCACCCCTTAAAGTTAAAATAGTCCGTTGCTTCTTCTTTTGGTGGATTAATTTCGATGTGGCTACCATCAACTGCTCCATAACATTGTGGAAAACCAAGCTGTTCGAAACCAGCGATATTTTCAGCTATTTTTTCTTGAGTAGGTGGATAGGCATCAAAGACTTGGTGTTGTAACTGCTCATACAATTCTTGGCAGACCTCTAGAACCATTTCTCCCAATGTTGTTCTTCCTATTCCAAACAGGCTAGCAATAGTTCTATACTCCGCCGATGAACCCAAAGCATACAATACGGCTGCCACTCTCTTTTCAAGCGGAATAGCAAGACGCCACCTTGTATCCTCCCTTTTTAAGTTGCTTAAACTTTCGACTAAGAATCGAAAGGTTTCCCTATTGACCCTAAAATTATTTTTAAATTTTTCTTCTGAAAAGTAAGGAACATCAAGTTCCCAGTAGTGCGACGTTTCAACCTGCAATTAGAAAACAAAATTGACTTGCCTCTGGTGAACATTTATACTACTTACTATGGACCAGAAACGCCGGGCTCTTGGAATTCTATTTTCTAATAAAGCCAAATACCTGTATCGTTTACTTTTATATTTGGATAACAGTGCCAATCGGAGACACATTTTTCTCATTCTATTTAAATATAAAATTTTATTATTATTCGAAATAATAACGCTCAATAATTCCATTGTTTTCAATTTTATTATGTTTTAAGTAGCTGATGACAGTATACAAAAATGACAGATATCAAGAGATGTTTGTCAACTGAAACCACACAGGGATGTGTGTCAGCTATCGTGGTATTGCCAATACCATAGTATCGAAACTAAAGTATGTAAACCACATGTGTGTCTTAAGTATAAGAAGAAAACCTAGTTTTGAGAAACTTGGTGAAAGTTTTAGTTACCAAACAGGCATTTTATATGGTTTTCGTTTCGACCTTAGAGCATAGATTAGCCATATCGCTGGCCGAGAACCTCTTTTGCTGTCAGATAACAGATAAAAAATGAGAATGTGTGTATAAAAACCTCACACATAATACACAGTAGGGATCTTCAGACACCGGTTAAATTGTTGTTGCAATTCACATCTATTCATCGACGCGGGAAGAAATTACAAATACAACAATGTAAACAAATGGGTTTTGGATGGTGAAACGTACGAAACATTCTCATCTTCATATGGCTTATCTGTGGTCCGGACAATTACTTGAGTGCGAAAAAAGAGCGGAGACGGAGACCTCTCCAAATAATCTACTATCATCGATTTCATCAATTTCGCTCATCGAACAGCGTACTGAAAAACGAAAAGGAGGACGAAATTTTTCGTTTTTGATTTCGTTGTGCATTTTTGTATGGGATTTTTCGTTTCGCATCAGCAGCGCCGTACTAGGCTTAACAGTGATTATCGCATTGTCGGATCGGAACAAAAACATTTTTGAGTTAACATCATTTTTGTGCATAAAAAAACTATCCGCTGCAAAAACAATGCTCTAGTTCATTCACATTTGAGACTTTAAGAAAATTTCATATTATTTGAAAGATATTTCTGGTATTTATTTACATAAAAGGCATATTTTAGCATAAACTATGTTCTGTCTAACTTAAGAATTCTTGATGTTAAATCATAAAAACCAAAGAAAATTGCACCGCCCATAGTAATCCACATCACTCTTGGTACGATTCCAGAAATTAACCTGCAAATTTAACATTAAAATTTATGCATATAGTTTTGTTTTAATTAAGTTCAATTAAATATACTTCGTACAATATAATACACATCAGCACGTGGTATTATATTAGAAATTTGTATGGTAACTAAGAATATACTGTTTTGCACGGCTTATGAATTTATGATTTGTACAAAACATGAAACTCCAAACCTCAATAAAACTAGTTTTGCCAGGAAACTGCGCAAGTTTGCTTTGATACAATTTTTGATTTCAAAACATTATTAGAACTTGTACAGTTTAGTTACAGGCGTAATTACGAAAATATAATTTAATATTATAAATTATTTTGTCGCTATTTGTTCTTAAAGTTAAAAATTTAGTTTAAAATTAATCATTGAAATAATTTAATTTAAAAAATTATTTTTAAATATAGATTTATGACTTTAAAAAAAGCTATATCTCAATAGGTGTTGTGTTGCCGTTGTTTTTCTTCAATTTAGTTATTTTTTTGGAAAAATTTTGCTCCCACCTATACGACCATACATATATATTTTTGTGCCAAGTCTTCTTCTTGGATGTTTCATAATGCCTGGCTCTGTGCTTTTTTGATTAAGAAATTTGATCTTGTTGGACATTTAAAGGATTTTTGTCCACTATCTTTCCACTAAGCTACACCAAATTCGCAGCATCACTCCTTCCAACCTAACCAAAAAACTCAATCATCGAATCTTACTTACCCTTTGAATCCTTTTTCTTTATACACCGCTCTTAAAACACTTGTCATGCCAAGTTTGCGTCCACTGACTTCATCGGCAAGCATTATTCTCGTTTTAGCTACATCTAATGGTGTTGTAGCTGCAGCAGATATGCCTCCAGCAATTGCTCCACATATTGCAACTGATACTGGCGTCAATGGTAACCCGGTGAAGTTTGTCCAATTTTGTTTCAGAAATTCCCATAATGGAAATTGTATAAGGGAAAAAGGAATTTCTCGACAAATAGTTGTGCCAAATCCTCTATAAAGGCCTCGTCGCACTCCTTCCGTTTTATAAGCTGTCCAAAGAATATTTAGGGCAGTTCTATCAACTCGGTTTGTAAGCGCTTGACGACGTTGCTTTGCTATTTCGACGGGAACTCGAATAATACATGCAACCTAACATAAGAACTTTATAATTTTGAAATTAAAACAAATTACTACATCCAACATACTACTTCTGCAAATGAAGCGGATATCATATGAATGTATGGAGAATTTGAATGTCCGGTTGCCGAGCTAAAATATTTCTTACATCCTTCGTAGGTGCAAAAGAAGAGGGCAGCAGTTGGGGCACTTCCAGCTGCTGCTGGAGCAAGACCTTTATAAATACCCTTGAAACCACCAGATCTCCAAAATCCATTCTCGCTTTGCAGTCGTGTTTTGACTGTGTCTATGGGAAATAGGGCGACATCAACAATGGCCCCGGCTACAGCACCTGACTTACAAGATATTTTAAAACTTATTATTTTTTAATGTTTGGGGAGAATTGTTACTCACAATAAGTGTACTAAAGAAATAGAACTTCATATCAGTTGTTGTTAAATAGGTTGGACTTTCCGTTTCCATTTTTGTTTTTATATCTTGATTAGAAAAAAAAACTCAAAATGGGCAACTTCATAAAAGAAACCGAATAAAATCAATTCGATGCCATTAACATTTTAATATTTTTAGCTTTAATGAAAGTGTTTTTATTTTGTGATTGAAAAATCAAATAGTTTTGAGAAACAAATTTACAAATTTTGTTATGTATGTACAATTTTTGTGGTTGACATTTGTTGTCTATAAAAAAAAATAGATTCGTTCAGATAACAGTAGGTCTGTTTGGGAACGTTAAATTTTTCATAAATTTTCACAATTTGCTGTCAAAACCCATAAGAAAAAAAATCGAGTTTTGAGAAACTTGGTGAAAGTTTTAGTTGCCAAACATGCATAGGAGTGTCAGAGATATTGGCCCTTATTGCGATTGTCGTTCAACGTTCGATTCAATAAAAGAAAAAAAAAGTAACAAAACGTTGGGTGCGTTAAAATTTGTGTATAAAGCTATCTGGATAGCTTTATATGGTTGTAACCACTTGTGAAAACACAACTGATGGCATCTGATGCAACAAAAACTTCAGATATCAAATTTTCGTTGTCTGATTTTCGACAAAAGTCTTTTATCGATAAACAAACGACACTCGCAATGGCCATTGTAATTTTCTGCAAACGTCAGTAGGTCTGTTTGGTAACGTGAAATTTTTCACAATTTGCAGGCAAACCCCATTAAAAAAAAAACTCAAGTTTGCAAAACTTGGTGAAAATTTCAAGATACCAATCAGGCAGAGTTGCAAACAAGGCATACAAAAATATAATACCCTATTACTTTTAAACGAAAGCGATTTTTAATTTTCGTTTCCCAATTTGGAACATCCACCAGACTTCAGTGCCAAACAAGTAAAAAAAAAATCAATCATTTGACAGAAAAATATGTAGGGAAAACAAAAACATGTGATTGTGATTGGTCGTTTGTTTGTTTTCCCTACATATTTTTATGTCAAAATTAGAAAGAGAAAAGACAAAGATAGTTTCTGGAAAAGCCTAATAGGCTTTGAACAGCAAATTATAACAAAAAATTCACGTTTTCAAACAGAGCTAGAGTTCTCAAACAGACCTATGTATCTGACATCTGTCAGATGTCAGTTCAGTTTGACAATTGCATCGCAAACCAAACAATCAGCAAAATCACACGTTTTTCAAGTAACCAATTTTATATTTTATTTTTTATATAAAAAAACTATAACTGTTAAAAATAAATAAATGGATGGGAAAAACTCTAATAATCCTTTCCGACTAGGAGATAGAAATCTACAAGGAAAATCCAAAAAAGAATCCGAATGGGGAAAAGTTAAATTTAATCCAGTTGCTAGGGCTGCAGTTACAGAACAAGCAACACCTTGGTCGCATTTTAAGAATGACCTTATTAAGCAGCAGGATGAATTAAAAATGCAAAACAATGCAAATTCTCAAGAAATTCTAAGAAAACGCGAAGAAAATTACAGAAGGAATCTAATCACAAGTAAGAGAAACGAACCAACGCAATGGGAAGATTTTTCCGAAGAAACTGATCCAGAGTCTCCATCGAAAACATACAGTAAAAAAAAGGGAATATTCCAACAAATGCCAAGTAAAATTAAAAACATTCACTCGATTAAAAAAGAAGATTTCGATTCAAGATTGTTGACAAAAAATCAAAATAATTTCCTTAAAAAAATTATAACAAAAAATACTTGTGCAATAAAAGGGAACTCCTTTAAAAATGCTATAAAAGATTTGAAACTACACGGGGTTACAAAGAGGTCAAACAAATCGAATTCTCAGAGGTGATTTTTTTTTGTACACTTTTCCTGATAAATGTATGTAGTTTTAAAAAATAAGAAATAAAATAATTACGTAATTTTACTTTTTCAATTAATTTTGAAATATGTTTTATTTCATCGGTTTACTTGGATCTATCATGTGTTAGGATATTTTTATGTTGGAACTTCGATTGTTATTGTTATGCTAAAATCGAATATCGAAGCTCTGACATGAACACACTCTTATGTGGTTTTCCAAACAACCAAAAAAATTGATTTTTATGGGGGTCAACTTGATCTTTTTCAGATTTTACGTTCCTAACAACCAAAAAAATTGATTTTTTTCTTGGTCTGTTTTTTTTCTCGATTGATCTTTCAAATCTCGATTTATTGGCAGATTTACACATACTTTCACACGTACTTGCACACGAACCAAATTGACATTTCTAAACGTCGTCCTCTCCTCGTCAGTTTAAATTCGTTTTGGCCTTTCGCTAGCATTGTTTACTTTTGATAAGGCATTTGTTTAATAAAATAAATATTTTTATATGGAATGAAAGGCATTGTGGAAACATGTGGGTTAGTCCATTGTTTTTTGTGAAAATAGAATTATTTTTATTAAAATTCCATAGTAATCCTTATGTAGTGACCTTGTTTCATGTTTATTGTCTACTTCCTCACCATCGACCGATAGCTTCTCCTTTGATTTGGATTTTGGATGGACGGGATTCCTGTGGATATATGGATCCGACCGATGGCCGAATCACGTTATAAAGCAGTGATAGTATATCAACAAAATAAAATCCCTGCTAGGGAACAAAAAATTCCCTAATTTATATTATATTTTTTGATTTCAATTTGATTGAACAAAATAATGTAATTTAAATGAAGTCAAGAAAAGAATGCGTAAATCTTTTCTTTCTTATATTTTGTCATAATTTCAAAATGGCCTCAGGATATTAATAATTTAAAAATTAAAAGTCAGTCCCACTTTTGAGTTTTTTCTTATGAAACAAATCAATAAAGGCTCCCAAACCGGCGCTAAACCTTCGCGCGAATATGCGACGACTGAAGAATGTTCAAAGATTTGCATAGCGCCAGTGTGGGTTCTCTCATTAATCTCCATTTCAATAAATTAAGACAGGTGAAAGTATTCACGTAGTTGAAATTAATTACAATTTAAACACAAAAATGTTCTTTTATAATTTGAAAAAAAAAAAACGTTTTGTAAGAATTTTTTCACCAGTTTCATCAAGAAAATAAAGCCAAATAAAGGGTTTTCCAATAAGAGGTGTTATTTTGAATAGCCCGCTATTTCGGTAGCTGTCACTTTTGAAGCTGTCATTTTTTGACATTTGACAAGTAGAAACTACGCCATTAATACAAATGGAACGATACACGCTTCAACAACGCATTGAAATTATTAAAATTCACTATAAAAATGGTGAAAATTTGGCAGAGACGGTTCGTAAAACTAAAACATTTTTGGGTCGTCGTGAAGCACCTTGTCGGACCGCAATACAGAAATTGGTGGACAAATTCGAGCTGTTGGGACAAGTTAGTGATGTGAAGAATAAAACCCGTGCACGTCGCTCAAGAACAACTGAGAATATTGCTGTTGTAGCCCAAAGTGTTGAAGAAAACCCAGGTTTGTCCATTCCTCGTCGTTCTTTGGAATTAGGCATTCCACAAACGTCATTACACCGTATTTTGCATAAAGACTTGGGTCTTAAGGCTTATAAAGTGCAGTTAACACAAGAACTCAAGCCGGCTGATCATCAACAACGTCGTGTCTTTGCTGATTGGGTCCTTAAAATGCATGAAAATGATCCGGAATTTCATCGAAAAATCATCTTGACTGATGAGGCCCATTTCCACCTCGGAGGCTACGTCAACAAGCAAAACTGTCGCATCTGGGGCTCGGAAAACCCAAGAGTTATTGTTGAAAAGCCTCTCCATCCTCAACGCGTGACTGTTTGGTGCGGTTTATGGTCCGGCGGGGTCATTGGACCTTACTTTTTCGAAAATGAGGCTGGAGCAACAGTTAGGGTCAATGGATTGCGCTATCGAGAGATGATTAATGATTTTTTTTGGCCGGAATTGGATGGTATTGATCTGGACAACGTTTACTTTCAACAAGACGGCGCTACGTGCCACACAAGCAATGAAACCATCGATCTTTTACGGGAAAAGTTTCCGGACCGTGTTATCTCTCGAAGAGGTGATCACAATTGGCCACCGAGATCTTATGATTTAACACCTTGCGACTTCTTCTTTTGGGGCCACGTGAAAGATAAGGTCTACGCCAACAGCCCAGCGTCGATTCAAGACCTCAAAGATGGAATTCGTGAGGCTATCGAGGACATAGGGCAGCCACTTTGCGATTTGGTTATGGAAAATTTCATGAAAAGGATATGGCCCTGTAAGCGTGGTCGTGGTGGCCATTTGGCTGATGTTGTGTTCTATTATTAACGGTATACCTTCCTCTTTATAATGAAATAAACATCCGATCATTAATCTCAAAAAATGCCATTTTTCTTTGAATATCGAAATAACACCTCTTATTGGAAAACCCTTTATATAATATTTTTGTATTAAAGAAAAAACCTAGGAAAAAAATACTTGTAGGAATTTTTCCCTACATATACTATCACTACTTACATCAGTAAACACAGACAAATCACCTACACCTTTACAAAAAAAGGATCAATCGCGATTCGTTCTAGTTACCACGATTGATCTGGAATCTGACCCCCAAATCTGAAATGGTTGACTGGAAAACCACATTAGATTAGGTCCTTCGAATAAGTGGGAAAATAACTATAAAACAAGTAGGATCTAGTGAGGTTATTAACAAAATGTTAGCTGCCAGGCCGATGATCAGACTCCTTATAGTGGAGCTTAGTCTATTCAATTTTAATTTGAAAAACAGCAGAGAGTTGAACATTCGTGAATTCGGTAGCGTAATTGACTAGAGGTAGATGTGTAGAAAAGTACTGGATTTCTATTCGATCTTCGACAGATATTAATGTTGAGTTGGCTTACTTAGAATATAAGATTCCGGTAGAAGTTCAAATACGAAAATGACATTGATAACCTCCTCTTCTTTTTTCTTTCTTCAATAGATGGTAGATGGCGTCGAGTTTCATGGATTTCGTCTTTCAACAAAAGCGACTACATTATTCCATAAAACAACAAGTGCAAAGTAAAGCGTTTTGAAGAAATAAGGATCATTTGAGAACTTCATTATTAATCCAAGATGGAAATGTGTTTTTACAATATGAGCGGAGAATATTGTACCAAGAGATTTTATTTTGAAAGACGTATAGGTGACGTATCGCGTAATTTTCTGCCGTTTCGTGAACGGATTTGGCGGTTTGACCCCTGATGTTAAAGGAGCAGAACAGCATAAGCACAGTTCACATTATCTTAGCTTTAAATAAAGCAGTGAGCAAAAGAGCATAGAACATTTATTGTTCTCGTCTAGTTTTTTTTTCGAAAGCAAAAAATAAAAAGGTAAAAATTACGAAGGACTGCCTTTCATTTAGGACATTGGATTTCCTGTTCACTTTATATTTTTATTTTCCTATTTGTATATGTTGGTATGTGGCATAAGGAATTTGTTGTGTATGTTAAAGAGCAATGGGAACTACTATATTTGAAATAGTAGAATTATCAAAAGCAGATCAAATCCACCTTGTTCATTCAATGAGGAATAGTAAACAAAACAGATGCGATTAAAAGCGTGTACGAAATTTCATTGTACAAAAATGATATAGAGCCATTAGCAGTTGGAAATCAGTAGAGGTCAAGATCCCCCCCTACGTCCGGCAAGCTAAGCTGTGCCCCGCCAGGGTGCCACTGCACCTTCCGTTCAACATTCGGACCCTTCGCTTGCCTCTTTGGTCCCATTCCTTTCGTTTGCGGTTAGTTCCGTTTTGGGCAACCGATTACTTTTTCCGCTTCCGACCTTCATTTCCTGTTCCCAATTCCTACTCCTTGGTCCTCGTTCTTTTGCCCCGTTACGAACAATTTTTTTTTTTTCTGTGGAAGTTTATGAAATCGATTTTTGCCTCCATAAGCATAGTATGGTAGAAATTGCAGATAGCCCTACTGAACACTATTTTGACTATGTTAATACATATGTAACTAATATTTATTCAAATTATTCTTAGACATTTAAAAAAAGTGAGAATAACATAGAGGGAACATTTTGATATAATTTCGAACGACAGAATCGCGAATGGCACAACCCTTTTTTTGTGCTGAGACAATAGCCGTATTTGCGACGTATATAGACCACCTCATGAAAATAAAACAATACGGATCTTAGTGATACAACTGTGTTGTATACCTATCTCGTTATTCCTTACGTTTATTTAGTTTGCATTTATTGGTTTTCTTTTTCTTTACACTATACAGTTCACAATTCCTAACCATTTGCAAAGCTGAGAAGCAGTAGCAAAAACTAAACTTTTGGTTCATGAAACGTGATCCCGATAGAGAGCAGGATCTCGTGTTGTTGTTGTAATGAATGTATTTTGATGATCTATATGGATCATTTCTGATAATAAAAAACGGCTAATAAAGTTCTAATCCATTCGGGATTCGAAAATTCGTTTTTCCAGGATCTTGTATTTCGCGGTTAATTCGGCATTTCGATTTTTTTTATTTTTAAAGTGTAAGCATATACAATATACCTACACTAACAACCAATTTAATAGTTTATAAAATCACTATCCCGTTTTCAAAATAATATTAAAATTAATAATAATACGCAACACTTGTTTTTTTTTTACATTTAAAAATCGAGCATGTTAATGAAAGACCCTTTATTTGTCTGAAGAAAGCTTTCAATGCACTTTGTGCAGTTATAAAAAAAAAACAACATATCAAACTGTCACCACTGTTGGTGGAACAGCAGAAAAAGAGATCAGAACATTTCTTATGTTTTGGTTTTCCCAGAAAGTGGGACAAAAGCTGTTGTATTTCTTGGTTATTCATTTAAGTGACCTTTCTCAACAAAGACTGCATTCCGACGTTACGTGTTTTTTTTTCTTCTTTCTCCTACTCCTACTCATATTCATTTTCTCGTTACTAAACAAAATCTTGAAAAAAAATAATGTCCGATCAAAATTTAACTCAAATTACATCGTATTCGGCTGCTGCCAATTCAACAAAGAACAAAACATTCATATGTGATGTCCATGCTAGGAATATCTCAAAAAGATTGCAGAATTTCTACAACGAGAAAGAATTTTTCGATATAATGCTTATTGCGGGAATCGACAATATTCGGTCACCTGCCCATCGAATCGTTCTTTCTGCATCCAGTGACTACTTTCTGGCCATGTTTCGGAGTAATCTTAAAGAATCAGAATCCGATGAGATACAACTCGAAGCTTTGGATGGACCAACGATGAAGCTTATCCTAAACTTCATGTACACTGCTTCCATTGACCTCTGTTCGGATAATGTAGAGAATGTGTTGAGAGCTGCTGACTTCTTTCAAATGGACACTCTTATCGTAGCTTGTTGTGACTTCATGGGTGAACAGTTGGACGCATGCAACTGCTTGGGTGTTGCTTTATTTGGGGAACAACACAGCTATACAAGGCTTTCGGTGAAGGCATTTGCATTTGTATCCAGGTACTTTGAGAGGGTAACCACAGAAATGGAGTTCTATCAACTGAGTGACGAGCAGGTTAGCCAATTTCTTTCCAGTGACAATCTTTGTGTAGCTTCGGAGGAGAAAGTTTTCCTCAGTCTTGTGGCATGGGTTGATCATGACAAGGTGAATCGGGAACAACTTTTATTCAGTCTTCTGCCTTACATTCGTTTTACTTTCCTTAAGCCTAAATTTATCATCGAGAACAGTGATTCTGTGTGTCAGACCATCGAGTGCAACGAACTTATCAGATCCTGGCTCAAATGGCATTTGTCCCCAGAGTCACGTTCTCTATTCCCCACCGAGTATACCGCCCCACGAAAATCTCTTATCGATCTCGTGCTCTTAAGTGGCTATGAGACGGACGAATTTGAATTCCAGACGTTTAATTTATCTTTGAACCAATGGTCGCGAGCGGATTGGCCTCGTCCACCTAAGTTGATAGCCGGGTGTGGTGCAATAATTGTAAACAAGAAGCTCATTCTAGCGGGAGGAGAAATCGATAATCATCCAGCAGATAGAGTTGATTGTTTGGATCTGCAAACAATGGAATGGAGTGAGATGCCTAAAATGAACGAACCACGTCGTTGGCCAGACATGTGCGTAATAAATGGACATTTATATGTTGTTGGCGGTACCCAGTGGTGTTCGATGGAGAGATACAATTTTGCTACACGTCAATGGGAAGACTTGGCGCCGTTGCCCATAACATCAGACACTGGACTCGAGATAGCTACTCTTAACGGTCTGCTCTATGTCGCGATGAGTGGCAATTGTCGTTTGCATTGTTATGATCCAGCAACCGATGAATGGACCCTGAAGGCTTCCAAATACGTTAAGCTAAAAAATATTGGAATGGCAGCTGTTAAGGGATACATATACGTTGTCGGAGGATTATATAATGAAGAGAAAACAGCTCTTGTGGAACGCTATGACCCAACAACCAACACTTGGACAGTGGGCAGTTCTTTGCGAATTGAACGTTCACATATAAAATGCGCAGCTTTCAATGATCGACTGATTGCCTGTGGTGGATTTGATGGTAACGAAGGTTTGAACTTAGTCGAGGAATATAATCCAGAAACAAATGAATGGAGGACTTTGGGTTCAACGTTGCCACACGACTTGTATAATATTCTAATGGTAATGTAAAGGGTCAGTTGGCATGATTAAGATTTGGTTTTCAGGAGGAAATCGTTGTTCAACATTTAAAAGTTAAAAATATTTTTTTTTATATTTTAATACTTTCGATCGGAAAACCATTTGAAATAGAACAAGTACTTCACAATTGAGTTCATGTAAATATAGAAAATAATAAAGAACTTGAATTGCTCCAAGATAAGATAATATACCTATCTACCTACCTACATATTTTTCATTTTTATATTATATATTTTATATAATTGCACTAGCAATTTTGTGACTGCTGTTTAGAATGTATGTGTAGTTTACATTAGAATCAAAACACATAAAACAACAATAATTTCAAAAGTGAAGTGCGAAGTTTTTTGAAACGGCAGGAATAAAGATAAACCATACAAATTTGGCTCATTAATAAATTGTTGTTGCTTCAATCTCAATCCTTGCCTTCGAGAACCTCTATCCAAAAATTTTGAGAATTGAGATATCTCGAGTTGTTGCAGCCACAGAGTAGCCATATGAAGATGAGAATGTTTCGAACGTTTCACCCTCCAAAACCCATTTGTTTAAATTGTTGTATTTGTAATTTCTTCCCGCGTCGATGAATTAGGCTTTTCCAGAAACTATCTTTGTCTTTTCTCTTTCTAATTTTGACATAAAAATATGTAGGGAAAACAAACAAACGACCAATCACAATCACAAGTTTTTGTTTTCCCTACATATTTTTCTGTCAAACTATTGATTTTTTTTTTTACTTGTTTGGCACTGAAGTCTGGTGGATGTTCCAAATAGATGTGAATTGCAACAACAATTTAACCAGGGGTGTGAAGATCCTACTGTATATGCGTGAGGTTTTTATACACAGATTCTCTTTTTTTATCTGATATCTGACAGTTCAAACTTGTAGGCAAATTAAAATGGCTGCCGGGGATTCTCATATTCATGTGGCTAATCTGTGGTTGCAGCTTCAGCAGTTTTTTCTTTCACAGGAGTTACCAGCATCAAAATCTCACAATTCAAATTCAACAATTAATAGGTCTGTTTTGTAACGTTAATTTTTTCTCATTTGTTCACAAACCTAGTTTTGGGAAACTTTGTAGAAGTTGTGGGGCCAGATCCACAGTGCACACTTATTACACTTTATTTTCCAATGACTGCTTATAAGTCCGCATTTACATTGAACGATTTTTCCAATGAAGATTTTTTTTTGTTGTTGTAATCGTGTGAGATTTCGAGGGACAGACGACATGTTCCACACGATTTTTCCATTCTCTCTCACACGATTACAACAACAACAAAAAATTGGCATTGGAAAAATCGTTCTATGTAAATGCCGACTAAACGATATAATTTCTTTTTGCGATTTTTAAGCACGTAGGCGAGGGACTTATGTGGTGGCTGGGGTAGACGAAATTGCTGAGGTTGAACAAATTGCAGAGTTATCGCTCATTCTTCTTTGTGCTTTTCCTTATTATTCGAGTGTGTTTTATTTTCCTTCGTCGTCCACTCAGATAACTTCGAAATCAACAACAATAGCCGTGTTTTTTTTGCAAGTCCATATGGATTTGTCGAAAAAAACGACATCGGGACTAATAGTTTTACACGTAAATACAACAACAACTTAAATCCATATAGACTTAGCTAAGTCCAGATAATTATCGGGACTTACGTACTGTAAGTAAGAAGTTCCTAAGTCCCGATGTCGTTTTTTTCGACAAATCCATATGGACTTGCAAAAAAACACGCCTAATAACCTAAATCCATATGGACTTAGCTAAGTCCAGATAATTATCGGATTGTAATTACTGTAAGTCCCGATAAAAACGGTGATGCCAAAATAAAATATTCTTTAGGTTATCTATAATTTGTTTAGAGACATTAAAATTGACGTTCTTGGATGCTGGTTGAATAATTAATTTTTTGAATTTGAAAAAAATATGGCGGACGAAAAGCAAAAAAATAAGTATTTATTTGTGTCTGTAACAATTAATTAATTAACCTTTCTTTCCAATGAGTTTTCTTTGCTTTAACTTATAAATTATAATTTGTGTTGATACTTTTCTTCTTTTTATTATATCTTATTAAGGGTATTCATGCAACGGCGGAAAACCCAGATAAAGGCTCTCCCAAACCAAAGCGAAACATTCGCCAGTGTGGGTGCTCCCATTATACTTAAGACACACATGTGGTTTACATACTTTAGTTTCGATACTATGGTATTGGCAATACCACGATAGCTGACACACATCCCTGTGTGGTTTCAGTTGACAAACATCTCTTGATATCTGTCATTTTTGTATACTGTCATCAGCGACTTAAAACATAATAAAATTGAAAACAATGGAATTATTGAGCGTTATTATTTCGAATAATAATAAAATTTTATATTTAAATAGAATGAGAAAAATGTGTCTCCGATTGGCACTGTTATCCAAATATAAAAGTAAACGATACAGGTATTTGGCTTTATTAGAAAATAGAATTCCAAGAGCCCGGCGTTTCTGGTCCATAGTAAGTAGTATAAATGTTCACCAGAGGCAAGTCAATTTTGTTTTCTAATTGCAGGTTGAAACGTCGCACTACTGGGAACTTGATGTTCCTTACTTTTCAGAAGAAAAATTTAAAAATAATTTTAGGGTCAATAGGGAAACCTTTCGATTCTTAGTCGAAAGTTTAAGCAACTTAAAAAGGGAGGATACAAGGTGGCGTCTTGCTATTCCGCTTTAAAAGAGAGTGGCAGCCGTATTGTATGCTTTGGGTTCATCGGCGGAGTATAGAACTATTGCTAGCCTGTTTGGAATAGGAAGAACAACATTGGGAGAAATGGTTCTAGAGGTCTGCCAAGAATTGTATGAGCAGTTACAACACCAAGTCTTTGATGCCTATCCACCTACTCAAGAAAAAATAGCTGAAAATATCGCTGGTTTCGAACAGCTTGGTTTTCCACAATGTTATGGAGCAGTTGATGGTAGCCACATCGAAATTAATCCACCAAAAGAAGAAGCAACGGACTATTTTAACTTTAAGGGGTGGCATTCAACAATTTTGTTTGCTGCCGTGGACTATAGGTACAAGTTTACTTATGCTAATATGGGAGTACCTGGTAGAAGCAACGATTCTACAATATTTGAATGCTCATCTATCAAAGATTTTCATCTTAACCATGAATTGTTTCAACAAAATTCAAAAGTTATAGAAGATGTGAGCGTACCAGTTCTTTTGATTGGTGATTCAGCATTTCGACTTTCAAAATATGTTATGAAGCCTTTTGCTTTTTGCATTGAAATGTCTGATGAGCAAAAAGTTTTCAATAAACAGCTGTCTAAATGTCGACGCGTTATTGAAAACGCTTTTGGACATCTTAAGTGTCGATTTAGGAAGATAGGAAGAGGCCTAGAAGTCAAAATTGAAAATGTAAATTGTATTGTAAAGGCTTGCTGTATATTACATAACATATGTAATATCCGAAATGATAAAATTAACCAATCCTGGATTCACGAACTCAAAAAGCAAAAGAAACGGACACAGCCCCAAAGAAGGACCGCAAGCAGAGATCTGGACTTGTCAGGAAATGTTATCAGAAATGCTATTATGAAAAACTTTGTAAGTACCTTTTCTTATTGTCCTAAGCATTACCTAAAATACAAACACACACTATACACTTCAAATTGAAAGCAAATCAAATTCAAATAAAAAAAAAACATTTGTTCATTGAACTTTTAATTCATTTTTTCAAAAATGCAGACAGTATTCTATTATTTTCTTCGAGAAGATTTATTATCTTGTCGTCATTTTCAACGCACTTCTTTAGATAATTATCAAATGTTTTTTCTTCTTGTTTTGCCAGTTCAAGAAAACTTTCTGATATGTTTTTCTTTTTCTTTTTAGGTGCAGCTGGCGTTAATGATTCCGGAGATGTTTCAGCCTCTAATAATGTTCCCGAAAACAATTGGCTTGAAGATGAAGCCTTGGACATCGTAGAGTTCTTGGGACATTCTATTTCGCATTCTGAATAGTGAAATAATTATTATATATTACCGAAAAGCTATTCAATTTATAAATTAAAACTTCTTACCATAAAGAAAAGTTTCGTCCATCATTTCCTTGACGTTGTTAGCTTTGTAGCAGCCCAAAAATTCATTAAGAATTTCAAAAAATTCCCAATCTGATGGTGAGCCTCCAGTAGTGCCAATTTTTTGTTTTTCTTTTCTAAAAAAGGCAAAATTTTATGAAAATTAATTTCTAATGCAAAAATATCTTCGAGAGAAAGCAGAATCCAAACGTTCAAGTGGGGAAAGCTTTAAGCTGAACAAGGCCGATTGTGCTTACCTAAATTTTTTTGTCAAATTGTTGATCCTTGTTCTGAGCTCCGTTTCGTTCAGCTCGATTCCGCTCTCTTCTTTTAAAATGCTGCACATTTGCTTATATATTTGCGAGTTCTTTATATTACCTCTTAATTTGTGAATGTTTTGCCTCCACACATCAATCACGCAATATAGTTCTGAAGAACCCAAAATCTTTCTTTTTTTTTTTTCTTCCATTTTATATTTTTTTTTCAACGTGCTGAAATTTTTATTTTGAAACTGAATTTTGAAAAATAACAAACAAAAAAATGTTGTTCGGATGTCAAAATTGTAGTTCATAGATTTGTCACCGCTGGAGAAAGATGCTAGTATCGCTAAGAGGCAACGCATACTGCGAAAAAAACCCAAGTTTCGATACCATGCTCAACCCATTTTGCTCGCGTGGTATAAGTATGGTATACCATGACACACAAGTGGTATAGACTTATACTAAAGTATCCGTATCACCAGTGTGTCACGGGTATTAGGTTCTCCCAAACCAACGCGAATATTTCAGAACGACGACGAAACTTTCTCCTGTCTTAATTTATTTACATGGAGATTAATGGGAGCACCCATACTGGCGTGATGCGAATCTTCGAACATTTTTCAGTCGTCGCATATTCGCGCGAATGTTTCGCGTTGGTTTGGGACAGCCTTTAATCTCCATGTAAATAAATTAAGACAGGCGAAAGTTTCGTCGTCGTTCTGAAATATTCGCGTTGGTTTGGGAGAGCCTTAGGCCAGGCGCACACATGCAACTAAACAGTTTAATTTCGATTTTGAGCACTCGGGATCATATGAGAGTCCGCCGGTTTATGTGCGCGAACTCTCATATAATCCCATAGTCCTCAAAATCGCAACCAAACTGTTTAGTTGCATGTGAGCGCCTGGCCTTAAACCTCAGAAACCAAATAATTTTATCTCCGCAGAAACGAACTGTCAAAATTTTTATGGGAGTATTTTTCTGAAGATCTGATAAATTTATCTCATCAATTTGATGCGGAAAGGTAAAGTCGAACCTAATAAATTTATAAATGACATTTGTGGTGTATTTTATGTGACATTTAACAAGTATTTCTAAGGGGTGTTGATGCAAACGTACTGCGGAAAGTTATGTTTTTCTGCAAAGCGGAAATTTATTTCTTTGCATGAATACCGTTATTATTTTTTTTGTTAAACAGCTGATCAACAATTGTAATAGAGTGCACCAGTGCTGCCAATTTTTACGGAAGAAGTACCAAAGTCCCGATGTCGTTTTTTTCGACAAATCCACATGGACTTGCAAAAAAAAACACGCCTATATTGGCTGCTTAGTTCCCTTTCACACTAAACAAGTTAATGGAGATTTTTTGACGTTTCCTTTTAATTTCTACTAAAATCTATTGTACCTTTCACACGAAGAAACAAAATCGTTATAGATTTTCTGAAGTTTTCATATAAAGTCTATTGGTTCAACGCACACTACCTAAGTGAAAAAAGGAATGTCAAACAAATTTCGTTCACCTCACTTACTTCGTGCCCTTCTCTCCAACAAAATGGAAGTTGCAAGTTAAGTTCTACTTTCTTTAACTGTGAAACTGGTCCTTGTGTGTGTTACTAGGCAGCTGTAATTAATAATTTTTGTAGTTATATTGACTGAAAATATTGTTGAATATTTTTTCTATTTATGTAGAATCCGTAGCAACAAAAAAAAATCAATTTGCCTTCTCAAAATTACCCGACTTTCAATTTAACGTATTAGCGTGTTTACAAATCGGTGTGAAATCTTGCTAAAAATACAAGATATGTTTTGACAGAAAAGAATCGATTTTGTTTAGAAAAAAACGGAACAGAATCGATGATTTTGTTGAAAGGAATTCGTGAATCCTGAACGTGGCATGGCCAGTTCTATGATCACGCCCAGTGTGCCATTTGACAGCTGCTGTCTGTTTAGACATTAGATTTCAAAGATTTTGGGTTTATTTGTTGATGAAAATTATTATCAAAAATAAATGGAAGAAGTTGATTTAAAAAATTATCAAGTAGTAAGAAATGAAAACGGAGTTGTTTTCATTGACAAAACAAACGTTATGCTTCAAAATGCAACAAGTATGTATGAATTAATTAAAAAATTGTTTAAAGCCTAAAGAATTTTGGTTCTACTTTGCAGCAGGAGAGGTTTTAACGACATCCTTTGATAATGTTTCTTCATTTTATGGTTTGGAGAGTATTTCTTCGGATGAACCTATGACTCCGGCAGAAGATAACTACCAAGAATATTCACCAGAAGCAAGTTTAAAAGAAGCACCCGACGAAAGTTCCGATGAGGTCCAAATTCCTGAAGAAACACCAAGTAAGAAATGCCTCATATAAACCAAAGTTATGAACATTGTTTATTTAATACATGTTTTAAGGTGCTGTTAGTCGGCCTCCAATCAAATGGGGGCAAGAAGAAACCAAATTTATGCTAAGATTATACGCAGGCTTGATTAGTTGTGTGGGCCCACTGAAAAAGTTCCGTACAAAAAAACTAATGTGGGCCTACATAGCAACACAAATTCAACGTAAATTTAATATTTCTCCTAACGCGACGCAAGTGGAGAGTCGGTACAAATGCGTGGCCAAACGTACAAAAAAGCCAAATATGATGATTACCCCCAATAAAAATGTGCGGGAAGATATTGTGTATGGCAACGATATTTTTGCAAAAGTCGAACAAGATGACCCCATCGGTATCGAAACTGTAATGTCGCAAGGTCGAATTTTCATGCTGCCTCGGAAACCTGTAGTGAATGTTCCACAGCCTGATCCATCTACTTTATTGAAAATGATACCAACATCTACTGAACAAGATGAAGAAATCTTAGAAGGAGATGCTACAAATCCAGTTCGCAGGAACAGGAAACCTCCTCAAGTAATAATGTTTGAGAAATATCTAGAGCAAAAAGCCAATTTTTACGAGACACGCGAAGCTAAAACGGATGAAAGAGCCAGACAAAAGGCTGAAAGGGAAAAGGAAAAAGAAAAGCTAAAACAGCAAAAAGAAAAAGAGAAAATTGAACGAGAAAAGGAGAAGGAACTGATGAAACAACAAAGGCATTTGGAAAAAATGAAGCTACTGAAAGATATACTGAATAAAAGCTTTTCAAAATAAATAAATATGTAATATAGTTTAAAGTTTATTTGTATGAATGTATAATTTTTAGAGAGTTTCTGCAATATTATTTCGTTTTATTTGTCCCTTATGAAGGGAAATGCTTTCTAGCATGCTTTGTTCTTCGTCTTTCATATTGTCTACTTCTTTTTGATCTTCCTTTGCAGTAGTCGCATGATTGACTTCATTTTCTTCTGTCCAAATATCTCCTTTGTCTATACACAAGTTATGTAGTACGCAACATCCAAGTACAAACTTAGACATTCGTGACACGGTGAAGAAATCTAAGTGCGTTAACTGTCGAAATCTTTGCTTTAGCAAACTGAAAGAATTTTCAATTGTCTTTACTGTTTGCGAATGTTTTTTGTTAAATTTCTCTTGCTGAATACTTAGTTGACCATACTCTCGCTCTTTATATGGCGTAAGTAAATATTCCCTTAAGGGATAAGCAGCGTCGCCTAGTAGGTGGTATGTCCTACCACAAATTCTCGGTATGTCCTTGGATATATTGGACATTTGAAAAACTTGAGAATCATGAATTTTACTGGAAGCTCCAACAAATACATCCAGAAACTTTTTATCTGCATCACATATGGCTTGGAGTGTAATTGATAACTGTCCGTGGCGGTTTACATAATTTGAGCGAATTTTTTTCGCTGGATTTCGAATACATATACAGCACCCATCGATGCATCCCAAAACGTTAGGTAGCCCTGCAATCTACATATAAATATATTTTTACTTAAGACATATTACGGGTATATGAAAAATTACACCTTAATCGGAAAATTTCTCACGAATTCCGAAAAAATGAACAAAAAATCTATATTGGTAATCCCCATTTGTGTGAGATTTTGCACTACGAATGGAACTTAATGAGGCTATTGCAACGTCAAGTAGTAATATTCCAATTTTAAATAACAACCCGGCGGCGCTGGTGACATCATTTTGCTTAATCTCAGCACAAATCGAGATTAATCGAATTCAATGCAACTCGGCATTTATGTATCTGTGTCTTACCTTTGAAAATCCTTTACTTTTTTCAAATTTTTCTACATTAGTAGAAGGCATTTTAATGTGTTGCTTTGATATTTCGGATAAGAACTCCAAAAAACATGTCTGGTGTCTATAAGCACTTGAAAGTGATAAATTAAACAATTGTGCAACTTCTCGATACGTGTTTTTGTTCCCAGCAAACCTTTAAATAGAGTTATATTTTTTTGTCTTTAATTTAAAAAAATATAATTAATTATGAAGGTTTTATAATAGTATAAATTCGATACTGTTGATACAAATCATATAAATAGAAAACGTAAATGGCGCTTAATCTGCTCTCTTTGGAACCCTCGAAAAATGTTTCTGTATTTGTTCAGAAGCGATCCAAGAAGGCTACTGAATTAAAAACTCCTTAAATACAATTTATTTGGATATGTTTAAACATAGATTCAGAAAAGCTTATAACGGTCTTGAAGTCAATACAAAAATTCATCCCGGCTACCCGTTGGGACTAGCATTAAATCATTAGTTGAATAGCGAGCCATTTTGTCGATACGAATTTTTTAGATTTAGATATTTTAGATATTAAATTGTTCATATCAACCAACTTTTACCACAAAAATGATAGGCATTGTGTCTCAGCGCTCGACGCCTTTCTTCCACCACTTTTAACTTTGCGCCTGTAGTGTTTTGAATCAGAAAACTGCTGAGTTAAAGTTGATGCGGTCTCCCGTGAAACTCTAAAATATTTACGAAACTGTAAACAAAATTAATCACTGTTTTATGTATTGATATTGAAGCTTATGTATATTAACCTCTTCATCTGAATAATTTCCGACAACATCTTCAATAAAGTTTTTGACCGATTGTCTTTCGATTCTTTCAAATATTTTTTGAAGTTCGAAGAAGTCTTCGTCTGAAAATGTATCAATAAAATTTTGATCGGACGATGATGATGCCGAAGAAGATGACGACGATGATGATGAAGATGACGACGAGGATGAAGACGACATTAATTCTTTAATAACTAGTAAATCCAAATCCATTGTTTTGGAATTTTTTTAAAATTAAATTTTAACAACTCTGCCAAAGCAAAAATAGGAAACGTAAACTGTCAAAGTATCAAAAGTGACAAATAAAAGTCGTGTTCCACGAAAAATAATCTCTGAGCCCTCAGACATATTAGGTCTGTTCGTTTACTTCAAAAAAGTTACGATTTCATCTAATTTTATTTTTTGATGTGTAAACATCTATGCTGGCGGTAGAGTGAAAAAAAACGTGAACGTTCGTGTGCAACGTAACATCGTGCAACGTTACGGTGTGCAACGTTACGATCTGCATACTAGGATGGGTGCGTTCAGTGAACAAAATTTTAAGATCCCCTTCAAGCAAAATCAAGTCCGTTTTGGATCCACGCACTTTGATGTTTACACATATTAACCGTGAGTCCCGGCACTCACACATTTTTTTTTAATTTTATAGAACTTTGCACACCGTATTCACCGAAGATTTATCTCAGATCAGTGTTCGGTTTCACAAATATTTAACATGCTTTTAAATTTTAAAATGACCCGTTTATATGGAACAAAAGCCATTTTACAGCCATGCTTGGGAATTTTTTAAAGCTTCAACCGACATCCTTACCAATATTAATATGAGGTGAAGATTCTTTAGTGATATACTAAAAAGAAACATTTAATAATTTACACCTAAGTACGTATTCCAAAAAATATATTCACCCCTATCGAGGTATCAGTCGGAGCGGAAAATTCTCCTATTTCATACGAATCGAAGAATTTTTGCTTCGAGGTATTCTTCTGAACAGCAAAAATCCACCGATTCGTTTGAAATTGGAGAATTTCCTCTCGTTAGGGCTGATTATCCCGTTTTCAAAAAATAGATGTTTCAGATTTTTTTTAAACCGTTAACGAGATAGTCGGATATTAAAAAAACGGTTTTTGGTAAAATATATTTGCATACTTACCATACCTACAATCTACAATAGTGAATTCAATTTTTGTTTATCAAAATCGTAAGAGCCGTTTCCGAGATAATCTTTTATAACGTTTGTATGGCGGATACTGTTTTTTTTAGGAATCCAAAACTTGCCTCATATTACCTTCACATATCGCAAGTAAATTTTACAGCTTTCACAACAGAAAAACAAAAGCAGGGGTTGAAACTTAGCGTACTTTATAGGAAGTGCTTTCGAAAGTTTTTGTGGAAGTTTAGAATTGAACAAGCTATAACTTTTTCAAAAAAATTCATAGCGGTTTTTTATAACAAACTGCATTTCAACTCATTTTACTTCTCTAAAAATTGTACCCTTGGTCGAAAATTATGTAAAGAAAAATTTAATTTTTCGTGACTTTGTATTTCGAATGATACTTATTTCAAAAGTTCAACAATATATCATTTGTTAACAAATAAATAATCTTACTCGTGACTGCTATGAAAATGGATAAAATTTACAAAAGAATAAAAAAAAAAAGAAAAATGATTGAATAGAAAGAAGCATAAAAACTCATTCTAGAAATTGATATCACTTTTAAAGGAAATTTGCACATTGCAATGATTTTGTTGAAATAATTTTTTTTTTGTCTAACTGAAAAAGTAAACTGAATTCAAAACATTATTCAAATCGAAATCTCCTTTTTCTGGAAGCTGTCGCAATATCCTATTTAAGTTTCTTTTTGCCATTTCTTCCGAAGAACCAGTGTTGCCGATTTCTCTGAAAATCAAACAAAATCATGAAGAAACCACACAAAATATGAATTGCTGACTTACTTTTCACTAAAGCTAAACTTTTTTTGCAGGAATTTGGACAAATCTTCTAGAATTTGCTGTGAGTGCAAAGCAACAAATTGTTCACGGCAGATCTGGGGATAAAAAAAACGGCCGGACATTGATAAATGTCTCAAAATGTGTTCAAATACCAACCTTGTTCATATCAGGTACTGTGCATGCGTGTGTCCAGAAACAATCATGCACCGAAATAAATGTTAATCCTTTGCGTTCACAGTGTAAAGAGGTAAGCATCATATGGCTGGAGTCCAACGAGTGGATAAAGTTAGGAGGAAAAGCATTCTTCTGTTTCATTATGTTTGGTTTCTCGTACATATCCATGGACATATTCGAAGAAACACTGTTGCTTTTGGGAACGTTTTTGTGGTCCATTCGATTGTAATGCTGTACCACTGGCAGACCAAGTGGAGTCACCCATTCCACATTCTGATTACAGACGCCTGATATCAGTCGCGAGCATTCCGTAAACCAGTCCTGGATTTCTTTTGTCGATGTGAACATCTCGCGAAGACTTTCGAATGTCTTTGTCGTTAGGTATGAAGATGCTGGCCACACCCATTCTTTGGGAAAGCTATCAATGTCTTTAAGCTGACGAGCGATTTGAAGCCGAGCCCCATAGCGCGTAACTCCGTAGACTGTGGTCATAACAGTTTGCTTTATCACCTTTCGGCGCACAAAGCCATCTAGCACCTGAGCAACATGCAGTCCATTGTCAGAGTCGTTCTTTCGCATTTTCTCTACCAACGTCGCAACAGCGCTGTATACATCTTGCGGAATTGGCGATGGAGTTAAATTAACACTTATGGCACCAGCATTGTCACGTCCAAGGGCAGCATAATGCTGTAAGCCGTTACACGAGCCATCCTGATGGATAGGGAAACGACTCATGTATTCTTTAAAGAAATCGAAAAAAATATTATGAGCTTGTTGAAATGGGAATAAATTAAAAGAACCCACTGGCAGGATCTGGACAGCGATAAACTTTTGCGATCTCCTGACAACATGAGAGTGTTTGCCAAGGTTCATCAGATTTCGCCCACCACATACGACCGGTGAGTGGATTATCGGCAGAATCTAGAATATCATCCATCACTTCTTCGGCAAAGAGTAGTCTCTCCCGAACCGAGTCCCGTTTTTTCATTCCAGTCAAATTAATACAATGCAATTTAAGCCAACTAAAGCCATCTTCGCCCATTGGTTGAGCTTGATCAAATATAAGCATCGATCGGGCTAGATCAGAACCAAGATGATTCAGATGTGGAGGAAGCGGATAAACACGACCACGAAAGTCCATATTATGAGGCAGCCAGAATACTTTATCTCGGTACTAATCAATCAACGAATTATTTGTAGTAAAATATTTTAAATAAAGTTGTCTCAACTTACATGGTTGGCTAGAGATAACCGATAGAGTGTGTCACACCATAAACTATACATTTCGCTCTGTTTTCGGCGATGTAACATTTTCTCTCTAAAAAGCTTAGCTCTTTCTACATTCGACAGCCCAGAATCACGATCTGGAACTTTGGGTAAGGATGGCAGGGAATTTGGTGGTTGTGCAACATCAAGTTTGTTGTTGCCTCCATTTTGAAACACTTCAATTATGACATCTAGGATCTGTAAATCAAAGTGTTATATGTCGAGCTTCTTGTGTTAGATAATTTCTTACATCAGTGTTCACTCTCCATGGAATACTGGCTAATTGATTAAGGGAATCTAACGATGGATAGAGATCTTGAGAATTTGCATCTTTGATTCGCTGCCATTGTTGCACTGCCTAAAAGTGAAATGAAAATATAAATATGTATGAAAAAATTTGAAGAGTTAAATTTTACCTGGTGAGGAAGCCGGATAAGTTCAGATTTATTTAGCAGATAACCACCGTGGTATGGCGTACTCCAAGGCTGCGGAGGGCATAACATTGGCACCAGATTCGAGTCGAATGTCAAAGTTTGCTGCCGCGAAGCACGTAGTAACCTGCAGGAAAAAAATAGAGGCAAAATAAAACATTTCGAGGCTTCTACTAACTTTCACTTTGATAGGGCAATTTATTTTTGAAAATCAGATAAATCCGTGAAAAAATGAGTAATGGACACAATTTTAAGAAGAATGTGTTCCTTGTCTTTTTTTTGAAAACCTGTCAGTTCCAGTAACCTCGATGTCTTTTGTCTCTAGTAAAAATCACAGCATGGATATTCTGTGAATTTTATTATTCAAATCATCCACCTAGAAAATAAAAGCCCACGTCCAGGAACTTGAAATTTTAGTTCAGTACGCTCCACCTAAACAAAAGTAACTTCCTGTCTAATTTTCCTTATCTTCTTTATTCTAAAATGTATTACGTTTATGTTGGCTGACATTTAGGGCCAGTTTCACAGTCGACACTTACCGGAATAATAGGTACTTAAGATTCCCATATTAGGAATTTAAGCTAAGTTTTATAGCCAGCGTTAGTGGACCTTAAGGCACCAACATTGGAGACTCAAATGCCAGTTATTCAGGTGACAGTGCACTGTGATATTGAGAATTAATATTTCACATTCCCCACCTAAGTGTCACTTTTCTGAATGTGAAACTGGCCCTTAAACTTGCGACAGTGCATTAACACAATCCTAAAAAAAAAACGGATTTCTCTTATTATTTTAAAATTGTATTATTACCTTGCCAGCACAGGATGTGGCTTAACTTCTTCCTTCATCAATCTCCCTTGATTCCTAAAGAGCGTATAGAACGCTGGCATCAAATTAGATTGTTTGGTTTTGTTATTTGCTCTCAATATAAACGAATCAATTTTTATATCTCGCATCAGTATATTATAGAGGAAACGTCCAACACCAGCTAGAACATTTTTTGGCCATGGTGAATCGATTATATCCATACTTGGTCCAGAAGCCCGACTCTCATGAACTAAACGTTGCCAGATTTGCCTGGGATTATCATTAGTTACACCTTCTTCCCATTTGTTGCAGTAGCTTCCGTAGATTTCACCGACTTTCTCGAGAATTCCGTTTCGTTTTTTTTGTTCAATTTGATATCTTAATATGAAAACGATTGATTACTACACTTAGTGCAAGAGATTAACTGTGACAGAACAAAAAAGCAAACCTTTGCTGGACTTTCATTCCAAGATTCTTATACAACTGTCCCACAGTTGGACTGTATGTCTCTGAACCTTCAGCGAGCATTCGAATTTCTTTCAAAAGAATTTCCGCATACTGTCCACTGTCTAGAATTTTTAAATATGTGTAATAAGTCATATTGCCTTGGGAATTATAACGAATTTGTGCCCGAAGGGTATTTAAATCTCGATTTACTGCTGTATTTATTTGCGATTTCCAAATCGTGTATAGCTCTTCCATTTTCTCGCGCTAAATAAAAGAATTTACACTACTTATAGTCTCATTTAGAACATCAAAACTACTTACACAAAAATCAGCATTGGCAAACTCTTTGGCATTTTCTATGCTCTTTATAGTCAATGACCCTTCTAGTTCAATTTTCAACTGATCTCTAGCCATTTGTTGAAGTTGTTCTTTCGTGAAGCCTTCCTTTGATCGCATTATAGGACTTCTTGTTGCAGAACTGTTAGTTTCATCAGTTAAATGATGATTTAGTTCGTTTAAGAGGACATTGTTGTAGTCGAAATTTGGCGGTGTATATTGGGGTACAAAATCTGGTTCAATTCGGCGAATCGCATCCAATGCAATCTCTTTTCGATCGAATTCAAATTTACTTTTATCCATTACAGAGTTAAGAGAAATTCCCTGGAAATCGTTTAAGAGGATTGGTTAAAGGTCTGGTCTAACGGTAAATAAATACGGTCTAAAGAATTTTAGGAAGCATTAATAGTGAAGGTACAGCTACAGATTGTTAGCGTTAAGCCTCATCACGTAAAACGAAAACCATCTAACGATATCGTTTTGAAGATAGATATCTTTACTTGTCTCTACAGATATGATAGATATAGCAATGGTGGAAACGATATCGTCCGATCCTTTACATGATGAGGCCCTGAAAGACCGAACATCAGCTTGGCTAAATGTTTTGGATAGTTGGGTGAAAAGAAATAGTTTGAGATTGACATGAAAAATTTACATCGCGTTTTTTACATTTGAACAATCAACTTTGGAGAACGCTTTGGCTGGCTTTTTCTTTGGTTTTTAACCATTTGAAAAAGTGCTTGTTTTGAATCAAAGTCTATTGTCGTTTACTAAATATCTGTTAAGGTTAACAACAACTAGTTATGTTTTTTTTTTTTAAGAGTCCCTTACCATTTTATCTGCTTTTGAAATGTATTTTTGAATCAGGCGCAAATTTTCTTCGGATGATTCCGTTCGGCCAAGACATTCAAAAATAGCTGCAAATGTTTGTTCAGTGAATAAAATACCATCCTCCTCCAACACAGCAAATATTTCTTTAAATCGATCAAAACTTCCTTTCTCCGCGTATCCATGCAGGAGGATATTGTAAAGATCGATTGGAAATAGTCCCGTTTGTGAGCGCTTTTTGGCTCGTTGACGATAGGAGAGAATCGTTGTCAGACCACGATTTACCATTCCCGATGAAACACAAGCCTTCAGATATGAATTCAAATTTATTATCAAAGCTTGCTCTCTGGCTATACGCTCCTGATCTTCGTTTATGTGATATCTCGATTTATAGGGTGATTGTTTTGATTTTGTTTCCAAAATGTTCTTCTTTGTGCTGCGATTTTCACTAAGAGGAGGGACGTATGGTTCTATTGGTTGGGCAATATCAACAATGTCAGGGATGGATTCTTCTAAGAAGCTGCAAAAGTGACATGAAGATAATTTGAAGAAAGGAGTAAATATTATTATACTTACGTATAAGGTAGCAGTCCTTCAGGATCGTGTCCTTCGTGTCCCATGGCTTCGACGTATTCTCGAAAATTATTATAACTGGTTGTGATGTTTTTGATATCTTCGGGATCTGCTAGAACTCGCTTTGCATGTTTTCCAAGAAAAATTAACGGCTTCTCATCGAAAACTCCGGGTTGGTTTATTGAGTTGTTCAGAACATCCATATTGAACTTTTGATATTCCACTGGTTGCTTTAGTTTAAAAGTCGTTGATTTTCTTGGTGTTGACAAAGAACTTGTGCTAAATGCAGCGGAAGAATTGTAGATTGCGGCAGTTTCTGTATTACTCGAAAAGGAGCTCTTATCAGTTTTTGCACGCTTTTCGAGAATTTTTTGTTGTGTTTTTGCGATGAACTCTTGTAGTTTTTCTGCTTTCAAACGCTTAAGTTTAGCTTTCCGTTCCACAGACTTAGAATTGGTCACTAAAATTGGATCATTATAAAATGCTGTAGAGAAAATAGTTTACAAAATTAAGAAAACCTTCAAGGAATTCAACATATTTGGAGAATCTGGGTCTGCTTTTTCTTTTCTTCTTTACTGGATCTTGGCTACTTGCAGTACTATGCGTTGATTGATGACGCTCTCCTGCCGGTTTAATGCAAATTCTTACTAAAATATTGAAGAGAAATAAATATTATTCGAATGTAAATAATAGGCAACATTCATCTCTAATTACACTTTTCTGAAGGCTGAAGAACTATGCTATCCGATGAAATTGGTAGAAAATTAGGTTGAAGAGTTCGTTGCGCAGCAATTAAATCAAACTTGGGAGCACATTGTCCAACAATGAGCCGAACATTTTGTAATGTTGCATTTTTAACTGAGAGCATTCGATACATTTTACAAATTGTATTTTATAATATCACTTTAGAATTAAATTAACTGTTTGATTATTATAAAATAAATTTAATAACATTTTATTCTTGCATAACGCAATTTATTTTTATTTTGACCGACCGAACCAACTAGTCAGGTGAATAGGGATGAAAAAGAAAGGAACCAAAACAAGTCAGAAAAGTGACGTTTCTAGAAATACGAAGAAGACAAGAAAAAACCAAAAACACATGCCGAAAACGTGAAGTTAGACATGATTTAAACACTCTACATTCACAATAGCAAATATAATTTCTAGTCATTTTTGTATCCTGCTGAATTCACGTGAAATTAACAAAAATGTTCATATTTTCTGCTGTTTCAATCACTAACGTCGTTATGGCAATAAATCTCTCATAATTGTTCACATGATTGTAATAATTCCATTATTAGATCCAAATGTCAGCTATTTATTACAGAAATCTTATTTTATAGCAAAAAATGGGTGATAAAAAGGCAGTTTGACATTTAGGCAAAAAAGAAAATAAATTCTGAATATGTTGTAATTCTCGCACGGAACTTCTGGAAAAGAATTCCGATCAAAAACTTTACATTTTAATAATTGAGAAGGGTTTTATTTACGGGAAAAGCAATATGTGTTTTTAACCCACTGTTCAACCAATAAAATTCTATTATCGTGCAATCGAGGTGTAGTGTATGGCTATGGCATATGATTTGAAGCACAGATTATCCACATGAAGATGAGAATCCCCGGCTAATCTGTGATTTTAAGGTCCAGTTTTTCAGTGCGAGATTGAAGACAAATCCGAGTTAATTCATCAAATTTGGTGAGTTAATAGGGTTAACTGAACAGATCAAATAACTGTGGGTCGATTAACTTCTCGAACTAACTAACTCTGGTTTAACTCATCACTGAAAAAAATGGCCCTAAATATTTTTTTTTAGGTTTGAATGTAATGAAAGTCCCAGCTGAAATAAATAATAAATAGGCTCTCCCAAACTGTTCAAAGAATGTTCAAAGATTCGCATAGAGCACCATAGTGGGGGTACTCTCATTAATATCCATGTAAATAAATTAAGATAGGCGAAATTTTCGTTGTCGTTCGGAAATATTCGCCTTGGTTTGGGAGAGTCACAAACGGAACTACAACCGTACACCGGGGTTCGGTAGTGGGCTCTCTTTCAAAAAGTCCTCTCCCACCTGTCTCAATCACTCCCTAATGGGTACCGGCTCACTTGCTCGTTGGTATTGAATGTTATAGAAGCTTTCACACATGTCGACCGAAATCGGGCCAGGTTTATATGCCGTCCACAGGAGAGCTGGAAAGGATCGATGAAATGAATAAATTACAAATTAATACAGAATGGCAAGTGGCGATTCCAGAAGCAGTCAGTAGACGGTTTCCGGATATGTGTGAAATGGCTCTATGGTGTAAGCAACTGGCTACTCGGTCTTTGGTGTTATGAAAGCCTTTCACACCTGCCAACCGAAACCGAGATAGTAGCTAGCTGCCGAAATGTCTCCAGCTACTCTCACTAAAGCTAATTACAGCCATACAAAAATGCGATGAAAAAGCTGCGGGGGGAATCTGCCTCAATTTTGAATTGGAATAAAAAAAGCTGTGTGTGAGGTATTAACAAAGGCTCATTTGTATGCCATTATGTATGGAATATTCTGTAACCAGAATTTTTAAGCAACTGGCTGTAAAAGTCTTATGGTCTGACCAAAACTTATTGTCGGAACTATACCTACAATCCAGGGCTTATCACAACAACAACAATCTATTTAAACACTTCCACTTTCATATTTTCATATGCAGAGCGCAAGCTATTTCCCTATTCGACAAAATGGCTTTTATCATCTTTTTCTGATTCTGTAAAATTTAAATATTTTAGATTTAACATCAATATAAGCATACGGAACACAATCTGTCATGACGATGTCCCATGGTCAGAATCATAATATCAAATCTTCTGAACTTCAAACAATATTTATTTCATAAAGTGAAGATTACCCTCACGAACATTAGGTATACTGTTAAAGTGTTATCACAATAACACTGACCTAGGAAAGATGACACTCGCTTGATTAAAACAAACGAAAAATGCATAACAGAGCATTTCACTTGTCTGAACTTATAACCCATGTCAATCAACGCATTTAAATCTATGCGCCTTTCGGTATCATCTTCCCAAAGGATTAATGCATCACTCTCTATATTTGTTGCAAGTAAATCATCATAGAAACAGCATGAATTGTTTCATTGTTCAACAGTACTGTGCAATTTTTTTTGGTCAAACTTCTTTTGTCGAACTTTGAAACGTTGATGGTAATAATTAATTTTTTTTTTTAAATTTAATTTAATGTATTTTCTAAGAGCAAAATGTTTTCTGAAGAAATAGGCGGGTAATGATAAACGACATTAAAAAAAAATAAAATTTGATACTGTGATCGTTAAAAATTGTCCATAGATATCTTTTTGGGAACAAAGGCTTTCAACTAAAATGACTACGTCAACTCGAATGGGTTTTATTCTTTAAACTAGCACTTTTTAAAACTTATAAGTATAATATCTTCCTTAACACTAAGCTTATTCTGATTAAAGGCAAATAATTTGTATTTATTAGATTATTCTTCAAGTTGAAGTTTCATTCTCCGTGAATAAGCTAAGTATATATACATTATTATATATAACTTACTAAATAAAGTATTTCCACACTATCTCTTAGCATATACTTTTAGTACTTAGAAATGCATTCCAAGAGATGCATTTGGAAAGAGTAACATATATATTTAACCATCACTTTATGCACAGCCCTATATTTCAATAGTCGCTACATCACTGCTGGTAGTTCAATCCAAAAACAGAGGAAATATTTCTTACAGAACAGAACATCTTCCCGAGTGAATACCAAAAAAAAAATATCTATTTCTGGATGAGAATCTGTGCAATGAAGTAACATCTTCCATACAATTATAACGCTCTCGATGATCATCGACAAATCGTTCATTCATTCAGCTGCTGCCTGTGGAGGTATTCTGGTTGTCTCTATCTTATTTCCACGAACAAAAAAAACCATCGACAACCCCACAAATATCAGCAGCTAGCTGATCGTTATTCCCCAGAAGCTGAGTTCTTAGCATCAGAGCATCCATTTAATGTAGAACCTTTGCTTGGCATAGTCAGAGGCATTAGTTCGATATTCGATTTCTACTAATAGAATAACCCAAGTGAATTTGAAATTCGAAGTGTGTGTCAAATTTCGATCTGTACCATCAGTGGTAAACCTGAGATTAAAACTGTTTTTTTTTAAGTTTAAAAAGTGCATAGCAGTGATTTTTAGACGTTTGACATTTAAGCATAAAACATACAAAAAATAGTTTTTCTTGATCCGGATAAACATTTTGATCAAAAGGTATGTACATACATAATTATGTAGACAAATGGTAATACCAGACCAAATATGTAACTTTCGTAGTTTTTCTGAATAATTTGACTTGTCAAGCTGGGACTCCCTTAAAACCACTAATATAATGTTACTTTTTAAGTTTGTTAATTAAATTAAGACATATATCATATCAGTTAAAACGGAACTATCAGTCTACACTCTTTTCTGGTTTAATCGACGAACAAATCAACTTCTTTATTGATAATGATTTTTGCATTTACTTGGAATTTTAACATTTGACCTGAAAATACTATACACTTTCTGATAACAAAATTCATTGAAATACCAACAATAAGATTATCAAAAACAAAACTAAATACAAACAAAAATAACACACCTAAGTATATACATATATATATTAAAATGTAAAGTTTTGTTTATTTTGCTATAAGAAAATCGTTAGGTATATTTTTAAGTACCTATACTTAAGAGTCTAACCAATTAACATTGTGATTAAAATAAAATGCATGATTATGTGTCACACGAACTTGGTCTGCGGTTGCTAATAACATTTAAATATAATATACCTAATATATCAATCGTTTTGCAGGCCTGCATAAGGGAATGGTAGTTAAATCAAAACTAAAACCGTGTTTATGATGTTTTAACATCTATTGCGCGACTCTGATTTCTACGCTGTTGGAGTGAATTGTGATTTTGTTACACTGACATTACGTGTAATACCTCACGTTTAACACTCTTCATTTTTAAAGTTATGTATACGCTTCACATGTTGGTATTGGCTTGGATCAAAAAGTTCTGTTAAAAATGATATGTAGTTGTTTATGAGTTAAAATCGGACTTGAGGAAATAATATGATTTCTCGAAATGAAAATTTTCACAGCTAATTTAAATGAGATCGATTTACGAAGTCGTAGTTCAATGTTCCAATAACGTCCATTTTTTACATGGACGAAATCGTTGAACCTCTACCTACTATGGAAATTTTGATTCGATTGTTAAAATGTCATATTAGTTACAGAGATAAGCTTAAAAAACTGATGATAAGAACTGTTTACATATACTTTTGAATAGTATATTATTAAAAATCAACGCTCGTTTTGATATAATTATAATCCTCGAAGCAAACCAGAAGTGGATTCACGTAATCTCGTATACTTACATATATTTACATAAATAAAATGCACGACTGATGGACCACACGAACCTACTCTTGGAGTTCAAGGCTAGAAAACTAAGTAGAGGTATATCTTTTTTAACGAAAAAGCGTGAAAAACGTCAAAAGTTTTACAAAATTTACTTCTTATTGAAAGTTGGTTTTTGTGCATGTGATAACACACTCGCAGTAAGGCTGCAAAGCTTACGCACCATCATATTTATATTGAATGCAATGCGTAGTGCAATGGCTCTGAAGACGCTTGGCCTATGTTCAACTCTCAGCTCGGTAAAAATTTTTTCAAATTAAAATTGAACGTAATAGACTGTAACGGCCGCAATATTCACGCCGTTTAACATTGGTTTAAATTCAGTAGGCGGTTTAAAATTTTTAAACTGACTAATCGGTAATATTCACTCACATAAATCGACGTTAACCAAAATTTTAAACCGAACGAGGCATTTTCGTGTCGTTTAGGTACGGTTTAAATAGTTTTAGCTTATATTCAACATTTTGTTTATTCATTTTCATTCAGTCCAAAATATTCAGTCTAGCAGTAACTAAGCGGAGCGTCACTGTCGGTGAAGCACAAGCCAGTCGTTGAAAGCTGCACCGTTCCTAAAAAGAGCATGACTATTTGAACGGAACCGAACATTTTTTATTAGTGTTTCGAGAAACGGCACTGCCAACGGTCTTCAAAACAGTAGCCATCAGATATGGATCGGCAAGTTTTTTAGGTCTTTTTTATGTTGTATGTAGCATCGTTCTCGCAATTCGAGATCCGTTCGTTTCGTTGCTGATAGAGGGAAAGAAAAAAAAAATAGAGAGAAAAGACAAATACAAGAATATACAACGCACTGCCACGTCAGGTGTTGCACTGAAAATTGGTGCGTATGCGACCGTACGGTGTTATAGTATTGACGTCGCTGGCCAACATAAGGTCACACAACAAATCAGTTTTTAATTGAGTTGCATTTTCTTTTTATTTTTTTGGTGGCACTTTCTGTCCTTGCAAAATTTTAGATTTTTTGTTAATTTTAATTCAACACTAAAACACAACAAACACTTCAATAAACTTGCAATTTACACCGACGTAAACCGAATGTCATTTTTTACTTAAACGGGGTGAATACTACCAATTTAAACGAGATTTTGTCGTTTAAATTCTATCGGTTTACTTTGGTTAAATTTAGTCGGTTTAAGGACTTTTAAACCGAGTTTTAAACGGTTTGAATATTACGGCGGTAAGCACTACTAAAAAGGAGTCTGATGCGTCTGGGCCTGGCAGCCGTGAAATAGCTATAACACCGTCCTATAATGACTTGGTGGTAGCTCACTAAAGTGGTTGTTGTTTCATTCAAACCTACAACACTTCTTAATCCGAAGCGAAATTTTATTACTATCACTTTGTACGATACGAATACGAAGTTTAATCAGAAAATATTACGTCGTTTTCAAGAAAACCTTAAAACCAATGATCCTACATGTATATAAAAAAAGCATTCTATTTAGTTGACCTTAAAAATACAAAATTCCACAGAATATAGTATTTTGAAGTTAATTAATAAAAAATGGATAATCTCGAAAACCTTACGTAGTAATTTATTACGAATTTATTACTTACGTAGTTAAGAATTTTTGAAATCATGAATTCAGTGTATCAAAAACCTTCGGCAGATCTGAAATTTGGTTTGGCCACAAAAATTAAATATAATATTTGTGGATTGATGTTATTAGAAATAAAATATTGTTTATAACGGTTCGTTTAGAATTAGATGAAGTTCAGTTTTAACATTGAATTCTTTGATTTTTCAAATTCAATATAATTTAAAATAATCTCTCTCTATCTTAACAATGTAAAATAATCGAGTGGAAAACCCAAGCAACATCTTTAGATTGCCTGCCTAAATCAATCGACCCCTAATTCCAAGCTGTAAGTAAAGTGCATATTCATCGGATATAAATTTTCTAAAAACGCGGAAAATCTAGTTCATTGCTTTGTCACGGCGCCAACTTTTTCTGTTCTCGGTTGCACTTTTATTTAAACAGAAAAAGGAATAAAAGAGGTATATATAGTGTATACAAGCAAATAAATTGTTTTGTTTAATTGTTTTTACTTTGTTCAATTTTTGTTTATATAATAATTGTAGTCCATTGACGCGGCAGCCAGAAAATATATATCCATACCTACTTATCCTTAAAATCTTACATATGTTTAGCCATCGGACAAAAGAAAATGCTTACCTTACTTTTAAGAATAAAACCAAAAATAAGTTCGTAAATTTTCCATTTTTAATTTCCTTTGTAATTACTTTTACTAAAAGCCTTAGCCAGGAAAATTCATTATAAATTGACGCAATTTTACAGTGTTAGTATAATTTACGAACGAACACAAAAATTTATCGAAATAAATAATAATCTTCAGAAGCTTTTAAAATATATTTTCTTTTGTTAATGAAAAACAATTTTTAATTCATCCTACTATAACTGTGGAATCATATAATTTTCTACTTGATTTTTGTGAAATGATTTATTTATAGCTTACATATTTGTTACAAATTTGCTATTATTCCTTAAATTATTGTAGGTACGCTGCTGATGCGAAACGAAATTTTTTCGACAAAAAATTGACGATCCGGGCAATTAATTCATTGCGAAAAAATAGCGGAGAATTCTCCAAATAATGAGCCCTACTGTGAGTTTCAGCCCAACAAGATTCCACCCGCAAAATTTGACATTTCACTTTTCGCCTACTGTGAGTTTCCGACGAAATTTCATGATAAAAAAATCCTCTTATTGTTAACATTCATTTCGGGCGGAATGTAATGAAATTTCACTTCTTTTTTGTAGGCGAACAAAATTTCGTTCGGGCGAAACTCACAATATTTTTTAAAATTCCGGGCGAACAAAAAATTTTAAAGTGAAATATTTGTCGGGTGAAACTCACAATAAGGCTGAATCTTTTACAATTATCAGTTTTCAGTTTCGCTCATCGGGCAGCGTACTACAAGACAAAAAGAAGATCGAATTTTTTCGTTTATGATTTCGTTGTGTCATTTTGTATGGGATATTTCGTTAGGCTTAAAGCCTAAAAGAAAAATTTCGTCCTCCTTTTCCTTTTGCAGTACGCTGTTCGATGAGCGAAATTGATAATTGTAACAGATTATTTGGAGAGCTCTCCGCTCTTTTTTCGCACTCAATTAATTGCCCGGACCATTAATTGTATGCGGAAAAGTGACATTTGAGGTCTTTTTGTGTTTGTATTTGTTGTATCTTTCATTGCAGCATGGCTGCTGTGTTTTTTTTTTTGTTATTGGTGTGACACACTCTGCTGTCATTTTTTCGTTGTGGTTTCCGCAAGCATTTCGTTGTCGTGTTGGAGACCACCGAAAAATTTCGTTTCTCATCAGCAGCGTACTAGGCTTAAGGAATAAATGTCGAGGTTCTATGGCCAAAAAAAAACACAAAAATACGAAACGAGAAAGTGCGAAAACTTCTTCCGATTGTCGATATCGATTTCGAACTTCTTAACGGTGTCATCCCAGCTCATCCCAAGACAACTTGGCCCCACTGAGCCCATCCCCGACCATTCATCCGAAGACCCAACTGTTACCGGGGCAACTCATCCCAGAAATAAGAACCCATCCCATGGAAAGTGTGGGAGATGTTTTGTGCGAGTCAAAGAAAAACAGCGCTTTGTTGTTGTGATTTTCTTTCTTTGGGATTATACATAGATGCATTTATGTACTTACTTATGCTTTAGAAATTTCTCAGGTATATAGGATAAATTCAAAGTTTCTTTAAATCCAGATTCTTTAAATGCAAAAGAAACTTTGCATATACCCAACCTCGTACCTACCCCAAGTCCTATATTATGCCCAACCAGGGGGGGCAGCGTGCCCCCATACATACCTGAAACTTTTTCCTTGGGATGAGTTGTCACGGAATGAGTTGTCCGGGGACCAGTTAAGATCTGGGATGAGTTGTCTTGGGACCAGTGGTTCTGGGATGGGCTACACCCAACCCACTTCATGGATAGGCACTACACTAATGGACCGAATATCACCCAAAAGATTCTAACGCACAGATAACAGCTGGTTTCGTTCTCCCCAATTCCCCGTAACATCAATATAATACGCATAAGGAAGTATGTAAATGGACTCTTGAAAAATGGTAGATACCTCTGTTTTTCACTTGCGAGTTGAGTACACTATCTACAAAAGCGATGTTAAAAAGTGATATAGTTGCCTAACATCGCGTCGCCTTAACTTTATGCACACCATCAAAGGATGCGGTAATGTTCTTCCCGGCTTTGACGGTTGACAAAGGAAAGGAGTGAGACTTTATTCGTCACCATTTGAACAAGTGGTCGAATTTACGGTTTAAGTTATGCTTCCATTTGAATTCATCTAAATGGTTGTCTGTGGCGCTCACTCTCATACAGTAGGTATATAATTATAACACCATGCAGTATGCTCTCGATCAACTTAATCACTTCGCCTGACCTCCAGGTATGCTGTTAGCCCATCATGAAATATTCAGTGGTGATTAAGATTTTGTATTCGATGTATACATTTTAAACATTTTATAAAAGATTTTAGAAAAACCTTGAAAGCAGTCTATATATATTCTAGGTACCTATATATACTCTATCTTGTGCCGAATATTTTTATCTGTGAAAGATCAATCCTCGTTGAAAATAAATGCATCCCCGCAAGCATTCCGCTATAGACTAACTCACTAACAGAAATGTTTGCCTTGAAAGAAATTCTTTAACTAAACATGCTCCATGAATGCACCTACTTGTATAGAGATTCCAAAAGTATCTAATGGAAATAAATAAACAAAACTATTTAAATCCATCGATTCCAAGTTATTGAAAGCGTTGCCGTGGCCTTAATTTTCGTAAACAACATCAATTTTATTTTCTTCTCATATATTTTTTTTTCTTGCAGATTATACCATAGACAACGCATCAGCTCACGATTTTCTCGACTATAGTCACCACTGTTATACGCTTTAAGAAAACTCAAGACTGAACCTTTTGATCCCGGCGTATATACGCACAATAAACTTCTATCAGCGCGCAATCATGAGGAAATCAATTGGAATTTTATTCGTTACACTAATTGGATTTGGATTAATAGATCTGGCTCCAGCCTCAGATGTCATGTAAGTATAGAATTATAATGATCGTTCATTGATCGATCGTGGATGAATACAAGAATTGTATTCTTTCGACTTTGAATATTAGATATACAAATTCCAGGAATCATGATTTTTAAGGATTTAAAATTTTATTATTGAAGCCATTTACACATTTTGCAAACATTTCGATCACATACATACATATGTACATAGTTTATTGAGTCCTTAACGGCCATATTATTCACTCGACTCATCCAGATTAAAAATTTAAATCCAGATGTAAAGCATACAAATTCAATGTAAATACATCTGGATTTAAGTTTTAATCTGGATGTATCTAGTGAATAATATGGCGGTAGGTGTTCGCAAAGATTTCGTTCAAAACAAACCAACAAAAGGCTCCTGTGATTTTCTACCGATAATAGTTCGAACGTTATATACTAAAATTAGCTAATGCGATAAGTCCATAAAGAGTACATTGACTTGTCGCACATGTGTTATATGGCACAACAAATTTTCTCTTGTAAAAATAAATTAAATGACACTTTCCCATAGTGCATTTTCGAAATAGTCTCCAGCATTTGGCAAATAAATAACTATATCCACATGATGAATCACAAAAAGTGTGACATAAAAAGATATACGACTTTTTTCTGGGTTACTGAATTAAAGTGTGTGTACACATGTTGCATTGTAAATTGTATTTGACTGCAGAGTTCCAATAAACTATACCAAAAGTTGCTTAACTTAGCTTACGCATTTAGGTTCTCGATATTTATGGTCGAATCGCCCTTCCTACCCGTCAAACGCTACAACAAACTCATGATTCATCTATTTTTGGAATGCATCGTTCGTTTTTATAGCGCGCGGCAAACCGGCAAGAAGAAATCTTGCAGGGTCAGATTCAGATCACAAAAGATCTTCGAAAAAAAAACTCAATTTCGAGTAAAAATAAATAAAACTGAAATTCCTATTATTAAGAGAGCAAAGGCCTACGCACTCTACGCACATCACAGATGGCCTTAACTCGATTAATGATCTTATATTTACTTATACTGGATGATGATCTTTTTTAGCTCTATGCATTTGCATTTAGTTGGGATGAGTTTAAGATAGATATTTTATAGGAGAATTTCTTTTTTCGAAAATACTTTATTTCCAAATAATTTTTTAATTTTGACAAAGATATACCACTTGTGTTTTTATGATAGGTGATCTATCATTTTTTGTAGGATAATTATGACGAAACATGGGACTGTTTATAGAATTTTTGTGTGCATGCGATGGATTCGAGTTTTTAAATATCTACTTTTTTAGGTATACATGTATCTATATACTCAAACTTATGCACTAGTTGAAAACAAAAATTGTTTTAGCATCCATGAAGTGATTCGGAGTAGAATTTTTTGGATCACGGATTCCGCTACATTTTAGTCCCGGGGATTCGGATAGATTGCTACATTGTTTTGAACCACAACACTTTTGTTAGAAAATAACTGGGAATATACAAAATATTTTCCTTTCATGTACTGTGGTTCAAAACCGACTCAATATGCCTTTTGGAAACATGAATATGAAAGTCTCCCAAAACTCTATTTATTCCTACGATGGGTTTTGACAGCAAATTGTTAATTTTTTTTAAAAAAACTTCACGTTATCCAACAGACCTTTTAAATTAGTAAGCAAGTGTCTTAAAAACAAATATGAAAAGTAGGGAACGACAAATTCGAAATTATCACAACTAATTAACGGCAAATTATCCTAACCATTTTTCGATCGGTGAATTTTGTTTCGCTAAGTTGACACTCATGATTAACACACTTATTTATGTTTATTCAATGACTAGTCAAATATAACAAAAGATGTATTTACTGTTACATATTATGAAAACAACGTCGGGAACTAGCAGACAAAAATTTAGTTTCCATAAAAACTATCGACAACAAGTATGTAATTCAAGCCGGTAACACAGTTTTTCTGCGTTCTTAAATTAAGCCCCGAGAATTCTCTGGACTTATGTTGCTAAGCCCAAAGCGGATTAGTTGTTGTTGCATTTAACATGTAAATTACTCAATACCGTCGTAATTTTTTTCGACCAATTTCCTCCGTGCTTGTTACAAAAACACGTCCAATAATAATAATTTTTATTTGCCCAACGTTGATGAATAAAGGTTTATTTATATAAAAATATTAATTGGTAAGAGATCATCGATATTTAATTGGAAGTGAGGAACATGATGGTGATCATTTTTGATGTGTAAATATCTATGCTGGCGGTAGAGTGAAAAAAAACGTGAACGTTCGTGTGCAACGTTACGTCGTGCAACGTTACGGTATGCAACGTTACGATCTGCATACTAGGATGGGTGCGTTCAGTGAAAAAAATCTTAAGATCCCCTTCAAGCAAAAACAACTCCTTTTTGGATCAGCACACGTTGATGTTTACACATATTAAACGTGAGTCCCGGCACTCACACAATTCAAATTTTTTTTACAAAGATACCGCTAATTTATGGAAAAACTCTATCAAAGTAAATGGAAGGTCTCCATATGGCCAGATTGTTGTTGGACTATTAGGCTAGACAGATACTATAGAAGGAAAATATAAAAGAGCAACAAAAATAGAACGATTCAATTCCAGAGAATATGTAATACAATTTAGTTCGTTGTATCGTTTTGTTGTTTTTTTTTTTTGTATGATAACCTGCATGTTTTTGTATATGGTTATCATATAACAAAAACTTTCGTTAGTAATAAGAAGCGCTGTATTTTATTTTTAAATCAATAAACTAGCATTGAAAATTTTGAATTAAACCAAAATAACTTAAGTGCGCCACCAAGTTTATGAGTTATTGATAGAAATTTCATGGGACGAGGCAAGAAACACCAATTTATAACAGTTGCAACAGTTTTTCGCATTTGAAAAATTAAACTCTATAGGTGCCTGAAGTATGTCTACTGGCACATCAGGGCCCTCAGTCCAACCTGATCATCAGACTCTTTCAGTATTGCTTTTTATTATTAATTTAGAGAAAAGATTAATAAATAATTTTTTTAAAAAACGGAAACTTGTTTAAATTTTCGTAATCAGCGCCTCAAAATACATTAGAAAAGTTACTTCCGATAGCAAACACCATTTTAAAAGTATTTGTTGCTTACTGTTTTCACTTAATCGTTCAAACAATTTTGATAAAACTTCGTAGCTGAATTCAAAATTCAAACTGATTGCAACAAAACTGCTATAATTTTTTTGGCACAAAACACGAAAAACGGAAGTAGTGTTTTGACTTTTTGAGAAAATTGAAAAAAACATCAAGCATATCTCGTTAATGGCTTTTGTATATCATTAAATCATTAAATAAACATAACTCTCGACATGAATTTTCGCTAGGTACTCATTTTGGAATATTTACCAACTTTTAAGACTTTGGATACAAATTTGATTGAGGCCATGAGAACCATAGTGGCCTAACTAATTTTAGCTAATTTTTAAAGATCGAAAACTTGTAATTCTTAAAACAAAAATCGGCTTTTTTTTGAAGCAGCTATGTGCTTATGTACTTCTTCAATAAAAAGATATACCTGCCTCAAAAAATGAATATTTTTTAATGCAATAAATATTAGCTTAAGCCTTTTTAAAATTAAGTGCGAAAATAAGTTAGTCCACTCTGCTTCTCATGGCCTCAATTTAAATAATTTGTACCTCTTTTCTTGGGGTATCAAAGGCATATTGTAAACATTTTTGTTGCTTTTCAGGAACAATCAGCTTCTATCGCTGGTGCGATCCTACAATCAGTTGGAAAACAAACTCGAACGCCATGAATATCGAGAACGAGCTTTGGGTGAACTTCTCAAGAAAGGCATAATGTCACTTCAAATGGGCCAAAAATCAATGGAACCAATGAAGGGAATCTTTAGCCGTTTGGATGAACGTGTTAGCCAAATTGAAACTCTTTTAATGGCTGTAAGTAAAATGAAAAGTACTTACGAGCTAAATAATATTGCATAATACGATTTTCATTTCAGCAAGAGCAAAAGTATAGTTTGCAATCGGAAAAGATTGATGAAGTCATAAAGCTCATTAAATGGATGGGTGAGAATAATAAAAAGGACACCGGTTCTAATGTTGTGATTAAGGAGCCTGTCGTTGTTGAGGCTCCAATGAATATGGAGATGCTGAATGAAGTTCGAAATTTATCTAGCAGCGTTAAAACACTTTTAGATATGTCCAACTCTTTGATGATGCAAACTGGTGAAATTGCGAATCAGAGTCCCAAAACTGAAGAGCTTATTGATAGAATGGAGAGTAAATTAGTTAGCCTATACGTTCCACCACCGTCCACAACTCAAGCTCCCATTGTATTTGATAATTCCGAATTTGAGAATAAAGTCTTGGATTCATTCAAGACCATTGCGTCAAATATAACTGAATTGAAGGCATACAAGCCACAGGCTCCGGCACCAACTGGTCTTCTTCAAGCTGATAAGGAATTTATTCAGGGTCTGACAAATGAAACCTTAAATGCTCTTGAAAATCTAAAGATCGACACTCTGAGTGCCACAGACAAAGGTTAGATACCAAGTAGTTTCCTTTAGTGTTTTTTTTTTTTTTAATTTTATTATTTTCTTCTTAAAGCTTTGGCTAAGACTTCATCGAGCATTAAAGAATCTGAAGCTAATATCGATAAGAGTGTTAAAAATTTGAACGAAAACATAGCAAACACTACTGAAACTTTGGAGAAATTATATGAAGAACTTAACGGAACACACACCGCAGTCACTGGTGGTCTTGACAACGTCAACAAGGTTCTCGTATCAAACTCGGATGAGATCTTGAAGACTCAACAAAAGGTTGAATTTGGAACACATCAAATAGGCATGAAGTTAGCTGGCATTTTGGGAGAACAACAACTGGAACTTCAACAAGTTTTGAGTAAACGTTTTGATGGTATCGATGAGTCAATCAATAGCAATCACCTTCAATCTCTTCAAAACATCAGTTCGACTATGGAATTAGAGCTGGGTCAAGTTTGGCAGCAAATTGAAATCATGCACAGCGAGATGTCCGATAGTAAGGACGCAATGAATAAGCTTACCGGCCAAACTGAAGTCTATGTTAATGGTACCTTTGCCACAATGGACGGTATGGAAGGAAAAGTTTCTCAAATCACAAGCCGCATGATGGAAGTGGATTCGAATTTGAACTACCTATTGGGGCGTTTATCTTTGATCACCCAAGAATTTAACCAGATTAAAACTGGGCTGGGAGATGCTCTGGAACAAATTCGTAACAGTTTTCATGAGATCAGCGAAAAAGTCGCTAAAACAGGTCCAGGACCGCATAATATCCCTAAAAACGAATACGAAACTGATATCAATTTACTTTCAAAGAGGAATGCTTCGTAATTTGGAAGAACACGATAGTATAGAGTTTTAAGTAAAAACTAAAAAAAAACACAAAAGAGTATTTAAGGTCCTTCGTGAATTAACGAAGGAAAATGCTGGATTTCAATATCATTTATTTTTATAATCACAGAAATTACTTTAACTTAAAGAGAATTGACAAATTTGTACTACTCTTAAGATTTTCTAAATACATACTACATACATTACGTAAGAACATGGATTTGAGTGTGCCATAACAATTATTTTTAACAATTAAAAAAATGTTCATATATTAGAATTTATATAGAAATAATAAACAAGAAAGCCAAGAGAAAGAGATTGGAATAAAATTTTTAAATCTTTTTAAACATTTTTTTTTTGTTAAAGCTTAGTACGCCCATACACAAATTCAGATAACGAATTCTACTTTTTGTTTTGCAGTGAGTTGTTCCAAGAGCGACATTGATCATCAGCGACATTGATCATCATAAATAATAACCTAATTGATAATAGTTTTGATCATTGAAAATGGTGCACACCTTCGTGAATTACAAGAATATTCATAATTATCATCGAATAGTTGTTCAGTTATTTAATAAATTGAGTTTTAATGCAACAAATTTCAATAGTTATCAACTATCATTCGATAATTGACAATCGTAATAGGGGTGAATTATGTTTTGTCATAAAAATCAACAAAGAGCGGATTTTTCAATCATTGACGGTGTTCACATTGGACTCACTCCGCGCGACTCATTTTGACATCTCTTTCTTTTATCTCACTCCACCCCACTATATGGGAAAGTGAGGCAGAATTTTTTGATTTTTTTGAAAAAATCCTGCCTCACTAGACTATTTCTTTTTCATCATGAGGTGGAGTGAGATAAAACAAAGAAATGTCAATATGAGTCGCGCGTAGTTAGTCCAATGTGAACACCGTCATTAATCGGTTTTATTGTTTGATCTTTTTATTTTACAACGAATTGCTAAATGTAGGTACACAGATAATAGAAAGTTTAAATCCAACTGAAAAGAAAACCAAACCAAAATGTCTTGGATGGAATTGGTCTCAGAAAATATTAGATCTGTTGGCTTACTTCCCAAAACTGCCCATTTCTATCACTTTAAGTAAAGGGTCCGCCAAATTACTTTTTTTTTTTTTGAAAATGGCGCAAAACATCGAGTGTAGCTTTCGGCTGTGTGGCACGTAGCGCCGTCCTGTTGAAACCAAATGTTGCCAATATCCTCCTCTTCAATTTTTGTGAACAAAAATTCGTTCAACATGGCCCGATAACGATCGCCATTGACTGTAACGGCCACTCCTTGCTCATTTTCGAAAAATGGCCCAATTATGCCTCTGGACCAAAATCCGCACCAAACATTGACTCGTTTTGGGTGTATCGGCTTTTCAATGTATGCGTGCGGGTTTTCTGTGCCCCAAATGCGACAATTTTGCTTGTTTACTACCCGCCAAGATCAAAATGAGCTTCATCTGAAAAGTTGATTTTTTTCGCAAAATCGGCATCTTCGCTAAGTCGATCGCAGGCCCTTTTAGCGAAGCGTATACACAACCATATTCGTTCAGGGGTTCAGGGGAAGGATAAAACTAATTATCTGTCAAATCAGACATGAGCTAATGGCGAATTCCTTACAAAAAAGAAATCGAATTTTTTCTAAACAAAATCGATTCTTTTCTGTCAAAACAAATCTTGCGTTTTTAGCAAGATTTCACACTGATTTACACACACACTATGAAGACTTGACATTTCTAATTCGTCAAATTGAAAGTCGCGGATTTTTTGGAAGACGAATTGTTTATTTTTTGGTTGCAACGAATTCTACATAATTTAACAAAATATTCAACAATATATTCAGCCAATACAGCTATAAAAATAATTTATTGTGCGTTGTTCATTATCAAACACAAATTTGACAAAGTAACACAAATACAATCACACCAAAAAAAATCTATTCTTTTTACGAAACACGAATTCCTTTCAGTTGACAGAAAAAAATCGATTCTGTTTAGAAAAAATTCGATTTCTTTTTTGAAAGGAATTCGCCACAAGTGTTACCATTTACGAAATAAGCACTACTTAAAAAAAAAAAGTTAGATGGCGGACCCTTTACAAATTATTTTTCTTTAAGAGAACCTTGGTAAAAATTGGCAGTTTTGGGAAATAAACGAGCAGAATTAATGATTGCATAAAATCGAAATTGTGATTGCAAATATTCTCAAAATAGAAAGAAAAAAAAAACAAAAAGGAAAATGTGGCAAAATTAATTTGAATAATTTGAAGAGATTATTTTGAGTTCATACCCTATGTGGCATTGACTTATTATATATATATATAATAAGTCAATTCTATGTGGAGTAAAATTTCAAAAAAATGTGTTAAACTGCAAACAAATGCAGTGGAGACTAATAGGTTACAGTGTTGCCAGATTTTTAAGAGTATTGGAGTGCAATTTGAAGAATCTTTGGGCCGAATATAATCACACTCAAAAATGATGCAAGAGATGAGTTAATGAGTTTTGTTGATACATTTATTTTATTTAAATTACCTTCAAAATGAGAAAGTAAAATGATCAGACTCTTCACAAGCATAAATAAAACAAACAAAGCACATAATTTTATTTGTATTTTTTAGGTAGGTACTGAAATACATCACCCAAGTACTAGACTACTTAGCACCATTTAATTGGATAGTGCTTAAGTCTTCTACTTGGTTGAAGTATTTTAGTAGTACATAGAATTTGTATTATAAAAACCTTCATATAAGATACATATACATATAAAGGAATATATATATTTATATATGTACATATGTATTTTCGTAAAAGTAATCAACTGAAAAAACCTTATAAATAACCAAACTCTGTATTAAAACTAAAATCTTTTAAAATATCAGACCTTTTGTCTTATAATAAATCAAGAGAAAAGTAATAATTTGGTGATAATAAATATGCACATATTTTTAATAAAAAATCAATTAAAAGTATCGAAATTCTTCCAAAATGTAATCAATGTTAGAAGATGATGAGAAGAATCTGTTGCTTTTGAATTAAAATTTGTATAAATATTTTTATTAAATAAATCAAACATATTTTTTAGTAACACTACACTCAAGATGACTTAAGTTTAAATGACCTTTCTCTCGATTTGGACGCGGCAAGTCACAGTTTTGCGATAACCCTGACCAAAAAATAGTTCCAGAGATTGGAAACAGAACAAGTGAATAGAGGGTGATTAATTTTTATAAACGTATAGTATAAGAATTAATCTAATTATTTTATCGATTATACTCGCATCAAATTACTTGATTATTAAGCTACATTTACAAAAAAATTTGTTCCAAAAAACATTTCTACCACCTGATAACTTACTATTTTAAAAGTATTCAAGGAACTGACGCTTTAAATACAATAATTTGGTATGTATCAACTATTGCGACTGGTTTTTAATTTCAAGCTTGATTCTTTCCGAAATAATATGTGATGGGGTAAAAGTAATAAATTAATTTTAAATTTAAAGTAATTTCCATTGTTTAATGAATCTTAACAAAATAACAAAAATATTGTAGCAACCTACATATGTAGTTAATTTTTATTGTTCAATAATGAAAATAGAATTTTTTAGATTAGATTAGATAAGATAAAGATTTATTTACAAACTAAAAAAAGTAACATTTAAAATTTAATAAAGAGTAACAAGTATGGGGTGAAAGCCATCTGCCGGATTTTTTATAGAGTTTTAATTTTAAGATTTTTAAATAGAATTTTATGCCATACTTTTATGTTAGGCTGCGGAGATTGATTAATGAGGGCTCCTATCATTTTCTAATACTTCAAAGTCTGTCTCTTGACCCCAGCAAGCAGCAATAAAGAGCAAAATACCAATGAAGCTTTGTAGGTGTTAACGAAACTGATAGGTAGTTTTTCTTTTATTCAGGTTGGATATCTTAAGTTCTCGCTCTGGTAAAGATTTTAAAAATAAACACAGAATGACGTGTTTGACAACCCTCACAATCGTTGTCAAGCAGTTTGAATATCCCGTTTAAAAAATTAAAAAGTTTCAAAAAATCGGATAAAACCATAATAAATTGTAAATCACTTGAATCCGATCTTTCACTGTGTGTACACATTAAAAAAACTATTTCTTTCAAATTTGTTAACCTATTTAATACATTATATTACAAATCTCTTAATTTATCTCTATAAACAGGACAAAAATTGCATCTAAATTATAATTATAGCCACTAATGTCCAAACCGCTGTTCGCACTTGGAAAACCGATACAAGACTCTCGCAAATGTTTCGACATTAAAGTAACTGCTAGTCTTTATTAAATGAAACTCTGTAAATCCTGTGTGCCAGGGCAGTAACCCGAATGTGCACATTTGATTGCTGAATATAATGGCACAATCCGGATCGGGCATGTTGTTCAGTTTTCTTTGCAACGACTTAGTGATTTTATTTGTTAAACTTGCCCGATCTTTGAGGGCTTCCTGAATCTCTGTAGAGTGACGAATTTCAAACAGTTCTCTACAAACTTCGGCGATTAGGGGCTTTCCGTCGTTTTTACTTAGAATAACAACCTGAAATGATTTCAATGCAATGATAGCCAGAGATAGAAATTCATATCAAACCCACCTCTATTGACTTTTCCATTCCGTTCCTGTATTTCAACTGAGCCGTTTTGCTTCTTTCACCTGGCATGGACCATATGAAGCGACCATTTTGCATCTTCGTACTGGAGATGAACTTTGGAACATGCACCTTCTCCAAAGTAAACTTCCCTCTGACATCGAAAAAGCTGATGTAATCGATGTCCATAACCAGAGCATAGGCTGCAATCTTTGAGAGTACATCTGAGTCGGTATCATTGTCAGGTCCCACAATGATACTTAGATGTTTTGGAATTTTAGTGAGTTCTGGCTTACAACGTTCTAGATAATCAATTTCATATGGACCATGACCATGGTTCACAGAGTCATATGACCGCAGACAGAATGCTTTCAATTTGCGAATGCACAGGCTTAGCAGATCACAGAAAGATATCATAATGGTCACAAACACCCAAAGGGCTTTGTGAACTCCACATGACATTGTAATATTTTTTTTAAACTTGTTTCAAATAAAAAGTTGATATTTCAATCTTCGGTGCGAATGTTTTACATTGATTTGGCCTTAAAGTTCAATAAAACAGCGAATATAAATGCAATACCCTTATTGGGCAGTGTTGCATTTATTATAATCTAATGTTGCGGTCCCAATTCGAATAATTTTACTGCACTTTCATCATTCAAAATACAAGTTTTTGTTTTAAAAAATTCACAAGTGTGTACATTTGAAAAATATTTTTTGTTGAATGTCATCTGCACGCAGCCCACGTCAGTCGGTGATCTGTCAAAATCAGGCTGTCAAAATCACGGGGTATGTTCATGAGCGTTGGATCTGAAGGAGTTCGGAAATACGACTATTTTAATGGAATTTCGCGCAGAACATCGCATGCACAGATTAGCAATATGAAGATGAGAATGTTTCGTACGTTTCACACTCCAAAACCCATTTGTTCGCATTAGGTGTGTTCCTTTGGACTCCAGTATCTACTGCCAAGTACTTCTGGCTGCAGTCTACTACTTCTACTCGGTGGTCGAAGAAGTTCAAAGTAGTTACAGAATGTTTCCCAACAAGAACAAGACATCACCAATGAAAAGAAATTATGTAGCAGATTATTGTTGTTGACATTTTTCTAGTTAAATGTAAAATACAAAAACAAATAATCGAAATCAAATTGATATTGAGGTTAGATTTTACTTTTGGCAGTACTAAAAAGTGCTTTGCAAGGCCCAATGGAACACGGCTATTGTTGTTTTTTTTTGGTAATTGCACCTCGTGTCGATGAATAGATGTGAATTTCAACAACAGTTTAACCCACGTTCTGTAACTCTCGCATGGTTAAAATTGGGCGAACAAAACTCATTTGTTTCAATTTTCATCGTTTCTCGACTGATTTTATAAATACGAGTTACAGAACGTAGGCAGAGGGGTGTGAAGATTCCAACTGCTATGTGCGCGGTTTTTACATACCATTCTAATTTATTATCTTCAATCTGACAGTTCAAGCTTGTAGGCAAATTAAAATGGACGCCAGGGATTCTCATCTTCATGTGGGTAATCTGTGATCGCATCGCTCTGCGCGCGTTTCTAGTCCCTTTTTTCATCCAATTCTCGATTATGAACATGTCTAGAAAAAAAAAATAGAGGCACACAAATCCATCTCCGCGCAGCAATAGCCGTTTTTTATTATCATGCATTACAACAACAACAACACGAGATCCTGCTCTCTATCGGGATCACGTTTCATGAACCAAAAGTTTAGTTTTTGCTATTGCTTCTCAGCTTTGCAAATGGTTCCGAATTATGAACTGTATAGTGTAAAGAAAACCAATAAATGAAAAATAAATATACGTAAGGAAAAAAGAGATAGGAATACAACACAGTTGGCACTAAGATCCGTATTGTTTTATTTTCATGAGATGATCTATATGGAACACGACATGACCGCTGTTGGCGCTGTTCAAAGCTTGGGCATGAGATTTGACGTTTCACGTGTTTGAGTTTTTTTCTGGTTCTCGCTGAATGTCGTGGTAAATGTTGAAGGACAAATGTAAAAGTAGTGGTGAAAGGAATTTCTGTATGTGAAACGACATGACATAATTTGCCCAGCGGAAAAAAATTCGCGGATTGTTGATCGGATTGTGGTTGTGATGTTGGGCATCTGAATGCCCTGTGGAGTCGGGTGTTAAGCTATGATTAGACAATCAATGTAAATGGTCAACGCTTTGACTCTCTGACGTCACCAAAAAAGTCATCAACACACTGCCAATGGACCGTCAATGTTAACCATGTCAGCGCTGATCACACGAATGATGCTAGTCCGTCAATGTCACACGGAAGTCCACGCAGACTACGTTGACGTGGCAGAAAAGTATGATATGTCAACATTGGGATTATGGTCAACGCTTTGCGTCAATGTGTCCCAACAATTGCTGAGGGTGATTTCACGTTCAACGAAAAAAAGTCAATGCGTTATAGGTAAAAACAATGTCAACGTAGAGGTGTCAATAACGCAGCCGTCAATGAATGGACAATATTTTTGCGTTGACGATCACACGACAAGACAACTTTGGGACGGAATTTGACGTCAGAGAGTTAACGCGTTGACAATATTCGTTGACCATCTAATCGTAGCTTAGCTTATCGATTACATCGAAAAGTTTTATTAAAGAGGAAGGGGCTTTCAATACAATCCACCGCGCTTTCTAGAATAGGCCTACAGGACTTCATCCAATATGCCAGATCATACATCGAAATCAATTTACTTACGCTGATCTTGAGGAAAAATTTGATCATCTCTTTTATTTTGAAATAAAACATACAAAATATATAACTGATTTTGATTTTTTATTTCTATAATTATTTTTGTTTTGTTTTTTTTTTTTTACTTTTTTCTGTATCCACTACTTTTTCACATTATTTAATAATATTTTTCGTTTTCCTTCTTTTTTGCTGTTTCTTTCCACATACTTTTCTTTTGTCAATCCTCTATCAATATAATTATATTTCAATAATTAAAAAAAAATTAAAATAATACAAACAAAAACATTCTACTATTTTATTTATTTTCTGTTAAAAATTTTAAAAAGAAATACTCTGTCTCTTGGAACTGCAAAATGACAACAACAAAAAAAACTTTCCTGTACAAATTTCAAAATAAAAACAAACAAAACAGTCTACAATTAGTTTAATTTCTTATAGCTTTTTGTTAAAGCAACTGGAAAAAATCAGTTGATGTATGTATTATTTATTTGTTGTTCAAAATTCTTTCTGTATTATTTCTCTCAACAAATATTAAAAGATAAAAAATAACAGAAAAAAACTATTTTCGCTTTGTTGGTAATATTAATTATATATAATATTTTTAATATGTACCTGATAATATATGTATATATATATTTAGATTTGTATTTTGCTTTATATATAATATAAACATTATTTTTAATGAAATATCTGTTGTATGTTTTTCTTTTATATATTTTCTCGTTCTTGTTTTTTTTTTTTTTTTTTTTACTACTATAAGAACTATTAACGATAAAAATGTTTTTAAACATTTTTGTTTTGTTTTGCTTCGAAAAAGAAAGAAAGCTATTTTTTGTTTGTTTTGTTTCTTTTTATTATTTTGACAAGACGAACATTGTTTTTACTGTGTGTACATTAAATACATAACTGATTTAAATAATATACTCGTATATATCTGGCGATATATTTTTTTATGTGAATTTCGTAAATTTTTTGTATTATAATTATAATTTTGTATAATTTTAAAAGAATGAATTCCATTATTTTACAAAAAGACAAATGTTTAAACAATTTTACTGTGTGTTGGTGTATTTTTTTTGTGTTTTTTTTTTTTGTTTTTCATAGATTATATTATATCATTTAATTAATTTTAACTCTTTTTTTGTTTGTTTAATTTAAGTTTAATGATTTTATTTGTAAGAAATATTTTTAAATGTCTTTGTTTGTTTTATTTATTTTGCAACTTTGTTAATTATAAGAAAGAAAACATGTTCATTTTTATTTTGAAAGCAAAAAGCATTTAAATTCTTGTTTGTTTAATTTAAACTAAATTCTAAGTTTTTTCTTTTTACATGTTGTTTAAGTTTCTTAAATAAAAAAAATATTATAAAAGCCGTCACTTTGTGACATATATCTCAAACGAAGTTCCATTTATTTCTTAATAACCTTCCTTTATTTAATAATAATTGAAAAAGTGAGTGTCAATATAATTGTATATATACATACATACATACATATACCTTAAGCATGTTTCTTTTTGATAAATTTACAAATGTTTAAACTTAAGTTAAAGTTTTTTAAACTTCCACATTTATGTGGCATTTTTTTGTATGTTTTTAAGTATTTTTTAATTAAGAACTTTAAGATTTTATCTTTTGTATTAAATATATTTACAACTTAAATTAAAGAGAAAAACAGAAAAAAAAATAAATCATTTCTTTTCTGTTTCTGGTGGGTCTTTATTAAAAGAAAATTGCATCTTGCTAAACATTTGTATTGTGTTCATTTAATGAAGATTTTTAAGCCTCAAATATGTTTTTGTTTAATTTAATTTAAATTTTATTTTATACATTTTAAAATTTTAACTGGTAATATGCATTTGTTTTCTAAGACACTAAAAATATTTAACTTAAATTATAAAATAAATCTTAAGATTCAGATTTTTTTTAAAGCTTTGGTTTCATTGTAAAAAAATAATCTTAAAACTAAAAAAAATTGATTAAATCGATAACAAGATGCAAGTTAGGTAGAAAAATTAATTCAAATTCTGGGGCTAAAGAAGCGATGGATTATTATTTATACTTTTTTAACAATAGAGAATTACATTGGCACATATTTGTATGTTTTTTTTTTGTTTTGTATTTTAAAATTGGTTAATATTTGATTAAAGTCTTATTTAATATGTATTTGAAAAAAATACGTTTTATGTTAAACAAAAGACTGAGGAGTTGTACTGACTTTTTTCCAAAACGTTTTTTGTTTTGCACGTCAACAATGCTTTCGTGTGTTTTGATTGGTTAAGAGTTAAATTTACATGTTTTCGTTAATTACTTATTTAAAATTTAAATATGAAAGCCAAAATCCCTGAGGTGGTCAACTTTTGAAAAAAAAGAATAAAAATACAAATGAAACAGATTTTTGGAAAAAACAAAAAAGTTTTTGTGTTTTTTTTTTTAGGTTTAATATAGTTAATATAAATATTTGCTTTTAGCTTTAATTTTGGTATATAGGCTTGGTCAATTGTTTTTTTTTTTTGTTTGGTTTCCAAGAGAAAAAACATATTTTAATCGAAAATTGACTATAGATACTTCAAAAATCTTGTACATTAGAAACCGATTGGTTATTTTGGTTGTAAATACTTAAGAAAAAAGAGGAAAATGTTTAAGCTCAAACATCAGGGCATGTGGAATTGAAAACGAAGAACTTGGATCTCAACAACATAAATAATAAAATTAATCTAAAAGTTGAAGACATTTAAGATGCGACGGTTTATACTTAGTATGGTTAAGATAGTCTTCGTTATGCGATATTCTGTTTTAGTAAATTATAAGTCTGCAGCCTAAAGTGCATAATTACAATACTTTTTAAGATATATGAGAACTATAACAGTGAAAATTAAACGAAAGCTCATTCATGTACATTTGTTTGTTTTCTTGAGTACTGTCATTTTTTTTTATTAAAGAACCTCGTTAATGACGTACTTAATCGGAAGCATTCTTTTCGTTTGGACATTAAGAGAACTCCTTTTTTATTATTTGACTGGAATCAAAACAGAGTGGAACTTTACGAAAATCCAATCAAGAGCGACATAAATGAACTTAACGAATCTGTCACTATCACCCCTATTACGATTATCAAATAATAATTGGTGGTAATAATAATTCATTTTTCAAATACCAAATTTAAATATTTATCAATAATTAGCAGTGTGTATCTTAAGGGCAGACGCTTATACACGGCAGCCCTCTAGAGAAATTATAAAAGAAGATAATAGTCAGAAGCTCATTTAAACTCATGTCATAAAACCAACGAAAAGCTGCTTTCCAAATTGTAAAAAAGGTGAAGCGACTAATACTGCACTTATCTATCTATCTATGTATTTTGTTTTTCCTATTTAGCGAAATGTCAGTTTTTCGCCGAGAGCACTTTCGAAGTCTAATGTGAACGAAGCTAGAAAAAAAGTAACAATCCGCAATTATGGGCGCATTATATAATTTCATTTTTTTCGTTTTCTTTTGTATGCCCACTTAATCAACGCCTCCACACGCATTAGTTCATTTCTAAAAATCGGGTATGCAATGGAAATTTTCCACTGCAGACGACAAATTTCATGAAAGAAATTATTACATGAAATCAATTTCAGTTTTTTTTCTTACCATCTCTCTGGCAAAAAATTAAGAAATAATTTGACGTCTCATGTCAGTTCAAATGACAGAGGGCCAATTTCCACCTTTACATGTAGGGTTAGGAGTTTGAATTGGGGTTCCAAGCATTTGAACTGTATATATAAAAGGTGTTGTTTGCTCGGCAACCTGAATAAAAAAAGATTCCACGCCATAATTTGCCCACTGAACGCAGCAAATAAAAATGTCTGCAATCATTGCTGAAATGAAGGTAGAAATAAAAATTGCTAGTAGAGGCGCAGAGTTAAGTGCCCAATCACTAAATAGAAGGAGAAATAGATAGTTTCTGAAAAACCCAAGACCCAACTGAGACCAGCTCCGATTCGTTAAGTTGTGTTTATACGAAATTAAAAGCAAGAGTGATCTCAGACTTCAATTCACAGTCTTTTTGAAAGAATGTCTAAATCATTTTGGGGACTGTGAAGGTGTATGCGCAATAGCTTTGTTGTATCGTTGTGTTGTACTTTTACATGTTTGAAAATGTAAAAAAAACAACCAAGACAAAAAGTTGTTTGAACTGTCATTCTGACACTAATCGAAAAAAGCCATCAAAAGCAGTCAGCTGTAAACTTTTGGTTCTTAACCTGCGGTCACCGGAGCTTTTCCTTCCCTTAAAGATTGAAAAAGTGAACGGAAAATGCTATAACTTTGTGTTGGTTAAATAAAATTACGTAAGCTTTCGTATGCAGCAATTTGGACATTGCTTTTCGCAGACCTTTATGACATTATGACAGTGAGAATGGTTTAGTTTTATATTCTTATTTTTCCACCATATAACTCTTCTTTAAACTACAATGTGGCGCAGTTCTTAACTCAATTTCCTAACACAAAAACTTTGTACATTTCTAATCGCGAATTTTTTTTTGTTAAGACAGCCTTCTGATGCCAAATTGCATGGCTCGTTGCCTGGTTGATGTTTTAGGGTAATCAAAATCACGTTGACATAAGGACACCATTTGCAAAAAATGAGAACTTTTTCCGGTAGGGTGGGGCTTTTTGCGCCACCAACTAAATACTAAATCTTATTTTTTTTCACAATTTTTAATATCTAACTATGTATGTTAATTTGACTAGATTTTGTTGTTTTTAAATAAAGCGAGACTCCAAATTTTCATATTGAAAATGTGTCAAAATCAAGTGTTCTTGAGTTTGCAAATAAGTAAAACATAAAACACATAATATTATAGATAAACTATTATGTAAATTGAAAATAGGTTGATTGACTAACTGTATGATGTGTTAAAAATTTGTTTATTATTAATAAATAAATTTTGCTAATATTAAATAAGAACCTTCCTTTTTCTTCCAAAAAGTTAGCAACAAGTCAATTTTGACATTTGTTGAAAGTGGTTAAAATGTCAATACCAGCTGTCGAATCTGCAAGATTGATTTTGTTTAAGTATTAAAAACGTAATCAATGGAAACTAACTTATGTATTTATGGTGATTTTCAATACACATAACGCGACGTTTTGAGACCCTAAATTGCAAATGAATTCAATACATTTTCCGATTTTTATCGCCTGAACGCAAGATCCTACTTTTTTACATTGACAGAACAAGGTGGACATTGAACTGACCATCTGTCAATGAGTAGACATCCGTTATTCCTTTTCAATTCACGAATATTTTTTTTTTTTTAAATTGAGTTGGAAACACAATGCTTAAATAAAAAATATATATAATTTAATTTATACAATGGCCTAGCTCTATATATTTTAATTTCATGATTTCGTTTTTGTTTAACGAACAATTAACTCTCATTTTTGTTATTAGACATATTTACAAACTTATATAATTATGTACTTTAAATAGCTTTTTTGTTTTTGTCTAATACTTATTAAAGAAAAAAACTAAAATAATTTAATGTCCTATAATTTAAATCTCACAGTTGACTATCTTTATGTTATTTTTTGTTTGTTTAACATTTTGTTTTACTGCTGATTTTTAAAATCCAAGCAAATTCTAACGATATACACGAAGGGGATGAGAAGGAGGGTTTTCTTCATTTTGTTTTTGATAAACGAGTAAGTGTAACAATAAAAAAATTATTGTGATTGATTTATCAGTTGGCCAATGTTTGTATGTTTAACACAAACTTTTAAATTTAGGGGCTATTTCTCCGTTTTAATCGTCGTAGGAGTAAACCCGCTAGATGGCGTTAATGTAGCGGTTGATAATGACGACGAGGATGATGATGTAGATGAAGAGGATAAAGCGGGCGACGGTACCATTGGCTTTGTATCCTTATGTGATTCATCTTCACAAGAATCCATCGGAGACGTTGAGGTCGGTGCTGTAGATGACGACGCTGAGGCGGATGGCGGTGAATTGGATTGAGGTGGCGCGTCACCGTTCGTTGTATTCACTGAATTTGGCATTTGTTTTGATTCACTTTTGACCTCGTTTACAACAGATTGGAGAGGCGTTGCTGACATCAAATCATCAGCATTGCCAATATTCTGATTTAACACAACGACTGATTCTTCGGGACTGCGACGCACTGACTTCTTTAACGGCACCTTTATCTTATCGTTTTCACTTTTAGTTAGTTGCGATTCTTGTTGATATAATAATGCTGCTGTTGGTGTTGGCGTTAATGCTGACATTTCATTTTGACCAGTGCAGCTGTCAATTTTCGCAATAACGCTGCCGTTGCTGCTGCTGCTGCTACCAGTGCTGCTTGTACTGCTGTTACTGCAACTACTGTTGACTTTCTGGTGAACAATTGCGGGTGATAAAAGCGCAACCTGCCGACGATAATGCTGCAGTTCCTGCTGCAGATCACAGATTTGTTCGTCCCGCTTTCGCACCTCTTCTATCAGTTGCAGGTTATCAAAACGTATTTGGTTGTTATCGTGTATCAGTTTCTGCAAGAGTTGCAGGATTTTCTCTCGATCTTTGGGCCGGGTGTCTTTTAGAGCGTCAGCGGCTTGTTCCCAAGGCGCCAAAATGTTGCTTTGACTGTCGGGTTCACCATTTAGGCTATCGTCGTCAGTGTCCGTCGAAAGTTCGAATTCCGAGTTGCCAATTATTCCCGCTGTTCCTACCACTCCGCCGTTGAGGTGTGGATGGGGTTTGACTAATACCCCAGTGGCCACTGCATTGGTAACTCCACCTCCCGTTACAAGGTTGACAGCAGCAGCTACCGCTGCACCTGTCGCTTGCGCCGACAACGAATTGGAAGACAATGATGCGGAAGATTGCGATGGCGATTGCTGTTGAATTTGGTGATGTTGCCTTTTGTTGTTATTATATTGCTCATGGTTGGCAGCAGATGGCGCAAGTGGCGGCGGTGTTGGTGATCGAACGATGTTCGATTGATTTATTAAATTCTTACTTATGCGAATACGACTCGGTAAACATAAAACGTTATTGTTGTCGGCAGTTGTTAGTAGTTTTGTGTGTTGATTGATTGTTGCGATTATTGATTGCGATTGGTGCGGATGATGAGGGCTTTGTTGGTGTTGTTGATGGTGTTGGTGAATTCGATGTGGCTGATGAGCAGCAGCGTGGTGTTGGTGGAGGGTTTGTTGCAGCTGCAGATGCTGCAAATGCTGTTGAATGCTGCTCGGTGATGTATTACTCAAAGGACCGTTATTGATAGTGTTGTTGTTGTTGGGAATTGGTGATGTCGATGAGGTGATTTCATTCGAACCGGAAAACTCTTCGGGACTTATTGGTTGCGGCGGGGTGTGGTGCAAGTGGCGTGAATGAAGTTGCGCGGATTGCGGTGGTGGCTGTTGAGGTGAGTGCATCGAATGACGTCGATTATTGAGGTTGTTGTTATTGCTTTTGTTATTGCTCAGAGGCGTTGGCGACGGCATGCGCATCTCCTCAGGCGATTGTGCTATATCATCCGGGGAACTAGGTCGCTCTTGTTTGATGTGAAGCTCCGCTTCGCAGAGATTTGTTATGGCGGCGTGTTGTGTTTGTTGGCGTTCTAGTTCTCGCTCTCTCTCCCTCTCGCGTTCTCTTTCCTTTTCTCTTTCTTTAGAAAGGATGCTCTTCCGGGGCGCCAGCGCCACGTTAGGCTGATAAGTACGTTCGAATCGTTCACTTTCGGTATTACGTACTACACGTTCGGGATTTTGCAATACCGGTGGTTCTTGACTCAAATATGGCAAGGCTGCTACAGAACTATATGGCAATGGGAGAAACGCCTTCGGCGCCCAAGGACGAAACGCTGACATTTGACCACGCTGTTGTTGTTGTTGTTGCTGCTGCTGTTGCTGTTGCTGATGGGCACAGTGGTATATGAGTGCCTGTTGGTACCGCTGATATTCGAGTTGATATGCTGCCGTTTCATCGAGACTCTTGACTTTTTTCGATGGAATGTCTATAGGTTCTCGTTTGCATGGTGGTGCTGCGATAATCGTCTCGTCTAGCTCAGCCTAAAAAGAAAAAAAAAAGAAGAGAAATAAATTAATAAGAAAATTTAATACTAAAAAAAAAAAAAAACAAAAAAAAGTAAAACTCAAAACAAAAACTCCAACAAAACTTAATATTGCTTTAGAACATTGTTTGGCTTGTTACATTAAATTTGGGCTAGGAAAGGGAAGTTAAGTTTTTTTTTTTTAAATATCCTAAAACTATCAGTTTTTTGGAATAAATATGATGGTAGATTAGGCAATGCTTAACAAAAACTATCGACATTTTACCTTTGGGTTATAGGTACACTACTGGACCCCTTTGTTTGTTGTTTTCACAGCAGGCCTAATCCACATTTAAAAACCTTGAAAGAAAAAAAAATTCAGGTATTCCTAGGTTTAACTTATTCTCTGTGTTACTCAGTAACTTTAAACTGTAAACAAAATTCACAAAAGGAGAACGCATCCATATCTACTTGAGTTAAATCTCAGTTCTCGGCGAGCGCACCTCACTTTCGAAAGCAAAAGTGAACGAAACTAGACGCAAAGTTACAATCTACAATTATTATGGATCCTCGTTTATGATATTTTTGTATTCGCTTGGATTCGTACAGCCACTTAAATGTCTTTCACCCTCAGACGATTATAGCTCAACATTAACTCCCAATGCCCAATTGCTTTGTAGCGTTGTTGCTTTTTTTCGTTCAGTTTGACAGTTGGTGATTGTTTTCAGTGCTGTCACACCATGATATAAATTTTTGTTTATTGACATTCCTTATTTCAAATCCCCAGTATATTTTTATATATTTTGTTTAAATGAATCATTGCTTCTAATGCACAAGTTCTAAATCATTTCTGAAAGTGAATCCAATTTATTTTGATAAACAGTCACGCTTATTATTACCAGAGACGGAAGACTGCCAAAAGGTAGTCTTGATAACCAGTTTTAACATCAATACCAGTAGCTGGAAATAATCGTACTTATTTTCGTATTACCATTCTGCTGATAGAATTCTTATGCCTACAAAAAAACCACCGCTGCAAGCAGGTATAAACTTCAAAGAATGTTAAAATCAAGCGCCCAGCATGTGCAGCAGTCATTAGTTGTATATGTATATATTTTTCCAGCTGCGGCAGTGGTTAGTTATCCTGCGAGCTCGATTCGATATGATTCCTTGCAATAAGCCTTGGATTTTACCATAGAATATTCAAATTAAATTATACCACCGCAATCCACGACTGTTGGATTCAGAGGCTCAGCAAAAGAACGCTCTTTATTATTATATCTCTTTATCTGCTCCCCTTCGCTTTCGCTGCCCATAGTCAGTTTTGATAATATATTTGAGTTTAAATCCAAACGACACTAAACGAAGCGAATAATAATAATAATTTTGCATCTCTTGTGGATCTGGCATTTCGCGCATTCATGCTCATAAGCCACTTAATCGCGATTAATTGTATTTTGCATTCGCATACAAAAATATAACGGACGGACGGACGCCGGCCGCCATTGCCATTTATAAATGGCTGCCGTTAAATTGTTTGTTTTTTTATTTTGTCTATATGTCAGTCGTCAGCGGTCGGGGTATTTCGTTGAATATTGTTCCATTTCCAAAGTGAATTTTTAATTAACGCATAAAATATTGTATACAGCACGAGTGTTTTCGAGTTTGCGAAAACAATAGAGAAAAGGAATATGATTGGATTGGGGAAAAGTGATGGGGACTTTCAAAAAAAAAAAAATTATGTGGCTCTTAATGCCCTTTAGTGGGTGTTTATTTTTCTTGTTTAATGAATGATGAAGTTTCTCGTGTATTTGTTTGCTTCACGTCTCATTTCCTTTCAATTGTACGATTTTTTTGTACGCGAACTTTTTCAGGAGTTAAAAAAAGTTTCGTTATTATTTTTTTTTGTTATTTTAAATTTTTTGTGCTGATATTTTTTTAAAATAGCGTTTTTACAATAAATTTGAATAAATGTAGGAGAGAGGCGTGAGGAGGCCTTATAATTGATAAAATAATCAATTATTGTTTTTGGTCGAGACTTTTCACTTTACAGACTACAAATATATTTGCATATATGTATGTAGAGATTGTTGTTTTATTGATGTTATTTGTTTGTGTTAATTTATTGAAACGAGATAAGTGGTAGTTGAACACACAACAACTGATACTGATGACGGGTCAAGGATTTTAAAAACGTAATTTGCAAATTTTTGATAAGCTCAATAGTTATTTTCTACTGGAGGCAAGGCAAATTGATCTGTTTAGATTGGGAAGATTGAGTCCGGTTTGTTGTGAGGCACGAAGAAAACATAAAAACCGGTCTCATGAGTGTCATTTGTTGGTTTTTCAATGTGCGAAATGTTGAAATTGTTTTTGTTTCAATGTATTTTGAGGCTCCTCAAAGTTTCTAGTGTAAACACAATGAGACTCACCAGTCCGTACTCAATCTTCCCAATCTAAACAGGCTCATACGGATTGCTTCAATGTGGTGTTGTTTAGTTGTGAAGTGGTCTTCGCATCTAATTAATCACTGTACATGAAATAGTTTGATAATTTTGCAGGTCAGATAAATAAGAACAAAATAATCAGACACACATTGGAAAACATTCTATTCTTCGACCCGTTTGATTTGAAATTTGAAGTAACGTGTTGATAAAATGTATGCGTCCAAACGAGTACTAAGCTTTTGTTTTGTTGAAAATTTCCAAATTCGATTGCAAATCACCTCATTTCCCTTACATTTTCACACTTCAAAATGAGATAATTTCAACCAAATTTGCACGAAATAAGGTTGGAAATTACGTGCGAACTTTGTGAACACACCTAATTGGAATCCATTTTAAAAGCTTTGAAAGCTCTTGTATTGAAATGTCAAATCTCGATGCACAAAAAAGAGAAACGGAAAGAGAAAACAACAAAAAAACAAACGATAAACGAGCAAATAAAATATAAAATGAAATGGGCTGTCAAACTAAATTAGCAAATTTGAGATGAAAACATTTTTTTGTAATTTGCGAAATAACCTCATTTCGGCACTAATGAAAACGTAGGAAAACGTAGTATAAGGTAAAATGTATTGTTAGGAAACAGATAAGCAAAAGTAATGGATTTTCTAAAACTTGTTTTTTTTTAATAAATTTTATGGGATTTTATATTTATATTATCTTCCATAGAAAATGTCAACTGTAAAACTACTTAGAAGTCTTACAATTTTTGGTTTGCTGTTATTAAATTTATTTTTTTTATTTTTATCTCAAACCAATTTTACATTCTGCACCCATAAAGTCCGACACATACACATATACACGAGTATACAAGACCGGTGTAATAAAATGCAGTAAAATACCAAAAACGGAAAGAAAATTTATTTAAATTGTCCCTTTTATTTATCGGGGATATCACATGACCATTCTAAGACATGCCATAATCTTAAAATTTAATGTGTCCAATAAATGTTCCCTGCAACGACTTAAAATCAACAAAACCGACAACCAACAGAACAGGCAACAGCAGCAGCAGCAGCAGTATGGATTTGCGCACTTCTAACAGTCGAACCTCGAACGTTCGTTTCTTAGAGAAGGTAAACATGGCCAGCCGTTTCAGCCAAAACAGGTTAAAAAAGAATCGCTCAACACCAATTATATCGAAGCCACAGTTTTGGAGGGACACAGTGGAGTCATATTCTCCAGACTAATGTAGGTATAGAAAAGTTCTTGGATCCTCTGTTGTCGAAGCCTTGAGACGATCGACGACAACCATGATGACGGCGATGCGACGACGACCAAGACAGTAACGACTAACTGCAGGAGCAGCAAACAACGACGACAAGCATCCTTCCGCATTGCCCGCCATTAGTTGGGATTTTATGGGCATCGCAATAAGGATGGATGATGGTAGTGGGAAGCCACAATGCGACAACCGCCAAGGGACTTTGGCTTTAGAACCCAAATTGAATATTATCCAACATTAGAATTAATATTAAATGAAATCAATTTTAATTCGAAACCTGTGATATCCAATCAAACTAATAACCCCTCAGAGTCATCTCGTGTAAACACAACCACAACTCTTGAAATGGCACTGGTTGCAGGCATCTGCAGACCGAAATGGGGTTGGCAAATATTATATTATGACCGCGCGGATAAGAACGGCAGAGTATAGAGAGCTGGAGACCATCCTTTCATCTTTTGTTGTGGATACCATTTAAATATATAGGCAACGACAATCGCCAAGTCGTTGGACCATTAAAGTAAGACAAGCGATCTTAAGTCTTGGCTGTCATCGCGTCTATCCGCTGCCACCGCTGATACGAGTCGATCGAGCCATGGCTAGACCGTGAGCGTGAGCTGCCCTGCTTGTTGTGATCAATGCCATATGGCCGTGGAACGTAGTCATTTTCGTAATCATCATTTGTGTGCATATATCGCGGTCCTGAGTTCTCCCCCTCAGTCACTGTTCTGTCTAGTTTTATCGCCGGTATGCGGTTTTCTTTTTGCGGTCTGTCATTAGTCAACCGATGTACATACAGATACTGCAGGCATACATGCCTACTGAGCCTCGCTTCAGTGTTTCTCCTTTGGGTTTCTCTATATATATCTTCAGAATTCAGTTTGCGGCTTTGGCTAAAAGATTTCGTCTCATAGAATTCTCTTAGAGTCATAGATAAATGTCACTGATAAAACATTGAATTGGATAGTGTAAAAAAAAAAACGGAATGACTTGAAATGATGATATTGTTTGAAGAGTGACGTTTGATTCATTCTTTTAATGCACCTCTTGCACAGAGCACACAGTTTGAAGAGTTAGATGACAGATGTCAACGTGTATAAAAGGTGCGAATAGTACTCGAGATTTTTCTTATTGCATTTCCTTGATGGACTTGATAGATATAATCATTATTCCTAGTTCTTGGGTATTGTGTATAAATTCTTGTTATGTGTTGAACACGATTATGTAGTGTCAATATCATTTGAAAGCCATGAACAAATTACAATTGACAGGTGTCAACGAACGTTAGATGAGTTCATTATCGTATATCAGTGGTTGTAATTGTAGAACATTTATCTATTCTTTGTGTATTTGTATTTTAGTGGTAAGAATTAAAATAAATGTTGAAATAAGACAGTTAAAAGAAAAGTTTTAAAGGGAGTATCGATGTTTGTGTTGTAAATACGTAATTCTGGTATAAAAGATGTCTATATGTATACCTTAAATTAAGTTAATATATATTATATTATATATTTTTCTTTCGGCGAATAATTTCGTTCTAAAGCCCGATTTAACGCTATCTCATTTACCATACAAATTTAAAACATTTGAAGTATCAAACAAAATCTTTAGGTTCTAAATAAATTTTGAAATTTAAACTTTTAACATTTTTTTTAGTTTGGTTACGATTTTTTTTGAATTTTGATAAATATTTGCCATAGATCCGCTGCAACTCAATTTGAGTATAATTTTGAAGTTTAAAAGTGGCAGCCATTTTTGTTCTGAGAGAGTTTCATCAATTCTCTTGGAATTTTAAAAGTTAATGACTTAAGCAGAAAACCTCTGGACAATCCTAATATTAAACAAAATGTGGCTGGGAAATTTTTGAAAGTAAATCAAACACACCCAATAAAACAACGGCTGCGTCCAGCGTAATTCAGATACAAATAGATCAACTAATATTTTCTAGACTTTTGGTTAATTTGTCGTTGAAAATTTGTTCAATTCTTTCCACCGAAAATTAACGAATTTGTATTTATATCGATAAAATATAAATACATACATGCAACAGTCATCTATTAATTTTACACGTAGTCTACAAATGTCATTCGTCTTTGCGAGCCTATAAATTATTCCAACTTGTAAAGTTGCTCGTCAATCCTGACTGTGGCCATAGCCATAGCCATGCAATTCTTAAGTTTTTTTTTTCTACACACAGACAACAACCATGAAAACGCAATGCAATGAAAACCGGTTAAAAACGATGTACGGGACACAATCGTAGATTTAATTAGTCAAAAACTTCAAGTTTGACACTTAAACGTCATAGACTCTGTTCTTTACAATTCTGAAAGCCGTAATATTCCAACTGCATTATTATAATGATGATCATTTATAACCACAGAGCAATAAGTCTATCCAGCCAACTCTACACCTGAAAGCGATCCATCAAAGTTGAAAGCCAGAACCGTCAAATACATAAACGTCAGTATTAGAGGCAAGGCCATGAAACTTCTTCGTTTGTATCTCTGATGTCTTGCGCTTGCATTAGTTGGCCAAGAGATTGTTATATAGTATAATGGTGGTAATTTTTGCAGTTCGAGGAGATTTGATATCATAAACGAAGTGCAAAAACTCAAGCCTACTCGCCTGGGTCCATGTGAATGCGAAGTGTTTAACGAATGTCTATTCCATATTTACTGACTGACAGCTGCCACTGTACTTCTCTGAACGCACTCAGATTAAAGTATACTGCCCAACGATGTTTAATTCGAATGAAATGGAGAAACAAAACCGACGCGACGGCGGCGAGGGGTAATTTAGCGCGCCAATATTTTTTCTATTTTAGACTCTTCAAATTGGCTTCGGTTGGATGAATGCGCGTTATGCTGGATCTCGCACGGTTAAAACTGTTGGGAAGAAAATGATATTTTATCCACTGAGACACTGTGATAGTAATTTAATATTATTGTCTTCGTTAGACATTGTTTTTGGATTTTTTAACTACATTGTCTTCTAATTGAATCATGTTTTCGCACAATGTCGTCATTTGTGTGAATTTTTGACATTTCTAGGTTGTCATCGCGGTGGTGGTTTGGTTTGTCAGGAGTTGCAACCTATAACTTAAAAAAAAAATATTTAGTATGAGTTGACAAATACACATGTTTGTTAGTGGCTCTCGATTCGTATTGAATTTCTTGCTGAAATATAAGATGATGATGATACTCAATTAGATCAACTTGCTACTGTTTGTTTTACACTCTCGCAACATTGGGTGTGTGTGTGGAGAAAATGGATCCAATTTGTTAATATTCATTGTTTCTGTTATAATAATAAATTGAATTGTTTTCGGAGGGGCTGAATAATAGACATAATATTTGAACGGTGAGTGTACATTGCGATAGATGCAGTCTGACAACATTTGAGTATCTAATCAAGCGTAATAGTTAAGCTGTCAGTTTGCTGATAAGTTGTGAGAATAGGTAATGTCAGAAGGTTATTTTGTAATTGTTTTTTTAAAGTTAAATTTAAAAAAAAAACTTTTTAAAATTATGGATATTGTGAATTGAAATTAAAGCTAAATCATTATCTCACTATCAAAGAATAAATAATTAAAGATAAAGAATTGCTTTACATACATTCATTGTGAACTTAAGGCGACAACACAGGGTTCTTGATAAAAATAGCAACTCTTTGTCTTATTAAGCGCACAAGTCAAATTACAAAATGTGGAAATTCAAAATATACTTAAACGTCAAATTCTTTCTTCGTAACATTCACAATCGAGTGTTTTTTTAAATGTCATTGAAATTTCAACGTTTTATATATTGACCCTTATATTATGAAAATAAATGTTTTCTCTTTTAAGGAATGAATAAAGAGTATCTAAATACATTTGTATTATACCAATCATATCCTGTTATAAGAATAGAGAAACGTGTCAAGTAGATTGCTCACATAAAGTAGATTGCTCACATAAAGAAGATTGTCACAAATAAGCGAATGAAAGAATATTTAGTTAAATTGACACAGATTAGGTTTGTTCGGGTACTTTCGGAACTAAAAATTGCCATCTGTCAAATTTTAAGGAGTGGAGATGAAATGACGTAACATCAAGATATGTCATAGAGTTCTTAAGTACAATTGACATAAGGTGTGGATAAGTCAAACAGTTCTTAAGTACTATTGACATATATAAGAAATAAATATACCTATATTAGGTCTGTTCGCTTGCTTTCAAAAACTGCCAATTTCTACAAAATTTTACAAAAGTTACTTATGTAAATGTGAGAACGATATTGATGCCTTCAATAAGAACAAAACTGATTACATATTCATCTTTTTCGATCGATGCAATAGAAGGCAGAAGGATACAAGAACCACCTGTTTGTTAAAGATTTAAATCAAAGAATGAAAGACTTTGAGTTTATACATATATTAGGGGCGAGTTAAATGCTGACTTGGGATGTCAGGTGCACGCCACTAATATGCACGATTGTTGTTGTCTTGGTCATCCCTCAACCATCCAAGATCCATGTAATTTCGACTTTTGTACCAGGGAATATAATAAATTATTTCCCCGCCAAGATTGATTTGTGTCAGTCAAAGTCACAAAGTGGTCTTTGGTTTCTCAGTATTAGCCTATGAAGATGACTATTTTGCAACCAACTGCCGATGCAGGTTCCTGTCGCCATTTGAATCTGAATCTCTTATTCTTCCTCGGCATCGGCAACGGCATGCGTCGTCTTCGGCTGTTGTCGTGGTCGTCATCATCAAACCGGCAGATGCAGATGAAAATGTATATTATGATGTGATCCGATGATAAAAACGAAACAAAACCAAATCTCGACGTAGACGACGCACGGCGAGGACCGAGACTGACGGATTCACTCATTCAAAATATCTCTACTCTGTAACATAGTTGGAGCGTTTCTGGTTGTGCGGCGAGCGCCAGTGGGGCATGCCCCATCTTCACCCAATGGACAGATAGGCAATGACAACAACGACTATACAACGACGATATCCAGATGAAGCCAGCCTGAATAGATGATGGCAGATAGGATGACTGATAGAAATGCAGATGAATAGCTGGTAAAGGAACGCGTCTCCAACGGGGACGAGACAGGCCTATAATGAATGCCAGCCAGTTCGTTATTAGTTCAACCCAAGTGACCATTGGCCAATGGTTTTCTTGTTGTTGGATGCTGGTTGCTGATTCTAATGCTGATGCTGCTGTGCTGCTGTTGCCTTTGCTGTGGCAAGAAAGGTGTTGCAGTTGTCAATTTCACAGCGGGATGCATGTAGCAACCTGGTCTGGTCAGCCTATGATATTATTAAAAGCAGCCAAAGCAGAAGAGAAATTCTTCTTCCTGCTTTGCGTTTAGTAATTACATGTGTGGTGTGCTGCCTCATTGGGTTCTGCCTAGGACACTATAGAAACATGCTTATAGAAGATATCTTTCATTAGAGTGAGAATTATTATCTACTTCTTGAGCTTCTTTAGGGAGGAGGCGGAGGAAATCGAAGAAGAAGAACACCGTCGTTGTCCGGGGGCTTGTGTCATTTTTAATTGTAGATATCCGCTATTAAAATCGGTTATTTGAATTTGTGCAATTTATCTTGTGGCATCTAGAAAAAAACATCTCTCTTCGTTTATATACCCAGATATGTATTTGATGTGTCTTTGGGATTTTGTAATGGAAGTCTGCCTCTGTAGCACTCGTCTTTTGGGGTGTAATTACATTGGGCGGCGCTTAGAGCAGGATGAAAAAGGGGAATTTTTACATTTTTTGGGATTATGTGTGCATTGTATTAGGTGAATAAAAACTGGGGATGAATGTAGTGTACTACAAGTCTGCATATGAGTAGGTACTACATGTACATAAGTATTAATGTGAATAAAGTAGGTACATTATGTACATACAAAAATAGGAACCGTTGTCGTTCAGAAGAGGTGATCATGTGGGACTTAATTGAAGTCAATATAAATTTACCAGAAACTGTATTGGATACAACGAAATCGTAGAAATAATTATAAACATAAAATGATACCTTTTTTGCATTTCCAACGAAATCGAACTTAAAAAACTCGAAATGAGAATTCATCTGTTACAATTCGTTCGTTTTCCAATATTTCGCAATTACTTTCTTCGAACTGTCAAAACTGAAGGTGAATCCATTTGTAATTGTTTGGTAAAGTGAGATAACACTGAGCAACACCCAAAAATTCATTCTCACCATGTGAATTCACAATAAGTGGAATGCAGAACATGAGCGAGATACAATAAATCAGTTTGACAGTAGAAGTTCTAGAGAACTAGAACTTAAATTCACTTACTTAATATGTGACACCAAAGAAAATGTGTGATATTTCAAGTAAATTAAATGGCTGGATGAGACTACCGTAATACATATTAGGTCTGTTTGTGAAGTTCACAATTTATACCAATTTCAGTTCATTTTTTTTATTACATGAACTTTGACAGAACTTTCGATACAAATTGGTAGAAACTGTCAGTTTTGGGATATAACAAACAGAAACATTATGTATCTACCTTCAAATTAACGTTGGTTGTCACATTTGTTTTTGAGGTTTATCTAAATAAAATTGATGTATTAGGCTTGTTAGTTTCTTGCAAGTCTATTTCATTCTGTAGAAAATTTCTCCTTCTTAAATTATTTGACATGAAGAAGCAATTATCACAATTCGAGAGAGTTAAATTTCTTACTCAGAGAAAAACATCAGGTACAAATTTAAAAAAGCCTCATGTTAAATTTACAAGGTGAACTGTCCTCCATAAAGTTGCAGAAATATCGGAAACATACACGAGGACAATAACACTATACCAAATTAACACACAACACAACTATTTTTGATAAGATTTTAGTTGATTTAAAAGGATTCCATGTTATTTCAATACAAAATTCACATAAAATTTTTGTAAATAGAAATATTTGGCCAGATTTTAACATGACCGCAGCGTTGTTAGGGGACAGTGGCTTCTTAATTAAATATCAATTAATCATTTTAGACAAAACAACGCACATATATATTTATAACTATCAGTTTCATATTAGAATACTCACTTTCACACATTCCCTGTTTAAGATTTTCATTCTAGTCTTTCCTATATTTAAAGACGCCCTATCCAATCATTTCTCTGATAATGAACATAAATTCAATTATTTTAAAAGAAATAAATCATCAAACTTCAGCTGATAAATAATGTCAAAAGAGTCAAAATAATGATTCGCAAAAATCCCCAGGGTGTCATAATATACACACAGTCGTACTTCAGAATTCCCCCAGAAACATATTTATCACCATCATCATCATCATTGCCATTTTCAAAACCAACAAACTAAATCAAGGAAAACTTTTCTTTTGAAAAGGTCAACAAACTAAACCATCACAATGCCCTTTAAAAATATGTATTTAAAAAAAAAATAAATAAAAAAAAAACAACGAGAAAAAAAAGTTCATGAATATACTTTCGTTCGGAAACTTTTTTCCGCACCCACTGGAAATAACATGCCTCGATAACTCGGCATTTGAATAACCCAGCAAACAATTTATGAAAAAAAAACTAATTTAAGGACATCTAAATGATGAAAAAACAAATATACTTACTAAATAAAAAAAAATTCAGAGTTTTCCAAGTGCATTCCCATTTCCCAGCATAAAGGTGGCCATGCTAGCCCCGTCCACCACCGGAATCCAATTGGTTTAATTCATATGCACGATTCTCACTCAATTATACTTATTTTTTTTTTTCTACAACTGCAAAAAAAAAAGTTTCCTATCCCATCCTGGATATATAGGAAAATTTTCCAGGACTGCGTCGAACGTTTTATGGGATTCAGTGCGATGAGAGATGAGAACGAAATTGAGATGTGGGGATATGATTGGTATGGGTGGTTCTGAAAACGAGTACAGGTGCACAGAAAAAAAAGGACTCTAGTGGAAAATTTTACTCTTGTGTTGTAGTTCAATGACATCCAGAGGAAGGACAAATGTGACTGCCATATCGTATACGGTTATGAACTGGAAAAAAAAAATAAAATAAAGAAAAAAAAAACTCAACAACGGCAACGATGTCGACGATGACAACACAAAATCTACAAAAAGGATTAATTACGTTAAATTAAGCACGAAACCATGTGTACAAGGGGAGCCATCATCCATTGGCTTGGCGCATTAATGCGGCTGCAGCAGAGATGGGAATAAGGATCCAAACAGACCGCATATATAGACATTATAATATTGATTCAGATAAAGTTGATTTATTTGTTTTTGTTTTTTTTTTTTTTTTGTTCTGTATGAAAAGGATTTTTAGTTTTATTTGAGCTTACTTTCTCCGGTTCCAGGGTCGCTTTTTTGTAAGAGGAATTCAATGTTAGTTGAAATTTATTTATTTTGTTGTGGTTTGAATTCCTTTTTAAATGCATGAGTCAGTAATGTACCCTATTACGTTTCCATTGAGATTAAACAAGAGGTTCTTGTGTTTCTATTAAAAAAGAGGCCCAATAAAAAATTATTACGAGTATTATAGAAAATAAATATAATTGGCAGAGAAAAATTAGGGGAACGCTTGCCAAGTGTTTTTCATAGATTCAAAAATAGTTAAAAATCCCCTTAAAAGTATATGCATAAAGGTTCGATAGTTACTAAGACCTCAGATTAAGTTTTGATTTGATGCAGATGTTGCATTGAATTGACAATAGTCAGCTCGAATTATCCTCCGATATTGTGGATGGGACGCATAGCTACTCCCAGATTTTACCCACGCTTACTTGAATATCTTTTTTTTGACATTCAGATCACTGGGCAGAAATCAGATTACATTGAACTAACAATAGACACTCATAGTTACCCCCGCATTTTACCCACAATTACTTGAATTTCTTCACTTTGACATTCAGAGCACTGGGCAGAAATCCCATTTAATTGTGTCAATACTCCATCATAATCTTTTGTTTTAACAAGTCCTTGTCAGTTCTGTATTGATTGATGGGGTAAGAAAATAAGGTCCAATTGACATAAAACTAGCAATGAAATCAGTCTTTAGAGACCGTTTCTTGAAAAAACTTTTAAAAAATTATATGTGTCAGCAATTTGACATATATGACGGAAGACAAAACGCTGGCCGGTGCAAATATTTAGTTATTGGAAAATTTTGAAAATTAAGAAAAAATTGTGCTGAAGTTAGAGATCATTTTCTGAAAGCGATTTTCCCAGACATGTTATAAAATTGTTCATGAATTGTTGAAATTAAACAGATTTTTTTGACACCCCTCAATCATTTTTAGAACAGAATTGATTATTTCAGTATTTATATTTCATCTTAATTTTTGAAACTTTAACCTTGAAGAACTGATAATTAAAGGTATAAGCTTTGAAAAGTAACCACATTTATTGTATTCGGGGATTTTGCATAATGAACGGAATCTCTCTACTGAAGATCATAGTTGAATAACTATCAAACAGAAGATTTGTTTCGATGTTGATTGATTTTTTAAACACATCTAATGTACATCCACATTGAAAATATCACTTTCACGTCATTATGTATATTAAATCGGTGTAGTTCATTCTGAAAATCGTCAATAGGCTTGTTGAAGTCACCCTGGGGTCGCTCCAAAGTGTACTTTGGAAGACTTGAAACTCACCCTGGCGAGCAAATTCTGTTTTCTTTGAGACATTCGGTTGCCCTGAACTCACTCTAACGAAAAAACTGTCAAAGTGACATTAGTTGTGAAGCATTTGTTTTGTTCCGTGCTGCAGGTAATTTTTGAAATAGAAATTAAGATGCACAAAGTTTAATTTTGTAATAATAAAATGGTGTCGTTTGAAGGTAAGTAATTTTAAAGTATTGGGCCATAGAACTTCTTGTTTCTTGCTTGAAATGTCAGTTTTTTTTTAAATTTCTTAGGGTTGTCAAGTAAACATGGGTAAAGTTCAACGAACGAAGCTAAAAGCAACAATTTGTGTACTTTTCCTATTTTGAAATATATGACACGGAAATAGGTCTGTTCGTTAACTTCCCAAAATATCAAACTCCAGCAGAACTTTGTACTACAATAGGTAGAAATTGGGAAATTGGGAACTGAAGGAATATGACATTATTTGTCAGTTGAAGAACACGAAAACTCTTTTACTTAAAATTCGAGATTAACATTACCCAATTGGTTCATAGCCTTAAAGTATTTAAAAAAGCTTTGTAAACAAAATACTAAAAACTCACCACCAAAACCATTGAGTTTTTAAATCCAAGTTTTCTATTTACCTGAAATGACAGAAAATGTTTATGTTAATATTATTCATTTCTACGGAATGTATGCACACATAAATATTATTTAAAAATAATTATGTTCATTTTTAAAAGCATATTAGATATTTTACAACAAAATTAAACGTCCATAAAAAACCACATAACACAAAGGCCTTTGACAGGGAATAAGCCGGCTAACTTTGCCCAGGAGAGGTTTTCCAGAGGATATCAGGTTTTGAAAAAAAATAGAAAGGTTGTCAGAGAAGTTCCCAACCCAAAGTGGAGTATCACAAGGCTGTATACTTTCACCAAAATTATTTTTATTGGTGATCTGATAAGTTATGCACTGCTTGCAACTTTGATAAACTGGAATTGACAGTTGATTTGACGCACGAAGTATGGTAAGCTTACTTTCTCATAGCATTATGGATGTCCCTCAAATGACAAGAAGAGTGGAGAGGAAATCTGAAATCGTGGTGCGGAAAATCAAAATGTCAAAAACAAAAAAGATCCGTCTTTGAACTTTGAAAGTGAAGGTACTGGGTCCGCAAGTGGAATTCCACAGACGTAATAGGTCCGAAGTGCCAAGTAAGCAAGTAAGTATATCAAAATATAGGTTTCACATTTGTTTTATTTTTTTTGTTTAAAGAAAATCTGCTGATCTATATAAATAATCACACTTCTATAAGAGCGTCGAAAACTAAAAAAATGCTCCAGTATGTGTTAAGCCTAAGTCAAAACAATGAAGAAGCTTTTTTTTTTACTTTGAATCCTTATTAATCCCTTCGCATTTTAAATATCAGGAAAATATAAAAAAAAAATTTCCGTCTATAGGGATTTTTTTTGCTTTATTTTAAAACAATAAATAAATTATAGCATTTATTCTTAGCTTAAGTTCATTGGAGTATCATTGTCTACTTGGTGACATTACAAATCAACAAAATTCACAAAGCAACACAGAGAAAGAGGATTCATAAAAAAAAAAAAAAAAAAAAAAAAAAACATTTTGAAAATCATATTGTGTCAAATCAAACAGAACGAATTTGATATGACAACTTCAATGAATTATTTAAATGATATTTTGACACTTTGTGTTCGGAAGATTGAAATGAATGCATTTAGTTAAAAAAAAGAAAGAAAGACATTCATTGTCAAGTTGAAACAAATTAAAATACGCTTTTAACTTTTTGCTATAGAGTGAGGTTTATTGAACTTGTCATTTGTAAATCAAAATGAAGTCCTCTTGCTCTTGTTGTTCTTGTCAAAATAATTACTAGCCCAAATCTGCTTTGCAACCAGGTTTTTTTTTTTTGTGGATATGAACTTTGACAGTATGACAGACTAAAAATGGACGAAATGGGTAGTTTTGGAAGGTAAATGAACAAAGATAATGAGCTTGCTTACAAGATTACTATTTTCTCACTAAAAAAAGTTATCCGAATGAGTTGTACAAAAAAGGTCCCCGAAGGGAGGTGTTCACCGTTATTTGATCAGATACTTTTGAAGAATACCTTTTCCTATAGCCCTAGGATCGAAGCCTCATGTTTTACATACAAAATTTTCACATTAAAAAAGCTTTGAGACTGAACTAGGGCTTTAGACAACCCCTCAATGAGTCACTCTTTGTTTTTAAATGTAAGATTAAGTTTCCCTACATACAATAACAATGGCAAAGGATTCCATTATATCTCAAAGAAAAACTTCTTTGAAGGCAGATGCAACCAAAGTGAAGGTATGATTAGATGGATAAGCTCCCCCTTAGTAGCAGTAACTATATCCGTCTTCAAAGGCTCATCAGAAACTTATATATCCCTTTTAAAACAATCAATCAAAATTGAACAACAAACATCACATTTGTCGCTTTATTCTGAAAAAAAAAAAACAAAAACTTTTAAATGCACCCTTTTGCAAATTAGGTGTTCCCTACAACTCTTTTAGTCGAACTTAAAAAAAAAAGAAGAAAAACATCAAAAGAGCTTGTAAACTTCAAAGCGGCAAGCGGCAAGGCTTTTGCTTTAACGCCGTAATCCTTCATTTGCCCGCTCCATATTTATATAAAGACTTCCATTTCAACCGCTTTTGCATAAAACCCATATAGTTAAACTCTGAAGACTTTTTTTTTTAAACAAAGACGTTTTATAGTATTTGCACCTCTTTCTCTCTTTCACACATGACTGCTAACACTGCTGCTGTTGTCGTCGTCATTGAGTGTAGGTTGTTATATATGCGGATGGATCCCCCAAAGGATTTTCCTTATTTTTTTTTTTGTTGTTGGCACTTAAGCAAAGCTGCTTCTTTGCTGGCTGCTGCCATCAGGCACAATGGATATATGTGGTCAGTAACCCCATACGGGCCGGGGGTAAAAAATGAAAATTAAAAGAAATATAAAATGAAATAAAAGAAATTCTTCAAAAAGAAAAGAAACATTGCAAACGCAAAAAAAAAAAAAAAAACAGAGGACAAACGCTAACGCTATACTGCAGCAGAACAGCTCGAGAGTTTATTTGAAGTGGGTACTTTGGAAAATTACTCTTGTCAGAGAAATAAAATATCCCAAAGGATATCGCTCCTCGTATATACGATACTATACTAGGTTGTACGAACTTGTACTATTCTACCATTTTGCTATACTATTTCGGACGACAACGCCAGGGGAGTCAACCATCCTCGTTTCATCTCATCCACATCCACAACCTTTGCTCTTCAATCAGCTATATTTTTTTTTATCGTGTTTCCTCTTTGAGGGTTTTAGTCTTGGTCGTTCTTGAGCTATAAGGAGTTAAAGTTAGAGGCAAGATATCACACAGCCAAATCATTACGCGTTGCACTTATGCAATCAAAAATTGTGCTTTGTCCTTTAAGTAACCGCAGAACATTGAGTATCTATTCAAAAGAATTCATTTATACAAAAAAAATGTATTTCTACGTCCCTCTTTAGGGAAGGGCAACACTAAAATTTGAAAAATGAAAACAACAATATGCCATCGAAGTAAATTGTATTGGAAGAAGAGTTAAGAACTGCAATGCACGTGAGGGATTTGCATTTAGAATTGCTTTTTTAATAAGAAAAGAGAGAGTTATTGTATTAAAAAGGAAACAGGAGAATTTTGTGGTTAACACAGCTAACAGGTTAGATATGGAACGTGGAGGTCATTCCCGGAACTTTACCCTTTTATTATAAAGAAATAAAACACAATTTAGCAGTCTAACATTATAACAATGTGGAATTATAGTCTTCAGATCTGATGGTTTCTTTCGATTTATTTTATGTTTGTAGTGAAGTTACCCAATGAAATAGGGATTTTTTTTTGAATCGAATATAAAGCCACTGTAACTCAAACAAGTCTTGGACATATAGCAAAAAAGGATTTTCCTTTTTTTGTTACGGGAGTGACACAGATATTTATGATTTAATAAATTATTCACAGAATATTGAAAATCAATAGAAAAACTTGTGCAATCTATAAAACGATAATGATATCCTCTAAACAAATAAGAATATATACAGAATTAAAAAAAAGTACGAGTTCAAGTAACAGGACTCTTTTAAGTACCTAGTAAAGTTACGGGTGTGAACTTAAAAAACTGAATACCACTCTTATTCTTTTAAAATTTATATCGATCATCAACTCTAGTTTAGTAAAGAGAGACAAAACTATTCTAAATTTTAGTTTATAATTGTTACGGGTGTGACACGTTAATGTTACGGGTGTGACCAAGTATGTGTTTTACGCATAAACAGAGTATAATAAATGATATCTTAATGGGAAATTATTGTCATCATTATTGTATAATTATTTCTCTCACGAAGTGAATTTACACGACTGAAAAATTGGCAGTATTGTGTCAGTAAACTGTCAAAAAACAGGCAGAAGAATGCACAAATTCATTCTTTTTGCAGTTTAAGGACAAAAAACTGCCAATTTATCAGTCGTGAAAATCCAGCATTAGTTTAGTCTACTACTGCAGATGCAAAACAAAAATGACGACAAAGTCATAAACGAAAAATGTTGTCTTGCTTTGCGTTACAGAGAGTTACAGAATATGGGTCCTGGTCGCGTAAGACAATCAGTTGAACAACGGAATGGTGCCAACATACGAAATCCCAATAATTCGACCTGATGTTGGAATGGAGGCAACGGTTTTCAAGTCAGGAAAAATAATCACCGCTATTACAGAATTCGGCGAACAGGCTTGTGTGGCAGTTTAACTCATTTTCGAAAAATTTGCTATTAGTGAATCCGCCGATAAAAATTCAAAGAATGTCGTTAACTTGACCTGCACCACCGACATATTGTTCAACTAAATTTACATTAATCAAATCGAAAATCATTGGCATTCCATGCAAATTCGGACTTTTCTTATCCGCGGAAATTTTGTTACGAACCTGCTGTTGACACTTTTTTATTTACACATAAATAAAATGGATAGTACAGAAAACTTAGTTAAGATTAATAATATTGAAGGTTCATTTAACATTTTCTGTAGAAAATAAAGGACAACTAATCGCGAACAGTATATATATATAAAAATACGTTTCGCTTTGTACCTTATCTTCATCCGGTTTTTTCTCGAAGAATGTCCTCAAAAGATGAAGTAAAATGCCATGGTATCCATTCTCGCTCATATTAAAATTGTTTCTTAATGACGTTTAACTGTCAACAAATGACAGCGCCGATAGAAAAGTTCGAAAAATGGTAAGGAAGTTCAGGAATTCGTAATATGGTTCATTCGGCGGATTCAATAATTAAAATTAATGCGAACTCGAATTCACACCGAATGAATTCAGTCAACTCCCCGGGAGTAAAATTCCCATAATCGGCATGAATGCCTCAAAAAAGGTAATTAAGAAGTGTCATTTAACTTCAAAACATTTTTATCAGGAAATATTTAATTCACTTTAAGATCCATGAAAAAATTCACTCAAGAAAAATATACAAAACGACTATACTTAAATTTCTTGTTTTAAAAATTGTATCGTCTAAACACTTAATAAGCTGTTTCGATACTTCATAATGGTATCTGTATGTACATTGCATGTTGCACCTCATTTTCAAAGAATTTTTAGCACATTACGCTGATAATTGTACAAATTCCCTTCTTCCCGGAATTCGTTTCGTACTTCTTGGGACAGCAGAACCAAAAAAAAAAAACAGGACAAACAAATCTCAACACCTTTGGCACACGTACAACTGTCAGCCAGCCAACAACAACACTACACAAACATACATATAGGTTCAGGAATGCTCATCAATTTGTCAGAATAGGGAAAAACACTTTTGTTACATGCAATATAACATGGATTACATTTTAATGCTTTCACAGTAACTATTTTCTGCTTTTTTTTTAATCATCATCTCGTAGTCATTATCTTCTGAGTTCTAATAGCTTTATTAGAAGCAACCCCACTTTTATGTTCATTAAACTGAATTCCAACTATGTATCTCGTGACATGCAAACAAAGACGCAAACTACTCTTTATATACTCGTACTTCATCAAAACAAAAACGAAAGAAAAAAAAAATTAGTTTTCTTGATTAGCTTTTCTACCATCAGTCAAAGATATAATACCTAGCAGATTTTTTTTTTCCACTTTTCAAATAAGATACAAATGAAACTCACGCCTTAGGACAAAGCAATTCCATTCCTGACAGCTCGAGATGCAATTAGAAGAAACGCCTGCAACGCTGCTGCTGCTGCTGCCGAACGGAATTCAAGTCCGTTCATCCGAAAGATGTTCACTGTACTTCACCTCGCGCACTGCATCAGCACGCACGTCAGTAGCGCGTTTCGCTGCGCTATACGCTCCCATCAACTGGGACCTGTAATTTGTGTTCCAAATTAAAAAAAAAAAAAAAAACAACCATACAATTGGCATTCAAGCCGGATATATTCATTCTTCCACAGAGTTTTCTGTGCTTTGCTTTTGTGTAATCATTTTGATCCCGAATAAATACTAGAATGACGATGACGAATAATAAAACAGCAGCGTGGCCCGTTCATAGATTCTGCAGCCTCTAATGGTCTGACATAATTACAAGTCTTTGCGGTTTAAACTTCTGCATCGAACATGTTAAACAGTGCAAATGAAAAATGGCTTCGAGGGCCACCACCACACGGGAGCTGGAGGTATAACAATAATCCAGCTAACAAACCAATCATAGAAGGCGCCCTCTGAAATCATTCCAGCCATGTTCCCTTTTCCATCTCCCACTCTCTCCCTCTCGCTCTCTATCCCACAGTCACCGCTATTGCTATTATCTGTTGCAATTGAATTGCCCAGCGGCGCACAGTGGTGCGAGAGCGGAAAAAAGTCTTTTGAAAAAGTCATGTCTATCGTTTTAAACTTTATGTTTAAGTACTCTTAGATAACCCGAGCGTATGATTTAAAAGTATTTTTTAACATATATATTGTATGTTCTGATTTACAAGCCCTCAAAGTTGAAAAATAATTTTACTCAAATCGCGAACCGTATTTTCAACAAATTTTGAGATGTTTTTTTCCGAAGTTCCTGTAGATAAATTCTCTAGCTTCTTAAATAATTTAATTGGTCTATTTTCGATTATCTAAAAATAAAAAAAATATTGATTATTTATAAAAGATACCTTCTATAAGTAGCCTGAAGCTTTAGTACTAAGAAAAAATGATTTTTTTTTAAACTTTTTGATTAAAAAAAACAGCTCCAAAAGATACCAAGAAAGTAAGTATGCCACCATATGCTCCATATATTCATGTTAAAGCACAGAAAAAATCAGCTGCAGATACGTGCAGATGTGGAAGTTATGCTCAAAAATGTTTCACTCAATCGGATTTCAAAAAACTCCGTCTTGACGGTGGTGTTTACCAAAAAGTTTGATTACTTCGGTATTAATTGTCAGAATGAACTGGTTAAGCCTATTATTTTAAGAAAAAATGTCAAACTTTATTTTAAAAATAAAACAAAATTAATACATTGACCCAGGGCTGAGAATTTCGATTTTTGCGAAACCATTTATTTCTGCCTGGAAAATTTTTCAACTTTCAACTAAATTTTATTGAAAGCAACACACGAAAAATAATATAGTTTTATGATATTTTGAATTATATGATAGAGCTTAATACAAAATAAAGAAAAGGATTAGGGATAATCTTTTATTTTTTTTTAATTTTTCGCTAAAAGTAGGGCAGGTAAAAATAAAAAAAGGTGTTTTTTTTAAGTTTTATTGCTTTGTTTTTGTTGTGTATTGCGTAATTTTGTATTACCTGTAAGGATTAGTAATGGCTTATTAGATTAAAATCTCTTACTTAAATCTATATATATAAAGGATTAATGAAAAAAAGTCAGTATTGAGTTATTGAGCATTTGTGCAAGGTGTGTAAGACAAATTTTTACTCTTTGATCAACCAATAAGTGAACGTGAAGTGAAATATAATAACAAACATATATAGTGAATTCAATACATTAAAATATACATAGTTAATAATAATATTTTATTCAAAATAAAAAGTTCAGGTTTTACTAAAAAAAACTTTTATTTAAATATAACATCAAAACCCTCAAATTTTATAAAAATGTCAATAACTTTTTTTCTAACAATTTTTTCTTGACCAAATTTTGACCAAGCATGTATAAGACTAATCTTAACATGTTTGTCAAATTTCATTAAAATTCGTTTAATAGTTCAGATTTTACAGACTTTTTTCCGCTCTCCCATACAAACATCAAAACACTCAAATTTTAGAAAAAAAGTCAATAACTTTTTTACTAATGATTTTTTCTTAGCCAAATTTTGACAAAATGTGTATAAGACTAATTTAAAAATGTGAATCAAATTTGATCTTAATCCGTTAAACAGTTCAGATGTTACAGATTATTTTTCCGCTCTCCCATACAAACATCAAATCCCTCAAATTTTAGAAAAATGTCAATAACTTTGTTTGTAATTATTTTTTTTCAACCAAATTTTGACCAAATATGTATAAGACTAATATAAACATGTTTGCCAAATTTCATTGAAATCTGTTGAACCGTTCAGATAAAACAGACTTTTTTCCGCTCTCCCATACAAACCGAACCACTGTGCGGCGCGGCGCAAGTGGTGGACATAAAAATCGCTACATCATTCGCGAAGTAATAATTAGATGGTTTTCGCTCAGTCGTAAATCTCCGCTCCGTCGCTAGATGGGGCAATGATATACTGCTGGCTGGCTGGCTGGCTGGCTGGCTAGGCGCTTAGGCGAAGACGAATTGTAGCAGCCAGCAGCGGTGGCGCGATCGTAAACCCGCCTCGAACATCTCCGGGAAGTTGTAATATTCTAATGATCCATCCGTTCGTTCGTTCATTCGATCGTTCGTTGGTTGGTTGGTTAGTTTGCTGCCCGATGTAGCTCGAGGGCAGCCAATTACTCCAGTATTGGAGTATATAGTAGCAAGTTTTTAGAAGTTTTACCCTGTGTTCTTCGCGCCAGCCATATTACTATACGAGTGTATATCTTTGGACTAATTTTAACGGTGTTGTGCTGTGGCGGCAGGAGCAGTTATTCGTCATTTTCTATAGGACTGTTATGGCATTTAACTGCATAAAATTGTGCGCAATCTTGATGTGATATGCATTAAATTTAAATATAAAGCAAACTATAAAGTGCAAAGTTAAATGTGTTGCTGAGTTGGGGGAATAAGTATTCTTGAGTCTTTTGATTGATGCTTCTGTTTCCTGTGAAAAGGTAGGTTAGTGCATAGATTTTACTATACCTTAAATTTTTTTTTTTATTAAGATTTTGAACAAAACTCGCATTGGGCGCCATTAACATAAACAAATAAACTGTGGAATCACTGAACATAAAAATGTAATTTCAAGGTGGTTAATGTTCTTTTTTTTATCGTTTGCATTGCTTCGAAGTTCGTAAGGTACGTTAGATTTCAGATTAATTTGAAGTAGATTTAGACGTTTTAAAGAAGTTTCATTGCGAGAAGTGGATACAGTCTCCTTGTGCAAATGTCTGTTAAGACTGGATAGTTTGTGTCTTTGTGTATATCACGGAAGTTTGTGGACAAGAGACGTGCGTGAACAGAAAAACACTTACCTATATTAAGCGTGTCATGAAAAACTTTATCTTAACAACGGTATTTATCATGAAAGCCGATAAAATTGCTGAAACGTTACGTCCAGCCTGAAAAAACAATCTAGTTTCTAATGAGACCCTAGAAAGATTAACGTATATACAGGGTTTTCCAATAAGAGGTTTTATTTTGATATTCAAAGAAAAATGGCATTTTTTGAGATAAATGATAGGATGTTTATTTCATTATAAAGAGGAAGGTATGCCGTTAATAATGGAACACAACATCAGCCAAATGGCCGCCACGACCACGCTTACAGGACCATATCCTTTTCATGAAATTTTCCATAACCAAATCGCAAAGTGGCTGCCCTATGTCCTCGATAGCCTCACGAATTCCATCTTTGAGGTCTTGAATCGACGCTGGGCTGTTGGCGTAGACCTTATCTTTCACGAGGCCTCAAAGGAAGAAGTCGCAAGGTGTTAAATCACAAGATCTCGGTGGCCAATTGTGATCACCTCTTCGAGAAATAACACGGTCCGTAAACTTTTCCCGTAAAAGATCGATGGTTTCATTGCTTGTGTGGCACGTATAGCCGTCTTGTTGAAAGTAAACGTTGTCCGGATTAATACCATCCAATTCCGGCCATAAAAAATCATTAATCATCTCTCGATAGCGCAATCCATTGACCGTAACTGTTGCTCCAGCCTCATTTTCGAAAAAGTAAGGTCCAATGACCCCGCCGGACCATAAACCGCACCAAACAGTCACGCGTTGAGGATGGAGAGGCTTTTCAACAATAACTCTTGGGTTTTCCGAGCCCAAGATGCGACAGTTTTGCTTGTTGACGTAGCCTCCGAGGTGGAAATGGGCCTCATCAGTCAAGATGATTTTTCGATGAAATTCCGGATCATTTTCATGCATTTCAAGGACCCAATCAGCAAAGACACGACGTTGTTGATGATCAGCCGGCTTGAGTTCTTGTGTTAACTGAACTTTATAAGCCTTAAGACCCAAGTCTTTATGCAAAATACGGTGTAATGACGTTTGTGGAATGCCTAATTCCAAAGAACGACGAGGAATGGACAAACCTGGGTTTTCTTCAACACTTTGGTCTACAACAGCAATATTCTCAGTTGTTCTTGAGCGACGTGCACGGGTTTTATTCTTCATATCACTAACTTGTCCCAACAGCTCGAATTTGTCCAATTTCTGTATTGCGGTCCGACAAGGTGCTTCACGACGACCCAAAAATGTTTTAGTTTTACGAACCGTCTCTGCCAAATTTTCACCATTTTTATAGTGAATTTTAATAATTTCAATGCGTTGTTGAAGCGTGTATCGTTCCATTTTTATTAATGGCGTAGTTTCTACTTGTCAAATGTCAAAAAATGACAGCTTCAAAAGTGACAGCTACCGAAATAGCGGGCTATTCAAAATAACACCTCTTATTGGAAAACCCTTTACAAAAGGACCTATCGAAATTAGCTACGCCTCCACCAGTTATGTACCCTTTTGCCTCCAAAGAAAAAAACAAGCCCTAAAAAGATCGTTTATTTGGGACTCGATCCTTGGACTTCCGCTTACCAGTCCGATAAGCTAACTACTGGGCTTATTTGCATTCCAGAAGAACAAAGTTAAAAATGAACAACTTCATATGTATTTACTTTAATTTCTGTAAGGTATTTAGATATATAGTTTTGTTACCTTTACACGGGGTATTTTTGATGGGATAGCACAACTTTTCCAACAAGTTTTTACTAGCAAGGGCCTTACGAGTATTTGATAAGTTTTTAGTAAACTTGGAAAAAACTTGCAAATACTCCAGGCGGGTGTAAATGGGCTATACTTACAAGACCTCAAAAGATTTGTTGAGTGTGGAAAGATGTCTTAACTCCCTTGTTTCTATACATAGATGTCAATGAATACCAAACATTTTAGCGATTTCCGAATAAAACACCGAAATCTCAAATTGAAGTTACACAAACCTTTATGTATACATCATCCGTCATCCCTGATACATTCACATTGACCTTGTTTACAGTAAAAAAACAAGTGTAAATAAACGTGCCCCACAAAACCAAATCAAATATTCAAACCAAATCAATCGAAAATCCTTCTAAAATTAGCTCTCACAACAAACGTGAATAAATTCTCATTTTCCAATCAAATGAACACAGCAAATTAAATAATCCAGACAAGCGATTACGCAAATATCATTTAAACAAACAAGAAAAAAAAAAAGAAACAACCCAGACATTTATTTAGTAAAACCCAAACACAACTCGAACATTAACGCCATGTTTATGTCTGCCACAAAAGATACTGCGTCTAAGGAATTCGCCTGAAGATCGAAAAAAAAAAAAAAAAAAAACAGAACAGAAATGATACTGAGATTCCTTATTGCGAAGAAATATAAACATTACGCAAATACAATTTTTGAACATTGCGTTGGTGGATTGGAAGGAAAACTTTCAATTTTAGTTTACCTAACGAAGACAAAAAAAAAATACAAATAGCAGAAAACAGAAAACGAATAACACAAATTCTGTTTCTATATTTGCAACGTGACCGGAAGTTTAATTGAATTTTGTGTGTTTCTGGAATTGCGGCTCACGTGAATATATTTCTATGAAAACAACATAAATTCCCTCAGGTCAATAGCCTTTATGTGGCAGCAGTTACAAAAACTGAGATGTTTACATTGAAAAATTCTTCTTCGGATGTGCATTTTGTTGTCCGCAAAAAAATCCGTTGGTCTTCTTTGAACCGCGAAAAAAAAAGAAATAAAAAAACAACCAAACAATAGCCAGCTTGAAAAGGCCTGCCAAGGATAAAATAATCGGTTTTTTTGTTTGTCTCTATCGAAAGATTCTCCAAAACAATCCACCACCAACCACAGGAACATGTTCCCGCTGAGGACGAGGATGGGGATGAGGACGACTTCGACCCTTTAACTGGAATATGTTTGGGTTCATCGACTATACCAACAGGGCGGCGGTATTTTTGTCTTTTGCTTTCAGCAAATCGTATGTACCTACATACAAAAAAAATTATATTTACACACGTTCAGTTAAGAATAAAATATACACAAACAAAAAAAAAAAAAAAGGAAAAAAAGGATAAAGGAATTGTGTAATCCTATATTTTCGATATCCGCGTCAGCGTTCATTCAAGTAAGGAACAAAGAAGCCGTGGTTGCAAGCCGAAGTACAAAAAAAAAGTCCAGAAACAATCTGTACAGTGGGAACTTTCCAGGAACATACCTACTCGTAAAAGGGTCATTTGAGTTCGATTGTTTTTAATAAAAACACGTACGTTCTTCAAGGAATAGTTTGACCAAACACAACTACAACGAAAATGTAATCCGAGTACCTTCCTACACACATATCCCTGCCTACAATAATAATAATAATAATTGTACCTGCTGAAGCTCTGTCTTTGTTTTTCTGTCAACGACCTCAGAGATGTCAAAAGGAATTAACTTCATTTTTGTTTTATTGGCCAAAGGACTTATGAGCATGGATATTATTCTTCTTGGAAAGAAAGAATTGTTTACGGAACAGAAACCTTACAAATTAATATTTGGGGAAATGTATTTTACTCTCAGGGTTCCTTAACATGTTAAGTTTAATATTTTATAATATTTTTAAGTTTTTGCCAAGTTTTATCAAGGCCCTGGAAAGCTTTCGGTAGGGAAAATCAAGAAGACAAAAACATGTCAAATATTCGTGAGGCTTAAGTATGCTAATAAATTATTTCCCCTTCTTGATAATTTTTACCCGAGAAGTTCTGGGACACTGGGTTCTGTCAAAAGCCAATTTGAAATCAAAGGACAGTAACAGCATACAAAATAGCTGTTGTTTACTTTTAGTAGTTAATTAATTTGGCCGTTTTCGAAAGCGTAATCTGCGTCAAAATTGAATGTTCTTAAAAGCAATCTCCAAATGTCTTCTGTTCGAAAACGCAAATACAAATTTTACTGCATTATAGCATTGTGTTCGATAGTGCAGTTCCCTAAAGTCACATGTTCGGAAACATCAACTGGGGTGCAGCGTGCAGCTGTGCAGTAAGAAAATGAAAGTGACGAAAGAGACAGACATGGTGGTTCGGGAGATTGTTAGCACACTTCTCACAAAATCTGTTCTATTTTGTTTAAGCGTTTGTTGGAAAACGTCAAATGCGCTAGCAAAAAAAAAAATATTTTGACGTTCCTCAAAAGACATGGGGAGCAAGCAGGACGATTGCATATTTGAAGATTGCAACTTCTGCGTCATAAATGACGATTATTTGCCGGTCAAGTTGATTTCGATTTGACGTTTTCGCAAAACGGCCTTTGTTTTTATTAGAAGTGACAAAGTGACGCTTTGGTTACTTATTTTTGTAGCTATAAACACTCTTTTGTTTAATTTTTGGTGACGTTAAAAAAGTGGCAGAGATTTTTGATGCAAAGCGTTCGTGCACTTTTGGACAGTTTCACTCACTTTTATCTGAGATAGTTTAATCCCTGCTCATAAAAATTTGACAAATTGCTATTTTTAGTCCAGAAAGTACCCGAACGTAGCTACTGAGTACTTACTTATCTGTCAAGCCTGGTTTGACATTTCAATGTGTTTTAATTATGTTCGCCGTATGTCAGTTGTCAGTGTGAAGTTAACGGTGTTCGGCTTTTTGCCTTTGTTCTTGAGAAATCGTAGAGTGCGGTATTAGCATCTTATGAGCGTAAAAGAAACACAAAGTAGAAGTATTACAACCAATCTGAATTGAAGTATATAGCTTAGTTTTGACGTTTTAAACATTTCCTTAAAAGAACCATGAATTGGACTCAGTTTGACAGTTGAGAATTAAATATAACAACACCTTTATGTCTATTTGTATGTCTTATAATAATATTTGTTTCGATTTTTTTACAGAATAACTCGTCAGTCGGTGGTGTTCAGCTTTTGCGCCACCTTGTAGATATATATTTCTCTCTCGATTATTCTCAAAATGTTCAAATCCCCACTTTTATGAAATTGACATTTGGACATTTTACAAAGCAAAGGTATATTTCAATAAAAAGAAATCATTTTGTTATTAAAATAATTCTTAAAAGTTAAAATATGAGCAAAAACTTCATTAAAGATAAAAAAACTCCTTTTATTTTCCTTTGCAATTTGCCAACTGTCACTTGTCATATTTGCTATTGTGAATCATGCCTTTATTGTTTCTTATTTAATGACGATTTGTTTTGACAGTTAAGAGTGAATTTCACTTATTGTACAAATTGAAAAAAAAAAACATTCCAGGGTACGTGCATACTTAAAATACAAAAATTGTCCACTCAAATGTCAAAGATTAATCCACTGTATTCCATTAGAATAATTATTTAAAAAAAATCTTACTGTCACTTAAAACCATTCAAATATCTCAACTTAAATGTGTCACGTCTGAAAATTCCCCTCTTGACACTCAAAAACGACAAAACTGTTTGGAATTTGGTTTTATGACTCTGCCTGTCATCGGGTCCAAAGAGTGTCCTAAATTTTTCAAAACTTATTAAATTCACCCCCACATGGTATGCACATGATTGTTTTTATTTTTTTTTTTCGAAAGAACACGTCGATAACACATAAACTGAAAATGTAGTTTCTTTTCGGAATCTTAATGTCGTCGCTTGTAACGGTTGCTGCTAAAGTGTCACAATTATTTGTGCCTCTACATTAGACAGCTAACTTTATTGCTGGCCATTATTGGGGCACATTAGAATCCGTTTGGTTAAGCATTGTGCCTCATCAGCCCGCCCCCTTTTTAAATCTGTCAGACACCAAAAAAATGTCTCCCACGATCCTTCCATGCCCAAAGAAACGCATTCTCAACGGAAGAATTATCAACAGTAGGGTACTTAAAAAAGCACTGAAGTAATTCCAGATGGATGTTTTTCTAATTTATAGCTTTACCACCCCACCCCCAAATAGAAAAAAATATAGACATGTCGGCATTAATGTGCGCTGTTGCAGTTAATGCACCCACAGATGTCTGCAGGGACTTAAAGGGTATCATCGCGCCACCATCTCTCAACACTCCACAACTCGCCACTGCTTTGGCGAGGAGTTGGTGAAAGCTGGGCAACTCCTCATCTGCATCCTCAGAGCTACCATCAACTGTAGAACAACCGACCGATGTAAATGATGATGACGACGACGACGCGACGCACAGTGGTGCGAGAGCGGAAAAAAGTCTTTTGAAAAAGTCATGTCTATCGTTTTAAACTTTATGTTTAAGTACTCTTAGATAACCCGAGCGTATGATTTAAAAGTATTTTTTAACATATATATTGTATGTTCTGATTTACAAGCCCTCAAAGTTGAAAAATAATTTTACTCAAATCGCGAACCGTATTTTCAACAAATTTTGAGATGTTTTTTTCCGAAGTTCCTGTAGATAAATTCTCTAGCTTCTTAAATAATTTAATTGGTCTATTTTCGATTATCTAAAAATAAAAAAAATATTGATTATTTATAAAAGATACCTTCTATAAGTAGCCTGAAGCTTTAGTACTAAGAAAAAATGATTTTTTTTTAAACTTTTTGATTAAAAAAAACAGCTCCAAAAGATACCAAGAAAGTAAGTATGCCACCATATGCTCCATATATTCATGTTAAAGCACAGAAAAAATCAGCTGCAGATACGTGCAGATGTGGAAGTTATGCTCAAAAATGTTTCACTCAATCGGATTTCAAAAAACTCCGTCTTGACGGTGGTGTTTACCAAAAAGTTTGATTACTTCGGTATTAATTGTCAGAATGAACTGGTTAAGCCTATTATTTTAAGAAAAAATGTCAAACTTTATTTTAAAAATAAAACAAAATTAATACATTGACCCAGGGCTGAGAATTTCGATTTTTGCGAAACCATTTATTTCTGCCTGGAAAATTTTTCAACTTTCAACTAAATTTTATTGAAAGCAACACACGAAAAATAATATAGTTTTATGATATTTTGAATTATATGATAGAGCTTAATACAAAATAAAGAAAAGGATTAGGGATAATCTTTTATTTTTTTTTAATTTTTCGCTAAAAGTAGGGCAGGTAAAAATAAAAAAAGGTGTTTTTTTTAAGTTTTATTGCTTTGTTTTTGTTGTGTATTGCGTAATTTTGTATTACCTGTAAGGATTAGTAATGGCTTATTAGATTAAAATCTCTTACTTAAATCTATATATATAAAGGATTAATGAAAAAAAGTCAGTATTGAGTTATTGAGCATTTGTGCAAGGTGTGTAAGACAAATTTTTACTCTTTGATCAACCAATAAGTGAACGTGAAGTGAAATATAATAACAAACATATATAGTGAATTCAATACATTAAAATATACATAGTTAATAATAATATTTTATTCAAAATAAAAAGTTCAGGTTTTACTAAAAAAAACTTTTATTTAAATATAACATCAAAACCCTCAAATTTTATAAAAATGTCAATAACTTTTTTTCTAACAATTTTTTCTTGACCAAATTTTGACCAAGCATGTATAAGACTAATCTTAACATGTTTGTCAAATTTCATTAAAATTCGTTTAATAGTTCAGATTTTACAGACTTTTTTCCGCTCTCCCATACAAACATCAAAACACTCAAATTTTAGAAAAAAAGTCAATAACTTTTTTACTAATGATTTTTTCTTAGCCAAATTTTGACAAAATGTGTATAAGACTAATTTAAAAATGTGAATCAAATTTGATCTTAATCCGTTAAACAGTTCAGATGTTACAGATTATTTTTCCGCTCTCCCATACAAACATCAAATCCCTCAAATTTTAGAAAAATGTCAATAACTTTGTTTGTAATTATTTTTTTTCAACCAAATTTTGACCAAATATGTATAAGACTAATATAAACATGTTTGCCAAATTTCATTGAAATCTGTTGAACCGTTCAGATAAAACAGACTTTTTTCCGCTCTCCCATACAAACCGAACCACTGTGCGACGCCGACTGACGTCGGAAGGGTGAATCACATTTGAATGCGCTTTTCGTGGAGCATTCGTTAAGGTGGGCACTGGGACGAGGCGCAGGTGATTAAATGAACACCATTCCAAGATGACCCCATAGACAGACTGTCTGCTTCTAGAGTCGCGTCGACGTCGTCGTCGTTGTAGTTGTTGTTGTCGTGCGAATAGCTAGATACAACATCAGAAGACGAGAGAGTGGAGATTATTTATGACGCTCGGTCCTATATGGGGCAAGTAGACTGCTGTGAAGGTGATGATGCTGCTGACACTGCTGCTGTCGTTTATGTTTATGCCACGAAAACATAGCGGGAAGGTGGTGAGGGCTTAAAGGGGAAAGTGCTGCATAGTAAACCTTTCTACTGAAAGTCGAAGAAATATAAAATAGTAAATCACCAGGTGAAGAGGCATCATGGGGTTCGAACTATACTCGTATAGGTATACAGTAAGGTGAGAGACACGACCGACGGACGATAACGACGACGAATCATGCGGCTAATGATTGGATGTTTTATAAGCTGATGCAGTGATTAAGGTGATTCTGCTGGTATGGATCGTTTGCATTCAGGAAATTGTATATATTCTATGGATGGGGACATGGGTTAAGATAGCAAAGCAGACCACACAGAGTGTTGTTGTTATAGGCCATTCACTGTAGGGTCTTTTTTCTGTTGTGCTATGGGCGGATTTATGTTTCACTTTTTTTTTTGTTGTTGTTCGTCGTTATGAGTAATGGTTATTTTAATCTGATATTTAATAATGAATCAAGGGAAATCTTAAGTTAAAAGGGATTATTAGTTTTGTTTTTTTTTTTTTTCATTTTTCAAACCGAACGATTAACTCGGTGTTATAGCAAACAAAAAACGAATGAAATACAAGGTCTGTTTGCAATACAAGGTCTGTTTGTTTACTTTCTGAACGAAAATTATAATGTCTGCCAAAATTTGAGGTGTGAGGATGAAATTCTTTCAGAGAGAAGAAAAACTGTCAAAAGTAAAAGAACGCTTTGAACCAACAATAGGTGCGTTCGCGTACTAGTCCAAAACTACCCATTTCTACCGTTTATATTCCAATTTAATTTTTTTGTATATGAACTTTGACAGAACGTTGGACTAAAACTCACTTTTTAAACGTCACGTCTTTGACTTCAAATTGGCTTTTGACAGAACACAAAACTTACAAATTGCTGCCCCAAAAAATTTCTTTCAAAAAGGAAAAATAAATGACTCTTGCGTAAGGGCTCTCATTTGTCCTAAACTAAATAGAATGGACGTACGCCAACAGAATTGGGATAAAACTACACTACCGATTCGACGGCACTAAATCGAGCAAAATAAGAAAAGAAGAAAATGACAGTTGTTTTGTTTTATATTTTTTCGATGTCAAATGACTTCTGACAGAACTCTCATTTCAGTCTGAAGAAATTTCTTGGATTGATATTGTCAGAAAGGGGAATTGTTTTACTATTCCGTGAGCGCTTCTTCTGTCCAAACCTAAACAATTTTTGCCAAAAACGAACAGAAGTTGGATAAATATCGTAGAAAATCGTAAAAGTTGCAAGTAAATGAACGGACCTATAATTTCTTTGAGTTTTTGGGGCTTATCTCTTAAAACTGCCTTGCCGGCTCAAATTATCCCTTTGTTATCGACTGTTTGTATATGGAAATGTCAAAATATTTTTTAGTTATCATATCAAATAATTTTTGTTTATTACAAAATGGCCGATCAGTGTATTGGGAATTCAATTTTATGTTTTCATTTCAAATTTTCTTTTTTGCTGTGCGTGATTGCTTTGTTTCAGCTGAAGGCGTGGTCATGGCTTTTCTTAAAGGTAATTGCATTTCGTAGCATAGCGATAGTATATTTTTCTATCAGCGACGCCATTTCTATCTTTTGGTTGGTTGGTAATATTTGAAACATTAATGAAATCATCCCTTTGTCAGTGCCTGACAATCGATAGGGGTTTTCGTTTAGGTACTACTCAGAACGGCAAATTTCAAACAATTTTCTGTCAAACTTCATATGCATAACAATATGAGAAGTAACGGAACAGACCTAACATGCCCTGCCGAACTGACATAAAGGGATGTGTTCAATGATGTGTCAGATACTAAAAATTTTAAAAATTTATTTTTTGTTCGGGGAAAAATGCGATTATAGTGATCTATCTGCTCACCCACAAAGGTTCGAAGTAAAAAAAATTGCAATAGCAAAACATTGATTTGTAACATCATCACAAACGGATATTGCCGTCATTCCGTGAGTCGAAACCAGTTAAATCAAACGCCTTACTGCAAATACGTCGTCAACTGTCTAAAAAGTGCAAATGTTTTTTTTTTTCGCACCGCAATAATTGAAACTTCAACCTATGTAATACCAAAAGTAGTAAAACTATCAAGTTTTTTTTTCTCCTTTTACTGCGTTCACTCAAATGACCAAATAAAAAAAATGATTAACACTTAAAATTTATTACTAAAACTATTTTAAATGCGTAAATAAATTTTGCACTTAAGTGTGACGCGCTTAAAATGTATTTTGCCCAAAGGCGCATATCTATACCTACCTACCTACCTACCTACCTACTATCGACGACCAAGCTGAAGAAAGAATTGTGTTCCTTTATATGCATCACGTTATTTTGATCGTAAAGTTAAAATTTTTATTAGCGTTTCAGATTTTTTTTTCCACACTCGATTAACCAAAGCGCTTAGGGTTTCATTTTAGACAAAAGGATTCAACACCTTTTGGATAAGTATAAAGCCTTTTCTTTGTGAATTTTTTTATAGGTAGATATGTATGCCATCACATGAATTGCAAATGAAGCGAAAAGGATTTCGTGTCTTTTTTGCGTGCGTGTATGTGTGTGTGCATCAGTAACACCCCTTCTGGCGTTTTTAAGTGATCTTCCTTTAAATTGTGAGTTGTGTACCTATATAAGAAAAGGAGTGAGGGGCGCAGCAAAGGTTGAGTTGAAATTTATTACAGTTTTGACAGTTATTACACGCAGTTTTACATTAATTCACCCAAAAGACCTCAGCAGTTGACGTTTGCTTGTAACTGACAAACTCGTATTTATTTTTTTTTTTGGTTGATGAAGTTTGCTTCATTCAAATTGACACATAAGCCGTTTTTGACAGACAGTAAAACTGCCCCGCGAGCATATTGACATTAAATTCTTTTTGTGACGTTTATATTTTTAGAATCAAAAAAGGTGATGCATATGAGATGGAATGACAAGTTATGCGCAGTTTCGTTCTGTTTAATTTTTTTTTTTTTTTGGAGAACTGGTTTATCGACAGCTGCAAGTTGATTTAAATTTTTATGATCAAATGCAGTTTTTTTTGTGTCAGTGAAAACCAGATGGCTTGTGGATAAAAGATATTTAAAAAGGATGTTGTAATTTTTGTTTGTTTATTTTGCGGGGTGAATAGTGAATTTTGATTTTATGAGTCAGGTTGACATTTTTTTTTGAAACGACACAGTCACAGTCGTCGATAAACTTCACATTTTGCTTATTTTTCCAGAAAGTGGAAAGCTTCGATTTGTTATATGAATAGGCAAGCTGAAGCGATGAAATTAATTTGCGAAAAGTGGAAATTCTTAATAAAATACGCAAGGATTTAGTTATTGATTCAATTTCAAGCATTCGCTGTTGAAGCATTTTATTTTTGAAGTTATCGACGAGGCGAGATTACATCGATTCCAAGAACACAAAAGGTTGGACGATTTTTTTTTCTTTCCTGAATCATATTCTGCATAATATTATTTAGATCATCAATAAAACAATTTTTCCAAGAATTATCCAATTTAATGCTTACACAATCTCACAACAATGAATTGGCGCCCAAATCAAAAACTTCCAAGAAAATTTAAATTCACCCAGGAGATTGTGAATCCATTTTATAATCCACACTGGAACAAGTTTTTAATGATTTGCCTATAAAAAAAATCAAGATTAAGATACATATTGACGACCCTTCAGCCAGCTAAAGCCCAACGATTTTACTAGGAAAGAGGCATAATGGCAACCAGAAATTAATAACAATCGTTTCGCTTCACCCGCCTACTACCTGGCGACCTATAAAATCTATAAAATATACACGCACTATATATAATAATTGTTAAGGTCGGTTCACCCGCCTGTGTCGCAACTCTTGGGATTTCTTTTTTTAACGGCCGCACGGTGGGTTAGGTGACCCCAAAAATGTATCTCGTGTTCTGGTTTATTCGATTAATAAATGTTCGAAGCTTTTATGGCTTTTTTTTTCTGCACGGCTCTCATCAACATCAGATACTAAAATCTCTGGCAAGTTTCGGGACCATGATACCGATATAGTACCTATACCTAAGAACATACCGCACGTTTTGGTCGTCATGGTGGAATTTCCGACTAAACCCTTCACTGCGATTCATGTTCAAGTTTGAATATTTTAAGAATTCACATTACAACTTTACCCCACATCCTTCGGTTCTTTTAAATTGATATGAACAAAAAAAACAATAAATAACATGGTCCAAAAAAAAAAAGGATATATTTACAGGTAGGTATGCGAATCGAGAAGAACAAATGACTTTAGCTGGCATTGTCTGTCAGTTAGTTTTTTGTTCTGCCCGTGTCCATTTTGGGATTTTACTCTTGCTGTCATTGTGACGACAACGTCCCCGACTTCAGTCCCCGTGTAATGTAGTAAGAAAAACAATTCCTGGAATTCATGGGATTAGAAGTTTTGAGAACAGAGAATCCCACAACATTGTTTGTTTCTTAGAATAGGAGCAACTAACAAAACAAAAAATGAACAAACAAGAACCCCAAAGAAATAGGAGCAGCCAAAAAAGCGTTTCTTCAAAACAACACACACATCACCACCACTGTTCACAGAACGAGGATGTTGTTGTGAATGGAAGGGCTTCAAGATTCTAGGCTAGGCTTTTTGGTTTGGATATTGCTAAGAGGCTAAGAAGATGTTGTTGGCGGCGACTGACGGTGACAGACGGGAAACAAATGATGAGAAGACGCTTTTAGGACTTTGTTGTTTTGAAATACGAGATTGTTTTTTACACAAAATTCCATTCACACAAGCTGACGGAGTTTGTTTTTTTTTTTATTATTTTTGAAGGAGATATGATTTTTTTTCTAAATCTAAAGTTTCTTGGGCCCCATGAATTGGAAAGAGACCTTGAGATTGGTTATTTGGCCCTTAGGTAGGTAGGTAGAGTTAAAAAGTTTTGGCGCAAAATTTTAAACAGCCTGCTTCAACATTTTAGATGATTTAGTATCGGGTTGAAGCATTTTTAGTATCATGCTATGTTAAAAAGAAGATTTTCCAAATTTTATATGACTTTCGTACTATTTTTTTTAAACATTTTTCTAAAGTCAAAATCACCAAATCGCAATTTTATCTTTTGAGTATCATTCTAACTCCATATGTCACTTTGACAATAAGAAATATGAAAAAGGTATGTTCGCTTACTTGTTTGCACGAACTGTCACTTTTTTATGTCTGCTCAGCTGAAGTTTATTAAGAAAATAGGCTTAGGGCCAGTTTCACAGTCAGAAAAGTGACACTTAAGTGGGGAATTTGAAAGATTAATTCCCAATATCACCGTTCACTGTTACCTGAATAAGTGGCACTTAAGTCTCCAATGTTGGTGACTTAAGTTCCACTTACGCTAGCTATGAAATTTAGCTTAAAATCCTAATATGGGAAACTTAAGTGCCACTTATTTCGGTAAGTGTCGACTGTGAAACTGGCCCTTAGTATGACACAAGTTAAAAATTATTTAAACCTAAGAACATATATGTAAAATGTAAAAATAGTAAAAACCTCTTGAGTGCGCACACATATTCACATTCGATTTCAATGGAATCAATAGATATGCTTTTAAGAAACACAGAAATACTAAAAATTTCGTAAGAAATTATTACCTATAGTCTGGAATGTCATTGCTTTAATTTTTTCAAAGGCAACCAATAGAGCCAAACAAACTCTATATAAGAACTTCTTAAACCCACTTTGGCCAACTAGTGTTCACGAGTATAAAAAATGATCTCAAAATACGATCACCTTTTCAACCACAAACAAAAGAAACCATTAGACAGTATATCTATTATTAGCATATTTTTATAAAACCCTATAATTATCTCCTTGTCGTTAAAGAGCGACCGCCCATATAACCACACAAAAGTGTGTCATACAAAAATATAGGAACAACAAGCCGCCCAATTTCTGAATGAATAGAATCTAATCAAATAAACACCCGCTGTGTCTATATGCCATCACCTCCACCCCACCTCAACTCTTACCTCACCCACAGCACCGCACAAGATCATTAATTATCGAAAACTGGCAAAACACGACAGTAATAAGTATAATTATACATTTCGGTACGCGAAAACGACTATGGCGCTGGGAGCGTGCAATAATTAAGCGATAATTGCAAATCGAATCCGTGGCGCAGAGTGCGTATAGTATGTGCGATGTGCGCTGTGAGCGCCAAAAGTCGAAAGACTTTATATAAAAATCTTTTTCTTTTCCATTCAAGGTTGATGCACTTTGGGGGCTTATGATGGGGGTGGTTTATGGTGTCTCATGTGAGCGTATACATAGATAGATAGATTAGCGATAGCCAAACAAGACTTTAGCTCTCTATTATTATATTGTTTGCAACTGAAAAAGTCGGGACAAGCCCACTGCTTTGTTTTTTGAGTTTTTTTTACGGTGGCACCAAAGTCGTCGTTAGATAAAGATTGTGTGCCAATATGTTAGCAATTGTGTTTTACAAGATGACTATATTATATATTCTGGCAACGACGAGGACGGGACACACGGTGGAGATGGCAAACCCCACGTTGTAATTATCTCGGTTTGACTTTAATTAACAAATTATAGATCGAATTGGCTTTGAGATGTATAATGCCAAACCAATAAATCGGTAGTCAATTACAGAAAGATGTAATTTGTAGTAAAATAGTACATATAAACGGCTCTAACGATGACGAATTGATCTGTCACTGAACCGATCACAAGGGAAAACAATGCGTTTTCAAGGTATCAAATAGAAGTGGATGATAGTATGCTATCCATTTAAGAAGATTGAAATAATTTTGTTTTATACTATATGCCCCTACATACATATACAAACATATATATCCCACTAAAAATGTTTGTATTGCCTATGATTTGATTTAAAATTGTTGTTTCTGACTTGCAAAGTTAAGTAACTTTTTAACCTCTCTCTCTTTCGAATTGAACTTTAATTATTACAAATTTTTGAAAAAAAAAAAATATGTGGCAACAATGGAATTGTGAAAACACTTCCACCATGCATAGGAGCATTAAAAATAATGTATAAATCAAAACATAACGGACAGAAAGCTTTAGAAAGGTTAAATTTGACAATTATTTTAAATTTTGTAAAAAAAGACTGGGTGGCAACGCTGAATTTGCAAAAACTGTGCCAGATCATTATTTTCTGAATTCATTGCTCTCAAATTAAGTGTTCCCGAAGTTTTAGCCGTGTAGCTATCACGTTACTCAAGTTTTATGATGCCATTTCATATACCATTAAATTCTTAAGATCTTTTGACAAGCCCTTGCACCCCTCAAATCTATCAGGTATGTTTTTTACTTGCGATATAGGTACTATATGGGAAGTTATGGATTCGTACAAAAAATCGAACTCGAGATTTTGATCAAACTTTACATTACGATGATAGAGAAGTAAAAAAAAGTGGGTCTCGCAAAAACGTCCGTCTGTCTGTCTGTCTGTCGGGTCGACTACAGCCTAAACGGATGGGTCGATTTTCTTTAAACTTGGTACCTAGCGTTTTTTGGACATTCCCCCCACCCGTTTTTTTCTCTTTTTTTTTAGGACCAAAATTAACAGTAGTTGTCATACAAAATTTCTTGGCCAAAAAGGAAAAACTTATTTTTCTCAAATCCAGCGCTACCGAATTTGTTTTTAAGAACTCCATAAATTTAAATAGTTATAAGTTGCTGTTTAATAAAAAAAATGGTTCCGAAAAATGGTTATTAATGGTACCTCCCAAAGAACCATTTTTTTGATTTTCGCTTTTCTCGAAAACGGTTAAACAGATTCTGATCAATTTTTTTATGAAGAAGTATTGACACGTTCTAAATATTATTATGTACCAAAATTTTCAAAAAAATATTTTTTAGATTTTTAAAAAAAGTTTTAATATTTTTTTTTGAAAACTCCATATTTCAAAAACGACTTGGTCGATTTTCATTAAACTAGGTAAATAACATTTTTTTAACTTTATCTAGAAGATTTTTGACAAAAATTATTCTAATACTCAAAAATAACGGTGCCTCCCATACAAATGTTAAAAAACCGTTACGAAAAATATTTTTTTTCTCAAAAACGACTCCTACGATTTTCATAAAAGTTTTTTTGTGTGTTAAAATTAGTACGATCTACCATTTAAAATTTTTAAAGTTTATATTTTACGTTTATTAACAGTACCTCTCATAGAACGGTTTCTTTGATTTTCGACTATCTCAACATCTGATCAACCGAATAAAATTAGATTTTGTATACAGAAGCTTGTAACAAATATAAATAAAAGTGCGTATCAAAATTTTCTAAAAAATGATTTTTGGTTTTTTTAAAAAAAAATCAAAATTATTTTTTGAAAATTCGATATTTCGAAAACTGGTAGCAGATTTTTTTGTGAAGTTCAATTTTTAACGCAACATTAATAAATGCTTTAAATTGGCGTACCAATTATTTTTCTCAAAAATGTTAACGAAATTTTATATATAAAAAATTAATTATTTTTAAAACCGCTCCTACGATTTTCAAAATTTTTTTCTCATAAATAAAGATTTATATAAGAAATCAGATGGTGTACATCGCGTTGGGTTAAAACGGATTCAAAGTATTTTAATCAATTTCTTTCTAATTTTGTTGATTTAAAACAATTTACCAGTTTAAATAGTATAATTTCCTTTTATGCATATTGCATATGTGCAACACTAGGCTATATTGTTAATTTTTGTGTACTCACATTATACCACCTGCAACTAAACTAAGTTTTGGCAAATGGATAAAATATAGATCCCATAGTTAATTTATTTCAGACTATAGAACCACAATGTGATCGCATGTATGAGCAAGTTCGTGCGACCCAGTCGTGCATATTTTTTTTAATACATAAATTGAAACATATCCAAAAGCCAAGCATAAAGAAGCAGGATAAATGTGACCATTTGTTTGCGTTTTAAAAAGCTTGATGGCAACCTTGCCAAACCTGTCAGGCTATGATTTTTCACGTTGGTTTGTCTACCTTCAAGTAAAAAAATTATTAAGCTTATCGTTTTTTAAAACAACACCCCCAAAAACAAAACAAAAACTCGTCTACCGCTCCAATGTATAACTCAGGAAAAAGTGACATAAGTGGGTTCGTTTGTTCAATTACCGCTCAATTATGGTTGTCCACCCAATAAAGTCGTTAATCCACCATTGATTAAAAAAATATTCAACTTTTCAATTTTATAGCACTCAACTGGCTTCGCAAAGCTTTTGACAGTATTTCCGAAACTGGGCTCAACGGTAAATTGATGTAGGTGCATTCCAAGAAGTGCGAGATCAACAGGCTGAACACAATAGAAGCGCATTCGAACGCGCGTCAGAACCTGTCAAAGTTAAAATACATAACCTCTCGTTAAAATGAATGCAGTGGAAACGCAGCCGCGAACGCGACTCTGGGAGTTAAATAAATTTTAATAATCACGCGCGTTCGAACGCGCGTTTGTTGTGTTGGGCCAGTTACGGTGAAATTGTTAAAGGGGAGGAATGCATACGGCTATTTTATCGAGTAACGTTGATAAAAGTAAGGAACGAACGAAATAAGGACAGATATAAAACCTTTTCAAGGTTCTCAAGCACTCAAACGTCTCCGTTGCTCCTATCACCTAACATTTAACAAATCAAACTAACCTAAATTATTTCATGTTTCATTCATTGACAAATCGAGCCTTTTTTTTGCTTCTTTTGACATACAAGAAACTTTCTGTCTCACTTCAACTTCATAAGAAAAAATAAAATACCATTTAAGTTTTAAAAGGTACCTACTGTCAAAGTTAATGTAGGTAGTTATATTTTTGTGAGATGGAAACACTACATTCAGATTAATTTTATCTAGACTGACATAAACCATCTTGGAAAATATCATTTGCTTTCTTATCTGGTTTGTCAGTTGCTTCCATCCCAGAATTTGTTTTGACAGCTGACACCTGGGCTCCGTTCGAAGACTGTCTCTGCTGTTCAATTAAGGTTTGTTTGATTTTATTTTACACAATTTTCAACTTTTTTTTCGTGCGTATAAAAAGCTCAAGAACTTTGAAAAACAAATAATTTTAAATCGGTTTTAGAAGTTTTCGAATGAATTATTTTTTCATTTGTCCTATTAAAATCATAGTGGGAGGATTTTTGCTTAAGTCTACCGGTAACCCACATCTTAATAAGCTCTTCGTTCTTTTAATTTCAAGTAAAGTAACATTGTTCCTATACCGATTTCAAATTCGATTGAACTTTTTGAAAGTGTCTACATATAAATCACATTGCCAATTTTATTTTCTTCTCAACAGGTGTGGCTAGGAAAATATAATAATTCATCAATTTATTTTCAGCTCTCCTAGATAATACCATCGCGATAAAATGTACTCATGTAAAATAATTAAGATGCATTATAATGAGGATTCGCAATGAAAATATACATTGAAGTGGGCGGGCAAAAGAAGGCTATTCAGAAATATTATCAAAAAAAAAAATACAATTTATTTTAAGCCACTTTGGCTAATTTTGTATTTATTGTTGCAAAATCTCAAGAGAGGACTGAGTCAATAAACAAAAAGGTCTCTTTATTCTTCTATTCAATTTTTCTTGTCTTTCTAGTGGGTGGTCAGGAGCGCACCCAGAATTGGTTTTTTAGGGGGCTTATCATGCGATTTAAGTGTAGTTAGTTTCGACTTTAGGTGAACTAAACTCAACAAAGTTCTGTAAACTGTTGGCTCGAACTTCTTTCTCCATAATTTGTAAAATTGGTAATGTATTTAAGAGAATGCCCATTTTTACAAATTTGGATTTTGGCTCTTATTGCGAGTGTCGTTCGATGCGATAAAAGTCGATCCTATCAACAAACATAAGACGCGTTAAAATTTTATCTGAATAGCTCTATGCTGTTATTCCTTGTGAAAATACAATTATTGACATCTGAGGCATTAACAACTTCAGAAGTCTTAAATTTTTGATGATCGACTTTCGACAAAAGTTGACCTTTTGTTTGACAGCTAACTTCTGTTCGTTTACTTCCCATAACTGTCAACTTTTATAAAATGTATTCCAAAGTTCTGTCAAGTGTCAAAGTTCATACACAAAATATAAACAAAAATGGTACTTAAATCAAATAACCGAACAGAACTATTAACTGCATTAAGTGACGTTTCCGTTTGTTTGAAATCTCTGAGATAATTTCTTCACCTTTCAAAGTTGCTGGACTTTTTTGACATTTTCTTTTAATTTCTTCTCAAATCCTTTGTACCTTTCACAAGAAGAAATAAAATCGTCCCTGGGTTGAGTGTGAAAAGAAATGTTCACCCCACCTACTTCGTGATTTTCCTCCACCAAATTGAAAGTTGCGAGAAACTCAGTTTCCTCGTGTGAAAGGGGACTGAATGAAAGCGCGCGTTAAAACACCCAGACACCTCCCTCAATCCGTGCTTTTGATTAGCTATTTTCTGTTTCGATTCAAAGAACATGATGGTAGCGGGTGGAGAGAAAAATGCATATATAAAAAAAATAATAATGATGCAGCAGTAATTAATAAATCAAAAAACCGCTTTGCAACAAAGTATCATGAAGGATTTATTTAGCTTTATCCGAGTTTTTTTTTTTGTATTCATTTTATTATGTTTGGTGGTTTTGAAATTTTATTTTCTTGTTCGTCTCTCGTGTATGGTTGCAAAGAGGAGATCACAATCTGATGTGATCTGCAATGGCGACGCGAAGCGTTGTGCGGTAGCTGGCGGCAGTCAGCGGCCGGTACGGCCTAAGTGGCATAATAGCATACAGTGACTCAACCGACAACAGCTCCATCTGCTTTATTTTTATTTTTGTCAACTATTGACTGTGGCGGCAGTGTCGGCCGGTGGCTGGTTTGGATTCTCCGTTTAATTTTGTAATTGAAAGAAGAAACAAAAAAATCGTCACATTTCGCCTTGTCGACTTCTTCTTTAGCAGGAAAGAGACCAAGACGCGCGAGACCACACCAAAGATAGCGTCCCGCGCTTTACAAACAGGAAAGCGAATAAACAAAGGCACAGAAAGTGGAACCACTGAAGCAGTCGAATCCAAAGCAACAGGAAGGAGGGTGACGGGTGATTTTAAGAAGGCGAGAAGAGGAACTATAGTGCTGCTGGATATAAGAGCGATGACCTTCTACGCGCCTGCCGGGCCGCCGCTGCCACCTCTATATGTTTACCTTGCTTCTTTGGTTAGAGTGCTTCCTTGAGTTTTGTATTTTGCTTTGGTTGCTATAAAGTCCTTTTAGCGAGGCGAGGATCCTCTGCCCCGTCAACCCTTTCTTGGGACCAGTTTTTGTGTCTCCATATAGCCCGCCACATGAGTACAACAGACACGGGCTCGTCTTGTTTGCCTTGATTTTCCAGTTTTGTTTTTTGGGTTTAGCTTTATTTTTATCCCTCTAGTGCTGCTCCCGCGAGTCACAGTGTCAACCGACGACGACAGTATAGGTACTTAGTACTGCACTTTTTTTTATTTTTGGGTTTACCGGTTGTATTTTTTTTTTGTTCCCTCTGTGTGTTTGTTTTGTGAAATTTTCGCGCGCGTTTCTTCGTCTTGATGTTTGGGTGAGATGAGGTGGCTAGCTGGCTGCTATATACGTGAAATCGGGTTTCAAAAGGTTCTTTACGATTTGGATTTGGTATAAAATAAAGTCTCTGCTGGTGATGTCTACAGGACGTGACTTTGTAATCGCATTACGGTGTTCAGTTTTAGATTTGGTTTCTTTTGAGGTTGTTAATGGGTGGTGGATGTGCTTCTTCCGTGTTTGTTAGTTTTTATTTATTTTTATTTTTCATTTTTATATCCCAGAGCTAAAGCACGTGCCAAAAATGAAGAAAGAATTTTAAGGATTGAACCAGACTTTGCGTGAACAGTGGTCGGGAATTTTCTTTAAATGTTTTCTTTTGCAACTTTGTTGCTTTCGAACAAGCTAAAGAGAGAGAGTCACAATTGTGATGTTATTTTTTATTTTTAAGTTAACTGCTTTCCAAGGAACAATTTGTTATTGTGGTTGTAGGTTTACTATTATACATTCGGGAAATAAAGTAACAACCTACCAAATGTTTAACAACAGTATCAAATAGTTGAACAGGCTTAAAATTTAACGACAAGCGGCGGAGGACTTCTAAACAAGTAAATTGCTAGAAAGTTTGAAAAGAAATCAGTTGAATGGGTAGCAACAGATTCCAAGGAACATACGAGTTTGAATTGGTTGTCAACCGTTATCCGTTATACTTGTATTTTAAGTAGAAAGCTATTGTTGTTATTTAGTGTTTATATAATATGTACTCCTTCCAAAATGTTTTACATTTGTAGTAGAAAATGAGGAGAACTAAAACGGTACCAGAAGTGTAACAGAAACATAATTAGAGTGGATTGTATGATTACCATACTTGCAGTGTAGGCTGCAATACCTTAAGCTCCATTATTTATAATTATATTGAAAAATAGAAGAATGTAACATAAACACAAAAACTTAGGTGTGTTATCAGAAAGACTAAAGGCCAGGGCTATAGATGTTGTAATGATGCATTACACCCTTTCTCCACCGACGTCTGCTATCTCAGACTGTAGTTTAGTGACGTCTGTCATCTCAGACTGTAATTTAGTGACGTCTGCTATCTAAGACTGTGCTTTAGTGACATTTGCTATCTCAGACTATAATTTAGTGACGTCTGCTATCTCAGACTGTAGTTTAGTGACGTCTGTCATCTCAGAATGTAATTTAGTGACGTCTGCTATCTAAGACTGTGCTTTAGTGACATTTGCTATCTCAGACTGTAATTTAGTGACGTCTGCTATCTCAGACTGTGCTTTAGTGACGTCTGCTACCTCAGACTGTAGTTTAGTGACGTCTGCTATCTCAGACTGTAATATAGTGACGTCTGGTATCTCGGACTGTGCTTTAGTGACGTCTGCAACCTCAGACTGTAGTTTAGAGACATCTGCTATCTCAGATTGCGATTTAGTGACGCCTGCTATCTCACACGGTAAGTTAGGAGAAACCGCTAAATATTTGAATTATATAATTATATAAAAATGTCATTGCCCTCTCTACCCTATACCCCCTATCAAAAGCAAAAACAAAACTTAAATGAATTTCCATTGAACTGCATCATGCACAGAGAATATAATAATTGAAATATTTAACTTTACGAGCATTTTACAAAATCTTTCTTTTACATTTTTTGTTTTGCTTTTGCTGGTTTCTTTGTCCTCGATTTACAATTTATCGGTTCTCAATCGACAACAAAATAAATAAAGTTAAAAATCACCAGCCGTTGCCCCATCAAAGGCTACCTAATTAAATTATTTACGACGATTCGAATAAAAAATTCTTCTTAATTGAAATTTTAACTAACTATATACATACACTATACTACCCGCCTGCCAGTATAGCTGAGTTGAGTGAATAAAATTCACTCATGTTCGAGTGTTACGATGAGCAATGTAGAAAATATATACAAACTAGAGTCGAGTAGGTACCTTCTTTAAATAAGATAGGAAAGGGTGTTTTTTTGTTGTCTTTTTGAAACAAGAAAGAATTTTAACATCTTTTTTTTCAAACAAAACAATCCGAAGAAGTAATTTCATTATTTGAAAGATCCAAATTATTGGATTTTTGTTCTAAAAACATTAGTTGGCAAATGACAAGCATATCTTCCGAATTCTGACAGATACACTTTTTATAAACAACATTTGTTGAACATGTCACTTAATACTCCTTAAACGACGAGTGCAAATAACTTATATTAAAGAAGTGTGTAGAAAAATCCTCATACAACTATTCGACTAGTGAGATTCGTAATGTCAGATTTATTTCACCTTTAAATAAAACACCCTTTAGAAAGAACAAAAATATTTATACAAAATTAAATATTTCATCTCTTAGTTTACATATGTTTATCTTCAGCTGTACCTTTACACATCTGCACACAAATTATACGAAATGAGGCTCCGCTTACATCGTCTCTTTTGCGATTTAATCACTCCTAATATATCTGTGGAAGAATTTAGATGTCCCAGTAGAGAGATATGACCACGACGATGATGATGATGATGATGGAAAAATAATGCAAACCTAATGAACATTTATTTTAATGTTGTGTCTGTGCACTGGGATTTCCAACTTCTAATGGCTATACATTTTTTTTTCTCTACACTAAACCGACCGACGACGACCATACAACGACTTGGTGGTGGACTTTAAGACTTAGAAAGAAAAAAAATCTCGGTAACATTTAGTTTAATTAGAAAAAAAAATTAAAAAATTGGTTTTGATATGGATCTTTAAATAAAGGTCGTACATATACATACATGTACAGTACATAGCACATACAAACACGAAACTCATCGTTAGCCATGCGAAGGAACAATATTTTCTGAATAACTTGTGAAATGAAAGATAAAATTAATCAACAGATGGCTCTGCGGCATAAAAGAATTTATTCATTTTGACATTTACGATAGCTTAGCACGCTCGTTTGCAAAGTAAGAAGCGATAATTATTGTGATTTTTTTTTTTAAAGAAAACAACACAGCAAATTAAGTTGAAGTGCTATAGGCATTTAGTACTTACACTACGAGGAAAGACATTAAAATGTATCTCCTTTCCAATATGATTGATGATACGTACCTGAAATGAAAAAAAGGAGATTTTTCAACATTAATTTATCAGAGATGATCTTAAACTTAAATAAAAGTTTTTTTTTTTTAAATTATTTTGTTGAATATTGCACTGTTTACGATCATCTTATTTAAGAAACGTATTTCAACAAAAAGTTGATATTTACGTCAATTCTTCACCTTCCCACCGAGAGCGGCTAAGAAAGTTGCCCCACCAACATCAATTTCAAACATTGTTTCACAAGCTCCATAATAGTGTAGACATTCAAGACAGTGGGCGGTATAAATTAAACAAAGGGGCTCCTGCTCAAAACTTCAGTTTTTTGTGCGGTTCTCCATGTGGTAGGAATACAATTCTTATGAACAGAAACATTTTCTTATCACCTGCCTAGCTTTTAATATTGAGCATCTACTTTGAGCTTGTACTCCATTTTATTCGTATTACCCATTAACTTCGGTAAGAATAAGGAGAAATCTGAAATTGTAAGAAGCCCTCATTGATATGAGCCCAGCTAAAAATTTTTCAGGGGGTCAAAACCTCCCTCAAACAGTTTTGCATGGGTATCTCTCTAACGGTTATTTTCACACAGTTCCAGGACTATGAAAATTTCACCAAATTTAGGTTAAAAGCCATTTTATCCTTGGACTCAGAGTTTCTGGTAGAAGCCAATAAAAAGTACACAAAATACAACATCAACTTCGATAGTGAACGAAGAGTTCTTCATTTGGAAGAAATATGTTGGAAGAAGCCAATACGACGACAACCTCGACAGTGAACGGAGAGTTCTTCACTCGGAAAAAAATATTATAGATCCTACATGTGGAAGCATACGAAGAGGTCAAATGGACTAAAGAATTTTCAATTGTGAATTGATTGCCCCAGTCAGTGACCTTTAAATTATCCCATAACTTCATTATACGAAAAATATTTACGACTTACGAGTACCAGAAACCTTGTACAACTACCAGCCAAGCACTGGGCAATCGATAATTTTAGAAGTATCATTGAGTCAAAATAACATTTCAAGCACCTGGAACTTTTATAGTTCAAACCAACCAACCAATTCCACCAAGTCTCAAAACCTCTGCCTTAGACGAGTAAGCCTTTTAAGAAGGGAACGTCTAGCCGAAAACTGCTGAATATAATTGATAAAGTCAAAAAAATTTCAAGTCCTTGGGAATATAGATGTAGCTAAACCAGTTTTTCCAGTTCAAAGCAAACAAACCAACTCCGCCAAGTCTGAGCTTAATTGCTTCAGAGGAATAAGCCCTTTTAAAAGAGAACGTTCAGCCAAAAACTGCACGCTTATTATAAAAGACGGAGTCAAAAAAAAAAAAAAATTGTCAAGTACCTGGGATCTTAGGAATATACAGTTAAACAAACTTTTTAAGTTCGAACCACCCAACTAACTCCACCAAGTCTGAACATCTCTGCTTCAGAGAAATATCCGTTTTAGAAGAGAACGTTCAGCCAAAAATTGTTCAAATGTCATTGACAGAGTCAAAATAAAATTCCATGCACCTGGGAATACGGTTAAACCAATTTTTCTAGTTCAGCCCCCACACAAAAGCTGTACCTACTGTTAGAGTTAGCATTTACAACATTCATCCTCACCCATGCGGAAAAGGGACGGACTAAGCCAGAAGAGAAAACTGGTCCAGGATAAGAACCAAGATGGCCTTTTATTCTTATATCTATTATTAGAATATAATTTAAACCAAAACTATAATCTTGATTTTGTTTCTTCTGTAGTCTCACATTGTCAACATAATTTTTTACAACAAACAAAAAAAATAAATAGAAAAATATTAAACAAAAAAAAAAAAAATAGAAAAAATAATATAAAACTTGCTAACATATGTACATATATATATATATATCCGCGCATCAAAGCGTGAGCGAAAGCCTGAACGACATTTGTTGGGGAATGTCTGTCAGTTGTACTGACACCATGACATTTTCCATTGCCATAGAGAAGTCATCGCCTGTAAACATCTGCTTGTCCTCCATTGAACACTTTGCGCGCGAAGACACCATGTCATTTGGTAGTTGTATTTTCCGCTTGTCTCCGTGTTTGCTTGATCGAGATGGATGAATGGTCGGATCATTTATCTTTGCTTGACTACAGCAGCTAGCTACACTACACACGACTAGAAGGTAGGTGGTAGGCACAGACTAACACACACACAACGAACACTGACCTCTGGCGGATAAAAAAAAAAACAAACACAAAAACAAAATTGTTTACCTGTCAAACTCTACTTATAAACTGTTCTGTCAACTGTCAGATTTCTGAAGTTTTTAATCCAAAGCGTTGCATCGCGTCGAGTCGTTGTTGTCGTTGTGGCACGACAAAACATCTTAAGAGAAACCTTGTACAACTTCCGTTCCAATTTAATTCACAAAAAGAATTTACGAATATAAATAAATCTAAGCCTTGCTTGATGCCTAGTTATACATATATACCTAGGTAGGTGCAGTTGCATTAAGGCGTAAAAATGCCTCTAGCGCAACTTTTAATTGGGTTCCTTGAACAAGACCAACAGAACCGTGAAAGCTTTCAAGCGGCAATACAAATTTTACCGCGCAACTAGTAGTGGCCTATACAACAAGAAATAAAAAAAAAAAAACAAGAATACAAAAAGTTTTTTTAGTACCTATGTGATAGATTAGTATTGAAGGAAATCCGCTGAGCCGAAACGTTCTCAGAGCTTTTTTTGTTGTTGTTTTTCGCAAAAAAAAAAAAGTGGTTCAGGGTTGAATGTGTAAACACACCGAAGAAGTCAAATACTCGTCAAACTATCGATGCCGTTTACCCTCGAGGCTTATTCTCGTGCCATACAAATTGACTTCGATTTTAATTGATGAATAATAATTTGCTTGATGGAAAATATTGGAGGGTGCCGCCACACTTATGTCAGTGTCGCGCCTTCTTGTCTGATTGGTGAAACTCGTTTGGAGCGTGCCAACAATATTAGAAGTGGGTGATGACTTGTAATAATTATTATTGTTTGTTTGGAAATGATTCAGACTTGAATTGTCAAAACAACTTTCCCATAGCAAAATTATAACGGTTGACAGTATATGGAAATGGTCATCAGACACCACACTTGATGGTCAGTTGCATGTCATGTTGAAAGTATTTGATTTGAAAATTAAAAGGAAAATAGAAGGCTTGCCAATATGTTCAGCGGTGAAATCGGTACGTTTCCTTATGTCAGATCATAACATCATTAGGAATATGAAAGAAGAACTTTCTATATAGGAACTGATTTGTATAAGCATCATTTACACGCGTCAAATTTGACTAACGCAATAAATCACAAGTCTTAATGCAAATGCAAGGTGGGACAAAAGAAATGTCATAGTTGTGAATGAGTCATAATTTTTGCAAATGGCGTCAAATGTCTACAGACAGAGATGTTAAACGAGTTTTTTTTGGATTGATGTTTCTAAGTACTTGTTTGACAGTTTTCAAAACTGGATAAAGCTTAATGACTATAAGACGGTGTTTATATTGGAAAGATTGAGTCCGGTATCACGGCAGTTTGTTGGCAAGAGAAGTGTGGGGTGAGGGATCTCGTGAGGCAAGTAGAAAATATAAAAACGGACTCATGAGTGTCGTTTGTTGTTGTTTCAACGGCGAAATGTTGAAATTGTTGTTGTCATAATGTATTTTGACAAAATGAGACACACCAGTCCGTGCTCAATCTTCCCAATCTAAACAGGCTTTAATGACGCACTTTGAAACCATAAACACATTTGATAAACCTTTTTGGAAACTTCAAAATTTGATGATGATGACGATGGAAGACCTATCGATTGTCAATGTAGAGGTCGCTGAGTACGTTTTTTTTAATAGATCAAAACTGATACTATTTGAAATTCCTAAAATAGATTTTACCACAGTTTTTCGGAAATGTAGTAGAGTGAGTCAGTGATCATTAAAAATGTTGTTCTTCCTGCGATCCATACAAATCATTCAGGAAAAAAAATAAAACAAGTTCGTTTTTTTTCGAACTTTAGTCGACTTTGTCTAAAATTAAATCTTTAACACGAACTCTCATCGACCAGAACAATCAGTCATTTTCGTTCTGAAAATAAAAACTTCCGCATTTTGTATTCGCAGAAATGTAAACATTAACGCAAATCATGTTTACGCTATTCGCTTAAGTCTTCGTGCGTTTGCCACAGCGAACGTCCTGTCTCATTGCAACAACTATACCTTCCACCACTGCTGCACTACACTGCAACTGCAACCGCCGAAAATAATGCGCGAAAACATAAAATTCCAGGTTAATGACATTCTCAAGCTCTCTAGCCTTAAAGATCATTCGGGCACTCTCTCTCTCTCTCGCCCCCTATATACCCCAGCCAATGCCCATCACATGATTTATTGTGAGTAGATCTTTAAACGCGTTCCGTATCTTTTGGCACCACAGACGTGCTGTGGTAGATGTGTTGTGTAGTACCTACTCTTACTACTCCTAGGTGAGTTGGCCATTTCTATATTGCTTCTGCTGCAGTTGTTGATTATCGCATGATGACGATGATCAATGATCTATTAACAGAGAGAACGACACACAACACTAGCGTGGCAACAGACTGCAGCACAGCACAGCACAGTAGCTTGCTAGTCTCACAGTAAAAGAGTATAAGAAAGGGACGAATTTAACTCTCTCCCTCTCATATCCTTTCTCAACTTGCCCGCTTTTGACAAGTTCTTCGGGTATGGAATGTTTTCATACGTCAAAAAATTTACGAAATTGTAATTGCTTGCTGATCATGATGTGTGTCTTGGATATTTTTGGATAAGAAGCTGTTATATAGTGGCTATGGCTATAGGAAGAAGATTGCCTGCGGGAGGCAAAGTATAGCAAGGTGGCCAATGTTTGCAAACTAATTGCGCATTCTACTGCATTGACAAGGGGCGCATCTTGGGTTTTTGTTGGATTACCGTGAACTGTCATGATGATCAATTAATATAGAGAATGTGAGCGTGAAATATTCGCTCGAGGAATTTCTTTTTTACGTTTGATCAGTCACGATAGATGGATTGGCTTGGATTGTTGCCAATACGGTAGAAAAGAGCAGCAGCATCATGATTAGCTGTAAAGTAGGGTTATTTAGTAAAATTCCATCTCACAGGGGGGCGAGGATTTTTTTTTGACATACAAGTCGGTTAATTAAAAGGACGCGACTAGAGACATGCGAATTTATAACAGTTGTTCGCCATTAAAAGTGGGTGTGCGTTAACGCACTTCGCGCGATTGAAAAAAAAACTCTGGATGCCTGGAGTATGCTCACCGGCGGAGGGCCCTGGCCCTACGGGGCCGCAAAAACAGTACTTTTATAAACCAAAACAGTTATAATTGGGATGTCTAGAGTCACTTCCTAATTAAAAAGCGAATAATTTTATTTATTGGAAAGGGTCACAGTTCGTGAAAGATCAGAAAAATTATTCATTTTTTTTTGTCAAAAAATTAAATTTTGTTATTCGCTATGTTTAAGGAATTTTGGAATTTCTGCGAAAGGCATAGAAAGAAAGGCAAGTAAGAAATCTAAGTGACTCGATCAGCTATATTAGTTTCGTCCTACCCCAAAACATCAGAATTCTCTCGTAAAAGAATTAGCAAAACGTAATTTTTTTTAATTCAAACATAAAACGCGTTTCTTAATTTGTTCAGCCAGTCATTATTACCTGCCTTCTGGGATTGAGAAGCCTTTTTCGTATCTTATTTTCCATGTCTGTCTGACTAAGAGGCTTAATTCGATTTGCATTCAAATTAAACTTCTTTCAAACCCTCTCCACAATACATAATTGCAACTTTAATAACTCAGAAAAACAAAAACAGAGCATAGCATAACATAGCCATTTTTTTGCATTGAGATTTCCAATTAACTATTTTCTCTGCGAGATACATCTTCATAAAATAATCCAGGAAAACTTTTGTCGGTTAAGCAACAACAAAAAAAAAAAATGAAATAAACCCCGAACCGCAAAAATTAATCACTTCTTCACTTTCTGAAGAAGGACTTGACGCCGTTCATTGTCTATGATTGCGCTATTCCTATACACATACACATATTCCAGAACTGCTGCGTTAGAGGGTTCATGTGTGCAGTGCATACACATTATACCCCAGATAATGCTTTCCAACAACTTCAGGGCTTTTCTTTTTAAAGAAAGCAGGAAAAAAAAAAATAGAAAAATTATATAAAAAAATTAATCAGAAGCGCCGCCATCGCCACCACAATTATCATTCTATTTACGCTGGATCGGCGGCGCTGTGCGATAGTTGTAGTAGCCTAGAGAGTCTGTTCCTAGATTTTCCTCTCCCTTCCAAGCACAATGCACTTCTCTCAAAACCACTCACTCTTAATGTATGACATTAAAGGTGTTCGCTGATGTCTCCCCTTTAGTGGTTTTCCTTGAGCAAATGAAATTGCACCCGGCTAATAGCGTTCGGCAATACGACGCGACGATCGACGACAATAATGACGACGCGACGCCAGAACGCAAACTCAAGAAAGAAACCTTGCAAGTTGCAGCCACCACCTAGTGGCATGTCCCGCGATTATGCGTTTGTTATTCGTGCGCCACTTAACTTCATTACGCGCGACGAAGAACAAAACTGCTGCACCAACAGAATCCACAATCAGGAGAGATTCTTCTCTTCTTTTTCTTCTTCTGGGCTTCGAGATTACATTCATATTGATTAGATTCTATATAGGTACAATCTCAGAGGGTGCATGCAGGGCTTTAGATGAGGTAAAGGTGATAGTGCCGTGACTTCCGTTTGGTGTTTTCACACAAACATCCTAAGCCGTCAACAGTGTATTACATCTATAAACTCTACTACATTCTACTCTATGTCGTTCCTAAGCTACAGGTACTTTTTTTTTCTATCTCAACTCTATAAGTGTATGTTCTTTGTGAATCTTCCCCCGATATTGTCTGGAGAATGATGATTGGTATTCCTGTTGGCAACTGACGATGGCTGGCGCGTAATTCGATGCAATTTTAATTGGAGACAAGTCAATTAGTTTGGTGTGATAACATGACTTCTAAGCTTGTTGTTATGAAGGAACTTGAAAGAGAATGATATCCCTTAGCGGACGTCACCGTCAGTAGCGCGGAGCGGCTGTGGCGGTGGCGGTCCCTACACGGCCAATTTCCTTTGACTATAAAGTATTCGTAAAGAATGTTTTTTTTTTATTTTATTTTGCTGCAACCCAGTACACTTTTCAAATAACAATGAAATCTATCAGGAAAATCAACAGTGTGAACACCACTTTAATTATTTGGAAAAAAAAAAAACGAAATAACTGTCAAATGTCAATTTTTGTATTCGCTTGTAAGTGAACTTAAATCATAAGACGGTGTTTACATTGGAATCACTCCATGCGAAGTCTCTTTGTTTTATCTCACTCTCACATCGTGATCACAAGAGATAGTCAAGTGATTCAGCACCTTTTCAAACAAAATAAAAAATCTACCTCAATTGACTAATTCTTTCGCACCATGAGGTGGGAGCGAGATAAAATAAAGAGATGTCGAAATGAGTCGCGCGGAGTGAGTCCAATGTAAACACCGTCTAAGGTCTGTTCATTTAGTCTGCTCTGCTATTACACGATAATTTTTGAGTCATGGCTCAAATTTGGCAGTCTTCTTTTATTTTGTTTCGGTAATAAAATTCACAAACAAACAAATAAATAAAGCTATTTGCTAAAATAACAAACAAGGAATAGAATAAAATCAAAAAATAAGTCGACGAAATTTTGCTCACAACTCATAGGGCAGTTTGTTTCCCGTCTCACCTTTTGTCTCTTTCGCACTCATTATGTTCAAAAAAAAAGTCATGACTCTAAAGTCGCCGTGTAATAGCAGACTTACTTACCAACAATGTCAATTCTATCTATTTGGTGCCATTTTTTTTTTGTATGAACTTTGACAGAACTTTGGACTAAATTTGATATAAATTTGAAGAAAATGAACAGAGGTATTGTTTGCAGATGATTGTGGAACATAAATATATTAATTTTACATTTCATCAAGAATATAAAAGTTATAGAAGGGTTAGCTGTCAAACGACCTGTCAAACTGATTATATTTAGAACGAAATTCACATTTGAGAGAACTGTCAAATTTGTACAGAAACATTGTAAATTGCCGTCAAAACTGTCAAAACATATACATAATTGGCCATTCTTCGAAAAAGTGACCGAAATAAATTGGTTTACTCGAACACACCTGTGTTAAGTACCGCTTTCGAGACGTGTCCGAAATGATCTTCTCATCCAGGTTCTGAATTTCGAACAAAATCGAATTTAAATCGATCGATCCATGTTCTACAATTCGCTCGTTTTTTTAAATTTCGCTACTACTTCGAACTGTAAAAATTAAAAGTGCATCCATTTTGAATTATTTTCTAAAGTAAAATTACCATGCGGATGAAAATGGATTCAATATAATTGGAATTTTTAATGGAACAAAAAGGTAGTGGAACTATAGCAAAAAGGTAAACGAACGCAATTTTGCAAGAAAAATCTGATACAAGGTGGGACAAAAGTACGTAATGAATGCACCATAATTTTTTGAAAATGGCGTCAAATGTCTGATGACAGATGTCAAACACGTTTTTTTTTTACCCCAAATTACTGAATATTGTTGGTATCAGCAGGGTGGGACAACCGCTCCCATACAGCAACGATGCAGATTTTGAAACATCAATTTTTGACAATATGATTTATGACATGACTTTTGCCCTACCTTGTATGTTTATTAGATTTGTCTGAAATAGCGTGAGTTTTCTTCCTCAGTTGAAGAATTTATTTGGCCAGTTTTTTTGTTTCTTTCTGTTGACAAAAATTGAATACCTTATGTATTGAGTCTTATAGAAATCGACCGAAAATAATTCAAATTACTAACATTCTTTCAGCAATTAGCCCAAAGAATTCCGATAAGTGCATGCAGCTAGCTTTCCAATATACTACCTATACGAATAGCCTACCACAAAAAGCAAACCATATCTATTGAAATGCATTTCAATACCTCCTTTACCTAATTGGCTAAGCCCATAAAAGGCGTTCAAGTATATCATTACCTAAATAATACACACATACCTAATGCTTATGGTGCACCTTCATTAATTTTCATGTTTTTGTTTTGTATATCTCCCGCAGACACTTAGGCGCGCAATAACTTTTAAAATATAATCCGAGTTTATATTTACCTAAACATGTTCATGTCCAAGTGACTGAAAAAAATGTATAAACAACTAAATCCCTTGTTCGAGTGAGTTAAGTCGTTTACGGCTTTAGAAAAGGGAAAAAAAAAAGATCGACGACTGACCGATGTCACAGCTCACAGGCTGTCATGGCACCATTACACAGTCTCGCGTTACTTTTTTTTTTTAATAGTTTTAATTTTAAAGATGAAATCATGAAGTGAACAATCAATCGGCTTCTTGGCTGATTGGTTTGTGGAATTAGACGAATGGAATTCCATCAGGGAGTCGCATCAGAAGGTGTTGAATGAAATAAGGTCACAATATCGAGCAACAAGAACAACAAATTGAAAAAGACCTACCGCAAGCCAGTGAATCCATATAAAAAGAGCACCCGGCAACCTTCTCCTTTTGCATATTCTATCTAGAAGGTATGTATGTTCCTAAAGCTATTTTCACTATAATATTGCTATAAAGTGACTGAAATTATGCAACGCCATGTGAGTGCGGTTTTGGCTGTGTCTGGTTTCAAAGGCGGCAATAAAGCGACTTCAATGCAACAGAGAGGTAGATTATTTCCTTTTTGTCCAACCACAAAGCCGAGGAGGTTTTTTTTTTTTGTTGGTGGGGGGTTGGCAGGACGGAAGAGCGATGACAACAACAGGCGCGAAGACTGCGGTGCGCAGCTAAATAACGTCATTGAATTACACCGCTGCTCATAGAGGGCGGTCTGTGGCAATGGCAACGGGCTAAAAGCAATTTCTATATAACAGCACCACCACCAACCATCAACAGCCCAAAGTTAAAGCACACCAGACTCAGACAAGACATGCATAAAATTTAAAGGAGAAAGAAAAAACTGTAAATGAAAAATAAATGAATCTGTTTGGTATGTGAAACACAGAAGACGACAAAGTCAGTGCTGTCGTCTTATACGAGATCTTAATATAATGACAGTTCTATGAATCTATGTATAGTTAAAAAGGTTCCAAGTTCTTTTTGAAAGTTCAGAGCTTACTAGGAAAAAAAAAAATAGAACAATTTCATAAACTACTCCAAATGTAAAACTAAGAATGAACTGCATTATCTACGTTCATTAAGGCAGGGGCCGAATTACCGCATCAGTTATCGAGTAATACGTGACTGAATTATGTGAGTTTGGCATTACCGCTCACGTTATGGAGTCATCATCCCCATAGGTTTTACTCGTTCATTCGATCACTGATGGCACTCACTCGATCAGTCACTGATGCGGTAATTTGGCCCCAGATTTGCAACCGAACTAACCTAGACCAAGTGCAGAACCTATAGTGTTCATAAACGTCAATATTTCAATGGGCAATGATCATTTGGCGGCAGAAAAAGTGTAATGAGATTTTGACTGAAATACGCGAATCACAGAAACAAACGAATTAGATTAGGAAAAACTGTAAAAAGAAAACTACAAATCTATTGAGTAGTAAAATCCTTACTTAATACTTTCGACAGCAATGAACAAAATTTAATACAGAGGAAGAAGACACATGACCATAGAGTCAGCCAGCTAGACGGCAAAGCAGTCAATAACATAACAACAACGGGAATGAGTGAGGAAGTTATTTGCACCGAGTGACAGCTAGTGTCTTGTTTGGAGCCGCTCTTTTCATCGCCGCCGAGTGCAATGTCATCGTGGGGATTCTTACGCTATGCCCCTGCCACACTATTTGACATTTGATATCCGAGGCAAAGTATTTTGTGCGCTTCGTGTGCATATATTTCTTGTTTGTTTTGGTTTTGGGTGAATTTGTTTGAAAATTTTGTTATTTGCTTTTTATGTTTTTTTTTGCAGTCCGGGAATCAATGCAAAATATTTTTTGCCATCTTCACATTTATCCATGAGTGACATCACTAAGAACGAAATGTAAAGAGAATCGAGGCAGATTTTGTTTTCAGAAATGATTGGAAAAATGTGAAATTGAACATGGAGGAGTTTGTGGCGCATTAGGGTGCTGTTTTAATGCATCAAGAGTAGATATTATTTGTGTTGGTAAAACACGATTATTTCAATGTTTTTAATATTCTCGCATCGGAAAAATTTTAATAAAAAAAAAAAAAAATTAACACATTTAAAGTACCTATGTACATTATTAGTTTTTGTATCGTGAAATTATAAAAATCGAAAAATGACATAAAGCCCACAAGATTGATAGGAATTTTTTTTATTTAATTTCAACCCGAAACGCATGTTTTAATAAAAATATTGTTTAAACACAACAGTGTTCCTCTTTTCCGTTGTGAAAAAGTCTTTTACAACTTGCATTATTAGTTTGTCGCAATAAAAAATTATATATCCTTGTAAGAAAATATGCAATTTGAATATTAAAAATTACTCATAAAAAAAAAACAAGCTAGAAGCTTTTATAGAGCCTATAACAGTATAAAATTTAATTTCACATTTTATTAGTTTATTTTATTAGCTTGTACATTAAAGATCTATCTAACAAGGATATTTAAAAAAACATCGGAAACAAGAATTTTTATTATTTGACCAATTTACAAACAAATCGGAAATTTTTTACAGCCAACTAACAAGATTCTTAATTGACTGACAATTAAGTACTTTGAGCATTGAAATGGCTTCTATAAAAAGTATATTTTATTTGAGAATCTTTTCTACACAGTTATCAATAGCTACAGCTGAAAGAAAACTTTATGCACAATGTGTCTCTATTTATAATGGCGTTTTCGATTGGTTATCTTGGTTATCATCAGGAAGAATTCTTCAATTCCTGGCGCCAATAAAATATGCAAGCAAAAAGTTTATGAATAAGAACGTTAGTTAATAATAATATTTAGTTTTCAAATGTTTAATTACTTAAATTATTAATTTTTTGCATTTGCATTTGTTTTCGTTAAGTTATTTTATTATAGCAAATTTTATTTTTTGAACTTAAAAAAAAAAAATTGAAAAACTAAAAAGTTAAATGACGTTACGATTTTGACGTTTAAACTATGTGAGATGTCAGTGTCAATAATAAATGCAAAATCAAGGTTCTATTTTTTTTAATGGAGGAGAACAGCTTTTCAAATGTCGTTTTTCATTGGTTTTCATAGGACTGTTCTATTCCTCTTTGATTCTAATCCCATCTGAAAACATGTATAGGTATTTCACCAATTTACACACAAACACTTTTGAATGTCGCCATTTAACAAAATGGCTTCTTCAAACATTTATTACTTTTGACAAGTAATCAGTCGAAAAACTTTAATTGTAGGTGAGTGTGTGTTCCTCGTTTAGGTACTCCTTTATGAAATTGAGAACATTCAAAAAACTCCAAAGATGTAATTCGGAATGACCAATCGAAGGCTTTTGGAGTAGTTGGAGTACTTTAAACGTGAAAGCGAAAGCAGACGTTTTACAATTTTGACAGTTGTTGATTGAAATTCAGATATTTGTGACACCTGATGGTCTGATTTACAGCCCAATTCTAAATGACAAATCCTCGGGAAATTTTTCCCTTTTCCCTACTCCCGTATTATAAACAAAAAAATTTCCGGAAATTCGGAGAATTCGGAATAAGAGTAGGTACCTACTACTACTCCCGAGAGAACACGTCTCCCGGGGAGTAATTTTCCCGGGGAATGTTTAGAATTGGGCTGTTAATCTTTTCTTGCTAAGATACCTCATGAAATTTACTCACAAAGCCGAAGAAAGTTTAAGAAATTAAAATTTTTTGTACACCGATTTAGAAATATGTATACTGAAACTGATATCTTGCAAGATCCCAGCGGAAGTGAAATGAACTCTTCATAAGCAGTTGTGTTTTCTAATCAAAATGCGTGCAGAGCCTTACAAATATGTTTCAGCGTTGGTTAAACAAACAAAGCCTATATCAATTATTTTCATTTTATATATTCTTATACAGGCTTTGAACTCCATTTTGAATCCATAACAACCATAACGCATATTTCAATTCGCAAACAACCCACCATCGTCGCAGTGGTGGCAGCGCGGCGGCGTCATTGACCGTCCCATTTAAATTCTGTAGAAAACTATACAAAGTCCATTAAGAGTTCCTAAGAAAACCGCGCTTGTCCACACAATCTGTCATGATTTCATCAATTCCGACACTTAATCACATCAGCCAAGCCCTTTTGCAACTCACAACACAACACAACACAACTAAACTCGTCAAGAGTCAATCGTAGAAGTTCAAAGAAAAGCCGCTGACTAGACCGTGACCATTGTCGGCTAAATGTGCTCCAATAAATTCCGCCCAGCGAAGAGACCAAGACGACAATGGCTTTAGAGGAACAAACAAATCCCAAGGCTCATATCATCATCATCATCAGCAGAACACATCACATCATCGCGAAATAAAAGTCAACCAAAATATAAAAAAAAAAAAATAAACAATAACATTCCCCCATATCTCAAGTTTAATGCGTACTCATGAAACAAGATGAAGGCGCTGCAATCGTTGACAGAAGCTGCCGCGCTGTCATTGCGAATTTTTGTATTCGCGGAAAACTTTCAAATTTCAGAAAAGAGAAAAAATGAAAAAATAAGTTTTGGTGGTGGTGCCTGCGGATTTAAAGTGGCGTTGGACTGAGTTAAGTCTCTTTTTCTGTCTCTTAACTGATTGAAGTCGGCTAATTGCGCAGCATGTAAATACGCGTTGGCGGCAGCAGTGCCGATGGTATATGGTAGCAGAAACAACATAGACCGCCACCGCTAAACCACTGTCACCAAATGGCCGCCGCACATTATTATACATACCTACCATCCACCGACACACATTCATATCTCTTAGATACAATTTAAAGCTTATCCATGTATTTTTTGTTGTTGTTTTGTTCTGCAGTGGTTTTGAGTCTTTATGTTTTGTTTATTGAGTTCGGGCTGTGTCCTTCGACGTTGCCGTTGCTGCCACAAACCGCCCTCGTTCTCTGAGGGGGCTTTTATTTATTATTGGTGGACATTTTATTGCCACAGTGCAACATGGCATCACTATACTATACATACATATACATATGTATATGCTGCAGCACACGGTCCGTTTGATGATTGTCAACTGCTTTAAGATTCTGTCAGGCTTTTTAGTAGCTATACACTGTACAGTGGCTCCCACTAATTACGACAGATATAGGCAGGCAGGCGGGCATTTTTATTTTGTTCAGTTCGTTTGTGTTTTATTTGACATTTTATGACTTTAAGACGTGACTTGTGAAGGACTATAGCATTTTTATTACTGTAGAATTAGGGTTGGTGTGTGGGTTCATATCTCGTTACAAATAACAACTGTCAAACAAAAGAAAATGCAATCAAACAAGTGGAATTGAATTCTACATTAGGTATGTTCGTTTACTTTCTTAAACTGCAAATTTCTAACAACTTAAGTCCAATTTTAAGTTTTTTTTTTTTTTTAAATGAATTTTTACAGAAATTTGCACTTAAATTTTAAGAAATTCGCAGTTTTGGGAAGTAAACGGACAGATCTATTTTAGGTGCGTTCAGGAAAATGAGATCTGAGAGATATTGCTCCGTCAAAAAGTGAGGAGTCGAATCCAAAAAAAAATTTTTCCTCAGGATTTTCACAACAAAGCTAAGAATTTTTTTGTAGAGGAATCCATTCCATGTAATTGAGATTCCTGAGGTCGGAAATCTCATTTTTTCTGAACATGCCTATTATTTTTACAGATTTTGATGAAATTTAAAATAGAATAAAAAGACTTTTGACGTCCTTCAGAGATGACCCAAAGGTTTTGCTTCCTTTCGAGCAATAAAGCATGTACGTTTTGCGTTCATTTTTGTTTTGTAGAAAGAGAATTCAGCCAATATGACACAATGTGCAGCAGCAGTACAGTGATCCAGTTTAAAGGCCAAAAATTGACAAAAGTCTTTAAGAAGTTATGGTTCTTTTGTTGGAAATGTAGCTTAAACGAAAACTATTCAACGATTTGGCTGATATTTTCAGTTTGTTACTATCGATAGGGGGATTCAATAGTAGTTTTGATAAAAATCCGCCCAGAACCACGCCCATTTTTATTTTATTTTAGTTTTCTGCGGGTTGAATGTCTTAAGAAAGCTAAAATTTTGTAGCTGAGCTCTCTTTAACTTAAAGCATGACATGTGTAATTTTACCCGCCCATTACCACACCCACTTTTTTTTATCTTTGGATTTTGTTTTTATTTAATGTCTTAAGAAAACTGAAAATTTGTATAATAAAGCTCTCTTGAGCCATAAGCTTTTTTTTTTTTTAAATCCGCCCACTGCCACGCCCAATTTTATTATAGGTTCTTTAGTTTTCTCCTTATTGAACGTTCGTGAGAAGATAATATTTTATTAGTTTTTTTGGAGATCACCTACTACCACGCGCATTTTAATTTTATCTAACTTTGCTCCTTACTTGACATCTCAAATGTTGAAATTTTGTCCTTTAAAGTTTGTTGAACTGAAAGCATGGCATGTTTATTTTTTTTTAAATTACGCCTACTGCCAAACCCTCTTTTCTTATATTTTAGTTTTTTCCCTATTTTACGTGTTCTTTAGAAGTTGAAATTTTATAGTTAGAGAAATAAAGGATGTTTTTTTTAGACGTCTGGTTTTCAATCTGGCAATACTTTTTTCGGAGTTGGTCTTTTTGACAGCTGTCACTTGATTTATGCTCAGTTAGGTTTGCCATTTCATAATTAATAAACTTACTCCTGAACAACGTTTGCAAATCGTGCAAATTTATTACCAAAATAATTGTTCGGTTCGCGCGATGCATCGCGCGCTGCGTCCAATATTCAGCCGACATAATCGCAAAATTCGAGCAACCATGGATCGGTTTCGCACCATGTTTACTCTAGTGGATAGTGCGCATCCTCAGAGACGCCGTACAGTGCGCACCGAAGACGCTATTGCTGCTGTATCGAAGAAGACCCGAATGAGTCATCCGCCATCGCACGCAACAATTGGAGCTGCCAAAAATTGGGCCTCTCGGCCAGCCGCGGCGGCCACTTGCCCGAAATAATTTTTAAAACATAATGCCAAACCCTTATCATTATAATAAAGCTAAATTCTTGGCCATGACATTAAATTATATGCGTTTTATTTCTTCTTGAAAACCACACGTCTAAAAAAAACACCCTTTATGTGGCTTCCGTTTTAATCAAATAAAGAATTTCAAACACAGTTTTTGAGCAAATCTATTATAATATTTCTATTTTTTCCCATAGCATAACTTTAATAACCAACATAATTAATTAAAAAATAATCCCAGATCCCTGTAGCTTTCTATCTATCATTTTGAATTCTATGATTGGTTAATATTATGTCGATTAAAGAATTTATTAAGAAAAATTATTTTCTCGAAATAAGACACCTTTCAAAAATTGCCCATTCGAGAAAGATTAATGATATTCTAACGTGAGGCCAGAACTAATTTAAAAATAATTATATTACCCTCCTCTGCAAATCAACCATTGTATTGTAATAACATAAAATTGACGCGCAATTGCAATCAAAGTGCCAATTTATTGTTTTAAGCAATTCTAATGCCAAAAAACAACACAATGATAAATGCTGAAGCAAATGGATATTGATCATGCCATGGGGGCACAGCCTTAACCCACCGATAACCACCTGAATTTGGACCCCTAAAGGCGCCATTTGTTTTCTATTCAACAAAAAAAAAAAAAAATTGCTAAAATAAGTTCCTATAGTGTAACTTCCTTTTGTTCATCGTAGTCGTAGTCGTAGTCGTCGTCGTCATCGTATAGTCCATTATTATTACACTAATCTTTATACAATGTGGATTCTTCTTCCTTAGATGAGATGCTGTTTTCAAATGCTAACAGCACCAGATGCACATTATACTGCACTGCCTGCCTGCTCTCCCTGCGCAAATAGCCATTGCTCCAGTTCTTCACCGGCTTTTGTGCAAAACCATGTAATTATCATTATTATTGTATAGACGCGGTTCAATAGTGGAATAATGCCACCGGCTACTCAAAGGAGGTTATTATGATGTTGCGTTCGAGTTCAAAATTGTAAAAATCCATCACAGCTGGAGCAACAGCACCATCAGTAAAAAGCAGCAGCGCCAGCACCACCAGAATATGTACATAGCTCAAGCAACAACACACAGTGGCAGTAAATGGGGAATAGATTTATAAGCCCAGATATAGAGAGGAGCAAGCAGAACAGCACAGCACAGCACAGCACAACAAGGAAGTGAATCCATTTAGAATAGGAAGACCATCAACCAGACCAAACCACTGTTCTTTTTGCCTGGTTAATGGGCACTTAGTTGCCCTAGCTACCCCCAGAATTAACAACACGCCACAAGAAAGAGTGCGAGAGCGGCAAACGGCGCGGTCGGCGCGGCGCGGCGCGGCGCGGCGAATGGCGAGCTAGATAGATAAGTGTAATCATTAGTTTGGTAATGCAATAATAAAGTGAAGTGGTCGTTTGTCTTGATTTCGCCAGGTTGATACCTTAACAACTTTTGTTGGTTGGTTCATTTCGGTGCCAGGTGTTATGGTTCTACCCCTTTTGTTAAGAGAAAAAAAAAAAGAAGAAAACTTTCATAAATTCATAATTCTATACGAAGGCAGAATACTAAGTAATTCACACTTTGATGTGCTTTTACTATCATCAGGTGATAAGGGGGCACATGATTTACGTTTGAAGTTTTTTTGTAAATTGGTCACATTAAATAATGATTAATTGAAAGTATCACAACTTCGTAAACAACTAAATTTTGTTCTTACATTTTCAGCATTTTTGGCCATCAATGGAGTGGTTTTGCTTACCTGAAAATAAAAGAAAAGAAAATGTCTTATTAAAAACTCGGTTATTGGATTTGAAGTTAAATTAAAATAATATATCACAAGAATTAGTGTTTTAGTTTTACGTGGATGTTTGGTAGGATTGAAAGAATCTTGATTATTTTCCAGATTTTGTTGAAGCATTTTAGCTTACCATATTACCACAAATTGAGGTGTGATGAATTGTGTATGATAGTATCAGGATATATCACAAGAATTATTATTATTATTTTAATTATTATTCCTATGCTTGATGGGTTTGTGATAGACCTAATATGAGAGGGTTTTCTTAGTGCATCTGTTTAAAACTTGTACATATTGGATGTCACAAAAGTAACGGAGTGGTTGGATATTTCCACAATTAAGATATTTTTTTTTATAATGGTCATGGTCATGATTGTAGTATCTTTCAACGAGAAATTTAATGGTTAACTTGATTTTGATGTTGGCGATGACCTTCAAATTTATTTCAAGTTCACTTGTTGTTAAATAATAATTTTCACCTTTGGAAAAATATTTTACTTGAGGAAATATTTATTCTTCCCTAATAACTCTTTTCATAACGAGGTATCACAAGGAAAATTGTGAACTTTGGGTTGGTATATGATTGACTTAAAATGACAGTGTTAAACAGCTTTGACATACTAAAAATGAATATTCGTTATTATGTTTGTGTTAAATCCAATATATCACGACGTATCTGAAGACCTTCTCTTCATATTTGGTGATTGTTTGATAGACTTAATTCAATAGTGTTCAAAATTTTGATGTCAAAAAATTGGTATTTGATGTAAATTTTTTGTTAAACCCGATGTTTTACGACGTATCACAAGACTTTATCAATATGTTTGGTGGGTGTTTGATTGACTAAAAATGACATTGTTAAAATTTGTATATATTATAAAAACAACAATGGATGTTTGATGTAAGGTTGGTGATTAATCCGATGTATCACAAGATTTTCTCTTTGTATGTGATAGGTATTTGACTGACATAATATAGCAGTGATTTTGTATTCAATTTTGTTCTAAAGTTTGACATATCACAGGAATGGCATGTCAGAAGTTTACTACGGATGAAATGTCATGAAGTATCACAGGATCACGTTCATCATTCAGTGAGTTTGTGATAGATTATTAGGATATTGTGTCTTCCTTCAAATTTTGTTACTACTTTGAGCACTCGTGAAAGTGCTTTGATGTAAAGTATTGAACAATTTTGAACCTATCACAAAACTAATTTGTGATGCATGGTGATCACATAATCGAGTTATATTTTAAGCTGGGGTGATGAAGTCGATATTTGTATATCCTGATTTATCATAAAATACAATTTTTATTTGAAGGTTTTTATAATACAAATTCTATATACTACTGAAATACATCAGCCAAGTAGAAGACTTAGCACTATTTAATTGGACTTGTTGAATTATTGATTCAAAATAGCTGGCCCTGGGCAAAATTTCCAGCTTAATGATTAAGAATTTTAATCTTGTTGGATATAGTTCACATTGGATTTTTGTCAAAAAGTTCATGTAAGTTGAACTGAACTTAATAAAAATTGCGTATTGACAAGGCACTCACTAGTCAACTGATGAGTCCAAGTGAGATCGCCGGGACGAAACGCCAATTTTTATGGACTAAAGGCCGATAAAAGCTATTTTGAAACAATTTTTATAATTGGTGATTTTTTGTGATATATTTAAAAGAACTGTATGACAATTTAACAAATTCTGTTTTGAAATTTCAAACATATCACAGCAAAAAGATTTGATTTAATCGGATTTTTTTTTTTTGGAAATTTGGATTTAGATAACTTAACACCTACACATTTATTGGAACTAGAAGTAGGCAATTTATCACAGAAATAATTTCAAATACTTTTCGCAGTCCTTGTGTAGATTTAGGGGAAATGTCTTACATTGATAAATCATTATTTTAAGTATTTTTGTAGTAGGTATTTTAAGTCTTCTGGTGTTTTTTAAACTCCCGAAAATATATTACAAATAGACATATAGGTATTCCATAAACTACAATGACTGAAAGGAACCTTTTTATCATACGCTATCACAGAGTAAAAAACTAAGATCTAACATAAAACAAAAGATATCAAAGGTAAATATTTGGCAAGAGGATGAATGAAAATCCTTTTAAAGAAATCCTCTTCGGCTTGTGAGGATGTGAAAATATGAAGTGAAATAAATTCTTCCTTTCATTACATAACCTTTCAAGTATATATAGGTACATGCATGCCTTTTCTTGGACTAATGTAAATAAAGAATCTCACTTCTAGCACCAACTTTGTTAAAAATAATACAACAGCTTAAGCTTAAAATAAAAAAAATGTCTTAAAAATGTAAGAGTGGAAAAAAATTAACTAAATCAAAAAAAAAAGAACTGGAACTTCAGTCAAAATTATCAAAAAAACAATCCCATGAATAGATAACTCGCCAAGGATGGATAGATAGTCCTAGGAATAAAAAAAACGCGTCGAAAAAAGGGAAAGGGGAAAATTATTCAAACAAAACTTTTTACTTTGTAGAACCTTAAAGCCTTTTATGTTCTAATTTGCCAGATTTAAATCCCATCCTTTTTGTTGATCTTTGTTGCCCAACATATAGAATTTTATTTTTTCAACAAAAAAAAAAAAATCGATGCAAGATTCAGACAAAAAAAAAACCCGTCCAGTTAAAGAAGGACAAATGAAAGGAAGAATGAATATTTGGCAGCCAAAAATAAAACTTAATGGCTCAAATGAGATGGCGCTGGTTAATCGATAAATTAGACCTAGACTAAGGATCTGAAGCGCCTTTCAACGATGCGATGGTGTTACGTCTCTTTTGTATGTACACATATGTAAGTGGCAGGGGGTCAATTTAAAAGACAATTTTTTCGTCTACCAGCAACTTTCTTTGCCATTGAAAGAAGTTTAATTATATTTTTATTTGTAAAGTTCCATAAACACAAAAAAAAAATATACAATCAGTAAAATTGGAACCGAACAAACAATAGTGTTCTTCAAAGCAGAGAAAACGATTTGGGATTAACAAAAGTTACAGACAATTGAATACGATTGAGTAATTTTTTTTCCCAGATAAAGAAGCTCATTTTTATTAAACAGAATTTTGCTTTTTTTTTTAAATTGGAAACTTAAATGAAAAATTCAATTGTATTTTTTGTGAATGGCTTTTTTAATTGTCACACTTACCACATAAAATAATTAGAATGTTCTTGTTTGCATTAAAATAATTAAAACTTATTTAAAAAAAAATTTATTAAAGGCAAGCAAACGAAGTTATATGGGAGTGGAAAACTTTAAAAATTGAGCTTTAAGATAAATGTCCGTAGTTTTTTTTTTAGACAAGTGGTTAGAAGAAATAAAACGCATATAATTTAATGTTATGGCCAAGAATTTAGCTTTATTATAAAGATAAGGGTTTGCCATTATGTTTTAAAAATTATTTCGGGCTCCAATTGTTGCGCGCGATGGCGGATGGACTCATTGTACTGTACGGCGTCTGTGAGGATGCGCATTATCCACTAGAGTGAACGTGGTGCGAAACCGATCCATGTTTGCTAGAATTTATCCGATTTTGCGATTATGTCGACCGAATATTGGACGCAGCGCGCTATGCGTCGCGCGAAACGAACCATTATTTTAGTAATAAATTTGCACGATTTGCAAACGTTGTTCAGGAGTAAGTCTATTAATTATGAAATGGCAAACCAAACTGAGCATAAATCAAGTGACAGCTGTCAAAAAGACCAACTCCGAAAAAAGTATTGCCAGATTGAAAACCACACGTCTAAAAAAAAAAACCCTTTATATACCTTAAATAATTGTGTATACCTAATTCTAAAAGAATTTTTTTGATCATAAATTTGTTAACATCAGTCAACAACAACTTCAATGGATACAGATAGTTCTTATACGAGTTTATTATACAAAATATTATTTGCCGACACTGCTGGATTCACGTTAAAACATAATAAAATCAATACTTCAGCTCATTTATATGCGCGAGACGCATAAGCTACACGATACAATATATTGTATAACCCACTCACTTGTCGGAGATGATAAGCTTCAGAATGATTCCCAAACTCATCGTCTCATTCTTTCGTTTTTTTTCCCCAAAAAGGAAGTTAATCCACATAGGCTCTCCAAGCACGTCACTCCTTCAGTTTTGTTTTTTTTCATATACTTATGAAAATCCCCCGAAATAAACTCCTACCTAACAACCAACCAACTCTAGGAAAAAAAATTCATCTTGCTTTTTTCACTTTCTACTTTATTTTTGCTGAATTTCGCTTTTGCCATCGAAACAGCAGCAATCGAAGAGGAAAGAAGATAAGCTTAAGCTGTACAAAGAGAAAAAGACGTTCGCCACTTTTGTATATAGGTATACCTAGTGGAAAGGGGTGTCATAATACCGTATACTGATGTCGGTAAAGAATTTACGATGCCATTTCGGTGCTATGCAGAGAATAAGGACGAACAAAAAAAATAAATAGGTATGCGATCCCGAATCGACAGTGCAGAATAATGATGACGACTATATGACGAGGACGACAACGACGACGACGACGGAAGCATATCCCCAAACCAACAAAAACGACGACAGCTCTAGGATGAGATGATGATGATGACGACGATGACGATGACTAAAAAGCTTTAGCGCAAAAGGGAACATATATCAAGACTGGAATAATTTACTCAAAAAAGAAAGTAAAAATATGTATAGGCATCCTTTAAGACCAGCAGAACAAAATAAAAAACACGTAGAAAATATGCAAAACGGCAAGAAAAGAAATTTAAAGGTAGGTACATATACATATACATAAATACAAATCTCTAGCAGGCGCGCCAACATCAGCTGAAGCACTCGAGCGATGACAACGAGAATGAAAATACACAGCATGGATCGTAAGAGGACGATGAAGAGGGGGGTACAAGCTACAAGCACTACATGACTATAAGAAATTGTGTCCTTCGGGGCGTGAATAAAAAGTACTTATACTAACAACGAAGCGAAAATAAATTTCTCAAAAAAAAAATAAATAAAAACAACTATGAACATGGAAAATAGTAAGTTTAAAGCAGCAAAACAAAAAAATAAAACATTACAAAAGACACTACTCCCTCGACATTCAATTTGTTTAAGCCTACAAGTTGAATTGTGAGCCTTGCTTAATAAAAAATGGAAGGTACTTTTTGATGCGGGAGTCAGGACTCTTAATTGTTCGAAGTTTTTAAGCATTAAAAATAGAAAAAAATCAGATGAGTGAGAGAATGATTTTTATTTTGTTTTTTTATGTTACGTATACGCCACAGTGTATTTGACATTCGACTTGTTTTTCCTTTCATTTTATTTGTGAATATCCATATATCATTCTCATTATATTTATGAAGAGAATATTGGAGGATAACACTGCTGCGGCTCAGTTGTTAAGGGATTTGCAGGTGTATTAAAGCTTTAAACATATTTTTTTTTTTTAATCTCTTTTCGTATTTGTGTATTTATTTTGTCAGGGCTTTGATTTATCGGTATTTTTCAGCAATTAAATATATTGATTTACCAAGATTATGGAATGCAAAATTTATCATTTAAAGGGAGGTGAGGTAACTGTAGATATAGTAGACTGAGATAATTGAATTGGAAAATGTTAAAACTTTCCAAAGATTTTTGTATATGTTTCTGTTGTTTAAAGGGCAGTAATCAGTCTTATTGGTTACTTATTGTGAGTTGAGGGTACAAATTTAATATGGAATTGTGAGCGACATATTGTCAGTCAAAGCGACTGATTAACTGTCATTAGAGCGGCAAATGTGACATAATTTTATTTTATTTAATTTAAATTTTGATGGGGGCAAATACCCCCATTTATTCGGTTTAATACAAGCTGATTAAATATAACTTAAAAACTAAGAACTTAAACAAACTTTAAACTAAAAATTAGGATGAGTTAGGGTGGTGTTTGAGAAGACAGAGTTTTAGGCAGGGTGAAGTGAGATTAAAGCCGAAATAGTTGAAGTTCTCATTAATCCTCCTCAGCATACGAGTAATAGGTTCATTGGAGCCATAAGATGTACGATGTGTAGGTAGATAGAAAAGGCGAGAATTTTTTTTAGATAACGGGAGTTTGTGTTAAAAGAGATTGAGTTGGAAAGATTTGTGCAGTCAATGGAACCAGAGAGAAGTCGATGAATGAAGAGGATGTCAATTATTTTATTTCTCTTCGTTTTTATAGTGTATTCAAGTTAATAAGTTGAAGACGGTGTTGAAAGGGAGGTGGGATCAAAGGATCATTACACCAGACTGAGAAACGGTCGAGGTCTTGTTGAAAAAGAGTAGAATCATATGTCGAAGAAATAGTCCTAAGAAACTAGAGTGAGATATGGGAATGTTTAATTAACATGTCAATGTCATTAATAGTAAGAATAAAAAGAAGAGGACCTAAGTGGCTGCCATGGTGGACCCCGGAGGTAGCTAAGAAAGGGCTGGAGAGGACTGATCTGAAACGAACATTGTAAGAGGAAATCAACTTCAAGAATATAGGTTCAAAGCGGAGGGTGGACAATGTAAAAAGTATTAGTCTGTGGGAAATTGTATCAAAGGCTTTACTAAGGTCGGTTGAGACAACATCGACTTCCTTAACAGCTGTCAGTTTCATAATTTCGGCAGTCTAAGCTACTTTAAACATTTTTACGACGAAAAAGATGAACAGAAACCGAAGTAATATAATATAATACAGTTTTATTAAATAAAATGAGGTGTACCTCAGGGTAGCAATTTTGGACCACTGCTTTTAAATCAATGTTTTTTATTGATTAACCTAACGTATCATCTTTTCTATTCAAAGAGTCTTTTGTATGATGTTGATCTCAAGATCTTTAGCATTGTAAGATCTCCATTTGACGCGAGTAAGAGGATTTTCCAAATGATAAAGGAGTTACCATCCAAGAAAACTTTTAACATTTTAATAAATAAAAATCACTAAATGCTTATATTATTTTTTAGTAACATACTGACTCCATATATCACTTTGACAATTAACAATTTGAAAAAGGTATGTTTGTTTACTTTTTTGGACGACTTGTCAACTCTGTTAGGTGTGCTCAAGTAGACTTTATTAAGAAAACAGGTTTATAAGGATACTAGTTAAAAATTGTTTAAAACTAGCAAAGAGCTTTAAAGTTAGAAAATTGTTAAACAGTATCATATTCATACTTAACATAAAGTTGTTTAAAATTCTGCACCATTAATTTTTTTTAACATTTTACGGTTTGCTAATTAGCCCAGTTGTTATAGGGTATTGGACTGGTAAGCTCGAATCTCAGCTAAACCAACAATGTTATATATTTTTGTTGTTCTCTTAAGGCTAAATGCCACATGTCTGGCGAGGGCCTATAGTTAATATTAACCCTTGCTAAGCCCTGGGGATGAGGCTTTATTATAAAAACTAGATTTTCCTTGCGGTAAGTCTTCATAAAATCTTGAAGATTAATGAAATAAATAAAGAAAGTGCCTCTCATCGTCTCATCTAAGCTGTTTAGATTATGCAGAAAATTGTAGGCCAACACTATAACAGCCGCATTACAATTCACACACTAAAAAAATAGATTTGAATTTTAAAGTTCTTCTTAGTCTATTTAATTTTTTAAAGAAAAAGTCTTCCAAGCCATTGTCAGATTTTATGCTTGAAATCATATCTATCCGGTTGACACTTTGCAGAATAGTATTGTTCCATTTTCGTTTTTTTTTTATTATTTCATGCGGCACAAAATTGAATACGATCCAACAAAGTGTATAGACTTTCAGTTTTATCCTACTTTCGATTTGTGTGCATATAGAAGAACGTGGGGAGGAAGAAAGAAGACACACAAAATAATGAAACAAAAAATCAACAACAAAAAAAAAAAAAACCAAAGGACTCAAATTCGACTTTTTTTCTGCATTTTTAATGCTTAATGCTTGTGTATCATTCCAATTTGTTTTGTTCTTGTGTCTACATCCGCCATAGTCTATAGGAGCAGAAAATGTATTTGCTAAGGACTCGAATAGAGACAAAAGAAAATTAAAACAACAGAACGAACAAAAAAAAAATAAAAAAAAAATCTATAAAACCTTTAAGCCATTGGTTTGCTTAGGCCACCCACTTTGGCCCTTTTGTATAATCACCAAACAACCGTCACACTACCTACCATATCTCTCTTTTGCGGTTCGTGTCCGCCTTTGTTTTCTCGTTTTCTCTCTCTTTGGATATATTTTCCAAGGATTTTTGTCTGTTTTCATCATCAATTTTGCTTTTTCTTTCGAACAGAAAAACCCCAAAAACCGCACACACACATACACACATACAGACAGACATACAGTAGAAGAGAGAAAAGTTTAAACAAGCAGTTCAGTATTTACAGTAGCTATATTTCGATTTAATTGTAACTGCCATGGCCAACCGACCATCCCTATCCCCTATATGTTTCCCTTCACAGAATGGCGGCTAGTTGGCATGGCAGTTCTTGAATTTTGATGAGCTCTATAAGAACGGAAACTCCTTTACTAAATTATTTGGGGACACATCTGCAGAAAAAAAAGTTAAGAAAATCCTTTTTGTATCCTTTTTTCACGCCTGAAGGAAGCGTAGTCTCTAAAAATGTCAGACTAACTTTGATTTTTCATCCAAGACAATCACAAAATAGAGAAACATAAAATAAATGTTTTGTTTTCTTTTTAAGGTGGGTTAGGCTCAAAAAGGGGTGTGTACTGTGTGATTTCTTGTCAAATGGTTAAGAAATAAATATAAAAAGAAAAAATAATTTGCAGACCCATGCCAGAAAAAAAAAACAAACGACGACAGCGCCACCACTACATTCCACTGCCATTGGCAATTGATCAGCGACAAAGTGATTTTTTTTTGAAACGATTGACAAGAACGCCATTAAATATACAACGTGGGTGACACTTTGAAATCCATGTCAACTTTTTGATCGAGAAGATGGGCGGTGAGTAGAATTTTGAATACCAAAGACTGTTTGTATATTTGCCGCCATTTAATACCTTACCTACGAGTACTTGTACAAAATTGATTTTACATTTTTTCGTGCTCGATGTGCGCGAATTCGTCACAATAACGACGATGAAGAAGAAGAAATGAAAATAAGTATTTTATTGATTGAAATTGAAATTGTGTGGAATGTTAAGATTTTGTGAGAAAATTATTTGATTAATCAATCAATGCCACTTGTGCACACACAGCCAAATGGGACCAAATTGGAATGTGAACTTCTGTTTTGAAAATGAGATGTCAAGTTTAAATCTTGAAAATGGAGATAAATTAATATTCGTCTCTTGCAGTTCAATCTTGTCAGGGTTGTGTCGCAGCAACGATATTAGGCATGGTGGACGCAGAAGAAAGTCAAAAAGAAGGGGATTTTATTTGTTTTTGGAAGTGCAAAAATAATTTATTATTTGACATATTTTTGGATAATTTTCAATTCATTTACAGAAAGGTACAATTTCTGAAACAAACATTTTAAATATTTTAATTAAAATCAAAATAATATGCACGACTGGATCAACTGCATGAACTTGCTCTTGTGACGGCATGACAATACCTACTTTTTCGGAATTCTCGATAAACATAGTGTTTGCTTATGTCTTTTGTTGTAAAGTAGTGATTTTCATAAAATAACCCTGTGAGCGCAAACTTCAAGAATCTTTTTTGTTCTAGTCTGATTTATTGACAGTGGAAATGGGGTGACCAAACCTGACAAGCAAATTTAAGAATGGCTCGAACGAATGTTATATGAAGCTGTTTGATAAATAAAGAACCCGAAAATTGTATTGTTTTACATTTATGGATGTTAAGATACAATCATATACGAAGACACCAGTAAAAAAAAAAACGAAGTAAGGTCACACTGCAACAATTCAAAAATTACAGTCGAGAGTATTTGAAATAGTTTTTAAGATTTGCGGCATAAATGATGAAGAATGAGGCAGTTTAAGAAGTTTTGAACTAAAGTCTCTGTCATCGATAGCTCTCGGTAGTTCCTTATAAACTATCGATATATTTCGTTAGTTTTTTTTTTTTTTACTAAATCAACTTAACTTGGAACTTTAAGTTATATGGGATTCATCTTCAAACAATATTATGATTATTATATTTTAGGCGAAATGATGCAAAAAAGTAAAAGTACTTTCCAAAAATCGGATATGGAATTTTTTGAAAATCGAAAGAACGGTTTTTTAAAAATCTTTGGCTTCATTATTAATATTTTTAAAAACTTGATTGTGCAATTTTAAAATCAGTTCGGTCTGTACTGTATGTGATCCATGTGATTTGCCATTTATGAAAAATACAATTTATTTTATTTTGCCTATTCTAAAATGACTAGCGAAATTTATCGATAGTGAATATAAAACTATCGATTGTTTTTTGATAGTGGAGAATATCCGTTATAATCGATTGTTCAATGAATAGTTTTATACCTTTGTAGGCATTTTGAATACCTCAACACAGACGGTAATTCATTAATAAAAAAAATAAAAAGAACATGACCTAAATGGCTACCCTGTGGTATTCAAAAATTTACTTTTAAATTATTTGATTGGCAATGGTTTAAAACCATGTAGAATTCATAAAATATGATAGGAGCAACATTTTGAAAAATGGTCACTAAATTCCAGCTTACTTAAATATTTAAATAGCAAAACTCGTTGTGGGAGTTTGACGAAACACCTTATTGAAGTCAGAAAATACGCATTCTAGTTAATTTTTATTTTTAAATTAGTCATTATTATTTTCAGTGAATTCTATTTAAAAAGGAAAAGTTTAACGACCTTTTGTAAAACCATGTTCATTTGGAACAATAAATGATTTAACATCGAAAAAATTAGGAATTCTATGAAATATTTTTTTTTTTCAAAAAGTTGGAAATATAAATACAAGAAGGTATGAAGAAGTTAAAAAGAACAGACAAAGGCACATTTACGAGTTATTTACACTAGACAGAACGTCTGGAATTTAACTCAAGGACAAATTGATGATATCATAATTTTATGAAAAGAATTCATATTCATAGAAGTAAACAAACGAATAAATTAGTTAGCTCAGCGAATAAACTCGTGGACGTCATGAATCAACGAATGCGATTTAATTTAATTAACAAATTAAGTTCATCGGTTCAACGAAAAAAATAAAGCTAATGAAGGAATAAGTTGACTAATGAAATAATTTAATTGACTCAATAAAAATTCGTTATTTATGAATAGTTTCATTGTCGTTTGAATGACTATTTATAGAACCAACGAATTCCTATATCAGCTTAATTTGTATTGAAAAAAAATCATTGACGTGAAATTCTTCGTTATACTTACGTAAGGGATTGGTTAATTGTACGGTGGAATAATTGTTTTATTGGAGGAATGCAAATTTAGCAATAATTTAGGGACATATACAACATAACGACGGTGCTACTACATCTACGAAATTCAGTTAAAACACGAATTAAAATATAAACCCTGAATAAAACTGAATTTCCGCATATTTAGTATTAGAGCAGTAGTAAATATAAGTTGACGCTGATTTATCAAAGAAAAAACTTCTCCTGTCATGCAGCACATAATTCCACAATAATGAAGAAAATTGCCTTAAATTTTCATAATTTATATCCTATAACCGCCATTAACCTTTCCATTCAAATTGGTCGAAGGGTATGTATCTACAAAATTCAATCTAATTCAAATTACACCTTAATTAAATTTTCATCTGTTCATTTTTGTTTTTCATCATGACAAAGACTCGAAACATTTGACTTCAACAACCACCAAAAAACATCGAATGACATTTGAAATGACTTCAAAGCTTGAATAGTCAAACCAAATAAACTTTCCTCTTTTTTTTTTTGCATTTGAAAAGAGAGTTGGATTGGTTTGGTTTGCTAATCCTTTTAAAAGAACAAACAGAAAAACAAAAAAAATACCTACCATAAAACAGAAACACAGAACATGTGCATAAAAACCACTCCACCATGAAATCATTCCGCATAAGGCATAACCCACCTCACCCTCATCCTCCCACCCTATAACCTTTTATTCTTTTTGAATTGCTTCTCAAAATCCAAAAAGCTGCATAAAAACCCAAAGAAATTATCGACGAAAAAAACCATCGAGTCCAGGGAGAGCTCTAACAGAAATGCCAGTGGCATAATAAAGTATGATGCAAAAGGCATCCACCCCTCTCATGAACCCCTTGTGAACTCAACGGGAAAAAAGTATAATAGGAAGGTAGGAGGTATAGGCAAGTGTATAGCGGCCGGGAGGGAGGGAAAAGACCGAAATACTTTTCATTTTCATCTCGCGTTTGCTTGGTCTATACGCAGAAACGCAAAAAAAAAGATATAAATAAAAATGGCCCCAGCACAACACACAACATGAAACTAAAATCCAATTCACAAAAAAAAGGACGAAATACAGAAATATATACACACAAATACACATAACTATATATATATACCATATAACCAATACACAAGCTCCAAAGGAACAAGGAATAAGCTAGAAAAAAAAAAAATCGGCACGAGGAGGATACAAACATACATTCGTCCTTCAACTCTTAGTGGCAAAAATTTCTATAGAGATAGGCAAAGAGATATCCTTGGCAAGCACATTTCTGTAGACGTATTTCGAGGCAAATTCATACATATATAGCTGCCTATGTCGGTGTGTACACACGGGCCAGGATAATTGCATACATAAAAGATATCGTCCCGACGACAACGCCAACAACAACGACGCCGTTGTCTGGGATTAAGTTTGTTTTTTTTTCTTTTTTCTGGTTGTTTTTCGTGTTCATTTTCCTTTATTTTTGGGTGGGTCTGTGTTGACGTTTTATTTTTTTTGTTGTGTTGATGCCATATTCTACAACTACCACTAAAAGCTCAATTGCTCTCCATATCCTCGTCGTTTTCGTTGTCGTCATCCTCCTTCATGTCGTCCTCCCCCTCATCGACGTCGTCGTTGTCGGGTTTGAACACAGACCATTTGCCACAGACGAACATAAATTTTGAAACTTTATGGCAGGCAAAGGAAATAAGAACCCGGCATACCAGCAGTTTTCTTCCAATACCCCCCCCCCCCCACCACTCCTCTTTATCATCCATCCAGCCATCAACCACCACTATTTTTCGTTTGCCTTTAATGGCGAATGTCTGCGATAAGGAGTTTGAGTGAATCCTGTTTTCGTCGTAATGAACCTTTCGAACAAATCACATACAAAAACCAGGCTGCTGATTCTTACAACAGGAGTACGCGCGGCAGAACGGGGCCGTGAGTCGGCGGGCGGGGGCAGGTTTAACGTGATGTCAGGCAAAAAAGGACTCGTTTTGAAGTTTGGTGGGGCTGGTTCTCTCCTCTCATGCAGAAAGTTGAAAGATATAGAAGAAATACACAAAACTAAACGAAAAACGTTGTTTTCCTCATGGAATTTTTCTTCCTTTCCACCTCCTCCTTCTCCTTCTCTTTTAGCTACACACCATCAGCCCAAACTCCTCGCAACAGAAGGAAAAAAAAAAACAAGACAAAAATTGAGGAAAAGGCAAAATCAGTAGCAAATTGCAAATTCTTCGGAGGTAGATTGGAAGGTTTTCATGATTTGCTTCACAAAAAAAAAGGACACCAGTATTTCCGTTGCAAAAAAAAAGTTAAAAAAAAAAAACAAATATATTCGCAAATTTAATTTTGGTTAAAGAAATTTATTTCAAAATAAGAAAATAAAATCATTCGAAAGAAGTCTAAGGTCCGTTTATTAAAAAAAAAAATAATAGTTGAATTCAATACCTATACAAAGTTTAAGAAATAAATAATTACTTGTTTGAGCGAATAGGGCCTTAAGATCAAAGCTTAAACAAGGCTGAGAAATACGTCAAAACGAAGAGTTTCAATGCCGGAACATTAAAATATTATTCAACTGAATTGTAAATTTTTCCTAGTGTGAATAGGTTTTAATACCTTGTGAGGGATTAGGTCAATAAACTTTGGGCAATGGACTTACCAACAAAGAAAAGAGTTGAAACATCTTTTGTTGAAAACCGCATAAGCCACTTTGAATAACTCTCAATGCAAGCCAGAATCAACAGTGGACTTTCAAGCCAGAATTCCTTATGTCAAAATAAAGATATTTGTGTTGAAAAATCTTCACTTGGACTCTTTCCGCAGTTTCATATATTTTGCCTGGGCTATATAGGAAACCTTGAGCAAGAAATGTTCTCTACGTTTTTCTTTAGCTTTATTATAGTATTTTTTAACTTAAATTGTGAACAAAATTATCTGTTTATAAATGATACATGCCAAATATCGAAATTAGAATATTTTTATGCCGGGAGTCAAAATGACTCCCAGTGTGTATTCGGGCGAATACTCTTCCGGGAGTATATGCAACTCTCAGGATGGGTTAGCACGCATTTCGATTACGAACTACTCCCTTAATCTGTCTGTGACCAAAGATTCATCCATGAAGCGTTGAGGTTAAGAAATCCGTTGCTATCTCCCGGCCCACTTATAAGCTGCTTAGCTAACTCATGCATTTTCAATTTTGTATTTGTCATGAGTAAGTTCTTGCAACTCTAAGGCGTATTTATTTCCATTTATTTCAGCAAAAGATGGTTTTTGGCAGAAGCGAATATGACGACACACAAACTTAAAAAAAAAAAAAACAATTTTCCATGTTGGTAGTGGTGGTAAATCGAATGACTTCAACTACAGTGTTACATATTAAGTGTAGTCGACCCCCAAAAAGCAAAAACACCCCAGACATGGGTTATGGGTGGCTTCATCATCAGCACAAAATATATGAGAACAAGAAGACTACGGCAACGACAGCGACAGCGACAACAACAACGACGATGATAATGATGAAGAAGAAGAAGATGAAAATGGCTAAAACGTGCCAGACCATTATAATTCAACGAGGGTTGTCACCGCCGGCCGCCACTACCGCTACCGCCTTCCGACCTGCCTGCCTGCTTCCTTTTCGTCCTTTTTCTGTAAAATTTTGTGAATCTTATATAATATGTATGTATGTATGAATTTTAATGTCTATCTCTGAAATTTAAGCTCGGCTGGGTTTTTGGCAAAGTAAGAAAATTTAGGATCGAAGGCACGTGGGAAGCAAAAGTTAAGAATTTTTTTTTTTTTGACAAGGAAGCTACATAAATATGCATATATAAACTTATATGTATTGAGTTCTGGGTGTTTGAAAACTTTTCGTGAGTTCTTTAAGAACTTGAGGTGGTACAGTTGGTATAGGTAGTTATAGGCATGGTATAGTAGGTACGGTAGTAGGTTAAAAGTATGGAATTTGGTTCTCAGATTGATCCACCTCTGTTGGTTATTAGAGGGTTGGTTTCCATTTTGGAAATATAAAAGTACCTACATAACTATTATTCAAATTTAAGTGATTAAGATAGAGAGTTTTTTTGAGTGTGTTGTTTAAATACTTCAAGAGAGAATATTCATTTTGTAATTGCACAGGCATAACACAGACTTTGTGTTTCATGTCTTTTGCCAAAGTTTAGCTAGATCAGAGATATAGTAGTAGGAAAAGAGAATAAATGATGAAATGAAAATTTTTGCTGATTACATTTTACATCAGATTGTTACCTACCTGTCTGTAATAAGAATTTACTCTAAGACATATAACTTAAAAATCAAAATTGAATAGTTTTAAGACTTATGCATTTCAATTATAGAGGGCGAAAAAGTTTGACTTTAAATACCTACAGTTAAGATAAATGATCTAAAAAGCATTGAAGATTCAACAAAAGAGTTTATAATAGTATAGTGATTCATTCATACAGAGATAAGAGTCAAATCTAATTAAGAGTTTAAGAAATGTTCGTTTGATAGAATTCACCTAGGAACGAAGAAGGCAATATTTAAATAATTCTCTTTTAAATAAATTAATTTCTATTATATATCAGATTCTGTGACGCTATCTGTGATTGTCAGTAAATTACATAGGTATTTGACTCAATCGCATCAAAGGTTGTCGCAAATAGAGATTAGAGTTACAGAAATTTAGTCATATAATTTATTTTCTAAAAATCCGTTAAGTTAAATCCATAGATGTAAAGTTAAGCTTAAATTATCGAAGTTAATACAGGACGTTTTTTTTTAAGATCTGGCAATACTTTTTTCGGAGTTTGTCTTTTTGACAGCTGTCACTTGATTTATGCTCAGTTTGGTTTGCCATTTCATAATGAATAGACTAACACCTGAACAACGATTCCAAATTGTGCCCAAATGGGCCCAAAACAAGATTGCCGTTGATCCCAATTTTCATGAGCGATTAAGCTCTTTTTTGGTTTAATGGATAAGTCACTAAACAAAACTGCCATTGTTGAGACGCGCGCCGCGCCGGCCGTTACATCCTCAAAAAGTCCCTGTTTGGTGTGCTCTATGGGCAGAGAGAATCATTGGTCCAAATTTCCCCAAAAATGAAGCCGGCCATAATGTTACAGTCAATGGGGAACACTGTAGAGAAATGATTAATGACTTTTTCGTGCCTGAATTGGAGGATGTTTATGTGGACGACCTTTGGTTCCAACAAGACGGCGTTACATGCCATACAGCCAAAGAAACAATCAATTTATTGAAGGAAACTTTTGGTGAGTGAATGATCTCGCGTCGTAGGCCTGTGGCGTGGCCTCCAAGATCGTGCAATTTAACACCGCTGGACTATTTTTTGTGGGGTTATGTGAAGTCGCTTGTCTACGCAGATAAGCCCGAGACGATTGACGCCTTGGAAGAGAATATTCGGCGCGTTATTGCTGACATACGGCTCCAATTGCTGGAATTTATTCGAGCCAGCCGCGGCGGCCACTTCCTTAAAATCATTTTTAAAACATAATAGCAAACACTTATCTTTAAAATCGAAGATGATACTGTGGACGTACACAGCCGTGGTAAGACCGGTCCTTACGTATGGCTCTATTGTCTGGTGGCCCGCACTTAGCAAAGCGTATAACATTAATAAACTCAAGAAGGTTCAAAGAACAGCTAGCGTTGGCACCACAGGGGCCCTACGCTCCTGCCCGACGGATGCCTTGCCCGTCTTCCTTCACCTTTTACCCCTTGATTTACATATTAAATATTTAGTATCCTGCAGCGCGTTAAAACTAAAGGAGTCAAATTGTTGGATTGCTAAACCATATGGTCACAGCAATATCACAAGTTTGATTCCTAATGATATGTTTTCAATGCAGACCGACTACTGCACTCCTGCTTTGGATGTGAGGAAGGTTTTTAAGGTCAAATTTTCATCCAGAAAAGATTGGAAGGATAATGTCGTGACGAGAGACTTCGACACTACTATTTTTACTGATGGTTCCAAGATGGAGTGCGGTGTTGGTTCAGGAATTTTTTCCGACTCCTTGAACATCTCTAGGTCCTTTCGGCTACTTGACTTCGCAAGCGTATTTCAAGCTGAATTACTAGCAATCAGGGAAGCATGGAAGATACTCAAACAAGATCCCAACCAAAACCGAAACACTGCTATCCTGACACGACAGTCAAGCAGCTGTGAAAGCAATTGATTCGGCTATTACATCATCTAAACTGGTCCAGCAATGTCGAGTCGAACTACTTAGCCTTAATGTCAACCTCAGGGTCACTCTTATCTGGGTTCCAGGTCATTGTGGCATTGAGGGAAATGAGCGGGCTGACGAACTGGCCAGGCAAGGATCAGCCCTTCATAGCTCACTTGCGGAAAGAGTAAATATTCCGCTTGGAGTTATGAAGGGCAATTTATTCTCAATTTTTCTTATTGAATCCAATCGCAGGTGGGAAAGTTTAACAAACTGCGTCATATCCAGAAAGATATGGCCCATCTATAATAAATCTCGAACTACTGATCTAATTTTTAGGCCCAGGCGAGACATAGCCAGGGTTGTTGCGACATGTTCTGGCCACTGGCCTATAGGAGAACATGCGGCGAAGCTGGGCATTCCGTACAATACTTTTTGTCGCAGTTGTGGGGACCATCAGGAGAAGGAAACAGTGGCCCACTTCCTCTCTAAATGCCCTGCTCTAGCCAGATCGAGAGCGAAATATTTTGGAAATGCTTTTCTTGAAGATCTACACGAACTTTCTGAGATAAAGATCAAAGATTTGATTGCTTTTCTCAACGCGACAAAATGGATCTAGGTCAAGCTTAGACCTTAATTCCTTCACCTCACCCTTTAAAAATAAAAATAAAACCGCTTTTCACCCAACAGGTCAATACGAGTTATGGTGTCAAAACGGCGCACTCTAGCGCTAATTGGGTCACGGAGCGAGTTTGCTCTGGGCCGCCATCTCTACCTACCTACCTATCTTTAAAATAAAGCTAAATTCTTGGCCATTACAATAAAACATATGTGTTTTATTTCTTCTTGAAAACCACAAGTCTAAAAAAAACACCCTTTATAAATAGTTTTTCAATTGGCGCGGGTAGATTTTGGCGGCCATGTTGTTTTGGTGACATCTGTCAAATCTGTTGTTTATTATCCAATTTCTGATGCCAAATCGCCATGACAACTTACACGATTAAACAGGACGTCAAAATGATAAAACTTTAATCAAAATCTTTTAGGGCAACGGTACGTGCGTTGCATCCATTTTACGGTTTACATGGTTGTCCTTCTCAGTCGATTATCAAAAGTTTGATGGCCAAATTTGATTCGAGCGATTCAGTGAACAATCAGCCAACGGCCTTTCGGCAACGAAACGAGAGATCAACCGAAAACTTCACCGCTGTCTGTGAGAGTCCTTAGTTCTTCGAAAACGACGATGTCATTGCCATCAGCATCAACGGATAGCGCTACCGATCGATGATAACCAATTTTTGCTGGCTCCAATTGGATAATATGGATGAGAACGACATGTGGTTCCAACAGAATGGTGCTGTACGTGCCATATAGCAAACGCCACAAAGGACATTCTGCAAGAACGATTTGAGGGTAAGGTTAACGCTCGAATTGGCCACCAAGATCGTGCGATTTGACCCAAATAGGACTTTTTCTTGTGGGGTTTCCTGAAGTCGCAGGTCTATGCGATTTAACATCAATCGACCGATGCCCTTAAGGTGAAAATAACACAGAAGAGTCAATGAAAATTGGATCCCTCGTAAGAAGCCGAGGCGGGCATTTGAACGATGTCATATTTCATACATAAGGGCACACATGATGGGCCTTTCAATAAAATTAAAAAAAAAAAATGCGCTCTGTTTTTACGAAAAGTTTATTTCAAGGTGTACAGTTAATGGAATCAAGTTGAAATAATGATAACAGTCTAATGAACGCGTTCTGAGTTGATGCACATTTGTACTTATTTTACCGCCAATAATTTTTCACCCGCCATGACGCATTAAACAGTCACTTTGAGTCACTTTAAGGGAATGCAATGGCTCTTCGTCCATTTCATGATGATTCTCCGTGCCCGAGAAACGCAAACTTTGTTTATTCACAAAACCATACTTTAGTGGAAATCGGCTTCGTCGTTCATTATGTTTTGCGTTAAAACAACACACCGAAAATGTGTCAAATAAACAGAAACAATTGTTCCGCGTTCTTAAGGCTCCATTGCTTGTTTTCAACTATTTCTCTGTCTGTCTAAGCCATAAATGTGAAATTTTTGCCCCACCTCGTAGAAAGATCGGAAGATCTTTAAACAAAAAAACTTACAAAAATACGTCCATTGATTTTTGTTTTTAACATAAGCATACATAAGCTGTTTGTTAATATAATTATGGGTTATAAATTGCGGTTAACCTTATTTAGCACTGTTTTGATAGATGAAGACAATTGGAAACAAAAACTTCTGTTTAATTGAATTAATATAGTAACAATATTATTTTAAAAGCTTTGCAAAGCTGCAAAGCAACGCGAGTACAGGTGTGCTAGTTAAAAAGCTAACAAAATTTCATCAAAACCTTTTAAATGTATGTCATCAGTTTACTGTCCTTAAAATGAGATTCTTTTTAAGCGTCATTAGGGTTTTTTTTTTGTTAATTAATTAAGTAAATACTTCTTAACGAAAAATGCATATCTAAAGATTTTATATTAAAACCAAACCAGGGCACGTACTGCACAATTAAAAAGCGTTTAATCGAAAATGAAGTAATTAATTTCATAAAAAAAAAATGTATTCCTCATCGCAGAAAATAAAATCCATTATAAACTCAAGGATACCTATACTCATCGCACTTCCACATCACGACGCTGACGCTCCGCTGGCTGGCCGGCCGGAGTGTTTCAGTCATTACATTATCACTCAGACAGAACCAATGATTCCATAGATATATACAAGAAAAAAATATATATATAAAAAAAAAAACAGATACAGAGCACACGCAATTAAATCCTTATTGCTGTTGTAATAAATTTATTATACTCGACTGTCCTGGTGCTATTTGTGAATAAATGAGGACAAATTACCTTCTTCCACTTGGGAGGGACATTAGCAAATTACAAATGCATTAGCCAAAGAAATACATAAAGTGAGCTTATGATGGGTAGACACTTGAGTCGTGTTAACACAGTCCTTACCTGAAAGTAAAAAAAAAAAAAAAAAAAACGATTATTGACCCAATCTCTCTAGATAGAAATTACATGTAATTTTTCTTAAAATATATTAAAAGGACATCATGTGCCCACAGTTCAAAAGGTAACACAAACAAAATTGAAACAAATTAATTGAGTCACACTGAACAAAAAAAAATATGAAATGTGAATAAAAGTTGTTGATAATTTTGCTGTCTTAATAAACATTTTAGTATCTTTGGTGCGTTGGACTAAGAACGCAAGAGGTCTAGGGTTGAATACAGCCTATACTTTGGCAGAAAATTGAAGGTCCTCTCCATTCTCTCCATAGCAATACGCGCACAGAAATGGTTGAGAAAGTAAGTCTCTAGGGCCCGGGTATCCACGAACTGTGTCCATTAATTCATGTATTTTATTACTTAATTATTACTTAAATGAACGCAAACCATCAGATCAGAATAAAATAGAACAGAATAGAATAGAATAGAATAGAATAGAATAGAATAGAATAGAATAGAATAGAATAGAATAGAATAGAATAGAATAGAATAGAATAGAATAGAATAGAATAGAATAGAATAGAATAGAATAGAATAGAATAGAATAGAATAGAATAGAATAGAATAGAATAGAATAGAATAGAATAGAATAGAATAGAATAGAATAGAATAGAATAGAATAGAATAGAATAGAATAGAATAGAATAGAATAGAATAGAATAGAATAGAATAGAATAGAATAGAATAGAATAGAATAGAATAGAATAGAATAGAATAGAAAAGAATAGAATAGAATAGAATAGAATAGAATAGAATAGAATAGAATAGAATAGAATAGAATAGAATCGAATCGAATCGAATCGAATAGAATAGAATAGAATAGAATAGAATAGAATAGAATAGAATAGAATAGAATAGAATAGAATAGAATAGAATAGAATAGAATAGAATAGAATAGAATAGAATAGAATAGAATAGAATAGAATAGAATAGAATAGAATAGAATAGAATAGAATAGAATAGAATAGAATAGAATAGAATAGAATAGAATAGAATAGAATAGAATAGAATAGAATAGAATAGAATAGAATAGAATAGAATAGAATAGAATAGAATAGAATAGAATAGAATAGAATAGAATAGAATAGAATAGAATAGAATAGAATAGAATAGAATAGAATAGAATAGAATAGAATAGAATAGAATAGAATAGAATAGAATAGAATAGAATAGAATAGAATAGAATAGAATAGAATAGAATAGAATAGAATAGAATAGAATAGAATAGAATAGAATAGAATAGAATAGAATAGAATAGAATAGAATAGAATAGAATAGAATAGAATAGAATAGAATAGAATAGAATAGAATAGAATAGAATCGAATCGAATCGAATAGAATAGAATAGAATAGAAAAGAAGAGCACGAGTGAGGCAAAAATTGTCAGAACAAATTGACATTGATTGTATTTCTGGTCTAGTCTAGTATTTTATTTTCAAAGCAAAAATGAATTAAAAATTCGAGTTGTTCGAGTTTCTTTCAGTTCAGTTCAAGTTAAGTTAAGTTCAGTGTATGGCAACACAGGAAACATAAAGGGCATGTGAATGTGTTGGAAAGACATTTAAAAAAAATAGTAGGAACGTCGACTACCATGTCTAATGCTGGAGGACCTAATAATGCTTTCAAAACAGCTTCAATCCCTCAGGTTCTAATTACCCAAAAAGGAAGAAGTACCCATTTAGTAGAAGGCCATTATTATCCTTCCATTATGCTGCCTTTCCTATGCAGAAAACTCAAATAGCTATCTACGTATAGTATATTTTATATCAGAAAAGGTTTCCACATACATCCCATGCCCCATTTCACCCCATTCATCTACCATTCATTCGCAACAGCTTTATCAATAGAAAATTTCTAGTCATTGAACCAACCATTATACTCTGGTACGTATCGCCGTCATCATCAACATCATCCTTCGTTTGGAACACGTCCTAAATTAACACTGTAAAGAGATTTAGGTCTTTTAAGAAACGTGTCTGACATTTGGACAGCCACCACACGTCCTACTTCCCATCGCACCCAAATACACCGCACACACACACACACATATATTAGTACATTAGTCTATATCAATAAAGGACACATAACCTACATATACAGAAATATATTGATCGGTGTGAGTGTGTATTTGTCTTTCTGTTTGTCGTTTTTTTTTTTCGACTGATTCGTCTCACTCACTGACAACCTGAATTAGAAAAGCAATTTTGCTTGAGGATGAGAACTTCGAATGTACATACATACATATATATTGGTCGTAATCTTTGGCTGACATAGAGTCGACCTCAAAATTTATTATTCTTAACATGAGGACGTATTGAGTGTCTAGCAAATAACAGTTGAGTTTATATTAAAATGTGTATATATGTGCATGTATTTGGCTGTTAGAGATGACAAGTGTTGCCAATAGGCAAGGAATTTCGAACACAATTTTTTTTTTTAAATAATAATCTATAAAAGTTAAAGTAGTTTCATTTAATGGGGTTATCTCTGAAACTATTGAAATTTTTTAAATGTCTGTTTTTTAAATGTCTGTCTAAACTTTATTTTGATAAAAATAAATTTTAAATTCGAAGTCCCGATATTTTTTTATCAAGCTTTTGGTTGATTTTCATCTTTTTAAGGGGTGATTTGAAAAACCGGAAATTTTAAGCGGTGATTTAGATGTTTGGTTAAAAATTTAGATTCTAAATTTTCAAACAAATCACATAATATTATGCTTTATGTTAAAGAGGGCTAAGTAACTAAAAAAATCAAATAAAAATAATAAAAGTGGGCGTGGTAGTGGGCGGATTTTAATAAAACTACTTTAAAGACATTTTTAAAATGAGAGTCTGCTCTAAAAAACAATTTTTTAAGCGAGAGTCCACTATTTTTATACTTAAACGCTAAAACACTAACTTCAAAAGCAGCAAAAAGCTTCTTTATCCCATATTTAAAAATATATTTACTCTTTGCTGTTAGCAAATGTTATTTTTTTTTAAATCTTTTGATGATTTTGAGCTTTGTAAAACAGCAAACGTCATTTAAAATGCGGGCCAGTTCATTTGCAAAGCTCAAATGTCATGAATATCGAAATTTTGCACCGTTGTTGGACAGACAAATATGCTTTGTTTGTGTAGCTGTGTTTTATCTCTTCAACTGTCGGATTTGGACTTGTTTAACCTAAATTTAGAGTTAGAAGAGTTATTTGACGTGTTAAAAACTATGGAATAGTTAGACAGGTGCATGCAACTAAAGGACTACGGTAACTAGAGCCGATTTTACTTCGAGCAATGTTTAAAATTTTGCGCAAATGGAAATGGATGGGACAAAATTGTCAGACGGTTTAAGCCTTGTTCACAGATTGCGCTAAATCGAGCAATGAAGCAGGTGGGTAATAAAATAATATAATTTTATTTATTTATTGATAGAAATAGTTTAACATTTTCTTTGATTTTATTTTCCATTTTAAAGGTGGTCATTCATAATTCCATATTGCAATGTCGCATTCCGTTAAAATGCGGACTGTATGCAGAACTTAGATCTATAGATAAGTACACGAACAGATCTAAGAGTCATTTTGTTTTCTCTATAGTTAAACGCATCCCAATTGTTCACTGAATCGGTCGACTCAAAAACCATGGAAACCGTTAAATGGGCGTAAAGCACGTATCGTTGCACCAAAAGATTTAGATATTTAAGTTTTATCACTTTGACGTGCCTGTTCAATCGTGTAACTTGCCATGGTGATTTGGCATCAGTAACTGAAAAATAAACAACAGATTTGACACATGTCGACCAAACAACATGGCGGTCACAGGCTGCCAAAATCTACCCGCACCCATTGTAAAATCCTATAGCGCCCCGTGGCGTAGAAGTAAGTACATTGGACTGTCATCTGGGAATCGAATCCCATAACCAATTCCACGTCAAAAACAAAAATTGTTTTTTTTTTAGGGGTACTGCTTTTTGCGAAACAGGGATAAATCCACAAAAAGTATCTCTTGTCATGAAAAAGTGCCCTTAAACTTAGAAGTTCTAATTTGGCAGAAAATTGTACGTGACACCATTCCTGCTGAAAAACCGTCATTAGTCACCATATAGGCCCTGCTTTCCACGAGCCACAGTATACACATATCATAAGCGTTTTCATTTTTCTTCAGCTCTGATGCGCATCTGGGAAAATGGCGGATCCATGGCCTGTTCACTTGTCAAAATTTTAACGTTTGTTGATGTTTCTACAAACGCGATGTGCACTTTTTGAGGGCACTCGAGCAGCCATTTTTAATTTCTGACACTTTCAACATTGACAACCTGCGCATAATTAATATTACCTTAGATTTGTGTACTGTGTCCACGAGCTATCGCGTCATCAATTTACTTTTCAATTGCCATTGTGTCTCCTGAAGAAGCTTGCTTAAAAATATATATCTAAAACCTCAATTCTATTGGTAGGGGGCCCCTATGGTGATAAGTTTTAGCATTAAAGAAGAAACAACAACAGCAACACTCTTGTTAAATTGAAAACCACGAAGAAAAATTATATTATTCACACCACAACAAGAACCCCTTACATATTTTACTTTTAACAAAACTTTTCACATTAAATTTATTCACCACCTTATTCTCCTTCTGGCAACTCTGCACCTGCTCTATATATTTTCTCCGCAAATACAAATATTACATTATTTGTATTTGTATATGTATGTGTCTGTGCTAACTAACAAAAAAAAATCCTCTCAAGTGTATGTACCTACGAAAATAATTCAAACATAAAAAAAAAATCAAAACAACAAAACGTAAGGACCAAAAATGGGTCGTCGACGCAACATTATGGGTGTCGGAAGGAAGGCTATAATTTGAGCGTCTCATGTATACATAATGTTAGCCGACAGCAACAACAACAAGCTATAGGTACAGCTACTATACCTACCAACAACTATACGACGAAGAGGATACAAAAGGTAGAAGGAAGAAGCAAAAACCAAACAACCACTATCACATGTTCAGGAGCGACGACTCACATCCGGCAAAATCTGGATAGATATAGTAGGTATACATGCATACAAAGTTAACAAAGCATTCCGAACGCCCGCTACCCAATTTTTACATAACATGCCGGTGCCGGGGCGAGGAAAGGCGAGGCGAGGCGGCAGCTTTAACAAACTTTTCTCATGTCGTCGTAGTCGTCCTGTTCGAAATTCCACCCCTTAGGCGCGACTTCCACCATCACCGCCGCCACCATCACCCAACGGCGGCGTCGTCGTCGTCGGCAGAATCATGCGGCACCAACTCTGACACACATCCGGGGGTATATATGTACGTTGTACGTAATTGTCAGCCGCCATATGCCACCACGGACTCCCAAACCTGCATCAACATTATTTCCCATGGCATGGGGCGCGGAATTACTGCGTTGCGTATAACGTTTTTGCCACAAAAAGCCACCCCCTTTCGCTCCAAGGCGGCTATTGTTATTGTCGTTGATCGATGGCGGTCACGCAAACTACTGTTTCTGTTTCTATGTGTATATGCGTGTACATTTTCAGAGCGTCTGCGGACTGCTTCACATAGATACACATCATTACCACCCTGTGCCGAGTCGAGCTAACCGGTCCGACGGACTCGAATCACAATGTCTATGATACTCTGTGTATATGTGCTTCTACGCATTGACTAGAATAGGCGAAATGGAAACCATGTTCGACTGATATAATGAAATTTGTGTCCCGTCATCTGTCGGTCTGCCAGTTGGGGTTGGCCTCGGGGGGTGGTAGACCCATAGACCCATAGACCCGTAGACCGACGACGCCATTACCACATCGTATAGCTTTTTATGCCGACGTTGCGTCACCTCGCTTGCCGCGTCGTCGGATGGTCGGCCACCTTTTTGGGAGTATATAGGTTGGCATTTTCGGAGGCGAACTTTAATATCATTGTCTGCAATTTTAACGAGAGACGGCATACATATACGAGACAAAGAGAAAGACAATTCAGAGAGAGGGAGAGAGTGTAAAAGAGAGAGAGAGAGAGAGAGAAGGACCGAGATATGCTTAGGTATATTGAAGGATTTTTTAGGAGTGGCAGTAGCAGTTGGCAGTAGGTCGTGCCGTACTGCTGTGCCAGTGGCACTACAACTACAACACACTACTGCAGCATATTGTTAGATTACAGTTAGACAGAAGTGATTTTCAACGGAATTCCAGATGAGCACCAGCAGTAGTAAAATTTAATGTGTATCTAAGCCGAACTTTACGAACACGTACATATACCTATACCTACTAGCAAATATATGTAGAAGGATGTATGGCTCCTGTCACTTTGCCACTATACCACTGCTGCTGCTGCTGCATGCATTTAAAATTATTGCTCTAATTGAAGTGTAAAGTTTGTCAAATTATAATTCATTAAATATTCAAAAGTGAAAATGTTGACGTTTTACGGAAGTTAAGCAAGTGGCAGTAAGTGGCGAGGGATTGAATATCCTTTGGGCATTTGTATAGGCGAGTCTTCTATTATACAGCAACCAAACAACAACACACAAAAAATAAATGTATACCTGCAACATTCATCTAAAATTTATATTTAAATTTTAAGGTAAATGCTGATGATGAATGAATAAAACAAAAAAGTTCCACAACCTAAAAGCAGAGTTGAATATATTTGAGTAAATATTTAATTACATGATATACATACATACATATGTATTATGTACATATTATGTATATGTTAATAGGTAAATATTTTTAAATATTTATGTATACATTTTTAAAGGATCTAGGCAGGTTATGGTTGTGATACTTTGGAATAGATAATGGCTTTTTGACTTTGTTGCAAACATGTTGCCAAGGGGGGCATGTAGAATGTAGGTACCTTTAGCTATGCTTTTGATAATTTTGTTTCTGTAATTTTGTAGTAGGGAACAAAATATTCTTTTTACTTTTGTGAATTTGAATAGCCCTCAAGCTTCAGAATCTGCAAATAAAGCTACACTTTTGACACCTATTAGAATCAAAGGATAAGTATTCGAACAAGTTGCTAACAACTTGCTTTCTGTATACATATGCTTCAAGATACATTGTAATTTATAAATTAATTTCCATACAACACAGTGTTTTATTTAAAAGTATACATCTTTAAAATGAAACGAATAACGATAATGTATGTCTCCGCCGTTGGACATACTTCAGTCGTCCAGACTTTTTTTTCAAGTCGCACTAAGCTTTTCGATCATTTTATCGATCAGCTGAACCGTTTATGGGCAGTTAAATCATTCTGGCTAAACTCTATTCATGGCGGCGAAATGCCAAAATTGTATTGAGCACAAATCATCTGACAGCTGTCAAAATTACTTTCGCTATAAACAGTGTTGCCAATTTAAAAAAAACTCTATACTTAAAATATAATTTATTGAAAATATGTATAGAAAGAGCATTAAATAAAGACAGTAGACTAATTGACATCAAATTTTTTTTTCAAAATTTTGAGTTTCAAAATTAATTTTCAAAAAATTTATTCACTGCCCCAATTTATTCACACTCCATGAAATTTAAATTCGCCACTAAACATATACAATTTATCGAGTTTATAAAATTTAATTTATTCAACCCCATTTAGATATTTTAATTGACGTTGTCTCCATTAACTAATTGTATAATTAATTTAAAATCGTTTAATTTAAAACCTGATTTAGTAAAAGGCGAAAGATTTATTCGAAAAATGAAGAGAAGCTGTTAAATTTGATATAATTGAAGCTATAGGTATTGAAATAGTTTTACAGGATTCAACTAGATTAAGTGTCTTTTCTGTATATTTCCCAGGGGGAAATAGTAGCAATGAGAAGAAAACTAAATTTAAAAAGAGATATTTTAAAATTATTTAGAAGAAATGATAATTTTTTGATCGGAGGCGATTTAAACTGTAGACATCAGTCGTGGGGATGTCTGAGAGCAAACTGTTGGGGTAATATTTTCCATGATATTATCGCATTTAACAGTTCTCTTACTTTGTTATACAGTCTCGAGCCAACATACATTCCTAAATGCGCGTCCCAAAATCCTTCAACGCTTGACATTTTTGTTTCAAATAATGGATATCGTTTTTCGCAGCCAGTCACACTTAATGCTTTAAGTTCTAATCACTTGCCAGTCTGTACTTCCCTTCAGAGTTCTGTAAGCCTAAATAATCCGATTCCTGTCAGTTATAACTATTCCGCTGCAAGCTGGTATCGATACAGTTCATAAATGTTTCTGAAAATTTAAACCAATATACGTCATCGGTTGACTGTATTACTTTGTCTGTACAGATTGATGGCCTCATAGACTCTTTTATGGCAGTAGTAAATAGAGCGGCTGAATTGTCTATTCCTAAGACCCAATCTTTTCATTCAAACCAACTGATTTTGCCTGAATCTATATTAAGATTGATTAGTTTGCGAAATTCGGAAAGAAGAAAATGGATGCGATTAAGACTAGAGATTTTTATGAATAATGTTAAGATTTTGAACAAAATAATTAAAAATGAAATAGACATTTTCAAAAATAAGAATTGGAATAACCTCCTATCTAGTTTTGATAAGGGATCTAAACCTTTTTGGAAGGTTTCAAAAGTAATCAAGAAAAAAAGCTCAATCATTCCGCCTCTACGAGTTAATGACAAAGTTCTTGTTACTCAAGTGGAAAAGGTTACAGCACTGGCTGACACTTTTTCCCAAAATCATACATTATCATCTAATCTCAGTGATGTTGTTACTGAAAATATTGTAAATGACAAACTTATTGAGCTCAATTCTTTACCAACTAACGTAAATAGAAACAATTTTTTTTAAAATAGTTTAGTGAAGGAATTAATTAAACAATTAAAATCCAAAAAAATCAACTGGGCTTGATGGTGTGAGCAACAGATTACTTAAAGCCTTACCTTCAACGGCGATGAAATTCCTAACAATGGTTTTCAATTATTGTTTGATCCTCTCGTATTTCCCTAATGATTGGAAAATAGGAAAAGTTGCAGCTATCTGCAAACCTGGTAAGGCTAAGGATAATCCTAATAGTTACAGGCCTATCAGTTTATTAAGTTCTATAAGTAAATTGTTTGAAAAACTTATTAAACAACGTCTATTAAACCATATAGATGATGCGTGCATATACCCTAATGAGCAGTTTGGTTTTCGAGCTGGCCACTCCACAAGCCATCAAATCTTAAGAATTAAAAATCACGTGAAAAGTAACCTTAAATCTAAATTATCGACTGGTCTAGTACTTTTAGACATCGAAAAGGCCTTCGACACTGTGTGGCACCAGGGATTAATTTACAAACTTATTATGTTTAATTTTCCGACATATCTGGTTAAATTAGTACGGAGTTTTTTACTAAACAGAAAGTTTGCTGTATATGCATATGTATGGTACTGTAAAGTCTTCACTATATGATATAGTAAGTGGAGTTCCACAGGGTTCTGTGCTGGGACCCATACTTTTTAACGTGTATATGTCTGACATCCCATCTTTGGATGTAAACACTAAACTAGCTATGTTTGCAGATGACACAGCCTTTTTGCCTCTAGCTTATTGCCTTAAAACGCTCTCGAAAGCTTACAATGCTCACTAAACATCTTACAAACCTTTTTTCATAGGTGGGAAATCAAAGTAAATGCTCAAAAATCACAGGCAATCTGGTTTTCTAGGCGTAGAAAATCAGATTTTTTGCCACAAACAATGTTACAGCTAAACTTTACTGATATCGCATGGTCTGAGAGCTGTAAATATCTAGGTCTTACACTCGATAAGAAACTCATTTTTGATAAGCATATTGCCAATACAATAAACAAAACAAATCTTTTAATACGAATTTTATACCCTTTCATTAATCGTAAATCAGGTCGTAGCACGTATAATAAAATTCTGATGTTCAAAACTATTTTCCAGCCTATACTCACATATGGTGCTCCAGTGTGGTTTGACTGTGCTGAGGCCCATATAAAAAAGTTGCAAAGAGTGCAAAACAAAATATTAAAGTTAATGCTAAGCTTGCCATGGCATTTTTCAACAGTTAGGCTTCATGCTAAAGCTAATGTTAAGCAAATTAAGCTTGTACTATATAAATTACAAGACAACTTTTATAGAAGATGTTCTTATTCTGATAATGAGCTAATTCTTAATCTCTTGAATTAGATTTATTTTTTTTTTATTTATAAATCGCATTTGGGTTTATGTGCAATTTTAGTTTTTAAGTATTATAACGGGTGATTTTTTAGCTGGTTTGGTTTTGGCAACACTGGTTTTGACAGCTGACGTGTGTTTAGTACCTTGTGTCACTGTCAAACAGCTTCAGTTGGGTTTGCAATTTAACCATGGATCGTCTTACAAATGAACAACGCTTGCAAATAATTGAATTTTACTATCAAAATTCGTGCTCGGTTCGAAATGTTCATCGCGCGCTGCTTGTGTTCAGCGATGAGGCTCATTTTTGGTTGAATGGGTACGTAAATAAGCAAAATTGCCGCATTTGGAGTGAAGATCAGCCAGAAGCATTGCAACAGCTACCAATGCATCCCGAAAAAGCCACTGTTTGGTGCGGTTTATGGGCCGGCGGCATTATTGGGCCATATTTCTTCAAAGATGATGCGAATCGCAGCGTTACTGTCAATGGTGAACGCTACCGAGCGATGATAACAAACTTTTTTTTGCCCGAAATGGAAGTTCTTGACTTGCATGATATGTGGTTTCAACAAGACGGTGCCACATGCCACACAGCACGCGAAACAATGGCGCAATTGCGAGGCGAGTTTGGTGAACAGTTAATTTCACGTTTCGGGCCGGTCAATTGGCCGCCTAGATCGTGCGATTTGACACCATTAGATTATTTTTTGTGGGGGTATGTCAAGGCTAATGTCTATAGGGACAAGCCCGCTTCGATTGACGCACTGGAAGCCAACATCCATGCATTCATTCGTGAGATACCGGCCGATATGTGTGAAAGAGTATGCCAAAATTGGACTCAGCGGATGGGCTACCTGAGACACAGCCGCGGTCAACATTTGCATGAAATTATCTTTAAACATTAAATTGCAAGGTTCAAACTATCGATTAAAATAAATATTTCATTCATTTTTTCGAATTTTTTGTGTTTTTTTTTTAAAAAAAGTTCTAAACCTCTTAAAAAATCACCCATTATAAGGGTTTTTTTTCTTGTAGCTTTTCCCTTGAATTTTTGTCAAAATCTTTAAAATTTTATATTCATCTTAATATTAATAATATTGAAGTTGTAAAGAATTTAATTTTCTATATCTCTTAAATAAACAAACACAAATGTAAGAAATATCAAACTGCAATAAATAAAAAATAAAATCATATCTAAAACCTGATTTAGCTAAACCGATTAAAACACTCCTTTTAAATGGGATTTGAAGTCCTAATGGAGGTTTACTGATGCGTTAAATTATTTTTTAACTCTGGAGTAGCATTAACAATCAGTTTTTTGTTTGCTTATATTTTTGTAATTTTAAATTTTCCGATATGGAAGACACAATCTGATAAAATTTAAACAAACTTCTGGTGGAAAAATAGAAAATGCCTGTCTGGATTGTTTTTTGAAGCAATGAATTGAAATGTTTTAAAAAAGCATTTAAAGTTAAAGGTGCTATTAAAAGCGAAACATTTAACCTAATGTTGTGTTCTTAATGTTAAAATAACCTTAAAAGCAGTTTTAGTTAAATCGAACAAATCCAGTTTTTAATGGAGTGTGAATAAATTGGCTCTAAAGCAACATGATTTAAAAAAAAAATGATTTTAAAAATATTTTAACGAGAAAATTAGTGAGTCCTACATTTTTTTTTAGTATTTTAATATATAATTTTCACTTAGCATTTGTCCAGAAATAAAAAAATAGAATACACCAGCGGGTCGCACGTACTTGCTCTTATACAGGGTGATGCGCTTAGAGAAAAAGGACAGAGCGTGTAGGTTGGGTCGAAACAAGACAAAAATAGTATGGGAGGGGAGGTTCATTCCCACCGTTTAGTCGGGAGGAGCAATTTTATAAACAAAAAAAAAATTATTTAAAATAGAAAACAAAATATTTGAAAACAACCGGTAAGACTATGCTATGCTATAGTTTTGAACAGTTTTTGAACAATTAATCTTAAAACTCAAAAATACTGAAAAAAACTGTTCAAACTAATTTTGTTGAAAATTTTACGTAATCAAGTACTATTTTTGTTTTAAAAATTTAATGCTCTTACAAGTTTGTAGTCAAAAAGAGAAAACCGGATGCTAAGATGTCTTGTACTTTTTGAGAAAATTGCAAATAACTAAATCTACTTTACTTGGAGTCAGGAATTTTATTTCTGTTATTTTGAAATTTCTAAAGAACGAAAAGATTTTAGTATCTGGTTTTTATTGTTTGATTAAATTAATAAGATCGAAATCCTAAAATTGCATACTTTCAGGGGTGGATTCTGGGAATATCGGTAAATAGCATTTTTTATGGGAAGGAGAAAATATTTTGTGCCTGACGAAAATGAGATAGACAACAGATGGCGTTACACTCAAAGACTGACATTTGACAGCTCAGTTGTTTATTCAATCTTTTCACATTGACGATTGAAACGAAGCGGTTGTGTCTCGATATAGTTCGCAAATTATTGTTGTTTTTTTTACTTTCAAATCGCCAAAAGTTATGTGAAGTGTATAAAGGTATTTACTTAGTATTCAAGTGAAAAATTCAATGAATTGGTGTTGAATTTTGTGTTTTTTTTTTTCTGAAAATTGTGATTTCCAAAAGTGGGGTTATCGGCACATCAAGTCTCGAGTTGCATCAATATAATAATTCCCTTTATTTATTCACTGTTTTTCTGTGATTTGATAATTTTATTTTGACATTAATAATTTAAGGCGGAACGAAGTTCGCCGGGTCAGCTAGTTCAATATAAGCAAAAACGAACAACTTTAGATCATAAACAATTAAACAAATATGTTATGTTCCTCCTATTGCAAGAGTCTATTTGTTATAAGAATGGCCTAAAACACTTTAGGCAAATTTATTCTTCTTAGTGAATATATTACGTATACGCCATGGGTGGCTACGGTCTCGATCTCAATTAAAATCTCGCATTCAAAATTTGCATAACGAAATCTTGGTTTTTATAATCAAGCAGTGGCGCTTAATATCTGTTAATAAAATTAACAGTGAACACTTACGTGAATAAGTGGCACTTCAGTCTCCCATGTTGGTCACTTAAGTGTCACTTACTCAGGCTTCGAAACTGAAACTTAAGTTCCAATATGGGAAACTCAAGTGCTACTTGCTCCAGGAAGTAAACTGCGAAACTGACCCTTAGGGCAATAGAAAAGAGTCAGAGCTAAATTTCGGACTTCATTGCACTTTTAAGAGTCAATCAAGCACCTATGTATGTCAACAGTTTCCTTGAACAACGGAATGCGAGAATTTGCGATTGTGATTTCGGTTGATTTCGCATTTTTGGATGCGAAATGTAAATTCGAAATTGCTAAAAGCCATTATGATAATGCGAGATTTAGATTTTCGAGAAATCTTTATTGTTATTTCTTATCTCTAACTTTTTCTCTCCTAGCATGGTCCTTTAAGACGATGGCCCTTAATAAAAATCATTACTTTATTTGATTCTTGAAACGCAAATTTAGTTTAAAGAAAATAGTTTTTTTTTCGCCCACTTAACTCGCCGCCACTTATTATATTATGTGATCCTAAATTGTGTAGATACAAAAAACGGAAGATATTTTTTTTTAATTAGAAAAAAAAAGAAAATAATCATCAAGGTTGGATATTGCGTGTCGAATCTACTTTCACGTCATTTTTTTTTCAAACGACTATAATAATATAAATTTCCTTCATTTCGAGTTTGTTATATCCTACCTAATAAAATGTTATGCCTCCTATCAGATATACGAACACATGATGAAGAATATCCTTGAACTTTGACAGACATATCATCACAGCAGAAACCAACCATCGCATGGCCGAACCCCTCGCCGCCAAAAAATCTAATTAATTCATTAATCTAAAATTCTAATCCAATTTCCATCATAAAAGCCTCCAAAAATGTGTAATTTGAGAGTATTATCAAAAAAAAAAAAAAAAAAAAAAAAAAAAAAACATCACAAGAAACCTCGCCCACTATATTATAAGCCTCTTGTTTCATGTGTATAATTTTCTTAATTTGTGTTCTATAGCAAACATATACAAATTTATGCCAAAAGTTAACAAGCTAGCTAACAAGGACTAGATGGTGCGCTGTAACACAACACGCGTTACGTTACTTTTTGCTGTTGCTGCTCTAACAACACCTCCGACATAATTTTAATCAAATAATACCAAAACAACAAACATTATGCAAACTCCAAAAACACCAACAACCACAAAAAAAAAATATAAATGTATGTTGGTTGGCATAACGGTAGAGTGTTCTTGTACTGAGGAAGGCATACAACGTACCTTCATATTGGCCGCCACCGACCGGACAGACGTCCGTGATGATGTTGACAACGACGACATGTGGCCCAGTGGGGTTGGGCGATGACGATGGGGGAAAGAAGAGTGATGACGACTCCTCTGCATAACAACCAACAACGTACGGTCTCGTTGACGTAATCAATTTTTCTCTTCATGTGTCTAGGTTGGGAAAATAAATTTCCAGCAGTCCTCCCATACCAACCTTTACCCGTTTCCCCACTTGATCCGGCAACAGACAATGAAGAATGCACCAGCAACTTTCGACTGCAGTAAAATTAATTCCTCCACCCACTGCACTCAGTGCTAACTTGCCACAATAAATCATCGTTCATCCCCAATTCGGTTGGATCGTGTATGGGTGCTATATAGATTACATATCCAGCACATCGATTTCCACAGTAGAAGCCTATCATGCCAACCCAATATAAAAAAAAAAAAAAAAAAAAAAAAAAAAAAAAAAAAAAAAAAAAAAAAAAACACTCACACCCTCTGTTAAAATAAAAAAAAGAATACCAATCCCTAGGGGGAGCTACTGTACCCCAGCGCAAGCCCATGTCCATTATTTTGTCCACCCCCACTTCATGTTGACCTGATTTTTTGAAGGTCGTCCATCGAATTCGAAACTACATATATATATGTATTCTCTGCTCTCGCTCTGGTGCTCGTCTATTGTGTGTTGTGATGGTAATGGTTGCGTTCCATTTAAACAAACACACTCACAAACACACCCCATGCCCACCATACCCATATATTGTTCGTTCGCGGAGTGAGAGGGGTTGAAGTTGATTATTTCAACTCAATTTTGCATAGTGTGGCACGATATCTTTTTGTATGAATATATGTATAGCCAAAGTCAGAGATACTTTATACTTAGATTGGATATGTGTCTAGCAACAACAAAGGAACTTCTAACTGCGATGCCAGTCTCGAGGTATTGTATTTCACTCCCAGTCCAAGTCTAGGCACGGATAGATGCCATTTAGTCGTCGTCGTCGTAGTCTTATACATGCATATATATTTTTATAGATAACAATAGAGCTCTGGCAGAAGCAGTAGCAGCAGCACAGATGAACATGAACAAGGGTTCATCACTTGGGTAGTGGGTAAGGGGGTTGAGAAAGAATTGTTATGGGGATGAGTTAGGCTGATGGGTTGAGTTGGCATTTCAGTATAGCATGGCTTGAATTCTTTGAAATCTCTCTGGCAGGCAGAGAGAGAAAAAAAAACATTTTTTTCCACTTCGCCACCCTTTATCATCATTCTACTCTAATGCATCCCATTCTTCATTCAAAATTTGCAGGATGAAAGGGGGGAGGGGAGGGGCTGTGTGTGTGTGCTGGAGGAGTTTTTGTGCGGGGGAAGAAGCATGACCCAGCTGTATATTTAGATTTTTTTTTGTCGTATTTTTTTCTGGCTGACGACGACCGACTGGTTGCTAGGTTAGAAAAAACCTATAGAGGTATACCTATACACACTTATGTACCTAAGTTATAAAGATGGTGAGGCTGAGGGTGGTGAAACAAAAATAAAGACAATTTTCTGTGAAAAGCTGAGTGTAGGGGATGAGATAAGTGTTGCCGTAGGGTGTGGTTAAAAATGAGAAATTTAAGAATTTTCAAATAAATTGGGTTTTGGTATTGTGTTGAAGTTTGCCAATATGCTATAAATATAGACATTTCTACATCAACATCCTCTATATTTTTGAGATTAAACAGATTGAGTTTTTGCAGGTAGGTATGTGTATGTATGTGTTTGGATTAGAAACCCAATTATAATTATTTTAAAGCAATTACTAAAACGGATATAATTAAAGGCTCCAAGGCATTGGCATAACGAAGATTGTGGTTCGATAAACTTGAGGGAATTAAGTTCAGGTAGGTTTAAAATAAAAAAAAAGTATAACTTTCTAATAAAATAGAATTTGGGAAGGTGTCTAGACTTTAGGTCTATTTAAGTCCCCCACAATTACTCACAATCTCTCATAGTGTCGCAATTTTATGTGTTTTCACTTTAACAGCATTAAATTTTATGTTGAAGAAATCAGGTATAAACCATATTATGTAAGGGTGTCAACAATTTGAGTTAACACAATAGCGCCAAGACAACTATTTTTCGACAGCTGTTAGATAGCAGTGAAATGAAAAATGTCACACACTGTGTTTGCACTTAAAAACCATTAATTCTTATCTTGAAGAAATCACCTATAAACGGTATTATTTGAAGGTATCAACACTTGGAGTTAACACAATTGCGCCATGAAAACTATTTTTCGATAGCTGTTAGATAGCACGAAAATGCAAAAACTGTGACACACTGTGTTTCCGCTTGAAAAGCATTAAAGCTCATGTTGAAGAAATCACCTATAAACGCTATTATGTGAAGGTATCAACACTTTGAGTGAACTTAGTTACTTATTGCACCATGACATTTTCCAACAGGTATTGCTATTTGAAAGGTCTCAAGACTCTGAGATAGCTTCAATTTGAAGTGTTTGTGATAAAAATGCTTAAGATCTGACGTTAAAGCCATCACACATAAACACCAGTGTCAAAAGTGAATTAACTCAATTGCGCCACGACAGTTACCGCAACAATAGTCGAGATTTTCAAGAAGCTCATCCAAAAGTTTGAGGTTTATTGAATGATATTGGAGCTGAGCTTGCATTGGACAATTGTTTAATTCCCAAAAACTTCAAACTGATCTTTAATAAATGAAGATATCCAGCCTTGTGGATTAGATTTTTTGGATCATAAAAACTATCAACTGATAAACCTAACAAACTGCTTTCAGTAAGTATTCAAATTGGAGAATTTACTTTTCGTATTCTCTTCTGAAGCATGGATTTTGTGAACACCTCAATTTTTGCCAAGCTGAAGACAATCAATATATTAAAAATCAGCTCTTGTCAAAAATCAATAGTTTTTGCCTTACTTTAGGCAAAAATTTATCCCACTTCTGAGTCTGGTGTAGGGATTCAAAATTTTAGAGTTTCTGGTTACGTTTCCAAGTAAAACTTTATTACATCAGCACACAAGTACAAAACTTCTTGTTGTATTTTTTATAATATTTGGCATCTCTGAAATCAAAATGGTTTCCAATTTATTGGAGCAAAAAAGAATAAAAAAAAAAAAATAAGAGGAGGAAGAAGAAGATGAAACACACCCGCAACAGACACAAAATGTAATGCTGTCAGAAAAGAAAAGTAACGGTAGGTATAGACGGTAACATAGACACAGATACAAACATTGCTATAGAGATGGAAAAAGTTTTCAATACACAAAGCCTTGGGGTGGCAATTGGCGTTAAGGACAAAGGTAAACTCACTCTTCTGTTTTATTCGCAACGACGAAAAATTTTCCCTGAAAGTTCTGTCTGCCTGGAATTTTTGACATGGATTCAATTTGATTTAGATACATGCTTATACATAATGTATACGACGTATATAGCCCAAAAGTAAATGTCTGTCTATAAGACGAGGGAATGCCGACGAAAGCCACCCACCTCCCTCCGTCGAGCCGACCAGCAATCACCATCATCAAGATGAAGCTTGTGAATTTGCGACTTTTATATTTTTTTTTTGTTAAAGGGAGTAGTAGTCGAAGAAGAAGCAAAATTTATAGAGGACTTTGTGTTAAAAGTTCCGTAGGAGTATGAAGCTTGAGGATCATTTTCAATCAATTATACTTTATTTCTCTTTTTTTTTTATTATTTATTTTCTTGTAAAGGAAATGAAATAAAATTTGTAACTTAGACACAAATATATATAAAGTTTTATATAAAGTATAAAACCGAGGTTAAATTAGTGTGTGTCTGTGTTTTTGGATTTTGTTGACTCTCCAAAAACATGAAGCCATTCTCTTTGTGAAAAACTCATTACTCATTTGTCAGGATATCCGACAACGATTTATATGCCGGTATTTTATGCGAAACAGGGATAAAAATTAATAAATCGTTTTTTTGTTTTTGAAAATTTAGTGAAAATTCCTCATCACGAAGAAGAGATAGCTTCAGCTTAAGAAGATGGCAGACGCGTACCAACCGAGTGAACATTAAAAATGCCATTTGTTAAGATTTTATTTGACGTTCCTAACTTTGTTATGGTCATCAGCGAAAGTCTAATCATCATTTGGTATAAGGATTAAGATCTGGAAATAAAAAATGCCATAATGTAAAAAGACCAACAAGGGTATTAAGGCTTAAGACGCAGACTGCGCGGGCGATATTTTTGTATGAATCACCTGATGCCCGCTACACGATTATTTTTTCGAATGTCACAATAAGACGAGACTCGCGTGATTAAAAAAAAAAACTTTGGATATTTCAAGTTTTCCACACGAAAATTAATGAAATTTGGTGCACTTAATGATTTTGGGACGATAAATCACGTGTCTCTGTCTAAATTTTATTTTTCAAAATACTTTTTGTACCAAATTTAAAAAAAGCAATGTCCAAAATGATGGATAGTGTTTCCAAAGGATTATAATTAGCAGCGCCTGACGGTGGCACAGTGGTCTCTTTGTTGAAATTTAGGTGAAAATAAAATCATTTTCTTCGCAAAATATTGACGAAAAAAAATTTGGTACACTCGATAATTTGGGATGGTTAATCAATTGTGAGTGTATAAATTAAATTTACAAAATACTTTCATATGAATGTGATTACAATTTAGTATTTTAGCAAATTTTGAAGAAAAAAAGTCCAAAATCCTGCGGAATGTTCCCCACCACCCAGTCATCCCTTTGTAAAATTTTGATGACAAAATCATTTACCGCGTAAATTCTTGCCGAAAATGAATGAAATTTGTACATTTAAATCTAGTTTCAATGGCTAAATTTAATTTTCCAAAATAGTTGCATCTGAAAATTATTACAATTTAGATTTGTACTAAATTTAGTAAAGCAAGTCCAAAATGATGCGGAAATTTCACAAAATGTTAGGAGTAGAAGCAAAAATTTGGTAACAAAAATCATTTGCCACGCTAGCTTTGAACAAAAATTAATGAAATTTAGTACACTTTGATTTGATTTGGATCGAAAGTTGCGAACCAACTATTAAGTCAACGACTTAAAAGCTTAAAATTCAAAAAATAGGATAAAATCTTCATTTTTTTTTTCGGTTACTGTCAGATTAAGAATTTTGGCAGTTGACATTTGGTAAAAAAAAAACTATTAAATTACCACTTTTATTAATTTTCAATAATTTTATAACTCAATAGTTTTTTGGTCACTGAATTTAGCTATTTGACAGCTGCCAAAATAGATAATCTTACTCAGAATTTTAATAGTTTTACTGTGTCAACTGTCAGATTTCTTAATCTCACGTCAGATTCAAATTTCAAATATAGTAACCAGTCATTGTTGGTTGGAAAACGGTCAAAATTGTCCATTTTCTATCACACTTGAAAAGAAAGATCTGAAAAAAGAGAGAGAGATGGAGATATAGATAGAGAGAGAGAGAGGGATATATATATGTATATATATAGAGATAGAGAGGAAGCGTGGACAGGAATCGCTAGACTTTAAATTCTGAACATTTCTTGGCCCAAATGAACCTATCTATAGTGCCCAAAAAGATAGAGTGGGCACCCATGTTTCCATGGTATTCAGGTTATTTTTATGCCAAATAATGGAAATACTGAATTTTCGAAATTTGCTGTCATCTAGGTTTTAGTCATAAAGTAAAACAATTTGACCTCAGGCAATAAATGCTCTGAATTTTAATCTGAACATCTTGACTTACGCGATCTGGGCCTAGTAAAATGGGCTCTCAGATATCTCTTATTCAAGATGACTTATAATTTTTTTATAATTTTATAGTTTCACCAGATTTAATGCGATTTTAATATACTATCACCATTTAACAAATTTCCCTCGAAGCACCAACTACACACTCCTCTAAATTAACCCTCCAGGCTACAGGCTCTATGATGCTACAATACAAATTCAGAAAGCCATTGTCTTCTTCTGCTGCTTCGATTCTCTTTTGTTAACCCCCAACCAGAGTAACACCCGGTTGTCTGCTTGGGTCGCAAATACAATAAAGATTCAATCTCAAGCCTCAAGTTCGCAGACTTCCGCGACTTAACAGGTATTGTTGGGCCAACTGCTGCGCCCGCAGTTGGTGCAACAAACAACGCAACCTTATACATAAAAAAATCTCTTTAACACTGTGGTGGTGGTGCGCGCGCAGAGTCAATGTCGTCATTATGTTGCCATTGATTTTGTTTCGCGAACAAAGTATGGCTGGCGGGCCCTGAAATATCAGACAATATTTATCAGGAGACTTTTATCACAGTTAATGACCGAAATCAATTCAGGTTCAGTTTAAGGGGAGCAGCAAGCAGTCTTAGAGCACCACAGAGGAACAAACAAACCACCAGCGACTGACCGGAGCGAGGCGAGGCAACGGCAACGGCGGCGACACAACGGACGCCGAACGACCGACGACGATGGACCGCAGGGCACGGCCAAGGAACCGCATTGGACGCAATTTCTGTTTGCTATTTGATTAGCTTGCGGTCAGATAAATAAGATATTTTTGTACGGGCGCGACTGTGCTGTGAGAATAATATACATTTGTGATGGTGCTTTGGTCTAGCCTGGGCGACGACGGCGCGGTGGCGCGGCGGCCGGCGCCGCGACGCACGGTAATGATGATGGTGACGCTCGATGGAACAGAAAATTGCAATATTCTTCCGTGTAATCAATTTGATGTTCTTGGGCTTTCATACAAAGGATGCATTTTCTTTCTTGTCCTCCTCTGCTTGCTTATGCTTAGCTTGCTTTGGTTTTTCCTATCAGTCGCGCAATTTTCCGCAGCGAGTCTTTTCTAAATGGATTGCGGAGCTGTCCATCTAAAGTGCGCTGGAACCTCCTTTAATGTACTTGCTTGTCGATCATGTACTAAATTACTTTTCTTCCTTATTTATTTTTTTTTTTTTTGACTGGGTGCATCAGCGATTTTGCCTCATTTACTCCTCCTACTGAAGCACCAACTGGCACCATCACGGATGGTCATCATCTCGAATGGCAGCGGCTCATCATTATGGTCATCGACAAAATGACGACCAAACCAACGATAGCTGGCGAGAGGGTACCCAACAACAACAGCAGCAGCATCAACATCTGCAGATATGTTAATGAAAAGATTGAAGGTGGATTATCTATATACACTTCCTACTCCACCTTCAAAAGATTCCTCGTCCCAAATGTCCCACCGCGCGCCGCCACGCCGAGCATAGCTCCCCCCTCTTATAACCACTCAATAGAATTGAAATTGGATTTTCCACGAGATTGGCATTAGATACAGATACTCTCTGATGTTGAGGCGATATAGATATGCGGTTGGTGGGTGCGAAGGAAGCCGAGGACTCTCCACTCTCCCATCAGAGCTGCTGATGCACAGCCGGTAGTTGTTTTCTTGAATAGACGTTATAAATGTAATTTCTTAACATGGATAAGAATTTTATCGACAACAAGTCGCACAACGGCTACCGACTACGACGCGACGGCGACGACCGACAACCGATTCGATGAGGTTGAAAATTGCATTCATTAACGTCTACTGCAGGCCAATTTGGGTGCTGCCGCTGCGCTGATGCCGCCATCGACATTGCTACCACCGGTCGTCATCGCCTAACTCGCTTGCCGTTCGTCCAATTCGACAATGATGGTTATAGTAGGGTTAATGAGTTTTCTGGTATCACGCTGATGGATGATGAATTCTGTTAAGAAATATGCCGATTCGATACGGTGTTGATAAGATGATGATAGCCCAGTAGGAGATAAATTGAAAAATTGAGCAGCGAGTAGGTATAGTTGAGGAGTTGAAATTGATGGTTCAATTTTTGTTTGTGTTAATCTTTCAAACAAACTATACATTATTAAGAACAGATGTACTCGTACTATTTGAAAAAAAAACGGTTAACTTATTTTATAGGTGTATAGGTATAGGTATCTAAATAAAATTTGATCAACTAAATTCTGAGAGAAATTGGCGGAATTTTAATTAATGAAAGCTTGAATCTGACGAACAATTTTCAGGAAAAATAATAGCTAAATAGCTAGTTCATTTCTTTCCTACAAGTGTTTTCGAACCATAAATATTTGTCCGTCAAAGTGAATTCAGAAATTGACCAACAGAAGTTGAAGGTTAAATTTCTTTTCTCTTCATTGAAGAATGTTAACAACTTCAAAGAATCTCGACGCGACGAGTCGAATTGAGAAGCAAAAGTTGAATTTGCTCCATCTCTAAGGTTAACCCACCTGGGAAGAACAATCTAATTTTTGATAAGGCCCTAGAAAGTCTTACATATACATACTGATAAGGGACTAGTAAGAGTGACTATCCAACTTGACTAGGCCCTCGAAATGCCCTTAAGAAGCAAACAAGTTTAAGTTAGTTGAACTGAACTTAATAAAAATTGCGAATTGATGAGGCGCTTACTAAGCAACTGAAGAGTCCAAATGAGATAGCCGGGACGAAACTTAAATACAAACAAAAATTCGTTCATCCTGGGAGCCTCAACTTACCAGTTCGATATACTTACACTAACCACTGAGCTAATGCACAATACTGTTAATAGACTTTAATTTTCTGTGGTTAAAAATTTTGAAAAATGAAAACTACTAAACTTGGCAAAAACTTGTTATATTTCTAGGCGGAAAGCCAATTTATAGATTTGAACCCCAAAAGCAAGTTCTTTCGATCAAGTCGTGTATTTTATTTTCAAGACAAAATCCATCCCTTGTTCTCGTTTGAAAGAAAGAATAAATCAAAATGGAGTTGGTAACAACAGTAAGAGAGAGAGAGAGACAGGATTCCTCAGGGCTCTGTTTTTACTACACTACTATTAAACAACTTACGATTGTGAATTATTCTTATTTGATGCAACACCTAAAAATCACTTACTAAGCATTCTTGGTTACTTTAACAATTTTATATCTAAGCTCCGAAAGTTTTGTTTTCGTATAAAAATGAAGATGTCTTATTAATTCACTAAATACTCAATTCTTACCCCCAAGACAATCTGTTTTCGTAAAAAGCACAGTTTTCGTAATAAGACATAAGGCAAGCTTTCGATAAAGATGAGCTAACGTTTTTGATTTAGATTGATTTCTCAAAAGCTTTCGACACATTCAATCACGTAAGCAAAACAGATTAATTTTTCAGCATATGCTACGATGCTTATTTATTCGTATTTGACTAATAGAAGGCAAGTAGTTGAAGTTGGGGATAGTTTGTCTTATTTTCCGCCAATTGTAACCGGTGTTCCTCAGGGGTCCATTTTTGGTCCTCTATTCTTCTCTATGTATGTTAAAGCACTTCAATCTTTGAATGATAACTGCTCTTGTCATATGTATGCAGATAACTTTCAGCTGTACTTTAGCTGCCCCCTTGAACATGGAGCTTTCAGTGTCAGAACATGAAGAACATGAGAAAATTTTAAATTGGTCTTATTTTAAACCGAACAAAAAAAATCAAAAGTGTAGTTATATCAAGAAAGAGTCTAAATTTTGATTATTTTTCACCAATTATGTTGAATAATGATCCATGAGTCCAATATGTTGAAACTTCTAAAAATCTCGAAGTGACTTTTAACCGCTTCTTGACTTTGGACAATCTTATAAACGGACTTGTGGGCAAAGTATAAGGCGCACTACGTGCATTTAGGGTAACCCCAGTCTTTTACACCAAACAAAGATTAAAATAATTCCCATTTATAAAGGGTGTTTTTTTAGACCTGTGGTATTCAAGAAGAAATAAAACGCATATAATTCAATTTTATGGCCAATAATTTAGCTTTATTATAAAGATAAGGGTTTGCCATTATGTTTTAAAAGTGATTTCGGGCAAGAGGCCGTCTCGGCTGGCTCGAATAAATTCCAGCCGAGAGGCCCAACTTTCGACAGCTACAATTGTTGCGCGCGATGGCGGATGGACTCATTCGGGTCTTCTTCGATATTCTGCTCAACAGCACCAATAGCGTCTTCGGGGCGCACTGTACGGCGTCTCTGAGGATGCGCATTATTCACTAGAGTGAACATGGTGCGAAACCGATCCATGGTTGCTCGAATTTATGCGATTTTGCCATTATGAACCGAACCATTATTTTGGTAATAAATTTGCACGATTTGCAAACGTTGTTCAGGAGAAAGTCTATTAATTATAAAATGGCAAACCAAACTGAGCATAAATCAAGTGACAGCTGTCAAAAAGTGCAACTCCGAAAAAAGTATTGCCAGATTGAAAACCACACGTCTAAAAAAAACACCCTTTATTAAAGAAATTCAAAACGCAACAATCATTAAAAAGGTTTTGAAAAGTCATAGGTAAAGGAAATTGTAAAAATTTGATTATTGATTTGAATTTGAATTTTACAATTCTTACAAATGTATTAAAACATAAGAAAAGGAATGATGAATAATTTAACGAATTTTATTTCTATAAATGAAGAAAATACCTAATCTCATCCAGTCTTAATGTTTCTATAAGCCATCAGTATCCGACATGACTAAGAACTTTTATTCAAAACCATATTATTTAAAGAATAGCATATGCGTGATAAAATTCAATAATTTCGTTTTGTGGAAGAGCCATTTTGAAAATCACCAACAATTTTGTCATCACTCAATTAGGAAAAAAGGATTAATTTTTGGGGAAAAATTTGGTTTATATGTTAGGTCACTGACAATAAAACAGAAAGAATATAAATATTTTCAATAAATATTTCTTATACCTAGACCACAGTAAGACAGCGACAAATTCTTTAAATGATTTATGGACCGAGTGCAACCACGAATGCAAATATTTGGTGTTTTTTGAAAATCGAAAGAATTTGTTTTGAAAAATTTAAAGAATATGCCAGGTACAGATTGGTTTCGTGATTGAATTTTCGTTTCCAACATATTCATTGCGGGTTGAACTATTTGTTGAGAGAAAATAATTTTTTTTTTTTTAGAAAGCGCCATAGAAATTTAGAACTTGGGTCTCATCATGTGATTTATTACAATATACGGAGTGCACACCGACTCCACCTGTCAAAACTGTTAATTTTTCGGGATTTAAAGGGCTTCTGGATGTAAGCACTCCATATATGGGATATTAGCAAAAACGTCAGTATGGGTAAAAAAAAAAAGGTCAACTAGTTCCAAATTGGTCAACCATAGGGTTTTTTCTGATGAATTTTTCCCGGAGTCGATTAATTAAATGCAATTTTTTTGGTTATTGCCCACCAACCTATTGAGCGTCCTTGCTGAACACATTGTTTTTGATTAAACAGCGGGTCCACTGTCTGACTGCGAGAACTCTTAAAATTATTCCAAGCGTGTAGGTGAGGTTTACAGAGTTTGCAAGACGCCCTCAACTGTCAGAAAATCGACCTGAAAAACCCCTTGATTTGTATATTAAAATCATTCAGTAGGCTTTCATTAATGACCGAATCACTAAACCCAACCGTCTAGGTGGGGTCAAAGCGTCCTCAAATTGCAAGAAAATGGACCCTTGTCTAGAGGCTTCATGTTTTGTTTAAGGACGATCTATAGTCTCAATTTAATGGTCTTTCAATGCCGACCATCCCGTAATTTCAATTTAAAAACCATTTAAATGTCGGCACTGTTTTCAGAAAATATTGCAAAAAAAAAACGTCAAATCAAGAGAGATTAGTTTAACAAAATTAAATAAATGCATTGCAACTCTTTATAATATATAATATTGACCCTTTCAGGGATATGCGTTTAGGCCTTATCTGATTCAAGACAAAATCTATCACTTGTTTCCGTTTGAAAGAAAGAATAATCAAATTGGAGTTGGTAACAACAGTAAGACAGGCAGGATTCCTCAGGGCTCTGTTTTTACTCCTCTACTGTTAAACAACTTAGGATAATGAATTATTCTTATTTGATGAAACTGAATGAAATTCCTTGAATATTCTTGAATGATTTGAATACATAGGGTGATCCGGGTGGGTATAGACAAAAAAATATCGCATATGAGGGAGTTTTCTATTCCATCCCGTTTAGCTGGGAGGGGCAATTTTTTAAAAACTTGACTTAAAAAATATTTAAAAAAAAACACAAGGGTAACACTTACAATGCTGTATTTTACTTTTTGTTGGGCAAAAAATCTCTTCTTTTACTTTCGTTTTAAAAAATCTTGTTTTAGCGAACAGTTTTTGAAAAATTAATTTTCAAACTCAAAATAAAAGAAGAGATTTCTGGCTTTACAAAAAGGTATAGCATTGTAAGTGTTACCGTTGTTTTTTTTTTTTTTAATTCTGTTTTATGTCAATTTATTTTTAGAAAATTGCCCCTCCCGGCTAAACGTGGTGAAATAGACAAACCTAAAATGAGCCTTAAAGTTATTTAAAAATAAGATTAAAATTTTATAAATTTAATCTAAGATTTTATCGAAAATTTTAAAATCAATGCCACATTAAAACTTTCCATTAAAATACTGAATGCTATTGACTCCTTATCAATTATTTTATTAATCAATTTTTTTCGAATAAAAAGTAAAAGAAATATCACAAATCAAATCCTTAGCCCAATCCCACATACAAACACTCGCCTTACTCTATTCCCTTCTCCGTCTATCACAGCAAAGTTTTTCGTCAAATATTTGTTGTTAGAATAGAAGAATTGATACCTACTCACATATATGTAAGATTGTTTCCTTGCCGCTTATGTAATACATAATGCATGTCCTGTTTTAAGCAAAAAAAAAAAATAATATATTATTTTCTCTTGAAGGACATAAAATATAATCGAAAAAAAAAATACCAACCAAGAGGAAGAAGGCGAACGACGTCGACAACAACGACGCCCAACTTCGTTCATAGGTTCAATGTTTAGCACACATAGAGTGTATATTTATGTAGGACCGACAACGACAACGACAACAGGAAGGAGGAACGGAAACAAAAATACGTTGGTACACGTGTCCTGTCCAAGGCGATAAGGGATAAGGACCGAGGGAAAAAGAAATTCTATATAACCAAGCGGAACTCAGCCAAAAGTCTGTCGTTGACGTTGTCTTCTTCCTTTTTGGTCATTCCCACACGCTAAGTACCTCATTGCTCACTCCCTCTGCACTTGACAGTCCCTACGACAAAGCACTAAGCAAAAGCTGTTTACAATAAAGTAAGGTATGGAGCCCCCCATCCATCCCTCCAGTCAGTGGCAGAGGCAGCAATATAACCTTTGCGGGGATCAATGCTTTGCGTCGTCGGTCGCCTGTCATCATTATGCGGGGTGTTTTTCGGGCACATTGGGTTATACCCAAGAGGCGCTAGCTAGCCCTATAGCCATTACTGCTGGTTGTGGCACATATCAAAATAAGCACTGTCGGGACTTGGGATGGATATGACTTCCCGAGGGTGTGTGGACGTGGTCGGGCAAATTGGGGGTCAAGATAAAAAGAAAAATTATCTGCCCCCGTCCATCCTCCCTTCATATGTGTACAAGTAATACATACATCTATAGATTATACACTTTTCATTTATTTTTTCTCTGAATAGGTCAGAGGCTATAAGGCGCTTGAGTGGGTTTATATTCGTTGGCAGGTTGTAGGATTTTTTTTTTATTTTGGGCATTTTGTTGACGGATATTTTTTTAATTGATCGTCGTGGCGCCCATGCATGGTCGAACCCACTCACGGAGGTATTAGCGAGTAACAAGGAATTTCTAATTGGCTGTTAAAGTGTTGCAAGTATTGCTATGGTTGCTGTGCTGTGAGGCTGTAATATATGTGCTCATCAAGTGGAACAAGTGTGTTCGACCATTTTATGAGTACAAAAGCAACCAATTTACGGTCCCGAGAATCGATTTCGAATTCGAGTGTTTTCAAGTTTGAATGCAGAGGCGGACACACAAATGAATCACCTATATTATGGGCCAGTGCATGTGGTTTGTGGATTGGTTATGATTTTCAGGTCAAATATTTTTTTTTGCAATTTTCAGTTGTAAGCCCTCTTAACAGATGATAATCGATTAGAAGCTATGAACAAGTATTGAAACCAAACTGGGTCCAAATTGGTTTCTATTCAAGTAAGGGTTTCTATAGGGTTGTGTTTTAATACTTAAAAAAGTATGACGTTTAATTCGACTGATAAGTGCGAAAGAAATTATTTGTTTAAATTGTATGAAACTTAATTAGTTAGGTTACGGAAAAACTCAAATATGTATATGAAATGTGGGCGTGGCGGTGGGCGGATTTTCAAAAAAAATATTACACAACTCATGTCTTAGATTAAATAGAGCTTAGTTATAATATTCAGACTTTGTAGAGGTGTTAAATAAGTAGAAACTTCATATACTAATTAAAAAAAGTGGGCGTGGTAGTGGGTGGATTTAAAAAAAATATGACATTATGTCAGGCCTTAGTTTCAATAGAGCTTAATTTCAAGTTTTCAACATTGTGGAGATGTTAAACAAGGAGAAAATTTGTATTGAAGAAAAAAAAAGTGGGCGTGGTAGTGGGCGGATTTTACTAAAAACCTCTTAAAAGCGTTACTTAACTACTTATCTCACTATTAAAATTTAGGAGAGCGTAAGTACAAAATAGATAGATAGTAGTAAGGCTTTTGACAAAATTTACCAAAATATCATTCTTTTTAAACTTAAAAAGCTTGGTTTTTCTCTTTTATTCACCTCTTGGAACCAGTCATACCTAGTTGACTGTCAGTATCGAGTGCTCTTTAGAGGAAGTATCTCCAAAACTACATATTCATGCATTATCTGGAGTACCCCAGGGAAGGCATTTGGGACCTCTTATTTTTGTTTTGACTATAAATGACGTTGAGCTGATTTGACGTCAATCTGACTTAGAAATTTATACTGAAGATATGAGGATATCGAAACAAATTTTCACCCTTGACGACGCTATTATTATATTATATTACTTGGTGCCGAAAAAACTTTCTTGAGATTAACATTAAGAAATATCAAGCCATAACCTTCACTCGATAGCGCCGCCGTCCCTTGTCCCAAAGACAATACTCGATTAATCGAGTGTCTGTTCTTATTGTAACCTCCATTCGCGACTTGAGAGTCATTTGTGACACTCAACTCAATTTTCGCTCCCATTACCACAGCATTATAAGCAAAGCCAACTCAACACTCGGGTTCGTAAAACGTTGGTCAAAAGAATTTTCTTCTCTATATGTAACCAAATCTCTTTATATGACTTTCGTTAGACCTCACCTAGAATATGCCTCCCTAGTCGGTTCACCATGTCATCAAGTTCACATAGATCGTATTAAAGCCGTCCAGGGCAGATTTTCACGCTTCGGTTTGCGGGGTCTTGGCTGGGATGAACATTCACTAATCTATACTTAATAATATAGGGTAAAAGTTGATTTGTTTGTTTGTATGTCCGGGGTAATCTGAGAAACCACAAGTATGATTTTAAAAATTCTTTTTGTGTTTAAAAGGCTTTACATAGAGGATGGTTTTAAAGCTTATTTTTTTTCAATATTTTGTTTATAGGGTGAAATGGGGTAAAAACAAAAATATGGTATCCAAAATGTAATATTTAGAGGACGTACCAACTTCAAGCTACATAAGGCATAATTTTTTTTAGAATACAGCTTGGCTTCCATAATGACGACGTGTAAAAAATAGACTAAGATAGTTATTTAATATTATCAAAAATCAAAAACCCAAGGAAAGGGCTTTAAAAACAAGATTGTTTGAAATAGTAACTTGTTATTGAGATTTTCTTAAAGTTTTTTTTAAGAGGTATAGAACCATGACATGGAATAAAACAAAGATGATTTTTTTAAATTGACATGAAATTTACTTGATTCGAAAGATAATCTTCTGGCATTATAATTTGAATATGATTTCTGAATATGACCGCCACGGCTGGTTTGGACTTAGTCTAATCTGGAGGTCCAATTTTCGATGACTTTTTCTAACATTTGTGGCCGTACATCGGCAGTAACGTGGCGAATGTTGTCCTACAATAGGCGTAGATTAGCAACTTCACATATCTCCACAGAAAATAGTCAAGCGGCGTTATATCGCACGATATTGAAAGCCAATTCACAGGTCCGTAACGTGAAACTATGCGGTTACCAAACGTTTCCTTCATTCATCAATCAATTGTGGCACGATCTGTGTGACATTTTGCGCCGTCTTGTTGAAACCACAGCTCCTGCACATCATGGTTGTTCAATTGGTGAACGAAAAAGTCAGTAATCATGGCTCTATAGCGGTCACCATTGACTGTAACGTTCTGGCGAGCATCGTTTTTAAAGAAGTAGGTACGGACCAATTATTCCACCAAACCATAAAGCACACCAAACAGTCAGTTTTTGTGGATGTAACGGTGCTTAAACATACACTTGAGGATTATCATCACTCCAAATACGGCAGTTTTTTTTATTCCCGTATCCATTCAACCAAAAGTGAGAAAATTGGGATCAACGGCAATCTTGTTTTGGGCCCATTCACGGAATCTACGCCTTGCTAGGTGATCCTGTGGCTTCAATTCTTCCAATGCCAAACCAAAGTAAAAATAAATCACTTGACAGCTGACAAAATGTCCGTCAGTTAAAATAGTATTGCCAACTTAAAGTTCTATACCTCTTAAAAAAAAAGACCTTTTACTAGAAATTATTGATAAATATTCTTAAATATCCAAGTCTAAGAGAGGCAGAGAAGCAGAAATGACTTGCAGTTTTTTACCTTAAATAGTATACCATGGAAAGGGCTGGAGAAAAAATATAGCTATATTCTCCATATTGTTTTCTAAATTCAATCAAAAATCGAAAGAGTTAACTTAAATAACTGTAAACATTCATTTGGTTTTAAAAAGGAATGTACGAAAAAAAAAAAAAAAGAAATGTAGACCAATTTGTCTAGGGATACAATTTGTTTGTCATGTAATCGGCCTCAAAATTTGCAATTCTACCCAAAAACCGACTTAAAAAAAAAACACACACATATACACAAACAAAATCAAACAATAGCCCTAGAAATGTAGTCTAACATACGACACTTTCAAGTCCTGATGACGTTACTCTAGGATGCCAGATGATTCTCATACCCAAATGTTAACTCCTTGAATTTCCTCCCGTTCACCATCTCTGTGCAGCGTTGTAAGAGGATTTATTCCACAAAAAAAAAAAAAAAAAAAAAAAAAAAAAAAAAAAAAAAAAAATGAAACCTCCTTCCGTATGTTGGTTTAGAAAAGAGCTATACAACATAATATAGTATGCATTTTCTAATGCCGATGCCGGCTCCTTTTATATGCAAACAAAAAACCTCTTCGGCCCGCTTCGTTGCAGTGCAGTATACTGTTTTTTAATTACGAAAATATTAAACCGTCCGACAAGGACTCTATACGTAGGTATATAGTAGGTAGCGCACAGAGACTATGTAAGGGGGGGTTGGGGTGGATATCGAAGTGCATTCATCAGACCTACTTCATCACCCTTGTTTTGGGGGATGCTATCGCAAGCCTCTTCCCTGCTCGTGCCTTTCCTCGTGCTCTACATGTTTTTCTGTTTTAATATTATGAAACTTCAGCCGTAGTTCTGCTTATTTTTTTATTTTTTTTTATTTTTGAATCAAATTTCCAGTGCAGAAAAACGAAACTAGGTCAGATAGCAACATTTTTATATCTAGACTCCCGCCGACTACGATGATGATAACGATGATGATGACTCTGGTGACGATGATGATGTCGGAGGAGCCCGCACTCTTCTGTCCGATGCATGATGTGTCTGCATTGAATGGAGTGGATGGGAGGGTTGGAATAAGAACAAATACAACAAAAAACGAGAGAAATATCATTGTGCAATACGCTTCCGAGCCCATGCACCCGTCGTCGTTCCCTCGTCCTCTACCTCGTCGTCGTGCCAATTTAAGAGTGCGCTGCTGCTCCCTGCTGGTTTCAGCCTCTGATGTGCTTAGCTTGGAAATGATGACGACGACACGTTGATAGTTTTTTTCTTTCCTCAATTTGTTGGTTGTTGAAAATACATAATATGTACAGAGAAGAGGATTCCCCATCCTTATGGCATAGAAGCATCCAAACCATGTCTAGAGGCTTGTGGAACCACTGCACCGAACGAAACGAGGAGATGAGTATAGAAATAGTCGGTATCATCATCCTCCATCCTACATCTTCGGAGTCGTAGTCGTCGTCGTCGTCGTCGTCGCTGTTGACGTCGTAGTTATAGTCATAGTCGAGGCTTTTATTTAAGTGTACGTGGGGGGTTGAGAGTTGTTCTGTGAGTGGGGTGTTTTGCATGCAGAAAAAAAGTAGATTCTTTTGTTTTAGTTGGAGCATCATCGTCCTCAGTCCGCCCTTAGGGGCTTTTTCCACTAAACCAAAGTACAATTCTGAATATAGAGATCTATAGAGCACTGTTGTTTCTTCTCTTACTCCCACTTATTTTCTTTCTCTCCTTCTCTCTCTTTCTCTCTCTCTGTCTCTCTGGGGGCACAGCATCATCATTTGTATTCGTATTTTTATCTTGTGGTACCCGAGTGCCGAGTCTTTCATATTTGTTATTTTGTTGTATTTTTGTTTTGGAAATTCTAGGACACCACCATTTTTGTTTTTACTGGTTATTCCTGAGTAATGAAAATATTTCACCTCCCTTTCTCTTCTCCCGAATTCCTAGTCAATAGAATTTTTTGTGGATATGATATAGAAATACACAAAGATACAGACCCGAGATATATAGCTAGCTGTACTTTCTCTATCGTGATATTTTGATGACTACATTCAGTTTTTCAGTTTGTTTTGTGAACTTTGCCGGAAATATACAACAAAAAAAAAAAAAAAAAAAACATAGACAAAGGGAAGTTATTATATTTCTCTTTATACACAGGGTGGGGCAAAAGGAAACTTTGTTTTGAATTTTATTTCGATATTCTCTAATATTGTCTATTTGGCCGTAAGCTGACCAAAAAATCAAACTCCCATAAAGAGAGTTTTTAAAGCTATTTTGGTGGTTTTCTTTTTTGGTTTTTAATCTTTTCGAATACCATATTGAGTTTTTTTTTTTTGTCACAGGTTCTAGTTTTACAGATTGAAGTTTCAAGCAAATAAATGGGTCTCACATATCAGAATTGTTTTGATAAATAAATAGGGACAATAGTTCTGGGTCATATTTATTTATTTTGGTTGTTATTTGTTTTGAATTTAAAGGGTTGATTCATTGAAATATATACATAACTATTTAAAATTAAAATTTGAAAATGTTAAATGGAGTGGAGTTATTAGTCTACGCATGCGAGGGGTTTATTTTATTTTGAAATTCAAAACTAAAAAAGATCAATTTATTTACGTTATTGATAAAAAACATTTTTGGCCTCTTTGCACTAGAGATCAAAACATCAAGTGAGTACAAAAAGGCCAACATTTTTCGTTAACAAATGACGTAACTTCAATAATTTGTTTTGCCTCTTTGGAGGTCCTTGGCTCCCACACCCACCGACTGACGGTTAGCAGACTTCTAAATAACCTTAATAAATATAAAACAAAGTCGGTTTAGTTACACCATTCATAACTCAAGAACGGCTGAACCGATTTTAATGATCTCTGAAAAATTCATTTTGTAGGGCGAAATAGGGAAAAATGAAAAAAACGTACCCGATTGAAAGAAAACTCTAACTGCGTTTAAAAGGTTATTCTTAGAAAATAGCTTCAAGGATGTTTTTTTTTAATTTTGCTGTTTGTAGGGTAAAATGGGGTAAAAATAAAAAAGAAGAAGAAATTCTTTTTGTGTTTGAAAGGTTATTTTGAGTGGATGGCTTTAAGGAATATTTTTCTTTTTTTTCAAAATTGGGTGTTTATAGCGCTAGAGGGGGTAAAAACGAAAAGTGTTATCCGTACAAAATAAAATAGTTTTTTTATTTGAAACTTAAAAAATACATCACAATGTCTAAGTAAGTCTAACATTAGTTATCAGACACATATATATTGGCAGATTAATAATTCGTATTTGTAGGATAACCGATCCGAACTTTAATCAGACATTGTGAAACAGCCCTTAAAGCTAAGTATATTATTTAAAGTCTAGGATAGCCACAGCAACCATTTTTCGGATTTGTATTTTGTTTTTTTTTTTCGTTTTGGTGCCACTATCTTTGCTTTAAACTAAATCAGCTAAGTCTATGCATTCACATGCGAGAACTCGTAGGGAGAGCGCCCACTAGATAACTTTCATTTAAATGGGAAAGTTGGGGCATTTTGTATGACGCTAGAAATTTATTTCGAAAGTTCAGTAAATTAGATCCGCTGTTTTATCGAACAATTCTGTTCAGCTAATTCCGAAATAAATGGGTATTTAAATATGCTAAATTAAAGCATTGCATTCCATGTTGAAATTAAACAGGCACAACGCTAAGTTAAGACCAGGTTAAGTTAATCAAATATACAATTGTAAAAACAACTCTATGAAACGTTAAATCAACACATACAAATAGTTAAACTGAAATTTACAAGAAAAAGTACGAACTTGGGTAAAACTAACAATGCGAATTTCATGTTAAAACAACATGATATATTCTCAAATCGAAAAGTAAGTAAGTGTTTATATTGTTTCACCATGTAAATTTAACAAGGCAAATTGTTAAACTTATGTCTGGTGTTTTTTTAATGTAATTACGAACCAAGTTTGTTCAAGTTGGCCAACCCTTATACCCAACCATGGACTGAAACTATGAAAACAACCCCATTGTCAGACGATCAACAGAAACACAGCCATCATCATAGCAATTTAGCTGAGTAGCTAGAAAAATTATTAATGAATTTATTTCTTATTCATATAAAAATATCGCTATAGAAAAATAATACCTAATAGCTTTTGTCTTTTTTTCTGTTTTTTTTTATATTTGATATTTATAATTGTGTCTTAAATTCAAATAAATCCCGGATAATCCTTTCAAAAAATAAAACTACCTCCTTACACCCAAACAAATCTTCGCTGTTAATTTTACAAGATGAGGCAGTCAAATTAACAATCACTTCCAAATTTGTGTATTTAATAGCAAATGCACTCACATTGGCAAATAATTGTAATTTTAACAGGGTTTGCTTTCATTTTCACAATTAAATTGTTAGAATAATCACAATTGCTTATTGTAAAATTGACAGCATTGACATACACAAACATAACTTTGTAAAATCGACAGCGAGAAATTGTTAAATCTACAGTCTCTTTAAGTAATAATTACAATAGGTTGTAAAAACTAAAGAAAGTTTACAATCAATCTACAACATGTTGTGGAATACACAACAAAAGTGTGTATTTTAATGATTATGCTGCACATTCAACAATGAATCCTGTTGTATCGAAAAATTGTCTGACTGTTAAATTTACAACAAATAATGTTATTTTCACAATTCGGTTGTGGAATCCAAAACCATATATCTGTTTAATTGAAAACAGTGGTTGTCGGGTCGATTATGACAATTAATGCAGTAGAATCAACAGCGTTTTTCAACATTTCTACAACAATATACCTATTTAAAATAGTTATAAAAATCAGATTTCAAACATTTCCAGAAATTCCTACGGATGGATAAACTTCTTTAGTATATATTTTTCTTTTTATTATAATTTAAAATAATATAAATATGCTTCATAAAAATATATCTGGCAACCCTATCCAAATTAAATTTTTTATTTGATTTTTTATTCTTTTTGCAGACCTTATTTCACAAGAAAATCAGAGTTGTCAGTGTAGGTGTTTCTTTCATTAACATGTGTTTTATTATTTTACCGACAACATAACAGTCCAAAATGAATTCAATATCTTTACAAGGCATCATCAAGATTCTTTTGTTCGCATGTATAGCCTTGCTGTTTCGTAGCAGGTACATGGAAATACATATTTCAGACTTCTGTCAATTGCCTGTCTTTTCCAAATTTAATATTACGTAATTACACACAGTTCCATACACACATTCCTATATTTCCTATAACTTTCCTACAGTCCTGCAACGGTCTTATTTCTCAACACATCTCATACTATTAACATGAAAACCATAAACATAACTTAAAACGAATTCATACTAGAATGACGAATGGTGCCTGCTGATTGTCATTTAAGCTTTATGTCTTAATTTTTAGGGGAATATGCTTCACGTGCCGAACAACAATAATTTAGGTCAAACTCCTAATATCAGCCGCAAAGGGCTTTTTCTCTGCTCTCTCTCTCTCTCTCTCTCTGTCTCTCTCACTTCATCCCCCAGCAATCCGAATGGAACACCCGTTTTTGCTGTGTTGTTTTTGTGCAAAAAGAAGAAAAGGAAATTCTTGTAATTGTGGCAAGAATACCGAAACCACAAAATTTACATCTTCCACCATTACCACCGCCCGCTGCGCGGCCCTTTCTAATTTACAAAGAGTAGGTATAAAGAGACAAAAGGCTATATGCTGATGCTCTGTGGCTCCATGAAATCGTTGTTGCTGTAGGTTTTTTTGTTCGCCCCCTTCCTCCACCCACAGGTTTTTGTTGTATTTTATTTTCGTATAAATAATTTCAACCCTTGTTCCGCCGCATTGGCGCGGCAGGAATGACGCGCGTTTTTCTGACGTTCCATCGTCTGGGGCTATATCTACAACATGAAATATGCATGACTCAAGACGTGCACCCTTTTGCACATTCCGCTTCGTCGTTTTCCTTCTGAAATATCTATATAAGTAAGAGCTTAGTTTCCTTTGGGTTGAAAACCGTCTTCGAATCCTTTTGATTGATGCAAATGCCATGCGGAAGGATTGGGTGTGTTTGTGTTTTAGGCGAATTTGGTGGAGTATATGGTTGCTCCTTGTTTTCGAACAGAGATGTCAGGGAACGACGACGACGACGCCGCCATCCGTCGGTTGGGTGAATTTGAGTGACAGCTGTGGCGGCGATGGAAGCGCTGCGGTCGAAAGATGTTGAAAATGTCTGCGATGAATGTAATGAAATAAATTTCGCTTAACAAACACCACACCACAAAAAAAAAAAACAATATTCTTCGAAAATTGTATAGACTTTGAGGAAAAGGCAAAGTTCGAAACGTCCTTGGTGATGGTTCGTTTATAGTTGATTCCCTCTTATACAAGTTACATTCATATACATTTGAATGTATGTAGGTAGGTATAATAAATATACAAAGAAACCAAATGACGAAAACAGAAATGAGACTTAACGCATGAGAGGATATACACGTATAATACATATTTATATAAAATACAATCAGAGCTACCGGGTGGTAGTGGGCGTCCAAAGCCTTGAACAAGGACAATGATGAGAAAGGGAATGGCGGCTGGGTAAGTAATTCCATCATCGTAAATTTCAACGAAAGAAATTGGTTTGCGATTTTTTTTGTTTTATTACATACATACATTTATATTATTTTTGCCTTTTTTTGAGTCGGGTTTTTTGGGCGCCTGTTAGTTGACAGCTTGCCGGATTTATTTATCTTTTCTTTTTATTTTTGTGCTTTTAAGTATTTTAGGAGTAAATACGCGATACAAATTTCGATAAATTTTAGAGCATGGTTTTTGTGAAATAGAATAAGCCATAAATTTGTATCTTTTTGTGTCTTGTAGTCTTGTGTTCTTATAAACGCATGGTTAGTCAGTTGAAAATGAAACTATGATCCAAAATAGGGTAAGCTGTAATTTATTGGATAAAATGACCTATTTATTTGAAATGTTTAGGATATAGAAATACAGTTGGTAGCTACTATACACTATTTTATATACTTCCAATCGAAAGAACTTAAAGAAGAAAGAGAATTCAAAACTAAAAAAGTATAGGGGTCAGGATACTCCCTTGTGGGACTCCATTTTTTACTTGCGGTACACAAACAGGTGGATACTTCGCAAAAAAAAAAACAAGACTGACCAATGCGAACATAATGTTAAATATGAAAAAGCTTTAAGTAACGGTAAACTTCTTATACTACAGTTTAAAATATTATTTTGGTTCAAAAAAAGGTCACAACGACTTTGATAAGAACAAGACATTTCAATGTTTGAGCTGGCACGTCTATAAGTATTATTAGTTTTCATATCTTTTAATCAGTTTTAAGTTCTGTTTTGCTTTGTTAAGTCTAAATACGACAACTTATTTAAATGCAAACTTGTAGCGTTCAATACTTAAGTATTAAAAACAAAGCAAAATAAAACTGTCAACATGGAAAGGCAGAAACAAAGTTTACTTTAATTTTTTCTACTGCGCTATAAGCTGAATCGTTTATTGATATTTTACTATATTTGCATTATGCAAGTAGCTTCATTTCAAATGTGCGACTTGTTTCACCGTTGACCGCAGATTTGTATCTTTTCCAAACTTGTCATAACAATTATGCTAATTTTGTTTGCAAAAATAAAACATTAAAAATAATCTATTGCTATAGATACCTACCATTTGATGCTTCTGAAATTTCCATTTTAATGGATTTTGTTTAATTTTTTTTAAAATGTGTTCCAGATAAAAATTCACTTTCCAAAAGTTTTCTTACCTAAAAATAAATAAAAAAAAATAATTTTTAATTAGTGACATCGAAATTAAAAAATCATTTTATTAATATGTAAATTATAAAGATTTGCAATAAAATTAAAATAGATCAAGAAGAAATAATTATTATAATGTAATACTTTGTTAGATGGTGACATTTAATTGTTTAATTATTTAAAATAAATACAAAATTGTGAAACATCAATTTCTTAAGTTAATAAGGAAAGGATGGAAAAAATATTATGTTTTCTAGGCTAACATGGACAACCGATTCCGATTGGTTCGATTGTGGTAAAGCTAAGTACAGACGATTGTCAGATCTGTCAATTGTTTGAGAATAGTTGCCAATGAGCTGACAATAGCCAAATACCTTACAATGCAAAATTGTCTGTGTTCACACGGTAGGCAGATTTTGTCCCAAAGTCTTGCAATTTCATTGTCAGATGTTTAGCTGACAATTGTCTGACAATGAAGTTTCTGATAATATTGTCAGGGTGAAAATTGTCAGTTCACACGGTTGACAGATATTTGTTTACGAAAAATTGATCGATCCGTTGATAGACATTAGTAGTCAGTGCAGAGATTTTTACTATTTATTTCTCTATTTTTCGAGGTGGGAATTGAAAGTGGTACGCAGGTTTCGCCATTTGCCCTTAAACTCGTTTAGTGATATTTTTGTGGCGTCTGCGACCTCTTGCTACAGTTCTTCTTTGAGCAGCTTGAATTCTGCGCAGCCAGAATCCCATTAACTACGCGCACCGCGTCTCGATTTCCTGGATCAGTTTAAGAGCAATTTCATGCAACGAAAATATACAGAAACTTAAAACAACTTCGATTTTACGTCCGCGCAGCTAGATTTATTGTATATGACAAGGAAGAAATTGTCAGCAATTGTCAGATGTCTTAAACAACGACATCTGACAATTTAAAACGAGTCTGACAATGTCCTAATCGTCTGACAGTACAGGTAATACAAATTGTGTTTTTAGACGATTGTCACATATCTGACAGTTTCATTGTCAGATCGTCCTCTGACAATGGCTGACAATGACGTTTCTGGAACAAATTTTTTACTGACAGATCTAACAATATTGTAAGAGCTGTGTCAATCGTCAGTACTTAGCTTAAGTGAGGTTTGAAATTTTTATGTTTGGTGCTACAAAATAGAAGATTAATATTTTGTTTTAAATAATCGTGGACAAACAATTTTTTTGGTGGACAATAAATGAGCAGTAGACAAATGAAAGTTGCAATAAGAAATAAATATTGAATATTTTTTGAACTAAGGATGAAAAAAATATCGCAATAAACACGCGATATTAGAGTAAAACTAATCCTATAGGGAGCTTCACCAAAGACCTCTACATACGGAAAGGTTGGCAAAATGGTGGGCACCCACATCAGAGGAAAACGTTCGAGCGGTCAGGGTGAATTCACCACTTTACATAACAATAATGCAGCATTTTTGCTTGTCTGCATTGGAGCTTGAGGGAATGTGGTTTTAACAAGATGGAGCCAGGCCACAGCGCCAACACAGCAATGTTATGCGTTGGACTTTTTGACTTCTTGATCGTCTATTTTCCCTAAGAGCTAAGAGGCCATCTCATTTCGACCGTAAGATTTTTTCCCTCGAGGATAACCGAAATCCATTAGTTTTAATAATCACTCTATTAACTTGGAAGCCCTAAAAGATAGTAATGCGGACCGAAATCATCCAAAACTCGGTCACAATGATTGAAAGAGTTCAAGAAATTTTCGAAAAACAGGTTTCGGTATAGTGTAGACTCTGGAGGTCACCATACGTTATTTTAAACCATATGTTAATCCAAATTCCCATTCAATAGTATACTGAGTTTCATTCCAGCATAGAACCAGAAAAACCAGGAAGATTGAATCCAGCTTGAGCTGGATTCATATCGAAAACTAATCAATCAGCCCACAAAAAGGCCAATGTCCTCTTCAATATTTCACCGATTTAGTAGGTACTTGGTTTTTCATAAACCACCAACAAGTATGCAATGGTTGTTGCAAGTTTAGAGATAAAAATGGCGAAACGTTCATTAAGCGAAACAAAAAAAATGATAAAAAGTTTAAATCGAAGATACTCCATATAAAGATGCCAAACCTTCGTAGTTTGTACACTCCAAAATCCAATTGACATTGTTTTATTTGTAATTTCATTTTGTGTCCATGAATTATCATGTGAAACGGAATTTCATCCTGTGTGTGGATGAATTCATTTTAGGCAAGATAATTTCTAATTCTTTTTGAGACAAACAACTGATTTGCAGCTTTCAGTCAAATCGGAATGAAACCCGAAGTTTCGTCTTAAATATGGAACAAGCACCTGGAAATATGCAATGCTAACAATCATTTTAAAATAATACACATTGCAGTTTGACAAAAATTTTAAAAACTCAAAGAGCGCGTAACATATTTTGAATATACATACATATCTGTTCTGTATTGAAATAGCGCCCTCCAGGGGCCCAATTCGAAATGCTTTAGTTTAAAACCTATGTGTACACACAAATACGTGAAAACGTCAAATTTTGCAATTCCGCAGGAGTTAAAGAGTGAGGTGTGTGGAATATAATATTGTGCCGTGTTAACTGAAAAAGGCGTAACGTAAAAAGACGTCAGAGCAAAGTTTTAAATATTCGGGATAGTTTTTAATAACAGCAAAAGCTGTTAATCGCTTTTTAAGGGGTTAGACATTCGAAATACTTCTTTTTTCAATACAAAAAAGTTTTATTGCTATTAAAATATGTCAAAGCTAACCTTTAAAAACCTTTAAAAAATGAAAATACGTCATTTTTAGTTAACACGTCAGAATTGTTATCATCTGAAAACCCTTCGGAGCCGTTCATCACACATAGAAAATTCATAACAATAGTTTTCCTTAAAATTTATTAAGGATTTCAAAAGTTCCATATTGCATTGATTAAAAAAACGGCTATAAAAGCAACAACATAATATATATGATTTTTGCAATCTCCGGATATCGATTAACAAGTCACGAGTCACGACACACGAGACACGTTCTCCGAATCAGAATTAAAATACAAAAATGATATCTAACAAAAGTCTTGCAAAAAACACGCATTGTCTTCAAAAAAAAAAAAAAAAAAAAAAAAAAGAATTATAATAAAACCGATGACGGACGGACACATTGTCATTAATAATAATGCAAATTAAAAATAATCGCTTGTCTTGCAATACCACCAAAGTCATTGTTATTTAAAGGTAATTTGTCAAAGGCTTCTTCTTACTTTATTTTATTTTTATTTTTTTTTTTTGCAAAGGTAGTAAGTATAATTTAATTTTTTTTTTTTGCATTACTGTGCGTGTACAATTCCTGTCTGTCTGTCTGTCTGACTGACTGGACAAAAAAAAAAGAAAAGAAGAAACATAAAATAACTCGTGTGTGTTAGCTGGAAGAAGTCACAATAACATGCGGCACTGCTGCTGAAAGTCGTTGGTCTTTGTATTTATTGTTGTGTTATTCTTCTTGGAATTGTCGGGAAGTGTTAAGTGAAAGGGAAAATATGTTGTTTTGTTTATATGTATGTAACATTTTAATGGGAATTGTACAAAATACCAGGAATATCTACACTTCTACACACATAAAGCAGTATGGCATATAGGGACAGGTTCATTCACGGAAATTTTATGGTGGATTGTTTTCGTTCTTAGATATCACTTAAGTCCCAAACGAAAGTTGATTTCCTTGTTTGAGATATTTTGGGACAAAGTTAAATCTAATTCTATGATTCTAAACATAGAAATTTTTAACTCTAATGATGGATGTGGTCTTAATAAGGTTACAATATGTTCCCAGCATCTTTATTTCTTTTAAAATTATTTTTTAAAGTTTGTTAATATTCACTGATTTCTTCTATTCTTTTGTGTGCAAAACTGAAAGAACTGCATCTTTGGGACAGTTTTGGATAGTAGTCAATCATACAAATTAACTATTACCAATGCCGAATTAGGTAAAAATACTTTTGCTATTTCTAATTAACATTTAAATAAGTTGTTAGGGTACATAGCACATACGATTAATCCATGTTGAAAGTGAATCTTTATTATAATAAATTTGAAGAAATGCGGCCCCAAAGGTCCAAGGCCTCTACCGGTGGTCAAAATTTCGGGTACCCACCGCACAGCGAGTTAGTGCACACCCACTTTTGATAGCGATAAATTGTAATAATTATATTATATAATTAGCATTTCTTTATTCTCGTACTAAACAAAATCGCAGTAGATATTATATTTTTAGAAATTACAAATTGTTTTTAAATCAAAAGATACCGTTATTTTCAAACAATTTTATCATTAACTTGATCAATTTTCGCAAAAAAAAATATAAGATAGAATAATATAATAAGTGTAGAATTCTTTAGGACACATTAAGAACAAACCGTGGTCTTATATTGAAGAAGTTCTAGATGTAATAAAGACTGCTTACATTTTTAATTCTTTGCCTCAGAAACCGAAATTGCGAAGTGTATTTAAATCCACGTTTGTCCTAAATTTGTGACACATGTCCCAACTTTGTGACAAGTGTCTAAATTTTGTGATATTTATAAGTCAGCTTCTAAAACAAATATTTCTAGGTAGATATATTAATGCCTGATCATGTATTTCGTGTTAAATTTCGGTGATTTTGTCAATTAATGTTGAATTCTAAAAAATAAGATAAAAAGTATGTGTCCCAAAAAACAAATTCATACATAACGACAGAGATTGGTATCATTTACATCCGGAAAGCAGAGAAATCAATATGTATAGTAATATGTATGTGTCTTATATAGAAATGCATATTGTTAAAAACCTTTACCCATTGTCCCACAGATGAGGACAACACAGCTTAACTAAAAATATTTTATATTTACAATTGGCATTAGTTCTACAATACACATATACACACACATATGTGTATAACAGATTAAAGGCTATAAACTTAATTTAGTTTGTATATATTTTCATTAAATCTGACATTTGAGTAGTCCACCTCTAGCTTGTCACAAAAAAAAACAAAAATTCCTTAGACATACATAGGTACATCAGCACACCAGCAAAAGCAGCGTTAGAAAACACATGCTAAATATTTTTATATTTTTTTTTTTGCACTCTACATGTCTGTTTTCCAACCGGGATTGTGTTTACGCGCCAAATTGGTGAGATGCACATTGTGGCAGCCCATATAGGCCGCGGCAGACGAGACTGACGGTGGTATATTCACGATGTTCCGTGTCGACTGTTGGCACATACCCGTTTTTGAGAAATAAATTGCCCTGATTTATGTTTATTTTATCCTAAAAACCGTGGTTCCACAATGTGCAGTGTGCACTCCACCCAATAACAACCAATGCAGCAACAGCGGCGCGGCGGCCGGCGGCGGCATTAAATATCCTTTCACTCAACATTGAGCATTAGTGGTGTTTTTGTTTGGGAGTCCTCTTGTTTTGTTTGCAGCACGCATCATGCTTGTAGATATACGCGCAATGTGTGCAATTTTATGCACGATTTAAAATAGTATGCAAAATCCAATAGAATTACAAAAAGAAAATAAACTGCAAACCAAAAAAAAACATTAGAAACATAAATTTTGTTGAAAAGTAAATGCATCCTGCAAGCATCAGACATTTTTATTATTTTTTTTGTTTTTGTTCTTTGTTGAAATATATTCATAAATTTTATCTAAAGACCACAAAAAAAAACAAAAATTAAACTGAGGTTAACTTTGAGCGGATTTTCATTAAAATTTAGTGGATTTTCCGGGTATTTTTGTAGTTGTTGTTGTTTTTTTATCGTCGATTTTAAGTGGCGCGAATTATTTTTTTTTTTAAATAACCATCCCCATCAAGCCAAGTAGCATGTACAATATACATATATACTCCTATAGAAATATCTTTGAAACTGCGACACAAATATCTCAGCAGCAACGGGCCAAAAGATCACTTGAATATTTTCACAACTAAATGACTTTTATTGACATATTAATTGCAGCCATTAACATATCAAAAGTTGGTTTTGCTTCTGCTATAATGTGTAAGGGGCTTTGGTATTTTCAGAACGAATGGTTGGTTGCCTAGAACGGTCGAGGAGGGGAGGAATATTTTTTGCCAAGAAGCAATCAGTTATCGGTGTTTTGGAATGTGATTTAAAAATAGACAGATTCCGTCTTATTTAATTGTCAAGATTTTAATAGTTTTTTTTTTTGGGAAAAAAAATTAATTGGTAGATCGAGAAAACACGCCAGAATTTTAAATCGTTACAGCTTGTAGAACGAAGTATTAGGAGTATTTCTCATTGACAGTGCACAAATCTAAGGTATACTGCGCAGGTTGTCAGAATTGAAAGTGACAGAATTTAAAAATGGCTGTCAAGTGCCCCCAAAAACAGCTGACTGCACAACACCAAATAGTAAAGGAGGAACTGGATCCGCCATTTTCTTTTGATTTTGACAGATGAGCAGAACTGAACAAAATTGATAACGTTAATGTTGAAGGTTCGGAATGAAACAACAACTACCTGAGTGAGCTACCTACTACTAAGATATTATAGGCTGGAGTTATAGCTATTTCACAGCTGCCAGGTGGAACATCAGACTCCTTTTAGTGGTCCGTAGTCTATTACGTTCCATTTTAACTTGAAAAACTTTTTCCCGGCTGGGACTCGAACATGGACCAATCGTTTTCAGAGGCATATGCACTACGCATTGCGCTACCGTAGTCACGTGATCACGTCCATCTCTTTGTAAGTTTTATAGTAAGTTTGACCATTGCATTTGAATCAACTAGCATTTTTAATAGCTACACACAAGTTGGTTGTTGTACATTCGATTTCTTCCTTTTTTTTCTCCGTACTGGAAAACGTTAATGATTATAATACCTTTAGTTTGTTTACTGTGCTTCTAAGCGAATTAATTAAAACGAAAGGCACTCAATGAGTGATTAAATTAAATCGCGAAAACGCACGTACAATTACCTTACAACTGGAATTAAAATTCCACCGTCAACTTCTGGAACCTTCGAAAACGTTGAAGTCTTGCCAATTTTTTGAACCTTGTATATAGAAGAGGTAGGCCGTTTTCGAAAACGTCAAATCAAAGTCAATTTGACCGGAAAATGATCGTCATTTTTGACCCAGAAGTTGCAATCGTCAAATATGCAACCGCCCTGCTTGCACACATGTCTCTTTTTGAACGTCAAATGATTTTTTTTTCGCGCATTTGACGTCTTCCAACAAGCGCTTAAGCTAAATAAAACAGATTTTGTGAAAGCAATCTCTTGCGCCACCATGTCTGTCTCTTTCGTCCCTTTCATTTTCTTACTGCATAGCCGCACTGCAGATGATGGTTTCGAACATGTGAATTTAGCAAACTAAATACATTATCGAAAATAATGCTAATGCATTGTGTAAATGCATTTTCGAACAGAAGACTTATGCAGTTTGCGTTTAAGAACATTCTGCAAATGAATTTTTGACGCAGTTGACCTTTTTCGAAAACGGTCGTAGACTAAGCTCTAACAACAAAAAAATATCTTTCCTTAATTCGAACATAAAACTGTCATTTCGAATTATTTTCTATCTACCAAATGCTTCTAAATGGTGTTTTTTTTTAGACGTGTGGTTTTCAATCTTTTTGCGGAGTTGGTCTTTTTGACAGCTGTCACTTGATTTATGCTCAATTGGAGCTGTCGAAAATTGGCACTATCGGCTGGAATTTATTTGAGAATGGCAAACCCTTATCTTTATAATAAAGCTAAATTCTTGGCCATAACATTAAATTATAGGCGTTTTATTTCTTCTTGAAAACCACACGTCTTAAAAAAACACCCTTTAACGTACTACATGTAACATGCTTCACAGAACGTATTACACGTATATAAGGTTCACGTTTTTAGTTTTACCCTACCGCGCGCCGACATAAAATCCATACATTAAACTTTAAAGTTTCCATCAAACTTTAAATAGTTGATAGAAGTTTTATGACCACTTTTTGAATGATGCTCTCAAAAATATGCAAACAATTAGCAACCATAACAATTAATAAAACAATGTAACTGATTAAAACACCAAATTTAAACTACAACATATTCTTTTTATTAGCTTTTATTAGGTATGTGGTAGCAAATTTCACAGTAGGCTCAAACAAAAGTTATATACACACAAAGCTTCAGTAATTGTTATAATTATACCCACTTCAAATTACCCAGAAGCTATATTTACTCTAGCCAAATATGTTAAACAAAAATCAACATAAAAATAAGCTTCTTTTTTTTTGGAATTTTTTTTTTTTATTTGCAAAAATTTCATCATCGTTGAATAAACCAAACAAAAACTGCAAACTATTTTTCACTCAGCCGGTCATTAGCCCCTACTTTGAATTACAAAAAAAAAAAAGTAAAATGTTTGGCAAAAGTTTAAGGCCACTGTTTTTTTTTTTTTTTTTAATTTTTTTTTTATTCCAGTGGCTATATAGTCGAATTCGTAATCTAATTAATTTTGTATTAAGCTTCATTATCTGCTTTTGTCTATCTGATATTTATACACGCAATTCGTACAGCATAGTCATTTATTTTATTATCATTATTTTTTTTTCTGTTGCTGTTGTTTAATTGTGCTCTTCAACATTTTTTTTCTGTTCGTAAGTAGATAATTATTAAACAAAAATAAAGAAGGGGGGAAGGGGGGGGGGGGGTCAGCAAACAAAATATAAAATAATCCAAGTGCGAAAATGTAAACAGTAATTCAAGAGCTGCGAAACTCTTTGATTTTTGTTTGCGTTGGCAATTTAAGAGCTAATGCTGGGTTATAGAAATTAACTACCAGAAAAAAAGAATACCTTATCGTAGGGTGAAATAGGATACTTTTTGGGCATGTTACTCACAACTTAAAAAAAAAAAAAAAAAACACTAAGCCCATCACGAAGTTAGTTTCATCAATAAGAACTTGGCTCATTTGCTGAGCTTAAATATTCAATTTAAGCATACAAATTTATGCGGCGGTTTACGCTGAGGAAAAAGTAGTCCCTAAGCTTGTAAGTTAAACACAAATATTTAAGCTTCGTATCAGCAAACGGCTCTTAATGACTTAAAACACAGTCTTAATCTTTGGTAACCAAGTCAATTGAATAGTCTCCAAATTATTTAAAGAAAAAAATTGTGAGTGCCGGGACTCACGGTTAAAAATGTGTAAGCACTAACGTTTGTCCAAGCACCTAATTTTTGTTGCTGAACGTATTCAATATACATAACAATGCAAGCGAATAGTTATGTATTACACAGGACGTATTCCACCCCTTATGCAACTCCATCTTTCCATCAAGTAAAACTTACACGAATTTCAGTCTTAATTTTGTACTGAACGAACCTCCAATGAATGTTTATAGAATATTTAGTTGCAATTGTCAGTGGAAATCACTAAGATCACGGTTTTAATCCATTGACACTGCTGCAGCCAACTTCCAATGAAATTTGACATTTAATGGTTTGACAGATAGGGGAAGCATTATAATATTTATTTCGAACTGGCAACCAACTGTCAACCAACTTCCAACCCTAAAGACTCTCCCAAACCATCGCCAAACATCAGAAGATCAAAGATTCGCGTCGCGCCAGTGTGGGTACTCATTAATAACCATATGTAAATTAATATAGATCAGGGTTGCCACCTTTTGAAAAATTTTCCGAAGTAGATTTGCAAAAACAGTGCAGTAGCTTCAATGTTTTTGCAGTAGATTTATATATTCAAGAAACAAATTTTGATGGATTAGGTCTTGAAATTTCTCCTCAATGTCGTCGACTCTGTCATTAAAAAAAAACGCTTAGTTTAAAAAATCTAACCAAGAAAATCTGCCTGCCTGTTAAAAGTATCTACTTAGAAATATAAACATAACTTCTGCTGGGACCACCAACTAGATCAACACATTGGGGCATATTCATAGTCACTTTTAAACTCTAGTTTATCTTAGACTGGGGTTTATTCAATGTTATTTAGATAGGATAAACCCAGGTCTAAGATAAACTGGAGTTTAAAAGTGACCATGCCCCATTGATTTTCCTATTCTGCAGCCCGTTTGTTTTTTTTTATTAATTAATACAAATGAACTTGCATATATTTATATCAATTTTCAAGCACTTAAAAAATTTTACCTTTTGCTTGCAGATTAAATCAAAAATGTATACATCCTTTCCACTTTTCTTACAATGTGAACAAAAAAAAAATCAAATAAATAAAAACATTGCATTGACAGATTTGTTTTGACAGCTGTCAATTGTCATCAAAATAAAGCCGATAGGCGAAAGCTGTATGAATATATTAAAGGGTGTGGGTGTCATGAAGTATGAGAATGACTGCATTCAATGACATAATTGAAAAATTAACTATAGATTATTTATTGAATTTTTTATTCGTAATTTTTTTTTTTGGTAAAACCAAAAGTCCAGTAGATTAAATATAAAGGCAGTAGATTTAATTTTCGAAAAAAGTGCAGTAGATTTACTGCAATTGCAGCAAAGTGACAACCCTGATTTAGATAGGCGAGAGTTTCGTCGTCGCTGCTAAGCACATTCGCGTTGGATTGGGAGAGCCTTAATCCAACTCGATCTTTCGGTCCTGTATGTAAACGTAGAGTAAAATTCAGACCCTTCAAGCTAATTCACTGACCCAACTTCGCCGGCTTTCTTGGATCATTTCAAAACGTAGTGTCTCACGCTCACACCAACAAAAATTCGTTGTGTTTTTTTTTCCCCACACCTTTTTTTAATTCATTTTTGTGAGTGGAGTAGCGAAGACATAGTTTTTTTTCGATTAATAATGCAAATTTTAACGTTTGTGGTTCATTTCACCTTTTTTAGTTTTTTAGTGCGACAAATTGTATTTGTAAATGTTTTGTTTCTATAATTGATCAATAAAACGAGTTGTTTGCTTGTTGTAGGTAATTTAGAACTCGATTGGAGAAGTAATTTTTTTTTTGATTCGATATGGATCCGTTTTGGTTTCAGCTTTCACTGAGTATGGTGAGCTTTCTTTCTCACAATATACATGCGCAAGTGGGTCCGTGGTAATTCTAATTTCCATATTAATTTGAGCCATTAAAAGCAGTTTTGATTTGAATCCGTATGCGAAGTCGTCCATACGTTGTTGACTACGTGCACGGATCCAAAACGAACTAGTTTGCTTAAAGGGGATCTTCCGATTTTTGTCATTGAACGTACTCAATGTCCTAATATGCAGATTTTCGTAACGTAACGTGTTACATCGTAAAGTGTGACCTCGTAACGTATTACAGAGGAAAGCCCAGGTTTTTACTTTACCCTACAGCCGCCATAGATGTTTTCACATCAAACAAAATGTTTTTTTTTTTTTTAATAATTAAAACCTATTCCCGACTACATAGCCTACTTATTACAATATCCTAATTAATCCCATTCTCCCCTACATACATACATCTATACTTACCTTAATTATTTGTTTGTCTTGCGTATCACCTCTTTGTGAATGAACGCCTTATTATGGAAGCAAAAGCGATTAATGTGAATTCGCCACTTATTTACGCATTTCTGACAACTAGCAAAGCATGACCGGAAATTTTGTAAAAAAAAAAAAATAATAAATAAATAAAACATGCGACAGTGTATGTAGATACTTCAGCGTATGAATGTTTGATTTATTTTACTTCTTCACATTAATCCGACATTCGTCTTTAAAGCATGGATACCTACATGTCTATCTAGTAAGCTTAAGCTACGGCACACGAAAGCGGTAGCTTATGTCTAGCCATTGGGTCTCCCTCACTTCTCTGTTATAGAAAACAATTATCACGATCTTAGAAATAACATTAAACAAAATAAAAACAATAAAAGAAAGAAATAATCCAGCTATAAGTCTCGGAACGTCAAGCATTTGAAATTAACTTATACTCGCCGTACATACACATGCAAAGGTGTTTTATTTTTGTTCTTTCTTGAGGTTTAAAACTTTTTTTTTTTTTGTATAACTTGAAGTATGTATGTCTAGACGTTAGTTAGAAGGAATATGATTGATGAATGTCTCGAAATTGTATTCAGACTTGTTTCCAAAAATTTAAAATTGTGACCAAAAATGGTGGTCCTTTATATATATTTTGTTGCTAGCAGCAAAATTATAAGATTATATTTTTTTTTTTAAGAAATGAGACATCACAGCTTGAGTGAAACTGCATAACTTAACGATTATTTATACAGCTTCTTTTTCAAAGCGAAATAAACTAAAATAAGTAATTTCCCAAACGTTTAGATATACCTTATCACATTTTAGCAAACAAAATGCAGTATTTTTTTTTTTTGTTGTAGACCGAAATGTTTGCACCGCAATATTTGTTGAGGTGCTTTGAAAGTACATAGCAATTAGATAGATTGTTGAGTATAAAAAAACAAATTTGTATCTATGTACCTTCTTATAAAGGGTTTTCCAATAAGAGGTGTTATTTTGATATTCAAAGAAAAATGGCATTTTTTGGGATAAATGATCGGATGTTTATTTCATTATAAAGAAGAAGGTATGCCGTTAATAATGGAACACAACATCAGCCAAATGGCCGCCACGACCACGCTTACAGGACCATATCCTTTTCATGAAATTTTCCATAACCAAATCGCAAAGTGGCTGCCCTATGTCCTCGATAGCCTCACGAATTCCATCTTTGAGGTCTTGAATCGACGCTGGGCTCTTGGCGTAGACCTTATCTTTCACCTGGCCCCAAAGGAAGAAGTCGCAAGGTGTTAAATCACAAGATCTCGGTGGCCAATTGTGATCACCTCTTCGAGAAATAACACGGTCCGTAAACTTTTCCCGTAAAAGATCGATGGTTTCATTGCTTGTGTGGCACGTAGCGCCGTCTTGTTGAAAGTAAACGTTGTCCAGATCAATACCATCCAATTCCGGCCATAAAAAATCATTAATCATCTCTCGATAGCGCAATCCATTGACCGTAACTGTTGCTCCAGCCTCATTTTCGAAAAAGTAAGGCCCAATGACCCCGCCGGACCATAAACCGCACCAAACAGTCACGCGTTGAGGATGGAGAGGCTTTTCAACAATAACTCTTGGGTTTTCCGAGCCCCAGATGCGACAGTTTTGCTTGTTGACGTAGCCTCCGAGGTGGAAATGGGCCTCATCAGTCAAGATGATTTTTCGATGAAATTCCGGATCATTTTCATGCATTTCAAGGACCCAATCAGCAAAGACACGACGTTGTTGATGATCAGCCGGCTTGAGTTCTTGTGTTAACTGAACTTTATAAGCCTTAAGACCCAAGTCTTTATGCAAAATACGGTGTAATGACGTTTGTGGAATGCCTAATTCCAAAGAACGACGAGGAATGGACAAACCTGGGTTTTCTTCAACACTTTGGGCTACAACAGCAATATTCTCAGTTGTTCTTGAGCGACATGCACGGGTTTTATTCTTCACATCACTAACTTGTCCCAACAGCTCGAATTTGTCCACCAATTTCTGTATTGCGGTCCGACAAGGTGCTTCACGACGACACAAAAATGTTTTAGTTTTACGAACCGTCTCTGCCAAATTTTCACCATTTTTATAGTTATTTAAAGCAACCATTTAGTCGTGATATATTTTCGTTTTGTTATAGAAGTAAATGCATTGTATCAGTTTTGCATTGAACTATGTATATATCCATTTATTGAGGGTCTAGATATTATTAAAGACCAAAAATGCTCCCTCAGTGAGTTGAATTTCACTGCGCCACACTTATTCATCCAGATTCATGTACTAGCGTAACATTGTAATAGGTTTAATTTGAAAAGGAATCATGTAAACCTTACAGGGTGACATTGTTACAGTAACAGTATGCCATTTTAATTCGTCCTGGTTTCGATCAAACGTTACAAAGCTAATGGGCTCGTTAAACATTAAGGTCCAGTTTTTCAGTGCCAGATTAAAGTTAAACCCGAGTTAACTCATCAAATTTGGTGAGTTAACTCACGATTAACTGAACAGATGCTTTTGATGTTTTATCCACCCAGTTTGTTTAGTCATTCCGCATGGATTCTCCAGCGACAAACTGCTTCTCAGTTCACTGTGGGTTTATTTACATCTAGAGTTAGCTAACTCTAGTTTAACTCACCACTGAAAAATTGGGCTTTAAAAGCAATTTAAGCAACGGATTAGAGTCAAATTAAGGGAATTTTATTTCTGTTATTTTCAATTTTTTAAAGAACTAGAAGAGATTTTAGCATCTGGTTTTTGGTTTTCTTAAAAAATGAATAAGCGCATTGAATATTTAAAATAAAAATACTACTTAATTACGTACAATTTTGAACAAAATTAGGTTGAATACATTTTTTTTAATTTTTTTGCCTCCAAAATTTTGATTTTGAAAATTAATTTTTCAAAATATCTTTACTAAAACAAATTTATTTAAAAAGAAAATAAAAGAACAGATTTCTGGCTTTAGAAAAAGGTATAGCATGGTATTGAAAGTGTTACCGTTGTTTTTTAAATATTTTTGTCTGTTTTAAGTCAATTTTTTTTTTTATAAAATTGCCATTCCTGGATAAACGCAGGGGAATAGACTCGATTACTTTTTTTTTTCTTGACACAACCTACACGTTCTATAGCTTTATGTCACACCCTGTAGATTAAATGGTCTGGAAAACCATTAGCCATTGACTGCGGTATTCATTTCATGACTAATCAGAAGGAATTGCTTAACCATGTCCTTTCGTCTTCTTGCCACTTTACACACTTATGAAGTGGCAAGTATACCTATATCTTGCAACACCATTAGACTTAAATAATCTGATTTATAATATGAGCCAATCATCTACAGAAAATTTGAACAACTTCTTGTGCTATAGGTTCAATTTTATAATTCAAGAGCACTCAAACCTGCAATATGTACATATGTAAGTGCTGCCAAAAAAATTGATTTACTTTAGTTAATATTTGAATTTTATTCTATTCCACTTTGATGACATCTTCAGTTTATACGATTTTCATGGTTACTTGTGTCAAAATCTATGCTATAATAGTTTCTGAGCGTTTTAAATCACCTTTAAGCTCATGTAAGTTAGTGTATTTTAATATTTTTTTAAAATTTTGTTCATATGAGATGAGGAAAAAAATCAAAAGGAAATGCAGAAATATAAATTTTCATCAGGAAGTTGACTGTTCCACTTTCATTGTTTACAGAACAATGTCACATTACATTGCACCAAAGGGTCGGTCTGTGATGAGCTGTCACCTAATAATAATGCAAAAAGAAACACAATAATTCTTAAAAAAACTCATCAACTGCTCTCTCGCTTTTCCAAATACAAACGTCAACTTTAGACACAAAAAAATAGATAGACCAACAACAAATTGAATATAACGACGAACGCTCCACCCCAGTTGTAGCTTATAGATAGCTCTTCTTAGTTTTTTTTTTCTGTCTTTTTTTTTGCAATAAATTGTAGCAAGGTCAGTTTGTTTTTGTTGTTTATTTGTTTTATTCTTTTTTTTATTTTTATGTTTGTCCTCTTTCTCCATATAAACGTAATCAGCATCAACAATAACAACAACACCAACACCAACACCATCATCATCTATCTTCTCCATTGTTTTGCAGCATCAGTGTTTTCAGCATCGTCAGCAAAATCATTGTCTACGTCTATGTCTCCATCAGATTCAGAGATGCAGCAGCACCGTTTATAGTTTCATATGAATTCGCCGTATTATCTGTATTCGTCGTTGTTGTTGTTGTTTTTTGTTGTTTGCCCCCCTTTTTGACGAAGTTGACAATTTTAATTTTTTTTTTATTCATTCTTTCGTGTTTTTTTTGTCTGCCATTTTCTTTGTCACCGAAGAAAATATATTTTATTTTTTTTTTTAAGCCCATAAGATACATTATAGCAGATTTATAGCAGTTGAAAAGTGAAAGGAAAGCAGCGGTAGCGAGCAGGCGGAAAGACAAGAAAACTTTTTACGATGATTTTGATGAATGCCTTACCACTGGAGCGTAATAAAGTTCACATAGATACTCATATATCATGTGTATATGATCTATTTATAGGAAAAAGAATTCATACATGTTCGTAAATCACGGATTTATTTAGGGACACTTTTGGCATGAAATCATTTAAGTATAAATAGCAATAACAAAAATCAAATTTATTTAACAACAAAATATAGAGTTGGAAATGATATTGAAAGTGTAATTCAGATAGCTTAACTCTCGAGGATTTTTTGTTAATTAGAATAAAACGCTTTATGTAGTAGAAAGTGCAGTTGGATATTTTTTTTGAATTTTTCAACTTTACCTTCTATGGCTTCTATTTTGAGACGAAAAAAGATGGATTAAGGCTTGAAGAGGGACAAATTTGAGCCGGTGTAAAATCTATTTTATAATTTTTCCCCAGGGAACTCGTTGCCCCGAAAAATAGTACCTAAGTTTCAGAATTTTGTTTATTATCTTATATGAGGATTGAGCAACGACTGTTCCTTTTTTTGATGGTGTAGAGTTACTGGTCTACAATCTACCTCAAAAACGAGCTTATACTTGCAATTAACTTACTTCCACTGAATTAGGAACGTCCTTCATATGAACTAGCTTACCCTCCGGTTCGGAGAATCAGGTCTATATTTTCTTGAATACTAACTTAATGACATTTTGGTAACAGAAATATGAATTGCCATCAAATACAAAAGCACAAGTACCTAGTACATTCGGGTGCATGGAATAAAGTATAGATATTTAAAGAAAATAAAAACGACCAAAACGACCCAATCGGAGTTTAATAAGACTGCTGTTTTTGTATTTGATCTGTCTAAATCTTTCTGTGAACAAAGTTTCATCCATGTTAAAAGTAAATCCACTTTTATAGCTCTTGGTCTAACCACAAAGGTAGCGATTTACTGACATACCTACCTTATTTTATAAAAGATTGAAACTATAATGATTTATGCCCATCATTTATTCACACCACTTCGTTTCAGGTAATTAGGTCATTTTTTTTTTTTTTTTTTTTTTTTTTTTTTTTTTTTTTTTAATATACACCTAATCTTCGGAACCAGAGTGTTATACTGGCGTTTTTTGTATTTGAAAGCAATAAACCTTTGTGTGACCAAATTTTCACTCACGCAACGATGAGAGGTTAGTAAACCCGTTGCTAGCTCTCGGTCTAGTCTAGTCCAGGTTTTCGAGACGCCCAGCCATGAACCTGGCGAAATCCGCCATATTGGAAATTTAAAATTAATTTTTATTTCCGATACTAGTGGTTTTTGCCACACTGAAATCATCTTTTATTTTTACCTACAAATTATTCTAGGTAATGGGTCTTTCATTTTTTATAAATCAATTTACTAGATCCCTAAGGCCTAGTTTTTCAGTGGTGAGTTAAGCCAGAGTTAAAGCTGACTCTAGAAGAAAATTAACTCACAGTTAACTGAGGAAGCAGTTTTTCGGTGGAGAATGCATGCAGAACGACTTAATAAACTCTGTGGATAAAACATCAAAAGCATCTGTTCAGTTAATTCTGAGTTAACTCACTAAATTTGATGAGTTAACTCGGGTTTAACTTTAATCTCGCAATGAAAAACCTAACCTAAGAGACTAAGGTAAATTGTTCATACCATACAAACTGTGAGCATGAATTTTTTAACATGTATTGTATTCTTTAAGATAATGCAGTCCAAAGTAAACGCGCTAGAAATGCGGCTACTACGCACCAATGCGTCGTTGTGGGAGTTTTTGAAAAGTTGACGTTTAATCGGTGTAAAACCAATGCCTAAGTCACTGTTTAGAATGCGTCTTTTTACTACGCCCCATGACGATAGTTGTATGGGTTATAAATCAGTGAGGGGAAATGAGCTCCTCACCAATTTCACCCGCCAAACCATCCTAATGGCGTAGTGAAAAGTTTTAATTTAAACACGGACTAAGGCTACGGTGACAGTGGATGGGCAAGAAAAAAAAATGACATTGCAGCTTTAGACGAAGTCAATGCAATACAGAGACGAGATTTACAAATGTCTCCACTTGTCTCGTCTCGTGGCCAACTCATCTTTTATTGTCTTTACTGTCAGTCAGAACTTTTAAAGAATTCTTAGACAAAATCAAAGTGATTTGAACGATGGATCATGGATCAGTGCTGACGAATTTGTGTGACTTCTAACGAACAAAACCGCTTTCATAAAGTAAATTCCGACGTGTATGTCCGAAAAATTTTTCTTCCCCTCCAGTGTAGCCCTATTTAAGTACCCATAGCCTAAAACACAACAATACCACCCGGAACTATTTCATAAAATTAAAGAGAAAATAAAAACAAAAAAAAAACACTCTGACATTGTGTCAACGTAAATTATTTTCACACTATGATTGATGAATTTGCATTTCAACGGTTCGGGCGTCAATCCAAGTTTTCTAAGATTTTTTTTTTTTTTTTGTTTTATTTTATTTGAAAGCCTGGGAATTAACATACCGCGAGTATATGGAATTGATATCATAAATCACAGAGGATAAATATCTCTGCGCGATATTCTACGAACACTTATAATATTGAGAGTGAATTTAAGTGTTTTTTCCCTGACAATGAATTTATTATTGCACAAGTATCGTGTATGGATACGTACATAGGGTCTACATTATTTGTATACCTAATCAGATAAATCGATAATGCATGAAATATTGAATAACATAACGTGAAAAAAATATTAATTAATTAAAAAAAATCACCAGCAATACTATTCAATAAGTGATTATTGATTTAAGATTTTCTTAATACGTTTTAATGCTCAACTACATTCAATACTTTTTGCAAAAAGTTGAAAAGTGAAAAACAAAAACAACCGCTAGAGATGCCTGTGTGCGAAAAAGCATAGGAAAATTGTGTTATAGCTGTCGTTTCAGATTGATTTGGCAGATCAAACACACACAGGCATTTCTATAGCACGTTTTGGTTTACACTTTTCCACTTTTTGCCACTTTTTTGCAAAAATTCGTGAATGTAGTTAACAAAAATTGATACCTTCTCATATTCCAGAATGTAATTCTTCGTTGTTACTAAGGGTTGTAGTTCTGTCCCCACAGATGTTCATCCCATAGGTAAAAATTCTCCGAAACTCCCACAATTTAATACCAAGTGCTGTAACTAAAAAAAAAATCCCATGCAAAAGCGGGTATATGGCAAACAAACTTTCTATGGGTGAATTGTTCGAAAGAATGTTATTTTAAAAATTTTTTTAAAACACAGCCATATTTCTTATAAATTTTTGATTATGAAACTTTTTTTCAAAAATTCAGCGTGTTAAATGACGGAAATTTATTCTGAAGATGGCTTTAAAAGATGCCTGAACCACTGTCCGCACTGTGGTCCGAAATGAACTGAAAATTTCATCTAATTCGGTTCAGTATTTTAGATTTTATCAATTTATGACAGCCTTTCCATGTAACCTGAACCACTGTTCGCACTGTGGTCCAAAATGAACTCTTTGGTTGTAAAAATCATAACTTTTGAACGCAACAATTTTTTTTTTGTTTTTAAAGGAATTTTCCAAGCCTATAAAAATTGTGATTTTTAAGAAAATTGTGATATTTAAGAAAATTGTGATATTTAAGAAAATTGCTTCACATGGTGTTCCTTAATCAAAAGCTGAAGTGAGGTTTTCTTAGAAAAATGAATCAACAATCAAAGGAATTTCGTGAATTTTAATAGAAAAAACTCTGCGGTTATTTAATAGTTCACAGGGTGTCTAAATATAAAATTGTTTACAACAGTGGATGCACAAAATAAACGAACCAATTTTTGATGTTTTTAGCATGTATTAAAACAGTATTTTTTTTTTCATTTTATGGCTCATCGACGTATCTTATAAACTGTTTCAGTGACCAATTTTATGTGAAACAGTGTAGGAAAAAAGTAAACTGACCAACATTTTAATAAATACATTTTTTTATTTTTTTTTTATAAAATAAAATAATTATAGAACAAATTTTAATTTACTTAAAAATAAAACAACCAAAAATCATAATATTTGAATATAGTTATAGTTACAATTTTTGTTTCATTGAAGAAAATTCCCCATGTAATTGGAAAATTTTAACAATACATATTACAGGGTGTTTCCGAAACTTTGGGTGAAATTAGAAATAAGAAAGGAGTTCCGTGAGCGGGATAAGCACCCGAAAAAGGGAATTAAAATCCTTGGAACACGCGCAGCGAAGAAAACTGTTTTCAAGCATGTAAATGTTAAAAAATATATTTGTAGCAAAAATTCACGAAAAAGACTTCTTCTTACTAAGTCGAAGACAACTTCACTTCTTTTTTACTACAAAGTGTAATAAATTCTCTCTCTGGGTGGGAATGAAATCCACTTTGAAGAGTGTAATAGATTCTCACCAAAATTGAAATAAATTTCCATGCATGGAGCAGATTCCCGTGCGGAATATATTCCCAGTACGTTGTATGACAGGTACCGTTATCTTTGGAGATAAACAAAACTTTCATTTTCCTCTCTAGGGAATCACTAAAAAAAACCTAAAGTTCAAAACTTCAAGAAAATCGCTTCAGTGGTTTAAGCTGTTGTTCGATGTTCAGACAGACACAATTGCAGGGCCCACTTTTGTCGTGTTGTCTATAATGTCATGTTTGATTGAAATCTCGAGTTCCATTTTTGTTTACGAATACAAATCTACCTGTAGGTATACATATCGCAAGTAAAAATAGTTGAGGTCTAGCTCCCGAGGCTAATCTCAAAAAATCGTTACAAAAAGGTCTTTTATTTTTGTATTTATTTAAAACATTTACACTGCGCTCTATAAATTTATACGCATAAAATCATTCACTAAAAAAAAAAAAAAAAACAGTCCATGTGCCCATAGTCCAGTAGGTATTCACAATCAGTCTATCTCTATCTCATTCTTTATTTTCATTCCACTTTCTTCACCTCGTTATTGCTTAATTTAAACTTAATTACCAAATGGAGACCTTGAAAATGTTATCGCACCTTTTTTTCCAACATTGCAGTCAGGCAAACCTACATATACAGTAGTTGAACGTGTTCTGCGCTTCTCTGCTATATATGCAGGCGTCTATATTTCACTATCACTCACTCACCCCCACAGAGTGCAAAAGAGAATTAGAAAATAAAAAATCAATGAATAAAAAAACGAAAAAGGAAACTTATAGTCAAGAAAAAAAAAATAGTAAAAAAAAACTCCACGTCTAGCCGTGGGGCCTCGCTTTCGTGGCATAGGAAAAAAAATAGATTCCCAAACGCCATCCCCTTCCTCACTACCTGACTAGCTACCCTTGTGCTAAGCACATTCTAATGATAGCCAGGGCGAATAAAATTATTTGAAGATGAAGGTAAAGAGAGAGAGAGAGAGAGAGAGCAGCAGGCAAGAATATGTGTAAGTATACGATAAACACATGAATGTCTGTGCACAAACAAAGGAAACTATCGTCAATCTAAATGAGCTTAGGGTGGTTGCTGGTTGGGTCAGCCAGAGCGGGGGTGGTGGCTCTATATAGCTTTGCCTGTTAGTCTTGGTCATTCACAAAAAAAAAAAAAAAAAACAAGTATCTATGTATCTATATATTTATAGATAAATAAACAAAAACAGTCGCTGACTGTCGGTCGTCTAGTTGGCTCTGATAAATAACTTTTGATGTTTCGTCAGAGCGTAATATTTTTTTTTTTTTTGCTTTATACATTTTTTCTTTGCCACAACATTGGAATAACAAATAGAGAACGGAGTATAGTGGTATAAAATAGTCTGGAAATTGGCATGAATTTCAGTTTTGGGATTTTTTTGAAAGTCTAAAAACGCTCAAATTGATCTTTCAAAAAAATGCAAAAATAATGAAATAACGTCAAAATGTATAGGAAATAATCCTTCTAACGGGTCTTTCATTAAACCCTTCCTATCTTTTCTCATGTTGATTGGTATCGTCCCAAATTCGACAATTTTGTTTGTTGATGACTCATGCATCTAGAAATAGGCCGCATCGCTACAGATGACCATAAATGGGCAAAACGCGCGGAACGTTGCCCGAACAGAACACCCATTTCGATAAAACAATTTTATCATTTGCACGTGTTGTTGAACGCTATATCCATCCATGATGATTTGACAGAACAGATTGAATAAATGACAGTCAATTTGACAGATGTAGCTTTAACAATAATATCCGCTATAAACTGTCAAAGATTGGAAGTCCCTATTGGAAGATCCTTTAGAAGTGTGAACTGTGAATGTAGCCTCGCTCCAAACCGCAAACCTGAGAGGGCGCTAAAAGCGTTACACGATCAATGCTTTATATGCGCTAAAAAGAATAAAAACGCGACGAGGGCTTTGTACATATTATATATACTCACTGCCTTACAAAATATTTGGGCGATATTACCATTTTCTCGCCTCGAAAAATGCCAAGTTTAGCTAAGGCCCTGGAATATTTTCAGTAGGTAAAATTAAGACAAGGAAAACTTGTCAAATACTCGTTAGTATCTTTCTAGTAAAAACTTATTTTGCAATATTTTGGTCTCCCATTTGAATTACCCCCTATCTCGCTTGGAAAAATAATCTAGTTTTTAATGAGGCTCTAGAAAGTTGAACAAAGATATTGACAAGGGACTAGCAAGGTTGGACTATCGAAATTGGCTAGGACCTCGCTAGTTGTGTATACGCTTTTGCCTCGGGAGACCAAAACTCTAATAAACAAAATAAAATCAAAAAAAGATTTATTATTACCTATACCAGGGTTGCCATCTATTATTCAGAAATGAACAGTTTCACACTTTTGGTTTACTAGAATCGATAGAACCACTTGATTTAATTACAAAAATCAATTTGGCAACGTTGCAATTTTGGAAAAGTTGCTCTAACCTATATTTGTATTGACTTTTTGAAAATCTTTAAAGAATTCTTGTTATTTTATTTATTTCCTATTGTAGATAATCAACTTTCGATTGATTTATAAAACCATGGAACTAAGTCGGTACAATGGACAACGTGATTTTCTACATACTTGTTTTGTTGAAATAGAACTGCCAGGTACATGCGATCATTTTAAAAGTGGCAACCTTGTATTTTTACTTTAAGTTCAATTTTATCTTTTTTTTTCATGAGCTAAGTGTTGCATGGTCAAAAAAAACAGGGAGGGTTGCCAAGACCATACGACCATTTTAAATAAGGCAACCCTATATATTTTTTATCAGGTTTTACTATCGTTGTCTGTTCAAAATATTGACAGAAATCGTCGCGTTGCTCCGTCGATATTAAGGCTCCCTGATCTTCCCTACAAAGTAGTAATAGACAAAGGTTTTTATTAAACCATAAAAAAAAAAAAAGTAACCAAAAGGAATACCAAATGCTCATAAAAAGTATTCAGAATCTACACTCCATGAATCGTAACATCCAGTAGCCAAAGGGGAAGAATATTCCAAATACACCATATAAACTATCCCAATGTCTAGAAAAATGATTACGAGTACTTAACAGTCGTAAGGTTTGATGTTTCGAATAAATAAATATTGTTTGTGCAAATTTTATAGAGTTTTTATGGTTTTTTTATTTGTCAAGAGAATAAAACATCATTAAATCTGATTTGAATTATTAAATGTCTCTAGATTGATCAATATTAAACGATGAGTCAATAAGAGTCATGAATCTTTTTTAAATTCTGTTTTCGCGTGTGCTCACTTATGCTATATTCACCCGACGCATATTGCAATAAATTGATTGAAAAAAAAAAAAATTAGTAATGTCCAAACCTATTTTAAATTGGGTAAGTTCAATGAACACGCGGTAAGACAAGTTCTTGGTTACGAATTGAAAAATTATCTTGAAATGAATGAAATGTTCAATGAATGTATCCAAAAGAGTTCACTCAAGTTTATTAATTCATTCGAAATTGACAGGTGATGTTAGAGTGAATATATGAGGACATATTTAGACAACTGTTGGAATGCGTTTATAAATAAGGAGATGTCTAATTATTTAGACAACTGTCCAAGAGTGTTCTAAGGAAATCTAATAACTACAAATGATTGTGTCTATACACATATTTATGAATGTAGGATTGTAGAAGTCTGATTGACGAATTTATTTTGCATAATTGGATGTTATTTTTCCGGAGAATTATTGTTTTTGTTGAATAACAAAATTGTTTCTATTTTAAGCATCAAAGCTCCCACTTCACTACAAGTTTAAACCTTTTGAGAGAGTACTTTTTGTATGAAACTCTAAATCATTATTTCTATTACAAATAAGGGGGGTCTGATAAGGAGATATAGAATTAAGATCATGACGGAACAGATTTAAAAACATATTTTTATAAGCTTCCACTTCAAGTGATGATGAAAGATAATCGGATAATATTTTCGATTTTTGGGGGGAAAAAAATGTCCGAGAAACGGAAATTTAATAACTAAAGCAAAACTTCAAGAAGATATTTAAAAAGCCAATTAAAAAGGGCGTGAGTGCCAGCAGCTATATTGATTTTTTAAAGTGGGATATACAAATGTTAGTCCAGATTTGGTCATGGATTTATTGGAACTTATGTCCCAACTTAACTGCTCGACAAAATTAAAGGAACACGGTTTTTTGAAAAGCTCTATCTCTGTCAAATTGGTATTATCGAGATGAAGCAAATAGGATATTCTTAGGTTCGAAGTTTTGAGATATTAAACAATTTTAGTTATTTATTTCAATACGTTAAACCTAACGTTTAGATAATATCTATCTAAATTTATTTACAAACATAGTTCATGAACTTTGGACACAGAAATTATATTTTAAGATTTCGGATTCGAAATGGACATTTGTAGAAGCAGTAAGAATGGAAAATTTAATTAAAATATTGATCAACTAATTAAGAGGACTGGTCGCGCTGTAGTTTGCTCTGCTAAAAATAGTGCGAAGAAGTTAATTTCTCCTTAAACTAATCCGGCTTATATTGAAATTTAATCGACAAAGAACCGGTAAAGATCAATTTATTATGGAACAGTTATGAAACAGAACTGCAAATACTCTCTGTGAACAGAAAGAAAATGGGGGTTTTACAACTAAAGTCTTTGAGTATATGGAGGTAATAGAACACTATCTGACCAGGGGAAAAAAAAACGAAGAGAAAAATCACAAAAATCTTCGTTGAATACACATGTCAATATTTAAAAACAAACGGCACCATGCCCAAAATCTTTGAAGATTGTCTTGCAGTTGTTCACAATTCTAGAAGGAGTTGATTGTTCTAAATATGTGTATTAACGTCATCAGCATAAATTAATGCCATCGAATTGTGTAATATAGAGTGAAGATCATTTATAAATAAAACAAACAGCAAACGACCAGGATGACTCCCCTGAGGTACACCAGAATTAACTTTAAATTGACATGAATACTATAATATCTTTTAATATTTAAGGTGTGAAGATATGGGTAATTCTTTGTTTGAAGCTCCTTTTTGGGATCGAAGTGGCCCCTACCTAAATTTGAGAAAAAAAAAAATGATGCACATTTGTATGTTTGTGTAAGTAACGCAATAATTGATGATTAAAAAGAGCAACCACTTGCTTTTAAGCGTTTTTACGGATGCTACGAAAATGACGCTTTCATTACGGAAATGACGTCATCGTTACGGAAATGACACCTTCGTTACGGAAATGACGCATTCGTTACGGAAATGACGCCTTCGTTACGGAAATGATGAAAAAATAGTTTTACTTTATTAATTGTCTGTAGTATTCAAAACAAATGAAACTAATAGTGTTTAAGGGCAGGCCTAACATACGCTTTTTCCTTTCTACTCGAAAAAAGACAGTTGAATAGGGCAGGTGAAAAGCTTACGCAGTGGTTCTGCCAGCGTTAAAGAATGCCTATTTGGAACAGTAGAAGCGATACTAATCGAACCAGAGGATTTCCGGACCTCAAGATCTTTCAAAACTTTAGCAAAAGCACAAAGATATAGATGATTTTTACGTCGCGTCGCACTCATTTTTACATAAGCCCATTTTAACTGCTTGCAAAATTCATTGTAACGTAATCGCCTCTGAGACAGAGATATCAATAATTTGAACAGACTATTTAATACGCTCTAAAATAAATGCTGTAGATTACTTTAGATGAGTTTCCACTCTTTTTGGCCCAAATGGCGCAAAATTTAAGACGATTTAGTACGTTGTTGGAGAATTTTTAGTATAAATCTAAGGTAAAAGGAGGATTTTCCAAATTTTAAACAAGTTAGCATGGTTCTATTTTTTTTTTAATATTTTATTAAAGTTTAATTCACCAATTGGCTATTTTATCTTTTTAGAATCATACTAACTCCATATGTCACTTAGACAATGACAAATGTAAAAAAGGCATGTTTGACTACTTTTTTACTCGAAATTTTGTTTTTGTTTTAGGCGCGTTCAGCTTGAGTTTCGTAATAAAATAGGTTTAGTATGATACTAGTTAAAGTGTTTTAAATTAAGAACAATTTAGTAAAGAGCTTTAAAGTTAGTAAATTGTTAACTAATATCATGCTAACACCTTAACATCAGGCTGTTTAAAATGTTGCGTCTATGATTTGAGGCTCAGGGGAATATAAATGGAACTCAAAACTTGAATAACAAATGAGGAATGTAATCAGAAGCTCTTGTATTAAATATAATCTATTGCTTCATCTATTTCCGTTTAATTCAAAATTATAGATTTTTTTTACGCAGCGCAGGTACTACAAATACTTAACATCTAAAAAAAAAAAACTAAAATTAGTTTTAAAGTTTTCTTTGAAAATCCTACTTCTGATCAGTCAATACGCCAAACACATTAATTTAAGTATTCATTTAGTAATTTTTTATCATTTGCTCATTTATTTAACTGACCATTTCTAACACCTGCTGCTATAAATTGTGCTTCGATTACAAAATGAGAATTTTATTACAACAAAATTACACTGCATCTATTAAATACAAAAAAAAAACAAAAAAAAATACTTCTCAATAACACACAAAAGAAATCATTAGAATTTGTTTTGACGTCCGAAAAAAATAACAAACAAAAAAATAGCCTCTCAGCAACGTTTTTGTGCTTCCTAATGTGAGAAGCAGTTGTATGTATGTAAGTATACAGCTATATAGAACTTAAACCGCGAAATTCCAGTCACGAATTATTATTTTTTTGAACGAGACGTGTTCTAGACAACATCGCCGTCTAAACCTCTCTATATGATGTCCAATGTGCGTTGGGTCCTACCTTTCCCCAACGAATGATGAGGAATTCTATTGTATAATGGGAAGGAAATGAAGACGACTTCCCCCTGCCATTAGAGTAGGTATACATGAAGCTAGTTTGATTAATTTTACGTGACTAAAAAGTCATTATATCAACGAATAAGATATAAAACGTCAACAAAAACACAACAACAAAAAGGTCAAACCGGGAAATGTTTTTTTTTTTTTTTTTTTTCAAAAATCACAACTTTTCGTAAAGACCTGATGCCTTGGGAAAGAGATAGGTCATCGATCTTGAGAAGGTTCACGCACTTTCTGAGAGAAAATATACATTTTTATTATTCTGTTGAGTGCGTGTTTAATTGTATTGCAAATAGACAAACTGTCAGACAATGCGTTTGACAGTTCTCGTATTCTTTTATTATTTGTCATAGACGTTCCACTTCAATTCTTTTCCTCTTCGTCATGAGAAGTGATGATGATAATTATGATGATGATTATGATGATTATGACGACGACAACAAGAAGAGGGACTGATTGTTATGCACGAAATGTTTCAAGTGGGAAATGCGGAATACACTCTTTAGTTCAATGCTCAACACGGCTACTGGTGTTTTTTTCGTTCAATTATTTTATTTTTTTGTTTTCTGTTTTGTTTTGTATACGTTTACACGATGCAACGCGGGCGGCAGTTTCAAGCCGGGTCGCAGGTTGTACTGTTGTTGCAGTAGCAGAGTGATTTTATTTAACGTTCTTCTTATTGCATGTAATTACTGCAAATGGGCAAGTGACACTGTTGTTTGGTTGAGACTTTAGGCGTTCGTCGTCATACATATACAAAGCCATTGCCGGTTGTCATCATGACCAAGCAAAGAGGGTGCGTTATGTGCAACGCATTTTCAAGTTATTCAAATTAATTTCAAGTGGCAAGAAGCACCAGCAGCAGCAGTGGCGGCAGTATGCTAGTGGCAGAGCTAGCAATGGTTGGTATAGGGTAGATAGGTAACTAGCTAGTGGCGTGGTTGCTCTCCGATGCGATGATGGTGGGTTATTGCCAGAGGCCATCATTTGAATTATACATGCGGACTTGTCGAATGTTTTTTAACAAATTGACAGCTCAACCCGGAGATTGGGTGACAGTTCCTGTGAAAAGGATCCAACTTAATGTTAAGGGACTATAAATCAGCAAATAAGCATATAGTAACGTGCGAAATGGTAATTGATGTCAAGCAAGCTCTTCAAAAAAAAAGGTAGAAATTTACACACATCAGGATTAATGAAAGTATTTATTTGTGATTTACTGTGAAAATGAAAGATGTGTGTGTTTCTATTACAAATGAGTTACAATTGTAGTTACAATGATTTAAAAGTGATTTTAAAGAAAGAATACTTAAGGACAAAACGGGATTTTCAAAAATAAAAATATTTGTTGTGAAAATAATTGATTGATTTAACATATTTTCATCAACATGTGTCACATTGACACATTTAATGTGAGTACTGTTCGAACGATTGTCGATCAATTGACTTAGTTGTTCAATTTGTTCGATATTTTGCTCAATTTTCCACCTACTTATTAAATGTGAACACACAAAATTAAAATTGCAATTATTGAAAAAGTGTGTTATTTTCAAAGCGGTTATATCATTTAATTAATTTGTTGTAACTTATTTTGCAGTAAGAATTATTTAGCACATTAGAAGTATGCAATCATTGGACAAACTCAGAGCACGTATTAGTGTAATGCATTTATACACTAGGTGTTGTCACATCCGTAACAAAGATGTCATATCCGTAACATAATATATATGTGTTTGATTACTAAAAAGACAATAATTTCTCGTTATAATATCGTCTATTATATTCGGTTCATGCACAAATGTGTATATACCATGTCATAACCGTAACATAAATCATTTTCAAACTAAAATATTGGTTACTTTTTCAAAGTTTTATTTCTTATTACTAAACTAAGATGAAATGAACTGAAGACTGATATCTGGTCACATCCATAACACAAACTTGTCACATCCGTAACAATTTCAGACTGAAATTTCGGATAGTTTTTCAGAGTTTTGTTTCTCATTACTTAACTAATATCAAATAATTATTAATTAAAATCATCATTTTCTAAAGTCACACTCGTAACGCAACTGAAATAGATCAACACGAATACATTTTAAAAAAAACTTATTCAAAGGGCATCATGCGTTTTGTAGATTATTCAAATTTTTTAATTGATTAAGAATATTCTGTAAATAGTTTATTAAATCAGGACTATCAGTGTCACTCACGTAACAATGAAAATACTCTCATCCAACTTCAGTAACCAAATAACGGTTCAGTTTAGAATCGAATATGTATCGCAGTCGTTGATTTTGAACGCTAAGCGATTGATTCTAGTCGAAAGCACTAGCGTTCAAGTTGAACCCCGCACATATCAATCTTTCATTATAACTATACAGTATTTTAGAAATAATAGATTGCAGCCTTGAAAATTGATGTCTGTATATTGTGTCAATCATAATATTTGTCTTACAATACTTCAACACCTTGACATATTTTACCAACCTTAACACAGGTTAAGGATTGAAAATGTGTCTCATTTTCTCTTACAACTTTTTGAGGTACAATGGTTGAGAGTAAAAAAAAATTGTTAAATTCTTGATCAAAGCAAATTACCTTATATTTCTAATATTCTAAACCTCAAACACGTAGTTTTCTAGCCCCGCGACTATTCAAAACTGCTTTCAAGCGACCCCTTTTTTTAACTGTTTTCCCATTAGAATATTGCATGTTGCTAATGTGTCAACCATAAAAAAAAAAAAAACTAACATCCATCCAGACAGCCAAGCCGCCTGCACGCCATGTCAAAATTTAAATAGGTCTCCATTATAACCAACCACCGCCATGACCTCCATCACAAAAAATATTGCATGCAATTTCTAATCAGATAAAATTAAAAAAAAAAAAATCAGCTGATGAGATAATAGCGCCGCACTAATTGAAACCGTCTAACTATACTTCGTTTTGTCCAAGTCTGTGATAGCTCCGTATACAACATATCACATCACAAATGTGTTTATATAGTCCAGAGAACGTTTTGTGTAAAAATAATGGAAGAAAACACGACAAATTAAAAAGGTCAACTCCATCATCATATTACATACTCGATGATACCATCACGTTCCTGCTCCAAGTATGGTCTATATGGTATCGCTCCTTCTTAATCATGTGTCTATTGGTTTTTTTTTTTCTGTCTTTGTTTTCAGTTCACTTTCATTACTTTTGTTTTTCTTGCTGACAGTTTTTTTTTTGCGCGGCGCGGTGCGAAAAAAACAAGCACTTTTGTTATTAGAACGCTATAATACTCTTATGATGCGAAGTCTGGTTGGTTGATGAGTCTTTGGCGCAAAATGTGGACTATGATGACCACACACAGCGCGATTATAAGTCAAGGCTTCTTCACCAAGTCACTCTTTTCTTTTACTTCCATTTATCGACTCTTCTTGGTATGGTCTTGTCGTGGAACAGGGATTTTTTTTTATGCCGTTCATCATTTGTTTTTCTAAAGAGACATTAGATGGAAGAGTGACAGGAAAGTGTTGTTTATCTTCCTGGGTGGCTTTGTTAGAAGATATGTATTGGGACAAAAAAAAACATGCGGCGCAGAAAAGCAACGGGAAAGCAAAAGAAATTGCAATGACAGTGAAAATAGCTCGCGCAAAAAACTGCGAATCATTTTTTTTTTTTTGTAAGTAAAGAAAATAAACGAAGAAGGCAATTACGTTGTGACTTAGTCACGTTTTTCTGCTCAATGTTTTTTTTTGAGACATTGATCCGCCAGGTTAAAAAGGTAGAGTGCGTAAAAGTGATTGATATAGCGCTGGTGAAATACTTGGAATCTTTCCATAAACAAAAATCAGCATTATTGACTGACTTTTGGGGAGAATAATACACGCTGCATTATTAAAATCAGATCTTCTATTCATTCTATAGACTTTAAGGATCTTCTTTGTCATCTTATTGTAGAATAATTCCACTGATTTAGGGATTATTCGAGTGATCCTATCGCTAAGTTAAATATGGTAACATCCCACTTCTGAACCTTTGTTACACATCGTTGTTCGGCCAAGCATATCGGTGGTTTAAGTTGGCTTTAATTAAGATAACGTTGTATCCCACTTCTGAACCTTCTTACAGAACGATTTTCGGTTAAAATCATCCAAGTACTAGTAAGTATGCATCCCACATTTCTAAACATTTGTTACACATCGATGTGCGACTAAAAATAGCGATGGCTTGAATTGGCGTTAAGTAAAATAATGTATCTCACTCACGAATATTTTTTTTTAGATCGATGTTTTGCCAAAATATCGATAACTTAAGGTTGTATCACACTTCTGATCTTTTGATCAGTTTGATTTTCGGTCAAAGATATCGGTGTCTTGAGTAAAATAAGGTTGAATCTCACTTCTGAACTTTTGTAACATATGGCCGTTCGGCCAAACATATCGATGGTATAAATTGGTGTTAGGTAAAAAAAAAGGTGGTATCCAACTTCTGAACCTTTGTTACAGATCGATGTTCGGCCAAACATATCGATGCTTTAAGTTGGCGTTAATTGAGATAAGGTTGTACCCCACTTCTGAACCTTGTTACAGATCGATTTTCGGTACAAGTTTTAAGTTGGCGTTAAATTAAAAACTCGTAAGGTTGCATCCCATTTCTGAACATTTGATACATATCGCTGTTTGACCAAAAAGTGCAATTTGGTTCAGAAATTAGTTATGTTTTGAAGTCGATTCATTTCGATTTCATTTTAATTAATTTCACTTGCTTTCATGAAGCACAATAGTCCACATTCGTGACGTGCGGGTAAAGAAGAAACAGCTAATAAAACGTCCTTAAGCTCAAGGGTAAGGCAAGGGCGTTTATATCGGTGTGAATCTAACAGCAGATTTTATTTTAGTGTGCGAATGTCACAGCCTTCCGTCCGGAAAAATGCCAAGTTCTTGGCAGGTTTCGTCAAGGCGCTGGAAAAGTTTTCGGTAGAGAATATCTAGAAGAGAAAAATGTATCAAATACTCGTGATTCCCCTTGTAGCAAAAACTCATACATTTTCAAGAATGCAATTATTTATTGTTAATTATCTAAATTATTAAATATTTTTTTTTCTAAAATGAAACATTTCAATAAATCTTATACTTCAACTTTTTGTATTCAAAAATTTGGCTGGCCCAAAAGACAACGTATTTTCAGCAACGAACTCTGATAATGATATATGCTTTTATCCTACAATTCAAATCTAGAACACCCTATAAAATTAATTTTCTATGGTTATACCTACCATTGAACTGAATAATTATCTGTATATTTTTTTTTTCCTGACAGACAATCTCAAAAAGCAAAAAACAAAATTATTAATAACAAAAATCTAAAAAAGATACAAAATCTTTGAGCTTAACACACAAAGAAATTCATAGTTTAGTCTATATCTTCTGCAAATTCTGAGCAAAAAAAAACTAAAACAAAAAAATAATAAAGAAGCCTACATTAGATATCTTCGCAGCCAATTTAAATTCTCATATAAAATTAATAAAAAAAAAATAAAAGATAACTTTTTGTATCTCAAAAATTGATTCAAAGGCTAACATGAGGGGACCGCAAAATATATAGAGAGGAAGAAGATAACGTCTAGGAACCACCACACACAGAGTTGTTCTTGGGTCTGGCTGGCTGATGTTGTGCTGCTGCCTCCTAGAGTCATCTTGGTTGTCTCCATCACCATCATCATCATCATCATCGTCGTCGTCGTTGTAGTCAACGTATAGTTGTTCGTGTCTCAGTCGGTCGTCTAGTAAAAACCTTTTGATCAATTGCGCGATTCTTTGTGCATCAGTTGGAGAGTGGATAAACAAATTAAAAACACTTTGATATCGAGTGTTGTCTTGGCCTTTCGGCAAAAATTATTGCTCTATGTGTATATTCCGATCTCCTCGGAGAACGTTCATATCCTTCGATACCCCGCACTGCCTTGATGCCTCCACCGGAGGTCTTGACTTGTTTTTTTGTTCTCATATAGCAGACATTTAATTAGGCATCTTTTTTGGCGAAGATGAAGAATCAAGACGACACACGCACATACTTTGATGTCGGTGAGCCAAGTAATTAGAAAGATGTTCATATATTTTATTATTTTTTATATGAATTGTTTATTGAAAATAGAGTTGTGTAAAATTCAAATTTAAAAAAAAACTATTTTTCTTTTTAATAAAAGATTTTTCTCTACTTCAATGTGATGACCTAGTTTAGATTTAGAGTATACTCTCGTATAGAATGGCACGCCTTAATGTGATATGATGCCGTTTTGTTCCCTTATGGCGCGCGAATTGTTTTGTTGGTCACCGCAGCACATATTGCACTTATCTATCGACTTCACCTACATTAATGTTGATGGATTGTCATATGGGAGGAGGGTTGATCGAGGGTGGTGTTCCATAAAAGGCCTCTTTAGAAACTCATAGTCGAGGCAGCAGTTAACATGTTATGAGTTCGGCAATGGCGGTTGAATATACTTTATTCACAGTAGAGTCTCTTATTGTGAATATTGACAGTCATTCACGATGAGAGATGTAAACTTTTTCCAATCACAAAAATCAGAATTCTATAATTCCTTTGAATCCATATTATTATAGAAAAGCTCAGAAGACTCCGGCACTTGTAATCTTTATATCAATAGTTCACAATGGATTTTTGTCTTAAAATTCATGTAAGTTGAACTGAACTTAATAGAAATTGCGTATTGACAAGGCCCTCACTAGTCCAAGTGTGATCGCTAGGCTGAAACACCAATTTTTATGACCTAAACGCCGTTAAAAGGTATTTTTACTCAATAAACTTTATCGAAGCTCTGAGCTAGCACTTTCAAGCACGACAATAAAGCTTTGCACTCACACCGACATTTGTTTATTAACATTTTAGATGTGAATGAGAAGTAGAATTTAGAGTTTGTTTTCAAAGAATACAAATTCAAACTCCGTTCTTCGCTTGCCTTTTAAGGAGTTTTTACTGTAAGCTAAATGTTCGAAATGTATGCACGACCTTAAGTGCTTTATAGCTGCGTTAATGTGTTTCATGTGCTTTTGTCACTTTCCTTTTAAAATCCAAAGCACTACCAAGGTATATAATATCTGTATATTATGGTATTGTTTTTTTTTTTTATTTCTAGCAGGCATACCAACACAACTTCTGTGTGTTGCAATTGTGATTTTGTGTTTTTAGTTCTCGCTATTGACACTAGAGTGATTGAGCTTCAGATTTGTTATCGAGAGCTGCAAAGTGTCAATTAATTGGGATTTATGTATATGCCATAGGCAAACAAAAACATGCAAATGATGTGCGAAACCTAAAAGGGGTGGTCGCCTTGGGGCACTACTTCATCGTTCATTTATTTAATTCCCTCCAATGACGCGACGAAGGTGTCGATTTGGAAGCTATTAGGGTGGCGTTAAGTCCATATTGTTTGAAGTGTTTCTTTACATTTAAAGAAATCTATAGTCGTAGTTACAGAATATCGTAAATTCAAATTAAGTCCATTTTGCTATTGTGAACTTGCATTTGATTGGAAGTGTAAAGATGCCAACATAGTAACGTTCCAATATTTCCTCAAAAGAACACAATAACTTTATTTAAAAATAAGTGAAATAATTAGTTAGTAAGTTTAAAGATACAAAATAGAAATTAACTAGTCATTGTGACCTAGCCTTAAATTGAAACAATATGGATGTTTTGTTTTAATTCTTTTAAATTTTTCCAGATCTTTTTCTGTCTCGTAAAATAAGGGGAAGATAGGTGCAGCTAATCCTATCGAAATTGAACTGAATGTTATGCATATTGTGAATGATTTTAACTTAAAGAATTCATCAGCTCTAAACTTGTGCTGGTAGGTTTTTTAAAAGAAAAAAATTAGTTACAAAATTACACTTTTTATGACTCAAGAATTATTTCAGAATGTCAAAGTTAAGTCCTGATTAGCTAAATCCCACACATTCGTTTTTGCATAGGGTCAGAATGGTAATTTGGAGACACCTGAGTCGGTTATAAGTCCACAAGTTAATGTATTTGGTCTGTGGACTTTATAACCTGTGCTAAAATTAATGAGACTGATAACCAACCAGAACTTACTAATAGACCTTTTGAAACCAACATTAATTCTTCAATTCACACTGTTCTTAAACCCTTGTCAATATTGTCAATGATCAATTGATAATTTATAAATATTACAATTCTACCCAATTGGTAAAAGTTTTGATCGTTGAGAATACTGCAGACTACTGTGAATTGGTAAACGTTTTGAGCGTTGAGAATGATGCAGACTATTGTGAATTAGTAAAAACTTTGATCGTTGAGAATAATGCCAGCCATTTTGAATTGGTAAATGTTTGATCGTGAAGAATTATGCAACCTATTGTGAATTGCATGAAAGTTTATAATTATCAATCAAAAGTTGATCATTTTATATATATTGAATTTTAATTTGTATTTATCAATTATCAATTGACAATAGACAACCGAATAGGGGAGTTAGTTTCGTCTAAAATTAAACTTTTATTTAATTTACTTATCTTAAGTTTTATCTGTCGAACACCTGCCTTGTAGAGGGCTAAGATTTAAATAACAAAGTCAATGACAAAATCTAGATAAATTCTTTTTTTAATTCCACACACAATTTAAAACCGATCATCACCTATTTTATATCCTTTATTCTTAGATAATGTCTCTTTTTAACTCTCACAGATTTACATATTCAATTCATTCTTTTTATCATCGTTCAATATCAATCTTAACAACTTTTCGTCTTTCGTCCTGTCAATAAATGAATATAAACTTTTTGTTTGTTTTTTTACGTGTCAATGATCCTTTGTCCTGCTAACCCAAACATCACATTCTCTTAACCGCTTTTTTTTTCTAAACGACGCCGACTAAAACCACAAAAGTATAATGAAAACACTCAAGACAATGTGCCACTAGACAGCATTTCACACTGTCAACTGACAGTTGAATGAAATAGACGGGCGACTTATATGTATATTCACTTCCTCCTGATGAAAGTCCCCCTGTCTATCATTTCTTACTATACTCTGCTGTTCTAGAAAGTAATTACTAAAATACAAAAAAAAGAGAAGAAATTCTACCTCAGGACAAACACTTTTTATTGTTGTATAGAAAAAAAAAAAAAAAAATGTTTTCAACCCAGTAACCATCCTTCCGTTGTCGTCGAGCGCTTCCTTACCCCGCTGTTCCGGTTTTGTGTGTTATGGTGCTCAGTGCTCAGTGCTCACCTTAAATGTAGGCCACCGACTTTGTGTAACCGCAGTATACAACCCAGTATACGAACAGGACACTCCCGCTTACTTTATTATTTTTTTTTTTTTTATCCTGAGATATGAGAAAAATTCTCAGCGCATATGAATCAATCCTGTTCCAGTTTTCTTTCATTTTGTATTTTTTTTTTTTTTCTATTTGCCCGTCGCGTTTGATATCTTTTTGCTCTCTGGCAACGAAATATAGGACACCACATCAGGAACAGAGGAGAGATGCCAGCCTCAGTGGTATGTGGTTGGGTTAGTAACTCAATATACCACCATAACTAACATCCAGGAACGTATTTTATGGCGTTTCAGGCGCTTGTACACAATTGGAAAGTTCGACTAACTGTCAAAATATTTTTACTTTTTGTAACTTTGAATTGTTTTCGAACGAGCTCAAAAAATTAAGGAAATAAAACTAGGGATCCGTGAAGAATCAGGATCAAGTGACTAACAGTGTTCTCAAACACTAATGTGTGCCGACTTTCTGCCGAATCCAAACGGCTAAGGTGAGAGGAACTTTATCATGGAGAGATTATTTTGGAGGATTTTTCACTACCTCGCCCAGGAACCCCGGTGGAATAGTCGCAGACCTCGGGCATGATAGTCCAACGCACTAGCCACTAAGCCAAGAAATTATCGAACTGGGATAAGTTTTAAAATTAAATAAATATTAGAGATTTATTACCAATGAGGATTTGAAATGTTGCTTTTGTTTATTAAACAAAGCCTCAGGGCCGGGGTCCTCCACAGCAACGATGAAATACGTTAAGATGCCCTTTTTCTTACACGCAAAGCTATGACTTAGATGATTAGACTTTTTTTTTGACAAAGTCTCCAAAATTGTGGAGACATGTGTTTATATTCGAACTGTGGACTTTTATCCCAATGTGAAGAGTTATGTTCCTGAGTTCTAAACTTCATTAGAATGCTTTTGGAGTAAACAAACAAAAAGTAGATATATAACTGCACAAGATGAATCGAAGATCAATGGTGGAGAGTTTTTTTTTAATGCTTCAGAAATCCTCAAAGCACAAGTGTGACACCAGAGTAATTATTACTGACTAAGGAATGTTGTTGGTCTTCATTTTTTGCGTTTTCAGGACTGAGGCCTTTAGATTAATTCGATCCTGGCCAATTCACGTTCGGTTGCAATGCAATCCATCTCTGGCAGATTGTAGTCGATGTACATGTACATAGAACGGTACATATAGCTTGGTGCACTCAAGTAATCCGCCATGGTCCTGTTTTTGTTGTATTTGATAAATATTTTTTTTTTTCACTTTGGTCCCTCTATGGCAACTGCAGTACTTGTACATTTGGATAGTGGTTCTTCTGGTGCAATAATACTGCAAAATAACAACTATCCCCTCCCCCTCCAAACCGACCGCACCATGTTGTGGTGTATATTTTGTGAACCCCTTTAAATGGATTTTTTTCTCGTTTGCTTTGAATGTGTTGGCTCTGGGTTTCTATGTGTGTGTGTGTGTGTGTAGGTTAGTTTTTATATTGTACCAAAAAGGACCCAAAAAGAAAAATATATTGCAGCTTACAAAAAAATAATCCACATGTGGATTGTGTGTATATAATATGGATGATGAAGAAAAATGTAGAGCACCAGGACACACGCTTGCTTGTTGTTGTTGTTATTTTTGTTGTTTTGTTTATATTTTTTGCCGACCCCTTTCCCTGACTGACTCTTTCAATGTAGGCGGTCGACGGTAATGGTTGTTTTGATGCTGGCTGCTGCTGCTATTGATGATGATGGTGATGGTGACGACGACGCTGAACTACATAAATAATTCAGCCTTTAACTGGGACATTGTAAGTTCTACACTAAACCTATACATATAAGTAGTATATGATGCAATGCAGCATAGGAGTTGCTTTTCAATATGAGTGCCATTATATGCTCCATACAACATCACATCACCATTTTTCTGTCATCATCGCTCTTTATCGTTATCCTTTTCATTGATATATATTTTTTTTTTTTTTTTTTTTAATTTTATATATGATCCTTTTGATTCACACTTGATATTATTGACGTAGGCGGTGTAGTGAAATCTTTTAAGTGAGCAAAGATTCCCTTTTTAAACGAAATAAAGACTATCGTTATTCCTTTTAGGCAAAATGACGACTTCTTCTTGTGTTTGTGCTTTTTTTTTTTTGCTGTCATGTTTGTGTTTATGTTACTTGATCCCCTTTTCTACTGCATCCATATAAAAATGCACTCAAGCGCCATCTATAAAGAATTCAGAGCAAAATAAAAAGGCTTTTTCTTTTCTACAAAAGGCACATAACGATTCTCATATGCATAAATTGGAACTCCTCCTTTGACGTGCTGGCAAAGGACCTAAGTTGTATGTTTTGCTGTGACAACAGGGAATTTAATAAGCACCATCATCAACATCGACATAATGCTTTGCTTTTCTTCTTGCATTTTAGAGTTGACTGCAACCAATTCATTTGATGTAATTCCAAAAAGAATTATTAAGGCAACGTTTTAGAAAAATGAAATATAACTGGATATGTTGCTTGAGAATAATGCAGCAGAGAAATAAGCTTACGCGTGCTTAAAATGTCAAATAAATATTACACTGCAACAACACATAACACAGTGAAGCCATTGTAGTCGACGTGTTTTGACATTGGAACTACATCCACATCTAGGGACAGCTCACAGAGTTCGCAGTTGTATATTCTACTCCTTTAGCCGTCATCGCACACAGAACCAAGAATGTTTCTATCGGAGATGACCAGTATCAGCTATTCATTTCTTCTAATCTTCCAACACTTGGCGCCGTAAAGTAAAACTTGAAGTATAGGTGTTTTGTAGAGCATGCTCTTTGTCTTACGCCCTTTTTTTCGTCAAACTGAAGTAGCAGCGGTTTCTTAGGGTAATTATTCGCTGGATCTTAGGTGTCTGTCTGATAGAGCTGTGTAAATCGTTCATTTCAAATGATCGAATCGTTCAAGAATCGATTACTAAAATGATTCGATCATTCGGCCTTGAGACTAGAGTAATATCCACCTCCTAAATCGATTAAAAGTCTCCGTTTTTCGATCCGCCGTACCAAAAATGTTGGCACATTTTGACACCTGTCAAACTAAGACATTTTTTTTATTTCGGTTTCGATGGAATTCATTCTCCGAAAATAACGAATACTGTACCGATTTTGATCGAACCCAATCTGCCCATATTTCTTATCTCCGATTACCTTGCCGAAACCTTGTGGAATAGTTGACAAAAATTTATTCACTAGTTGAACATTGCATCGGTTATTTTTTAATGTCACGCTGATGATGAAAAGATGGTAAGTCTCCACATTAAATTCGTTGGTCTTTTGCAGTAGTTTGAATATTTGGTTTATGATTGATCTGCTAAGCCGGAAGCTACATGGCTTAAGACGTTCACACAGTAAGTTGGATAGGATCGTATACCTATGCTTCCTATCAACACAACCCTTCTCTCTTTGAAAAGCTTCGCCTGCGTTAACCCATCAAAATCGGGGGTCTTGTGGTTCTTAAGCTTATTTCATAGCAAAGTCTACATCTCATATACTGGGTATTCATTTAATGGGAGTTGGATCCATTCTTGCCTTATCATCTCTGGCTTTACTTGATGCCAACTCAACTGCTGCTGGCAAGGCTTCTCAAATACGTTTTCTAATACCTGTGCTTCGGTGAATAGGTTCCCTTTACTGTTTTGAAGAGCCTTTTTTACGGTTCTTAAACTAGAAGCCAGTTGTTTGGTTTTTTTTTTGTAAAACTTCAGGATGATATCGATCTGATAGGTATAACTATGGCCATGAAAGGTCAAAAAGTTTCAAAAAATAGTTTTTAATCAAATGTTAGAGTGAAAGTATATCTTCTATCAATTAAGTGCTAACGTTCTATAATGACTTTGATTAAAAACAACAAAAATTCATGTAATAAACGCTCACCAATTAATAAAACTAGTTGACTTTTTAGGACCATTTTCCCACCTTTTAAATGTTATCCTTTTTAATTCCACAAATAGGGTGCGGTATTTCATATAACACAAAGCTGTTTTAAGATGAGCTAAACGAGCAAAATCAGCCCACAAAATTCACTTAGAAGAAGTGAACCAAGGAAAAACGGTAGAAATCTGATTACAGTCCTTTGCTATGCCAAGAGCTGAGGAACTGTAGGAATCTAATTCCAGCTCACAATCCACAAGTGAAGTCGCAGAGTTACAATACCAACGGCTAGAGTACTTTTTAGAACCAAAAAGATTATACTTTACGAATGCACCAAGATATCGAACCTGAAACTATAACAGTTTCTACGAACCTGAATAACCTGGAAACTTATTCTCTGCGCTTTTAATTCGAAAACAGGAAAATCATTAGTCGATAAGCTGCGATTTGTTGAAATTTCGTACGTCGTCTTGTTATATTTTCTGCTACAACACAGTGTGAACTGTAAAGGCGACGAAGTAAATATAATTATTTTGAGTGATGACTTCGATTTCTTCATTTAAATTGTTGTGGTGGTGGGTGACATATCTCTCACTGGCAAGGCCAGCCACATGCCTAAATTGTGCACCTGATACGATGCATGAATTATTTCAGTCCCAAAATATGTCTCATTGTTATTCCGGAAAAACTGATCAAACCACACACATGCTCGTTCCGACTGATTATGGTGTGTAACGAGGCCAAGCATAAAGCTCCCCCCGCACCAGTAAAGACTGCTCTGAAGGACCACAAATTGACAATTGCTTATTATATAACTCAAAATTCCTCCAAATTCTATTTTTCACTTACGTATATATTCCTGTATGTGGGCAACCTTGAAAAATGTCACAATCACTTACCTGTAAAGAAAAGAACAAACAAAAAACATTTGTATAAGAACACCATCGCTACAATTTTTTTTTTGTATTTTATTTTTATTTTTAAACGAGTGAATCATCAAATTTGTAAATAATTTTTTTCAAATACATAAATATAATTTAATTAAAAAAAAAAAAAAAGTAAATCCCTTCTTACAATTCCCTTGGCAAAATATCTAGAAAAGATGTCCATTTAAGAACAAATCACTCATTTGACAGATGCACTTATTTTGATCATGACAATCACAAATGACATACATGCTCTATCTTATACCTAATTATATCCAAACTAATGTTCCTTAAATAATAATATTTGAGTCATCATGATAATCATCTAGCTGGTAAATAACAAAAACAGAATTTGAAAAAAAAAACTCACACACATCGGTAGATTCGGAGAAGGGAATACAAAATTTAAAAAAAATAAAAAAAAAATTCGACAAAAAATCTGAATCAGCGCCTAAATTTATTGCAAAACCAGAAACGATTTTGAATGATCGCAATTAGCTTTGGGTGAACCCTGTTGGCAACATTTGTTTTTTTCATTTATTTTTAAAAATAAAACTAAATTCTTATATTTGTAGAAAAAAAAAAAAAAATATGCCTCGCTTATGCGGCCAAAGGAATTCTAAAACCAGGAGGTGGAGCTGCGATAGTAAGGCAGAAAAAAACAGTCACCCCACCCTGCGCCCGATGCCCACAACCGTCACTGCTCCGTAATTACATTTGACAAGCTAATGTTGCTATTTTGATTTGTTGCAGAACCAGGCAGTAATGGCAACAGTGGTAGTGGCAGACGGGACCCGGCGAATTCCGTCGTCTCATGTAGACGCGACCACAACACAACGCTGCCGGTTCGATGGTTTGTTTGTCGCCAAAGAAAGAAGTTGATTTGATTTTTTTTTTTTTTTAATTTTATTATCATTTTTTTGTCTATTAGCGTTTTAGGTTCGGGAAAATGTCTTAACGCGACCAAGAGTGACAGCACATTAATAAATTGAGCATGTAGCGTGGCAACGTTCGCCCGCTTGTCAAGGATTTATTGTGCACTTAAAGATTTTTGTTCAATCCGGCAAACTCCTTTATTATACGAGTGAACGAAACATTTTTGTTTGGATATGGTGGTGGTGTTGCCGACTTGGTTTGGTGTACTGTCCTGCTAGCGAGCGAGCGAGCGAAGAAATCGGATTTGGATTTGTACATATATGCGAGTTGAGCGATCTCATAGATCTCAATAATAAAAAGGGAACTCTATGGGACTAAAGTGTCTAATTAAAGAAGGTGTTATAAATTGCCTGTTGGTTTGGCGATTTGTTCAAATTAAGGCAGTCGCAGAGTTGGCTTGGGTGGTCTTTATTATTTTTTTTTTTTAATTCAGGGAAGTCTGTTATGAGATTTATGTTTTGATTAAAGTTACACTGAAAAATGAGATCCATTCAAAGAGGCGGGGTTAAGAAACCTTTAACCATTTACGATAAATTGAAGGTATTTTAAGGCTTTCTATAAGTCTGCGATGTTTTTAAGCTCTCAGAATGTCTGCAAGCATGTTCGTTTTTCGCTGAGTATTGGCACTTTGTCATTTTTTATCGCACACAAATATTAATTTATGGAAATGAAGGAAATTGAGTATTCCACAAAAATTATTCCAGATACTTTCTGGTTAAGATGAACATGGGGCGATTTAAACATCAAAACTCATTTTTGGTTGCCAAAGTTCGACAAGTGGTTTTCAGCAATATTCTCACCTAAAAAACTAAGAGACTAAAAATACTCTTAGAAAAATAGGACCTGAGGAAATCGGATTTACGTCTTATAAACCTTTTTCAAAATGGCGGATAACGCAGAAATTATTATTTCTCTTCTAAATCACTTTAAAAAAAGGATTCTACTCTAAAATCTATTTTTAAAGGGAAAGAATCTTTTTTGATTTTAAACGAAATAAAGTTAGCTTTAACGCAAAAACAATTGTCTTACTTTAAAAGCAAAAAAAAAAAAAAGCAAAACGCTTCTTTACCTCGTAAGAGTATACTTCATCCAGTTGGCAATATTCATTTTTTAACAAGAACTCTTGAACAAAAATGCTTTTAGAAGGTTTTTTTTAAATCTTTTGAAACGCGGGCCAATCCATTGACCTAAACTGTTCGTATCTAAAATTTTGCAATATACGTTACGTAGCGGAATTCAAGTGTTCAACGTGTATTTCTAAAATAATGAAAAAGTTGAACAGTGGCTCGCAACTAAACGTCTAAGTTTATAAGAGCTGATTTTATTCCAGAATCGAGCAATGTTCGAAATTTTGCGAAATTTTGTTTAATTTTACCGTCATTTTTATATTTTTACATAATTTTATAATTTTACCAAACTCCTGTTTGTCTTTCTTTTTCAAATATTTAGCAATCTGAAATTTGAAGAAGATGACAATGAAAAAATGTCAACAAATTTAAGATTAAAATTGTTACGTATGTGACCAAGTGGATTAACTGTCAATATTTACAAGATTTTATTGGAATTATTTGGTTATGTATATTCCTGAACGGTAAATCCACCCATTTAAAAACAATAAAACTAAAAATGAGTTCAAAAATTGAGTTTGAAATGTTACGGATGTGACACAACTATATACTTGAACTCAGAATAATTTATAAATTCAACCAAATTTCGCTGAAAGTATATCACAATATTATTTCTTCCCAAATAATCGGTTTGGTAAAAACAAAATTATTAAAAATATACACATTTCTTGTTACGGGTGTGACACTTACCTACCATTTCATGAATAAAATGCTAGCTAACGGCTCCCAAATCATACAGTTTTTTAATTAATAAAACTGTTTACATTTTTATGTCAAACTTTTTCTTTCTAACCTTACCAAAATTCGAGCACAACAAAAAAAATAAGCACTTTCTTATGTTTCAAAAAAGGCACAAAGCCAAAACGCCATCTAATGAGATACCAATATGCATTTTTGAATCCCCATCGTTATGCACTACATATACATACATATATTCATATCTCCATGAAAAAGAATATACATAAATGTATATTGTTTATGTCTTGTTTTTTTCACAGAAACATTTTTGCTTTTGCCACTCAACAATTTAATCTGGCATATGACATCTTTATGGAAACAATGATCAAGATTCATTTTTTTTTTTTTTTTTTTTTTTTTTTGTATTTTGTACTCAGTTCCTCTCGCTTTAAGTGTTGGTGCATCATCAACTGATATCCATCCTTGGTAAACATTTCATCAACTCTTGAGTTGGTTGGTGGTAGAGCAAAAAAAAAAAAAAAAAAAACAGAATCAAAATAATAAAAATTCATGTCTTTGGTTGGGTGTTTTTATTTTATTTTTTTTGCGTATTTTTTTTACTACTACGACCGAAAAAATAAATGAAAATATAAAAATAAAAAAAAATCAACAACCTCACAAAGTTCAGCGCCCCTGCTGTTAATTCAAATTTAAATTTACATACCACAATCTCACCCTTGATTTTTGACTGCAACAAAACTGCTTTGGCTGAGGGAATCATCTCGACTTGCGGTACGATGACGATGGGAATACGGTAGCATTTGATTATATGCTTAACAGGAATCAGAGTGTAATGTTGATCTGATGTTTGATGGGGGCCAGTTGTAGTGAGAAGGGAAGACGAACTTTCACGCGTGTTTAGCAACATTTTCTTTAAAAAAAAAAAAAAAAAAATGGACAATTTTATGTGCAATTCCTTAACATACAATTTATAAACTTTTTCGCAAACTCATTATTTCTCGTCTAAATGCCTCACCAACGACAACGAAGATGGACGACCAAGACAACAAAATCTACTAATTAACCAAAAGAGTGGCAACATTGATTAAGTGCGGCAAATTCCGTTTTTGTCGTGTGACGTATCACGCATAGACGCACCATTTAGTGCGAATGATGGCGTTTCAGTTCATTTAGTCTAACCTTTTCACTTATTTTTATATACGACGATCTTATTTAGGATTTCTTCTTGTTTCTTTTTAACACTATGCATACATTAAATACATTGTTGCAGAAACATGTTGCGCATAGGAAATTTAATTATTTTCTCAATTTTCTATCTTACGGGGCAAGAAAATGCAGTTTATTTTGTATTCTATTTTATTTTATTTACAGAGGAAATACATTGTTGCTAATTCGAAAACAGCGACAAACGGTAAAACGCTGTATAGAAAGACTTGAAGGGGTTTTGAATGAGGAGACCAAGAAAAAAAAAAAAAAAAAAAAACTTTTGACAAGATGACGTTGTTTTTGAAAGAGACGATGACTAATGGGAAAGAAAAAAATATTTATTTGCTTTTTTCCGTCTGACTCTGAATTCTTTATAGTGTGGATGATGATGGCCTGGTTATAGAGAGACTGACGAAGTGGATTCTTGTTTTACATGATTTATTTCATCAGAGCACAGCTTGGCTAGACGTTGTAACTTGAAATTGGCGCAATTTGTGATGCCATGTCATGGCACTTAAAAATCGTGCTTGTAAGGCCTATTTTGAGGTTTTGTTGATTTGCAATAATGTAGTAGAAGGCAGCAAGTTAATTGGTTCGTTAAAGAACTTATTTATGTTCTGAATGAGGCAATGATCATATTATAAGATGTTGACATAATCAGTGTAGTTACATTATTCTGAAGATAAAACTTAAACAAAAGACAAAAAGATTCTATTTTTAGTGTGGTTCCTTCGAAAACTTAAGTGTTTTAATCTTGTGAAAGATAAAAGGCGAGACAGCGAAAAATCTTGATTCGAGGATGAACCACGTGTGCACAACTGGACCTAAATCGCCTGAAAATGACTCCGCAAATGACTTCAAATGGTTTCAAATAAAAGGATTATCCAAGTGCTCTGTATGCGTGGCATGCAATTGCTAAACTTTTTATATTCGATCCGTTAAGTTAATCGGTGGGTTTACATCTTCATCGGAGGATGAACCAGGTTTGTGCAACGGGCCGTAAATCGTCGTAATATAATTTGACAGTGAAAAGAACGATATCACATAAAGGGTTGGCTAAAGAAAAATGTAGGACCGCTCCATTCCTGTAAACAAACAACTCGAGCACAGGAATTGTTGGGACTTGTAAGGGCCTGGCTCTCCACGAGCTGTGGCGTAACCCAATTTGTTTTATAAGTGCTTTGTGTGCGTTGCATGTACTTTGTAGACTTTTATATTCGATCTCTCCAAACTAAAAAAAAAACATGTACATTATGTATTCTTGAAATAATTCAAATTTAATTTATCTTCTTAACATTCGCTTTTAAGTGCTGTGAAACGATTTCTATAGCGTCACTTGCGCCACAACTCCTTAAAAAGTAGTTACACAAGAATTGAGTTTTTACTGTTGCAATGTAATATTTCAGCACTTTTACTATAAAATTGCCTGCCAAGATCACAAACTCTACAAAATTGTAGACTTTTGTCTTATACCATTTAAGAAAAGCAAATTTTCCGGACACTGACAATTTAGAATCACGACAAGTTGTTTAGAAAAAGTATTTGCTTATGTTCTTTTCTCTCACCCATTCAGTCTTCTAGTAGATATAACCTCCAAAAATCTTTCTGGAGACTTCTACAATCATTTTGTAGCACCACCACAAATTTGAGAGGAAGGAGCACTTAAGTCTAAGATTGTAGCATTTAATAAGTTATTTTAATTAAAATTCTATTTTTGCATCACCTACTCTTTTAGATTCTAGATCTAAAATCTTTTTGGAGACTTAAATCATTCATTCTGTAGCACCTCCACAAATTCGAGAGGATATAGGAAGGATCTTAAATTCAAGTTTATAGGACTTAATTCGCACCTAAAATTCTATTTTTAAATCACACACTGGTTTAGATTCTACATCCGAAAATATTTTGGAGACTTTAATCAATAATTCTATAGCACCGCCACAAGTTTGAAGAGGGATGAATAACTTAAATTCAAGGCAGCACTTAATTAGCACATTAAATTCTGCATAATTGTATATCTACTCTCACCCATTTAGTTTTAACAGCAACCGCTTTTTTAAACTCTACGTCCAAAAATCTTTTTGGAGACTTCCATCATGTATAAAGTAGTACCGCCATAAATTTAAGGATAAAAGGAGCAGCTCCTTAAATGCTGCATAGCTAGATTCTTTTAATTTTCTTAATGACAGAGCCATTTTGTCATCGTTACAAAAAATAATTTAAAAAGTATTGGTATAAAATCTCAACCTTGTGGCGTTACTAGATTTTAACGCTAAATTATTATGAAATGAAATGAAAGAAACATCACTCATGTTTGAACCAAATATCTTCTACATAAAAAGAATTTAATTCCATTGTCTATGCCCCCTCTAACTCACAACAAAAGAATAGTTCGCACTTCTATACTTATTGAGAAACAAAAATTAAAAAATAATCCACATCTTTTGCAGTCATTAATTTCAATTCAATTCCACCCACTTGAGCCCTCGTTAAATTGAAGAAAGAAAGAAAAAAAAAAAATAAACCTCAAATCATGATTATACAAAAATCCCACTAAGCATCTCTCTTTCAAACAATAGACCTTACCTAAAATGCATCATTTAGTAATGAATTATGAATAATAATAGACGTAAAGCTCCACCGATTGCGCGGCAGTGGCAGAGCTCACGAAATAGACTCAGCATTTTCATTATTGAAAACCAAACCATCAACGCTCATTGTGAGTTCACCACACCCAAGTTTTTTTTTTTATTTGGATGTGCTTGTACAATGTAGATGCAGCAACAATAGTGAGTGTTGTAGTTTTCGTCGTCGAACGTCATTTATTCCACCTCGCTTTTGAGGCGCAAAAGGTGAAGCACATCAGAAAAAAAAAAAAAAAAAAAAAAAAAAAAAACCGAATAAAAAACGAAAAAATGTTTGCTTACAAACGACTTACATGCATGCATGCCTGCATCTAATCTATCCAATTCATCCAACCGTGGCCGACAATTTCGCGACTTAAACATGGCTAGGCAAGGCCCCATTTGCATGCCAGACCCAGAAACACAACTCAACAAAAAAGACAAAAAAAAAAAAAAGAAAAAATGCATACTGGTTTTGGTATATTGCAAGTTGCAAGACCACCATCATCATCATCAACATCATGCATCTCTTCGCTATTCTCTGAATGCTCTTCAATATGCAACACAAGGCCATTTCAAGAATGTTTCATCATAGCCAAGACATTTGTTGTCATTGCCAATTCTCCGCCGCTGCTTCGCAATGGATGAGAGATCAATCAAACGCTGGCTGACGGATAACATTGAGCGAGAGGTGGTGTGCAGAGGGAGATTATAGCGCTTCTCTTTTTCCATGAGTGTCGTGCCCTGAATCCCCAATCGTGAGTTATCAATTTGCTCCTTCTTTTTTTCTTCTTCTTCCATGCCATGCCATGTCATGCCATATTCAAATTGATCTATAGCTCTTTGTGTATAGATACATTGTTTAGATACAGAAGACAACACATATGGTACCGCTCCTCGCATTTTCCAGAATTTGATTGCTAGAAAAAGATATTTTCAATTTGGAATTTCAGCCCGGAATGATTTGCATGCACAAGAAGAGATTCAAAACCAAAACAGAAAAAAAAAACACATATTTTGCCGCCTTTGACACAATCAATACATACTATGGCAACATGTTGATAGCACAGATTGGAGTATAATCAAATTGGCTGTCAGCAAATGACAATTCAATCAAATGGGATGGTTGTTGGCATTGCCAATGGCAGCAGGGAAGGAAAATATAGGCCGACAAATGGGTGCAGCAGCAGCATATCGAGGTCAAAAGTAGGAAATTTCCGTATGAAATTTGTTTTGCAGTTGTTGGTGTTGGTTACTGGGTTGAATGTGTCCGCTTTCGCTTCGGTTCGGATTGACATCCAAAGTGATTTTCCCTCGTTCGCTTCATTTTAACTTCATTACAATTAAGTGCGCGAGGCGCACTCGTCGTATACATATCTATACACATGTATGATGAGTGAGGGACGGTTTTTTCGCATTGGTGATTCCTATATGACGCACCTCCTCACTTTACGCCTATTAGGAGAGACATGATGAACGATTAACATAACGTGACGTGTAACATGTAACAGGAGAGCGCTATTGCTGGAGTCCGGCCACATAATAGTCGTCTGATCACGTAAAATTCTTTATTCTGATCCCAACTATACCTACAACCTATACCTATACTTTTTCTCTTCCCCGTGTGGAGCAACAACACACATGTGTTCATCTGCAACAATGTTATCAAAGGCAAATTTATGCTATGTGCAGAACACAGGAAGCCTGTCTATTTGGTTCTTTACGTTTTCTATGTTTTTTTTTTTGTGCAAACTGTCTAATGTCAGATTGAATAGAATGTCCCAGTCGAACGGGATGTATGAGTGGAGAGGAGACATTTTTATGTTGCAGCCGCTAATTGGGTTTGATGTTTGATTTTGAAAAAAAAAAAAATAATAATAAGAAAATTCAAAGGCTTGGTTTCTTTTTTTTTTTGTACCAAAGCTACAATTTTGTTACAAATTGAATAGCTAACGAAGTAGTAGTTGTTGAAGGACAGTTTAGAAAGTTGAAAGTTTTTACAAGCATGCATTGATATTAGTTTGGGTTTTATATTTCAAAAAGGTTCGAGATGAATGAGTTATGACATAGAGGTGTAAAAATGCTCTTGTTTTTAATCTAAAAGTTTGTTTAAAGGCATTTAACAGCGACTCGGCTTCAAATTTGGCATATAACAAAAGAAAAAAATATTCTGACAAAGAAGTTTTTTATTTTTTTTGTTCGAATTTTGTCTACCAAAACGTAGCTTACCCAGTCAACTTGGATCAACTATTCCAAATGTGATCAAGGTCGCATAAAAAACAATACCTATTGCCAGCGCTCTATATATGATCTGCTAAGGAGTATACACCAACTTTAAAATAAGATCGGAGAACGATCCGTGCTCAAATATCGTTACTAAGCACTTTTTTACCACTTTAAGAGTTGCTTCTGAAAGTGCAAGTAGAGAGTAGTACCTGGCATATCAACTGTAACGGTATGCCTGCCAAACGTATACATAGTTGGGGCAAAAGTAATGTCATAATATGGATGTGCCATACTTTTTGCAAATGGCGTCAAATGTCATTGTGCTTTCACTTTTTCGTTGTAGACAGATAGAGAATTAGTTGACAACAAGCAATGGAGCGATACACACCTGAAGAACGCGGAATTTTTACTACAGCTTATTTAACCGATGTGCAGTTTTTGCTTTAACGCAACGCGCGAAAATTTTGTTGTCGTTTTCCTGGTACTCCTGCAAGTGCACCATGTGAGCGAAAAATAAAGCGTTTAGCTTAACGCGTCGTGTTAACCGGGTCCATTGACGTCGCAAGAAGTGGACGGTCTTGTATTGCTCGTTCGACCGAAAATAAATGCTGTGGTCGAGGGACCAAGCGAGTCCACAAGCATTCTCGAGAAAACGATACACACAATTTTTGTCGCTGAATTTTGTTGCTGAATTATAGGTCTCGAGTATAGACGGAACAAGCGCTCACACAGCGCAATGTTGTAGATTTTGAAACACCAATTTCCGCGCCGTGTAATCTCCAATTTTGGCGATTTGAACTGCCGGACCAGATCGCCAGATCTGACGGCGCCAGACTTCTTACTTTGGGGCATTTTAAAATCTCGGGTTTACCACAATAAACCACAAACCTGGTAAGTCTTAAAAGTCAACATTGAAGAAGAAATCAAAAATGTTTTGCGAGAAACAATTCAAAATGCTGCGAAACGAGCAAAAATGTGCTCCAACTCTGGAGGTGGTCATTTGACCGATATCATTTTTTCAATTTAATGCCATTTATTCAAATAAACTTTCTGAGCTTAATTTTTTGATTTTTTACAAAATGGCAGCCAATTTACACTATGTCATCACTTTAACCCCACGTTGTATAAGTCTTTTCAGGTTGACATTGAACTCTAGTGGTAAGGTGACTTGCTTCAATACTGAGCTTGACAGTCCACAATTGCCTAAGACCACACCCTTTACACTATATCTATCAAACTATAACGGCAGCACAACCATTTGTTATTAGGTATACAAAATGACTTAAGACTTCCCGAGGCCTAGCACATATTTTTGATCTTGTATAACTAAACAAAATGGTATATCTAGACTTCATTGCTAAAATCTTATTTGCTTGACAGATCATATTCTGTTAATTCGAATGGATATCATTCTGAAGTTCCACAGGGCAGCCATTTGGGTCATATTCTTTTTAAATTAATTATAAATCATACTTCTTCAGCTTTAAAGTACATAAACTGATTTATCTATGCTAATAATGATAACATTTATGGTGGCGCGACAGCTTTGCAATTGCAAAAATTGGAAAACAAAGTATAATAAAGATTTAAAAAAGACCACCAAATTGTGATTAAAATTGAAAAAAAAAAAAATTAACCAAAAACGTGAAATTAGAAAATATTTTCGAGCAAAAATTCATATTTATCTCTCTCACACACTATATAATAATATAGATAATATGTTGTTGAAAAGGTTGAAATCGGATGAAAAATGACAAAGATGATTTTTTTTTTCAAAAAGAACAAACCAACGTTTTTTTAAAAATAGAATTGTGGATGTATGCTTAAGTAGAATTTTACTCATACGACTTTTTCAGTTTCAAAGAACTTAGAACTTCTTCCAGAGCTCGGTATAAGGAAATAATCAGTGTCGCACAATGTAATTTTGTATGAAAAGAAATTTTGTTCAATGCTTAATATTCTCAACTTTATGTAATGTTACGTAACGTGACACAATTCTATTTACGAGCTTTGGAAAATGATGGAATTGAAACAAGGACATTTTTGGGAACTGTAAAGTAAAGCGTAACTCTTTTTCAAACTTTTAATAATGTTTCTTGTGTCTATACGTCACGTTACGTAATATTTTCTTTATATCTCGAACATCAAATATTGTTTCTGATTGACTGCTGTCTACGTAACGCAACAACTCAAGAAACAAAATCCTTTCAAACATCCATTCACCTGATATCTAATTTTACTAACTAATTTCCCGTAACGTAACGTGTAAATGAATTAAATTAATTGAAAGCATAACGATAGTGAATTAATTTAAATGCTCTTTCAACACTTTGAACTCAATTATCTCGCTCAAACTCTCTATATGATGTGCGCGGTGGCTTCCGTTAACCGGGTTAATCTTTTTATCATACAAATAAATTAAATCAAATAACATTTAGAGAGCATTAATTTTTTATTTGTTTAAACTTTTGACTACATTTATTAAAGCGTCATAAATTCTCATTCACTCTTGCATACGAATAACCTTTTGTATATACACTGGCGTCGTCGTTCTTGTCGATGTTATTTTGCTTTAAAATTACGCAAATCATCCCCACACCCACTAATTTGTTATAAAAAAAATATATTTATCTACGTTACGTATATATATTCAAATTGATGTATAGGTACTGAGTGAGAGGCATTTGGCTCTAAACGGGGACGCTCCCAATCGTCATCATCAATGTGAACCGAGAAGTCTTCTTCGCATAGAAGATAGAACTCGTTGTTGTGGTATTATAGTCGTCGGTCGTGGTTTTGGTCGACACGGTCGTCCATCTCTCCACATGTGCATCAGAAATCAAAATACTGAACCCAACAACTGTGCAGTGCATGCTCGCGCTGCTGCTCGCAAACAGCAAATGGCTGGTAATTTGCATAAATTGTGCACATTTATGAAGTCGTCACTATTTAATTTAAGCAATCAGCCTACACACATGCGAGTAGGTATATTTGAATGCTCGTACATACGTCCGTCTTTTCATCCGTCGGCAGCGTCGACGAAGCCTTCTTCAGCGTCAAAGTAGTCGTCTGGTTGGTCATGGAGCGAACTTATTGGCCAGATATGTACATCGGTGGTGATCTTGCTTTTATTTTTATTTTTTAATCCTATTTCAGCGTTGGATTATTCGCTTTTTTTTTTTTTATTTTTATACTCTGTGTACAAACACTCAATTGATAGGTAGCCAGCGGCTGTTTGACTAGCCCCATGTGAACTTGGACAACGACAACGGCAGAAGCGGCGACCACGACCAGCAAAAACAAAAAAAAAAAAATACCCAGAGACTCTTCTCTACCCTCGATCAATCGTCGTCAATTTGAAGTTTGTTCTTCGTGTTTCGTAGTTTTTTTTTTTTTGTTGTTTTTGTAAACTTCCATCATTCATTTTATTTTTCGTACTTTATTTTATGTATTTCGCCCTCTCTGTCTCTTCTGTGAATATAAAACAAGTGGTTTTTATCCAGCAGCGCACCACACAGTCCAGTGTATAGTAGTTCCCCTCCCAAAGTGCTTCTGTTTGTATATCCATCTACTTGAATATTCTACTGTCTGCTGAAACTGAATACTGGACTGACTGATGACGGTGTTGTATAGCGCTTCCCACTTGAATTTCTGTCTGTCAATTCAGTGAAAACTTTCTGAAAGAGGATTTGTCAGATAAACAAAAGATTAAAAAAAAAAAAAAAAAAATCGAACAGAAACAGGCATTTGGTTTATGGAAGAAAGCAGCCCAAAATTGTTGAATAAGTTATTTATTGCTGATTTATCCAACATTTACCGAATAATGTTTATTTGGATTAAATTGCGCCAAAAGCTTAATGGGAATTTGGTTTATTTTTATAATATGTGATTTCTTACTTTTGCTTAATGCCTGAGTGAGTAACTGTAAGGTTGAAGCGTGAAATTGACAAAACGTCAAAGTCTAATTGGATAAGACAAACAATTACGTTACGTCAAGGAATGGCGTATTGATAAGGGTACGTAAAAAGGTAAGCCGAGGAACCACTTACTTTAAAGTATCGATATCTAAATGATTTGTTTGTGTAAATTTAAACATTTTCAGGCAAAGAATATCAATGTAGAATTGATTTTTGCTATACGATAGAAGAATGACAGAACGTTACGTTTAATTGAGTTATGTTGACAACGACCAAAAGGAAGTAATACAATTTAGAATAAATTCAATATTCCGTATAAAATGTAACGTTGAATACGTTGAGCTTGCTTTATAGTTTAAAACGTAACATAAAGTAATCAAATGTTGACAGATACTTCTGTGGAAGCAAATACTCACAATCAGACAGAATTTCATGTTTAGTAGTTACAGTCAAAATTAAATTACGTTTTTGCCATTATTTTTTACACAAATAAGTACCTAAGTACATATCTTAATGTTTCGATCAATTGAACTAACCATCGTTTGGCAAGCAAAATGGCCGACAATTTAATAAATATAAATTTGACTCAATCATTACCAAGATGAGGTCAACTTTTGATGTGTAAACATCTATGCTGGCGGTAGAGTAAAAAGAAAACGTGAACGTTCGTGTGCCACGTTACGTCGTGCAACGTTACGGTGTGCAACGTTACGATCTGCATACTAGGATGGGTGCGTTCAGTGAAAAAAAAAACAAAAGCAAAAACAAGTCCGTTTTGGATCCGCGCACGTTGATGTTTACACATATTAACCGTGAGTCCCGGCACTCAGACAATTTTTTTCTTTTACCAAAAAGTGCTTTTCTGCAAAGACCACTTCAAATGGTCAGTTTCTCAAACATATAAATGTAATGGAAGTTGTTAAATGAACGATAATTTTAATCTTGAATAGCCTAACGTACGTAAGTTATGTTTGTAAAGGTAATGTGTTGAATATAGCACCTACCCAAACTTGAGCTAATTTCAATTTGTTTGTGAATTTTGTAAGTTGTAAAAGTAAGGAGGTTTACGTTAAGTAATTTTACAATACGTAACGTTGAGTGGATAACGTAACGCAATGAAATAAAAAATCTACAGAAACACAGCAAAGTTCAATTACAGCAATAAACCAGCCTGAGACTAGAGGTAAACATTAATAGTTAGTTCCGTTGCTTAGGAAAATTGGAGGAAACACAAGAAATTCCACATACGTGAAGTGCAGCTAAAGAAGGACTCTCTCTACTTGACACTTTGTCCCACTTGATCTAATAGGCATTCATAGAGCTAAGAGTGTTATGGTGGAATCGTTTGAAGGGAGGAATACAGCATTTTATTTCACTGGAGTTCGTAAAAAGTATTGATAGAATAAAGAGAAGCATATGATCATTTGGACGGTGCGGTGCTCTATAGACTCATTTATTTCTGTTATCGATTTGTCACCTCCAATCTGCCTAGAATTTATTCTCTATTTTTGACTCTACAAGAATATTATGAGATCACTTGCTTAGATTAAGAATTACCTATACCTACACTCCAATCTTCGAGTGACTGTAAGCCTTAAAGATCATAAGTCATAACCAAATCAGAGGGAAAAAAGAATTTATTGCATCACCGAGTATGCAAATCTTTTCGGTTTCCGGATATTTTTAAGAGACAAATTCCACGTGGTTATTGGATTTTCAATTCGAAGATGCCGTCAAGTATGGAATTCAATAAGTTTATAGTAAGATGTCGATGCATTTCCATATTCGAAAACCAGGGATGCGAGTCATCTACGAACCAAATTGGTGGAAGCAAATAAGTAAGAATTATAAGAAAGAGAGTCGGAGTAAAAATGGACCCTTGGGGCATACCACTATTTTTTTTAAGAGTATTTCAAACTAAAAACTATCCAAAATAATCCAATGAACTTCAAGCTTAATCCAAAACGATGCTCGGTGAGACATCATCAGATAACCTGTGGAAATCTCAGGACATCTTGTCTGGAAAAAGCTAATCTAGCCCTAGAAATATTTTCATAGATATTGACAAGGGGCTAGTACCTCTTCGTTTTGAGGGACAAACAAATTTTGTTCCTGTCTGGTAGACAGCCTTCGGCTAACCCATTTGAAGACTTGGGTCATCTTACAATTAAGGAAATGTTATTTGTATAAACTTTTGAAACTAAAACTAGTTCATTTTGCTTACCAAGCCACCACGCTAACCACTGAGATAATTCACAATTCCAATTTGACATGTTTTCCTCGTCTTAATTTCCGTACTAGAAACTTTCCAGGGCCTTGACTTAACTCGAGAAAAACCTGCCATTTTTCCAGGATGGATCTGTTTGTTTTCAATACACTTTAAGAAACTACATATGTACTATTCGAAGAAGTTATTAAAATTCCTAACTTCTATATGTTTTTCCTGTTTTACAACAACTCATCATTGCTTACAACATTGTAAATAATTTTATACATAAAAACAAAACTTTATTAACCTAAATTGCTTTTCAAACTCACTATATTTACCAATATACTCATACTCACTCCCATGATCAAAGAATGCCGTTAACATACCTGTAATGAGGAATACAAAATTTTTTTTATTTAACAAAATAACAAAATATTTTAATGGAAATTTTATTAAAAGCTACAAGAAAGAAAATAAACAAAAAAATTCATTTGAAATATAAACGAATGGCAAAAGTGTGCTCGTGATAGTTTCACTAACAAAATAAAAATAAAAAATACAACAATTATTAGATACTTGATTTCAAAGGAGCAGGGCGGGCTGGGAGAGGGGTAATGAAAGAGAAAGAAAAATCCTCGCATCGCACTCAAATACCTAAATTGCAATTTCTGGTTGTGGGGGGGGGGGGGCAAGATCACAAACAAAAATCGGTTGTTCCTGTGACTGCAGCAAGCAGGCAATTTATTCTTAGATCAAAATATCGCATGGCAGGTGTACACTGAGTGTACCGTACACTCTCTTTTCAAATGCATTTCCATTTTTTTCGCGCGCAAAACTCAGGGCAGAAAATTTTAATTTAAAAAAAATTCATTTTCTTCTTATTTTGGTTGTTTATGTCGTTAGTCACTCTGGTATAAGAAGTGAATTATGTCCAGAGGTTTGTATGTGTGTGGATAGATTCATTTTTTGATGCATAGCACAAACTATACACAATACACTCCGAAACGACGACAACGAGCAAGTACAGGTTTGAAATTTATGCATGCAAAATCCATTACTCATATTGATTTATGTCTATTATATCTGAAAAGATATTTATTGTGCCAAAATATTAATGAAAACAAATGCTGCACAAAGTTAATACAACACAATAAATAATAATACATAATTATTATTATTATTATTTTCCCTCCTGCTATAGTATTTATATTTAGCTTAACAAGAAAAAAAAAAAAGGCACACCATTTTTTTTTTTTTTTTTTTTTTTTTTTTTTTTGGCTGGGAATACTCTGGCTATAAATTTTGAAAAATTGAAGAGAAAATATTTTTGCATTTAAATGATGATGACGCATATCTACCATTTGGCAAGGCGATGATGACTCTTGTAATGTGCGGAAAACAGCGATAATAATGACTTTTGTTTTGAGAAAATTTCAATCGATTTAGATGGTTTGATTTTGCGTTGCACGTTGCCCGACAATTATAAATTAATAAAAGAATTATTATTATTTTTTTTTGACATGATTGTTAATTGTGATCATGTGAGAATCAAATCAGAAGGATGACTCATTTCGTTTCTAAGATTCATCAGGTTTTACCCTAACAAGCTATCTATTTTGATGTTTCTTTGAGTTTGAATATTTGAAAGTTCTGTCATTTGTCGAGAACCTATCGATTTAAAACTGTTAAATTGACAGTCGAATTTATTTTTAAGGAAATTGTCTTTATTCAGCAGGTATGGCATTTCTTGTCTTTGAATATTTTAATGTCTCAAGGTAGGAGGGGGGGATGCGCTATTTAACACGATTTCTTAGTACATATGAAGCAAAATAATATCTAGACGTCAAATTGACGTCAACCAAACTAATTTTAATTTTGAATTATATTTTATTTTGTTTAATTTTGTTATTATTTTAAGATTTTATTTTAAATTTTCTTTAGTACAATTATATGTTTTTTTTTTTGTTTAGTATTTATTTTTAGTTTTAGTTTTTTTTAATTTTGTACTAAATTTTTATTCGTGATTTTTACTTATGTGTTAGTTATACATGTAGGTTTGTGGCAGCCCAACCCAGACGGCTTATTTGTAAGAAATCATTTTTTTGACATTTAATAGTCTGTCATTCAGCACAGCTGTTTTTCCTATTCAAAATTATTGTTCTAAACTGTCTTCTGCAGTTGTTCTAAAATTTCGTTACTTGTTTTTATAAACTGTCCGGAATAATCGTTTGTTAAATTTGGATTTAAAATAAAAAGAATAAAGTAAATTAAACAGAAAGTATTTTATATTAAACCCATCTGTTGGATTCTTTTTGAATCATATGTTATTTTGACACTGACAACTCTTTATATGTATTTGCTTAAAAAATTGATAGAATCCTAAGTGCTTTAATTCCATATTACAGATTGGATTGATTTACTCTGGAACAACGTTGGGATGTATTGCAACAAGTTACTTCTTGGATGCTGAAACGCAGTTTTTTTGCTATCACTTTGTTAGTTGCATTTACGCAATTTAATTAAAATCGTTAGAGCTGTTTTGCGAACATTTGAAACAAAAACAAAATCTTTGTATGGCAGCTACCTGTTCTAGATAACCATAAACAAAAATTCTAATGTCCACCCTATAGGGAATCAAATAAAAATGCTCTGAACCAAATTTGAAGTAAATCGGGCTACCCCCGTTTAGGCTCTAGCTCAAATTATAGTGGACGCATAGACGAACGAAAGCACAGACGTACGGACGCACAGACTAACGGAAGCACAGAATTATACGGACGGAATTACGAAACCCACTTTTTAGGCCTTCTCGATCATCTTGGTCCAGTTTATCAGTGCGAGATTAAAGTTAAACCCAAGCTAACTCATCGAATTTTGTGAGTTAACTCAGGATGTTTTATTCAACGAGTTTGTTTCATGCATTCTCCACCGAAAAAACTGCTTCCTCAGTTAACTGTGGGTTAATTTACTTCTGGAGTTAACTAACTCTGATTTAACTCACCACATTCACAGTAGCCTACGGTTGGCGCACACCATTTTGTTTTCAATCACACAAAACATTTTTTTTTATTACATATACATTTTTTGTATTTGTAAATGTGTTGGACAACACATTAAATTAGCTTGAAGAATTAAAATTAATTGACAGAAAAGAGAGATAGCTATATTTTTTTAACATATCGTTGGAGAATATGTCTGTTTGTTAACTTGCAACTTCTTGCTACTTTTGACTACTTGTAAAAAATATGTATTGGATTTGACAGCAAGTTGTGCGACTTCGTACATTTGTCAAAGTGACAGGAAAACTGATGGACAACTCAATTTATATGGACTAGCCTAATGTTCAATAATATCATAATTTTTGATGTGTAAACATCTATGCTGGGGGTAGAGTAAAAAAAAAAAACGTGAACGTTCGTGTGCAACGTTACGATCTGCATACTAGGATGGGTGCGTTCAGTGAAAAAAATCTTAAGATCCCCTTCAAGCAAAAACAAGTCCGTTTTGGATCCGCGCACGTTGATGTTTACACACATTAACCGTGAGTGCACTCACACAATTATTTTTTTTTTTAATTCAACGTCTCCCAAGTAATCAGCTCAGAACATTACTTAAAAATCATCTTCTATAAAAGTTCCATCCCAAAAGAACAATAGTATATTTTTTTTTTTTTTTTTAAAAAAAACATTTAAGCATCCCTCAATTTTATTGATTTACCCTTTCACTTTTCAACACATAAAATACAAAATGGCTTCCATACAAAAACAAAAACAAAAAAAAAAACTAATCAGACCAACCGCAGACGCTACTGTTTCGTATAAGCAATATATCTGTATATTATTTAGCTCTTGCGATGTTTTTCTTTTTTTCTGACTAAAAATAAGTGTGTTTCCATTTCTTCATCATACATTAATGCGCGTGTCTATTGAGTAAAAAAAAAAACAATCTTATCACTAAAAACGACTGTCAAGGTCTAGTGATAATTTTTGTTTTATTTTGGGCGAGAATTCAAAATGTATTATTATCATTTTTTTTTAGGTTGATTTGTTCCAATATTATTGAAATATTTAAATACTCCATAATTAGTGTTCTTAACAACCGAATAAAATTCAAACAAAATAAAATGCCAACAACCCAGAGAAACGTGTAATTTTTCAAATAAGTTATATTTTATGATGTGCTCAGTTCTCTTAATAATCGTTAACGAACACGAAACATTAAATTAAAAACGAACAATAATTCTCTTGTGTCCCCTTATTCCCGCCTGGCAGTGACGAATTATAAGTAAGATAAAGCTGGTTACGTCTAAGGCCCCTGCTACATTAAAAGAAGCGGTTAATTATTTTGTGACAATACGGAAGTTTCCGGATCTGTCAAACTAAAAAGTGACAGTAATCATTTTGTGCCAACTGACAGATGCAAAACGGCAAATAAAAGCTGATATTTTATCTTTAAAGAAGGTTGGGCTCAATTTTGATATTTGAAATGTAATTTTTACTACAATAAACTTGCTATTTAATTATATTCATTTGCTTTCAAAAATAGATAAACAACTGTCAGTTGCCACAAAGTGATGATTCTCACGCTTCTGAATAAACGTGAGCGAAGGATATTTTGCTATTTGGTAAAAAGCGCTTTTCTTCAAGTTCCTTCTTTTAGGTGAATTTTTGTTGATTTGTATGGCCGGGCGCCCTCTTCTGTCAATTTGTTTGATCAACTTTTTATAGCTCCTGGTTCGATTTCGTACGAGATCACGTAAACGAAGACTTCTTTGAGGATAAAATTTAAGTTTGTACGTAAAATGAAAAGACAGAAACATATCTTAGGCTTGTAAGGGGCAGTTTTTCAGTGGTGAGTTAAACCAGAATTAGTTAACTCTAGAAGAAAATTAACCCACAGTTAACTGGGGAAGCAATTTTTTGGTGGAGAATGCATGCGGAACGACTTAAAAATGTCGGTGGATAAAACATCAAAAGCATCTGTTCAGTTAATCCTGAGTTAACTCACCAAATTTGATGAGTTAACTCGAGTTTAACTTTAATCTCGCACTGAAAAACTGAACCTCAGTTCTATATAAGCTTAACCCTAAGGTTGATCCGTCCCTGACGGTTTCCATATCATCTTCACATTGTTCTATCCTTCATCGTCGTCAGTTGTCGCGGCCGTAATGCACTCAATTTAGAGAATTTCAAAAATGTTTTCAACGTTATCCTTCAACTTTGTGAAGTTTTATTCCAAAAAAAATCAAAAAAAAAAAAAAAGGAAGAATTTCTGACAAAAATTTTATGAAAAAAGTAGCAGGGAGAACAAGGAAAAAAAACTCAAAGAATATGTCTCCTTGAAAGAATATAAAAAAGAAAAAAAAAAAAACAAAAAAAATGAAGATACCTATGCCCCTATATAAGTGTTGAAAGAAGCAAATAACCCTTTTGTACCTCTGGGCCTTCTTCGTACCTTTCGTCTTTGTGGAGCTTCCTCATGTGTCTTTTACACACTTTAAAACACCACACACATACACTAACAAAAATCAATAATAAAACAGCGAGTGGGTTGAAAGCACGCAGCGGGGTAGGGATGATATTAAGAAAGGACGACACCAGGACAAATATCTCATCATGCGCAACTACTTGTACTTCTCTTGAGTTGGTGGCGACAGATTGTTGTGCAGGAGACGTTTTCGTTGTCGTTGTCGTTGTCGTTGTCGCTGTCGTCCTAGTCAGAGTCAGAGTCGTCGTCATCGTCGTCGACAAGAGGGTGGGAAGGAGAATACAAAAAAGAGGGTAATGGATATAAAAATCCTTTTGTTATACAGTGCTTCTCGTTGCCGCCATCTTCGTCGTCCTTCAACGGAATTTTTTTTGTTTTTTTCTTCTTTTGTTTTTTCTTCTGGTTTTCATTTTTTTTCCATTTTTGTTCGTTGGTGCCTGTCGGGGCTGTTCTCATTTTGGAATTATTCATACAGCAGAATTCTTTCTTTCTATTTTTTCCTTATTCTCGTCGTTTGCATTCAACACCCGATCTGCATTGTGAGTCGGGATGGGGAGGGCTATGTTTTTCGCCTCCCTATTCAGCGTTTCGAATTCATCATCATTTTTATCTTCATCATCACTATCATCAACTGGCGCAGAAGTAAGTTGTCCCATCTCTGATTTTTTTTTTGATTTGAAAACATATTTTTTTTTTTTGGCAAGATATTTTTTAATTATTCCCCAAGCGTGTAAAAAAAAAGTCCTTGCGGAAATATTTTTTTCTATATTTGTTTGGCTGGCTGGTTTAAGACATTTAAAAATATTTTAATGATTTAAAATTTTGTTTTTGGTTTTTCTTTTTTGGTAAAATGATAAAGGCGGATTAGTTTAAGTACCTATAATTCAATTAAATGTTATCATGACAAGCACGAAAACACATAAAAAATATGACAGATGAAAAGATTAATTAAAAAAGGTGACAAAAAGAAAATATAAACAAATAAAAATATATTTAGTTTCTCAGAAATGAGAAAAATAAAAAAATATTTAAGAAACATTAAAGAATATCGAGAAATAAAAAAATACACAAAAATAAACACAGAGGTACAAGCAAACAAAACATTTTGTCAATATAAATATAAATATAAATATAAATATAAATATAAATATAAATATAAATATAAATATAAATATAAATATAAATATAAATATAAATATAAATATAAATATAAATATAAATATAAATATAAATATAAATATAAATATAAATATAAATATAAATATAAATATAAATATAAATATAAATATAAATATAAATATAAATATAAATATAAATATAAATATAAATATAAATATAAATATAAATATAAATATAAATATAAATATAAATATAAATATAAATATAAATATAAATATAAATATAAATATAAATATAAATATAAATATAAATATAAATATAAATATAAATATAAATATAAATATAAATATAAATATAAATATAAATATAAATATAAATATAAATATAAATATAAATATAAATATAAATATAAATATAAATATAAATATAAATATAAATATAAATATAAATATAAATATAAATATAAATATAAATATAAATATAAATATAAATATAAATATAAATATAAATATAAATATAAATATAAATATAAATATAAATATAAATATAAATATAATTTGAGCTTGACCGCCTCTTCTTCGAATATGAACTTGATTTTTAGTCACGCCCGAATTCAAATTGAGTTTTTCTAAATTTATCATCTTTTTATTGTAATAATGCTAATTTTTACAGAGATCATTTTTAGTTTCTGTACGATTTACATTAACATACACACACTTTCATTTCTTAACCCCAATCCACCACCCACGGAACTGATGAATAATCCTTAAAAATGTCTAACTTAATCGCATTCACAACACATTTTTCTATCTTTCGAAGTTAATTAAAAACAAAATTCCTTCACCAGTAAAACAAAACAAAAAACAAATGTTTTCATTCCTCACTTAATATTTGTATAAGTAGATATGTAGTAGAGTCCAATAAATGGTATCAATATGGTTGGAAAGCGTTTTGTTTTATGTTTTTATTTTTAATTTAAAACAAAAAAAAAATGCTGGAAGTTCAAAAAACAAAAATACATTAAATGTATGTAGGCACATATGTATAAGATTTTAGAAAATCTGAGCAATTTTTTCAAAATGATTTCATTAAAAACGTTTTCTTGTTTCTTTTAATAAATTGATTTTTGTCGCAGTAAAAACATAGATCTGTACTATGTGGAGATAGTCATTCAAAATATTTTTTTTTTTTTGCTTTAAAACAATAATTTTAATTCATTTGTTCTTTTTGAAAATATGAAAATATTTCAACAGATGGATAAATTACTCAAATAAAACTTTTTTCGAATAATGTCATTTTTTTTTTATTTTAAAAACAAGTAACACATACAAGTTGTTTATTTTGTTGTTCTCGGAAAATCCAATTGTCAGACACGCGCCACACGAGTGACGGATTTTTATGACACATCATCGTGTTGGAATTCGGGGTAATTCTTACAATGTTTTCTATATTTTTTTTGTTTTAATATTTTCATTATAAAAATAAAATTATTGTGAAATTTTATTATGTAGGTACTTAGTATTTTAAAAATTTCTACCATGTATTTTCAAGGTGGCCCACAGTTGTTAAGAAGGAATAATTTTTGACAGTTTGCTTAACGATAGAATGCTGAATAATTTGAAGTAATCCAAAATTGCTTTTTTGCTCAATTTTATTGATTTAATTAAACTCTTACGGCCAGCTTTTCAGTGCTAAGTTAACTCCGAGTTAAACCAGAGTTAGTTAATCCTGCAAATAAATTGAATCCGAGTTAGCTCACAAGCAGTTTTTCAGTGTAGGATTTACTTTAACTTTCAGTTGTCAAAAATCTATCGCAATCGACACAGAGGGAGCGACACTATGCGGCACTATTCTGGTAATAAATATCTATTTGGTTATCAAAGAGTTAATTCACTTAAATTCTTGAACATAACTTGGGATATAAATTGGCTCTAAAACATGTTTCAGGAGTTAATTTTGAAACTGGAATAATCTCAAATTGAAAAACTGGGCCTTAATCAATACTTTTAAAAAATACTTTTCTTGCCAGCTTTATAACTGTTATGTCTCCAAAAATAACTTAATACATCAAACTACCTACTACTAGCTATCTGACAAATAGTATTTTATAATCAGCATTTTAATCAGCATGGTTTAAGTTAATTTTAAGCTGAAAAAATCACTAACCAGACGATTTTGAACGATTAACGACATTTAACCAATGATTTTCAGATGTATTTTGTATGTTCGTGCCTATTTTTGTGTATTCAAAGAATATCAACCAGATTAAACTCTTTTCACTCCAAAAATAAGATACTTAGGGAAAATAATTGATTAAAAAAAAAATATAAAATTTAACCATAGATTAAGTTCGACCGTTTAGTTAATAGTTTTATGAACTAGGAATATTTGTGGAGTAGCTATGATTTTGGTTATCAATCTAAACAAAAACTAACTTTGGTAATCATAATTCGTAACCATGGATTACAAACATTGGGCGGTTAACTAACCACTGATTTGAAAAGTTGTGGAAAAAATATTCTGTCAGATATTATTTTATTTTTTTAAATGAAATGTGTACATTGTTTAGAGAATAGAGCTAAATTAATCTTAGACTACATCCAATATACTTACATATCAAAAATATTGACTCCCATTGAAATTCAACTTTGACTTTTACAACTAGCTGCCAAAATAATTATCTTTTTCAATAAATTACTCTTCCAACGTTCTTTCATTTACTTGCAATTAATTTTTCCCCCATTGAAATGACACTTAGGTCCAGTTTTTCAGTGCGAGATTAAAGTTAAACCATAGTTAACATATCTTATTTATGGCAGTTAACTTAGGATTAACTGAAAAGATGCATTTTACGTTTTATCTAGTGAATTTGTATAGTCGATCCGCATGCATTCTCTACCGAAAAACTCCTTCCTCAGTTAACTGTGGGTTAATTTACTTCTAGAGTTAGCTAGCTCTGGTGTAACTCACCACTGAAAAACTTTAACTTTTATTAACACTTAAAAGCAGTGGTTTTTTTTTTTCCTGCCAGCCAGCGCCATCAGTTATTGTGAACACATATACGACCCCTCACCCTACTCCCTTCGGATCATTAACGTGGTCATTCCTCCCTATTCGAAAGTATTTCCTTTCAAGGACAGACAAAGGACTCCAATATAAAGTATGATGGGTGGAGGTGGGGGATAAGGTTTTAGTTGGGAAAATAAAATGTGCGTAATTATGAGATAGTCCTTCCTACACACGAATTGTTAGGTTTATGCCACATTCACATTCCAATATCATCCGGACCCGCACTGTGTCGTTCGATATTCAAAAGGAAAACAAACAAAAAATGGATGTAAAGATACATCAGTGGGTGGGGAAAAAGCTAAAACGGGAAGAAACACAAAACCAACACAGAAGAAAATAACAACACTCTCAACATAAAAGGATTTATCCGTTTGTTTCTCCTTGTCATCATTTTACCAGAGCAAAACGCCGCCAATGACTGGCTCCACACTACACACATAATGTATATAAATAGAAATGGGTATGTATGTAAGACCATCATAGGAAAAAGTCTTTAACCTTTCAAGGATGTCCCGCTCCTAAATAGCGTCGATTGAGCTCTCACTATAGCGAATTGTCGCAACATTTGTATGTCCTTCTGACAGTCCACATATAGAAATAAAAAAAAAAAACATAAAACATAAAACATAAAACATACATACGTTTTCAGTGTTCACGCTTTCCACTGTCACTTGACTTACTCACTCACATCCCTGATTCTACTGGTAATATACACAGAGCTACCGCTAGACACAGCACACAGGCTATGTGAGTTTTCTGTATGATATGGGATGAAGCATGGTGGTGTGTATCCTTAATCGGTTTTTCTTCTTTCTCCAGAGTTTACTGATCTCATATTCCGATGAGAGGAGTTTGTTTTTTTTTTCTGTTATACATATATAAATTAAGAACGCGGCAAGTATCACCCGCATGGATACAGATAGGAAAAAAAAGCACAGGGATGATATACATATATAGTAGTTTTTTTCTGTTTTTTTTTTTAATACCCTTAAGCTCCAACGGTTGACATAAAACCCCGGAGAGATAAAAGTGGATGGGCTAGCATTAAAGAGGGTCCATCAGAAGAGCGCATTGTCCGCATTAAAAAAAAAAATGTTATGGATAGAACGATTACTGTCGCATTCCAATGGAAGTGCTTATGTCACACCGAAGTTCACATCCCAGTGCACATTATGTGGTTATAATGTTGTTTAAACGATAAAGACGACAACGCCTTACGATGCTGATGGCGTTAAGGGACATCCTACGCATAAGAAATTAAATTTTATGGAGATTTAAGCAAAAAAAAAACCTATCCCTTCTGATGATGGTAATATTTTCCATATATCTCCTTCTAGGTTCAACGATTCGAAGGTGTTGCAAAAGTGCGTTACCACCACACCTCGGAAGGATTAATGCATTTGCCAAGTCAAAATTGGGGGAGTTTTTTTTTAAATACCTATCATTTGTCTATATCGACCCTAAAGTGTTAAAAAACGGGATCTGATGGTTAAGATAGATAATCTTAATGATGAGAATAAAACCGCATACCTATCTATAGTATACAGAAGCTTGAATATGCAAATAATTAGAAATTTAGATTATCTTTCATTAGAGAGGGGATCTAAGCTATAAGAAACAAGAAGATGCCTTGGGTACATTTAACTTACATTTATAATCGTAATTTAAAGTCGTAATGAGCAATTCCTTATAAATGTTCCCTTCCGCTTCTCTTGGCCCCTTCCTTAGTTATGCATCCACTAAGTATGTATAACATTTCAAACTACAAAGAATTTTTTTTTTACCCCAGTTCACCCTACAAAAAAGTTAGAATTAAAAAAAAATTGTTACCCATAAAGCCAGCCCCTAAGTATAACCTTTCAAACTAATGTATGTTTTAAAGTCGAATAACATTTTTTTGTTTTTACTCCATTTCACCCTATAAATATATGTATTGATTTTGAAAAGTATCTAGCCCCTAATCATTCTTCTAAATTAACCTTATAAATAGCTTAAGATCCTCGTAGTACGTACTCTAAATATGCCCTTTCAAAACACATAAATCGGATACAACTTGTTTGTTTTTACTCCATTTTACCCTATAAATAACTAAATTTAGAAAAATATGCAGCCATTTAACTGCCCTTTACGATCAATCTTTATTATTTTACAAACACAAAAAGAATTTTTAAATCCTGCACCACTTTCTTGTTTTAACCCCGTTCTTCCCAAATTCAAATTTTCCGTAAAGCCTTCCCCTACAATAAAAACCCTTTCAAGCACAGAATTATTGAATTTTTGAAATCGGTTTTGTGGTTCCTGAGATTAGCCCGAATAAACAAAGCAAGTTTCCTGCTTCATTATGCCTGTTTGATAACATGAAATCAAGTTGACCAAATTTCCCAAAACAGGGATTTTCTCCTATGGGTTTTGACAGCAAAATTGTGAAAAATTGTAAGAAATTTCACGTTACCAAACAGACCTAGATTGGAATCAAAACTATTTCAATCCAAAAATCCAATTGTCGATTTAGTTTTATTTTTTTTTAAGTTCTGTTTGAACGTTTTCTTTTATCAGCTGTCAAATTTACTGTCACAAGAAACAGTGTTGCCAATTTACTACAACTTGAAAAATGTAAATATTCTGAAATATCTGTAAACTATGATACACTTTTCGTTATACCTATACCGTTATTAGAATTTTCTCATAGAATTTAGATAGGTTGTCGAATTTTCAAGACTGTTGCGCAGAAGTTCCATTTGATAACGATGTTAGGCACATATTCTTTTCGTATTTAAGAAATCTATTGAAGCTCATTTATAATGGGTGATTTTTTAAGAGGTTTAGAACTTTTTTTAAAAAAAAAACACAAAAAATTCGAAAAAATGAATGAAATATTTATTTGAATCGATAGTTTGAACCTTGCAATTTAATGTTTAAAGATAATTTCATGCAAATGTTGACCGCGGCTGCGTCTCAGGTAGCCCATCCGCTGAGTCCAATTTTGGCATACTCTTTCACACATATCGGCCGGTATCTCACGAATGAATGCATGGATGTTGGCTTCCAGTGCGTCAATCGAAGCGGGCTTGTCCCTATAGACATTAGCCTTGACATACCCCCACAAAAAATAATCTAATGGTGTCAAATCGCACGATCTAGGCGGCCAATTGACCGGCCCGAAACGTGAAATTAACTGTTCACCAAACTCGCCTCGCAATTGCGCCATTGTTTCGCGTGCTGTGTGGCATGTGGCACCGTCTTTTTGAAACCACATATCATGCAAGTCAAGAACTTCCATTTCGGGCAAAAAAAAGTTTGTTATCATCGCTCGGTAGCGTTCACCATTGACAGTAACGCTGCGATTCGCATCATCTTTGAAGAAATAGGCCCAATAATGCCGCCGGCCCATAAACCGCACCAAACAGTGGCTTTTTCGGGATGCATTGGTAGCTGTTGCAATGCTTCTGGCTGATCTTCACTCCAAATGCGGCAATTTTGCTTATTTACGTACCCATTCAACCAAAAATGAGCCTCATCGCTGAACACAAGCAGCGCGCGATGAACATTTCGAACCGAGCACGAATTTTGATAGTAAAATTCAATAATTTGCAAGCGTTGTTCATTTGTAAGACGATCCATGGTTAAATTGCAAACCAAACTGAAGCTGTTTGACAGTGACACAACCAGTGTTGCCAAAACCAAACCAGCCAAAAAATCACCCGTTATATACTGACGACCATTATTGGTTATTTAATTAGGTAATCTAAATTCTTAGTGCACCATAAATAACATCACAACAAACCCACATCACTTTCCATATCGACCTTTTCGTATGCCTAATAAAAAGTCATCGCCGCCGCATGCATATAGCATATATACCTACTTTAATGAAAATAATTCAGCGATTCCATATTTACCTATTCATCTTCAAATCATCAAACAATATTGCGGCAGCATTACGCGGCTTTTCCACCTAATTTTCCACTTCATATTTGGTGCCGCAAAGGTCTTCACCGTCGCGTCGCCAACGCCGCCACCGCCACTGCTGCTGTTGCTGCTGCTTCTGCTTCTGCTGCATCGATCACCAATTACCACCCATTTTCTTATGCAAATCTATTGCTGTATGTCTCGGAACATAGTAGAAAACTTATTCGATGGAAATTCTAAGTCTGCTCACACTTTATTGTGCAGTAAAACTGCAAATATTTACACATCGCTTAAAACTACGCCAACAACCAAACACGCTAGCTTGGCGTTTTCTGTTTTGTTTCATGTCGGCGAATGAAGTCCCAACAGAGTATCGCATGCGATAGGCAAACTAATATCGCGTGGCAAGGCGCAATGCTAACGCTTGTGACGACAAAGTGGCTTGCCATCATCATCTTCACAATATTTGTATCCTCCCCCAACACCCGAAGGGAATATGTTTGTAAGCATTGTCGTTGCAAACGAGAAGACAGAACAACGAAGAGTCACTATTCCTATAAAGCTGGAGGCTATGTAGAAAAAAAAAAACGCCACCCATTCCTATTTGGCATACAAATCATCTCTCTTTTGTGGCACGGTAATGGCAAAATGTCGCGGTGGCGGCGGCCGGCGGTGACTCCTTTGTATCGTGACTATGTGAACCTTGCGTGTCATTTTCAAATCAAACTTAAAACGTATTAAATATAAGGAACACAGTTGAAAGTCATACTTGGGGTAACACTTCGAACCCGTCACTGCATCGCGTTACCACCACCATCATCATCATCAAACATCAACATCATCATCTGCATTATACGTTGTCGAGTCACCATCATGGACTTTTGCTCGACGACACGATGCGTCTTTCTCACATTCTAGTTACTTGAGACATCTCTGGAATAGCTTTGACTATACATCAGAGACTAAGCAATCTGTAGCGCAACGTTACAGCAGGTTGTCAACGCTGCAATCACAATAGTCACTCATTCATCACCAACCAGCATGGAAAATCACACTAAAGCGAGAAGAATGTACACAATTTTCGGCGCGCGAAGTGTCACAAAATAAAAATAAAAATTACAACAAAAAAAAACTAATAAAATATAATGGCCGACGCCGCGCCGGCCCAATGATAATGGGCTGGCTATAACGAACTATCATGTTACACGAGTGACAAACCAAAGAGATTGCCTGGTACATTTGCAATAAAACAGAGAAAAATTAAAAAAAAAAAAAAAGTTACAAAAGAAGTATAGTGCCCTGCTTTCCTGTCACGTGATGAGGTTAAGGTGACATTTGATTATGATTGTCCGGGTGTCGGCGTTTTATTTGAAGATTGTTTTTTATTTTTTGTATGTACATATTTTGTTATTAGTTTGGCAGAATAAATTAGATTGTGTCGTGCACACTTCGTGCTGTCATTATTGTTGGTAGAAATTTCCCTATGTTGAATTATATTGACGTGCTGTAAGCAATTAATATGAAAAATAATGTTATGATATGACATTTGTAACGTCAAAGTGCAAAGTGACAAAATGTCAAAAAAAAAATATCAGAGGTTGTTGGTTATTCTATAGGAGGTTAAGGAAGCATAATATGATGATAGATACATTAGTTCCTGAACTTTCGCTTTGGAAAGTGATAGGTGTCACTTGATGTTATATTTATTATCTATTACAAAAAAAAATAAAAAGTGTTACGATAAGACATTATGTCACAGCTACGTATACGGTTATGTATTTTTCGACATGAGCTACTATTTATTTATGTATTTTAAAATAAAGGATATTCTTCGCAACAACAAAAAAAAACAGAGCAAACATAGAAATAGATAAAAATTCAAAATAGTTAAATTATTGTTTGAGCTAAAACTATAGTCAGTCCCTGATATTTAATCTAAGATCAATGCATCAGTTTAATATTCTGTAAAGTCTGGCACCACCAACTAGGCAACTTAGTTCACGCCAACTTACTTTTAATTGCTTCGGGTTGCCGGCAACACGGAACGGAGCAACTAAAGAAGCTTGCCCTCGTCCACTAGGCAACTTTTGGGAATTTGACGTTTGTGTTTTTTGAAGTATTGACTTTGGACACCATTTTCTTTTTTTTTCGGTGATGTCTGACGGTCTGGCCGTCCTTGTTTTTAATTGAAAGCAATAAATGACACCATGATAAACCGAAACGCATTTGACAGATAAAGTTGCAGCTTAAAGTTGCTTCGTGCAACCAAGAAACTAAGTTCCGTGAGCAACAAAAATTACCTGGTGGCAGCGAAACCATAAAACATAATGTATTTGAAGCGGAAGCAACTTAAAGTTGTCTTAAATTTGACATTTATGTCTTAAATTATTTAAATGTTGCGTTTTCACGTTTTAAATGTTGCGTTTTTTTTTTTTAATCTAAGATTTACCATTAAAATCATTTGCAAGTCGACCTGAGTCTCCTTTCACACGAAGAAATAAGTTCCTGGAGATTTTTTGACGTTTGCTTTCAATTTCTACTTAAATCTCTTTTACCTTTCACACGAGGAAATAATATCGTCATAGATTTTTAGTAGTTTTCTTTTAAAATCTTTTGGTTCACGTTTCCCGTGAAAAGGGATGTCGTTGACACGAGGAGATTTTGTTCACTCCCCTTCGCGCCCTTCTCTTCTAAAAATCGGAAGTTTCTGGAATCTCAGTTATTAAGGGCGACAGGAGACTTAGTCGGCATTTACATTACCAGATTTTTCTAATGCCGATTTTTCTTTGTTGTCGAAATCGTGTGAGATTTCGAAGTATAGCCGACATTTTCCTCACGATTTTTCCACTCTCTCCCACACTATTACAACAACAAAGAAAAATCGGGCATTGTAAATGCCGAATAACCTACACAAAATATAAATATCGAGCTGAACGCATTCATTTGAAAATCGAATTTATTCTCATCGATTTTCTATCTCACTTCCACTTTATAAGAAGTTATTTGCAAGGTTATTCTATTTTTCTAATCTTTTTGTGAGGAGGGAACCCAACATTTATTTAATCCAAACAAAGATTATGCTCTCGATGGAAACATAGCATTCGACCGACCGTTAGATTTCCAAATCGAACTTATCTATTTGTGCCGGTTCATTCGAAATGCCATTTTTTATCGTTTTGACAGTGAAAGAAAATTATGTCATATGATATTTACAGTCTCTGTTCTATTTTATAAGAAAAAATTAAACATCATTTTCATTTTGAAATGTGCTGTCGAAATTTATCTGGTTGTAAATCTTTTTGGGCGATGGAAACATTACACAGATTTATTTAATCAAATACTTGATTAAGTTTTGGTGGAATTATAGCGTAGCTGTCAAATTTGATTTTAGTGGTATACAGTAGGTATTAAAATGTTCAACTTTAACTCACTGCCGCCATCGTACTAAAATCATCTTAGACAGTGGTGTTTTTGATTATGGTAATTCGGGAAAAAAAAAACTCTTCCATTCCGCACGGCAGGCGAGCATATGCAAATTGACCGATTTTGACATTTGCGTATTAATGTAGATATTCCTTGATTTCACTTAAGATACACAATTTTTTGGATCACTTAGTATTTATTATTTATTTTTGTATTGATTTTTTTAAGCAAAAGAATTTCTATTCATTGAACCCAACAAAACTACAAACAAAACTCAAACAAATCAACTTTAAGCTTTTGACATTTCAATTACATCTCTGTTTTTTTCGTAGATCCGTTCCCGTACTATTTATATTTGCGAATTTCAGTTCAAAGCCGTATCAGTACCTCGCAGTTTTTTCGCAGAAGAGATCTTTTATGAAAAAGTTAAAAAAAAGTCGCCTTACTTTTATTTACTGTGTTGGAAATTTCTTAGGAAGTGTTTTGCGACCTTTAGTTCAAATGAGTTTCACCCAGGTTTCACCCAGTCAGATGTTGTCGTACCCTTCTAAGACCCAAGATTTTAGAAATTTCTTTGGACAGAAATTCAAATTCAAAAAAAAACTTCAGTATGAGAGTTAAAGAATGAAAAACAAATATTACCTCGTGTGTGTAATTCACATTAAAACGAAATACGGAATATATTGTGAGTTTGCGTTCACGTACATTGCCGCAGTTTCGAAATTTTTGATAAAATTTATTGCTCACTTTTAAAAATTTGTCAGTAAGTGTCTTTCTACTGAAAAATCAAAGCATCGAACCTTGTGCTCGCCGTTTCGAATTAATTTAATCCAGTTGAGCATTTGTTTCTTCTTTTCAGAAGACGCACTGTCATTCAGAAGGATTTTATCGTTTTTGACAGTTTGAGAAATATGACAAATGATTTATTTGTAAAATTTGTTTCTTATCTTTTTCTTAAAATTTGACAGAACTTTGAACTTAAATTGGCAGAAATTGGTGATTTTTGGAAGTAAACGAACAGAGATATTTATTTATTTGAAAAGGTGAATTTAAGAGAGAGTGAATTTTAATTCTCCCCTAAGTTAAATGCAAATATAAAATATAGCGATTTCACGGTTTTAATTTGAATGCGGAACTTTAATGACAATGTTGTGTGATCGATTGTAATTTTCCTCAAATTAAAAAAAAAAAATAATATCTATAGGAAGGTGTTTTGATTGTTTATAAAAAATAGCAAAATATTTCTAAATCGCGAATAACATGATGTGGAATTTCCGAATTATATACTCGTTCTATAGGCGCAAACATGGTTTTTTTTTTTGTATTATAAAAAAAAAAATACCTAATGTTATTTTTCTTACTAAATCTAATTTAAACAAAAAAAAATAAATGTTTTCTTCTTCACGAAAGAAATAAAAATGACATTTAATTCAACTAAACACACATTTAAAAAAATCATAAATGACAAAATGTCAAGAAACGACATCATACGTACATTATTATTAAAACAACAAAAAATTAGAAAAATAGAAAAAAGAAAACAATTCTCACAATATTTTTTTAAAGTTTATTCATACCTTCAATAAATAATAAGTTTAAGAAAATGCTGATTGTTTCTATGGCGAGACAAACGTCGTGAAAAGTAGACAAGGCTGAAGAGACACGCATAAGTCTTTCAGAATTAAAAAAAAAATAATTTTTTTTTTTATATTTTGTTAACATACAGTATTTTTTTTTTTGCTATAAAATAATGAATAATATAAGATATCTCATCATTTTCATAAAAGATGCAAAAAAATAGAATATTTCTTCTGGTCTGAATTTGATTTTTTTTTTTTTTAAGAAATACCCACAATAACCCATTTCCCCATCACCACCTGCGTCGCTGTGGGGGATGAATATATATATAAAAAAAAAAACATATTTAAGTACATATTATATTCAATTTTGTTGTTTTGAATTTAAAATTATATTCAGCATACGAAAGTAGTGTTTGTTTTTTTTTTAACAAAATCTCTCATTTTTGTTTTTGTGTCGGTTTTCATTCAGCAATCTTTAATAATAATCTTTTCAACATCGTTTTTTATAATGTGGAATACGAATATTTAGTGAATGCAAAAATAATGAGATGGACGTTTTTAAAATGCTATCTTGTTCTTTTAATATTTAATATTTCGATGTAAGATAAGCGGAGACTAAAGTAGGATTAATTCTCCGAAAGGTTAATGCTCTGCGACAGCCTTATACTGCAGAAGGGAAGTTCTTTAGATTCAGATTGAGAAGTGCATACATACATATTTACAATTTCGATTATGAAACTTAGAGACTCACTTATCAATATACTATACGTTTTCACTTAAACCTAGACACGGTTTAATGAAATTAAGACTAAGTCAGTGTAGTGTTTACACCACAGATTAGCCACATGAAGATGAGAATCCCCGGCAGCCATTTTGATTTTCCTACAAGCTTGAACTGGCAGTTATCAGATAAAAAATGAGAATGTGTGTATAAAAACCTCACACATAGACAGTAGGGATCTTCAGACACCGGTTAAATTGTTGTTGCAATTCACATCTATTCATCGACGCGGGAAGAAATTACAAATACAACAATGTAAACAAATGGGTTTTGGAGGGTGAAACGTAGGTAACATTCTCATCTTCATATGGCTAATCTGTGGTTTACACATCTCAAAAATATTTAGCCTCCTTTCACATGATGTAACAAGTTGCTGAAGATTTTTGACGTTTTGTTTTTATTTCTTCTATAAAATTTCTCGAATACCTTTCGCACTACTTTCTGTACGTTTACTTTCTAAAACCGACATTTTCTAATATTTTAAATCCAAAGAAATGTCAAAGTTCATTATAAAAAAATCAAATTCTAGTAAAATTGACAGTTTTGGGAAGTAAACGAACAGGCCTACCAAAGGAAACAAATTTCAAAGAGATTGTTTGTAGTCTGAAAAGGAAAGCCAAAAACTTCCCTTTAAATTGTTATGACCGGGACGATTTTGCTCACTCCCTTTCCTTTCGTGTTTTTCTCTTGGTAAAACTGAAAAGAAGCCGGAAACAAAGTTTCTCCGTGTGAAAAGGGTCTTAGGACCAAAATATCTTTGAGATGACGTATCAAAACGAAAATGGTGTCGCAATTTGTTTAATTAAGCGTGGAAGGGAGATAGAAGGTTTCACTTGACAGAATATATTCTCTTAGTGTCAAACGAAGAAAAAATTGAATTCTGAAATGAATGCGTTCAGCGCGATGTAGATGAAGGTTAGTTTGTAAAATGGTGTCTCAATATGTTTTATTCAGTGTGGAAGGGGGATAGAGAGTTTCACTTAGCAGAATATATTTTCTTAGTGTCAAACGATGAAAAAATTGAATTCTGAAATGAATGCGTTCAGCGCGATGTAGATGAAGGTTAGTTTTATTTGTAAAATGGTGTCTCAATATGTTTTTGCAGTGCGGAAGGGGGATAGAGAGTTTCACTTAGCAGAATATATTTTGTTAGTGTCAAACGAAGAAAAAATTGAATTCTGAAATGAATGCGTTCAGCGTGATGTAGATGAAGGTTAGTTTGATTTGTAAAATGGTGTCTCAATTTGTTTTATTTAGTGTGGAAGGGAGATAGAGAGTTTCACTTAGCAGAATATATTTTCTTAGTGTCAAACGATGAAAAAATTCGATTCTCAAGTGAATGCGTTCAGATGTAGGTTAGTTCGATTTTTTAAAATTAGTATTAGCCCTCTGAAGGTTTAACAAGATTTATTTTAAATCTACTAAATTAATGACATAAACTTATACGGTAAATACTCGATGTTTAAACAAGGATAAGATTCGCTTATATGTAGATACCTACCTAAGTCTAAGGGTCAAAAACAAACTCAGTGACTTAGATAGACAACCAAAATTGATGGATTGTCCATTAGGTAGTGCTATAGTAAAGTTTATATTAGATTACTATTAAAAATTCATTTCCTTTTTTGCTGATGTGCTCAATTTTCCCGTGTAAACAGACCTTCTACAGAAAAAATTACCAAACTTTAATAAAAACTTCTTCTTCTTCACAGTAAATGAATGAACTCTTTGAAAAAGCCTTATCACCATTAATATAGTAAAAAAAAAAACAAGTCTGGTCCATACTATCAACCTTCTGGTTCCACATGTTTCTGCATTAAATTTTCATTTACTAAGCGCGAACTGAAAATAAACTTTTCAGAGAAAATATATGTATATCTATCAGTAGCCAGGAGCTCAACAACTTTTTTTAATTAGATTTTACTATACAATTTGCAAATCACAATTCTGTTATTCGGAGATTCGTATCGAAGATTTTTATCGTAGTGAAAGTTTGACAGTTAACTAACATTTGATCCCAATTATTTCCCTGATTGTCAATTAAAAAATGCCACACATATTTTTCGCTCTGGAGACTGAAGCCTTTCAAATAGCTCAGACAACATTAAAAAAAAAAAACTGATAAAATAAACAATACGGGTCCAAGCACTTAAACTTCTGGTACTTCTTGAATTTTTAAATGAAACGATATTTCATGCTTTAAGAACTCGTAAATTGAAAACGCTCCCAGACATACAGAAGAAAAAAAAATTATAATCATATCCCGAGATGTTTTTCGCACCATTTACCCGCTTATAACCTCTTTTCGGCGGTCGTCCTCGTCGTTGGCAGTGGCGTCGGGCGAAACATTAATTTTCAGAACATTTCTTTTTTTCATGTGCGTTTATCAATAAAATTGAATCTCGTATGTCGGTTGCATAATATATACATACATATCTACCTATAGGAGATATTTTTCCCAATGGTTTGTATTTCGTTTTTTTTTTTTTTTTTTTCTCGGGTGGTATAATGACGGTGGAAAGTATATTTTCCAATGTAGGTTAATGCGATAGTGCGATAATTACTCAACTGGTAAATGGGCGTGGGTAAAACTGCAATCCGTTAAAAAAAAAAACCTAGAGAAAAAAGTTTTTATAAAATAAAACAAAAAAAAAAAACACCACGAGCAATGTCTGCTTGTAGATATTGCGCGGCGTTCATTTTTTTTTTTTTCATTCGGATTTGCTTCTCCAATGATGACGGCGATTATGATGATGTTTATGATGAAAATGCATTCACGCATTCGTGACCTAGAAAAATATTCACATTTTTATATTCATCATGCTCTTTGGATTTTCCTTTATTTTTATTTTTTTTTGTTCAGTTTTTATTTTTGCTGCATCACGATGTCGAGAAGAAAAATAAAAAATAAAAAAAAAAAAATTGTGTAAAAAAGGTCATTGCAGTTGTTGATCCATCAGCAGCAGTCGCCGATTCAATTTTATCCCATTTACCACCGCATTCATCATCGCACTGCTGCCGCTGTAATCATCCAGAGAGCGAAACTGGCAACGGACAACGGGCAACGGGTGGTGTGTTGCGTCGCTCGCCGAAGTTGAGACTTAGATATTTATAGATTGATAGATCTATCGGGATGAGTGTCTGCCTCTGTATCGCAGCCATTTGGGCATCACTAGACAAACCGCATCCAACCAAAGCCAACCACAGGACAGGACAGGCCATGCCGCTATGCCAGTCGACGACAGTGGAAGTGAAGCGGAGTGCAATGGAGTCACCTGGCAGTTATGAATTTTTCATTGTGATCACCTTGGCTGATGTTGATGCTGCTGAATGCTGATGATGATGATGATGTCTATAGACTTGAAGCCGAAGCTGAAACTGCGGCTGCGATGGCAAACAACTGAAATTTCTGGTTGTTTTCGATTTACCAATTTTGTTAACCAGATTCACCTTTGCGGGCAAAGTGGAAAACTGAAAACTCCATCTTCAGATGGCTGGTTGTGGTGTTGCAGTTGCTGTTTCTGTTTCTGTGTCTGTTTCTGATGGTATGGCATCAGTTGCGGCAGCAGCAGCAGAAGCAGAAGCGGGAAAAGTCAATTACTTTATAAAGTTTGTAGTGCAATTATGTCATTACAGTTGGCTGTAGTGTATGTATGCAGTTTTTTTCTCTTTCTTTTGTTTATGGTAGGTTTTCTGATTCTGATTTATTTTCCTTTTTTTTTCAATTCCTACGCCATAGCCATGACCTTAAAAGTGTGATTAATCTTGTGAGAGGCTGCAACCTGCTGCTGCTCTTGTGCAATAGTTGAAGCTGATGTTAAATTGCTGCAGCCGCATTGCCAGGCCTTTGCTGCGGGCGCTAACTTCATTCGAATGAATGATATAACAACAAGCTATCCTCAGTTTTACACACACATTCGTTTAAAAATTAATTTGCTCGGTATTTTTGTAGTCATTTTTTTTTTTTTTTTTTTTTTTTTGTTGTCCGATAGGGTTTTCTCCATTCTTAAGAACATCTCGTATTGAAAAGTGCGTTTAGAAAGTGCAATTTCTGCGTCAGTTAACTATCACTCTGAGATGCGAGTTAGAATTTATTGTCTCTTGATTGTTGATGGCTAAATAAGGTCTCTACAAGGTAAATATTTATATGGCAATGTAAGAACAAGGTCGAATCGCGCAAGTGACAAAAAAAGATGTCGTCTGACTTCGAGTGTTAAGATGTTTGAAATGACGTTTAAGGAATACGTTAGAAGCCTGCCTCACTATGCTGAAAATTAAGGAAAGTGAAATGGAAAAGTAGGTACATTGTTGATAGTTCATTTATGGGTTTTTAACAATCTAGTGTTTTTTTATGGCCCAAGCAAGTTTTACATAGATAATGACAACGGGCTGAAAAAAAAAACTTACTTTGGAAGTCGGAAATGTTCAAAATTTCAAGCTGAACATTTTTTATCAACCCACTTTTCTGGGCGAATAATAAGAATCGAAATAAATAGTTTTTTCTTTATAGAAAGGAAGTAGCATTTGGGGAGGGGGAAGGGTAAAATTAGCAAAAATATCTACAATTAATACCAAGGAGAATTGTATCTTTGTTTATAAAGAGTACTTTCTCTTTGGATATTTCAAATCCACAAAATTCGAACAAGAAAACTTTATCCGTTGTTCGTCATTTCGAAAAAAAAGTTTTATAAAGCGTTTAAGCGATTTCCTCGGCCGTTATTAGTCGTAGAGTAGATTTTTTTGTTCATTTTTTTTAGGGCAAAATATTGTTTAGGACTTTTGCCTCGACAAACATTTTGACAGGGCTTTCCACAAAAAAATAAGTGTCGAAAAAGTGTCGAATTTTTTAGTTAAAATATAATTTTTAAGGTTAAGAACTTTTTAGAAATTTGAATTCTTCGATACGGGATAATTGGTCCAGTGTGGAGGGAGGGCGAATTGAGGAGCTGTAGCAAGTTTAACAAGATATAATCCAAAAAAACCGTCTACATCGGCTCGTTGACAGCATCGTAAGAATAGACAATAATAATCCAGCCAATAGTCTTCGAATTCTAGCCTACCGTTTTGAGGCATCGTGACTTCCGGAGCACTTGGAAAAGATTACTGGAAACAGCGTGCGCGGGATTCTTAAGAATGCAAATCCACTCGCTGTGTCTTTGCCGGAAATTCTACACAGGTTAGGAAACCGTTTAGTAAGTATCTAAGTATAGTTCAGCGGAACAAGATGTATGGTACGCTTGTTGATTAAATGCCCCACCCCATATAATACGTCAAATGCGTTGCGGCAGCGGATCCGTTGACGTCGATGATAGGAGGGATACGTTTTTTTTAGACGTGTGGTTTTCAAAAAGAAATAAAACGCATATGATATAACTGTTATGGCCAAGAATATAGCTTTATTATGAAGATAAGGGTTTGCCATTATGTTTTAAAAATGATTTCGGGAAAGTGGCCGCTCGACAGCTCCAATTGTTGCGCGCGATGGTGGATGGACTCATTCGGGTCTTCTTCAAAACTCTGCTCCACAGCAGCAATAGCATCTTCGGTATGCACTGTACTGCACTAGGATGCGTATTATCCACTAGAGTAAACGTGGTGCTAAACCGATCCATGGTTGCTCGAATTTATGCGATTTTGCGATCATGTCGATCGAATATTGGACGCAGCGCGCGATGCGTCGCGCGAAGCGAACCATTATTTTGATAAAAAATTTGCACGATTTGCAAACGTTGTTTAGAAGGAAGTCTATTAACTATGAAATGACAAACCAAACTGAACAAAAATCAAGTGACAGCTGTCAAAAAGACTAACTCCGAAAAAAGTATTGCCAGATTGAAAACCACACGTCTAAAAAGAACACCCTTTAGATAAATAAATTAAACAAGTATTTATTGTGTTAGGTTATATTTTAAAAGATTATTATATCACAAACTATTGTCTCTCTAATTCATGTTCACAAAACGTTTGACTCTCCTCAAACGTCAAATGCGAGTAATTTACACGTATCATGTAATTCCACTCAGATAACTAAGTAATTTACCGCCCATTCGTAGTCCACTTCACACTGTATGCCATACTATATCAACTATATCGATTTAATCTCAATAATAATAATAATTCATTGCTATCAAAGATATTGCCATCTGTCAAATGTCTTCCCGCGCTGTGTCGCCATGCAAATGTTATTTCAACGTGTTATATACTGATAAGAAACGACCATCATATAATTTGATAGCACAATATAATTTCTTTGCCCCTACTTCACAAAATTTATATACACAGTTGCGTATAGAGTATTTTATTTATATTGTATCGCTTCATTGGCTAAAAAATTTATGAAATATTTCATATTCATTTAATTAATTTTCGCTCGGTTGAGTTGATATGGTGATTAGAATATATTATACAATAGTATACTATATAAAAAAAATAAGACCGGTAATAAAATTAAGAAAAAAAAAAAAAAAAAAAATTATAAGATGTAGGCATCCATCCACTTGTCTTGCAGGCTTTCGTGGGTGGGAGTGTTGTGTCGTTAATGGGAAAAACAAGAAAATTTATGTGGGCTTTGGACTTTTAATATCTGGAAATTTATTATTTGTTTTCTCTGTTGGAATTCTTTTAGTTTCTTTTTTTTTTATTTTTTTTTTCTCCAAACACAAAATTTGTCTCACACTTCATGTCTTTTTCTCCCTCTACTCGACTCCCGTTGGATCAACTGAGATTGGTCATAATGATTGAATGTCAAATTGTTCACATTTGACAACCGATATTAGCAAATCTGTTGACATACGAGTATTATGCATAATTAAGTTGGCGACATTATACTTTTAATTGAGATAAAGTATCTTAAGGTCATCTTTGGAGATTTATGACTTTGTGTGTCTGTTGATTTCTCTCTATTAATTATTATAATAAAATAAAATGCATATATGTACATATCTGTTTCGAGTTATGCTGAATAAGATTCATAAATGACAGAAGTTAAATTGTACTAATTCCGATAGTTTCTTTGAGGGGTTATAGATTACTGCCGATAGTTTTTGAGTATATATTTTATTCTAATTGGTCAACTTACCCAAATCAATTTATTGAGAAAATTATGACTTCAATGACTTAATGGAAAATTGTTCTTGAATTTGTGTTTGTGTAAGCCCTTTCAATAGAAATATACCAAATAAAAAATAATTGTAGTAGATGTTGAAGTTTTATAAAAGATAATTTTTCAAATTTTAATCCACAAAAACACATGTAGAAAGACAGAGAGAATGAGAGAGTGAGAGAGAAAGAAATAGATAAAAGACGAACCTGAGAGAGATAGATAGATAGAGTGAGATAGAGAAAATAGAGGTAGAAAAGAGAGACAGAGAAAAGAGAGACAGAGAAAAAAGACACAGAGAAAAGAGAGAAAGAGAAAGAGGAACTTCCCCCATTCTTAAAATTTGTTTAACTTTGGATAAAGAAAAGAAAACAAACATTGACAGTCTATTTATAAACCTTGTCTAACTTTAGACAGGTATTAAACGTAAAAATATTATTAATTAACATTTTTAATTTCTGTCTAAATGCTGTATAACTTAAGATACAAAAGTCGGTAGTCTAAACTTTGACCAAAGTCGCATTTTTGTTTGATTAAACAATGCATACGTCTAACTACTAAGACACTGTCTAACTAGACAACTGTCTAACTAGACAACTACCGTCTAACTAGACAACTGTCTAATCAGACAACTGTCTAACTAGACAACTGTCTATTTAGACAACTGTCTAACTAGACAACTGTGTAACTGGACAACTGTCTAAGGAAATCTCATAAATACTACTGTGAATGCTTTAAGTTAAGAGAATTCTAAAAACGCCAATAATGGAGGTATGTTTGTTGAAGACAAAATCTAATGCCAAGTTTCACAGTGCGTGATAAAAGTTAAACTCGAAGCGAAAGACATCTATAACTTTCATGTACCTAGGTAATTCGTCTAGTTGGGTTCCACTTTAAATTCAGAAAACAATACCAGCGCTGAGACCAAACGAATAATAACTTTTTCAATAGCTACCTATATGTATTTGTCCCTCCCCCCCCCCCCCCCAAATCGGATATGCGTAGGTTCGAATCATATGGTGTGCATGTAGAAAGTTTCTCATAATAAAATAGGTTTTAAGCTCAGCACCACTAATAATGAGACTTGTGATAGGGGGTTTGGCACCCCTTGAAATAGCTACATATATTCTCCAGCGAAACAAAAATAAACGAATTATAAACTAATTCGTAAACAATTGGTGGTAGCACCTTTAAGTTGTTGTTGTTAAAAAATTCAATGTATTCGTTTTAGCTAAGAAGACAACTGAGTAGCAAAGCCCTCTTTCGAACAACTTAAATGTCCCTTCATAAGAGACTAATCATCCCAGAACTTCCGGCGCATACGGCTTTTTTGAGAGAAAAGTTTTCTGGGTCATTTTCGGTCCCGTCTTTGTCGACGAGAAATAAACAATAAACTGTACAGCGACATTGACTTAGGCAACACAGTCAAATTCCAACGACAAAGGTGGCTAGGTCATGTAGAGCGAATGTACACCAATACTCTCGCCTGTAAAGTCATTCAATCCATCCTCTAGGGTCTGAGCAGTACTAGAGGCAAAAACAAACTAAAGTAAGTTAGAAACAACAGCAAATTCTGTCATTTCGAACAGTTTACTTTATTCAATTTCAGATATTCACGTTTTTGAGATCTCAGAGATTTTGCTCCATTTATTTGACTGAGCAGGAAGAGAAACCTGAATAAGATTTCTCTGCAAGAAGTCAACAAAAAACTCTTCATGTCTTTTTTTATAAATTGATTAACAATCCAAAAATTCTAGTCTTAGCCCATTGTCAGCAAAAATGCGGAATTTTGCCGATTAATTACGTTCATATTTCTGAAATTCCTGAGAGCTCTCAGAAATATTTACTGAAATATTTACACGACCTCAAAAATCATCATTAAATGTATTATTGTGGAAATTAGAAAACTCACAGACAAAAACTTTTTGTAAGAAAACAAACAAGTCGAAGATTCTGAGTCATTTGCTTGAAATGTTGTCAAATGTAAAACTCACGTTAACACGTTACTGACAGCTTATATGTGGTTATTCAAAGAATTTAAACGCTTGTCAAAACATATGACAAACATAATACGCACCTGTACGCACATATTTCAACGAACTTGCAAATCTTCGCAAAACACAACTTATTCAATCAGGAAGTTCGTGAAAAAGCACGCATTGTTTTTTCTGTTCCCACCTTCGTAGCACTTTGCGCACGATCTTAAGATCTAACTCTTTCACTTATTATCAAACTACTTGATCTTGTTTTGCAAGTTAGCAATAATTTTATCGTTTTTTTTTTTTTTTTTTTGCATTGTTGATTCTGTATCTCTATGAATGCATGTACAATTGTGTTTATATTTAAATTCTTACAAAAATATTAGTCTTGTCGGATTTGCATAAGAAAAGAATTTGCGCTTGTTTATCTATTTATGCAATCTTCACGTTTGTTATTGTGTCTAAAGGAGAGCGATTGAGGAAAAAATGAGAATTATTCTTATTCAAAAAAAAAAGACATCTTTATTTCCTTCCCTTCGAATGCATTTGAATGGTTTACTATCTGACAGTCAACACCTGCCAGTGTTATGTTCTTAACCGAGATCCACTCTGATGTGTTTTTCTGTTTGTTTTTTTGTTATGCACCCCTTTGGTCTATCTTGTCACAAGCATACATAAATATCCACAGTGCCTGTTTCGAATTTTTGTTTGGCTTTTTTTTCTACTATCATCAATCTGTCAAATGGTCTATTTTCACATGGCATTCTCTCGGATGAGAGCACTGCTGCAGGTGGAGAACAAAACATTTTAATTTTATTAAATTAAAATAATGTTAGATAAATTTGCAAACTACACAATTTTGTGTCGTGTTTCATTTTGAAAGTCTTAAACTAATAAGCAAAATACTCTTGCTGCTGTCACTGATGCATTTAAGTGTGTTCAACCTGATGTACATACATACATATAAAAGAAATTAGAAAATTTTAGTTTGTTTTTAAACTTTTCTGACATCCACAAAAATATTTTGCAATTGCATCAAGCAATTGTTTTTATTTTTTTTTTTTTTAATTTTGGGGGTGTTCATTTAGACATTTAACTGAAATTTCAACGGTGTTGTGACAAGATAATATGTCAACCAAACTATGTTTTTAGATTAGTTTTAAATGTTGGAGACATTTGGGTTTGTTTAACATTGTGGTAAGTGTTAGTTTGTCATGCTTTGTTTCCGTCATCTAGTAAGAGGTTAACAAATTTGACAGTTTGATGAGAATTTCTTAAAAAACATCACTTAACTGTTTTTTTATTTAAACTTTTCAAATATGTGTTAATAAAAAAAAATTGTGTGAGTGCCGGGACTCACGATTAATATGTGTAAACATCAGCGTGCGCGGATCCAAAACGGACTTGTTTTTGCTTGAAGGGGATCTTAAGATTCTTTTCACTGAACGCACCCATCCTAGTATGCAGATCGTAACGTTGCACACCGTAACGTTGCACGACGTAACTTTGCACACGAACGTTCACGTTTTTTTTTCACTCTTCCGCCAGCAGAGATGTTCACACATCAAAAAAAACAGTAATCGCTATTTAATACGGAAGAGACTCTTAAAAAATCCAATTATAACAGAAGGTCCAGGGCCCATCACCAGTGGGCATACTTAAGGCACCCAGAGTTTTTTTTTTTGCAAGTCGGGCGAAGTGCGTTAATGTACGCCCACTTTTAATGGCGAAAAACTGATATAACTGTTATAAATTCTCATTTCTCTAGTCTCGTCCATTAAAAAAAAACAGTAATCGCTATTTAACAAACGTGTTATCTGGCATACGGGTATAAGGAACTTATTTTGCATACAAAAACATCCGTTTGATAACTTTTCTTATTAATAAAAATATGTTTGCTTTATGATATCTTTCCAATCTTTATCACTTAAAGCACGGAAACACTTACCAAATTCTCTCTTCATTTTTATACATCTGTCACATTCAACCAGCTGACATTGGCATTCAGAATAAAAATGTAGTATAACAAAAAACTCATTCATGAACTAGGTGGTGTGTTAAGAAGTTATCCGTTCCTTAAACCGCAAATATGGCGAGTTAAAGTTATCTGCTCATTATCACATGTCAAAGACCAATTACTTATTTATGAATACAAATTACAAGTTAACAGATAAATAATTTCTAACTCACCGTTACTCACCGTTACTCATCGTTTATTAATTTAGGGGCTAAACTCTAAAAAACAAACATTTCAATATTAAAAATGCAGGTCTGGCAATGCTGTTAATTTTTGAAATTATAACTGTTAAAGATGACAACTAGGAAATTGTTAGACATCTTTTTTTTTTTTGTAAACTGGACTTTAAAAGAGTCGACTTCCGTGGTCCGGTGTGGTCTTTTAATAGTTCTTTAAATAATTTCCGCTGATCTAATAGATTCAATTGCGAACCTTAAGATATTGTTGCATTATTTCTGTTTGTAAATGAAGGTGCAGTAATATTTTCGACACCAGATTGAAGCAAAGATGCACTGAACTAACTGCCACACCGTGAGTCTCTGGTTCTGTGCGTCTTTGCGTATGTCCTTATGAGCGTCTGTACGTCAGTGCGTCTGTACGTCAATGCGTCTGTACGTCAGTGCGTCTGTACGTCAGTGCCTCTGTACGTCGGTGCGTCTGTACGTCAGTGGGCCTGTACGTCGGTGCGTCTGTACGTCGGTGCGTCTGTACGTCAGTGCGTCCACTATTAATCCAGATAGAGCCCTAACGGTTGGGCCAATTTGCTTGAAATTTGGTACAGAACATTTGTACGTGATTCTCTATAGGAGAAATTCGATTTTTTGTATTTGTGATATTCAGTTTTGTATGGCTATGGCCCCCGACCCACAAATATTTTTTTTTGTATTTTGGCGCAGGACGACTTATCATCGAAAAGATTAATTTTTAATTGGCCCTTCGACCTCAAGAATTTAAGATTTATTACCCGTAGAATTGGGAAATAAATCAATATTATCGAATTTTGGACAACATCCAATTCCACCCACATTTTAAGTCAAAGCTTTTTTCAAAGTTTTATTCATTTATTTCATTTATTACAGAGGCCTGCTGATTAAAAAAATAAGTGAATGAAAGGATATATACGTACATACGAGCCTCATTCATAACTACTGAACTTTTAAATCGTAATTAAAATACGGCTTTGGCATTTATTTCAAACATTCATCAGAAAAAACTTCTGTGAATATAGTTAATGTTATCTGCCATTCTTTCAACATCATTTAGATTACGAAAATAATTACATATGTAGGTATAACGAACAAAATTACACCAATCCTGCCTTACATCAATGTTTCGCGCATTAATTAATGCCCCGTTTTAAGCGGAAATACTGCTCCAGTTATCCGGTTTCATTGGCATTTTATCAGTGTTAATGCAACTCCTTTTTGCTTAACTACACATAATCCTTTTGAAATGCAACAACAAAAATTATAAATAACTCATACCTATACCTACCCACCGGCATAACGGCAACGGCACCATCACAACCCTTCGCCGTTAAAAAAAAAAAAAAAAACACACGACAAAATTCGCGACCTACCTCGCCAAATTAATGGAGTCGTCGCGTCGGTCGTCGTAGTCGTCTCCATTACACTCCTCACATTCTTCCGCTCAATGCCAGACTTTAAGATGCAAGCGCAGCAAAAAAAAAAAATCAATCATACACAAAACACTGCTTAAACACTGGCCAGTGAGACTAGTGGTGTACTAATTAATAAAATGAGCTTTGAGAGGGCTGTAGTTTTCCAAAGAAGCGGGGTTGCACAGCACAAAAAGCTCATTTATATTCAACCGCAGTGAGGAAGAGCCATCTCTCTCCTTCCCGTTCCTGTCTGTGTCTCATGCATTTATCATACTGTCAAGCTAGCTACTATACGACGACGACGACGACGACGACGACGACGACGACGACGACGACGACGACGACGACGACGACGACGACGACGACGACGACGAAGTTAGTTTCCAGCGTCGTCGTCGAGTCGGTGTTGTCGGTTTTGTTGTTGTTTTACATATATATACATGTATGTAGGTATGAAGTTTCAGTTTTAGTTGAGTTTGCCTCTCCACATTAACCTTGAAATAGAAAGTAGAACGATATGCTACACACACACCCACACACACGATAGGGTTTTACATGGTTAACATGGTTTTCAAAGTCTCTAGGGTCAGATTGAAAAACATCCATCACAAGGAGTCCACATTTACCCAACCCATCACGACGAGAACAAAACAGACATACATAATATATCACCCGAATATGCATGTATAGGGTATATTCGCCTTTGTATTCTATACAAAATAATTTATGTGTTTTTAAATACAGAAGAGGAAAAAAAGACTACTCTATAGCAAAATGCAGGCTTAAGTTACACATGAACTTGATTTGGAAGGCAGTTGGTATGACAGTTTCGATTTTGCTATGCAAACTTTTTGTAAGCGGAATGTAGGTAGATTGTTTAGCTATAGAGCTACTACTTTTTCAAATGTTCTCAGGTTTACAGTTTGTAACCTTGGGATGACGGTTCAGATGTTATTTTTTTTGTTTTTGTTTTTTTTTTTCAGGAATTTTCAAACAAAGCTGATGGTAAAGCCCCATTCTTAACAAAAGTCGTCGGTCTCCTTATCACAGAATTATTCAAGTAGGTACTCAGTCTTTTCCTTCATCGCGAAAATCACTGCTCGCGATTCATACTATTTATACAGGCAAATGAATGACGTTTGCGGCATTTAAAATTTCATAACTCCTTGAGAAATCTGTTTTCCGTAGGTGGCGCCCAACGTGGATCAAATGATTTTAAACAATGGCGATTTGGCTTTGTTTTAGCTCCAATTTTATTTTTGTATAGATATGATGAAAATGTAAAGGAACATACAACTAATCACGTAGGCTTAATTCACGGGACCGTATAAGAAAACTAGGCAGTTGTGTATCTCCCTGACCACGCTCCTTAATTGTGGCAAACAAACAATATAGTGTATAATCTTCTTTGGAGACATACAAAAACAGTTCTAGCAACTGGTTTATGTTATTTACCTAAAAAATATAAGAAAACTAAATCCAAAAAATTGCTGTGGAATTTTTTTTTATAAGTGGCGACCAACGTGAGTCAAATAAATTGAACAGTGAGTTTATAATCGCTTACAAAACATTTTAAAACTGTTCAATGTTGATCTTATTTCGGACTCATAATCTGGAATGTGACCTGGGAGTGCCTTTTGGCCTGATCCTAATTCAGGCCAATGAAGTAATGTTGGTATAGTTTTATTCCAGTTTCATTCACATTTTTGTCATAGATGTAAATAGGTAAAGGTAGGTACTTAGCCTTAATTTACGGCACCATATTCGGAGACTAATTCTAAAAATTAGCTGGGCACTTTTGTTTAATAAGTGGCGCCCAATGAGAATTTTATGAGATCAAGAGTGAAAATGCCTTGAAATGGTGAATATAAAATCCTGTTTAATACTCGCCCAATTTTAGATTCGAAACGATCAATAACGCCTTGCCGTGATTCTAGTCCTAATTTCACACTGAGCATCGAAATAATATCGATTTTACTTTATTTCAGTTGCAACTTCAGTGTGTATGAACGAGGCGTTGAATAATTAGCGCATAATCTTTCACTTAGCATTATTTCACGGTGCCTTATAAACCAACTCAGTCTAGACAAATTGATTTGGATGAATTTTAGTAAGTGGCGCCCAACGTGTGTCGTATGAGTTAAGTCTTCAGTTATAAATTATTTCAATCACAAATATAATAAACCTGTTTAATTATGGCCTAGTTATAGATTTAAAACGATCAAATACGCCTTGCTCTGACTTTTGTTGTGATTTCATTGTGGACGTAGTACAAATAGTGTCGCGTGTGCTTTATTTCAGTTGCAACTTCACTTTTTATGAACAAGACTTAAACAAGTCAGAGTTACACACAACCATTCACTTAGCCTTATTTTGAGGGCCTTAGCCTTACTTTAAGGGGCCTTATAAACAGACTCACTTTAGAAAGTTCAATATTAATGATTTTTAATAAGTGGCGCCCAACGTGAACCTGAACTGTTTTGGTGTTTACCGATTTGAAAGAGTTGTAAAAGTCGGGTGCTTTTGGACTTTTTCGCAATTGGAGTAGATATAATTAGGTACTGCACATATTACTGGACAGGGCATTCAATCGATAGCGCTTGTCGCAACTCCAGTTTGAATCTTCAAGGATTTAAAAAAATATTATGGCTGTACAAAATTAATTAGAAATTTTTTTAACGATTAAATATACCTAAAGTCAATATACTATCTTTATATGCTGGCCCGTGTTGGACTTAAATTATTGTTTTTTTTCCATTTGCTTCATCTGTCAAAGAAGTCCGAACCGTTTTTTTTAACTTCTGTCAAATTAGTCTAGCAATGTTGCCAGCATTCAAAAGAAACATTTTTTTTTTGTGATTCGATTTGTTTTTTTTTTTTTTTGCAATAACAATTCTAATTCAGATATATAAAATAAAATAAGATTTTTTTAAATCAGAAAACTGTTCTACATCGACACAATTATAAGAGTCATAGCTGAATTTAAAGGCGTTTGTTTTTACTTACCGATATTGTAAACAAACAAATATATTTTCATAAAGACTCACCTGAAAAAAAAGAAGAAATATTGATTAAAACACAGCTACAAGAATATTGATTTTTAAAAGGAAATACTTTTTTTGTTTAAATTTTTGTCAACTCAGAGCATTGATTTTATTTAAAAAAAAATACATTAATGAATAAAAAAAAAAAACTGATAACGTGGCTGTTATAAAATAACAAAAAAAAAAAAATAAAATGCGTGACATAAAAATTCTGCAAACTAATAAAAAATATATTACACATTCATTTCATTCAATTACAAACAAAAAATTACGATCTCATATAAAAAATGCGTGAACAAAAGAAGAGAAACACAAAACTGCGGACGCACAAAAAATAATCATTCATAAAGTTTAAAAATTATTCAAAAAAAAAAAAATAATAATACAGCCATTGAGAGAATATATTTAATTTTATTTTTTATTGTTTGAGAGTTCAGAGATGTGACAAAAGACACAAAATTGACCATACCTATTATTGTTATCTTGATAGTTTATTTTGATTTATTTCGCATTTAACTATAGCTAATGGTTTTGAGATGGTGTTTTGAGATAAGCAAAATATTAGAATATTAAAGACCATTTAAGGCTGATCGAAAAGCATTACGACAAACATAAATCTACATATCATGTATGTAATGGGTGATTTTTTAAGAGGTTTAGAACTTTTTAAAAAAAAAAAACACAAAAAATTCAAAAAAATTAATGAAATATTTATTTGAATCGATAGTTTGAACCTTGCAATTTAATGTTTAAAGATAATTTCATGCAAATGTTGACCGCGGCTGCGTCTCAGGTAGCCCATCCGCTGAGTCCAATTTTGGCATACTCTTTCACACATATCGGCCGGTATCTCACGAATGAATGCATGGATGTTGGCTTCCAGTGCGTCAATCGAAGCGGGCTTGTCCCTATAGACATTAGCCTTGACATACCCCCACAAAAAATAATCTAATGGTGTCAAATCGCACGATCTAGGCGGCCAATTGACCGGCCCGAAACGTGAAATTAACTGTTCACCAAACTCGCCTCGCAATTGCGCCATTGTTTCGCGTGCTGTGTGGCATGTGGCACCGTCTTGTTGAAACCACATATCATGCAAGTCAAGAACTTCCATTTCGGGCAAAAAAAAGTTTGTTATCATCGCTCGGGAGCGTTCACCATTGACAGTAACGCTGCGATTCGCATCATCTTTGAAGAAATATGGCCCAATAATGCCGCCGGCCCATAAACCGCACCAAACAGTGGCTTTTTCGGGATGCATTGGTAGCTGTTGCAATGCTTCTGGCTGATCTTCACTCCAAATGCGGCAATTTTGCTTATTTACGTACCCATTCAACCAAAAATGAGCCTCATCGCTGAACACAAGCAGCGCGCGATGAACATTTCGAACCGAGCACGAATTTTGATAGTAAAATTCAATAATTTGCAAGCGTTGTTCATTTGTAAGACGATCCATGGTTAAATTGCAAACCAAACTGAAGCTGTTTGACAGTGACACAAGGTACTAAACACACGTCAGCTGTCAAAACCAGTGTTGCCAAAACCAAACCAGCCAAAAAATCACCCGTTATGTATGTACATAAAAAAATATCGAAAAAGGTGCCCGGAAATTATTACAAAAAGGTTTGATGTTGCTCATCAAGAGATGACAAAAACGTTATTTATGGGAAATACATAATATTTGTTAGATTAAAAAAAAATTGGGTATAGTACACTCCGCTTATTTCAACTACGCTTTTGAGAAAAATCAAAATTTAGTAAAATTTAATTGGAAATATTTTTGCGACCTTTATTATCAACCTATAGTCAAAAAAAAAAAGAAAAAGCAAAATCAATGCATTTCTATTGTATTCGTTTTGCAAAATTTAGTATATCTTTTTTCTACTTTTAATTAACTTTCCCGATAACAGAAATAAAATATTTGAAACTAAACAGTTCTATTAATAAAAAATGCTCTATTATATCTTCTAATTCCCAAATCAACTAAAACTTGGGACAAAAATTAATTCACGAACTAAAATAATTTAGCTATTCATTAAAAAAAAAATAAATGCTTATTCATGTTAAGTACCAAATCTTATCAAAAATCTATTACAATCTACATTTCAACAGAGAACTATTTAGTCTCCACATACACTTCCGCAAAAACACTTTCTCAATTGAACTTGTACATAAATAACATGTGTGTCACTTGCGGTTGTTTTCTTTTTAACTCTTAATGCCGATTTCTTAAAGCCCTTTTAACTATTTAACAGGGTTTTAAATCCTAAAATGGGCTTTTATTACATACAAAATAAGTCATTTAAAAATTAAAAGCCTGGTTAATATTTGTGAAACCGAACATAATTCAGTGAATTAGCTAATTAGAATCAATTTACTTCAATAATCATATCTTATTTAAGTTTATTAATAGGCCTTAAATAGTATTACTGTACACTCTAATTTAATTTGACACTTTGGTTAGTGTTTCAGTTTTACCAGCTAAAACCTAAAATAATCATTTCTTGATATTTCTAACATTTGTGTGTTGAATAGGTGAAAATATTTTTTTTTAACTATCTGAACAAATATTCAGTAATCGAAAATCATTTTAAGAAATTATTTTTTTTTTAGTAAATTCTGTTTCATATTTTAGCGGAGTTAAAAGTGTTATTTTTTTGTTAATATTTTGATTTTTCAAAAATCATAGCCGCTATTCCTTTACTTTCCAAACCTGCCATTTTCTACCAGTTTTAGTCCAAAGTTCTGTCAAAGTTCATATAAAAAAATGTAATTGGATTAAAAATGGGTAGTTTTGGACTAGTACGCGAACACACCTAATTTAGATATCCATGGAATTTCGTAATTCATGGTGTTAATGTGTTACATCCCTGGTCCTACTCAAACATATCTCCTGTCATTCAATTCCACCATTCCATTTTTCCGTTTCTCATCCATTCCAAGTTTCAAATACATTTTCGGTTGGTTTGTAGCATAAGGAGACAGATCTCAAAAGAGAATTCAATAGTAAAAAAAGAATCGTCTTAACTAATTTTAGTTTAGTCTAAACTGGTAGAATGTTGCCGAAATGAGTTAAAACTACTCAATGCATCAAATACCGTTACCCTTCGATGGGTCCCAGGACATCGTGACATATATGGAAACGAAATGGCGGATAAACTGGCCAAAATAGGATCTTCTCTTGATCCAAGCCAAACTGATTCTTCCATTTCTATGCCACTAGAACAAGAAAAAGGCAGAATTCGCAAATGTTTCCTCGAAGCCGCAAACGATAGATGGTCAGCTCTTGATACTTGTCGGGTCTCGAGGAATCTATGGCCAGACATCTCAAAGAAAAAAACAGACTTCCTTCTCAAATTAAGCAGACCTCAACTATCCCTTTTTGTTGGAATCCTAACTGGTCACAACTCAATGGGAACCCACATGCGCAGAATGGGCATCAGCTCATCCGACTTGTGCAGAGGGTGTCAAGATGAAGAGGCGGAGGAGGGCTCCTATCACTTCCTTTGTGAATGCCCCAGCTTAGTAAGAACTAGAAAAAAGGCCCTCGGAGATTACTTCTTTGATGAACTGAGCGACATCTCGTTTTTGCCACTAAGAAACATCCTAAAATTTATTCAATGTTCGGGTTGGTTCAAGGAGGCCCTTCATGCCCACACCTAAACTCCTCTAACTCCTTCCCACCCTTCCTCTTCCTTCACCTCAACTATTTCCTGGGGACCACAATGGATCCATTGAGATCCGAGTGCGATGATGCGGCTTGCCGTATTTTCACCCCACCTTACCTAACCTAACTAATTTTAGTTGTGTTCTTTATTCGAAAAAATTGAAACAATTTCAGGTCTCCTGACAATTACTGTTAAATTTAAAAGGATTTTCCAATAGAGGCGGGTAGATTTTGACAGTTCATGGCGGCCATGTTGTTTTATCTGTTGTTAATTGTTCCTGTTTTTTTTTTTTAATTTTCAGACACCAAAGAAAAATCAACATGGCAAGTCACAGCGTTGATAATGTTAAAACTTTATTATCAAAATCTCTTGTGGCAGAGATGAGCGCATTGCGCCCATGTTACGGTTTATATGGTCGTCCTTTCCAGTTTGGTGGGCAAATTCGAGCCGACTCCCGTAAGTCAACGAAACGCAAGATCTGCCAAAAATATCGCCTCTGTCCATGAGAATCCAACATTTTCGAAAACGACGCTGGAATTGCCATCACCATCAACGCGCTACCTATAGATTCAATTCCTTTTGCCCCAAATTAGATGATATACAAAATGTATAGGAGAACCAGGAACTGTTCCATTCCTATCGAAAATGGAAAATTTGGAGTAAAAGAAGTTGAAAAGGAGTTACTCCGGACGTCCACTCGAAAACGACATAGATATCTCAACTACCAGACGTCGGAACTCTAGAAGAATGTACATTTTTAATGAACTTCATTTATCTTGAAAGTAACACACCGACCACAGAATATGGTAATTCTTCAATTCAGAATGTTTTTTTTTAAGATTTCTTTGTCTTGATTTTGTAAGATTCAAGTCCTTTCTTACTGTCACAACCAATTTATTATTTATACGCTCCTTAATATAGCCCACTTCATGGTTTTACGTATACCTATACTTCCTTATTCCTCAACACAAGATCAGTATTAAAACAAAAAATTTAACGAGTGACTTCAGATATAATAAATGTTGAACATGCAAACAACAAGTAGGAAGACAAACAGTATGGAAGCAATCCATATGGAATCTTCTGTAAAGAATTAAATAAATTAAAACAAATAGACGTCCATGTCCTCATTCCAACTGGACACAAAATTTAAGACAAAAGCGCACCCATTGCAGTCCAACTACCCATCGATGACCAAACATTATCCGACACTTGCAGCATCAGTAAACAAAACTCCTTAAAAAAAAAAAAAACAACAACAACAACAAAAAAGTTAATAGCAGAAACAAGATACATTTTAAGATACTCCTTCGATTGCAGTGCATATGTTTATGGCACGTCCGTTTCCGTTTCGTGTATCATCCTAACACTATAGGCAGTCGTAAAGCAAAATATAAAAAAAAAAAAAAAAAAACAAAAGCGAACAGAAAAGCTATAGAAGAGATAGATCCACCACAATATTCTAGTGGTCAAAGGAGTAGTGTTTTGCAACCGACCGGACCGACGACGGCGACGGACACGACGAGGATGTGGACGACGAAGACCGAGCGACCGACCCACGTTGATGACGACGCCAATGTCGAAGACCGACGCACGTACAGGTGAAACGGGCAAAAATCTTCCTTTTGGCTTTACAAGATTTCTCGACATGTTAACATCTTGAGGGAAATAAATGTTAACATACTGCTGGACAGGTGTGTGGCCACGCCAGTGTGTGTGTTGTGCAGTGGTTGCATTTATACTATAGCCAACCAAGTCCAATGCACAAGGTTGAAGACCTTAATCTTTTTGCGGTTTATAAGTTCTGGGGAATAGTATAGAATAGTATAGCATATGTACATAATATGTATAAGTGGAAAGTGCAAGAAGAAAGGCACAAGGAATTGATTTATCTTTTGTTTAAATTTTAATGATTGATTAAATAAATTTTCAAAATGATAGGAAAATTATGGAGAAATAAATATTAAGTAGGATGATCGAGGATGAGGTTTAGATAAGATTTTTTCTGTCCTTAGCTTTTCTCATAATAATGCTTGTATAGAGTAAGGAATATTTAAGGATGTTGAGTTAAAGATTAAATTGGAATCAAAATTGAATTAATGACAAGCCCAGCAGGACAAGTGTAAAAAAAAAGTCCAAATCTGCAAAAATAAAAAGTTAAGTGAAGATTTTTAAACGCAATTGTCTTTTATATGGCATCAGAAAAAATACTAATTAAAAATTCCATTGCCAAATCGTCTGCGCGTCAAAGGTTATTCAAGGTTTCATGTTAAAAAATTCAGTCTTAAGCATATAATTTCTGGATGGTTAAAGCTATCGCAAAGCAGTTCATGCTATACTTGAAGATCACTATTTTTCGTACAACTACTCACAGTTATATGATATCACTACTTCCAAAAAAACGTAAAATCACGAAAATTTCATTTTTTTTGTCTGTATAACCCAAAGCGGTGCAAGTGTCAACGCAAGCGGCAACGCAACTGTGAACGCAAGTGTCAACGCAATTGACAACGCAATTGACAACGCAATTGACAACGCAAGTGTCAAAGCAAATGTCAACGCAAGTGTCATCGCAAGCGTCAACTTTACTGTCAACGCAAGTGTAAATACAAGTGTCAACGCAAGTGTTAACGCAAGTGTCAACGCAAGTGTCAATTCAAGTGTCAACGCCAGTGTATAAAAACTTTATGAAAAGCCCATTTCACGGTATTTTGACCGCACTCCTGAGCTAATTGGCTGATGCTCAAGGTTTTTTTATTTTAAACCAGAAGATCTGAAATGCTGACGTTTTAAGTTATCAACGCTTTTCTCACCACAATTAACTTATCAATTTGATAAATTTATTTAATCGACATACCTGCATCTGTCATTTCTGGAGTACCCATTGAAAATTTATTTGTTTATTTAATGTATTCGAATACTTATATAATACAAGACCCATTAATAACTTTTCCCGCACTTAACCTCATGTGCTCGTGTATTCTACAATGCCTGGAATATTTACCTAATTATCATAAAAATCAATCATCGCATCTTGTTTTCAATAATAATAATTTGATCAACACAACTCAGCGAGCGGTAGAGCAAAGAGAGAAACACCAATTTATCCCCAATCAAGTTCCGTTGCATATTCATATATTTAACTATAGGAATTTGTATTTATTTGATTTAATTGTAAACTAGTGCAATCTGTAAAAGTTCTTTTACGTTTTATAAGTTTTTATTGCTCTATATGTCAAGTATTGGTTTTGCGTAAGAACAACAAAAAGAATTCAAGGTTTTAATCAAACTTAACATTAAGTTGAGGGGAAGTCCAAAAAAAGTGGTTTTCGTCATACCATCCGTCGCATCTGTCTGTGCGTCTATATGGGTTTGCCCTTCCGATGGATTAATTTAAAATAAGTTTGACGTTTCAAATCTGAATGACATTTGACAAAACGCTTGACGTTTCCAATCAAACAATATTGGAAACGTGAAGCAAGCAAGAAAAACAATTTCTTACAAATACATTTATTTTATTATAAAAATAAATTGTTTATTGGACAGATTATGAATTTTAACTTATATTTACTCTTGAAATTGTTGAATTTAATATTTAAAGTGAATTTAAATATGTTATAGGTATCTTATGTCGTTTTCGTTTGGATTTCAGAACTGTTCCATTTCTATCTTAAATGGGAAATTTGGAGTAAAAGGAGTGAAAAGGGAGTAGCTCCGAATGTCCACTCGAAAACGACATTACTAACATTTAATTTCTTAGCCAGCAGGCAATCAAATTGAAAAAAGGTTTGACATAATTTTTTGTTTGATTGTCAGCGGAGAAAACGACGTTTAGATGAGTGCGTTCAACAAATGAAAGTATGTTTGATTTGATAAACCACTGCTTGCAAGAAAATTTCAATGAGATTTATTGAAAATCTGCATTTGTATTGTTAATCAAAGGATTTAAAGTGACTCTTGATAAGAGTCACATTTTCATGATGACAAGAGATACTCTCGAGGATTTTTAAATTCCAAGCAAGAGGCAGTATAGGTTCCCTAAAAAAAAAAAAGGCTCGATTGTAATCCAAACCAGCGACATGATATTCCAACGCACTAACCAAAATGTGTTTTTCCTTAAATAATGATAATAAAACTTAATTATTTTCTTCAAGGCTTATAGCCAAGTTATGTGGCTTTGAACCACAAGGGCAAGTTCGTGCGATCCAGTCGTGCATTAGATTTATTTTGTTTTTTTGCTGTGCCATTTTACACCGGCCAGCGTGTGCTGTGCTATTTTAGGTTGCATGCCCACCAAACAGCTGGCAACATTATAAACAAATTCATATTCACCGTTTTTATCTTCTCAATATTTTTTTTTTTTTTTTGTTTTTAATTTTTTGTTTGTCAAAATAAATTATAATCGAGATTTAAAATCTCACATTAAAATTCTTCACATTGCAATTACTGGTGGTGAATATACGATTGTTATTATCGTGGTTGTACATTTTTTTTAATTTTTTTTTGCGGATTAGCAACATGACAGACGCCAGATGAGGTTATTTTTTTTTTGTGGCTGAACATTTTTTTTTTTGTCTGTACGTGATAGTTTTATTTTACAATTAAATGCATGTTAAAATTCGTTCTTGTTGTTTGTATTAACAACATCCATGAATCGGAAATATATTGTTAACAACTTTTTTTATTTTTAGTTTGTTTGATATGTACAACTTTGTTAAGATGTTCACATTTGCTGAAACATAAAATGATTCAAGTTTTTATAATCACGTATCAAAATGACACCTCTAGATACAATAGTTACGAATGTCTTGACATTTGCAAAACACTAATTCTAAAAAAGTCGACTTAATTGGCTTGGCCACCAACTCATAATATACGTCAAATGAAAAAATCTACCTATTCTTCATTTTTTACTCGAATTCATATTGTCCTCCAAATGCAATCGATTGAATTAATAAAAATAACGGAAGTTCTGTAATAGAAATTTAATGCACGGCACATTTATTTGAAGACTTTAAAATCCCCTAGAACCACAAACGTGATTCAAATATTGATCCGTGATTCAGCAAAAGCAATTTCAACTCACCGATTTCGGCGGATTAAATGAGGGTAGCAATAATGCAATAGATAGTTGTTAGCTGATGAGAAAAAGGTCCCGAAGTTCTGTCTATTTGTTTGTTTTTATTCAAAAGTGATGGATAGGGGTTTTTGCTTTAATGGACTAATAGGTCTGTTCGTTTACTTTCTTAACTTGTCAATTTCTAAAAATTTCGAACTCAAATTGGTAGAAGCTGGCAGCTTTTGGAGAAGTAATGAGATGATGATGAATCCAACAAATTGTCAGAAGTTCTGTTTGCAGAAATGTGTTTTTGCTAAAAATTGGTGCTTTACTTTCCTAAATTGTAATTTTTGACAAGTTTGGACTCAAATTGGTAGAAATTGGCAATTTTTGGAGAAGAAATAAGATGGTGATAAATCGAATAAATATCCAGAAATTCTATTGTTTTTTTTTAGTTTTATAAAGTTGAAGCAAACGTCTTCAGCTAAAAATTGATTCCTGTTAAATTGTGTAACATCCGCGTACAAAATTATAATCTTCTACTTGTGGTACCTTAGGGGTTTTTCTTTTTTCGTTCCGAACAGAGTCTGAACTGTCAAAAAAAATATTGTGTTTTTTTTTTTTTGCTCGGTACGTTCAGAGCCTCAAAGTTGTGTATATCTCATTTCGTTCAGAAAATGATCAGAACTTGTTCAGAACCCGAACTACGAGCTCAGAAGAAATCGGCTGAGCATTCTGAGTAAAAAGCTGAACGCTAAACGTCATGTGCGAAATGAGGAAAAAAAAAAGAAAACAAATGCGCAAATAAACTAAAATGGCGGATGAAGCGGTCGACACCCGCGCAGAAGGTAAATGTTATTAATAAACTACATAGAAATATTTTATTTTTTAATGCATAAAAACTTATTTCAGTGTTCAAATGGTCCAAGCCGATGATTTTGTTCATGTTATAAAAAATTCATGAGAATTTTTTTAACTTGAATTTTCTTTCTTTTTTGCTTTGTGGAGTTTGACAGCTTAAAATTGTCAAATGTCATTTGTTGACAGATTGGTTCTCAAATGTGTTTCAAAAATATATCTGAGCGCTCAGAAAACGTTCAGTTCAAAGTATGTTTAGAGCTTGTTCAACAGGCTTGAGCTCTGTTCAGAGCTTTCTTCGGAGCGAAAAAGAAAAAAGCCTTTTAAACAATCTACCTGACTTTTCTTGAAATTTGTTTAGGATACAACTTTGTAAACTAGTTCAACTAAAATCCTATTGATCTCTCACTCCCACATCAATTCTTTGACAAAAATGAAATCTAAAAACTACATAGTTGTCACATCAAACTCCTTAAGCTTAAAGTTTTCCCTATAGCAACATTATACTGTCACATTTTTTGCCTCGTGGCATGTTTGTTTGGTTTCCAACTGTCATGTTTTTTTTTCCCGCCACCAATATCACACCACAATAAACTGCAATTGTCCCTATATATCGACAGCAACAGCGGCGAGAATAAGTAGTTATACCTAGGTATATAATACTCTTGTCAATAAAACAATGCCAATCACTTTTCCAGAAATTGAGTTATATATAGAGCCGATGATCACGATCAAGAGCGCAACAATGCCAGCAAAACACAGCCGCCAGAGCTCTGGGCCAAGCTATATAGCCTAGTTATCGACTTATAGTTATAGCTCTGTTCCATATAACTATCTATATACATAGGTATGTTTAAACCGATACTTAGATACATATGTACGTGTCGAATCACAAAAGTGAGCCCCATAAACAATGCAATATCTTGAATTCCAATCGAAATTGTTCACCGCAGAAAAGCAGACCGAGAGAGACCAAAAGGAAACACAATGCAACCAATTGACATCATTATCATGGAGCTAAACTTAAATAAACCAGCAAAAAAAAAAACAATAATATATATAATAATAAACCAACGACATCGGTCGGGCTTTGGGTAAAATAAAAAAAAAAGGAAGGCAATAAAAATTACGACCAGAGCCAGTATGCTGGAACCAAACAAAAGAAAAAAAGAAATATGCAACTCCAGGTAAGAACTCCAAATGTGAACCATTGAGGAACGACAACGTCTTTCTGAATACATGATGGCTTCGGATTTGGAGGCATAGAGCATTATCTATACGGCTTCAAGTTTAAGACGAAACGAAAGGCATGGAACAAAAAGTTGCGCGCGCACACAACATACGCGCCTGCACAGCAGAGCACAGCACACATGGAGGTATTGCGCCATAACCTTACCGCCATCACACGACTGACTAAGCCCGACTTCAGAGTGTAAGCCAAGGACAATCAGTCCGGCTTACACTTTTGGTCTGGTTCATAAAACAATTCAACCGAACCGAAACTTTGGCTGTTGTTGTTGTGCTTGCTATAAGTGCAGTAAAAAAAAAAAAAAAACTTCATGAAATAAGAGAGAAAGAGAGAGAAAGTGTGTGTGTTTGTAAATTTAGCCGCTTGGAGGTCCCTTGCATGAAAATTTATGTTGCACTTTAGTGGAAACGAATTGAACTTTATTTCGAATATAATATACAGTTTTGACGCCAGTGAGGTGGGCTGAGCGGTCGCGGTCGGCGCGGTAGGATTCTGCGAGTTGAGGTATGTGTACCTACATTTTAGTTAAGTTTTTTTTTTTTTTTTTTTTTTGGTTTCTTTATTTTTTTGCAATGGCAAACAGAGTATTGGGCAACATTGGTGGATGTTGATTGCGTTCTTGTTATTTCGTATTTTTTTTTTTGTGCTTTTGTGATGCATTCGAACGATGAGGAGGTTGATGATGATGGTACAGTGCATGCTGCATGGTGGCAAGACATTGTCTGGCTTAGATTTGAGAAGCAAAATAACAAAAACCAAACTGGTTTCACTATACCAGTCTGTGTTTTTTTTTTTTTTTTTGTTACAATTCTGGTTTATTGACTTTTGTCCTTGTTCGGAAGTAAAGAAGTTATGACAAGTGTGTTGAAAGGAAAATAATTTTCTCTTTCTGAAATAAAACTTTGGTTCTTATTTGATATGTAGATACAGACTTATCAAAATTCTATGGGGAAATATTTTTTAGTAGGTATATGTTTCTCCTTAAGGCCCAATTTCCAACCACGAAATCAAGATACAAGTGAAACTGACTCAAATTCACTCCAGAAAATATTTCCAATCTATTTTAATCTCGTGTTTAGATCTTCCAGTTAATCCAGAGTTAACTGACCAAAATTTTGGTGAGAAATAGAGAGAGCAACATTATGGAAACCGCACTTTCTATAGTACCACTCTCTCTGTTTCGATAATTAAAGTGCATTTTTTCAATTTTTTACAGCTGAAAGTTAATTCTACACTGAAAAACTACTTCTGATTTAACTCGGTTTCAATTTATTTGCAGGATTAACTAACTCTGCGAGTTAACTCAGTATTGAAAATTTGGCCCTTGGGAAATCAAATTTGGTGGGATAACCCATAAACATTTATGTTTCAAATGTTAACTCGAGTTTAACTCCGAAATTGCAACTGATAAACTGGGTTTAAGTGGTTTTAAACTTACAATCTTAAAATAATCGACGTTAATAATCTGTCAAAAATTAATGTTCACGTTTAAAGTAACCTATACCAGTGTGTTGGAAGACATATGCACATCTTTAACTACTAAAGGGCCAGTTTTTTCAAAAAGGAGTTAACTCTGAGTTAAACTAGAGTTAGTTAATCCTGTAAATAAATTAAAACCGAGTTAGCAGTTTTTCAGTGTAGGATTAACTTTAACTTTCAGTTTTCAAAATTTTGTCGAAATCAGAGTACGGCACTATCGAAATGCGCTTTGACTATCGAAACAGAGAGGGCGACTATTTCGATAGGGTCGTGGATCACCATCTACCAGAAATATCTATTTCACCAAATTCGTTAAAAATTCGATACTGAAACTCGCATTCAAAAAAGTCTGACATTCATTGCAATAAAAATGTCACTTACAATCAACATGAGCCCCGCGCGCCTTGACCGACTGACCGACTTGCACGTCTGTCATATAATTAAATACGAAAATTAGTATCACATTGCAAGCATTTATTTGACGTCTTGCAGAAATTTTACACCCCTTTTATGATGTGTCATTCAATTCAATCCATCATTAATTAATTTCTCAACATTTAATGTCATTGGAAATGTATTCACTGAAAATACCATTTCATTTTGCAAAAAAAAAAAAAAAAGGTTTACCATCAACACATCTGATTCAATGAGAATGCAACGAATCAATTGCGTTGAGGTCATAACCCAATTTAACCCCTTCTGACAGTTTGCCACACACTGTCACACTCACATGTCATTCGTTGTTTGGGCCCATTATCTGGAATATATGAGTCGATGCACATTTCAGTGAGAAAAAACTGAAAATAAGAACAAAATATATATATATATCACTTGCTAATTGGATTGGATATCCTTCTCTGTATACTCAAACGAATTGTAGGGAAACAAAATTTTTCGGAATGGTATTTTCTAAAAATTTTATACAAAGGAGCAATGACATTTCGCCTTCCTTCCCCAAATCAAGTGTGTGGTACAAACGTCAAACAAGAACGGTGTGAATCTAATTTAACCTGATAGGAGAGAAATTGCTTGAAGTATGCCATAGAGCACACATAAAAAAGATTATCAACTACCCCATCATACATAAATACATACATATATGATACTTTGGTTGGCAACTCCTGACAGTGTCAGACACAATGGCTGCCATTCCTGTCTCGCAGAGTGAACTGAACCCATTTGAATGTATCCAGCGCCCGCAAAAAACAAAAGAGAATGAAGTAAAAACCCGTCAGAGAACAATTGCATATTAGAAGTTGTATGGATAGAAAAAAGAAATTAGGGTGTGGGACGACAGGTTCAACTTCTTTGTTCTCTATAGCTTCCCGACCCGATCAACACACATTCCACCTCGCTCCATACCACACCACCACACCGTTCAATGACACTTTCACTCCGACTCCGTTACGAAGTCAGAGGGATTGCATGCAGTCAAATCAAATCAGCAAGTAAAAAATAAAAGAGATACCCATCTGTGGATGAATGTGGGAGCTGTGATGGCGATGGGCCATAGCTATTGAAGCGGCTGGTCGGAGTATGGTTTAGTTATGTTGTCCCCCAGTTTCTACATACATAATATCCAAATTATAGAAGAAATGCTGCCCATAATTTGAAGTTGTTTCATTTTCCGTGCCTGCCAGTCTCTCTTGTTTCAGCTTCCAAAGAGACTTTATGATGGCATTTGGTTCGTTTAGTAATCTTTATTGTTCGTATAGCTCCCCATTTTATCTTTCATCGAAAGACAGTGCAGAGGATCGAGGTCGGATAGTGAGTTACTGAGTGGAGGATGTGTTCGCGCGCGTGGGGGAACAATATTTTATGTGACCATTGCACCTCGTTGGGAGGAGATTAGTTTTTATCAGAACTGATTCAGCGTATCGAATGAGGGGTTGCTCTGATTATTATTGTTTTTTTTTTTTTTTTTCATTATTATTCTTTGTCTCTCTAGATAGATACTGGGTAGTAAAATATATTTAATTAGATACGCCCGAGGTAATGGTATGTATGTTTGTGCTGAGTATTTATGTGTAGGAGGGAAAAAAAGAAACATGTTCTCGGTTTAGTATAGAGATTTATGATGCTGGTGTTCTAGATTATCCTCTCCAAATGGCTTGTGTTTATTGAACAGGTCTCAATGACAATGAAGGTGACAAGTAACATGACGTTTTGCATGATCATAGATCTGTTTCTTTACATTTTAGTAGCGAGAATTGTAAAATCTATCAAATATGTGATGGAACGAAATTTACAAAAGCTTTTTGTACTCAAATGTTATATTTAGGACCTACCTACCATGTAGAATGATCGATACCTATATGATTTATTTATGTTTGTGTAAAAATCAACGTTGGGACGGGGGTGGGGGTCGGAGCTAGAGTGAAATGATTTCGCAAAACTGTACTTATAAATCTTTATGTTACCTTCGTTTCATGTTGTTGTATGTTTAGCTAGGTTAGGTTAGGTTAGGTTTTTGGGCTGATAGAGGATCTAATTTCCATCACACTTAGATCAATGTAGATCCCTTTGTGATACCCCGGAGGATTGAACACTCCATATAAGTTAACCTATACAATTATTTCATGGACAATCAAGCCATCCGGAGGCTTTGATGAATTTCGAGCCAAACGTGAACGCACCCATGAAAGATGGACCCTACTTGACTCTTGTGCGAATACCAAGAAACTTTGGCCGCTTTTTGACAAGGGTAAAACGGATAAGCGTTACCGGACACAATCTGCTGAAGTACCACAAGGAAAAACTGAGGCTCAGCACAGATGATTTATGCAGAGGTTGTGGCGATGAGGAAGCACATGAAGACACTTCTCACTTCTTATGTCACTGCCCAGCACTCTCGCAACTAAGACACAAACATCTAGGAAGATATTTCTTTAACGATCTGGAAGAGCTCTCACCCGGAAAAGTTGGAGAGCTCTTCCAGATCGTTAAAGAAATATCTTCCTAGATGTTTGTGTCTTAGTTGCGAGAGTGCTGGGCAGTGACATAAGAAGTGAGAAGTGTCTTCATGTGCTTCCTCATCGCCACAACCTCTGCATAAATCATCTGTGCTGAGCCTCAGTTTTTCCTTGTGGTACTTCAGCAGATTGTGTCCGTTTTATCCTTGTCAAAAAGCGGCCAAAGTTTCTTGGTATTCGCACAAGAGTCAAGTAGGGTCCATCTTTCATGGGTGCGTTCACGTTTGGCTCTGCCTGGCTAGCATCAGCTGATGATCCAATACGTGCCAGTTCGTCTGCTTTCTCGTTATCTGGAATTCCTATATGGCCAGGAACCCAGCAGAGCGTAACATTGTGCTGCGAGCCTAGAATCTTGAGCTCTTCGCGGCAACAGGAAACCAGTTTTGACTTTTAGCTAATTATGAATGTCAAAACGGCGGCGTAAACCTTTAAATGTGTACATAAGTCAAGGAACAAACTCCATTATCTTAAATTTGTATACGTCAAATGCGTAGAACTATTGTATCGGAAGCTTACTGAATTTAAGGTGTTTTTTTCCAAACCCGAAGGAAATTGAAGGAACAAAACTTTTTTAACTAATCTCAGAAAAATTATTTGAGGCTTAGCTCTTATCCCGGCGCGAAATACCTCTTTGTTATCGATTGTTTATATGGAAACGTCAAATTTGTTTTGGGATGGAATCGCTGATCCCAGGTATCAGTTTTTTGGTCTAGTTAACTACGGGATTGCAAAATTGCAGTATGTACTGTGAACTTCATTTAAATCAGCTACGGTCGGGAGCGCAAAACTGAACGAAAACTGGCCGAAACGTAAAAACTGCGATGAGTTGTTTGGTTGTCAAAAGTAATGAATGCTCGAAGAAGCCATTTTAATAAATGGCGACATTCGGTTGTATATGTGTATGTATGGGTCAAATTTTGTTTTTTTTTTTTGACATTTGAAGATAGGCAAATGACATTTATTTGACGTTATCTTATGGCGAATTCCTTTCAAAAAAGAAATCGAATTTTTTCTAAACAGAATCGAATTTTTTCTGTCAATTGAAAGGAATTCGTATTTCGTAAAAGAATCGATTTTTTTTTGTGTGATTGTGTTTGTGACTTTATAGCTGCAATTGAAGCAAAACGTCAAGAAATTATTCACAAAACTATTAAGGTTGTTTGTTTTTGTTGTGAGAAAAATGTTTTACCAATAGAATTAAATTAATAAATAAAAGATATTAGCCAGCTTATACGGTGCATTTTATTTGTTTGAACTTCAATTTGCACATATATTTTTAAAGAAAATTATTATTGAAAAGTTTTCATCACTTGCACTGAAAGTTTTTAACACGTCTTTCACTCGCGACAGCTATTTTTTTTGTCAAATTTGTGTTTGATAATGAACAACGCACAATAAATTATTTTTATAGCTGCATTGACTGAATATATTGTTGAATATTTATTATTAAATTATGTAGAATTCGTTCCAACCAAAAAATAAAAAACTCGTCTTCCCAAAAATTCCGCGACATTCAATTTATGACGTATTAGAAATGTCAAGTCTTCATAGTGTGTGTGCAAATCAGTGTGAAATCTTGCTAAAAACGCAAGATTTGTTTTGACAGAAAAGAATCGATTTTGTTTAGAAAAAATTCGATTCTGTTTAGAAAAAATTCGAATTTTTTGTTGAAAGGAATTCGCCATTATAAATTATCTTTTATAACCAAATTTCGGGATTCGGGATAGCCAAATTTCGGGTTTCGGGATAACCAAATTTCGGGATTCGCAGTTTTTTGGAACAATGTCTTTAATTCGAATGTCAATATTAAATTTAACCACAATTTTAATAAGGTGTTTATTAATGGGCACTTCAATTTTTTATAAAACAAATTATTTCTAGGTAAACAAATAAAATTAATGTTTCTACCGAATGTAAACCGACATGATATTCGTATGACAAAATTGTAATCCCGATTCTGGATCAATTATCAAACCTTTTCTTGTTCGATTTTGCACTTCAAGCTTTCGTGTGAACCAATTTTTTCTAAATTTAAATTTTAAGCTATGAAATATTTGTATAAAACAGCAGCAAAAAAAAAGTTCGTCTGAATCTTTTGTCGCTCGCTGATGCTGTATGTAAATCACAATCCAGTTGAAACCAGTTGATTTACCATTTTTGTGCAAATTTAATCGATTACAAACACCCAAGAAATCGTGTGCATGCAATTAAGATTGTCAAGAATAAAAAAAAATGCATACATGCATATCAACATATATCCGACAACAAAGCTATGCCACCGATCGATGCAATGATTACAAAACGTTCGCGCAAATGCAAATACAGAAAACAAAAAAACTACCTACCAAGATGGAAATGTAAACAAAGACAAATGGCTGCTCTGCAATTCAAGGCTTTCGGTTTTTTTTTTTATCCACAGCCAGGTGAGATTTTTCTCCAGCACCTCTGCAATTGACTGATTACACCCACGACATACACATCACATATACTTATAAACAAAAACAAAAGGGGGTGTGTTAGCAAAGGTTGGGTTTATTTTGTTTGTAAATGTCTATGAAAACCAAACAGTCAATAATTGGAAGAAAAAAAAAAACAAAAAAAACTCGCTGCGGGTCTACCAACTTAGAATCTGATTAATTAATTTAATCAAGTTTGAAGTGAATGTGAGAATAGGTTATTTTTGTGAATGGCCACAAAGTCTGACTGACTGAATAATAATTTGTTTTCATAGACGATTTGTTATTTTCGGACTCGTTGTTCGTCATAAAAAAACATTAAAATACAGAACTTCTATGAATTCTAATTAAGTTCTTTGGTCTTTTAAAAAAAAAAATCTTTACATACCTACGTCAAAATGGTATTGTTAAAGTTTTATTTTCTTTTTTTTTATACCATCGATTTTTTTGCATAAAAACGAAAGAAAAAATAACAGAAAAATTGAATATAGAAATTTTTTGAATTGATTATAAATTTTGTCATAATCAAGATCTTAGATAGATTTTCGAACATTAATCGAAGAATCCAAATTAATTCAGGTTAAGACGAAAAGGAGGAAACAAACAATGACAAAAATTCAACAAACGCAGACAAAAATATAGTCTCGTGATTTTTGTTGAAAAAAAGTTTTGAAATTTTAAGGAAAATTATTTTGCTGTTAAATCAGAAGAGGATTTTTCACTGTCTACTACTAGAATTTTTTATCAATATACATTTTTTTTATGGCGAATCGCATTTAAAAGCTTTGTTTTATTTAATTGAGTTCATTAAAAAATAAACAACATTTTATCTGTGTGAAATCCGTGCTATAGGGAATTTTGTGAAAAATGTCGAAAACGGATGAAATTCCACAATCTGAAAAAAAAACTTATCTCTCTCTCTCTCTCTTTTCATGCTGTGCTAAACTAGTGTACTAAACAGACGAATTGGCTCTAAAAGTATGTTTGTTTTCACAGTCGTACTAGGTACATTTCCAAGTGGATTTTGAGAAGGTTTGAGAAGGGTTCGGACCTGGCTGTTAATAGAGCTGATTCTTATTATGAGATTTGAAGTTCAATTCTTTAACAGTTCGTAATCATAAATCTTGGGAAATAATAACACATTAGCTGTGTTTTTTTGCTAGCCCCGAGGAAATTGTTCGAAAAAAAAACAACTTCGGGGCTTAGCAATTTACATGTCAAATGCAACAACAACTAATCCCCTTAGGCCTTAGCTAAGAGCGGAGAATTCTGGGGGCTTAGCTAAAGCACGGAGATAAACTGTGTTTCTAGTACGGGGTATTTAGATTTCATTATATGGTGCTCTGAGAAATAATTCCGAGACGCATTTTGACTTCGATATTCAAAAGAGTATCAGTACACGAGCCGAAAACCGCATTTTTCACAAGTGCACGTAGTGTATATATTATTAAATAAAAAGCGGTACTTTTTTCGAGTAGTTAATGTTGATAAATATAATACCTACGGTTATAACAAAACTCATCCATTATTATTAAAACAATCTCTTGAACAATCGCGACAGGGAATCAAATTCCCTACAAATCTGTAACATGAGTTTTGTTGTATCAAATCTATAACACCTAACTAGAGTGCGAAATACTTACAAAAAAAACCTTGAAAACAAAATGACGAGTTGAACTGTGTAAAATGAATCTCTCAGCTCGTGTGGTGATACCATTTTAATATTTCGAAAAAAGAAATCCAAATTCGTCTTCGAGTTAGTTCATTAGAATATGGATTTCTCCAACTTATATGCGCTGCAGAGCGAGAACCGTAGGTCGTATTAGAAAAACTGTCAAGGCAAAAAATATAGATAATAATTGAAGGATCTACAACTTTTAGAACAATAGTTTTTTTTTTTCCTAGTGACAAAAAAAGATATGACGGATATAATAAAATCTACCCTTACTTTTTTCAACAAAATGCACTGTAACTTTTTAACATGAGTGAATTTTGAAAAAAGTTACTTAACATTTTTTGTAGGAAACAATTGTAGCAACAAGTTTGTGCTACAATTGTTTTTTATATGATCAAAAATACGAAAGTTACGTGCGAAAATCAAAATCACCTTTAAAAACAAAATGGCGGCCAAATGACACAAGGTGCACTTGTGAAAAATGCGGGTTTCGGCTCGTGAACTGATACTCTTTTGAATATCGAAGTCAAAATGCGTCTCGGAATTACTTGTCAGGAAAATCTAAATGCCCCGTACTATACCGACGCGGGCGTGAATTGCATACTTCTTATCGATAGTTTGTATGGAAACTCCATTTTGTTTCTGTAATGGCGTCGCTAGCCCCGATGTCGTTTTTTCAACTAAATGCCTCCGGGCTTGCAAAAAACACGCTTATTATTGATAAAATATGTTGTTTGGAGGATTGGAAAGTATCTAGATAAAAGCTTTGCGAAAACAAACTTGAAATTCTTCAAAAAGTAAGTATGCCATCTATATAATTCTCAATAAAACGCGGTTTAATCGTTGGCACATAAGCAGAAAGCACTAATTGCATTTTAATGGCGGATATAAAAAATACATGTTACGTATACATATGTACATTACGTACTACAAAATCCCCCTTAACCGTATTCAAGGTCAATCTATATACTAAATTATTCGATTTGAAACTTTGTACTAAGTACCTATACCTAAGCAAAGAAATTAATTTAGGATTGTGATACGATTTATTTTTCTTTTATCTGATTGTTCCAGTTATTTGAAAGCTTCTGATAAAAAATATACATACATACCTACCTGATGAAATACTTGACAATAAAATTTAATTGTAAGTAGGTACAAACAAAATAATAAATAATAAAATTGATTAGTCCAGTCAAATATGTTTTATAAATACATTGAGGTTTGGCGTTAAATCAGAGTTTATTAAAATTACTTTAACGCTAGGTAGGGGTAATCACCAGAACACTCAAACTTAGTTTCCCTTCAATTTCCCCAAGAAGTCGTCGTCATCTTGAATTTTATGAATTTTAATGATAAATGTTTGTTTTAGGTAGAAGCGTTTAGCAACAAAATTTTAAGGACGATATTTCCGCAGCATTTTTTAATTAATTAATTTTTTAGCAATTAAAATATAGCCGCCTTTGAGGAAAATGGGGGGGAGGGGCTAAAATTTAGTGGGACGTGTTCTGGTGATACACCCCGCCGTCAAAGTGAAAAAAATTGCAAAATTTTTAATCAAGGCCCTTCAATGTTTCCAGTAGCTTAAATCTAGACAGTTAAAACATGTCAATCACTCGTGAGGTCCTTGCTAATAAAAACTTGTTGGACTAGTTTAGCTTTTTCCTCAAAAAATAGCCGGTTTACAATACACCCTTGTCAGTATCTATAAATATGTAAAACTTTCTAGGGCCTCATTAAAAACTAGAAAATTTTTCCAAGTTTGCCGCTTCTTTAGCCATTAAAATGTCAATAAACTCTGATTTAACACAGATTCTTTTATCGACGCGTTAACTGAACTTGTACACTTTTCCCATTCAAATCTATATACCCCCTGTACTGCTTACGTAAGAACGTCACATTACTTAACAGTTAAATTCAACCAAATTTTACATTCGTAAAACAATTAACGATATCTAGATACATATATGTATGTACGTATGAACATCAACAATAGGTAAGAACAAAATACATAAAATTAACAAAAAATACAAAAGCTACACATTTGTACGTGTGTGGATTTAAATTAATTAAACAATAACCTTCTTTAGAAAAAAAATTATAAATAAACATTATTACAGTAGTTAACTGATAAAAAAGAAAACAACAAGTACCTACATACATAATGTACATATTTTCAATTTCGCATTTCATTAAAAACAAATTAAAAACAACAACAAAGTGAAAAAGACAAAATAATCTTTCAAAAAAAGATTAAACAACGCTTGCGAGAGTGGCAATAAGTCTTTGAACCTAATGATAAGGTTGTGTTCACACTCTTTGCAGTCTCCTATCTCCTCTTACACACTTTTGTGCTTACGTAAATTGTTGTTTTGAATTTTAAATGAATCAAACCACAAAGCGAAATGAATCCAGTGGTAGACATTATTTAGCTAATTGATTCACTTTAATAAAATCATCGACAGAAGAATAGAAAATTGAGAGAGATAGAAAGAGAGGCAAAGTAAATCTTTAATAAATCAGCAATTACATCAAAAGTGTTGAAGTAAAGCTCTACAAACATTCGGATCGAGAAATTCCTCGGGCACCCCTCTTTTCATTTTTTTTTTTTTTTAATAAAGAAAATTAAATACCTAATGCCCCAAAAGGTGAACCCATGTCTAGCCAGTCGGCACCGCACCATACACAGTCATTTCTGTATCTGACTTCTGACGATTCTGCACTCTCCATCTCCACCATTCCATTAAAAGCAACTCGCGACTCCGCCATATAAGCTGCCTCTCCACACCAAACTATTCCCTCGAAACTATAATAATTTTTTTTCTATCTCGGCTTCTTAACATTAACTGTGGCACAAGAGTTACTGTGCAACCCCGCTTCGTATATACATATCACAGAAAGAGATTGCATGTCCCCTTTGGCGTCTAGTATGGGAAGCTCGCATTTATATACATATATGCTCATACTGTACACCACTTACTAGGTCGATTCGATACTTCAGTTTTTGCCAGAGTAAAATTGACGAGCTTTGTATTTTTATATTTTATTTTGTACTTTTTTTTTTTTCATTTTTCGAAGTCTGACGTATGGGCTTCTGGTCTGGGTCGACTCGGCGCGCACTGAATGATAGTGCTTGTAAATTCCACTTTAACAGGTTGTGTCTAGTCGCTATTAGTAATTTTAATTGAATGCTCTGGGGTTTTACAAAATGAAGTACGACAACGGTGTAAAGGGGGTGTAATTCTGGAAACAGACTGAGGTGTTTTTTTATTTTTTTTTTTAATTGAATGTTTATGTTATTTGTCATTTTATTAGAAAAATGTGGGGAAATGGATCAAACTAATTCGGATTCTTTAACGTTTGTTCTTATTTGAATCATTGAAATTTCAATAAATTGATCTAAATGATTCTAGTAAATATGATGCACATATGTACATAGGTACTGTAAATGAAACAATGAAAAGATGAAAAAAAATTCTATTACTTTCAATGAATGCGTTCACCTTGATATGGGTACAACTCAGTTTGATTTGAAAACTATTATCTCTGTGAAGATTTATATATGATTTATTTAAACAACATTAAATCTCGGTTTAGTGATTGGGGAAAAAGTACATAGTAAATATAAGCAATACCTATATGTATGTATTTAGCAGCACTGAAATAAGTGAATGAAAATTCCAAGTGGACTAAAATTCATAGCACTTTGGAGTTTTATAAAATCCAGGAACCGATCTATTTGGTACAAAAAATCTTCGGAGGGGCCCTCAAATAGTCTTATGAATAAAAGCGAATAGAAGGAAATTATAATAATGCTCCATTAATTGCGAATTGCTACTGAAACGTCAAAACTGGGAGCCATTACATTGGTAAAACTTTTTTGACGTTTGTGAATATTTGCCGCTCTCGCTGCGATAAAATACTCTTCACAAAAAACAACGAGGAGCGAGTGTGTTCGGTATCGATGGTATGTTTTTTTGTACAAGAATGTTTGATCATATCTAGACTCAGTGCAGGTATCGGTACTATGGTGTGAATCTGGGCTAATTGAGTTTATCAATTGAATTTCTGCAACGAAACATAACTTAGCGTTTTCACAGAGAGGGAGATCTCTGAATTCTTCTTTTGTTCGTTTAATTCCCCAAACTGCAAATACCTCTGTTCCCAAAACTGCCAATTTCTACCAATTTTAATTTTAGTTCTGTCAAAGTTTATAAAAATAAATAAAATTGGACTAAAAATGGAAGAAATTGGTAGTTGTGGAAAGTAAACGAACAGACCTAATTTCTACCAATTTTAAGGTCTGTTGCGAATATGTGATACATACTTTTCTGTGTGCAAGAAGAGTAAAGACTGTCAAAACACCCAGCTGTTAGCATCTTTTGCTTTTAATTTGAAATTGTGGTTTCTGATATGTGAAAATTAACTATATAAATAGGACGAGACTAGAGACATGCCAAATTATAACAGTTATAACAGTTTTTAGCCATTAAAAGTGGGAGTGCGATAACGCGCTTCGCGCGACTTGAAAAAAAATTTTGGGTGCCTGAAGTATGCCACCGGCGGAGGTGCCTGGCCCTGCGGGGCCGCATAAACAGTACTTTTATAAACCAAAACTGTTATAATTGGGATGTCACTTCCATATAATTAATAGGTACATAACTTGGGAAATGTATAGTTTATGTCATTTTTGTTTTAAATTAAACTCAAATTGTTAACAAAACCAGACTTTTGCATGTGATTGTTGATGTGAGGAGTGATATTTTGACGTTTTGTACATAAGTGGTTCAATGCGTTTGTTAACTTTCTTGTAAGTTTCTCCATTTTTGAAAAATTCGTTCTCACTTTGGTGTTTTGACAGATTTTACACATTTTACTGAAAAATGATACCAAACAGACCTACTATGAAATGTCATCAATTTGTTCAAAATTTCAACTCTGTGACACATACAAAAGAGTCTGAACAACAAAATAGCTATGAAATTTTGGAAAAGAATTTAATTAAATAAAAACTTAATGTAAATTAAAGATTTTGCTATTTGATTTTTGATTTCCGTTTTGATTCAGAAAGAAGAGATCTCACCAATCTCAGAATTATAAACAGGAAAAATGTCTCACGTAGTTTTGCTGTCAACAGGGTTTGTATTCACTCGAATTAGAAATTTTGGTTCAGTGTCATTTTTTCAGGTATAAATAACTGATGAAAAAAACATATTTTTATTCCAAAAAAATTTTTTCTTGATAAATTGGCAACCTCCTAATCAGTTCACTACACAACTTGAATGATAAAATGTTTGATTTTTCATCTAATATGTTACATCAAATTCTGTCTCACGAAATAGACGAATGATAAGAAGGAAATCAAATAAGAACTACATCTTCAAATAAATAATCAAATAGTATAATTTGTTATTGAATGATTTACTAGAAAACCCCAATAACATACATACATACGTCTATCACATGAGATAAATCGACACGCTTCTACAATGTCGCACGTTTTTTGTTATATTACACCGTTGATATCGCACCAAAACGTCGACGCGACGCAGCAGTGGCGCAGTGGGTGTGTTAATTAATGCTATTATAATGTTATTTAATACAGATAGAGAGAAACAGAATCTATAATTAACAGATGGGAGTACATATTAGTCTACGGAATGTTTACTAAAGGTCTATAATACGTCGTTATAGATTCTTTTTTGGTATCGCTCTTAATTGTAGCTTAACCATAGTTTGGGTAAGGAATTATAGTGCGTAATATATGACGTTTCGTAGGCGGATTTTATTAACATTAATAATAATCATCACCCGGCATAATAGATAGACTAAAAAGTGAGTGTGATATATGTGGTATACAATGTTGTCGCCGGAGACGTCTGTTTGTTTTTTTTTTTTTTTTTTTTTTAACGGAAACAAGTGGGCAATAAATGGTGAAAATAGGGCAAAGAATCTTAATGGCATTGAGGGAGCAAAGGTATCCATAACAACTATCGTCATTGTTTGTTTGAAAATTAAAAAAAAAGATTTATGGCGCTAGACAGATTTTTAACACCCATTCAACACTTAAGTGCGAGCTGTTATTTTTTTGAAGACACGTGTGCTGTTATGGTGTGTAAATAATTCTCAAGATAAAGGTGGAAGAAAGTGTTATTAAAATGGAGAATGTACCTATTGTATTTTATTGTGTTTATGAGTTCGTGAACTAAAATGTGCACTCAAAATTCGAATGTAAACTTTGAGCTTTTGGTTTCATATCTCAGTTTTACTTTTGTAAAAAACTAGAATTGTAACAACTCTTGACATTTAACTTCATAAATTTTCTTTTTTAACAGATTTCTTGATTGTTTAATACCTCAAAATATACATATTTCTTTATTTTAGTGTTACCAATTCAAGTTAATTTGTCTGCTTTGCATAATTGTGTCAAACATAAAAGAAATGGCCAATTCAGATCTGACACATGATTCCACTGGCTGTTTTTGGTGTTTTATGATTACAATTTTAAGCACATCTTAAACATGACAAGCTTGTAATAGAAATGAATTGCTTAAAATGTGTATTTAATGTCAAGTTGTTGCGGCTACATAAACAATTAATTAAAATTTACAAGGTTGTGAATTATTTTAATATACCTATTTGTTTATATTAAACTCTGTTTTTTCTTTTAGTTATTTTAATTGACTTCGTTGACAGATTCACACCTCGTGACATTTACTCATTGACATAATCAAATTCCTCAAGGTATCGTTTTTCTTTACATTTTTGTTTAAAACAGTTTTCAGAAAAAAAGAAGCAGGTATGACGTTTCAAAAAAAAACCCACTTTCATACAGACTTATATAAGAACATTAACAAATATTATTTTCTAATATACCTACATCAACAAAGAATTTATTAGCTGTGAAAATCAATAGTATTATTAATTAACTTTCAAAACAGAACCTTGTTGAGTGTTTCTTAACATTTTTAATACATTCATTATAAGTTTATACTAATATACTTATTAATTTCTATGTCGCACACGAATTTATTTTTTGTTATGGGTAGGTAGACTTCTTTTTATGTGTGTAGAAGTATAAGATATCGCCATCTATTGACGTAAGTAAACAAAACTGTTATCAAAGCTTTGTATCAAAATAGATTCTCATTAAGAGTGTGTCATGGAAATATTAATTTGTGTGTGGCACTTTTGGTTTCATTTATAAAATATATAAACAGAATTTATTTTTTAAAAAGAATAAGAGTTTTTGAAATATATCATACAGTATTGCTCTCAATTGTCGTGTTTTTTGTACATGCACCCACGCAACTCCGTGTGTCAAACGAGTGAATTTCTGACATTTAAAAGCTATTCATCCTATTTAATATTTTGGAAGCACTGTTTTTATATCCAATTGATTCATGAGCGGAAATTTTGATCACCGATAACTAAACGGATTTGTTGTTGAAGTTTAGATTTTCTGATTATTTTTTGAGCGGATTTGCTCGCACAGAAAACACGCCTAATATCCAAACAAATAATTATGAGAATTTAAAAGGAAATGAGACAAATTAAGGATTTGAAAAGGACCTGCAGTCATGTGAATGTAAAATTAAATATACTTACGCAATTGTAGACGCATAATTCATTCAAAATCAAACAAATTTATCAAAAATAGTGATAATCACTTTTCACCTTAGCCGATTTCTCATCCCTATTTTTGTTCTGTTCTTTGTTGTAAACGACAGTCATGAAGAACATCATCATCACCAGCTGCGGTGCATCTACTTTTCTATCAGAATGACGTCGTATAGTTTACTATAATAGGTCAATGTCCCATTAATGCAAGGGAATTCCTTTTGACTCTTCGAATACCCTTCGATCTGCTACCTACAATGGTTTTATTTTTTTTGTTCTCACTGAGTTTTGACAATAACATTATCCATTCACCCAATTCTATCACTCATGTTCTTTCTTGAGCAACTACGCAATATTTTCCCTAAATCCCAAAACTACAGACATCTAATCCACCAGCATTTGGGACAGACGCTAGACAACAAACGAGACAATGGAACTAGTTGAAGCATCCCCTTGCCTAACATAACAATACCTATGTGAGACAATTTGTATTCTTTACAATCCACAATTCACTCCAAACGAGGATCATAAATAAATAAAAGACAATAGACAAAAGATAAACAAGGACGAAGAGTGCGTTTAAATGAAAATTCATTGTAAACTATTGAGAAACGGAATTATGCTTATATAGCTATGGCGCACAATTTTCATTTAACAAAACCGCAATAACGGTTCAGTGACCCGGCCCTCCTCCTTGCTGTTGCTGATATTTATTGTTTTGTGCACGTTTTTCGGATGAATATAGAAATAGAATACTTGTTATTTTTTTTTTGTAGATTGTGATGCTAGTGATCATCTTATAAGACAACAGATTAGATTTGTTGACCAAACGAGATTTTTATGACAAGGGTTGGTGAAATCAATAGTGATTGTGTGCTACTTTCTGTGAGTAATAATAATCATTATGACAGATTTGTAATGGGTTAGAGGACTTGTGTTTTTTCTTGGGTCACCTCCTTCTCCTTGCGACAGCTGCTTCCTGTCTAAAATAAATGTTTGCAGTGTAAGAGTCAAGAGAAGAAGCATTATGGAGGTAGATCAGAGTTAAGGGACTAACGCACTTTTAAAAATCGAAAAGCTTGATTAAGATAGCTGAGGTCACTTAATTTATAAAATTGAAATTTCTCAAAACATACATACATATGTACCTATACCAACATTCATTCATTGTTGAAACAAAATCGTTTAAAATGTTAATACCTACATATTTCATTTCATAACAATATTTTGTTCATTAAGTGTTAGGTATAAATAGGTTTAATCTTAAAAAAAAAATCTTCAACATACCTTTCTTTTTAAATAGCTCAGATCTCGCTGCGCCTTGAGCGTTTCTTTACGCTCCATCTCCTTCAGCTCGTCCAAAATCTTCGTATATTTCTCTCGATTTTCCACATCTAGCGCCACATGCAGATATTCATGCCAATTCCTCGAATCGAAGCCCCAATGACATGTGCGATTCTCTTGCTGCCGATGCACGTGTCCGACAAATTTTTGCGGTGTAAACCAACCCTTACACTCAATGCACACAATACAGGCTGGCTTCATGTACGAATACATATCGGGCGTGCATATCCCTTCGCTCTTGCCAAAACACCGATGATAGACCTTAAACGAAATAGCACCCTTCGGAATGTCATCTATAGCATATTGGTGCCGATCGGCGGCCCGATGCAGCAGCGCCGCACACAAACGCTCTGCATCCGTGCGTGTTATCAAACCACTCGCTTTCACGTCCGACGGCAGAATCTTGGCCGCCTTGAATTCCATTAACTGATCTGGGGTGCATTGCGAGCAGAAAATACCCAACTCGTCAAATATTCGATTTATCTGATCGAGTGTAAAATCCGCAAGCACATTGTTCAGAAACTGTGGCAGGCACAGTCGCAGCTCACCGCCCAGTGAAAAACATCCAATTGTCTTGCCCTCGAGACGCGTCTCATACAGCTCGCCATGTCCTGTGTCCGCTGCCGTCAGAATTGGCTGTGGCAGTTCGGGCGGCGGCGGCGGTGGCACTATCAATGTTGGTGATTCATTGACGTCCAGCGGCTCCGGAGAGCTAAGAATCTCCTTTTTGATTATTGTCGTTGGGCTGCCAGCAGAACCGGCGGCGGCTGCAGCTGCGGCAGCCACCAATGATTGTCCAGGACCCTGTAAGCTTTTTGTCGCACTACTTTGGTACGTTTTCAGTACGGTGCGAATGTTTTGCGTTACGTATTCGGTCATATTTTTTAACAAAACAAAAAAAAAAACGCAGATTTTGTTTTATTTTCTTAACTCTAGATTTATTTGTCTTTTATTTTACATTTGACATTTTGAAACTATGGGTTTTCTGTCAAAATTATAGAGAAATTACGCACAAATTCAAATATACAAAATTCACCGTCGGTAAAACGAGGCCATAAAGACGAAATTCACGTGAAATATTTTCAAAAAAAAAAAAAAACAAACGGCAGAGACGACAAACTTTTAAGGTTTTTTTCTTGAATTTTTATTTGCCTGCTCTCACACACCAAAAACGCGAAAAAGTTCATCCAAGGCAAGGAGAGACGAAAAAAAGGAAAAAATAAATAAAATACGAAAATTTATTTATATTTTTAGAGCAACACACACGTTCTTTTATTTATTCTTGGGTATTCGGCTCTTTCGTTTTTTTTCTGTTAGGTTTTCCTTTAAAAGAATTTGTTGGCTTTATATTTTATTATTTTTCACTTAATTTTATTCTTATGTATATATTTTAGCAGGAATTTTATAAGAAAATCCTTTTTGCAGTTTTGTTGGGTCGGATTTGGTAACACTTTACTTTTTACCGTCATTTAATTCAATAATGAACACCATTCTCAAGTTATTCGATCCCACCGGAACCGGACTTGGGTATTTAAAAACTGATTGACATTTAAACCAATGCATCTGCTGCATCATATCCATTGCAAGGGGTTAACACCTTTTTCAACTAAGAACAACAACAAAAATAATAAAATTATTCGCCGAAGTTTCCATCACTTTCAATTCACTTGAAAAATTGAAACACAATTTTCTATCACTTTAGTCCCATTCGGGACATTTCGTTTTCGTATTTAGATCCAATTTTTGCTATAATTTTCGTGTGATTGAAGATAAATTCTGTGGATTTCACATTTTCCGAACACGCTTTTTTCTTTGAAGAAGAAAACTTTTTTATTGATAATACATTCGGAGGCAACAAAAAAACGATTGTGGGGGAGGCGAAGTTTGACAGCTCGCCGTCTGGACGGTTGAGTACACCGACACAAAGGGGAGTAGAGTTGCAATGCAAAGCACCTCGTTCAGCTACTACACATATAAATACAAAATGCTCGCACTTCGTTCAGGTGGTGAGCTTTTTTTCTTTCTTTATTTTTGCACAAAAAAAAAACTTATTACATAAAATTTTTCTCCGTGATTTACACTTAAACAGAAAGAAAAAACTTTATATATTTTCACACGACAGAGAGACGACAACGACGATGTAGGCAGACGACAAACTTACGGAGGCTATACGATTGGGGTACAGCAGCAAAAATAAAAGCAAAAACACATAGGCCGAGGATTCTAATTGGAGATAAAAAAATTAAAGAAAAAAAAACACCAACCCAACCAAACCAACGACGAAAGAACGGAAAGAAAGAAGAACACTGAGTAGATAGATAGAGAAGCGAATTGTATTCGTTCCTTTTTTTTATAAATAAATTATAATTTTAGTTATTGTCGTTATAACTTTTTGGTTTATTTATTTATGTATTTTTGTTTTTTTTTTCTCTTGAAATCAATTATTTATATTACGCGATAAACGAGAACAACGACGACAGTGACCACGGCACGGCGGCGACGATGACAGATAGCATTTTGTTCTTCTCTGCGATATTACCAAAACATGTCTATTGCATGAGAATCTCATTTGAACATCGCAAACTGTCGCTTTTGCTAAAAAATGCCATAGTGAGAGCGAGTACACTCATTTGCTTTGCAACGATTTTATTGATAGTGTGCGTTTGGAAAGAAAACAACAGCTATAGTGCGACGACGGAATTGCGTTCTAGGTGAAAGAGAGATGCTTAGATTATATTGCGAAGGGATGGGAATGTGTTTGTGTTCTTAGAATGAGAGAGCATTACTTTTGTGTAGAAATACATTTTGGGTTGTGCGTGTGTGAAATGTTGGCGGCGGCGACAGCGATAACTTTTGCTGTCTGGCTGAGAAAACAAGCATGGCCGGCGTTTGCCATTGCATGAGGATTAGTGAATTGTGTGGTAGAAGAGATAGGAATTGCTGTAGTGTGCGAGCGGCAACGGCATTGGATTTTTTGCTACTGTGTCGGTCAGATTTTTGTCATTTTGTTTTTTTTTTTTTTATATTCTGCGAAAACTGTCTGCGGCGTTGCCGGTTTGGGTTGGGTATGACGGGAGTGTGTTCGGAGAGTGTGGTTTTTGTTTAGTTGAAAAATATCTCATCGTGGAATTGTAACTGTAAATTTCTACCAATTATAGAGGCAGAGTTTGTTAAATGTTATGCTGACAGGCTCTTTTTTAATCAATAAATCAATAATTTAATCAATCAATAAAAATCGGTTGTTTAGTGATTTCTATGACTAAAAGCACAGATAAGGTCTGTTTGGTATCTTTTTTCAGCAAAATGTGTAAAACCTGTCAAAACACCAACGAGAGAAGGGATTTCTCAAAAATGGAGAAACTTACAAGAATGTTAACAAACGCATTAAACCGCTTTTTTGTAAAAAACATCAAACTTTCACTCCTCACATCAACAATCACAAGCCAAAACTCTGGTTTTGTTACCAGTTGGCGTTTATTTAAAAAAAAAAAATTACGTAAATTATAAATTTCCCAAGTTATTTATTATTTATAAAGTTAATTTTCACAAAGCAGGAACCACAATTTCAAATTAAAAGCAAAAGATTCTAACAGCTGGGTGTTTTGACAGTCTTTACTCCTCTTGCACACAGAAATTTATGAAGCACAAATTCGCTATCCAATCCGTTATCCAATGGAGGGGAAATTTTTTTTTCTCTCGATGTGCTCTGTCGTTGCAACTTTTTCGTGTTAACAAACAGGAATTTGTAACAATTTGTGCAATTTTGTGCAAATTCGCAAGAAATTTCACGTTACCAAACAGACCTATAATGAATCCTTGAATAAAATGTTGCGTATAGGGCCTGTTATTGCTTTGATTCAAAGTTATTATAGAAGGCTCAGTTATTATTTAAAGTCAAACAAATTGTTTTTTCAATGATTTAATCTTTGATTAAGGATGATTAGTTGGTGATGAAAAACTGTGGTGCATTTATTCAAATTCGTTTGCGAACCCAAGAAAAGATCACATAAAAAATAAAATTGATAAAATTTGGCAGTTTTTGACATAAGTACACGAACAGCCATTTTTACTGTCAAAATTGATGCATATGGAAAAAAAATGCAATACAGAAGTATACTAGCCGTGTTTTTTTTGCAAGTCCATATGGATTTGTCGAAAAAAACGACATCGGGACTAGTAGTTTTACACGTAAATACAACAACAACTTAAATCCATATGGACTTAGCTAAGTCCAGATAATTATCGGGACTTACGTACTGTAAGTAAGAAGTTCCTAAGTCCCGATGTCGTTTTTTTCGACAAATCCATATGGACTTGCAAAAAAACACGCCTACTGTTCTCTAAAGTATCGAGTTTCATGATACAAAAAATAAGTGTTTACTCTGATGGAGAAAAAAAAACAGTGTTGTCACTCTGTTCCGTAAAGTTTTATTTCCATTAGACTTAAAGAGCCAATATATAGTTAAGCATCAAGCGAATCCAACATTTTTAGTCTCAGCTTTTTAAAATCAAAAGACAGGAATGTGTGAATAAATTCGAATAATATTCCGTGTTCACCTTCTAATTACGCACAAAATATGCTTAAATAAATTTGTGGATTTAAATGGCGGCGGTAGATAAAATAGTATCATGTCAAATTCCTTGCAACCATTTATTCAAAACGATTATTTTTTGGCTGGAAGGAAATTGTGAAAAAATCGTTTTTATGTGATGGTGTATGTCCTTTTTGACAGATATTTTAACGCAAAAAGTAGCAGTAAACCTATCGAAGTAAAAGTCATTAGGGCAAATGAGGTTATTTGGTTGAAAATATCATATCATTTCCCATACAAATTCACATTGTGCAATGAGGTAATGTCAACCAAATTTGCACGGAAATATGTTGGAGATTACGTGCCATCCTTACAATATGAACACACCCAATTGGAATTCATTTTGAAAGCTTTCAAAAGTTTTTTTTTATTGAAATGTCAAATTTGGAAGTATAAAAAACAGAAACAGAAAACAACAAAAACAAGTAATTAACGGCCAAGCTTAATTCAAAATGAAATGAGCTGTCACACGAATTGACCAAATTTGAGATGAAAACGCTTTTTCTGTAATTTGCGAAATTACCTCATTTCGACTATAATGAAAACGTATTATAAGATATTTGGGATTTAAGAAAACTGAATTGGCTCATTGAAGTCCCATTTGGAATTTTCAGGGGCCCAATTCCGCAAGCGTGAGTTTTTTCTGTGTGCACAAAAATCAGTGTACACATTAAATTATGCGATTCCGCAAGAGTGAGGTGCAATCTTTTTGACAGATAAAGTGTACACAGATAGGCAAATTTATTCACGCATATTTTGAGCGTGAATAGAAAGTGTACACAGAAAACTATTCACACTTGCCGAATTGAAAAAACTCACGCTTGCGGAATTGGGCCCCTGGTTCTTATAAATTTTTCATGGAAAAAAAAACTGTTCCCTAAAATTTGTTAGAATTTTCATGTTACGAAACAAGCCTTATATATCTTCTTTTTTTTGACAACTTCAATGATTTGCAATTGCACCCAACTTCAAGTTTAAACAAATGACAGCTGAGTGGAAGTTTTTCTTTTTCAAATAACCAGTTTTGGGATTGGCGCGTTTTTATTTTCCATTTTTGTACCTTACCTTTTCCATTTTCTTTTCCGCTCCCATAACCTTTGTTCCACGTAGTAATAAAACAGGTGTTTGGGGGAAATTGCAAATAATATTTAATATTATTTACATAATAATTACATTGAAATAATATGGATTTAAACGACGCTGTCCTAACCTGTGCGGTAAACATCCAATGGACCAATTCCGTTGGAGTAACAGGACGCAAATTGGTCTATCGCACCGCCACCCTTCGTCTAGTTCGCAATGAATTGAGGGAAATTTTCATCGAAGTCTCCACAGAAAAATCCAAGCCAATAAAATTCAAACTGAAAGACATCATGGTCCATAAGAAGTTCATGAGCGAGGGAAAGGCCACTTTCAACTTCAAGGCGGAAAACTGTTCCATGTATTTGTCCAATGCACCTCCAGGAACCTTAATGAATTTCCTACGAATTGTATTCATCAAATTAAATGCATCGCCCAATGAAAATCTGGACGAGGCTACGATACAAAAAAAACTGCGTGCGCATCTCTTATCCGGCAAACCAAGTACTTTTGAGGAAGTAAGTCCGGTTACTACCGCTGAAATGGTACTTGCTAAAAAGGCGGCAGGTATGTCCAAATCCACTGTGACCACACCCTCACCGAAGGCTGTCAAAAAACGAAGATTCGATGAGCTGCGCTCTGGGGACACTTCCGCGCCAGCCGCAAAGAAACTCTACCAACCCTCACCCTTGACCGAGGAGAGTGTTAAACTCTGCCAGGAGCAGACTGAAGTCTTGCAAGCCTGCGTTGCTGGCAAGAATATATTCTTCACCGGATCAGCAGGAACTGGCAAGAGTTTTCTACTCAAAAAAATTATTTCTGCTTTGCCACCTGATGGAACAGTAGCTACGGCTTCTACGGGTGTGGCAGCTTGTTTAATTGGTAAGTTTAGAAAATAATTTAATAAGTAAGACCTCACTAACATTTTTATTTCTTTTCCAGGTGGAGTAACATTGCATGCATTTGCTGGCATAGGCAGCGGTGATGCCAGCCTAACGCGTTGCATTGAATTGGCATCGCGTTCTGTCTCCTCATCGAACTGGAGGAAGTGCAAAAGACTGATTATTGACGAAATATCAATGGTGGATGGATTGTTCTTCGAAGTGAGTAATAGATTGATTAGGAGTTGTAGTAATGCTACTAATAGGGTTTTGATTTTGCTTTAAAGTGATTTGCTAAGGGAAATTTTAATAGCCAGGGTCAAATGACCTATTTATCTGTCGTCGCATTTTGCTGTTGTGGTTGTGGTGCCCCAAGACTTGTTTTTTTTCAGACTATCTTTCTTATTTTCCTGGACGATCTCCTGTCTTATAATTTCTATTGAGCTTTTTGTTTCGCTAAAGAAACAACAAAGACCTAATGGCTGTTCATATTCTCTTCCAAATTCACACTCTGGTCTTCGGATTTACAACCGAAACGGCCGCGTATATAAAGGTTATTAAATTAACGGCTCTACTACAAACGCTGCTTCAAAGAAATACCCAATTGCATCCCTTAAAAAAACATAACCCAATATTCCTTAGCGTCAAATACTAATAAGTTAACCGTTGAGCCTAACTGAATGACCTTATGTTACTAGCAAAGACTAAAAAGAACAATATAGAATGGCGGTTTATTTCCTAAAATGTCTGCTAGGCTCTAACTGCATATTTTCAACCTTTTGGAATTAATTTCCTTGAATATTTATGTATGTTATATTGTGTTTATAACATTTGTTTATCTTTGTTCTCTTCACACAGAAAATCGAAACTGTTGCACGTCACGTGCGGAAAAATGACCGACCTTTTGGTGGCATTCAATTGATTCTGTGCGGGGATTTCCTTCAACTCCCACCAGTTGTCAAACGCGAAGACTACAACAGTCCTCAAACAAATAATCAACGTTTTTGTTTCCAATCGAGTGCCTGGGAAAAGTGTATCGAGCGTGTTTTTGAATTGAAAGAAGTCCATCGTCAAAGTGATCCAGAGTTTGTGAAAATACTCAATCATTTGCGTATCGGTCATGTCAACGAGGACATCACCAAGCGTCTTATGACGACGTCCAAGCAAAAAATCGAAGGTAATGGCATTTTGGCCACCCAGTTGTGTTCACACACAAACGATGCTAATTCCATCAACGAATCGAAGTTGGAAAATCTTGAAGGCGAAAAGGTCCTATTCAAAGCCGAAGACAGCGATGGAACAATGTCGAAGCAACTTGATGGACTTGTGCAGGCCCCATCGCAGCTATATTTGAAAATTAATGCCCAAGTTATGTTGTTGAAGAACATCAATATTGCAGCTGGTTTTGTGAACGGCGCCCGAGGAGTGGTAGTTCGAATTGAAAGAGGAGTTCCAATAGTTCGATTCAAGAACAATCAAGAATATGTGTGCAAACATGAAAAATGGACGATCAAGACTGCAACTGGAGGAAACGTCACACGCCGACAGGTCCCTTTGAAACTTGCATGGGCTTTCTCCATTCACAAGTCACAAGGGCTAACACTTGATTGTGTTGAGATGTCTCTGTCGAAAGTATTTGAAGCTGGACAAGCTTATGTAGCACTCAGTCGTGCCAAGAGTTTAGAAAGTGTGAGAATTCTCGACTTCGATCCGAAACAAGTTTGGGCCAATCCACAAGTTTTGCAATTTTATAAACTATTCCGACGACGTTTGCACGATACAACAATGATTCCACTTGGCAATAAGAATGGGAAGGCAAAGAAAGAAAACGATGGTAATAGTGCTTTGGCGAAATTGAAAAGGAGTCTCATGAACAAACCATTGGTGTCGATTGGTTAAATCAATTAAATGCATTTTTAGTTTAAATTCATCTATTTAGTGCTTTGTAATTATAAGTTAAGATTGAGAAAAGAATGTATAACTTTTTTTTTGTATCTATGAACAAATTGTATTTGAGATTTAACAACAAACAACTGGGAATAAAGCTAAATATTTCATTTTTTTTTTGTGTGAAAAAGTATTAAAATATTATTTCTTTGGATTGACATTTTAATATCGCTGCTTTACAGAATTGATGGAAAATGGAAGAATTTTGTAATCGATGCTCAATTCATGGATAAATTAGAAACATTTGTTCAAAAGCAAAAATATAACAATAACAAAAAAGAACTCACAGAAAATGATATGGTGACTAATGCAAGAATAGAAACGGTACTGCAGCCCAACATAAATACGGTAAGCGTAGGGGCTTATTGTTACTACTACTATGGAACTTAGAGATAAAGATATGCGATCTCGGATCTAGTTTCTGCAGAAGGGCCACCCATGTTCAGCAGGTCGAAATGGAGTAGGTTTTCACTACTAATTGCCCTGAGTTCCCACCAAGGTCATTTCGTAAAGATCTCTGATATTTCTCTCCGTCAATTTGAGCAGAAGCAGAAACCTGACAACATTTCTACACCAAATTCTTGGAGTGGACATTTTATGTGGATTTGGCTAAACTTGAGAAAGCCCCAGGGCAACATGGCTAATATAACACGATAGAGCCGAAGTCAAAACTAGGAGAGATGTTAAAATAAAAATTCTACTTTCCAAGAAATGTTGCAGAAATTGTCCTGTGGATTAGATTATTTTTTAAGCCATTTACCTCCATCTGTGAAAGTAAACAACTTCAATTAAAATTACCACGGAATCACCTTGGATTTTTTAGCAACTGCATTTTATATTATCTAAGGTTTTTCGTCCAAAATTAATGCGATACAATTTATCAAGATGTTTCGTTTGTTTTCCGTGATTTAATCACATTCGCGCTTTTGGTTAATGGTCATCTTCAGATGTCTTCATGCCGCTACCAACGGGACCATGACGACGTTCCCAAATCAATCGGTGCTTCTGTTTCATGTAACAGCTCTTTGCATTAGCGTATGCTCCTAAATCACCGTCTATTTAAAGATATCAGTGTAAATTTATTCAAAATATGTATAAAAAAGAAACCAATGTTAATGCTTACACTTGATGAACCAATTTTCTTGGGCTTTTTCTAAGTCATCCAGAATTGGCCTGCATTTAACCATGTGATCTGGTGACTCGTAGAAAACACAATCCTCAAAACGTTGACGCAGAACATTGAGAATTTCATTGTCAACCATACGATCACGTCGGAATTGTTGATCGGCTTCGAATCGACAGACAGCGTCATCAGTGTAGCACTGATCGATAGTGGGCACACGGCGGAATTTCTCGTGGTACCAGGGATACTTTTGTTGGTTTGGTTCAACAATCGATTCTGTGAGTAGATTGAAAGGTAAACGCTTAATAAATAAACAGCTGATTCCATAAGAGGTTATGTTATTATGTAATTTTGTGGTTTTTAACAATTAGAGCTTTTTACTTGAAGCAAATATGATTTAATTTTGTTTTTTTTGTGAAATGAGGATTCATAAGTATTTGAGAACTCGGGGTTTCCTTGTGCTTACCCTTGAACCAGGTTATTGGTGCATCAATCATGCCAAGAACCGTATTGGCAAAAGCCTCCATAGGACTACGAGCTTCCGGCATTTTTGTGACTTCTGGAAGATTAATAAATTACTGATAATATGGATAAGTAAGTGCATGTGTATTTACTATTACTTGGATTAAATTGTATTTAACACAAAAGATGAATTTTGTTGAAAATTTAATTGGAAAAGACAAAACTCCGAATGGCCAAAGGATTTTTTTTTGATTTCATCCGTCAAATGTGACAATTTGGTTGACAGAGAAATGTACTAGATTACACAGGGTGATTATTTGAAAGTTTTAAAATATCCATTTAAAGCAAACGTCACACTGCTTAGGTTTTATAAAGCGTTTTTTTGCAAGCCTAGAGGAAATTGGTAAAAAAATACGTCGGGGCTTTACAATTTACATAATATGTAAGATTCATCTCAGATTAGATTTAATCAATCTATGTAGTGCACAAAAAGATAAAAAATTATATTAACTTTGACAGACTTCCATTTTTTCTAATGAAGGTTCACAGCCCGATTCTCCCTTTGTGACGAGTCACAAGCTCTTATGACTATTCCTTGTGAGGATTGTTGTGACTCGATAACATTTTTTGAATTCTCCCCCAATCATCACAAGAAAGCTCACAACTAAACTCACCACAGCAAAGGTGAATTTTTTAGTGCCATAATTGCAACAGCTGATTAATAAAAACATAAAGAAAGATTTTCAATTGGGCCATATAAATTTATTAAAAGCTTAAAATATCAAGTTTTCATCCATTTTTTTTAGCCATAAAGTGATTAAAAAAAAATCGTTTATTATAATGGGTGATTTTTTAAGAGGTTTAGAACTTTTTTTAAAAAAAAAACACAAAAAATTCGAAAAAATGAATGAAATATTTATTTGAATCGATAGTTTGAACCTTGCAATTTAATGTTTAAAGATAATTTCGTTGGAAATGTAGTAAACCTAAGCTTATGAGCTGCACAATCGAGGAAATTTGGTAAAATAGTTTGTTTTTTTTTGAAGTCCAATTAAATAGTCTTGAGTATTCTAATTCTAGGTACAGGATATTTTTAAGCCAGTACAAACTTTCATTTATTATTTGTTTAATCGAGAGAATATACCACTACCACAGCTGTGTAATAAGACAATTTTGCTTATTGACATACCCATTGAACCAAAACACAATTTTTAAATAAAAGCACTATAAGTTTGGCATACAGAACCAATATTTTTGAGTCAAATTTCTAAAATTTGGAAACGTTACGTTGGAAAAATTACACTACGCTAAATGTCTTCGGGATCATAAAGTTTTACTGTACATATTTCTTAGGGCCAGTTGTACAAACGTGGTTTAAATATTTATCCGTGGTTCAGTGATTTAAACTCACCCATTTCGGCTTGTTAACTGAGGTTCACCGATGGTTCAAGTATGTGATAAAAACCCATTTCTATTACATGCTTGAACCATTGTTGAACCTCAGTTGATCCGCCGCAATCGGGGAGTTAAGATTGCATAACCACGGATCAAATTTGAAACACGTTTTTACAACTAGACCTCTCTAAGGGCTAGTTTATTCACTCTCGGTTAAATTTGTACCATGACTTACAAAGGTTCTAATTAAATTGCTCTAATCAACCAAAATCGGCTGATTGCCGATTTCCATGATTAACAATTCAAATTAACATGGTGACTCCACGAGAAATATTTCATAGAATACTCTATTGCATGCTATGAAAATTGCTCATAGAGGCTACTTATAGTATTCTATAAAAAATTTCTTGCCACATATTGCTCGGCTCATACAAAAGCTATGGATAGTATTCTATGAGCAAGCAATTTTTCTTTTGACATTTGTGGGTTTTTTTGAATTTTATTTGTTTTGTGTGATGTTTTTCTATTCTCGCAAATGAAATAGTAAGCTATGAAAATGCACAACCAACATTTTATGGTATACACTATCGCTCTTTCTTTCTATCAAAAGTGACAGATGGTAATCTATGAAATATTTCAGGTGGAGACCCCGTGTAACGATTTATTGATAAACACTTTGTTTGACATTCATATTCGCTAATTTACCAGTTGCATTAATCCTTAATTGAAGATGATCAGCTATTTAAAAAATGGCCCTTAGTCTTCAGAGTTTTGTGCACGATATCATAAATATTTAAAACAAAATTCACGAATCATATTAAGGTAATATGGAATTATAAAACTCCACCAAACTGTTATAAACATAATCCCTATCGCATAACAAGCAAAGGCGTTTTATTTAATCAGCTTGACATGAACATTTTAGTAAAGATTACTTTGTAATCACAAATCTCCTTGCTTTTTTTTTCTTGATGTGACCTAGACAACATAACCAGTTAATAGTCTATGTATTGAAATAATTCAAGGACAATCGCAAGCACTTATTTACTCGTGTCAAATGTTTAATTATTTATATCGATGTGTGTTTGTATTATCAAAATATTTCGACATTTAAATTACATTCAAAACAACGATAACGATGATTGATAAGAATGATAACTATGTCGAATGTAGAGTTGTTATTGTTCTGTGCAATAGTTTACTTTATCTAGAGGCCATGGAAGAAAACAAAAACCACCACTATAAAACCAAACGCAACTACCCTAGTACAAAAAATCTGAATTCGAAATAAAACGCAATGCGAGTATTTTTTTCATTTTGACTTTTTTAAATATATTTTGTAAATATATTCGTTTTATTTTATTTTTTTTTATTATTTTTCATAGTTTTTTCAGCATAATGACATTTTTTCTTCAATATCACAATACTATTTTTATATAAGAAATTACCTTCTGAATTATATCTCAAGTGTATATAGTAATCAAAGCTCTATTGAATAAAATATTTATTTTAACTTTCAACTACAATAATATTTATATGTATAATAATTTTGATAAAGATTGGAACATTTTACATGCCATATAGCATGCATAAGTAGAACAAAAAATGTCAACTGATAAATTTTAACAATTCATAGAACAAAAAATAAAAACAATTATCTCGAGAGTGGGTACATTTTTAAAATTATTTGTTTGCAACTATTCAACTTGAGATCTAATTTAAAGTTTAGTTTTTCTCGTATATAGGCCCGGACTCTCACACATTTCATTTTTCACTTCGGTCAATATGACCGAATTTTTAATACAAAATTATCTTTTTTTTCAAATTATTTTCTTAAATATTATAATTTATAGGCAAATGACTACATAATTTAAAAAAAATAGTAAGAAATTAATCGAAAAATTAAATTTTCTTTTCTTAAGATTATACAAAAAATACAAACTAACTTCTAAGACTTTTTTGTTGTTGTTTTTTTTTTTTTTAACTTAAATACTAGAACACTATCGATTTGTATGTACAATATTTTAGTGAATTTGTTTGGATAATTTAAAAGACAAAAAACCACTAAGCAATGATGGTGTTTGCTCTTGAAATATGCATAAATGCTTATTATGATGGTTTTGCACTTTGAGAAATATTTTTTTTTCATTCTTTTCTTAATCGAGAAGTGGCTTATCCTGTAATTTGTAATGAATTGCATTTTTTTTCCTTATTATAATGTTTATAATTCCAATTGGAATTGTTCGTGGCTATCTTCAATTTTCATTGATGATTTCCTGATAGATTCTGGGACAGGTACACACTTGCGGAATGGTGTCTTTGGGGTACCTCGCAATAAACACGATGGGATATTGTTTGGTGGAGTTTGACTCATTGGGGAGCCTCGTAGATTTTTCATGAAATTGCGTTCATAGATAAGTTTGGTACCTGAAAATAAAGAAAAGATGAGGAAATTAGTTTATGAAGAGAAGCCAAATTGATAGAAAATATTTATGCATAGTTGGGTAGAGTTAAACAAGTTATTTTTTTAAGGAGCATTGGGCGCCAGTTATGAGTAGAACTAATTGAAAAAAAAACTTAATTCTAAAGCTGTCCAAAATATGATTTTAAATTGAAACGAAAGTCCTAATAATTTCACCGTCATATAGGCGTAATTAAAAAAAAAAATGTTAACATAAATCGTTGGGCGCCAGTTAAAACTTTTTAAAATCTGTTACATAACCCTTTTTAGGAGAGTTTAAGGTTTATAGAGCTTTAATGTCCATTTAACACACCCAAGAATAAGTATATACATATCGAAATACTGACGCTATAGGTACCATTTACTAAAGGGACGCTTTCTCACTAAAATAAACTGAATAGGTAGTGCGTAGTTGCAATTCATAATGCTTCATTTCTGCTCCTTTTACATAGGTACTCCTTACGCAACTTTACTCTGAAAAAATCGCACGTGTATATCATCAACAAAATAATTTTAAATCCTCTATTCCTACAACGCAATTTCATCGAAGGCGCATGTCGCCCATAACCTCTCATATAGTAGATTTCATATACTCATATTAAAACATCTTTGCATCCCCATTCATTTACAAGGCTAAAGATCTTTGTTCTGTTCTTTTTTCCCAACAAGAAAATGCTAATTTCCCCTTCAATAAAAATATAAATCACTTCTTTTATTACTGTAGAAACACCATACAGCCGACGCAGTTCAAAACAAAAGAATATAATACACGACAATGGGATGAAATCACCATAAATAAATATAACTGATGTAATTTGTAATTTGTTGGATATATATGTAGGTACGTGCGATTAATTCTACTTTGAATGCAATTGCAATGTATGTAGGTATAAATATTTTTGTTAATACACCATACAAAGCGCATTTATCTAGCTTCATAATAAATAAAATAAACTACATGCTCATTGAGCATAAAACATAAAATCGAAATACCTACCTACTTCTAATGAAACGGAAATATTCTTGTTTTCTTACGAAATTACTTTATATTATACAATGATTTTAGATAATCTGATCGAAAATGAGTCATAGTTTTAAATCAGGTGTTTAGATTTTTTAGAAATCAATCAAATGTTTATAAACAACGTTGTGGATCCTATGTGGAACGTATGTTAATAAATACGACTATAAAGCTTTTTGTTGTGTTTTTTGAAATAAATTTTGATTGATTTGAATAAACTGACCAAAATGTAAGTTTACCTCGATGGTATATTCATAAAATCATTGTCTTTTAACCGTTAATTCGTCGTAATTTCAAAAGTCACAGAAACTATTTTTCCTATTTTTCTGTCTATTTATAAAATATATGGGGCGTTGTTTTTCTCAACATCTGTTTACCACTTACAAGCTATAAGTTCAACTTGTTGTAACACTTTTTTTAGTTATTTTTTAATTTATTAGATGCAAATTTATCTTACCTCCAGGTGTGGTTGAGTACATGGTACCACCAGGCGTTGAAGAGTACACATCTGGCATTTGATTAGGATCATTAATTTGGATTTTCTTCACTACAGGAATTGCGTGAGAGTAAGCCTGCCTGGCAGTTGGTGATGCAGACATGATGGTTGTTTTTTTTTTTTTTTTTTTTTTTTTTTAATAAATAAGTTAAACTTTAAAGCTAAGAGAGTTTCTGTTTTTGTAAGCGTATATCTTTCTTTTGATTTATTTCACACTTTCGAATACCGAAACGCGAATACTTGATTTATTTAACGTATCTGTGAGATACTTTTATTTCAAAAATTTCACTTTAAGTAAAATTGATTAAATTTTTGTTATGGATTGAATTCAGTTAAAAATCCAACACTGTTGATGATTTATTTGTATTGGAAAATAGTTTTGAAGAAAACTTTATAAAGAGCTGCAGTTTGTTAATTGGACGACGTTTAGGTCAAAGATTATCCACCTTTTATTATTGAGTAGCTTTGGTTTAAGTATTTCTTTCTTAACGCGACTTCTCCGAACTAAAGAGGATTCGTTCGGCCTAACAGGTTCCTTTACTTTTTTCCTTCCTTCTTCACAGTGACTCACTCGGATCTGAACTGAAACGTTTTATTCGATGGTCGGCCTTTTTATATTCGAGAAATACGCCGGTGATAACTGCGCACTGCGCAAGCGTTTTAGAATTTTTAATGAGAATGGCTATAGAGTATTTATATACATAATACTGGCATGTAGTTTCGAATTGAATAAATAACCAGAACCAAAACAGAAGGTTTATTTTTATTAGTATGAGTGTGTTTTTGTGTTTTGTGGATAGGTGTGTATGTGAAAGATTATTTTTGTTTTTATTTTTTTTTCTTGTATAGAAAGGAGGGAAAAGAATTTTTAAACATCCAACTGAAAAGAGCTTAAAGATACATTTTTCTGCTGTTAGTAGTATTTCTTTTTTTTTTTGCGTATCTACTTGGTGTGGTCAGGGTATATAGAGATGATGCGATAGTGGAATATTAAAGTTTATTGGCACAAATAAAACGAAGTAAACAATTTTTTTCGTTTGGGTTTGATAGAAGAATTATTATTATTATTATTATTATTTTTTTAATTCCTAGACATCTATGTAAATTTATATATTTTTGACTTTTTATTGTAAAAAAAATTTAAATATTCGTATCGAAAAGATTAGAAATTTGCGTTGAGTGAAGCCTGCTGATGATGGTCATAAATTTAATTTCATTAGTGGGATTCTACTGCGAAATTTCTTTTGCTCTGAGTGTAGATAGTTTAATTGTTTTATTAAATTTATAGAAAAATTTCGTCAGAAAAAGTTTTTTTTAGCATTGTTTTTGATAAAAAACAAATTTTTAGCTGCGGAGTGTGCAGGAAATAAAGCAGTGTTTTGAATTTTATATTTATTTTGCGTTTGTGTTTTTTTTTTAATTAAAAAAAAGCCACGTGGTTGAATACATACATAATAAACTTACCTACCTATAAGGTTTTTTTTAAAGAAATTTTAAATTCTGTAGAAATTTTTCCATCGAATTTATCTTTTTTGCTTTTACTTCGCACCGGCTTATTTCTACCTACTTGTTTTGATTACCTTTTCCTTTCATATTTTTATTTTTTTTTAAAAAGTATCTTTTTCCCTTCTACCTGACTAGGTGTTTTTTTGTGTTTTTGTTTTGAAGCTGATGTTTTATGGTTTCATCATGCCCATAGTATACACCTACCTATTATTTGTTTACTTTTTTATTGGAATACATAGGTATACCTATGTACATGTATATGTAGTATAAACGAGCTACGATAGTATCTAATTCGATTACCAGCTTTTAATGGTGTTACCTAGGTATTTTTTTTTTTTGGGGAATGACTTTTTTTGGGCTTATTATGTTTGTTGTGGAAGGAAATCGGCAAACACCTTTCTAGCTATGAAGCTGAAAATAAAATAGGCAGGTAGGTAAAGGTACACAGAAAAAAGCTTTGAAGAAGTGCGTTTTAAAATTAAAATTTCAGTAGGGGAAGTGAGGGCATAACCGGAGAAAACAAATATATTCATTTATGCAGTTAGTTTTTTGAACAAAGACAAAAATAAAAATCTAAACATGCCTCCAGAATAATACACAATAATTGAAGTTTAACTGCAAAGAAGTTTTTAATAATTATTTTAACTGATTTGATGGCCAGCTGTCAAACATAACTAGACGTCAAACATCTTTTTCTGTTAGCTGGCCAATCAGGACTACGAAAAGTTCCAGAGTTCTGTCAAAGTTCATATACACAAAAATTAAATTGGATTCAAATTGCTAGCTTTGGGAAGTAATTATATATAAACGAACAGACATAGAACCTACTGATTACAAGATTCCATTTTTCGGTTGTTTCGTCTTTTTGACAGATAGGGTGAGGGGTGTAGAAACCTAGCTTTATTCCCCCTACGTTCCTACACCTCTCACTCAATTTGCCAAAATGACGGAAGACGAAACAACCGAAAAAATAAAACGTGAAATCAGCACTAAATTATGACAGAAGTTGGAAAGAAATTTCGTATGGGAATACGAGCTGCCATCGTGAAGTGGAAGTGTGGAAATATGGCTGATATTTTAATTTTTCCACACCACTCTGCTTTTTTGTTGTTTTTTTGCGATTTATATTTTTTAAAACAATTTAACATACATTTTAAAACAATTTTCGGTGATATTTCATTACTTTTAAAAAGCAAAGCCTTTTAATCATTTATTTGTAGATAGATATTTACTGTAGGTAGACATTTGTTGTTGTTGTTTTGGCTCGTATGTCGTAGAGAAGTGGCGCAATTTTGTATTCTTTGATTCATGATTTAACTCTGTCTGCTCAGTTATTTTATTCTGAGCTAATAGAGCGCACACTCTGAACACGCTCAGAACACGTTCAGAACGAAAAACGGAACACAAATTTAAAGCTCTGAACACTCAGAGCGAAAAAAAAACACAATTTTTTGTTTGACAGTTCAGGCTCTGCTCTGAACTTAGAAAGAAAAACGCCTAATAGGTAGGTACATGTGCGACGTAAAAAGTCGCAATTTTTAGTGCTTACACAAACCAACAACAAGGTGGTTATCATTTTGACATTAATTATTATTAGCAGGTACAGAAACCAAAGTCAGCAGCGAAGCGAACGTAACGCTATTCACGTATATCATGTTTTGTTACATGTTTTGTGTAAATTTACACGAGTTTGTGTAATTAAAATCCTTTTACACTCCAGCCAAGAAAATTCCTTTGAATCTACCAAATTCATGCAGATGGAAGAGTTAACGTATCCTCAGAAACCTTAGGTGTACATAACCAAAATCGTAATCATCAATCTCTTTCTCTATATGGCAATATGATTTAGACTTTGTAAACATTTTGAGCATTCATCAAAAATGTACTTTCCTTTCAATAATACACCTAATACCCAGGTACCTACAGGTTTTGGTGTAAGATGAATTCTTCTTTCCTCAAACTTACGTCTTGCACCTCTACAAAAACAATTTTCATTTCTTTTTTCCTCATATACCTACCTATTGCAATTTAAATTGAATAGGCACAAACTTAATAAGCTTTTTTTATAAACAAATAAAACTGATGAAATAATTATTTTTTTTTTTATTTATGAATATCAAAATGTGCATACTTAAGCATTTCTTATACCTTAACCTGTACAATGAAAGTCTTGTAAGTAGGTATAGGTAATTTGCTTTGTGTGAAAAGTTTAAAAACTGACGAAAGACCAACTTCTCCTAACAAAAATGTTGTGTTTGTAAACAAAGTCCAAAAAAATAAATTCAATCGAGTAAAAAAGGAATTAATAAAACGTTGATCTGGTTTTTTTTTTTAAAGATAGGTAGTAAACATTTTATTTTTGTGTTTAGCATTTGATTTACACGTGCTTAGAGTGTGGAATCAGCCGTGTGCAAAAATAATGTCAACGTCCTTGTGCTTCCGCATGTTATTTTATTTTTATTGTAGAAATTGGTGTAGTTATATTATTTATATTGTGGGAAAGTTAAAAAAAAAAAAAAACTAGAACAGATAAATTCCGCATACCCATACAACCTTCAGACATTGAGGTCAGATTTACTTTGATATCGGATGACACTGTTGATCTAAAACAGACTCTTTGATATAGCTGTGGTAAAAATACTACATAGGTATAGGTCGTGTTTGTAGGTATATACTAAAATAACAGACTACCTACCTACCTTTTTGGTTTTGTTTTAATGGCAGGGCGTTAACCTAAAGGTTTCTTTCTTGTGCAAAATTCTGAATCTGAAAGTCGCTTGAATTTAATATACCCAAACCTAGTTGGTGTGGGCGCCACTTAACTTGTCAAGTTTTTAGTGTCAAGTTTTGTTAGGCTATTTAAATCAAGCCACATACGTGATCTGCCAAGGGAATTTTTTTGGCAGATTGCCGGTATAGGTACTATTGACAGATTATTATCAGAGCGCTAGTGAGAAAGGTACCTAGGTATGTATTTGATTTCGTTTCAATCTTGTTCGTGTTTGAGATGGTAATATAGGTATCAGTGATTTTTCTCACTTCCACTTCATGGTGAGAAAGATATGGTCAAGAAAGGCAGGGTGTTCTATTTTTTTTAACTTGTTGAATTTCTTTGACGTTTCGTTTCTGACATCTGTTTCCTCTGTCGGCACTTTTTCTTTGGCTCTTAAATACACACCTACTACCTACAGATTCCAACTTTTTTCATTTTAAAACATATCTAATGCATCGATTTTGTATTTATGTAGGTACATAGGTTTCTATGTTTCCATTATTTTGGGAATCTCTCGCAAAGATACCTAGGTATATCATGTCTCGTGAATTAAGCTTCAAATTTAGCGTTAAACAATATAATATTTTGTTATACGGTATGTATTAACAATATAAGATTTATTCAAACAAAAATATGATAATGTATTCGTGTGCACAGTAAATATCTACCGCCTACGTGTTCATTGTCACGTAACACCAGCGTTATACCTAATCTAATTCAATATTCAAATGACACACAAAAATACTATGTATCTCTCGCTTCCTCTCTCAAATCTGGTTTCACTATTCATTCATCGTTGTTCTTTATATACTATAGGTAGCTATATACCTACTGGAATCGATTTTTTTTATTACAAAAATATTACAGGTTTTTGTTTGCAGGTACAACGCAGAATCCTTAGGTAAAAATGCTAAAAAACATTTTGTCCTTTTCCTTCAATAAATAATTAGTTATACCTATACTTATTAGGTCATTGACCGTGAAACCACCTTTAATTTTTTTGAACACAAAACCAGGGTCGTTCGAAAAAGAAATTGACCTACATTTACTGTGCAATGTATATGTACATAAGTATCTAAGCCAGATAAACGCGTAGAAAAGATTGAACGCCAAGGTTCTTCTTTTTGGAAAACACAATAGAAAGCCCTTATACAATCCCTTCGAATGTTTTTCGTCACGTATACGCATCTTTCCTTTGAGGGAAATGTACTTCAGATGTACATAGGTATCTAGGTACATTTTATATATAAGATAAAATTATGCTTCATTTTTCTTTCCATCCATATAATAAAGTTCATCGATCCCTTTCCTGTATTTGCTGTTAAACTGAGCGAACAGAAATGAAGTAAAAAATGCAACCCAACCAGAGAGACATGTATTTAAATATGTAATTGATTAATCGTATTCGTATAAAACGACTGGCGCACCCATATGGCCCAGATGACTTTATTTCTTAATGCGTTGCAGCTTAAAATAATAATCATCGTGATTTTGTGTAGTTTTTTTTTTTTTTTAAGAAATGCTCTTTATCTTTTTCTAAGAACTGCGTAGTTGTTTACATTGTAATATTTTTTTTCAAAGAGGGTTGACTTGATAAAGTTAGGCAGAGACATACAGATACTTGCGCATATGTACAAATTCAAAGGCCTGTGGCCTTTATTTTATTATAGGGTTGAATCACAGATTAGCCACATCAACACAGATTAGCCACATGAAGATGAGAATCCCTGGCAGCCATTTTACTTTGCCTACAAGCTTGAACTGTCAGATATCAGATAAAAAATGAGAATGGGTGTATAAAAACCTCACACATAGACAGTAGGGATCTTCACACACCTGGTTAAATTGTTGTTGCAATTCACATCTATTCATCGACGCGGGATGAAATTACAAATACAACAATGTAAACAAATGGGTTTTGGAGGGTGAAACGTAAGAAACATTCTCATCTTCATGTGGCTAATCTGTGCACATCAAAATGAGAATCCCCGGCAGCCATTTTAATTTGCCAACAAGCTTGAACTGTCAGATATCAGATAAAAAATGAGAATGGGTGTATAAAAACCTCACACATAGACAGTAGGGATCTTCACACACCTGGTTAAATTGTTGTTGCAATTCACATCTATTCATCGACGCGGGATGAAATTACAAATACAACAATGTAAACAAATGGGTTTTGGAGGGTGAAACGTAAGAAACATTCTCATCTTCATGTGGCTAATCTGTGCACATCAAAATGAGAATCCCCGGCAGCCATTTTAATTTGCCAACAAGCTTGAACTGTCAGATATCAGATAAAAAATGAGAATGGGTGTATAAAAACCTCACACATAGACAGTAGGGATCTTCACACACCTGGTTAAATTGTTGTTGCAATTCACATCTATTCATCAACGCGGGAAGAAATTAGAAACACAACAATGTAAACAAATGGGTTTTAGAGGGTGAAACGTACGAAACATTCTCATCTTCATATGGCTAATCTGTGGTTTGAATTACTTGCTATGGTGTTTGATTGTTACCTATATCTAAAAGGTTTTTCGCATAGACTTGCGACTTTAGGAAACTCCACAAAAAAAAGTCTAACGGGATCAAATCGCACGATCTTGGTGGCTATAATTCATGTCACCTCCGCGAGAGTTGCTCTTACCCTCAAATCTTTCAAGCAGAATGTCCATTGTGGCGTTTGCTGTGTGGCACGTAGCACCGTTCTGTTGGAATCACATGTCGTATCCAATAAGGGCTAAAATAATTTTTGCCACCAAACGTTAAATAGTCGACTCAGAAGCCCAACCATGGTGATTTGGCATCAGTAACTGAATATGAATAATAAACAAGAGATGTGACAGATGTAACCAAAACAACATGGCCGCCACAGGCCGCCAAAATCTACCCACGCCAATTGAAAAACCCTTTACCCTTTCGTGCGGATATCAATTTTGTACATGTTCTATAGTTATTCGAGCATACAGTAGGTATCTTGCACATTTTGAGTGAAAAGAAAAGAAAAGAATCTACGGGAAAGACCTTATTACCAAAATTTGGTATAGGAACAGCTTTATCTTTAATCAGCAGCTTGGTAAAGCGTCTTAACCCCAAAGCGTTTTTATACTTTGTCTTGAATTAAAAGCATTTATTATAAAGTTACATACCTATACGCCAAAGTACGGAGTTAAGACTAATAGAATATAAACAACGTTTACAATAAAAAAAAATAATTTTGGTGACGTAACGGCTCATAAATAACGAGGATCTAGCTATACTTATGCTGGATTTACACAAGGCAGTATTTCTGTCGAAAAACTGTCAGACGAACAGACAAATTCATACTTTTGGCAGATATCTGATAGAAAATTGGGAAATACTATCAGTAGTGTAAATCCAACATTACAACTCCCAACTTTTTATATGCGTGTGTGTGTTGTAAGTCAGTAGGAATGGAGGAGACCAACAATTTACTGCCGAATCCAAACGACTAAGTTGAGTGGCACTTTTCATGACAAGATATAGGTATACCTACTCTCTTAGAGGATGAGACGGCCGGCCGCAACGGTAGCTATGTCAAAGATGTAAGCTTTTTGGATGGAAATGGTTAAGATTCAATCTCCAGACTTCTGGTGGGACAGTCTTACGCCTAAAATTTAAATGTTCAATAGCGAGTTTCAATTATGTCTAAATATTTAATAACAAACTCATTACAACTTTTTATAGTAATGGAAAAGTGTTGGTTTTGTTGGTTATTAAGAATATTTTTATTTGTAAAATTTCGGATTGCAGTATTATTTTAATTTTTTTTAGAGGTACCTAGACCTACCTGTATAAAAAATTGGAACAAAGTAAGGGAGCAGAATTAAACAAATGTACTGGAATAATCCAAAAATAAGACGATTTGCTATTTCGGTTATGTGAATTTTTCGACGAAAACCTGTTTTTTTTAGATATACCTTTAATATTTGCCTATAAGCTTATTTCAGAAAAAACTATATCAAAACGCAAATAACGTGTTCTCTACTTCTTATAAAACAAAAACATTTATTTTCACTAAAAAAAAACCTTGAAACAAATTATCTCTTCGAAAATAATTAAACAAATAACCATTAATCATAAAAAAAATAGCTATCTTGAAGCCGGCTTAGAATATAGGAAAGACTTTCCTCATAATATCGCGACGTATACCTACACTTCCTAGTCCACCTTATCTTTGAATTAATGTTTGCATCAGTATTTGTTTGGTGATAAGAAAAAACCTTAACATAAAATTATTCAAACATGAGTGTATATAAAAATGATAAACAAAAAAAATTAAAAAAAAACAGACATTTTTAAATGCGCACTTTAAAATTATCATCACAACGTTCTTGTGGTCAAAGAAGCCATAAACACAGCTTTGCCTAGTTTCTGTGGTTGGCATATGGCATATTCCACCTACTTTCAGCATTTTACTTCAAATACTAGTTATAGAACATTAGAACATTGTAATCTTAGGTGTTATCGTCTATATACATATGTTTATATAATATTGTTGAGACTATAGAAATAAAATGCACGACTAAATCGCACGGACTTGCTCTTTTAGTTCAAGGCTATAATGCGGCTTAGTATTAAAGATATAAACCAGGTATAAGTTCATTAATACAATGCCATTGTTAACGGAAAAGTGTTGGTTTTGTTGGTTATTAAGAATATTTTTATTTGTAAAATTTCGGATTGCAGTATTATTTTTATTTTTTTTATAGGTACCTGTATACAAAATTGGAACAAAGTAAGGGAGCAGAATTAAACAAATATACTGGAATAATCCAAAAATAAGACAATTTGCTTTTTCGGTTATGTGAATTTTTCGACGAAAACCTGATTTTTTTGTAATCAACTTGGACTTAACAGGTAGGTATGAAGTTTAATTAAAATCGTAAGCGCCATATTTGTACCAAATTCCAAGCAAATCGACACGTTTAGGCTCTAACGTAAATGACATACACTAGACCCACTGAGACACACAAACCGAACGACGCCGACGGCGACGTGACGTGCCGGACAGCCGGTATTGCAAAAACAATTTTTTTTAAAATTCTCCATCATAATATTTAATTTCATTAAAACCTCGCAAACTTATTTTTGCGTGAAACCAATACTTGCCCTATGAGCAAGTAAAATCACTCAACAATCAATAGGTTTGTTGTTTTATATTATTGTAAATAATGTTATGAGGTTTTGATGTGACAGTTCGCCTCACCTAAGCTGCATGTCTGACACATTTGGCTACTTTTGATTCGCGTCGCTTGACACCTCCACGTGTTTTTTTAACTTTGTTTAATTTGAATACCACAACAGGAACACGTAGTAGGGTAGGTCTATGTTTACCAATATCATTATTTTCATCAGACAGATGGAGATTTCATGGGTGTTGTCTAGGAGGAAGGTGGGCAGCAAACTTTATTTTATCTACACCACTGAAGCATTTGTATGGCAAATGTTTTGGCGCACGACGCAATATAATTTGAGATTGTGGTTGGTTTATCAAGAACCTGATGCAGCATGCAGGGTGTAAAATGATGATTATATATTGAACATGATGCAATCCCAGGGATTGCTTTCATCGATGAGTTCATGCCCTTATACATACATTGGGTTTGTGGATTAAGGAAAACAATTTTTGTTGGTTAATCAATCTATGGGTGTTATTATGTATTTTCAGATAATAATCGTTTGCCTTGAAATGGTTGACCTCTATACGGAACTGAAGTGTGAGAATTAATTTTGGTAGGAATTTTGAATCTAATCTTTGACCGGAACTTTGGATACGACAAGTTGTTTTCTGTCATTTTGCAAAAAATTTGACAGGAAATGATATCAAGTTACTCATTTAAGTTGGTTAGATTAGATTGGACGAGTTCAACGCACATCTGAATATTCAGAATGCTGAATTTTTGAAGCTCTTGATTGGCCAGCTGTCAGAAGTCATCTGAATTTTCAGAACTTTTTCTGACAGCTGGCCAATCAAGAGCTTCAAAAATTCAGAATTCTGAATATTCCGATGTGCGTTGAACTCGGCCATTTATAGCCGCATTCTCCATCATCACTGATACCTCACAAGTCAGAAGAAGAGGTGAAATTAATATTGTGACTTTTTCGAATTCCCCCCAGAGTCACAACTTATGAGAGTCACAAAAACAATCGAACTTGTGATCTCCGTCATAGCAGGTCACAACTCACAAATTACATGTGTTTTGAAATTTTGATATCATAATCTATTTATTTTTTAAATAACATTGAATTTTCTTAGATTAGGAAAGAATAATTAAAGTGGATATTATTGGGAGTATCTTCTTCGGTATATCTTTCATCCAAAATAAAAAAACAAGATTTTCATCTGCTCTCTAAAACAAATAAAACAATAGTTTTTTTCACTTCCATTTTTCAAACATATAAACAATTTTTTTTACTCAGTTTTTTGCTAAAAAGAATGGATGAAAACTTGATTTATTAAGCTTTGAATAAATATATTTGGCCCAATTGAAAATCTTTTTTTATATTTTTAATAATCAGCTGTTGCAATTATGACAGTACAAAATTCACCTTTGCCGTGGTGAGTTTAGTTGTGAGCTTTCTTGTGATTATTGGGGGAGAATTCCAAAAATGTTATCGAGTCACAACAATCCTCACAAGGAATAATCATAAGAGCTTGTGACTTGTGACTCGTCACAAGGGGAGAATAGGGCTGTTAGAAGCATCCCACTGAGAATAAAAAAAAATGAGACGCTCAGATGAGATTTGTAAACATCACCGTTTGTCTGAGTGCTGGATTTTTGTCATTGAACGTACCCAACTACCCCAGAATACAAACCTATGGTACCCTCTAAGCAATCTAGTTCGTTTTGGATCCGTGCACGTAGTCAACAACGTATGGACGACTTCGCATACGAAACCAAATATGAATCCTTAAAACTCGGCTCAAATTAGTATGGAAATAAGCATCACCACGGACCCGCTTGTGCAAGTATTGTGAGAAACAGAGCTCACCATACTCGGTGGAAGCCAAAGGAACACACTTAATGGCACTTAAAAATCTTTTTTTGACACATTAACAATACTTAACTATTGTATTTATAAAAAAGGAACGCACCACTGTTATTTTCGGTTTAAAATTTTACAATTGTCAGTTGCCACAAAACTATTGCTGTCGCTTTTGACGTTGACAGATTTGGAAATTTCCCCATTTCCTGAAATAATTTGTTTATAGGACGAGACTAGAGACATGCCAATTTATAACAGTTATATATATAGTTTTTCACCATTAAAATAGGGCGTGTGTCAACGTCAACGCGCTTCGTGGGACTTGAAAAAAAAACTCTGGGTGCCTGAAGTATGCCCACCGGCGGAGGGCCCTGGCCCTGCGGGGCCGCATAAACTATACTTTTATAAACCAAAACTGTTATAATTGGCATGTCTAGAGTCTAGAGTCACTTCCTTATTTATAATGTGGCCCAATGGAAATTTCCATTGCATATTTTGACATACAAACTTGTTCAAAATAAAAGTCATCATCCCATATTATGTAAATAATAAGCAGAAATTTGTATAAGGGCAAAGACCTTCCGGTTATTGCGTCAGATGATACCGAAAATACTTGTTTTTTGTTTCAAATATTTATGAGCAATGCAAGAAAAATGACCTGATGTTCAGTTTGTGATATGATGCCATAGCAGAAAAACAACATTTGAGCGAGCACAAGCCCCTCTTTTACGCACTAAATTCTCCATTGCCAAATGTTTCCAATGTAAACAACCTCTTAATTATATGTATTTATATAAAAAAACACCAACATGTTTTTTTATTTGTGTTGACTCAAATACATTTTTTTTTGATAAAACATAAACAAAATTGTGTGCATTCCACAATCCACATGCCCTCGGCGAAAACATCATCATCATCAACATCAGCGCCCACTTATAGGCCAGATCACATCACTTTGGTGTCGGTCTGCGTAAACAAATCGTGTATAGCCATTGAAAAAATAAGCATAAGCACAATTAGGTGGCGTGATTAATTAAATGCGGCTACGGCTGCAAGAATCAAAAGTGAATTTATGTTCATATGTATGGTTTGTATGTATGTATGTAGGTATATCTACTGAAAATCAACCAGTTTATTAGTTTTCTATCAGCATTCTCTGACCCAGTCAACCCGAGGTATTTTAATCGCTTTGTTTATGTTTGTATGAAAATAGCGGTATTTTGCAATAAGATCACTCGAGTAGCTAATGATGCTGCGTTACACGACCAGAAGTAATACAAACTGAGGTAACACGTCACAAAGAGGCCCCGTGTTGTGGTCGTGTGCATCCTTAAATACGTTACGTGATTACGTCTACATTATCTGTCATTTATTCTTATTTTAATGCATTTCGATGAGATTTGTTTGATCTAAATTTTTAGTTCGAGATCGTCTAGCCTTTTGCTGGCCAAGGGGTCTAATTTCAAGCACTCATTACATAAATTGTATGCGTTTGCCAAAGTCGCAGTTGATATCGCGATGCACTATTTCAAAATAAATGAGATGCATCTGAGAGGGCAGACGCCTCCCCTACAGTCAGCCACTGGTTCCCGGCCAAGGGTAGTCGCTGTAAACAAACATTTTTACGACGCACGAGGGGGTGGATATACCTAAGTAGATTAAAATAATAATAACAATAATTGCGCATTGAATTTAAAAATAACAGAAAACCATTGTGTATTGTGTTTATGTTGCGATGAAATGTTTAATTGACGCAGCTTGTTTCGTAAGGGAAGAGGGAAGCTTTTCTTTTTATTTTCTAATTTGGTATGACCCAGATTCGAGTCAGAGACATATACATATGTATGTTGTGTAGGCGAAACAATCCGTTGGTCTCGTATCGTTCTGAGAACACAGCTCGTTGCGAGTACGTGACGAGAGCTGAGTATAATGGTGTTTAATTGTTGGTGGACATTTTATTTTCTGGGGAGTGATGGCCTGCATATTTTTGTTATCTCAATTGGATGAGAAAAAATATTGTTGGCATTTGTTTTTGTTTCAAACAATAACTTTTCGTTTCTATAGAGTCGTGCATTGGCCCTTAAAAGGGAATAAGTGTGTGAGTATGTAGAAAATGATAAATGTACCTACATATATCTTTGTTGGAGTTCTCAGTACTGAAATTGATAATTTTAAAGCTTACACCTACATATAGGTGTGTAGACCTACTTGTCCACCTTTTATATATAATCTTATCATGTATTTGGAGTAGCTTTAAAGTTCTTACAAGATCTAACTGTTAAAAACCCATGAAAAAAACAAGCTGTATGAATTTGCATGTAACCAAACAAGCCGGTGGCGTAATGTTTAGTGCGTAGGACTGTCATGCCTGAGGTCTTGGTTCGATTCCCAGCCTCGTCCACCTAAATACAAAAAAAAACGGCTACCGCGTCTTGCGAGGAAGTGACAAATCCTCCAAGAGTATCTCTTGTCATGAATAAGTGCCTCTCACCTTAGCCGTTCGGATTCGGTAGTAGATATCTGTCATTTATGACATATTTACTATACATTGATGTTATTTTGTATTTATTTAACAACAGCAAACCTATGCGAAAGAGAGTGAAGAAGGTGCCCACACCACAACCACTATGCATTTAATGCTCAATATCATCACAAGGTCACAAGTCAACTGACGAGAACAAGTGAGTAGGTGCCTAGTGAAATCGTGAAATCGCGAAATCGCTATTTTGAAATTTGAGTGATGTAACAAAATAGATATCACTGAATACAACCACTCAAACTTTTTGCCTAGCTATACGGCCGATATTTGACAGCGGTATAGCTGACCATTCTTTTATGTGCTTCCGTTTTTTTTTCCATCCGCCATTTTTTGTTCTAGAACAGCAAGCTGACTGCTGACTTCACGGTCTGGCGAGATAAATCACTTTTGATTCGACGAAGCACATCCACAATGCATGATGCATGAGGCGGAATTTTGATCAAAAGAGTAGAAATATAGAACTTAAATTTAAGCCAGCAGTCAATTTGTTGTAAGAAGCTATAAGTTTTGTGTTTCTTTTAAATGTCCAAAGATCTTATGACAAATGTTTTTATCCATTTCACAACTTAAAATGTAAGAAAGTTGTTGTTAATAGAGCTAATAGTCGGAACTAAACAAAACGCAAGTGAAATATAAAGAATTCATACGGTGCGCACATAATTGTGATTATGCTAGATTTCGTCAATTTTTCGTTAACTTTCGCTGTCGGAAATAAAGAGCTCTCATCGACCGCTACCTGTGTAAGTGAAGTGTACTGTTGTACACATACGTTCTTATTTTTTACGAGAAAACAGCTGACTACCCACTTACCGGGAAGGTTTGGCATCTTTGTATGAAATATCTGTGGGTGACTTGTGCATTTATTTGGATTTAAAAATTCTAGGTTATGAGTTATGTCATTAGCTTCCTATAACTATCAGCAGTTATGTTATTATAGTTCTGCCTCAAGTCTGCTTTTTGCTCGCCAGCTCCTCCTAATTAAAACAAAAACTTAACGAAGCAGCTTCGGTCAATATTAAATATATAGCTATAATTGACAGCTAATTATATTATTGACAGTTTTCTTGATTACCTATAATTTATAGTTTAAAAACTGCAAACAAATAAAACCCTTTAGAAATGTAAACAAAAACAAATGATTATTACTCATTGAAGTATTAAACTTAAGTCAGACGACTACAAAGAATGTACACAGTTCCGAAAGCTAGAAAATAGTATAAAAAAAACAAGAGTATTGTTTGCTTCACATGCCTCAACCTCCATCAGAAATAAAAACAAAAACAAGGAAGAATAAGACAATAATGTGCAATCACCTGCTTATTATAAGGTACCTGCCAGACATATTAACAAAGGTAAAACCATTAATTGGATGAGTCACTCAGGGCGCTTAATTGAAACAAACAAAAACAAAACTTACCGTTAAATTGCATAAAGCTTATCTACCACATTAACCAAAGTACCCAGTCCGAAGGCCTGTTCACAGTGAATTATAGAAAATATTTTTGTATATAAAAGAAAAACAACAATGAATAGGTTTCACAATAAATTTTATTTTTATTTAAATGATGGAACAATCAATTATTTTTTTAGTAGGTAGGTAGGTGTTACAATAACTTTACCGCTCCTTCCTCCTATCTAAGAATAAATATTACAAAACAGTTTTTTCTTTTTTAATTAGTTAATTTTCGTTGCTTATTTCTTGAGACTTATCTAGATATTGGTTAGCTTTATTTTGATCGACAAATGCGGCAATAATGCTATAAAAGATATTATTTTTTATTGACACTCATTTTGAAAACTGTAAACAAGATTCTATTTAGCCATGAGTTAGTTAAAATTTATATTTTTTTATAGATGATATTCATATAGATATACCTAACCCAAACCCAACCCACGTTCTCACCTACGTATAGTATATGATGGTACCTATACATTATAAGTATGATGGACATGGATATGCATACCGCACATTGCCGTGCCGGTAGTTTTAAGTTTTCTGAGTTTTCGTCGCGTCGTCCGTCATTGTGGTCGTCTGTTGCTGTGTTGTCGTCGTCGCCTTCTCTGGCTCACAAGACACAACCCAACGAAGCATGGCGTGATGTGTTGATGTTGACAATCTTTTATTTTAGTTTTATTTTTCTTTGCACGTAGTTGGAATAGGAATGAGGTAAATATTTACATTTTTATGTTTTTTTTTTGTTTTGATTTTGCCGGTAGATATATGCAAAAAACAAATAACAGCAGGGAGACCTTCTAATGGCGAACTTATATTTCGTGGCAGAACTTTTGTTTTTTTTTTTTACTAGAGTACCTACCTAATGTGTTGTAACCTAAGATGACGACGGATATGTCAGATTTTGTTGTTTTCTATGGGTCGGTCACACTTACAAGTTTGACAAGTAGGTAGGTACGTGCCTCGTCTTCGTCGTATAAACGTGCCATAAGGAAAGGAGTTGAAACGTGGTTGAGTTACAATGGCATCCATTTGTTTTAATTTTATTTAATTTTTTGCTTTTATTATAAAAAAAATAAACAAATAGGTATATGTATGTATGTATGAAGTTCTTTTTATATATCACAAGAAAAGGTGTATGCTTTTGCATGCATGTGTCAATAATTTAAATAATCAGGAAACAAAAAGGCTTTAATTACGTTTCGTAAGTCATAGGTAGGTAGGTAGGAACGTAGCTATATGGGAATATGGAGCTCTTATCGTGCTTGTTAATGCAAAGCAAGGTATTTGTTAGCATACAAAGTGGGTGAATTTATATCGGATGATAAGTAACATAATATTTTTGTTTAGTGTCTACATTCAAGCATGCAAAAATGGTAGGTATATGTGGGTATCTATATCTACAAACTCTACCTACGTATGTAAGTCATTTTGTTTTGGATTATTTACTTATTTTAGTTTATTATTTTGGGAATGTGAATGCTCTGTGAATCATAATGTAGTTAGGTATACCTATTTACTATTCAGTCCGAATACACGTGTCTTATTTTGATTTTAAAACGTCAAATAAGATGATAAGAGTTCAAGTGACGTTAATTCTGTTTTATTATACCTCTGATCGTTTACTTCCCAAACATGCCATTTTCTACCAGTTTTAATCCAAAGTTTTGTCAAAGTTTATATAAAAAAATTGAATTGGACTTAAAATGGTAGAAATGGGTAGTTTTGGACTAGTAAGCGAACGCACCTAATTACTGATTGACGTGTAGAATTGTCATCACTAATTACGGATGCCTTAAGTATTGTTCCAAAAAATATTGTTTCAAGTTTCTTGGAACTAGGTAATGTTAGTTTTGAAGTGATAAAACTTATAGTTTTAAACTAATAAGAGAATAAAATGTGGGAATGCCGAAACTGAAACTCAAGGTCAAGATGTGTAAACACCAACGTTCGTTCGAGTGCCAGATTGTTGTCATATTGAACGTATACCTATAATATAAATAATACAACCATGTCGTAAAGTTTACTTGTGAAACGTTACGTAAGTATAAGACGGAATGTATTATATACGAAACATATTACACGTAATGTGTTTGCCGCCGGCATAGATATTTTGTTTAGTTTTAATGATGTACTAAAAAATTAATTCAATTAAGAGGAAATTTTAAATAATGATAAAACTAATTTTTGAAATCGCTAAAACAACTCCTAGAATAATTTTCAGCTTTAAAACGAGAATGTCGTGTGAATCCATAAATAAATAAATATAAGTTTATGAAAACAAAACTCTTAAGAGGGGTTTTCTAACTTTGTATAGATACATACAAATTGTTCAAAACTTAATTTCAAAGTAATTGTTTCATCCAAAATCGATTGAAATCCAAATATTTTTACAAAATGATAGTACAATTTTTTTTATTAAAATTAGTTAGTATACCTGTAACTGAAATCGAAAATAAACAAAAACTTTGCTATGGAAGAAGTATATGCACCTTCTTATTACAAGTAAAAACAAAAAATAAGCTTCTTATAGTTTGGTATTTAAATAAGTTTCAATCACTAAAGGTGGTATTGTTTCACATACATATAGATTGTATGGATTGTATAAATAAATAAAAGCTATGCGATATACACATTTTGGCGCAGTCCTGATATTCATTATTCAGTCATAAGTCCGTAGGCTTTAAATCCACAACCCCCTCGTACTCGTTTACAAATCCACACAGAAATACTTTTTACTTGTTGACTTATGATCCCGTGACAAAATGTATACAATCAAATAACTCATCAGAAATTCTCTAGACATATATTCAAAAGCAATAATAAGCCCTAAATAAACGAAAAATCAACTTTTTTTGAAAACAAAAAGCCAAATGACATAATAAATTACAAAAAAGCACACAAAGCTTAATTTAAACTTAAAATTTTATTTATGTACATATTTTCAACTATTAATAAATATTACAACTTCCTTATTTATTTATGTCTGTAAACTTAATTTATTAACACTCCCAAGCTGGATAGCAAATTTGTTTGCCCTTGAAAGTTATAACGTAAATATGTCATAAAATTTGACCATAAATTTTACACATTTACATATGTACATCCAGATGTATGCTTACTTTTATCATTTTTGTTTGCGTCTAAATAAAAGTATATTCGATCTTTATTTTCAAACTATTAAATTTTCATGAACATGAAAAAAAAAAAATGTAAATAATGTTCCACATACGCCACAGTGTACCCCATATTTGTTTTTATTTTAAATTTTTTATTCAAATGCCAATGATTTGGTAAATTTTGAATTTATTATACTTTTTCAAAATTATAAATACTTTCACTTCATACATAGTTCTATGTTGTTGATTCTATCAAGGTTACTTAAAACACCTTTGGGGAAATTTGTTAGCATTAGGTTGAATAAACAAATAATAATAAGATCGACCTTGTCTTATGTGTTTTATGAACAAATTTACCTCACTTACAGCTGTGTATATAATTTTAATACATTTTGCGTTTAAAAGTGTTTTTCTATGCTCAAAACTAGGTCATCGTTATTTTATAAGAATATAAAATGAATATACAGAGGTATGGGATATAGGTACTCGCGTGTTATGAATAAAATGCAATTGAGCTATGTATTGCCATATGCGCAGTTAATTTTTGTTTAATTCAAAATAGAAAATAACTAATGGGCACAATTTAACATACAGTCAGAAGATGATCTTGATTAGATTTGCTAAACATAACCTATAAAGCTTTTTGCATAATAAATTCCAGTTCGCATGTGACTAATTAATACACAATATTTAACTTGAAATTGGTCAGAACTATTACACTGAAATAATCACTTAAAATGTTTTTCCTTGGGTGATTTGACAATTTCATTTCTGGAATTTCTGTCATATACGGCTGTTCAGATATTCGGTCGAATTTGAAAACGGAAACGAAAATTGAATCCGTGCGGGTTGAAATCGATTGTTCTGATTTCCAGTCGGATTTACTTTTAAGTTTTACCAACTTGATCAACAAAACATTTTCGAAATCAGCTGTTATGTATGCAAGACCTGTCAAAAACGAAGTTGTAATCCGGCAACAAAAGGATAACCGAATTTAAAACGTCAATTCGCCGGATTGTATAGATCCGTTCGTTTTGCCGACTCCGCAAAACGTTTTCGAATACGGAATTCGGAACAGCAAAAATTCGAATACGTGATGAGATGATATAGAATTCGAATGGAAATTAGAGCAGCTCTATGACATTTGATTTTTGGGTGATTTGCGGTAAAGTCAACTAAAATAGCCGAAATAAAAAATTACCAAAACATAATTTTTGGGCACCCAAGCAACACAATTGAGTCTTCAAGATATCTCTAAAAGCTATTTTCGAAGATCTTTCAACTCTTTACACAATCTTGAAGAGGTCGTTAAGACCCAAAAAGGCCTAAAGGGGAGGAGCCTATTGTATGGAGCGAAGAGTTCTAAATAAAGTATTTGTAAGAGTTTATAGAGATCATTTTTCTGACGCATCTTTAAAGATGCTCTCAAGAGGTTTTGAAGATTTTTTTTTTGTAATCGAAAGTGTAAGCTATGAGGGAGAAAATAATATAAAGAATAATTTCTTTCTCTTTTACACAAATACAATTTTATAACAATTTAAATGAAATAGAATAATTTTAAAGTAAAAAGTAAAGCCATGACAAATTCTTTATGTTCATGTAGGGTTAGATTTACAATTAATTTTATAAAGTCTTTAACGATATGTATTTTGAAATGCAAGAAAAGATTTACCTAAAAATGGCATACTCTACCCCACACAGAATAAACGCGCCTTGAAATAAAAAAGTATTTACAAGTTAAAATCAAGAAAAATAATACAAAATTCACTGAAAACAAAAGAAAAAACAGATTTTTATGAATTATTATCTCCCACAGTGTTACTAAACAAATAAAAGTGCAGGCATAATACATGTAACTGTACTTTATTAAATATTATGTATTTAATAAATATTTTTTTCGCAATTGAACGAAATAAATATGGCGAACGTATTTTGTTGGGCATGTATCAAAATATTCCTTCCTACAGGGTGCCTCATGAAATGTAGGTACTAAATGTCTTGTTTTTCTTTTAATGGGTTTTGGATAAATTATTCTCATATTAATAAAATGAGCATTTGGTTAACATTGAGGCCTTAAAAAGTTTTGATGTTGCATGATTAAAATTTCACATTAAAAATGAAAATGTAGCAGTTATTTTTTTTAAGAAAAAATATTGCCTTTTATTTTCGCTTTGCCATATTTTCATCGTCAGTTTTATGACAGTTACAGATGGTTGAAAAATTAGCTTAATTCCCTATTACCCTGGTTTGGACAGACAGACGGGGGTTATCCAATGGTATAAACAATATTTTTTTGATCCAAATCTGTCACCGCAGTTTTTAAGAAAATTTCACTATCTACATAATATATCTACCTATGTACAATTGCACATTAAAATTTTTTATTGAAATAAATAATAAATTTGATTAAAATAATAAAACATACAAAAACTGTATTAAAAATATACGTTTAACTATGTCACCCTTTACAAAAAATATGTGTAACTTTGTATAAACTAACTACCGTTTAAAGAGTTTCTTAAGATGTCGTCAAAACATCTGTGTTATAATCACCTTTATCTAGAGTCAGAAACCTCTTAACGACTTCATGATAAGATATCAAACGAATCAACTTGAAAGAAAAGAGAGACAATGAAAGTGTCAACTGAGTGTCAACAAAGAGTTAAAGAAAAAAAAACTATAAGCAATTATCTATTATTATGTTCATTCGCGTACTAAAATAATTGATGAGCAATTTTTGGTCTTAAGTCTCTTGCAGCTCCCTAAACTCTCTTTCAATTTTCAAATTAATAGTACCTACATATGTACAATAAATACGAAAATAAGAAAAGCGCAATTCACAAATGTCAGATGACACAAACATTTTTTTTTTCAAACAAAAGAGAATATTAATTCTACTTAAAGACACAATTTTAAGCCTTCATAAAGACATTTTAGGAATAACATCCGCAAAATGTCTTCGAAATGTATTTAAAAGAATAATAAGAAATATACTCTTGCGCAATTTAAACATACTCCTTTTAAAAAGGTTTTAAAGAGGATCTACAGAGAGTCAATATAAACACATTTGCCATGAAGATATTCAAGATGTTTAAAAGACGTTTTTGTAAAAGTTAAAACAAACAACACTTTTCTAGAGCAAAGTAACAGATCATAAAGTGTAGTGGTATTAAGAAGATTGAACTAACAGTTTGTTAAGAGCTGATCAATTTGTTTGGAGAACACTTCAAGAGTTTATGTGTTGCTTGGGCATTTCGCCATAATGTCAAATCACCCAACAAATATGAAAATATCAAATCAACTAACATTTTCCAGGGCTATTTGGCATTTATTGAATTTGTTTGGATCTTGGGCTATTTACGACGGACAAAATGACAGACATACCATAGTATCGAACAAATTGCGATTTTATAATGTGACTGCGATGATTTTTGGAATCCTGTTGAAATAACAGCTCAGTTGACAGCCTTGTGTAAGTGAAAATAATAAATATTTATTTATGTGACCGGTACCGTTAGTAACATTTTATGCTTAAATTTTAATTTACCAAAATACACACAAGACCTATAACAGTATATACAGACAAAAATGTTATCAAAATCGTAAGAGCGTTTTCTGAGATAAATTAATTCTTTCATAACGGTTGTATGTCAAGTTAAACCATTATTTTTGGAGCCAAACGACAGGGCTATAAAAGAATTCAATCTTTTGTGAATGCAATCTTTAATGGCTTCACTAAAAAGATTGCATTCATTGACTTTATTTTGAGACGTCGCCTAAAATTATACAACTACTATTCATTTGTCATTGCTATATCATTTTGTCTCCCATCTATTTACAGCATTCAATTGAATGCAATCTATGGGAATACATGCATTTTTTGCATTCTTTTTTTTTCTTTTGCAAAAGAAGGCATTCTTTACAAGGGGAATAGATTTTGAAAAAAAAAAAACATGAATAAAAGTCACAATATCATCAGATGTTCGTTTTGATGAGTTAACTTTTGTTTAACATTACCGCGGTGTTAGTTACTGGTGCGTGCGTACGTTTTTCCAATTCGATATTATAAAAAAAAAACGCAAAATAGTTTTTGTGTAAGAATTATTTATAATTTTTTTTTGACATATCTTCTAGAAAAAAACTGGTAGTTTTCAGCGCACACAATCTAAAGCGACCGTTCCAAATTTAAGGTACTCCTAAGGAAATACTTTTAAGCAAATGCTGTTTATAATCTTATTTTCTTGGGCTACATGGACAAAATTAATTTTCATTTAGCTTTGAAGAGCCTATTTATTTATTTTCCTACATCAGATCACCTTTTATAAGTAACTAGCTGGCCCGCCCGGCTTCGCACGGGTAGACAAACCTAAGCTTCGCATGAAAATTACAAAAGAAAACACATATGTATACATAAATATTTAAAACTTCTTTTTGTAATCGAATACCCACTACTTTCTGGGTTGTAACTCACTTCATATTTTTTTAAAATAACCTTTCTAACACAAACAGATTTTTTTTTAAATTGAATTTCCCTTTTTGTGTGTTTACCCCATTTTACCCTTTAAATATTAATTTTTTTTAAAAAATGCCCCCGAAGCAAGCCACTAAAAATAACCTTTTAAACACAAAAATAATGTTTGAAGTCGGGTACCACTTTTCGTTTTTATCTACCCCTGTTCACCCTATTAATACCAAATTTTTGAAAAAAAATATGCCTAAGGCCATCCACTCAAAATAACCTTTCAAACAAAAAAATAATTTCTTAAAACGGACAATTTTTTTTTACCCCATTTCACCTTAAAAATAGCAAAATTTTAAAAAAAGGTATCCTTGAGACATTCCCGAAGCATAATATTTAGACACAGATAGAGTTTTTTCAATCGGAAACGTCTTTTTCATTTTACCCCATTTAACCCAACAAAGTGATTTGTTCCCATATTTGTACAGTTATTCTGCTATTCGGGGCTGAGACGAATCCAACAAACCAAAAATCATTAAAATCTGTCCACCCGTTCTTGAGTTATAAGTGTTGTAACTATAACTTAAACGACTTTGTTTTATATAAATATTAAAAAATAAGATTTATGCCATTTGGGAAGTTACTTCTTCTCTATATATCCATACAAATTCTATACAATTTTGATTACCTCACATTTAAAAACGTGCAATGCAATAAATTGCAAATGTCACTGTGCAATACACACACAAGAAACTCATTTTTAAGAGTGAAAGAAGATATGATTTTGAATTTGCAGCTGGTTGAAACTAGTTCCTTATTGCTTTATTAAATTAAACTATTCAAAATATCTAACAATGGATTCAAGTCAAATCTTAAAAAAAAAACATGTTTGTGTGCGTGTGTGTGTGGTTTTAAAAGAACAATAAATGTATAATTTTGAATCGAAAAAAAAGTAATAAAACTAAAAAGAATTATTAAGTTTTATTTTTTTTCATCAATAAATGTTTAGTGAAGTTAGGTAAATGTTTATAGAGGAATTATCAGACTTGCCAGGCTGAAAATTGACCACATGTCCGCGGATTTTTATTTTAATATCAAAACGATATAAATTAACCATAACGTAAAAATAAATAAATAAGGTTATCATTAGATCTGTCTTCCCCCTCAACATTTCCATTTTCTATACCTAGGCGTTTTTCTTTTTTAGTTTAGAATAGAGTTCTGAACAGAGTTCTGAACGTCCTCTGAACAAAGCGTGTTCTGACTTCTGAGCACTCTGAACTATTTTTGAAACACACCCCTGAACACATAGCTGTCAAATTCTTTTGTTCAGCATTTAACTCTGTCTGCTCAGTTATTTTATTCTGAGCTCACTCTGAACACGCTCAGAACACGTTCAAAATAAAAAAAGAAACACAAATTTGAAGCTCTGAACACTCAGAGCAAAAAAAGAAACAATTTTTTGTTTGACAGTTCATGCTCTGCTCTGCACTAAAAAAAAAAACGCCTTATATAGTCCAGTGCATTTATGACCAAGCAGCTTGTACCACCCCTAAGCTTTGTTCATTCATTCAAAAAGGAATTGCAGGTTTACCTTTCGGCCACCATCTTGGCGGCCTCCACATAAAGTGGAGATAGTTAAATTTTCTATCTTTATGCTAAGAACATTATTGTTCTATATTGTTAATATTGAAAAATTTACAGAGCAACAAAGTTAATCGTGCATACCAAAAATCATATGTTAGGATGTCTTCTGAAAATATTATCATAAAAGTCACAAGCTGATGAAGTGTGACGGTAATTTGAACTTAAAACACTGTTAGCTAATTTTTTGAGATGATGGTGATTTTAAATTTGTTTATTTCGAAGTGTTTTATGCGCACATACAAATTGAAACTTAATAATTATAAACTAGTATAACTACTAAGAACTAGATTTACTAGAACTAAGTCAAGTGAAGGTGATGCAAATGACGTAGTTGTAAGAAAAAATTAATTAATTTCAACAAGGGAAATTATTAACTTTTTCCCAAAACAAATGCCAAATAACAAAAGTCCTATTTTGATTATTATTATTATTGCCTTTCTGATATTTAAATTCTATGCATATTATTTGAACGATATTTCTCTTCTCATAGTCTTCAAATGTTGTTGACAAGAAAAAGATTTAAATTTTTAATTTATTGACTCATTGTATATGGTATTTTATTTACAAATAAAATAGCTGGATAAAAATTCACGCGCAATTATTTTTTTTTTCAGACAAACGGACATTTATGTACATATGTCAGAATAAGCGCGGCGCGTGGCATATAAATAACTCATTAATAAGCAATAACAATAATTTTGTTGAAGAATTGTAAACATTATATATTTTATATTTTTATAACTGATATGCAAGTACAGTTAATGTACGAATAAAATTCCAAAGATTTAAATAGAATTCTACATCGCCTTTTGTAATAATTGTAAGGGGTACAGGTTATTATATTGCTGAAATCATAATATTTCAGTATCGTTTACAAGATATGTATATAGATTTTGTGAACATTCTACTTTAAAAATAGATGTCAATGTTTACTAATGAATTACTAAGCTTTAGTTTGCCATTTTAGAACACTTGTGGTAAACAATAACAGGATATAGTTGTTGTTATTGATGTTTTTATTTTATATCGGTTAACATTCCATTGTGCATAAACACTGATTTGTTTACCAACAAAGAAGCATATTCACATTTGTTTTTTTTTTTCTGTTCAAGCTGTAAATCATACAATTTGTCATTTAAGAAAGTATTTTGAAAAACAAAAATCAGGGATAGCAGAAATCGAATAAGAGACTTTATGAATAGTTCCATTTATTAGCTCCAGATATATGTAGGTCTTAGTTTTATAGGGTTAGACGTTTCAGACTAGAATTACCGTTATGTAGTTACATATGCATATAACTATCTGTCGCGTTTTTGATGTCATCTCATCATGTTCAATTTTTTTTTTTTGTTAATTTAGGCCCATTTGCTGAAACGAATCTTAAATATTTAAGTTCATCATAAGGGCTTTTATGACAGTTTACTCTGACGAAAAAGTAGAAAATAAGCGTTCTAAGTAGAACATTAATATTTAAGTGTCATATCAGCAAACGGCTCTAAGAGCAGAAAATAGTTATTCCCATTAAAAAATAGTAAGAATCTATAGAACGGACTATGTACATAAATGTAGAGGTACCTTGGCAATCGACGGAGGCATAAAGGACTCCTTTGAAAAAGTTGAAGGTTATCTGGATAGGGAGGGTTCAAAAAGTATTTTATTACTCGATATAATTCGTTGATCTACTAATAAAAGAGTGTAGGATCGAGTGTAGATCCTTGTGGGACTCCATTTGTAAGTGCAAGTAGGTAATCACTAAAAAATGAAAACATATTTGATTGTATGGTTGCAACTACTTACTCATTGAGTGAAAAGCGATATTTCTGAGCAACACAGGGTGACGTTGCTCTGCTTTCAAATCAGTTATATTTTTGTTGAATCCTGAGTGACAAAGTTCTTTATCTCCGGAGAAATTACAAAATTTTCAAACGTTACTTATTAATAGAATTTTCATAACTTAAGTTGCTCAAGAAAATTGTCGTTCAATAAATGGTCGCTGGAACTTGTCTGCTTAGATGCCCTCTCACTCAGTCGCTCTGTCACTTGTCCTTGCTTTCTTCTGCATTATTTTGCACTCTTTGCATTGTTTTTATCCTCCATAAATCTTACGTGCTATGGCCACATTCAAATTTTTCCCCAGTTACATCATGACAAAAATCTCACCTACAAATAATTTACTCCTGATAGCTGATATATTTATTAAATTGGCACGTTTAAGATTAAAAATCTGATCTTTACAATTAAAAATGAACACAAGTTCACCAATAGCGGCACAATTGAAAAATCCTATTACACAATTCCATTTCCCAGACAGTTGACATTAGCGGAAAATATCAAGAAGCGCAGAGATAAGTGAATGTGGTGTGCTAGCTAATGTGTTTATTTTTTTATCAAATAATAAAAGTTACAATCACGTGGTATGACGAAAATATTGTATTTAATATTTACAAAGCTTTAAATTATTTTGAAAAAAATACCAAGTCACTAGTTAGAACGTTTATAGTATAAACATATATAAAAATATATCTTATCAAAAAGGTAAATATACTCCAGACTCTATAGTACATGGTAAATTATTCTTAAATATGTCACGATAACGTTTGAAAGTTATAACAATTAGCATAACAATTAGTTATAACAATACATAAAATGATTTAACGTGACAAAAATTAAAATAAATAAAAGTGATATATGTACATATGTACAGTATATACATAGAAATAGAAAATTTCCTTTTGAAATCTTTCCGAAATTTCGTTTATTGCTTTCGTATGGGAGATTTTATGTCGAATGTTAGATAAAAAGCGCATATTTGACAGTTTAGTTTGCCTTGGTTGAATTGAGAAAGTTGTTTATATTGTTTAGTTTAAGTGTCAGTTGTTCTTAAAAACCTCACCAATTCTTGAGAATATGGTTGAATAATTCACAGATTAATACAAAAAATTAAACTAGAATTTCAAAGGACCATGGGCATTTTAGATCCAATTTCTTGGCCGAAAATAAATTTTCATTTGCAAAAAAGCGTTTGTTGTGAAAAGTTGAAATATTAAAACAAAAACCGTTTTGCGAAAACGAAGAAGTAAATAATAGTGACCAAAGAGTAGTGAAGTTAAGAATTAACTTTGATATCGAAATTAATTTTTCGACAAAAAAGAGTTTTCTATTAATAAAAACAACCATTTTTTTATCTAAAATTGGACATAAACTTCAATGCAACAGTCAAAGAAATATGTGTTTAAGTTAATTGGGTTGAGAATGGAACCCAATGTCACGGCGTTGGATCTATGCATGAAATAAGCAAAGCAACCGTCTGTAGAGTAGTAATAATCGAGTGTCGAAAGTATTCATAGATGAATTTCTCCCAAAAATCAATTGATGGACACGAAATTCTTCAGAAATAGCCTTTCAATTTTTTTCTCAGGGAGGATTTATTTGTGTAGCTGGATGAAGAAGATTTTGTCAACAGGCATGGAAACCATGCTAATATATAAAGATGGTTTGTGGCCCTGGTCGGTCTCTCTATGCTATAAACGTAAGCGGGCCATGTAGAGTGCATGATTCTACACATATTCCATTCGATATTAAATTCACAAGGCTCTAACTATAGCCAGATAGAACCTTGTGTACTAAAGAAAATCAAACAGAGTAGTAGATAGAGCATTGTTACGATGTAGACAGAACCTTGTTGCTCCAAAGCATCCCAATACTAGAATCAAATGCGATGAAAAAAATATATATATCTAAGCCGTAACACAAAGTTCTATCAATAAGTTACAACCTTGTTGTCCTACGTCCAAATTAATACAATCCAAGTTTTACTTTGCAACTTTGCAAAATACGAATTCAAATGCAAAGTTCTATTTTAAATTGGTGAAACACTTTTACTTTTCACCTTTCAAAAATAGTCTGAAATATTGGAAAGTGTAAAGTCTTTTCACTTTGAAAATTTTGGGATACACTTCGCACTTTTACTTTGCAGGAAATTATTTTTTTGCAAAGTTGCAAAGTGAAAAGTGTTTGGTGAAATAGGCTCCACATCTGATCCAAATCGAAAATCTATACAAATGAAAGGTGATAGCAGTATAACAGAAACATTTACAACTCTCGAACACCGCCGTTATCTTTCATGCCTCTCTCTATTTCATCGCTATTTCTTCAAACAGTGTTCTAGTGAAATAGCCAGCTGCATTTCTCCTCTAAAACAATTCAAACGTAATACTGCTGCTTTTGCGAATGCTCATCACTCTTATCAGTTTACCTTCGAGTCCCACTTCGGACGAACCGTTAAGTATAGAGATTCTTTCTGTAGCCACACTACAAGAATGTGAAATGATTTGCTTCAAAACCTGCTTCCCTTTAGTGCTCGCTGGATCTTGCTTTGTTTTTTTTTGTAATACATGTATTTTCGTATGCAAATCCAATCCGGATCAGATCAGGAGGAAATTAAAATACGGCTATTAATCATGCTGATAAATTTAAATAGACTTCTAGCAAAAATATTAAGATAATTAGATGTTTAATCAAGCAAGGATTAGGAAGTTGTATAATAACTATACACTACAACAAAATAATTTAACAAAAAATATACATATCAGTTATTGTTTATCACAAGCTTTCAAATTAGAAAAATATGACTGTAGCTAATGACGAACTTTTTAATTAGGAAATCTGTCATGTTTTGTTTTTAATTTGTATCATATTAATAATCACTAATCAGAATCACGAATACAAAAAGTGGAATTTTCTAACCTTGACCACAAAGTTTGTATAGATTTTTAACATTTAAATTGTTTTGCTAATATATTCCAACGACGTCATAATATATTGAAAACTTTTAACTACTGAAATATTTATTCAAAATAAAGCTTTTTCCAACACTAGCCGTTTTCCTTTGGAGGTGGCGAACTACTCATGAATAGATGCAAACAATAGCTTCGTTCGTTGAACTTTACCCATGGTTGACCCAGGTTTTCTTGACAACCCCAAGAATTGTCAAAAAAACCTGGGTTTTTTTGGTTCTCAAAAAACGCTCAAGGGCTGTTGACATTTAAAGCAAGAAAAAACAGTTCTGTGCTTAGATAACTAAAACTAAAAATTTGTTTCAAATATGTATTAAAAATGAATAAAAATAACTTCTACCGTTTCCATTTTGTATTGCTATTTATTAGCAATTAATTAAATTTGTATATTCTTTCAATTTGTTTTCCCAAAATAAACAATAACCTGTAGGTCGTGAATCCACAACAAAACACATACATAACAGCTCATGTCACTTTGGCAGTTTTTGCTTTACCTCAACTGTCCACAGCAAAATACCTAGTTCTACTTCAGGGCGAGTTCAGGGCGACCCCAGGTCTCAAAAAACACAGATTTTTTTCACCAGGGTGACTTCAGGTTTTTCAAAAAACGCTTCGGGGCGACCCCAGGGTGACTTCAGAGCTCAACGAACAAACCTAATAATCTAGTACTACCAACTACTCGTGCTCTCATGGCGAGTAGATTAGGTTTGTAGGAAAACCAATTTTGTGCGTTCCATTCAAAATGGGTAGCAAAGTGCTTATGAGTACTTCGCCACTTCCAAATGAACACGGCTAATGTTGTCGACTGGTAGGAACGACGCACATTTCCTTCTTCTTCAGGTCTAATCTAGTACTCCATAAAAATGTTAAAAATAATAGATCAGAACTGCATCAGAAGAACAGGAACCATACGTTTTAAAATACCTTCAAATCTGAGTTAGAAAATACAAAAGAAGACCTAAAGCCAACTGAGGAGTCAAACTTAAGAATAAAATCAGACAAGAACTTTCAATTCCGTCGTTCGTCCACATAGAATTTTTCATGGAAGGTAAATATATGTTATTAGGTTGTCATATAAATTCGAGATGCTTTACACAATAAACAGTACTTGACGTGGGAAATTTTAGTGTAATGCAATAATTAATTAGTTCAGTTTAACCAGATGTATAATAAAAGATCAAATAAAATTCTGGAAGTCGTATTTATAAACCCATTTCCAAGTATGTCTAACTTTAGACAGCTGTCCAACTCCGAAACCTTATTTATAAACATTTTTCATCGGTTGTCTTACTTATCCAATGCAATCGGTAGTTCAAACCTATTCTAAAGTGAGTACGTTCAATGACCACAGTAAGACAAGTTTCTGGTAGCGAATTGAAAAGTTATCTTGAAATGAATCAATTGCTCATTGAATGTAACCAAGAGTTCACTCAAATTCATTAATTCATTCGAAATTGACAGATTATGTAAGTGTATGTCAATGATTATATGAGGGCATATTTAGACAACTGTTGGAATGCGTCCAAATATTTAGACAGCTGGATAACACTGTCAAATTTAAACAGCTAGAAAACACTGTCAAAGAGTGTTCTATGGAAATCTTATAAAGGTTCCTGGTTATTTCTTTTAAGTTTTAAACAAATCTTATCAACGAATAAATTTCAATACGCAAATAAATATAAATTAACATATTCAACAAAACAGCAATAAAATAAATTAATTAACATAAATTTTACATAAATAAAATACATGCGATTCCTTTCTCTGTGACCTTCTTTATTTGTAGTTATAAAAAATAAAAAAAAAATAAATAAATAATCTTAAAAATTTTATTGTTTATTTATCCTTTTTCAAAAATAATGCTTTTATTTGTAGCTTTATTATATCTGTATAGGTTTGAATACCTTTTTTTTTAATTCTTGATTTTTTATTACTTTTTATCAAAGAATTCTTCTCAACCGTAATATAATCATTATCTCACAATCTTCCCCACTCTCATCAAACAAGTATATGTTAATCATATTGCTAAAAGCGAAAATACGAATACATATATTCATGGTAACATCATAATCAAATCACGGAGACGGGTACTGACATTACCCGCGAATACGCAATTTAAATAACCAGAAACCAGATCTATGGCTTCAAACTAAATAACACCTTAGTTCAAGGTCATTGTTGACAGGTGTGTGACACACCCCTTATTTTTAAGGTTATATTGATTGATGATGATGATGACTGTTTAAAGCGCCACGCTCTGGAATTTTCTTTCAACTTATAACAATGACCTAAGATCTGAATGAATTCAGTGAATTTGTTTTTGTTGACTGTTGGGAACGTAACTGCAAATTAAGTTCTCATTTTAAAATGCAGAAAAACTCGTCTCGTATATACAACAAAAAAAAAACACGAAATTAATAATGTCTAGCTTTTGTTTTGTTGAAATTTGATAGTAAAACCAGCGGAATTTTACATTTTTCAAATTAATGCTGATATCTTTGACAAATGACAGATGACACAAGCTAAACGACATTGAACGGACAGAAAATATATAAGTTCTTAATTAAATACCTCTCGTAAAACAAATAGCTGAACTAGACTAATTTTTATTAGTTGACCCACTTTGACTATAATGACGCAGATTATTCTAGAAAAAGCTTACGTGACAGACGTATGTATGTAAAAGATTTAGATTTCTATTAGCAGATATTTTGAATTAATAGATTGCAGGTTCAGATGTTGACGTGACTTTAATATTGTTTGCATTTTTATTTTTGTAATTGATGAAAACATTGATTAGTTTGTTTATGGCTTTAATTGACATGTTATTGATGGGCAGATGCAAATTTGTTTACAAACTAAATAAATTTCTTTTAATCCATAGATGTTTTGATTTCCTCGATAAGTGTAGTCTATTTTAAGAGTACTTGTATATTGTTATATCTTTGTAATCGAAAACAATGCGTACAACTGTAAAACATATACAAATTAAATTGATTGATGAGTATCGATTTGATTATCTTTTTATGCAAAGGTATATAAGAAGATTTCGGCACATCTACAAAAATAATCGTATGACGGAAATACTTATTTTCGTATTTAAAAATAGATAATTCCTATATGGACAATGTAAAGGGTCTTCCTATAGAGACTTTCAAACTTTGACAGTTGATAGCAGCCACATTATTGAAGCTACATCTGTCAAATAAGCTATCATTAATTCAGTCTGTTTTGGATAAAGCGTTCAACACGTGCAAATGATAAAATTGTTTTATCAAAATGGGTGTTCTGCATGGGCAACGTTCCACCCGCTTCGTCCGTTAACGGTCATCTTCAGTGATGAGGCCCATTTCTGGATGAATAGGTACGTCAATAAACAAATTTGTCGAATATGGGACGATACCAATCCACATGAGATCCAAGAGCGTCCAATGCATCCCGAAAAAGTCAATGTTTGGTGTGAATTTTGGAAACGACGGCGACGTTGGCCAGGCCATCACCGTCAACGGCGATTGCTATAGGTCGATGTTTACCAACTTACTGTCTGAACACAATAAACTCGCGTTCGCACGCGCGTGATTATTAAAACTTATTTAACTCCCCGAGTCGCGCTAGTGGCTGCGTTTCCATTTTATTGACTTTAACGAGATTTTATGAATTTTAACTTTGACAGGTGCGAGCGCGCGTTCGAAGGCACTTCTATTGTGTTCTGGCAGTTATTCTTTTGGTCTGAATTGGATGACTTGGACATAGGACGGCGGTATGTGCCACACATCTCACGCCACATTGGAAATTCTGCGTGAGGGATTCGAGGGCATGTGGTCGTCTCACATGGAGGTGATGTGAACTGGCCCCTGAGATTTGACCCCGTTATACTTTTTCTTGTGGGGTTTTCTGAAGTCGCAAGTCTATGCGAATGCGAATAAGCCACAAACCACAGTGGCCCTCAAAACCAACATAACACATGCCATCGGCCATATTCAGCCTGATTTATGCGCAAGAGTGATAGAAAATTGGACATTTCGGATGCGCGCCACCCAGAGAAGCCGCAGCGGACATTTGAACGATGTTGTATTCGCCATACATAATAAAATTAAAAGGCCTTTCAAACGAAAGAAAATTTCGATAATATCTCACACACACTTTGTTTTATTTAAATTTAAAGATTGGAAGCGCTTAGTAAAAGATGATAGCTACTTGTCACTATCTACAATCATCTACATAATTATAAAACTTTCTATAGGGCCTCATTAAAAACTATATTATTACTTAAACCTGATGGTTTTATAAATTTTAGTTTTTTGCAGAATTTAAAATTACGAAAACTACTTTTTATAAAACAAAATATACTTATTTTAATTTTATTTAGATCCAAAAACGCACTTTACTTTGGATTGTGTCTTTTCTAAAAAGTCATACAATATTGCTCCCTCCCCCCTCCTCAGTACTTCTACCCATATTTTTGTTGCAATTTACAACTTACATTTTAATTTTTGAGATCAAAACAGGAAAAAACTAGTTTTTTGTAAAATTTTGGCACCATCTTACTTTACGACTACATTAACTGCGGAATTTTGAAACAAGAAATATTGAGAATTTAAAGAAATTTTTCTACCCCTCCCGTCATAAGGAGAAGAAATAAAGCCACCTCCCTACTCTACACGTCCTAGCTTTTTATTCTATAATAAAAATACAAATCACCCTGTACCTATTTATTGTAAAGGGTGTTTTTTTTAGACGTGTAGTTTTCAAAATACAATACACATACAATTTAATGTTATGGCCAAGAATTTAGCTTTATTATAAAAATAAAGGTTTGCAATTATGTTTTAAAAATGATTTTGGGCAAGTGGCCTCCGCAGCTGGCTCGAATAAATTCCAGCCAAGAGGCCCAATTTTCTACCACATTTTGCAGCAATTGGGGCCGTATATGTCAGCAATAAAGCCCCGAGAATATTCTCTTCCAAAGCGTCAATCATCTCGGGCTTATCTGCGTAGACAAGCGATTTCACATAGCCCCACAAAAAATTGTCCAGCGGTGTTAAATCGGACGATCTTGGAGGCTATTATAAAATGGCAAACCAAACAGAGCATAAATCAAATGAAAAATTTCAAAAACACCAACTCCGAAAAAAGTATTGCCAGATTAAAAACCACACGTCTTATCCTTAGCTTATCCTAAAAGACTGTGGAACAAAACTCGAAATTTCATTGCAGACATTTTATTATTTTATCTTCATAATTTATAATTATAAGTATTTTTGGATACTTTTGTTTCTCCATATATACATTTTTTTGTTCTGTTATAAAAATAAATTTTTAAGTGCGCTACTGCTGATTATGTTTTGTGTTTTCACTTTCAGTTAAAAGCTTAAAAGGATGGGTTAAGAGAGTTCAATACGCCTACAGCTACAAGGTTGTTGGCTGATGGGGCTTGTACAGTTGTTTAAGTTCTCAGTTGTATATTTTTTGTTTGTTATTGTTTTTATTAGTTTAGTCTTAAAAAAAAGATAAGATAGATTTTTTTTTTCAACAAAGGCTAACAATGTATTTTTAAACAATTGTGTTTAATTAAAGGGAACAAAAAAAAAAGAAGCAATTTATTTATATTGTGTACGTGCTTCTTGGAAAGTAGGTACATAATCATGTACATATTTCTGTCTTCCATTATTATGTATAGTCTGCTGTAAGGAGAAAATGTCAATGACGTATAATTATGCTGAGTTCTGATGAGTAGGTACTTGAAGTCAATTGGACTTAATTGGTTATTCAAAAAAAAAATTAAAATAGTACTTTAGCAAAAATTCTGTGCATACACTGTAATTGTTGTGTGTTTTATTTTTAGTCTCAATTATAATAATTGAAGAAAGCATTTATGCCAAGTGGGTTGTTTATCGGTATCGTGCATAGATTGACCGAAAGTGCTTTATGGAAAATAAAATTTTATTTTAAGATGAACAGATTTTTGTATGTTTTTTTTAGTTCGAAATGTAAACACAAGCAAGGGTATCAGGAAGAAGTTTGAGATATAGCTGATGATATCATTCAATCAACGGCTAGTTTAAGTGATGTATAGCATGTGGCATATATTGATAAAAGATTGATTGATTGTTATTATTGTTAGAATTATGGGCTCAATGTACAAATGGAATTGGTGATTGATTATTATTATTTGTGATTATTTCATAACATTTGAATTCAGAGAAATAACAAAAATACTTTCAACCTTGAACGAAATATGATATTTTAACCAGTTTTTATGTGTTATGTCTACAAAATTTTAATAAGTATATTATATTATTATGTTGTACATAAAATAAAATGGTCTAGAATCCAAAACTGGATATCAAAACTTTAAACCGAGTTGATATACTGACACACCTCGTATGCGAAAAGAAAAATATAAAATGACTGGGTGTGTGTTTTCTTTTATTTTTGCCAGATCTTATACATACACAAGTAAAATTTCAATGTTTTGCATAATTGAACTTGTTTCATGGGATTTTGGAATCAATAAACTGCCTCAATTTATGATTTTGATTTCACGAAACATTTTAGATTCCAGACAAAAATGGATTAGAAAATATCAACAAAAAATTGAACGACAACTTGTTTTATCTTTATTCGAAAATAGAGCGGTTTTTATTGAGAGACCTTTTAGGATTAACCCAGCGTAGCATTAAAAAAAGAATAATTTTCACTGCATATTTAAATTTTTTTTAAAATCAAAAAATAAATAAATATAGCAAGTTATGGATTCGTACAAAAAATCAATCTCGAGATTTTGATCACACTTGACATTAAGATGATAGAGAAGACGAAAAAAGTTGGTCTCGCAAACACGTCCGTCTGTCTGTCTGTCTCTTCGGCTACAGCCTGAACGGATGGGTCGATTTTCCTTACAGTTGGCACCTCGCGGTTTTTGGACATTCCTTTTTTTTCTTTTTTTTTAAGAATAAAAATAAAGGTAGCTGTCATACAAAATGTTTTGCCCAAAATGGAAAATCTTATTGGCTCCACAGATTTTTAAACAAAACTTCAATAAGTAAAAAAATAGTTTCGAAAAATGTTTATTAATGGCACCTCGCAAAGAACCATTTTTTGATTTTGACTTTTCTCAAAAACGGTTCAACTGATTTTGATCAATTTTCTTATGAATAGTGATTGATCCATTCTAAAAATTATTGTGTACAAAAATTTTCCAAAAAACTGTTTTTTGGATTTTTAAAAAAAGGTTGGAATTCTTTTTTGACAACTCAATATTTTGAAAACGATTAAGTCGATTTTTATTAAACTTGTTTTTGAAATTTATTTAGAAGATTTTTTAAAATTATCCTAATAACCAAGAATAACGGTACCTCCCATACAAATATTTAAAAACCTTTACGAAAAATTTTTTGTTTTGCTTAAAACGACTTTTTCGATTTTAATCAAAATTAGTACGATCTACTATTTAAAATTATTAGCTTTTACGTTTTTTTTTTTAACAGTAGGTACATCTGATAGCACCAGTTTTTTTTGATTTTCGACTGTCTCATTATCTGATTAAGCGATTAAAACTTAATTTTTTTACAGAAGCTTGTAACAAATATAAATAATATTGCGTATCAAAATTTTCCAAAAAAATATTTTTGGATTTTTAAAAAAAATTCCAAAATCGATATTTTGAAAATGGGTGAAAGATTTTTTTGTAAGATCCATTTCTTAACTTCACATTTATAAATACTTAAAGTTGGCATACCAATTTTTTTTTAAATGTTGACAGAGTTTTATGTATAAAAAAAATAGCTATTTTTAAAACCGCTCCTACGATTTTTAAAATTTTGTTCTCATAAATTAAGATTTATGTATATAAGAAATCAGATTTTGTACATAGCGTTGGGTTCAAAACAGTTTCAGAATTCATTTCTAACACATTTTTCCAGTTGAAATAATATATACTCACCTAATACTACCTGCAACTAAACTAGGTTTTGGCGATTGGATAAAATATAGGCTCCCATAACTAATTTATTTAAGACGTGGGACAGTGTGACTGCACATAAGAGCAAGTTGGTGCGACCCAGTCGGGCATATTTTGTTCTCATGAAAATCCGGTATTTGCACCTTGAGATGTGCAGTTTTTTATTTTTAACTATCTTCTCTCTATCCATCTCTATATTAATAAAGCTAAACTTTTGGTTAGTTTGTTCGGGCTAATCTCAGAAACCACACGGCTTTTTGTCTTTGAAAGGTTGTTTTAAAGGGATGGCTTTAGAGATATTTTTTTGTATCAAAATTTTGCCATTTGTAGGGTGAAATGGGGTACAAATATAGAGAAAAAAAAGTACTAATTAAGAATTTGTTTTTGGTTTGAAAGGTTTTTTTTTTTAGGAAATGGCTTTAGGGATATTCTTTTTCAAATTTTGTTATTTTTAGGGTAAAATGGGGTAAAAACGAAAAGGTTTGAAAGGTGTGTTGGGAAAGTAATAAAGAATGAACTAAGAGGATCATATTTTTACATATTTAATCGTTCATAACGTGCGAAGTAGTTTAAATCCCAGAAATTAGTATTTGATAACAAAAATTATCTTAAATATTTATTTATATTTTCTTTTGTAATTTTTTTGCAAAGCTTTTTTGGTAAAGTCTTAATGCTAAGATTTATTTTCAATTGTAAAAGTTTCAGATGTCTTTTGTGCCACACCTTCTGAGAGTACCTTTCAAAGAAGATTTTTTGAAGACATTGAAGAGGTGAAAAACGCTTTGGTTGGATGATTGCGTGAGCAACGGAATAGAAAAGTTTTGCCAAATCGAATTAAAAATGAAAAATAAATGAATTTTCACCAAAATCGTACTTATTTGTCGATTTACACATTGATCAGCTCTCATATTGGGAACTCAAAAATTTTGTCGGCTACCCAACTTTACTAGTGTACTTCAAGCTGAATTGGAGAAGCATGCGGGGCACTCAAACAAGATCCTACTGTACTGAATGAGAGTACAATCATTTGGAAGCGCTTTTCTTGATAACCTGGACGAATTTTCTGAGAAGAAGTTAAAAGAATTGATATCTTCTCTGGGTGCATCCAAGTGGATCAGTTTGAACTCCTGTAGTGTATCCTTTGGACTCCTGTAGGCCGTGCAAAAGCGGTCTCAGGTTTTCTTTTAGACCTATTAAGGGGTATATCCCCAAATCGGGGATCAATGCGAGTTATTGTATCAAAACGGCGCCGGCGCACTCTGAGCTAGGTTGCTTTGGACCGCTATTTCTACCTACCTTTACCTATCTCACATTTTTGCCATTATTTTTGTTTCAACTTTTCTAGCTTTTGGCAACTTTTAAGCTTCTACCAAATTTCTTTCCTTCATTATATTTACTAGAACATAAATAGCAATTTTCAGCCTTGTACCATATCGTAGCTGTCTCTCCGTTATAAGTATTCAATTTTGTTTACATTTGTCTAGACCCCATTCAATGCCTGATAACAATCTTTAGTTTTTGTTTAATATGCAAGCAAATTGAACTGTGACTTTAAAACACATCACGATTCATTTAAAATAACCACACATCCTTCGTTATCGAAACGAAACTATGCCATGTCAAAGCATTCCATCTGTTTAAATTCCATATAGGTGTTTACAGTCACGCTCTACTAGAGTGTATTATTTATCGTATTTGAAATGAAATATTTTACTTATGATAATTACAAATTTTAAGGGTCATAAATTCCACAAAGTTATTAGCTTAACCTTCAAAATCAAAAACACCCCCTATATACATTATTGACAAATAAAAATATAAACAACACAAAAACTTTATCACAAACTGAGAAAATATTTATTTTAAATAAAAAAAAAAAATTAATGAACAACTTTATTTGTCTATTTTTGTTTCCGGTTGATAGATTTGGATGATCTACAAAAATATTAATCTCAATAAAAAATCATTTTAAAAAAAAAAAAAACATAACATATTTTGTTTTAACTTTTTTTATTTTATTTTTTTAAATCATTAAAAATATCTTTACAAGCAAACAATTTTGCGTCAGTCTTTTAGTAAATGAGTTAATTCAAAACACAAAAACACACGTCAATCCCAGTCTATCTCTATCATGACGTTCGACCGGAAATTCACGTAAGATACAATAATTAATAAAACAATTCTATACATCAACATGATTTGTATATAAAACAGAGTCATTATGAAAATGACGTACGATATACGAGTCTTTACAATCAAATTTATAAAACTTAAATAAAATTGCTTTCGCTATACACAAGATTATTTTCCTTTTGAATTTTCACACGTTTGCTGATGATTACAAAAATAAGCATCATTAAAAATAAAATAAGGATGTGCGCAAAACCCCACGTATTTTCCAAGAAACCACGCGTGCTATATTTCAATTTCTGAAAATGATCGTGATATTTATTTTTTTTTTATTTTTAAATATGTAAATATTCGAATACCAACTGACAAAGAAAAATTATTAATTCATAAAATCAATTATAAACAGTGACACCCAGGAGAAAGCATGTGAACTTTGAGTTTTATAGGTGGATTTTATTGATTTCCACAAAAATTTATATTTTTTTTATTTTTAAACTTATAATTTATTTTTAATTACAGAAATAATTAATATATTTATTGTCTGTAATTTGAGAAAGATCGATAGAATTCCTTTGCTAATAAGCATCCAGTTTCACCTATTTAAAAAGTCAGATGTTTTTATTTAATTTGTTTTGTTTAATAAATTGACTAGCTTAATAAATGTTTACAATTAAGAAAAAAATAAAATATAACATGATAAAATATTTATATGTATTTTTTATTAAACTTGTGTCTATAACAACCTACTTACTGCGACGCAAAAGCACCATGTTATGAATAACAAGCTAATTTAAAATGATAAACTAATTAAATGTCATTGTTAAACAAAGTCTCTATAACATTCTAATGGAATTTGTTGATTCAACTTAATAACAGCTGTTTGAATAGGGTTTCCCAAAATCTGGTATCACAAAATAAAGGCATAAGAATTCCAATGATTTGTTTGTTTTTTTTTTTTATCTTTATCACGATCTACCATTCAGTTAGAATTAAGAGACTAGAATGATAATAATCTTATTAAGTATATACACAAACACTCATATGACTCAAGAAAAAAAAAACCGCAAATAACGTGGGTGTTTATGATAAATATAAAAAAATATTTGAATTTAAATTTTAGATTAAATAAAAATTAAGTTTATCTATTTTTTCTCGTTTGTTTTTGAAAACAATCCAAGTTTTTTTTATACGACATGCGATGATACACGTCTTATTAGAAAGCAACAGAAAACAGAACAAAAAAAATAAAACCAAGGACAGACGAGGTGCGACACCCTGTGGGTGGCTGGGCTGGGCATGTATGAATGACAGAGCATCGAATTTGGGTCATGATTTTATTTTTATAAATTAGTACAAACCATGTTGTCTTGTTAGTTTTAAATGATTAAATGAACATTAAAAATTGAATTATGTTTTTTTTTTAATTTTTATTTATCTATAATGTATATTCAAATTTGATAAGAACTTCCCTCTTTTTTAACGGAACTAACGTAGTCGTTTGACGTCATATCTCCTGAGCTGTAATGGGCGTTTTTCTTTTTTAGTTCAGAGTAGAGCTTGACTAGCTGTCACTTTTTCAGTTGTCATTTTCTTTACCACAAAAAAAAAAAACAGATAACAGATAACAAGTAACAAGAAATTAAAAATTAAAGTTTATCAGCATTTTCGTCATTCCAGAGGTCCATTTGCAACGATTGAAAACAATTATTTTATTATTATTAGTAAATTTATTAAATTATTTTACTTTCTGAGAAGACTACAATGCCAGCGTAACCAAACCAAACCAAAGACTACGATGCCAGCGTAATCAAAACCCAAACCAAGTTTGGAAAAAATAGAACACTTTAATTAACTCCAATGTGATTCACGAGTAGAACTTTATTTAATGTAAATCTTAAATCTATAGAATTGAATGAGGTATTTTACCGCTATTTCTATAAACAGTGTTCTAGTGAAATAGCCAGTTGCATTCCTCCCCTTAAACAATTCAACTGTAATACTCGCGCTTCTAGGAATGCTCATCAGTTTACCCTTGAGCCCAACTTCGGACGTAGTGTTAAGTACAGAGATTCTTTCCTTAGTCGCACTACACGAATGTGGAATGCTCTACCCAGCCCGGTTTTTCCCTCCCATTGTGATCTTCAGACATTTAAAACCAATGTGCATCGGTATCTCCTTTTTAATCCCCTCTAATCTCCCTAATCGCTCGTGCTGTGTGTATTCATTTTAAGGGTAGCCAAAACCCCTTTAGTGCGCGCTAAATATAAAAAAAAAAAAAAAAATTATTCACTAAATGTTCATATTTTTATCAAGTTAATTTTTAATTTCAAACTTACAAAACAGTCTTACATCTAATTTAAACTTAATTAAAACCTAAGCGTGAATTAGCAGATAGTGTTTTGTTGTTAATGTTTTCGTGAAATAAACCATATATTTTAGTAGGAGTTATAAATCATAAATCTTAGCTAAATATTTAGTTTTGGTGTATGCCATTAGCCGTGTTTTTTTGCAATCCCGGAGGGATTTGGTTGAAAAAAACGACATCGGGGATAAGCGACGCCATGACAGAAACAAAATGGAGTTTCCATACAAACTATCGATACGAAGTATGCAATTCACGCCGGTAACACAGTTTTTCTGCGTCCTTAAGTTAAGCCCGAGAATTCTCCGCGCTTAGCTAAGCCCGAATGGGATTAGTTGTTATTGCATTTAACATGTAAATTGGATGACAGGACGTCGCTTTTTCGACCAATTTCTTCGGGGCTTGCAATGAAACACGGCTATTATTTATGTATAGAATTCAGCATCGTCCGTGTTTGTTTACAAGTCATCAGCATATAATAAGGTCAAAATGGACGTTTTTCTGCAAGCCCGGATGAATTTGTTTGAAAAAGAACGACATCAGGGATTAACGACGTCATTTACAGAAACAAAATAATAAGTATGTTATTCACGACGGTAATACAGTTTTCATCCGGGCTTAAGTTGAGCCCCGAGAATTCTCTACGCTTTTTTTTAACATGTGTTCTGTTACTTTCGGGACAACTATACCCCAATCTCAAATCGAAATTTATGTTGAATAGTTTTAAGTATGTTTGGACTTTTGTTGGCCGTACCAGACCATCGTCTTCTTGAACTCACAAAATACATCTCGAAGAAAAAGTCATCGTCGAAAAAAGATTAACCCAATGATTCCTGCAGTACACAAACCAAACCAAACAGTTACTTTTTTTTCGAATTATTGGACCGACTGTTTTCCAGCCACCATCAGACATTTTCCAATTCACTGTTAGACGGTGTTCACATTGGACTGACTCATTCGAGTTTTTTTGACGTGAATCCAACTTGTCTTGTTCAAACACAAACTAATGTAATCTGACTTTTTTTGACGTTTAGCAGTCGTTAAAACAAAAATCTGTGCCGTTTGAAAGATTAATTACAAATTTTTCACTTACAAAATATAAATCTTCTAAAATAAATATGTTTCCAGTTGAAAAAATTGGATTCTGTAAGATTTAAGTGCCACAGATAAATCACAGACAGAGAAAACAAATGTCACAAAAGAAAACGTCGAAAAAAATTCATTCTTGCTTTTGACTGAAATAGTTTCTTAAAAACGTGTAATTATTGCACGAATGCTTCAAAAAGGCGATTACGTACATACATGAAAGAATGAACATCCTAAAGCTTTTCTGGCTCATTACTTTATCTTCAGAGTAGGAGCACTGTTATTAAATGGTTTCCTCTAAATGTATGTCATTAAAAATGGATTTTATTAATTATCTTGCCAGTTTTGGGGCATAAATTCTGACAATTTGTCAATTCAGCATTGGTTTGTAGTTGACATAAGTCATTATGAATTTATTAAATGTCATTAAATGACAGTTAACATCAACACCATCTATTGACTCATATTTAACTTATATACAAACTAAGTGCCTGATTACATGGGTCTTTTTACTGAAGGTCGATTTACTCTTACTAGTGATAACACGGCGAAGAGAAATGCTTTTATTTCTACCCTTCCCTGTCACACCCTTAAAATCCATATATATCTCACTCACACGTTTCATAATGAATCCGAAAATATTAAATGAAACTTGGACATCGGTAAAATTTCTTTTTTACGCACATAAAATCTACCTGGCTCACCGTTGCGCTCTTCAGTAAAACAACCCATGTAATCAGGCACTAATGGACTGTAAAAAATTTTTTTTTTCAATTGACTATTTATTTTCGATTGCTGTACATGTAAGTCAAATGACTATTTATATAGTTGTCTCACACTCGTTTCTCAACTGGCTTTGAAAAAAGGAAAAGTAAGAAGCGTGGTCTTAGGATGAGCACAGATAATTTTGGGGACTTAACTTAAGTGCGGAGAAAAAACTGTGTTACCGGCGTGAATATAAATCGATAGTTTGTATTGAAACATCAACTTTTGTTTTAATTGTTAATCCTCGATGTCGTTTTTTCACCCAGTTTCCTCCGAGATTGGAAATTTCAATGACTAGTTATAAGAGTAACTCGAGGTTACCGACTCTGAAAATTTAAGAATTTGTAAACTTTGATAATTTCTGTAATCAACCATGAATAAACGACATAACTGCATTGACAACCATTTTGACATTTGACTTTCAGTGAAATATATTTGGTTGCGTTCATAATTTACAAATCAAAATGTTATGTTGGAGTTGAAAGACACGCCTTGTGTTGTTGTTTTTGAATTTTTTGAATTTATTGTTTGGGTAGTTTTTTTTTGCTTTGCTTACACATTAATATAACTAGCAGATAAAAACAACCGTTCAATTTCCAGTGGTACTCGATATAATTCCGAAGCCGCAACTAGCTATATATGTAGACCTGGTCAAAGCAGCATTTATTGTCTCGTCTTTTGAAATACAAACTGATTCAGCCAGATGTCAAAATACTTTAAAATTGTTTTAATCCCCAATGGATAACCTCAAATTTCATGAAACAATTTTAAAGCCAAATATTTCGTCACTTAAATTCAGCCTTAATGTTGTTTAACTTGAAAAAGGTTTTTCCATAAATGTTTGCTTATCGTTTAATGGTCTCTAAAAAGCATTTCATTAGATGTGGAAATCCGTTCACGACTTTCTTATGGTTTCACTTCAATATCAGAAAATAGTTAATCAATCTTAGTAAAAAGGTGATACAGTAAAAGTACACAAAAATACGAGAATAATTAGGATTGACGCAGCTGTTTAATAAAATTTGAATAATTTCAACATTCGTTTATTTATTTCCTGAAGTTCATAAATAATAATAATCCAAAAGACATTATCTTAAATCCTCGGTAGCTATATAAATAAGATATATGTATACATATGTGCCTTCCTAAACCTTACTTTAAGACTGTTAAAAATATTTCCCCTCAAAGGATTAGCTCCTTTTGAAAGCTTTCAAAAAATTGCAAAAATAAAAATGTATCAAACAATTTAAATGTTTACTTTCATTAAAATATTTAAGCTTGTGCAAGTTCAAGGATTGTGAAATATCATGCAAAAACACGAGAGAGTACGAGATTAAAGTTAAACCCGAGTTAACTCATCAAATTTGGTGAGTTATACATTATTAACTGAACAGATGCTTTTGATGTTTTATCCACCGACTTTTTTCAGTTGTTCTTCATGCATCCTCCACGAAAAAACTATGCTTCTTCAGGGAACTGTGGCTTAATTTACTTCTAGAGTAAGCTAATTCTGCGGTTTAACTCATCACCAAAAAACTAGGCCTTAGAGTCTAGAAGCTTTTAAAGCTGGTGATAGAGGCAAAAGGAATTATAGTTCCAGTAACAAGATATTCATATTTGAATTCATTGATTTTTTCATAATACTCGTGAATACATTGCACTAACAAGGTTTTGACAGGGAGCAAAAGATTTGTACCTTTAATTAATTTTAAATAGCTTTAAATTATAAATCTTCAAGAGTTAATAAAAGATCAAATGCACAGAAAGCTAACTGCACAAGAGCTATTTTTTGTATGTTTTCTCTCATATTTTTAGTAAGCTTTATCGTTTAAAAGCTATACCTCACATTAAAGTGAAATGCAAAATTAAAACATTCAAAAATCTATATTTCACAAAAAAAATAACTAAGCACTTCCTTCGTACGTAGATACGTCATCGTTGCTTTGGCGCAAATTTTTAACTATATGACCTAAAAAAAGCCAAACTATAGAAAAGTGTTAATTTTTCAATCAAAATTTTGTATTTAGAATTTTTGACGAGTAGGATAGCTTTAAAGAACAGAACTCTCGGTGTTGATTATGTTGCCTGTTTAAACTTTTCCCTTTTTTGGTGCCAATTATTCCATGCATGTATGTATATCTATTTAGGTATGTGATATGTTATGTCATGTCCTAGCCGATAAACTCTTATGATGATATTCTTCTTCGACCAACAAACGATAAAATTAAACAACTGACTGCAATTCTTAGCTTTGTTTCATTATTTATAACATTTTGAAATTTTTCCTGAAAAAAAAAGTTCGCAAAAAGCAATTCTCTCTAAATAATTGAATTTAACTTTTTTAAAAATAGAAAAGAGAGACAAAAGCAAGCAGATAGCAGAAACTTTCAGTTGCGTGCGATTCGCGAAGAAGCTTATCAACAATCCACTCACTGAACTTCTAGAACAACTGACTCCGACTGAGACTCAGAGTAGAGACTGACCAAGCATCAGGTACAAACTTCATATACGACCACAAATATCACTGGTTGTTTTTCGTTGGCTTTGAACTTCTTATAAAGTGCTATCACACCAAACCAATACCAACTGAAATTGACAAAGCATTTTGTATCGTCAACATCTCAGCGAATTTTTGTATTTTTCTTCCCGCGCCTGTTTGTAAATACATGGATACCTCTCACATTTCCTGAGCACCCAAGTTCTCTGATGCAGCATGGACAACAAAAAAACACAAGTTCGACTGGCCTGACTGTGTCAAACCATCAACAAAATCCAATTGAGTGCTTTTCTAAAAGTGTTCCCCTATAGCCCCCTGTGTTTACTTTAGTATTTTGTATTTCTTTTCTTTGTTTGCCCAACAACCAAAAACTTAGCCAAAAGCATCATGTTGATGAATCTTTGTATACACTATACACTATACACAGTCAGAAGTCACAATAACAACAAAACAGTGTTGCTTGGAGCTTCTTTCTCTTTCCTCTGAAAAAAAGTCCCACAACGTCAGCAGCTGATATCCAATGCCTATGCCCGCATGCCCACCTCTATGAAACAGAAAACTTGTCGAAATGAAAATAAAGCTACAATAACTAAGAAGAGCTAGCTATTGCAGGTTTTGCTAAATAAATATTCCTGCTATGGTCTCTGTCTGCCCAGCAATGATTACAATAATTCTACACCGAAGTTGTTGTCACTTTAAAATTTATTTTATTTTTTCCATGTTGTCGGATTTAAGTTTTTAAAAGGGGGCTTTAAAATGAATTTACTTGTCACTGGGGTTTTATCTTAAATCAATGGGTAAGAAATTAGGGATTTCTTTTAAAACGGAAAATAATTTGAGAATAATTTTTATTTTTAAAGTAGCTAGCTAGTGTGAGGCCAAATGAAAATTTATTTTAAAGCCTTATGTGCTGATAGAAAAAGCAGTAGCCTGGCTCAGTGACCCCGTTCGAACCTGATAAACCTTTTTTAAATATATAGGTTTATCCACATTTTTTTTTCATGAGCTTATGAAACGATTGAAGTATTTATTACTGCACTTGAATCATTTGAAATTGAATTTAAGGGTATTTAACTGCTTTCAACTGCTGCAACTCAGCTCTATAGAGCTTCTTCAGTGTTCTTATTAAATAAATAATTTTAAAGTTAGCACTTTTCTCGTTGTTAGCTTGAGTAGATAATTTCAAGTTATAATATTAGGTAACGAATATCAAGTAAATATTTAGTAATGAAGAGATCAAAAATGTAGATGTAGCTACACTGCTGGAAATTGTAAGACAGGAGTTTTTGATGTGTAAACATCTATGCTGGCGGTAGAGTGAAAAAAAAACGTGAACGTTCGTGTGCAACGTTACGTCGTGCAACGTTACGTCGTGCAACGTTACGTAGTGCAACGTTACGTAGTGCAACGTTACGGTGTGCAACGTTACGAACTGCATACTAGGATGGGTGCGTTCAGTGAAAGAAATCTTAAGATCCCCTTCAAGCAAAAACAAGTCCGTTTTGGATCCGCGCACGTTGATGTTTACACATATTAACCGTGAGTCCCGGCACTCACACAATTTTTTTTTTTAAGTTTAAAGTCAAAACTACACAATTGGTGAAAATTTTTTTTTTGCAAACAAATGATAAACGTCAAAATTTATCAAATGAGTGTAAGATCTTTCTGCCTCACTCTAAACTAAGTGAAGTATGTTAAAAAAATTGATAAAAAAATAGTTTTTTTATTTATGTATGCACATGATATTTTGTTTTAATATGATATCATCGACTTATATTAGATTGAAAAACAGCTAACTCCAGTGTTGGCATATTTTCCAAAAAAAAAAAAGAATAAATTTTAAAATAAGTATAAAAAGGTGTTCTTATACACTACTTATTAATAAATTCAAAAGAATTGGACAGATTATAAAGTTTTTATATATTTATGTTTTGTTTTGGAAGTGTTAACTTTAATGTCTTAATTATATTGTCACTTGTTTATTTATTATTAATTTATTAAATATGTGTTTTTTGAAATGTTAAATGTTGGGACGATGCATTTTTAAATTGAAAATGCAATCTTCAGCGGCGTTTATTTATATTATATAAATAAACGCCCCTGAAGATGCTGAGAAACTCCAGCGAAACGTCAGGATAAAATTTATGTATTTATGTATACAACAAATTGACCAAAAAAGGCCGCATAAAACATAAAAAAAAAAGAAAAGTTTTTTGATTTTTTTTAGAAATGTTTGAAATTCATAGTACTTACTCGTAAACTATCACGATTCAAATAAAGATGCATTTAGCCGGTTTTCACTCTAAACCGAAAATATACAGGGTGATTGTGACAAAAACCTATTCTATTCACCCACCCACCAGACATTAAAAAAATATTAAAAAAACAACGGTTGCACTAAAATGCTATGCTATACCTTTTTGTAAAGTCAGAAATCTCTTATTTTATTTTATTTTATTTTATTTTTAAATAATGTTGTTTTTGTGAATAGTTTTTAAAAAATTAATTTTTAAACTCAAAATTTTGAAAAAAATAAGATTTTTTTTCTTGTCTTGACCCAACCTACACACTCTAGCTTTTTGTCACACCTTATGCAAATCACCCTGTATATTTGAAGCACTCCCAAATTTATTAGAACCTTTGAGAAAATTTGAGATTTTCCATTCGGGAAGTGTGGCATGCACTCAATTTTTTTACAATAAATTGTTATAACCATTTTTGATTGTTATAGAATGATGCAAACTGTAAAGTCATGATTAGACGGTTAATGTAAATGGTCAAAGCATTGACTCTCTGACGTCACCAAAAAAGTTGTCAACACACTGCCAATGGACCTTCAACGTTGACCATGCCAACGCATAATACATTGACGATCACACGAATGACGCTAGTCCGTCAATGTCACACGAAAGTCAACGCAGACTACGTTGACGGGGCAGAAAAGTATGCCATGTCAACGTTGGGATTATGGTCAACGCTTTGCGTCAATGTGTCCTAACATTTGATCAGGGTGATTACACGTTCAACGAAAGAATTCAATGCGTTGAAGTTGTAAAAACAATATCAACGTCGATGTCAACGCAGCCGTCAACGCAGACGTCAACGCAGCCGTTAACGCAGCCGTTAACGCAGCCGTCAACGCATGGACAGTTTTCTGCGTTGACGATTACACGACAAGATAACTTTGGGACGGAATTTGACGTCATTTTGACGTAAGAGGGTCAGGGTGTTGAGCATTTCCGTTGACCGTCTAGTCGTAGCTTAATACCAAGTGATGTCTAGGACTTTTAGCGAATACAAAGTTAACGTCGAAAAATTGAGATTTTGTATTCAGGTAACCTGCTCAAGTTCTCAGAATTTTTATCAAACATACTGACAGGAAGCACTGTTTTCAGTACGATTCCCTATCGAAAAATCTTGAAATTTTGCACAACGATGAGTAAAGTTCTAAAAGTGAAAATAGGGTTGAAATCACACCAATAAAAAATAAGTGTTTAAAAAAGACACAATTTCTCGTATATGTATATACCAACAACAAACCTGTGTATGTACTTAAGTGCTATCTCAGTCAACATCCAGGGGTCCCAGGGGACTAATTCCGGTTTTGAGAAACATTGAAATGAAACGAGTAGCTTTTCTCTCTTTCAAACTGTTGAATTGTTCAAATTTTTACACAAACTATTTTGTTTTCAGTTAACAAATGTATATAGGTATAATAATAAAAGACGATTATACAAATAAAAAATTTCATGTCGACTTTTTTGAATTCATTTAAAAGTTCGATCCTTCCAATGATGTAGATAAAGATATAGAAGTTTTATAAATCTTAAATAAAAAAAAAACCGGGAAGCTTAGACATTAAACTAAAAATATTTATTTAAGACCTCTTTGGAAAAATGGGATAAAATATCTCACTTTTATTAAAAATGCATGTTTGAAAATGGAAAAAATTTTAACTACATCATGGAAATTGGCAAAAGTTGGATTTAGAAGGTATCATTCCTTAGGTATAAAAAGAGTTATTGTTTGTCAACACTCAACATTTTCAGGTACACTGTGCTCCGTGCACAAGGCAAGTCAACTGGAATGGTTTTATTATAGATAAAGAAAAGACGTTTGATTTGAAAAAAAAAAAATAAAAAAAGGTTTAGTTTAAATGTAAAATAAACCAAAGTTTCTTTTCAGACAGATGATGTTATAATGTTTATGTCGACTGTGGTACTTTATAAGTGACTTTCAGTTTTGGTGTCCCTCAAGGATCCGTTCTTGGGCCACCATTATAAAACATTTTATTTACATACAAATCGGATGACACAGCATTATATTCATCATACTAACACGCTCTTAATATAGAGAGGAGAGGAGTTTAAAACTGGCTGTTGAAATATTGGAAGCAATGGAAAATAAAATTGAATGGGGAACAAATTTCCAACTATCTTTTTCTCACGGAATAGAAAATGAATTCAAAAACTCGAAAATAATTTGTTTTACTTAGCTGTGATAGTTCTGATAACCAAATGTATGCTGAAAGACACATAAATGTTTATCTTTCATTTCATTAATAATTTATTATTTGTAATAATATCTAATACATTTATTTGTTCATTTTCGTATTTATATTAATTTATTTTTATTTACGATATTTATGTACATATCTATTTATTAATTTATGTAATTATATATTTATTTCCCTATTTACTTTGTTTGTGTTTATTTATCTATTTATGAATTTAAACATAAATTTAATATTTCATTTATAATGACATTAAATTATTTGTTAATTTTGGTATTTAACATTATACTAGTTATTTATGTTTATACCTTTTAGTCACTTTATCTTCATTTATTAATTTAAATTGAAAGTGTACACATATCTGTTTAACACTTGTTTTTTTTTTAACAATTTTTGTGTCACGTTTCTACCAATTTTTAGCTTGAAAATAATCAAAAATTTAACGTTAAAGCCTTAAACTATGCTTACACGTTGTGCATGCAAAGTTTTTTTTGCACATAAGTAATGACGTCCGTTAGCAAGTGCTAATTCGCGCTTGTGTGCTAATAAAAATGAAGTGGCTATATGAAAATTATTATATCAAGTGCGAAATAAACATTTGAATTTAATAATTGAGGCATTCGGAATAATAATAGAAGAAGATCACATTAAAATTGACGAAAATAAATAAGTTTGTGAAGTAGTCTAGTATGAAATTAAATTTATTCAAAATGATATTGGATTTAATTTGCCTTATTCTCCTCAAAAAAAAAAAATTTACTTTTTCAGACAGAAGAGCTCAAAATACCAAAATTAGTCAATGAATTTCTAGTTGAAAAAGTTTTGTGCTTATTTCTTAATTCATCAAAATTTTGTTTCAATCCCTATAAAACAGTAACAAAGTGAAATCAGATTAAAAGCTGTTCTCTTCCGTAGAGACATCGAGCTAACTCGCAGTATTTAATATGTAGCTTCTCAAAGCCCGCTCTATTTTCATATACATTACATTCACTTGTCTCCTCTCACCCGCACCATTTTAATAGTCAGCTCGTATCCCTAGTTCTTAAAGGTACTTAAAAAATGATTCTTAACAAACAGGCGGCTATATAGCTACTAAATTCCTCGAGATTTTTTGGCTCCTAGTACAAAAAAGTTCGATTATAGCTTCAGCTTCAGCTTTGGCTAAAGTTATACTCTGGCTTTATAATTCCGCTCGCCGCACTCCCCAACTAACCCTACAATAAGTATGCACAAAATTATGTACAATTTCATTGTTTATAATAACATCCAAAGCACATCAGCCCCGTATAATATACTACTTGAATTCCCGCGCCAAACCCCTCGAATATCGTCAACATATTCAAAGTATAAAATAAGCGAGGAGAAATGCGCTTTCGTAAGTTTTAAGTTTTACAACTTTTTATTTAAGCAAAAAAGCAGACTGAAAAGCGTTTAAAACTCTTCTGAGTCCCAATTTTTTTCTTGTTGTTGTTGCCAAACCAAACCAAACCATAAGGCTAGCACGATTGCTTATGGAGGTTATAGCGTATAGTCGATGATGCTGTTTAGGAATCAGAAGAGTTGTGCTTTTGATACAAAAGAACCTGTTGTATACTTTTGTATGTGTGTCCCTGTCCACTCCCGTCTATCCACCTAACCTAACAAATCGAAAGCATAATCAGGCTGAAGTGATGATGATAATGCTTTCAAGAGTTTGCAGAAAGCGCAGACCGAACTAAGAACTTGTTTCCATCTTTTACTTTGAATTGAGGCATATAGAGAACAGAAGAAAACGCAAAAATGAATTATTTTTGTTCTTACACAAAAGTTAGCAAAATTATAAGCTAAGAACTTTGGGGAAGCTCTTTGACTGTGTTGTATAGGAAGAAGCTAAGCTGTAGGTGTAGGTATATTATTTAGCTTGATTCTATTCATAAATGCGACTGTGTGAGGTTATTGCAAGCTATTTTGGCTCGAAAAGTCCACAAAAGTCTGAGTGTTTGTGAAAGAAGTTTTGGGACCATAACGCAGGGTCAGGGCTCAGGGGATAGGGGCAATTAATGCGGGAAGTTCTTATATTTGAAGAAAAGCGCTTTTGATTACACACTACCACAACACACCCTACACTTCACTATACCTACGTTCTACGTTATTTATATGTAGGTATGTAGATGCAAAATTTCCGAAGCTATTTTATTCGCGATATGGAAAGCACATTTAAATTAATCGCATGACGCAAAGTACTGTCGGATTTCCTTAGTTAAGATACAAAATGCTTGTATTCCACACGAACCGCTGTTTTAAAATCATCTTCATTGAAAAAATTAAGTACCTTTTCGTACGTTAATCATACATTACGTTGAAGATTCTAAAGGAGAATCGCTTAATCATAAAGCAGAAGTTATAAGCCGCTTAAAACGTAGCAATTACTTACTTAATGGGATTTTGATTTTTGTTCGTAACTAAAATACGATAAATACTATATACATAGATGCATATAGGTATGGCCAGTTAAGCATTCGAAAAGAAAGAAGCTAGAGATTTTAATTAAAATTGACAGTAGGTAGGATATTAGGGAAGACGAAAAAAGTGTGTCTCGCAATTCTGTCTTTCTGTTCAGCTACATCCTACATGGGTTGGTCGATTTTCTTTAATCTTAATAAAGGGTTTTCCAATAAGAGGTGTTATTTTGAATAGCCCGCTATTTCGGTAGCTGTCACTTTTGAAGCTGTCATTTTTTTACATTTGACAAGTAGAAACTACGCCATTAATAAAAATGGAACGATACACGCTTCAACAACGCATTGAAATTATTAAAATTCACTATAAAAATGGTGAAAATTTGGCAGAGACGGTTCGTAAAACTAAAACATTTTTGTGTCGTCGTGAAGCACCTTGTCGGACCGCAATACAGAAATTGGTGGACAAATTCGAGCTGTTGGGACAAGTTAGTGATGTGAAGAATAAAACCCGTGCATGTCGCTCAAGAACAACTGAGAATATTGCTGTTGTAGCCCAAAGTGTTGAAGAAAACCCAGGTTTGTCCATTCCTCGTCGTTCTTTGGAATTAGGCATTCCACAAACGTCATTACACCGTATTTTGCATAAAGACTTGGGTCTTAAGGCTTATAAAGTTCAGTTAACACAAGAACTCAAGCCGGCTGATCATCAACAACGTCGTGTCTTTGCTGATTGGGTCCTTGAAATGCATGAAAATGATCCGGAATTTCATCGAAAAATCATCTTGACTGATGAGGCCCATTTCCACCTCGGAGGCTACGTCAACAAGCAAAACTGTCGCATCTGGGGCTCGGAAAACCCAAGAGTTATTGTTGAAAAGCCTCTCCATCCTCAACGCGTGACTGTTTGGTGCGGTTTATGGTCCGGCGGGGTCATTGGACCTTACTTTTTCGAAAATGAGGCTGGAGCAACAGTTACGGTCAATGGATTGCGCTTTCGAGAGATGATTAATGATTTTTTATGGCCGGAATTGGATGGTATTGATCTGGACAACGTTTACTTTCAACAAGACGGCGCTACGTGCCACACAAGCAATGAAACCATCGATCTTTTACGGGAAAAGTTTCCGGACCGTGTTATCTCTCGAAGAGGTGATCACAATTGGCCACCGAGATCTTGTGATTTAACACCTTGCGACTTCTTCCTTTGAGGCCACGTGAAAGATAAGGTCTACGCCAACAGCCCAGCGTCGATTCAAGACCTCAAAGATGGAATTCGTGAGGCTATCGAGGACATAGGGCAGCCACTTTGCGATTTGGTTATGGAAAATTTCATGAAAAGGATATGGTCCTGTAAGCGTGGTCGTGGCGGTCATTTGGCTGATGTTGTGTTCCATTATTAACGGCATACCTTCCTCTTTATAATGAAATAAACATCCGATCATTTATCTCAAAAAATGCCATTTTTCTTTGAATATCAAAATAACACCTCTTATTGGAAAACTCTTTACATAGCTTTTTTTGGTATTTCCCCAACACTTTTTTTCTGTGATTTGTTTAAGGACTAAAAATAACGGTACCAGATGCAATTTATTTCAATACGTTTATTCTAACGTTTGGATTAAAATGTTTACTTAAAATCTTAATAATATTAAAAAAAAATAATAATAAAGCTAAAGTATAACCTTAGCCAAAGCTGAAACTGAAGCTAAAGCTATAATCGAACTTTTTTGTACTAGGAGCCAAAAATTCTCGAGGAATTTAGTAGCTATATAGCCGCCTGCTTGTTAAGAATCTTTGTTTAAGTATACCTTTGAGAACTAAGGATGCGGCTATTAAAATGGTGCGGGTAAGAGGAGACAAGTGAGGGAAATAGAGCGGGCTTTTAGAAGCTACAATTTAAATACTGAGTTAGCTCGTTGTCTCTATGGAAGAGAACAGCTTTTAATTTGGTTTGACTTCGTTACTGTTTTATATTGATTGAAATAAAATCTTGATGAATTAAGAAATATTGGTATGAAAAGCACAAAACTTTTTCCACTCGAAAATCAGTGGATAATTTTGGTTATCCAGTTAATTAAAAAAAAATGGTTATTAATTGGTACCTCCCAAACTCTCACTTTTCTCTTTACGAATTTCTCGAAAACATATTTCAACTGATTTTGCTCATATTTTAAAGCAGATGTTTTGTATACATACAAAGAAATTAAGTATAACCTGTATTGTTATCAGCTGAACAATATTTCGAAAACGATATGGTCGGTTTTTCTGGAAGTTGAAACTTTGCGTTTTTGAAACACTATTTAAAATATTAAAAAAAAACGTCGTTCCTTGAACCATAGACAATAACGGTACCTACAATATAATACAACATATTTGTTTAAAGTTTTTGAATGAAAAACCAAACACTTGAGTAAGCTAAATCACCAAGTTTTTTGCATAGGCTATACAGTGGTGCTCAGTCTATTATATTCAATTTAACATTTAATTTTTTTCTCCAAAACAGCTTCAACGATTTTGATAAATTGTTGTTTCTGTGTGCTATTATTTACCTGGAGACAATTTTATACTACGCCGTTATTACTACTACGTTCGAAAGAACTTTTTTTTGACTTTCTCATTATCGACTAAACCAATTTAAATAAATATTCTAAAAAGTATTAGTATTTTCCAAAAAAATAAATTTTGGAATTTTAAAAAAAAATTCAAAAGTATTTATTGAAAATTTGACCATTTGTTTTCTTAGAAAATAGTGTCTTGCATATGAGACACGACCCTTGAACCACAAATTGCGAATGGGAGTGAATTTTTACACTTCATTTACATGAATGGTCGCTGAAAACTGCGAATTGTCATACAAAATAAACAAGTAACATGAGAGTTGAGGTTAAATTTCAACGAATTTTGTATTCGCCAGTTTGTTGAATGCGCCTTGTTGTGAATTGCGAATTAAAGTGCTTTGCACTTGAAACACGACCTGCGAACTGCGAATTGCAATTGGCCGCTCGCGAGTTTTGATATTTCATTCACATGAGTAGTCGCTGACAACTGCGAATGGTCATAAACATAAAGAAGTAAAATAAGCGTTTGAGGTTAAACTCTAACGAATTTTCTATTGGCCACTTTGTGGAATGCATCCAGATGTTGTGGATTGTGAATTTTCTTTTGACAGTTTGCAGAAGATAAGTTTTTGGTCGCGTAGAAAACATTAAATACAAAATTTTCCAGTTTAAACTAATTTTACGCAGTGTTTTTTTATTGAAATTTGTCGATTGGATTAATTATTTATTCGGGAATCAGGGAAGCCAGAGTTTCGAAAAGACAATAAATGTTCGAAATTTCTCTAATCTTGTCTATAAAAATAAGACGATATTTACCCTGTCCCATTTTTCCAATGCCGAGATTTCTTTGTTGTTGTAATCGTATGAGATTTCGAGGGACAACCGACATGTTCCTTCCAGTTTCAAACGATTTTTCCATTCAGCACTGAAAGACCGTAACTGTTCCTGTTCCATTCCTATCGAAAATGGAAAACTTGGAGTAAATATAGTGAAAATGGAGTATCACCGATCGTTCACTCGAAAACAACATAAGTGTGACATGATGTGCCAATAATTTCAATGATTGGCACTTTTAAGGTTTTAAATACGAGCTTGTAAAAGTCATTATAAAGGTCATTGTTGGTGCTGAACACAAATCCGTCTTTTACTCTCTGAAAAATTTCTTATAGGTTTGGCACCATACCTACATATAACGTTTTTTGCAATATGTACTAGGTTCAAGTCTCAAGTGAAGACTTACATCTAACTAAGGATTTCTCAGAGAGTAAAAGAAACATTGCAAATTTCTTTTAAAAAAAAATAATCTCTCGATGTTCCCTAACCTCACAAATAACAGTTTTTTTCATCTTCTAATGGAAAATTATCTCACAAGCCCAAACTGAAAGCGGAAAACAGATTTGAGGGCAGCGCCAAAAAGTATGCTCAGAAATAGTCTTCTCTTCTCGTGTCTTAAAGTAAAAAGTTCAGTTAATCCTGAGTTAAGTCAACAAATTTGATAAGTTAACTCGGGTTTAACTTTAATCTCGTACTAAAAAACTGCATAGTAGTTTTACTTCCCTAATTTTCCTGTTCATTTGTGAAGGTTACTTATGCAAACTTCATTTTCTTTAAAAAAAAATAACCTCCAAGAATTCTCTGGGCTTAGCTATAAGCCCGAAAGAGATTAGTTGTTGTTGCATTCAACAAGTAAATTGGTTATCCCCGACATCGTTTTTTTTTCATCAATTTCCTCCGGGCTTGCAAAAAAACACGCCTTTTATATACCAATCATTCAGGGTGCCAGCAAGTATAGGGCTGTTTAGTTTACTATAAAAACATTCAAACGGCGTATATGTACAATTGTACATACGTGAACTTTGCTCGTCGAAGCATAAAGATTTAAAACGAGACAAGGTGTCGGTATCAATCAAATTAATCCAAAGCAAAAACATTGTCAAAAAAATATCAGATTATCTACTTAGCTTGGTAAGTCTGTTGTGAGCAAAATAATCACATAAACTTACAATCAACTTGGCAAGCTCACAATAATGAACGCAATCCACGGTGGTCGTGGTCACCAACGTTCCGTATCGCGTCTAACTGAAAAAGTCTGTCGTGATATATCGTACGGAGACGACGTAAATAGTGCACTATGTATATTTCCAAACAGGAGCCCAGAAATACTAAACTGGGATAAAAAGTCGACTTTTTATGTTGAACAAATTATGAGCGGGAGTAAAAGATATCTACCCAATGACGTAGCAACTCTGACGCTGACAAGTCTTTTTGGTAATATTTTTCTTTATCATAATGATTCATGAATGAATATGAAGGCAATGGAATGAAAGCAGAAAATAAGGAATTCCGTTCTCATGTAGTTCATGTTCTCAAATAAATGTGAGTGTATGAAAATTATGTACCTACATATAATAAATGTTGGTTAATTTGGTGTGTTCTTAAATTTGTATGTACCGAACCGAGGGAGGATGCGTCAGGAAAGCAGAGTTCATTATGAGCGTTTATTCACCCGACAAAAAAAAAACCTGCTAGACTTCCTGTGAGCTTGATAACTGTTTTAGTTAGCGAACGATCCATTTTGTTTTAAAAGTTGGAACACACACAAATTCTGGGGGAATTCTCATCTCAATACTCTACTCAATCCTCACAATACAAAAACTCTTTTTTTAGGATGTTCGCGTTCCATCTTCCAATTCCAACCCGCCTTTTACTCATTCAACTACTATTTCGTTGGGGGTGAATCGAATAAGTTTTCTCTGTAACATACAGTTCGATAGAAGAGCACATAGTAGTTTGTTTGTTGTATTGCGATGGGAAAGATTTTTGAGAACATGTGTGTCGTGCAGGAATTACTAGGCCACCAAAGAATTAGCAGGTCAGAATTGGCTTTTTCTTGTATGGTGTTTTGGTGCTGGCTGGATTTGGTGGACACACTTGTTCTAAGAGACAATGGGGCTGTTCGAAGAATCATAAGAGCTATACCAAAGACTAAACATATGCATGAGAAAACAGGTGCAGATACTCTCATTTTTTGAATAAAAAGCAACTATTTTTTGCTTAGAAAATATACTAAGCTCTCAGGATTTAAGAAAATATAGGTATATGCAATCTTTGGCAACACAAAAAGGTATCAACAAAATTCAAAGACCGAATCGTATCTAATCTGCAAAAAAGCACAATTCATATTTTTTGTCCTGCTTTGCAACCGAACTTTAACAGGACAACAGTGACGTTAAGAATCTCCTAAAAGCTAAAGATAGAATATTAAAAAGAAAACAAAAGGTATGGTCATGTTGGATGGATTTGAATTTTTGACACACCAAGAGAAATTGGGAATCATACCTTATACATATATGATACTGATACACATGAGAACACAGGTGTTTTACATGCATATGCTCTAAGTTTAAAAAAAGGATCAATTTTTTTGCTTAGAAAATATACTAAGGTTTCAGGATAAATGGAAATGTCCTGAGTGTCCTTGTAAGTTGGAATATGTAAAAAATAAGATCTGTTATTTTTATGCAAAAGCACAAAATTCTAAATATTTTTTGTTTTATTTTTCAGAATATTTTGCCAATCTTTGTTAAGCTATACGATACCTCTTTAAGTCTTTAAAAAAATAGTAAACATTGTGGCTGGATTTCGGTTTTGGACAGATTTGTTATTGGAGGTGGAGGTCTGTTCGAAGAAGTATGAAGTATGAGACAATAGTATCAAATGCATTTATTTAAAAAAAAGGGGCAACTATTTTTTGCTAAGCAAATATACTAAGGTCTCAGGATAAATGGAAATATTAGGAACTTGAAAACAATTTAAGATAAAGGATCCATTTCTATACAATCAAGTTTACCCCAAATAAGGATGAAATAGGTATTCCCAACGGTGTCGACGATTACTCCAAACAAAATTTTGAAAGTCTTAGTAAAAAAAAACTTCCCATTGAATTTTAACAGGATAACAGTGACATCTAGATTCTCTTTAAAGCTTAGCAAAATACATACATACATAAATTAACATGAACATGTGGTAAATAAAATTTAAAAAGAAACAGAAGGGTATATAGCATAAAAGATATGTGTGTGTAAATTAACTTGTCCTAAAATCTTCCAAAACCATAAAGAGTTAGGTGTATATGCGTGAGGTGTACAAAGGTGGAAATATTGTTTAAAAAGAAGCTATTTTTTTCTTAGAAAATATACTAAGCTCTCAGAATTTCGATTAAAAAGGAAATGTATCTATGCAATTCTTATTCTTGGATATATTTGAGTAACAATTGAGGTAGGTTAGGCACCAACAAATTTAAAAACAGATCCCTACGAATTAACATACATATATCTACAGTGACGTGAAAATATGCCTGAGTTTAAAAAGTGCGGATTCGGTCTTCTCGTAAGCTTGGTATAAAAAGTTCGTAATGTATATAAAAATGAGAAAACAAATACATTTGTTTTCATTGAAAAAAAATATATTTTTTTGATTTCAAAATATACTAAGGTCTCAGGAGAAACTGAAATACCTACCAAAATTTTTGGAAATGGGAACATGTAAGATAAGGAACCATTTCTACATATCTCCAATTTTATACTCTGCAAAAGCACGAAATTTAAAAATATTAGGTATCTTACCTATGTATGTAGTGTATATATGTGTTTTATTCAAAAGAATATGTTGTATAACAGGGGTACAGTGAATTTAAAATAATCAATAAAGCTCACATTAAGTAAAGTAAATATGTACGTTATATATGTAGATAATTACATATAGTCTTAAAATAATAAGATGAATGGGAACATTCGGAGTAAGATGAACTTTAAAAATGAATATGGAGTTTTAGAAAGTGCGAGAGATGCAGACGCGGATCCAGGAATTCAGTTTGGGGGGGTCACGGTCCTTTACAGTCAGTCAACCGAGAAAAATGTATAGAAAATACATACATATAGGTACCTAAAAATAAACATGCTGTACCTACTTAAAATGAACTCAATAAAAAATGCAAATCATTATATTAATACGTTAACAATTTTTTTGTACTCCCTTTTTAATATACTTAAACCGAGCGCCCGACAATAAAAAATATACCATTTGAAAGCTGTTATTAATTAGAAGTGCCATCAGAAGAGATTATATGAATACGTCGATTACTTACATGTACAAATTTTAAATAATGGTTTCCCGTACAAAGTCTAAAAAAAAACACAAATTCACGATACACACGGCTGTTTGTCAACACCCGATGAGCGTAGTGTACCATACCAAAAGTTCACTTCCAACGTGTTTCATGTAGCTTATGTCGTTTTCGAGTGGACGTTCGGAGCTACTCCTTTTTTACTCCTTTTACTCCAAATTTCCAATTTTCGATAGGAACGGAACAGTTCCGAAATCCAAACGAAAACGACATTAGACTCTATATTTGTTGTTTCGTTCCGAATGGTGTACTCTACATCTACTTACAATAGGTGTGTTCTTTTGGGATCCAGTATCTACTGCCAAGTACTTCTGGCTGCAGTCAACTACTTCTACTCTGTGTTCGAAGTAGTTCAAAGTAGTTCATTAATCTAATAACAGAATGTTTCCAAACAAGAAAAAGACATCACCAATCAAAAGAAATTACGTAATAGATTATTATTGTTGTTGACACTTTTCTAATTTTAAAGCAAAATAAGAAAACAAAACCGAAATTAAATTGATATTGAGGTTAGATTTTACTTTTGGCAAAATGAAAGCATTCCATTCATCATCTACTGGGAAGTACTAAAAAGTACTTTGCAAGGCCCAATGGAACACGGCTAATGAGTAGGGATCAGGGTTAGAACCTCAGTAGTGAAATTTCGGAGCAGATTTGTACAAAAAAGTGGAGTAAATAGGACATTTCTGCAGTAGATTTGAAAAAAAAAAAAAAATAGTCAAAAATTGTATTTTTAACAAAAACAAAATAAATCACATACACAAATTCACTTTCGGAACTGAATAGAATTTTAAATTTAAACGTTCAGATCCAGAGTTGGTTAGAAAACTGAACAACACAGCCCTTTCATATAGTTTGGCTAAAGAATTTGTGATTTTTTTAGTGTGGGAAAAAAGGATTAGATCTCAAAAAAAACGAGTAGATTTATTTTCTCAAAATTGGAGTAAATTTACTCCGATTGGAGTAAGGTTCTAACGCTGGTAGGGATACTCTACGCACACATGCAACACCAAAAGCTGCAAAAAAATATAATATATGTATATTTTTATATATAAATACAGATGGTCGATTTTCGACCACAGTCGATACTAGTATTTAAATATTAACAGTTAAACAACAAACGACGATTTAAACTATACATAATGTGCATATGTGGGTATGTGTGTTTGTATTTAAAAACATAATCTCTTTAATTTGTTTAGAATTCATATAGTAAAATCAAGTCTTTTTTGGTTTTTCTAGGCAAATCTTGTAACATATCGATATCTATATCTCGATGAACATTCAAGCAAGGCAGATATTTTCACTTTTCCAACTAATTCTGTTTTTTATGTTCTTTTTTTTCTAGGCAAACAATTTAATATAAATTTAAAAATAATAATAATAATAATAATTTAAAACGAAAAGCTTTTCTTGTGATTGAATTATTCGCACACGAAATATATTTTCACTGAAATTTAATTGGCTATCACATTTGTTGGTATTGTTTTATCTATGACGTAGAAGTGGCGTAATCTTGTATTCTTTGCTTAATGATCTTGTGGTTCAAGTTTATTAGAATTTTTAAGATTTCATATTATTAAGAATGGATAATAATAAATTAGAGAAAATGGTAAAGAAGCATGAAACTCGTTCCTTAAATTATGATAACAACTCCTTAAAGGATTTGAGCTCAAAATAAAAAACTCCGCTGCCTGAGTGAAATATTATATAAAAATTACTGAATATTTAAACAAAAAAATGATTTTTGAAAGAAAAAAATTTCATATAAAATATGTATAATTCGAATTCTGATTCAGAAAATCAACATCAACCATAAAATAAAAAAGAAAACAAATTGATAAAGGCATATTTACTTGTACTTTTAAACAAAACTATCAAATTTGATTAATTTAAAGTTAAAAAATAAATGCTTAATTATTTCTATAATTTACTTCAACTATGCTGGAATGGCGAATCGGGTAGATTTTTATAGACAATGGTGTTAAATTTTAAAGACCCTGATGTAAAGGTTGTTAACAATTTACTAACTTTAAAGCTCTTTACGAAAATGTTCCTTATTTTGGACAATTTTTAACTTCTACTATACTAACCCTGTTTTCTTAAAACTTACCTAAAACAGTCCCAAATCGAGGAAAAAAGTAAGCAAACCGACTTTTTTCACCATTTTTTTGGTCAAAATGGCATAATGGAGTTAGTGTGATAATACTAAAAAGGTAAAATTGCCATTTGAGGATTTTAACTTAAGCGAAATGTTAAAAAGATAGCACTTTGCTAACTCAATTAAAGTTTGAAAAATCGTCATTTTAACTTAGTATCTTACTAAAAATACTTTAACACGATACAAATTTAAAAAAAGCAAACAAAAATGACCCCCTCCCCATTGTATCCACCACTGGAAGGATGTGCATTTAACATAAAGCAAATGACTTACCTGTATCATTCAGAATTTGTTCATAACTATATTTTTCTAGAAATAACACAGGTATAATACGGATAGAACAAACATTCTTCGGAAAATTTATTAAAAAAAAAAAAATGTTACGATTTTTTTTAAATAGGTCAATAGGGTCAAATGGATGGGGTAATTGTTAATCTGTAATGTGTGCCCTCTCAAGAACGGAGACCCTCTGAAATACGCCAACTACAGAGGTATCAGTCTTCTTAACATCTCATACAAGATCTCTTCTGACGTATTGTGTGAACGCCTAAAGCCGTTCGTCAACAACTTGCGATAGGCCCAAATCAGGGTGCCTTTAGACCAGGAAAGTCCACCAACGACTTTATATTCACATTACGGCAGATCATGGAAAAACCCAGGAACCTCATATCATCACCTCTTTATCGATTTCCGATCGCTGCTTCTAATCTTCGGGCTAAGAAGGCAATTGAGTAGCAAAGCCCTCTCTGGAACAACTATAAAATGTCGCTGTATAAGGCACTGATCATCCTGGTCCTGCTATATGGTGTGGAGGCATGGACCTTATCGAAGGTCGATGAGAACACTTTAGGATGTTTTGAGAGGAAGATTCTCCGGGTGATTTGATGAAATTGTTTTCCATAAAATATGACCAAATACCAATGGAAGTAAATCAAGACATGCCAATTTATAACAGTTATTAAATTATACTGTTTATGCGACCCCACAGGTCCGGAGCCCTCCATCGGTGGGCATACTTCGGGTATTCCTTGTTTTTTTTTCAAGTCATGCAAAGTACGTTTAATATTTCATACTTTACAAAAACTATTATAGATAACTATTATAAAAATTGGAATTTCTCTAGTCTTTTGCACTAATACTATACCCTAACTCTATTGCAACAGAAAAATACAAACGAGTTAAATTTTACACTCGTGTATTTGAAATTTGATAGCACGCCAAATGCATTCAAAATAGCTGCTCCCGGCAAATGAGAATAAATCAGTTAAAGCAATTTCTATAGCAAATGTCAATTTTGTTTTTGGTTTTAACTTTTTATAGATGAAGTGTTTAATTTATCAAATGATCAAATTTATATAGAAAGCACTGTGATAAATTAGTTTAACCAACTTATTTTCCGACAACTGTCAAACGTAAATTCGCAATCCACTCAACATACGCATTCCACCAAATAGGTTAATAAAAAATTCGTTCGAATTCCCCTGAAACACTGTTTATATTTTTGAAACCATTCGGCATTAGGAGTTATCAGCGACCACTCATGTGAATGAAATGTCAAAAAACGCTACCATTTGCAATTCGCTGGTCGTATCTCTTGTGTATGGCACTTAACTGTCATCTGTTATTCGTTTGATCGCTAATACCTTAAATGGTTTTCGAAATAAATATCAGCGCATGTCGAACAGGCGGACAACCGGTTTTGGCAGAACAAAGAGTATTTACAAATACCATATTAATTCACAATTACACTCATTGACTAGGGTGGAAGGGTGTTTTTTTTTTAAATGGTTTTAACAACACTTTTTTTAAAATTGAAACAAATTTTGAACGATCTATGCATTAAAGCAAATAAGTTAAGGAATTTTTAAAATTTTTTGGATCTAACGACACGAAAACCAACACAATCAACTTAAAGGAAGGTAAAGGTTGTTCTCTATTTGGGTTTGATTTAAAAATCCAAAAATTATTTTTAACTCTGACGAGTAGATGGCATTAGTATTTTACAAAATGTCAGTAGATATAGGTAGCGTAAAGAAAAAAGACAAGAATTACATTAAAAATAAATAAACAAAGTAGGATATAACCTCTTGAAGGCACATTTGTCTTGAATGTCGGGATATTGCATGGGGGAATGTAAAATAATGAAATCCATCACATTCGTGTGGTGCGGCTAAAGAACGATGAGAAACAAAGTTGGAGACAAAAAGGAGCCTTGGGGCACACCCGCATTTTACCAGCACGCATTTTAGATGAAAGAGCTTGATGAAAAATTCTCTTTAATGCTTTAGAAATATCCAGCGCAATAATTTTACTAATGCTCCGGTTAAGAGTGAAAACTGAAAATCACTTGGCCTTGGTCCCTTACGAACCTTGGTGTCATAAATAAAATGTTTGTATTTTGTAAGTAATTTCTATTCGTTATTTCAACACAAATAAAATCGAGATCATAAGTTAATTTATCGAATTTAAGCTAAACTGCTTTTTTTCAAGCTTACTTAGCGAGTCTCTATCCCCAAAACTCACCACTTGAGAGCAGAAGTTAAGCTCTTACTCTTACACTAATCTTGTTTTGCCTAAGATCTCTCATGACCGATGTCTTTTTCTTAAAGTTCGTGTTGAAAATTCTGTAAAAATCTATCATTATTAACGTCATAACTTAAATTTTAACTTTATTTTTTAAAAACTTCGGAGAGAAATTATCTTGGCTCTAGATCTAGATTTCTTATTTTGCTTCTCCTGAAAAATTGTGTTTTTTTTTTTGGTTTTTGCGATATTATTCTCAACGTGCGATATGTCCAATTCAAACTTAAACTGAATTTAAGAACAAAATGCATAAGCAAGAATTTTTATAAAATGCATCGAGCCAAATTTTGTCTGGAGCTGCTGCAGGCTGCACTCAGCGTCAGCGTGCCGATAAATGTAAATTTTTTTTCCATTTTTCCTCAAGTTACATTGCAGTAGCTTTGCGGAGGTAGTGGATTTCCAATCGCGTCGAGCCCCCCAAACAGTGAATTATGTGGAGTGTGACTTTATTTCTCAGCCTTGCCAGAGATGAACTGAGGCGCACTTGGGTTTTCAGTGTCATAGAAGCCCATACTTGGCAGTTAGGTGTCTACAATTCATTGGAGACGTTTTTCTGTAGGTACATATTTTAGCTTGATGATATTGTGTTTCTCGACTTGCGTGCGCCTATAAAAACACACCCAGTGCTAGTGTACTCTTAGCTGTTCTTCTTATCAAAAATATCAAACAAGCAAGTGCACAAAAATATTGCAATACACAAGCACACAAAATAAGTATTAAAACACATCCAGTCCACCTTTTCCAGGGCAAGTTTTGCTTCGCCAGGGTTGGTGTATGACGATGAGTTCTAGAGCAGTGGCTGAGAGCTGAGCGTGTATGCTCGTACTTGATGTTTGTTTCAACTTAACATGCGCCGCTCTGCGCCCGCCAAATTCATTGCCAAACGATTTTCAAAGTCAATGTCGTCGGGGCCTTGTATTGCTGTTCTCCTGTTAGGAAATTTCACTAAAAATTGTTTGCACTCTCACGAGTGTAGAAATTTGAAGAAAGTCTTCTGAAAGATCTGATCCCACTTATAGGAGAAACAATTATAAAAGCACTGCATGCTTCGAGGAGACACGACAAAAATACAACGAAATCCTTTAGTTGTTGTTAAATCCATAAAATAGTTTGTTATTTTCTAAAAACTAAACTCCTCACGTTCAAAGTGGATTCCCCTAAGGTGGATAACCAACCGTGTCTTCTAATACCATCATTTATAAGAGCATATGATACCAATAGTCCCTTTCTGTATTCTGATAGACGTGGGGAGACTATTGTGAATGGCAATGGAGATGGCGCTAGAAATATAATTCTAGCTGAATATTTCTGTTCGCCTGGGAATGACTCTGTGACTTCCCCATGTTAAATTGATGTTCATTTTCAACCCCTGTTCGATATTTCAACTTGGTTTATTATTATTGTGTTGTAGGTATCTGTCTTGTGTGTAGGAAATCTAAAAGTCTCCTTCTCTCCCCATTTGACGTTTATGTGTGTAAAAACTTTTACTACGAGGCGGGGTCATATTTTCATATCGTGTCGTTTCCCCATATTACCTACTAACAATAAGCTAAAATGCAAGCAGCGCATTAACGGCGCGCGGCAAAGTTGGGGATGGGGTTTTTATTTTTATTTTATGTTTCTGTTTGGTTTGGTTTTGGATTCTCTCTCTCTGCCTGGGTCTGACGTCTGAATTGAATGAACTTAGAGGAACAGTGTGTACTTTTCTAACTATACATATCTCTCCTCTTGGTCAGCTGGAAGTTTTTTTTTTGTGGGTTTAAGAACATTGTTGCAGATTCTGCTGCGTTCCTATTACAATTAAGCAAGCGGAATATAATAATAATAAATTATAATTTTATTTCCAGAGTGGTGGTGGTTATTATTATTTATTACTATTATTTGTTTTGTTGACACTTTGAGGTCAAAAAATGTAAATTTTTGCTTTAGGATCCCCTATTCCAAAAGGATTTCCTTTAAAACAGGGAATCATATGTGTTAAGATAGCTAGCTGTTATTAATTTTATATACAACGTTCTTACAGAGCAAATGAGAATAAAAGAGAAGTAAAAGAATAATTTGATGAGAGTTTGTTGACTCAAAAAAGTGCGGAGAACTGCTGCTATAACTATTGACTATAATTTATTGTAGGTATAGCATCTAGGTACATCATACAACATTGAAACAACGCGACAACTTTGTACATAAATATATATACAAAGGCGACAATATGAAGGGGCTGCATGGTCATGGAGAACAGAAACTTGGGGCAACTGCTAAAAAAAGAAACTGAAATGCACATCTGGGGCCACACGAAGGCGAAATTGTACTTACTTGTTGATTAGATTATGCATTAATTAAATAGGATTACATATTACGTAAGTACATGTAAGGTCTGTTCGTTTACTTCCCAAAACTGCCAATACTATGGACTTAAATTGGTAGTTTTGGGAAGTAAACGAACAGTTTTGGGAAGTAAACGAACAGAGGTTTATTTATGTTAATATTTACTTTAAATTATAAAATAACTTTTTATTGGTTTTTATCAAGATCAAAAGATTGATCCCATAGTGGCTTTACTTAAGCTGGCTTAACACGACCAATGCTTGCAACCACATGCAGCTGAACAAGAGATAGATACTTATACAAGGAGTTTAACAACTGCTAGCTAGCTCTTTACGAGAGGAGAGAAGAACACCGCCTGACCATAAGAAGCGTTCGATTGTGGAAATACAGGGATGTCATAGTAGGGTCATGACTCATAAGTTACCAAAAAACAAAGGGAACTTCTGAAGGTTACAGGAGCTGAACCGAAGTCGATAAAGACGATCAATGGAACATATTGTTTACCTATTGTAGAACCGTATTCGTGGCTGATGATATGGAAGAAACGGCGATGACGAATCATATTTTTCTGTCAAAACTACGTAGACCAACAATTTCGTCCACCTGATCTCAACGAAGTGAAGATAACTTAAGTCCAATAAACCCGCTGGAGCTCTGACAGCTTTACTGCCGATCTCTTCAAAAAGGACAGCGGAGAACTCATTGGAAAAAAATATGGTCAGAAGAAAGCAAACCTAAGACCGGACATTCACTACACAAAATAACTGCGCAAATTGACATTTCACGCAAGCCAGTTTGTGCAAAACACGATACAAGTGAACTGCACAATTCTCAGTTTTAAAAAGTTTTCCTTCAGAGATATGTCTTCACAATTTGCTCTCTATATACTGCTATTGCCAGTGTAGAGAAAAAAACAGAAAATGTGCAAAAAAGAAAACGTGTGTGGTCTAAGAATATGTATTTAAAAAGATCAAAATTCGGCCAAAACGTACTGGAGTACTGGTCTCCTTATCATCCAAAAAAAGATAGTTGTGAATAATACCATAAAGATGGTTCATATATCATCGCCTCCGGACTTGTCGCTGCATTTTACTTTTTTTTAAATTCTTTTCGGTAATTGTTCCAAAAATTATCAATTTCTTTAACAGCAAAGTCCCGGTCGGCTCATATGCTTTTTTTCAGTTTTCTGTTCCTAAATTCCGGGCTCTTAATTTTTCAGGGAGCCGGCTATTCTTTATAAAGTTGGAGAAACTCGCTCCAGAATTTTCGTTCATCAACCATTATTATAAAAAAAAACAATCAAAAACAATGTGCACTTCAAGAATAAAATTTTTCAACTGAGCGATTGTACAGTTTTTGATATTTACGAGACAAAATAACTGCACAAACTTCAAAACTTGAGCAAAAATCAAAATTGTTTTGATTTTTACACAGTTAACTGCACAAAAGCACAAACAACCCCTTTCACAGCAGAAGTAAACTGCGCAAACCCCAATTTGCGCAGTTTTTTTGTGCCGTGAATGGCCGGCCTAAGCAATGATTGGCTGATTCTTAAGAAATAAAAATATCGGGACAGTATACCAACTACAAAGGCATCACGCATCTGAATCCTTAACAAGATCTTTTCTGCCTTGTTATATGTATTAACGGAGAAATATTATTGCGTTTGAACATTTTAGAAATAATTATTAAATCGCCCAGCCATCGAAATTCAAAACTTCTAGAAAATATTCTTTAATTGACAGCCATGGCGAAAAAAATGGTGAAAAATGGCGTTGATACAGATTAGACATTTTGGGACAACAGTTGAATTCTACGAACAAAAAAATCGACATCGGGGCTTAGGAATGGCATCACATACATATTATCACATATCACGATAACAAAAGTGATATCACAGTTTACTTCGGGATAAAAGCTAAGCCCAGACATTTCTTTGCACTTAGCTAAGCCTATTGGCGATTAGTTGTTGTTGCATTTAACATGTGAGTTGTTTATCTCCAACTTGGTTTTTTACGTTCAATTCCCTTGGGGCTAGAAAAAAATACCACCTATCGATTCTGAGGTCATTCCTGTGAGTGTCAACATTTTCTGTGTTTTCTTTTTTTTTCAGTGAGTCATATTTATATACCCATTTAAAAGTATGTCTAATTTCAGACGGCTCTATCAAGCTCAAAAATCTTATTTATAAACATTTTCCATCGCTTGTGGAACTTCGACACAGCAATTAGTTGTCCAAAAATATTTTAAAGGTGTGATCAATAAACAAAGAAGGTAAAGTTTTTAGTATCAAGAAAATGACAGCATTCAGGAATAACAGTAAATATAATACAATGAAAACATATTAATATACCTAAATGTTAGAGTGCATTTATAAATAACAAGAAAATGTAACAACTATTTAGAAAATGGCTAGCTGAACACTATCCAAGGGAGTTTTAAGGAAATCTAATAAATTAAGATTGAATTTGCCGCAACACACTCTTGTGGTCCGACATTAATCTTCATTGCGTATGTTCTTTTAAATTATTTCCTGAACGCTATCTGACATTTTACGTTCCATCCAATGATTTTTCCATTCAGCACTGGTCAGTGTCAATACCGTGAATTTATTAATCAAATATACTTTCATGACTAAATTTTGTTTTATTGTTTTTAAGTATTCGTTGTAAAATTATTCAATTAATTTATATATTCGGCACTTTTTTGCGACAAAACCTTTGCAGCGATATATATAATTCATTCCCCTTTTATTTTTAAAGACCACGTTAATTCTACCACAAATTTCGTAAAACAGCAAGTTTTCTTACATGATATTTCTTATAAATAAATAACTGAAGAAAATACCTTGTTAGTTTTTTAAAAGTTTTGTTCTTACAATTTTGACTTCGATGATCGAAGTAATTGTAACTAAACAGTGTCTCAAGATGTTAGTAAAAGTTGTGCGTTTTATTTCTCAAAACTATTGATTAGAAATGCGAAAAGCCTACAATTTTAGCTCAAACATTTTTTTTAATGAATACTGAGTTCTTAAATAATTAGTTCAAGTGGAAAACGCCACGATTTAGTTCTGTCTACATCCTTCTACGACTTTTTGCAATATTTCAATTTCGTCTCTTATGAAATCCAATTGCTTTTCAATATTGAGTTTCTTATGAAATGGATTTATCCCTGATGAAATACAATATAAATTTATCATTCTTTGAACTTCAGTTTAAAAGTAAAAATATATGAAACAACCTCGTCGCTTGCAAAGATCTCGATACATCAATTGAATTCCATCGAACATCCTCTTTTTTGTTAATTCATCTTCTGCAATAGAATCCTTAATATCAGCGAGAACTTTCTCCCACTTCAAACAATCCGATCGTGCTGCATTGTACTCTTTTTCCATTTGTGATAATTCGTTAATAAAACCCAAGACTTTTAAAGCTGCTTCACTTGCAATCTTCACCATTTCTGATCTTTTTGATTCGATGTCTTTGTATTTTTCTTTCTCCATTTCAGCTATTTCCTTTTGAGCTAGCACTGAATAAAAATATATTTTTTTTCTGTTCGTTACAAACTAAGACCAAAATAACTTACTCAAAGCATCACACTTATCAGTACAATCCTTCACCGAAGTCCATGCATCTGTTTTGGCAATTACCTCATTTATAACCTTCTCATATGGCTGAAATCGTTCAACCGTTTTCGACATAATATCTCGAAAAACACTCAGCACTGCTATATCACTCTTGAATTCTGCAATTCTATCTTTCATCTCAATTTGCTTTTCCTGCTCTTCAATTATTTTTGTCTGAGCAATTTGTTTCTTTTCCTCGCATTCTTTCATAAATTCATTCACCTCAGCGAATCGTTTTCGTAGCTTCAATTGCATTTCGTAAATCTCTTCGACTCGTTTGCCATTGATTTCACCCTGAAGTTTGGCATTCTCAAGCATTTCCTGTTGTAGTTTGAGCATTGATTGATATTCCCGCTCATTTTGGATAGCTAGGAGTTCGATGCTGTCTCCTCCTACAGTATCCCAATTGGGAGGTTTTCTATATAAGAGAATAATTAGATTTAAACAAACTTTCCATCTATTTAAATATATTACATGAGAAATGTCTTCTGCTGTTTAGACTCTATATAAAATCCTGGTTCCTTTTCGGGGCTCAAATCAAGTTTCCCAATAACATCAATTCTCGTTGTCGGCTTAAGATTTGGCATGGTGTTAATAAATTTGACAACTTTTACTGTCTGACGAAACTAATCTCAATTAAAAAGATATTTTTTCGAGGTCTTTGAAAATATTGATTGATTTATTCCTTCATAACAGCCAATAAACTACCGTTGCTAACTGATATTATAATATTGCAAGCAATCGCACTTGTTGTCATGGTACTCCAACCGAATTCATACTTAAAATCCACGTCTGAACAAGTGAGTTCAGTTAGAAAGTAATGCACGTCTGGATCACATGAACTTGCTTTTGTGATTCAAGGATAATATGGCTAAGCATTGAAGACAATGTATTTAATATTTGCACTTTTTTGAAGTACCTGCATGCAAAATTTGTAACAATAAAATGAGTCAAACCGTTAACGAGAGTTGCTTCCATTCCATCGAGCTATTGCACGACAAGAAATCTAATTTTGAACTTTGACAGAACTTTGGACTAAAATTGACAGTTTCGGGAAGTACACGAACAGAGATAATTTTTGCATTATTTGAGTTTTTTGGGCAAAAACCTGAAACCCAATCACTTTAAACACTAAGGTCCTGCTTTCCAGAGCGAGATTAAAGTTTAACCCGGGTTAACTCATCAAATTTGGTGAGATAACTCAGGATTAACTAAACAGATACTTTTGATGTTTTATTTACCGAGTTTGTTTAGTCGTACGGCATGCATTCTCCACCGAAAAACTGCTTCCTAAGTTCACTGTGGATTAATTTACTTCTAGAGTTAACTAACCACTGAAAAACTAGCCCTAAAAGAGGTACGATATGCAAGAGCAAATAAGATAATAAGATAAGAACAAAAATCAAAAAAAAAATAATTTATTGTTCACCATACGCCCGAGTGACCTAAGTGAATTCAAAAGTTTATTTTAATAGGTATCAAAATCTTTAAGGCCCAGTTTTTCCGTGGTGAGTTAAACCAGAGTTAACTAACTCTATGGAAGTAAATTATAACCAAATTTAACTGAAAAAGCAGTTTTTCGATTGAGGATGTATGCTTGACGACTGAAAAACTCGGTGGATAAAACATTAAAATTATCTGTTCAGTTAATCCTGAGTTACTTCGGATTTAACTTTAATCTCGCACTGAAAAACTGGACCTAAGAATTATAAGTTTTTCTTAACAAACTTAATTTTACTTTAAATGATTAAAATTCAAAATAAGCTTTTTCAAAATCTCGTTTATTTTATCATGATTAAATGCAATTATTTAAATTCGTATATTTAAAAACCATTTAACTAAAAACCATATTAGAAATTCACATTGTTGTTGGACTTTAATTAAGTCAAATTTAGCAGATAAACTATAGCTTTGTTGTTGCCAATTAAATTATAAAACGTTTCTCTTTAACAACAATAATATTCTATTCTACACAACTATTCCTCAAAGTTCTCTCTTTCTTTAAAATGACTTTTGTGTATAGTACGTCATCTTTATCGTGTCGTCGTCATTCGATTTGATTTGATTCGAATCTACACTTTAATCTTCTTCGCGGGAATGTGGCCCCCGTTTTGCCGCTTAATCTGTCTGGCAGAACAAACAACAGCTTTCCGTGTGGTTAACGTTAAAAATTGGTTGCTTTATTCGATGTTCATTTCACGATCGCTGTCTTATTTTCATGATTGCCTAGCAACTTAACATCGAAAGACGCAAACTCTGGAAAATAAAAACCAATGGAAATTGTTTAGAAACTCTTACTCACATCACACAGCTCTTTTGGTTGAGACTATTTTTTGTTTGTTTCTTTGTTGATTTGATTTCTTATGAGTATTTCTCATTCAACGTGAAATAGGGTTACATATTTTGGACTTGCGTTTTAAGTTTTTATAATAAAAATATTTGCCTGACTGTGTAGTATTGGAATTGGAAGGATGGGAGTTCATTTTTAATCGGAATTCCACTGTAAATAGCAGTGTGTAGCTTTGGTTGGAAATTCTTCTAGTTAAACGTAAATTCTTGTGATGTTAATAGTGACAACAATTTTTTTTTAATAAAAAATATTTATCATTTTAATAAATTAAACTAAACAGCTATGATTTTAGGTATTTAATTAAATATTTTTTTGTTTACAAAAATGCAAATAGTGATTTTCAATAAATGCCTATAATAAATAAAAATTGTTATTCTACTTGAATAATATAAATAAAATGTCGTTCTTAAGTATGCAACTTTTCATTTAAAATAAAATACAAAAACGTCATAAATGTATGTACACACATTTTTGGTTTTAATGAGACGTATTCATATAGCCGTTTTCTAAAATCAGGTTTAGCTAAACTACAATTTAAGATTGGTTACGGAATTACTTTCTGTATTAATTCCAACATAAGTTTATTGATTTTTCTACTTCTAACGTTGGCATGAGAAACCATAAAATTTAAAATTAATCTAAAAAAATTCTCACTTTTAGCTTAGCAACACTTTAAAAATGACTATGAATAAAGCTCATTAAAGCCCATTTGCTGAAACAAAACTATAATATTTATTTAAGTTGAACTTAAAAGCTTATTTGACAGTTTACTATGAAGTTATTTTCTTTTATGGTGTGGGAAATAAAATGGCGAACAAGAAAAGATTTGTGGGACAAAAAGGGAATTTTCCGACTGTCTGAAGGGAATTCTCTTCAAAATCCCCCACCAGCACTGGTTTCGAATTCTTAATATTCACTTTGAACACTTTCTGACTCATAAGAAAAAGTTGAAAAAGTTCTTAAAAGGTTGTTAAGAATCCGTGTTCTGTTGTTTTGCCTCCTCATGTATGAATAAATATGCCAAAAAAGATAATTATTTGATTTAATTTATATTTGTAGCAAAACAATTTGATTGACAAATGTCACACTTTTCCACAGCACCTTAAATTTTTCTAGTGCCTAGTACGTTGGGAAATGAAAATTGTGGCGTGAGAAACCGGGTCATACGTATTTCACTTTCTTTATTTCAGTACTCATTTCTTCCTGGGAACTTCTGTATAGAAATTTAATTTTCAATCGAACTGAGAACATACCCTAAGCGGAGCAATGGTGTTGCGTAAGCGGGACACAGTACCCAAGAGAAGTTAAAATCCCTTAAACCGTGGGCCAACCATAGGTTACTGCCTGGCGACTGAACAGTGAACATACCCCTAGCGGAGCAACGGAGTTGCATGAGCACCCGAAAAAGGGGGTTAAACTCCTTTGAGCTAGCTAACGGGCTTTCAAGGATTTTAAAATCAAATAATAGAATGGACTTCTGGTTTTCAAAACACGTAAAGAAATTTATTTAATGTGCTGCCGTTGTTTTTAAATTTTTTATTTTCCCATTTTTAGTACTTTTTCTTTGAAAATTGCCCCTCCTGTCCAAATGGGGGGAGATAGAGACCCCTTACATAGTAAAGAATGATTGTTTCTTATCCCTCGAACAAATTTTATTGCCTTGGTTATCGTACTCGTGCCCTCTTTTTTACTCGTAATGCATTGGTACTAAAAATATTCAAAATACTTGAATGCAATTGTTACTTACTAAAATTATATTCACTAGTCTATTCCTATGTTTCTAAAGAACGCCACAAAAGCATTCCTCAAAGTGCAAGTCATTTAAATCCATTTAGAAATCGAAATCAGTGAATATTTTGATGCCGGCCTTAGGTGATGACTTAATCAGAAATTCTTGACAAACAAAAATTTTATTTCACGTCAAAAAATCTATTGAAGCCTGATGCACAATGATGCGGCGAGGAAACGAGACGTGAGCGTGAAGAGAACTCGTTGTAGTTGGTCGAACCAATTTCAAACAATAGCCGTGTTCCATTGGAGGTGGTGAACATGAGTACATGAGTAGATGAAAGCTAAAATCTAGTACTCTCATCTACTCGAGCTCTCATGCGCGAGTAGATGAGCAGAGTAGTTACGCACCTAAAACCCCCCAGAGGGCATCCGGTTAAGTTAAGAGACTTTTCATGTGGATGAGATTTTATTTCAATTTGTGAATTTTTTTACAAATGAAAAAACACTTTTAAGGAAACCACTTTAATTATTCGGATTGATTGATAAAGATGATATTAATATGGTAAGGAATTTTTCCATAGTTAATGCAAAAAATATATGATTCAATGTGCCTCAATTTTGTTTTTTAGCTTGAATATTTGGAAGAAAGCAGCGACAACAGCGATGTAAATGATTTGGCTGAATCTTTCTTCTCTTCTACAGATTCTGAAGACGATGTAGTCAACTCGAAAAAAGCCCGCTCTCATTTCTGAACGAACAGTAGAAAACACCATTAATATAAGCCAGATTACGCATAATTTTATTTATTTATATATTTATTTTATAAATTCATAGAAAACAATTTACAGTCACCTTTCCACCAAAAAACATAAACAAAATCAACCATGTATTATAAAGTAGGTGAGACATGAGTCTTTACTTTCAAAAAGAGATTTTACAAACACATTCTCATATTTTATAGAAGTTTTTATATACATACGTCGAAAAATCATATAAAATGAGAAAGTGTGTGTAAAATCTCGGAATTTTTTTATGGTACCGATTCCATAGACTATACATTACTGAAAATCACTTAAAATTGTAGAAGATTGCTACTAGGAACGCGAATTTTGTGCGTTCCATTGAAAATTTCCAGCAAAGTATTCATAAGTACTTCGCCACCTCGAAAGGAACACGGCTAATGAAAGCATACCTGGATATATACACAATGCGGCGTTTCTCGTCATCACGTCACGCCAAGAATTCGGAGAATTGAAAAAAAGACGCGACGTCACGAAGATTTTCATTTTTCCTAAGTAATTTACAGATTTTTCACAAAATATGTAATCAAATTGTGCCTAACAAATAAAGTTATTGATAAATCTATTATTTTGTAAGTTATTTTGTTTATATTTTATTGATTTTTTTTTACAAAAATGAATTTTTGTCGTAAAGATGCTCGCTGCATTGTGAATTGGGTGACGATTTTGTAACAAGAAAAAATGACAGCGGTTCTCGTTTCGTCATCGCATTGTGAATCAGGCATGAGATCGACAAGTAAGCAGCAAATACAAATTAAATGCACCACTAGCTGTTAAATACATGAATAACCCAAAAGTCGATTTTATTTAATATGCGAAAAACCCAAAAAGGTAGTGTACAATTTTCTTACATCTACTTTTGTCAGCACAAATACAGTTTAATCAAAATAGTCCCTGCAGAAGAAGAAACCTATAAAATCTTTTTAATACAACCTGGACTGCATGAATAGAATGAATTTTTGTTTGGACAGTGGGCTGAAAATATAATTGAGACTAAGATTTTTTTATCTCATGAAATCCCACGTTCGATGTATAGAAAAGAATGCTACCCATAGATTGGGGCTCGAAACACGTATCTTTTATGGCAGTCAAGCACTACATCCACTGTAACATTCCCAAGACTCCATAACCTTCTTCTTTACCGTAATCTTCTTCAAAGCATATATAAAGGGTGATTTTTAAGCTGGTTTGGTTTTGGCAACACTGGTTTTGACAGCTGACGTGTGTTTAGTACCTTGTGTCACTGTCAAACAGCTTCAGTTTGGTTTGCAATTTAACCATGGATCGTCTTACAAATGAACAACGCTTGCAAATTATTGAATTTTACTATCAAAATTCGTGCTCGGTTCGAAATGTTCATCGCGCGCTGCTTGTGTTCAGCGATGAGGCTCGTTTTTGGTTAAATGGATACGTAAATAAGCAAAATTGCCGCATTTGGAGTGAAGATCAGCCAGAAGCATTGCAACAGCTACCAATGCATCCCGAAAAAGCCACTGTTTGGTGCGGTTTATGGGCCGGCGGCATTATTGGGCCTATTTCTTCAAAGATGATGCGAATCGCAGCGTTACTGTCAATGGTGAACGCTACCGAGCGATGATAACAAACTTTTTTTTGCCCGAAATGGAAGTTCTTGACTTGCATGATATGTGGTTTTAACAAGACGGTGCCACATGCCACACAGCACGCGAAACAATGGCGCAATTGCGAGGCGAGTTTGGTGAACAGTTAATTTCACGTTTCGGGCCGGTCAATTGGCCGCCTAGATCGTGCGATTTGACACCATTAGATTATTTTTTGTGGGGGTATGTCAAGGCTAATGTCTATAGGGACAAGCCCGCTTCGATTGACGCACTGGAAGCCAACATCCATGCATTCATTCGTGAGATACCGGCCGATATGTGTGAAAGAGTATGCCAAAATTGGACTCAGCGGATGGGCTACCTGAGACGCAGCCGCGGTCAACATTTGCATGAAATTATCTTTAAACATTAAATTGCAAGGTTCAAACTATCGATTCAAGTAAATATTTCATTCATTTTTTCGAATTTTTTGTGTTTTTTTTTTAAAAAAAGTTCTAAACCTCTTAAAAAATCACCCGTTATTAATTTGAAGGTTTGCACCAACTTTTCTGCTTGCCCATCTGAACCTGGAATAAATAGTGCTTTTCTCATGAAAGAAGATTGATTTGATGGAGAGAAAATTAATCAATTCTTCTGACATCACCAAAGCCAAAGATACCATAACTGATATCTTTGAAAAAAAAAAAAATAATTCAGACAGAATTTCATGAAAAGAAATGTCACATCGAAAATTTCTGATAGAATACGTTAATAAATGGGTTTTTTTTTATAGAGATTTATTAGATTTATTGACTTCAAAAATGATACGACACATTTTCTTAGTTGTAAGTATGATTTAACTCTTTGATTAGATTGGTTTGGACGAAAGCCGGCTACCAGACTGACATTTGATTTATATTTTATACATTATACATTTTCTTGTAATGGTTTTTTTTTTATAAATATGACTTTCCAAGTTAATTAAAGAAAACCCTACAATTATAATACGAGAACATTCATTTAATTACAATCAAAATTCTCATTTTATCATTTTTCTACAGCACGTTCATCATAACTTTCATTATCTCCATTTCGTTGGTGAAACCCGAAAAGTATGTAACTCCAATTGAAAATGACATTTGAATTATAAATTTTTTAGCTCAATTTTACTTATCTGCCACCTCTCGTCAAACTGGCAGTTCCATTTTACCATTTAATTATATGTATTCAAGTATATTTCATATCAGAAGAAAATATTATTATATCGATTTAAAATCCTCCTGTGAAATTAAACTATAATAACAAGCCATGCATACTTTTGTGGTTTCACCAACAATAATTTTTCCCAAAAAACTTATCAACATTGTGCCACTTCAATACAAGTTCTACATCAGTCATAAAAAATTTCTTCTATTCCTCCTATTTAATTGACTGACGACACCCATAAAACATTTTTCCTAGGCACCACTGCATAAGTTTTTGCAGTCTTGCAATATAAAAGATGGGGGTTTCAGAAAAAATCACAGGGCAATCCTACCGAAATACCATTTTAGCTTGAAGCTTATTTTTGCGCGTCGCGTCGCGTCGACTTGCTATACTACAACTAAAGTCATTAAATTATGTCGATTGTCAACGTATGGTAGGTACGTTTCTTTGACTTTGGACTTCTGACAGCCTCGTATTGTGTTAGTTAACCAATATGGAGGGTGATTATGAAAACGGGACTAACAGCATCACTATGAATAAATAGCTTTTACATTAGTCTCTTTTCACGTTGAATTGGGAAACTTAATTTGTCTAGGTTGTGTGTTATGATGAATGCTTTTGGAAAAGTAATTCAATTATTTTTATATATCATCATCAGTCTCAGTTACTTTGTCTCTGTTAAAACAGCCAATATAGACTATTCGACAACTAGATGAATATCTGAGATAGAGAAAACAAAAGTTGATCGATACTTTATGTGAACTCCAAATCAAACTATTCTTAAGGTACATTTACATATGTACATGGTACGTTATAGTTTTAAACTGTTTTGTTGAAAATTCAATGGTCAACTCATAGAAAAGTGGAACAAGTTCTCATGAAATCTAGACAACAACCATCAGGTGGCTTGTTGCATTGCACTGCACTGCAACGCAGTGCACTCCCAATATAAGCAGTGTAGTACTCGTATACTTGTAGTGCACCTCCATTCCAATGCACATCATCAATTCAGTATTTTCCCCTTTCCATCTGCATCCAATGTAAATTGTATGAGTTGGCTGTGCCAACATTTTGCAACAACTATACGACATACGAGTACATACAAGTGTCTAACAAACTGCGACAACCGGAGTGTGGTGTACATATCTATGCATCTATGATGCAATCTAACTTTTCTGAGAGTGAATAGAAAAACTCTAATACTACGACGACTTTAAGCAACTTGTGATACCTTAGCAACAAAGATTATACCTATACAAGGGGAAGTCTAAGGAAAATTTTAATCAATCCCCCTTTTAAGTAGGCGATTTCGGAAAACTCTTGGTAGCTGTATTATATCTCGTCTATTAGCAACAATATTTCAGATAACACTTTTCTCAACCCCAAAATGCACAGTGGTGCACTTTCAAGTACTTGCAGTCATTGAAAAAAAATTACAAGAATCCCACATGATTTTTCTTCCTCAACATTTGGTACCAGTCACTCAGGCTAAGTAGCAAGTGCATTGAATGCAATTCGATTGGCGTCTCAATGCAGTTCAGCTTACGCGCCATAAAGTGCATCGACGTCGATACTGCAGCACCACACCGCTCACTTCGTCTTGACTCAACGATGACTACGACGACGACGACGCCTGCACTCAACACACCAAGATGCAGTTGTGGATTTGGTTGGCTATTGATAGAACTTGAATAAATAGCGGTATTTGCACGATCTGCAACTATTATTGCAGCATGGCGTTGGGATTATAGATATAGGTGTGTATGTGTGTTGTTTTGCTATACGATTGCAGTAGCCAGCGTCGCAAATGGATTACAAGGTGCATCGAGAGGAGGAGGAGGATGCTGGTTGGCAGTAGTTGTTGGGAGGAAGACAGTTGCGCTTCTCGAAGACTTTGCATTTCTCAGATGCGAAATTTGTTGCAAAATCTCTGAGCTCCTTGTCCCGATGTAACTGAAACATGCAGTGCGAGTGCACCCCAGTGCTCTTGGTGGATTACATTGACGCGGCCCCCCAAAGTGGGGAAACGACTTTTTCCGCGGTCATGAATCCCGTTCGGTATTCGTTCAATTGATAAATAAAATATTATTCATTTCTTTTTTTCTTGTTTTTGTTCATTTGATTTTCTTTGTTTTTTTTTTATGGAGAATGAAACGCCAACGAACGGAGAGGAAGAAGGAGAATTCATACAACTTACATTACACTTCCCCAGGGTGTGCTGCGAAGAAGAAGTGGTGGTCGTTCGTATAATATATAAGTAATTGACGTTGGGCTTGTTGTAACTTCAGAAACATTCAATGTGCTGCACAAGTTCTTCTCCACCGAATAGGAGGTGGTGGTGACGGTGTCGGCGGCGGCAGTGTGAGCTGCTCCCCCAGAAAGAACCGTGGTCGACACAGTCGGTACAACGCGGCTCTATGTGGGGAAACGTGGTCGGCACTAAGTAACAGAGTGTACTGAGAGGTATCAGGCGAACAGATAAAAAAGCATGCAAACTTTACACTGAGTACCCATGCTGATGACAGCAAGTACATGAGCAAGTACTCTGAAGTGTACTTACAGTGTGGGTTGGGAATAAAATTATCCGTGCATATATGACTATAGAAAGTTATGTATAGGTATAATGTAGCTACTAAGCAGTATAGAGTAGGTTTTTTCACCATGATGGCATTTGCACTGCTTTTACATGAACGGAGGACTTTGGCATATTACTAGGCTTTGTTTGGAGTTTTGTGCCTTTGTATAATGTTATCTATTATAAAAGAGTGGGTTTTTGTTACTTTCGCTGTCTTTAGAGGATAAGCTGTCCGGATGGCAATATGCAAATTATATTTTGTGGGTGTTTGAGTTGAATTTAAATGACCTACTCGTACTATCTTTTATTTATTTTTCCAAAGTTTAATTTTTTAAAAATATAATAAATAGTTTTAAAAATATTTAAGAAATACCTAGAAGCCATTTGGAATAGGCATCATTTTAATTATCTTTGATGAAAGGAAAAGTTGAATCCTTAAGGTCGTAAAAAACAAAAACAATGCATTTCTATTGTTTTCGCTTTCCTTTTCTTCGGAAAAGTTTAATCATTTACTTGTCAATTAAAATCGTAAAAAAAAAACATAAATTTGTAGGTAGGTACCTTACATGAATAGTTTTATGATAAAATAGACGCTTAATGGAAAAACTTTCAAGGAAAACAGCCAAGGGCCATCAAGTTCAAGAGTCGTTATCCTAAATTTTTAATTCCTAATAGAAAATATTAAAATGACTGGGATGATCGAGAATATCACTTGACCGCTTTTGCACTTACATAATGTATGTATACATACACTATTCTTGTTCATATATAATTCTATTTTTGGCATCGTTAAACCAGTCCAGTCTTGGTTGAATTGTAATAAGATAGCCCATCATTTAACCCAAAATCAAAATGACTTTTCGCGCCTTTGAAGTACGGGTTCATTGAAATAGAGCATTTTTATATATTTTTGATGTGTAAACATCTATGCTGGCGGTAGAGTTAAAAACAAAATAGGAACGTTCGTGTGCAACGTTAGGTCGTGCAACGTTACGGTGTGCAACGTTACTACCTGCATACACGGATGGGTGCGTTCGGTGAAAAAAATCTTAAGGTCCCCTTCAAGCAAAAACAAGTCCGTTTTGGATCCGCGCACGTTGATGTTTACACATGTTAACCGTGAGTCCCGGCACTTACACAATTTTTTTTTTAATAGTTCAGGGCTTGGATATTCTTGGATTTTAAAACTGATACTAGTTTTCAAATTAAATGTTCGCACGACACATGCATCAAACATCAGAACCAAATGTATGCAAACCAAACTGTTCTCAGCAAAACATGTAATATTTACAATAAAATCATGGAAAAAAAGGACAAGATTTGAGTTAATTTATGGAGTCTATTGAAATTATCAATTCTAGATATAGATATATCACCAGAACACTACGACTTAGTCCCCCCCTTCCCTTCATTTATTTCTACGGCCACCAACGCCATCTTGAATTGTATATGCATTTTAAGAGTGAAGTCGATTATCTCTGTAAGTATTGGTTTCAGAGAAAAGTTCTTAAGCATGAAATTTCAACAAATATTTTTTTTTACTTTTTTTTTAAATTTCCAACAACTTCTTTTTACTTGCTCTAAAGGGCAAGTATTAGTTTCGTGTGAAAAAAAATGTCGAGGTTATAATCAAAACTAACACTACGATAATAGAGAAGTCCGAAAAAGTGGGATTCGTCATGCCGTCTGTCGGTCTGTGCGTCGGTGCGTCCACTGTAATTTGAGCTAGAACCTAACCGGGTGGACCGATTTGCTAGAATATTTCTACAGAGCATTTTTATGTGATTCCCTAGAACGGGTAGCTGCCATACAAATATTTTGGTTTCTTCAAGTTTTCTCGAAAACGGCTCTAAAGATTTTGATTAAACTTCGCACCTGTAATAACCAAGTCAATTTTAAGAAAACTGCATTTCATTTTCTCAAAAAATTCACATAACGGAATTAGGTATTGCACGTTTATTGAGAAAATGTTCATATTTTTGGGTTATTTGCGTATATCTTTGCCACGGTTAAACCGATTTTGTTATAATTTTGCAATCTGATGCAATAATGCATTTAAAAATGTTTAAAAATATTTTGTTATAAACAAAAAAAAATCAAACAAAAAATAATTTGTATAGTACTTTTGACTCTTATAATATTTTTTCGGTAAATAACGGGTGATTTTTAAGCTGGTTTGTTTTGGAAACACTGGTTTTGACAGCTGACGTGTGTTTAGTACCTTGTGTCACTGTCAAACAGCTTCAGTTTGGTTTGCAATTTAACCATGGATCGTCTTACAAATGAACAACGCTTGCAAATTATTGAATTTTACTATCAAAATTCGTGTTCGGTTCGAAATGTTCATCGCGCGCTGCTTGTGTTCAGCGATGAGGCTCATTTTTTGTTGAATGGGTACGTAAATAAGCAAAATTGCCGCATTTGGAGTGAAGATCAGCCAGAAGCATTGCAACAGCTACCAATGCATCCCGAAAAAGCCACTGTTTGGTGCGGTTTATGGGCCGGCGGCATTATTGGGCCTATTTCTTCAAAGATGATGCGAATCGCAGCGTTACTGTCAATGGTGAGCGCTACCGAGCGATGATAACAAACTTTTTTTTGCCCGAAATGGAAGTTCTTGACTTGCATGATATGTGGTTTCAACAAGACGGTGCCACATGCCACACAGCACGCGAAACAATGGCGGAATTGCGAGGCGAGTTTGGTGAACAGTTAATTTCACGTTTCGGGCCGGTCAATTGGCCGCCTAGATCGTGCGATTTGACACCATTAGATTATTTTTTGTGGGGGTCAAGGCTAATGTCTATAGGGACAAGCCCGCTTCGATTGACGCACTGGAAGCCAACATCCATGCATTCATTCGTGGGATACCGGCCGATATGTGTGAAAGAGTATGCCAAAATTGGACTCAGCGGATGGGCTACATTTGCATGAAATTATCTTTAAACATTAAATTGCAAGGTTCAAACTATCGATTCAAATAAACATTTCATTCATTTTTTCGAATTTTTTGTGTTTTTTTTTTTTAAAAAGTTCTAAACCTCTTAAAAAATCACCCATTATATACATTATGCGTCTGTTTACACACAGTTGTTAACCACAAGAGCAAGTTCGTGTGATCATGTCGTGCATATTTTTTAAATTCGTTTTCAAAATTTGGAATATTTAGAAAGATGTCTATACATTCAAAAATTTAGTGTTTTTTTTTTTTATTTTATGACGAAATTTTCAATACAGTTATCCCTAAGTTTGTCGAAAAATAATTCTGGGAGAGCTGCTTCTCTGGCCAAGGTTTTGGCCTCCGCCTTTATATCCTGATATCTTTTTATCCTGACCTCCTCTGCATAATTCAGATATGCTGATACTTACCCCGTTTATATGCAAGATCGAGAGCTCGAGTTGGACTACGGTCGGATTTTCGACCCAGGGTTTTTGGTTCATAGATTTGGAGTTGAGTTGAAGTGGTGTTGAGATGCCATCTTATTTAATATTTATTAATGTATGTAAATATTTGTACGCTTTTTTAATTACAAAAAAAATACAAGACGCCGCTAGACTAGACGGGAGCCAAGAAAAATTAGACACACACACGTAAAATCGTACATAATGTCAAACCAACTCCTCAGCCCAAGTTTGTTAACACAAATTTCGATTCGATTCGACTCGACTCGACTCTGCTCCTGAAGAGGAGTCGAGTCGATTCAAGCTTATTTCAACTCAATGCAGGTTTACAAAGGGTCGAAGTGAGCTTCAAGCTTGCTTCAATAACCCATGTGAACGGGGTAACTAATTCTGCTCATATGATGGGTTTTCCCATTGAGTTGTGACCCTATAGGATCCCGACCAAGAGGGACAGTTTAGTTATTCTTGATTTTCTCCAAAACTAGAATATACTCATATATTTAATCATCTGATTTTTAGTATTTGACTAAAAATTAATAAGAGCATTGAATATTAAAAACCGCACTAAAAGCCCCAAACCGTTCACTTTTAAAAAATAAATCCAACGGCCTAGTTTAAATCAAAAGTTCCGTTAGTTATATAACCTAGTACGATGGCACCATTGTGTAACGTAAAAAACTCTTCGGTACCAAATTTTTACCTTCCCTTTGTAGTGACTTTGGTATAGCATTATTTAGTTTTAGGAAAGGATTGGTTACTTTTTGAAGTTGTTTTGTACTAAATGTACCTTATGTCAAAATAATCTACCCTTCCTTTTTGTTTTTGAAAATAAAACTACCGTGATTGTTGTTCGTTTATTCCTTTTATTTATACTTTACCAATTTTTACACAATAATTAAACATAATTTTTAATATGAATTGTATAACATATACCTAACATTTTGTACCTACAATGTAAAGTAAACTTTGTATTGATTTTTACTTACAATAATTTTGATATGTTTGAGATTTCGTGCATAAAGCCATAAAGTGGGAGATTGTTTAGTAAAATTGTTCGCATTTTGCAATATTTTAGATATTCTATTAAAATTCATTATTTAGAGTGAATATACTTATTTACAATATTAATATCATTCAATGTTGAAATTTTGGTTAAAGAATTATAATATATTGTACGTTTTAAGACTTCTACAGCAAAAACAAAATTCATTCATTTACATACAATCTAAATAAATTCAATAAAAACATTCAACCAAAATATTTTGGGCAAAAATTTCAAGAAAGATATTTTAAATAGTTTTGCTTAGATCCTACGTTAATTTATTTATTTTTTTTTTCAATTTTCTTAATGTAATGTAGTTTTTTTTTATTTAAAAATTAATGTATCACAGTCACAGAATTCATTTGATATGTATGAATACGATATGTTTTGTTTAAATAACAAATATTTTTTTCTTTTAATTTTTAAACTTTTACACTCAATTTATATTTTTTTCAGCGACAAATTATCATAGGAAATTTAAAGATAAATCTTTAATTCCATCCAAGTGAAAGAATGCTTATTTCTTACAACTAAGAATAGCTTTTTGTTCAACTGTCATTTTGGCAGTTATTTATTTTTATTTGAAGTTTCATTCAACGGTTTTACATTCGACTCATTCTTTGCGACTCTATTTGACGTTTCTTAATTTCTTCTCCCTTCCAACTCATGGTGAGAAAGTGGTATAATCAAGTGAAAAAGGATATTTCAAATTTTTTGAATTCTTTTGAAAACTTGAAAATTTCTTTCTCACCATGAGTTGGAGTGAGATAAAACATAGAGATGTCAAAAGGAGTTGCGTGGACTGATTCCAATGTGAACACCATCATGAATACAATATTGTTATACTAAAACTATGAATTATGGAAGAAAATAGTGTCAAACGCTTCAAATAATAAAAGGTCTGTTCGTTAACTTCCCATAACTAACAATTTCTACCATTTTTAGTCCAATTTGATTTTTTTATATGAACTTTGACAGAACTCTAGACTAGAATTTCTAGAATATGTCAGTTTTGGTAAACGAACAGATGCAATGAGAGAGCATTGTTTGCACAGCCGTTATACTCATTCCAACAATATACATAAATATGTATGAAGTACCGTTATTTTAAAACAGTAGACTGTAATGATAAACGCTAAGTTAACATGTTTATGAGGTTGGCAGATTCCTGAGAACTATTGCTTGGTTTTTCAGTCGAATACTGAGCAAACATCTCACATTTGTGAGATCTAATTTTTCTCAGCTGCCTAACTGTGTTTCAATGACAGTTCAAAATAACACAATGGTCGCGTTCAGATTTGTATCCAAAGCGATCTGCATAGCGTTGGGTTTTTGTAATCCCTGAAAAAAACTGCAGATGCAACAATAACTCAAGGTATTTAAACATTTTTGGATAGATTGACACCGTCTTTGATAGGAATGTTATGGCAGATTTCAATTCATATTTTTCCAACTGACGGAAGCCTTCTGGATTCTGGACACAACTAAATTGACAGTTGTAGATTTTTGACATTTATCAATTTTGTACATTTTGTAAAAGTACATGCTTTGATGAAAATATAAAATTCTTGTGTTATAAACAACAAAATTGACATCACCTCATGAGCTGCAAGTTACAAAGCGTTTGACAATTGCTGCTATTTTTTTTGTTTATGAAGTTCAAATTATGAAGGTTCGTTATATTTAAAACTCATTTAATTTTGGTGAACTACAAGCATCTTTGAAGTTAGTCGCATTCAGCGGAGCAAAATAGTCCTCGTGCAGGAATCTTATGATATTTTCGATTGGACATAAATCAGCTTTATTTCCACGACTGTCTCGAGTCACACGTAAGCTTCGGCCACCCTCGCAGGAGTCTATTTGTTGAGTGACATCTCTTCCATTATATAAAACTCGAAAATAATAGTCTGTACTTTTGTCACTTTTATAAACTTCCACTGTCAATCGGGTTGCGTATGGAATCGATGTGCTTTCAGTTTTAATACCTAGAGCCGCTGTCAAATACTGTAGAGTCCAATCATGGCCAGAATATAGCACAAACTTTGTGCGATCGCCTGAGATCATTTTGAGCATATAGCTCACCATGTGTCGAATCATGCCATAAGCTCGAAGAAGTCCTATTTGTTTGTACAGAGAGTGATTGACTTCTTTTGAAGATTGCCAGTTGGTGTAAGACATGAGTGCGGCAACGTGACTCGGTTCGATGCAACCTTCACTTTGGCCACCCTGATTCGTCTCCTCACTCACCACATTCGACATTGGAGTGTCAACCAAATTAGCGGCGGTGTCATCCTGATCGATATTTATAACGTCATTGAGGTCCATATTCGTCGGTTCAGTAGTCACCATTTTGGAATTGTTCAAAGAGGTCTTTCTGCAAGGTAACGGTGCATCATGACACAGAACTGTTAAAACTGCATCCACCACTTCATTTGGATTATTTATTCCATTCGGTGTGTGTTGAAGCAACGTTGCACCGATCCATTGAACAACAGCAGCAACAGCCGGATGCTGATTTATATGATTGGTATTCATCCAGGTGAGCTTTCTTCGAAATGTTTCTGCTTGCGGACAAGCACAGTCAGCGAAACAAAATGCCATGCTATGAGATTCTCGGACATTCAATGCCAACCATTTTTCAGATGGAAGAAATGGAAACATTAAAGCCATGGCCGATTGGAAAGTGCGTCGGTAACGTGTTGTATAGAGAATTACTTCATCCGAATTGAGCAGTGAATGGGGTGTTGAAATAATGTAGGATTTTGTTTGTTGCGGCTTCAACAAAAGTCCCAATGGATGTGCATAGATTTGATGTAGAATTTCACCAACATGAAGCAATTGAGCGATGCCTCTGGAAGGAAATTTTAAATAGTTGCGTTTATTAAGTGAATTAAATAACCTCAAAAAAGTGTTAAATTTAATTAAGATCGTTAAAAGATGAACATATTTTAGTTAAGAAAGGAAAGGTTTCGAAACTTGGTGAAAGTTGTATTTACCAAACAGGCATGATAAAGAACATTCCATACTGCCTTAGTGACATGAGTTCTCGACAACACGGTTGAATGCTGTCTGAGACAAGGACACCTGTTTCCACTGTTTAAAGAAGGGCCACAGTTTCTCTCAAACTTTATGTGTCACAATTTATCAATACATAAAATCGAATAAAATCAATAACAGAAGTGTTTGTTAATAAAATAGCTGATATAAGATACAATTGAAAGGAGAACAAACAAATTGTAGAGAAAATAACATTTTCAGTACCTTGAATAAAAAAAATGTGTGAGTGCCGTGACTCACGGTTAATATGTAAACATCCATATTTGGATCCGATTGCGAAGTCGTCCATACGTCGGCGTCGTTGACTACGTGAACGGATCCAAAACGGACTACTTTGCTTGAACGGGATCTTCAGATTTTTTTTCACTGAACGTACCCAATATCCTATGCTACATTGTAAAGTGTGACCTCGTAACGTCGCACAGAGGAAAGTCCACGTGTTATTTCACTCTACCGCCGGCCGCCGGCATATATGTTTACACATCAAAAAATTTGTGACTGGCGGGACTCACGGTTAAGATGTGTAAACAATAAAATTTCTTCAGAGTGCCGGATTTTTTTCAACGTACTCAATTTACCAATTTACGTATTACACGTGAGGCCCACATTTTTAGTTTGACCTACCGTGTGCCGGCATAGATGTTTACACATCAATCAGCAAAATAAATGAAGTCTGCTGAATCAGCCGATTATAGTTTACCACATCATTACCACATTTACGCAAGAAGTTTTTAAGGGTGTTCATGAAACGTGTATCTTAAACTAAACAATTTTACGACGTTGAAAAGTTGCACGATGTTGTACAAATACCCTTATACCCGCATTTTTGATGTGTAAACATCTATGCTGGCGGTAGAGTGAAAAAAAAACGTGAACGTTCGTGTGCAACGTTATGTCGTGCAACGTTACGGTGTGCAACGTTACGATCTGCATACTAAGATGGGTGCGTTCAGTGAAAAAAATCTTAAGATCCTCTTCAAGCAAAAACAAGTCCGTTTTGGATCCGCGCACGTTGATGTTTACACATATTAACCGTGAGTCCCGGCACTCACACAATTTTTTTTTGTAATACCGTACATGAAGGTACTTATATATGTTTTCCAAGTACTTTTTCAATTAGGTCATTGCAACAACTTTTCACTCATGTTCATAGTTTGCCTCATAAATTGAAAGTGACACAAATAAGAAACCTATGTGAACAAAATACCTGCAGCATACCCGCAGGCAAAAACATGATTAATTAAAAATTAACACCTGAAAAATCACAACACAGATTCCATATGTTCACTCAAATAAGAAACCGTGAAAACGTCATGGACTAAACAGAATAGCGGGGCGAAGGTTAATTGCTGGGAGACATCGACATAAATGACCGTGTATTCACATATCCCTCCATGTAGGCTATTGTTTAATTAGTTCAGTTGAAATAGAACAGCTACCTCTATTCAACAAATAAGATTTAACCTTGAGTCAACCTTTTTTTTGTTCATATTTGCTTCTCTTAAACATGAGAGAGGTATACTATTTTAAAAAAAATCTTAAAATCATATCCTGCTCCCCTACTTGTGTACTGTTCCACTTATAAACTATGATGGCTATTTGCATTTATTTCTACTCTCCTTAGTGTGTTATAAGGAAAAAAGCCTCCAGTTGTAGATACATGGTACACGGTACGGTGATGGTGAGCCGAGGGTGGCATGCAGAAAAGAAAAATAGTCATACACATACCCGACCCACCTGTCATCTACCTGTCCGTTACTCCCGCTGAGGTAAATAAACAAATACCTCTCTTTAATCTCAGTCCACTTCATAGTCGACCGCACCGCCCCATTAACCTATTTTCCTGACAGAACTTTAATCAAGTGAAAGCTCTCACACTATATATTCTCAAGGAAAAGACATTTTAAAACCAGCTCCTTTCCAACCCCAACCCCCTCTCCATCCACCCTTTCTTCCACTTGGAAACGTCAAAAGAATTCAAATTCAGATTTAGAAACAATATTTATGAGCCAAACTGGATATCTTTCTGTTTAAAGATGCTCTTTTAAAAACAATGAAATTAGGACACACATAATGTACACACACTCAGACTCACTTGTATGTTAGCTGTCCCAGGAGACAAGACTTCTCGGTAGCAGGAAGTAGAGCAAATCCATGAAATGGTCCCAATTTATTCCAGTACATGTGATTGGCTCCAGCAGGACTACTAGTCGTGTTGTACAAAAATGATCGATATCTGTAAAAAAAGGTTTTTATTTAAACAAAAAAACCGCCCATGATAAGAAAAGAATCCTTTTTTTATACTTGTTCAAGAGGCTATCATCTTTAGCACCACAATCAATGGAAGATACACCTCTTACATGAGACATTGGCCCTCGATCCCCATGCCTTATGACCAATAAGACACCTTGCAGTTTCCATCCATCCAAAATCCCGCCATCGTCCTTTCTAACCAGCCTGTCGATGGGTGCACATCTTTGTTTGTATTTGCGAAATTTCGTGGCTTCTTCATCTTCCAAAGTCGTCATGTAGATTCGTTTGCCATTAAGGAAGCCCAAAGTACTTATGTTATTTGTATTTCCGATATATTTATACATTCCTGAAAAGCAATAAATAGTTTTAATTTTTATATGTAGCTTAAAAGGACCGTCGAAATTTCCGAGATTCTAACCTGCTATGAGTAAAAATATCCAAACACTCAGAATCATATAGCAATAGAGAGTTCGATGTTGGGTTGAAAAACGAATCAATTCCTTGAGAAGCATTTCGAATGTGTAGTGAGTATAAAATATTATTGAAATAAATTTCGTAGATAAACTTAAAAGGAAAACACCAAAATTTAAGTTAAAATATAATCTTTTCTAAAAGGCTTTTTAGTTTGTTTTGCTGGGCGACTGGGACGTATACGTTATATTTTAGGGTAGAAAACTGTTCTGTGTTTTGTATAAACAGAACAGCTGAAGCAAACCCCTCTATTTGTCAATATTATGTAGAGATGTGGAGATGGTTTTTTTTGGGCATGCGCTTTGGTATTCGGGTAGGGTGCAACCAATATTAGAATTTTTACAGTGGAACTTCTTTTACCGTAGGAAGGTTATTTGTACTTTTAACGCTACCTTCCTAAAGCCCCTTTTAAATAATTCACTCAGAGAGGGTAAATGTCAATTTTTAAACTAGCCAATGCTAATTGGTTATTTTTTTAGCCAATAATGTCCAGTTTTTCAGTGCGAGATTGAAGTTAAACCCAATTTAGCTCATCAAATTAGGTGAGTTAACTCAGGATTAACTGAACAGCGATGCTTTTGATGTTTTATCCATCGAGTTTTTTAGTCGTTCCGCATGCATTCTCCATAGAAAAAATGCTTCCTAGGTTAAATGTGGGATAATTCACACTTCAACTTCATACGAAAAAATGAAACAACATTTGCATTTTGAGAGGTACTGTGAAAGTTAATCTATTTTGTAATCTTTTTATGTGATGGAAACACTACGTAGATTTATTTAATCTAAATTGAGATAAACCTTCGGTGGAAACATAGGGGCATATTCATAGTCACTTTTAAACTCCAGTTTATCTTAGACATGGGTTTATCCTATCTAAATAACATTGAATAAACCCCATTATAAGATAAACTGGAGTTTAAAAGTGAATATGAAAATGCCCCATAGTTTTTCAGATGTGATAAACCGTTTTCCTTTGGAGGTGGCGAAGTACTTGCAAGAACGTTGCTAGCCATTTTGAATGGAACGCATAAAATAATTTTTCTTACAAACCTCATCTACTCGCGATGAAAGCATGAGTAGATGAAGGTAGTAGATTTTAGTTTTCATCTACTCACAAGTACTTCGCAACCTCTAAAGGAAAACGCCTGTAGTAACTTTTGGAGTATTTATCGTTTTGAGCCAAACGCATATTTCGTAAAAGTTTCTCCTTCTTCGTGTGCTTATAATTTTAGCGTTCATATTAACCGAGAGGTACGTAGCTCCAGCTAAAAAATCAAAAGTTTGTTTCTTACTGTACATAACTATCTGTCAAAATTTAGCGGACGAAATAATTGTTCGGCACAATAATTAACGAGCTAAGTCCCCTTTCACACGAGGAAACAAGTTGCTGGAGATTTTTTTGACGTTTTCTTTTAATTTCCTTAAAAATCTCCTGTACCTTTCACACGAAGAAACAAAATCGTGGAAACTTTCTGTATTTTCCTTTTAAAATAGCTTGGTTGAACACACTCTACTGTGTGTGTGAAGAGGAATGTCAAAAAAATCTCCTTGAATCGTTGACCGGGGAGATTTCATTTTCCCCTCTTACTTCTTGCCCTTCTCACCAACAAACTGATTGTTGCTGGCAACTCAGTTTCCTCGTGTGAAAGGGGACTAAGTTTTAACAGGTTCTATAATTCTCGAATTTTGTGTCAAAATTTGGTGGTAAAATAAAAATCGAAATAGAGGGGAATATTTAAGAACAAACGATTTATCTCCGTCAAGCATCAGAATTCATTTTATTTTATTAAAAACTTTTGAAATAATGAAAATAAATTCTTTCCAATTGGTTGAATATAATTTTTTCTCAGAGAGAAGCTGCTTTTTGTGACAAAGCTCTCATGTCAAAATGTAGCTAGGGTTTTAGTTGATGTTTGGAGAGAAAAATGGGAGCTAAAATTATTTGATGTTTGGAGAGAAAAATGGGAGCTAAAATTAAGAGCGATCTGCGTACAAAGCTTTAACTAAAAGCTTATTAGTATGCTGCTGACGATGAGAAATGAAAAATTCTCTAAAAAAATTACACCAAGAAATCATAAACAAAAACTTCGTTTCCCAGTAAGCCATTCGAAGAACAAAAATGTAGCAGATTATTTGGAGAAGTCTTCACTCTTTTTTTTCCCACAGAATAAATTTTTCTTAGGATATATACAGCCTAATTTATTAGAATTCGCTAAACACCTCTAAACGGCTGAATAGTTATATAGTGCATAAGCATTTATGAAGCCACTATTCAACGTTGCATAAATCCTAATTCATAAAATATTTCCCTACACATTATAGTTATAATGCGCTTGTGTCAAATAAAGTACCAAGAAGGGAAAATCTATTACGTTTTACTGCCACAATTGATTAACAAAACAAAGCTCTGAAAGTGAAAAGTCAATAAACGAATTCTCCTGCACCGATTGGATTAGTTTAAATTTCATTTAATATTGCATAATGTACCTATTCTTGTTACTGTTTCTTTTGTGCCGTGTTAGAAAATATAGTTTAATATTTTAGAACAAAAATTTCATTGTTTTTATTGAAATAATTGTTTCATTCACTGACAGTGCGATCAAATTGAGAAGAATATAGGAACATTTATTAGGGTGGCAATTATTTTTGCAATGTTTTTTTTATTTATTCTGTGTGTCCCACTGAAAATATTCAATAAACCTCAATTTTAGCATACATCTAAGCACATGTATATTATAAATAAAGAATTTCCATCAAATTTTATACTTTCACCGACATATTAAGTAAAAGTCGGAAAACTGCGTGCATTTTTAATGAAAAGTTTTAACTTCCCGGTGGGATACGTCGCCCTTAGCCGATTTCAAAAAAAATTTTACAACATTTTGGTTTGTACAAATAGCTTCATAATAAAGCTTGATCACTTTCAGGAGGGGACAAAAAAGATATATAAGCATTCCCGAAATAAGTGCCACCCTTATAACATTGTATTTTATTCTCGTCTGTGTATGAGTCAAAGTGACATTTCGATACTTAAACATCCTTATGTATGCACTATTCAACCTCCAAACGCGTTTAGCTTCTAATGCCTCTTTTCAACGTTGCATAAGTTTTATGAATAACATTTTTGCGTTTAGTTGAATTATAAGGAGTGAATAGTTCTATGCACTCGCTATGATGCATTTATAAATTCGGCTGATATAGTGTTCGTTTCTATCCCTAATGCATTGTCAAGGTGAAAAGTTGACAATTGAAAGTGTCACCAATTGCAAAAAACAACACAAAAGCAATAAAATCACAGAAAGACATGCTGTATTGAAATAAACAACAAATGCAAACACGAATATAACGAATTTGTGAGTTTTCAGAATTATAAACTGAAGCAAATAAAAATGTTTGGAATTGTACACCAAAACTTTCAACATTACTGTACGAACTTAAATTACACTATTTCTTATCAACTGATGTCGCTAGTTGCGCTAGAAAGAAACATGTGCTTTTCCTTTTCTTTTGCCTTTATTCCTCGTTTTTCTTTCATCCAATTTTCGCATAACACCTTGCTCTTGATTTCATTGGTGGTTGCAAAAAATTTAATAAACTTTTTGTGGTATCTTTTGAATTAGATTTTGAGTTATGCATCTTTTAAATTAAATTTATAAACAGACACCACGACCACGCAGCACGGTTCGTCTTCGTTGTTCTAATTCGATTTATCCAAATTTTACGGTGATTATTCGATAATTCTGTTCCTATGACGGTCGACAAAAATAGTGTTTAGCCTCGTAAACTTATTTTGAAGGTTTTCGCATACAATAAGTAACTCAAAATCTATCGCATAATCCTAATTTAAAAATATAGACCAAAGATCAATTGGTCACCTTTGGTGCTCGAATCAAATCAAAATTATCCTTAAAACTATAAATGTTTGTTGTTGAAATTTTTACACAAAAGTGTGAAAATAATTAATTAAAAGTGAGTGTTGAAGCAGCTTATCTTATCTCGAATTATTTTATTGTAAATTTCATCGACATTTCAAAAGTTCTGGATTTAATACAAAATCCCTCGAAGGCCATTTAATTGCTAAGCATTCATCACACCCGTGTATAGGTTTTTGTTGCTTAACCAGTTATGTGTGTTTATTATTGAAATTTACTGTCGTACTTCTAAAACGAAAAAGACATTCATTAGAAAGCAAATTGCTTGCACTTGCGCTTCATCTGTAACTGCTTTGTTCCTCCCCGAATCCTGCTCCTGCATTGTAATGTCCCTTTTCCTACTCCCTCATCCCTCTAACAAACCAACTTGGAACTTGAATATTTCCTCTTGACCTTCGATCTGCATGTCATCTTAATTTTAAACTAAAAATACAAAAATTATTATTTAAAAATAACCACTTCTTAGGTAACTTTTGTTATACATTTATTTATTTTTAAAAATTTGCTAAACTCGAAAAATAAAAACGCAAAAATTAGGTTTCCATGTGAGAGGAGGAATTTGTGTTTTACTTAAAAATAAACAAAAATTGAAAATCTGATGCATACGCACATAGTAAATTTCTTCAGAGAGGGAGACATTTAATTCTTTACACGTTTCGCGGTTGAATTGTTAAGAAATTAACCTTTTTGTTTTTTTGTTATCTGAAAGCGTAGAAAGAGAAATGGAATTTATTGTAAAATATAAATACAAAGAGTTGTGTTCGTTGTCTTCAGTTAATTTGATTTTATTTTGCCGGCATAGCATAGCGCAGCGGGAGGACCATGGTTTCTCCTATGAGAAAAATTCATTATTATCTATCTATTTTTGGGGTCATAATAGAATGTGCAAACTGCACTTAAGCATACTAGGTAGTATAGTGCAAAAACATTACATACATACCTAAGTATGTACTTTCATTTCGTGCCTCTTGGTTAGTGAGCGTTAGTTTTATCTTAAATGTTTGTTAGATAGGTAGGTAGGTTAGGTACGTACCTACCTTCATATATTGATTAGCATTGGAAAGTCTATGTAATTGAAAAAAAAAACTGGTTAACGCCTGGTTGAGCCTTATCGGGGTCAAGTGAACCGGAACTTGGTATTATAGGTATTTATATATACAAAGAAATTTTTCAACATGGAGGTATTGGACAGACTAGACTAGATATAGAATATGTAGGTACCTATCTTCATACATACCAAAATACAGTTGAGGACATGAGGATTTTGTTAAACCTAAGTAGATACGATAGTTTGTTGCTCAAAATGGGTTAAATATCATCGTTTTTTAGATGCATGTACTTACAGATACTTATGTGCAACACGTTGCCATATTGTTCATTTTTGTATGCTCATCCGTGATTTGGGCAGGTTGCTTCGATAACTAATTTATTTCAGACTATTGAACAATTTCGTGAGACACAGTCGTACATTTTATTTCAAGTAATTTGAAGCTGAGAATTTACGGTTGAAAAGACCGGGTGACAGCTAGGTAGGTATATAATGTCAGGCCAAGCAGAAAATGAAATATGAACTTCTTCAACTCGTGCATTTACGTGAGAGAAATAAAATGCTTTTGTTTGAATTTGATTTTTTTGTTGTAGATTATGTTATTATGTTATATACCCACTAGATAGAGTCCTATGTGGATCTATTTCTTAAAAACCAAAATCCAAATTTTAACAAATCAAATTATTTTGAGTAAAATACAAATGTACCTACCTATGTACATATCGAAAAATGGGCATATGGCCGTCGCGTCGTCCATTACGTGCGCAACTTACCAATTTCGAATTCAACGACTCTAATCTGCGATACTCCCAATTATAAAACAACCAGCACGTTTGATCCGATTGGAAATCGTTGCTGAAAGTGCAGAAGTACTTTAAAAAATATATATAAAAACTCAGCTTAATAGGGTAATCTTTACATCGTACAAAAAGACCATTTGTTCATTGATTTTTAAAGATTATTTTATTCAAATGTTGACCGCAACTGCGTCTAACATGCGAGTCTGAAGTTGAAGTTAATGCATTTCGAGTGGTATTAATTTAGCTAATGAAGTGAATAATATTGGCTTCCGATTCTACAATTGTAGCCCGCTTTACCTGGTAGACTTTAGATTCTACGTAAAACACCAAAATGAAAATTCTAGAGGTGTGATATCAGATGATCTAAGCCGCCAATTAACCGGTCCGAAGCGTGAAATTAACTACATATTCTGAATAGTTCTCGCAATAAAGTCATGATTTCACGGGCTGTGTGGCAAGTAACGCTTTCTTGTTGAAACCAAATGTCGTTGAGATCACAAGCTTCAAATTCAGCCAGCAAATAGTCTTTAAATAATTTTTCTTCAAGAAAATATTTTTTCCTAGAAAAGCATTTAGGTCCATGTGCTGAAACGAATGTTAAATATTTAAGTTTAAGTTCAACATAAGGGGTTTTGTGACAGTTTACTCTGAGGAAAAAGTAGAACATAAATATTTAAGATTCGTATCAGCAAACGGCTCTTATTAATGTTACTGATGAAAGTTCTGATACGGCAAACGAATTTTCTTCAGTTAAATCAAATAAATTACTCAGTACTAAATTCAGACAGTTATATCTTTCAAACTTGTTGTCAGATTGGAAACCAGGCCCGTTCAACCCATTACGTTCTACATCTGCATTTTCAAAATTCTGAATTTTTTGAGCTTCTGGTTGGCCAGGTCTCAGATTTGTGTTAATTAATTTTCATTACAAACAAATAAATACTTATTTAAATAAAAGAATTTATCTTTTTTAAGTGAGTTTTTAAATCAAAGCATTGACTTTTCTCAGAAAAATGTTCCCTGAATTCTCTTACGCATTATTGTGGAATAATTTTTGTATTGAACTTAACATAGTTTTGCTGTATTATATAGGCCATTCTTCTCAATAAAAAGATTTTAAAACAAAAAAATTAAAGGAGAAATATTTGACTGTTAACAGTCGAATTGTTTTTTCCTGAACACCGTTTATTTTAATAAATATGATTTAAAATCACGAAAACAAATAAAACCAGCATAAAAGTGTTCATATATGCGTTTCGCCCCGATGTAATGGCTGGGCTCATCAGAAGATGACCATTACACCTTGTCTTGACGCATATTTTCCCGAATAAATCGAGATTCCATATAATTCGAACTACAAAGAGCAACTGCGAATTATATAGTCGCTACAAGTCTTCAAAGAAGATAAATTGTAGCCCAGCCATTACATCGGGGCGAAACGCATATATGAACACTTTTATGCTGGTTTTATTTGTTTTCGTGATTTTAAATCATATTTATTAAAAAAAAAATTAAGTACTTCGTAACAGTAAACACTTAAAATTAAATTTAGAAAACCTGTCGCTGATTTAGTTACATATAATATCATCCCCAAAACTACTGACTGAATTTTTAATTTACAAATGTTATTATAGTTCCATTTTATTCCGTGTTTAATGTAAATTCTATAGGTGAATGCAAGAATTTCGACTGAAATTTTGGTTTTTTTTGCGTTCAACAACATAAATTCAAAAATACTGTCATTTTTATTCAGTAGTCTTTGGTCTTTGCAATTAATTTGATCGTGTTTACATACACGCTTCAAAAACGCTACCTACATATATATCGTCGGCCCGGAACAAAAACGACACACTCAACAAATCTAATTTTTTTAAATAGACGAGAGAAGAATAAATAACAATTCGAATTTCTATTAATCTGTTAGATAATTTCAAAACCACATAAGAGCTCTAAATTCAAGTATTTAAGTAGAGTCCTGTCCCCTGTATTTTTCTAGCGAATAATTTCCTTTGTTCAACATAAAATTGCAATGTTAACTCAAAACTTTGATTATGTCGTTTTTTCTTCAGAAAAGAACAATTTTCTTTGATCCACCAAACCTGAACCGCCCTGGTTTCGAATGTTTTTAAACCCACTTTTTAAATAAAATTAACCCAAAACCCCATATATCTTTGTATGTATATTCTCAACTTGCAATTCATATTCCTAAACTTTCCCTGCAGAAATTTTGAAAGAAATGAAATTTCACAGAAATTTTATAAATTCCCTATTAAATTTTTGTTTAAAATTCTAACATGGATTTGAATCATTTAATTTGTGCAAAATCATAACAAAAAGATAATTTTTCATTCAAAAAAAAAAAAAAAAAAAAACAAAATATTTGTTAATTTACTCAAAAGATATTTTATGTTCAAAAAAATGAGATGTTTGTTTTTTGTTATACTAGTCTACGTATGTATTTCTATGAAGTTGAACACATGTTCTACTTAAAACAATTCTTTTATTTGTATTATGGATTTAAAAATTGTATCTGTCCTTCCGACCAGACAATTCATCTTCAGCATAATAGCTACTACTCCAAGGTTAAAATTCATGAGGAAATTCACAAAATATAAATGTATGTAGATACCTTGTTGACTTTTATGACACATAAACATGTGACTTTTCTATTTTCAGTGTTCGTCAAAGAAAAATATAAAGTCCAGTATTTAATGAAAAATATATTAAACACATTGACAATATGCCAAACTGGTGCAACTACATTTAGGTATGCATAGTTAGACAGTTAATTAGATATTAGAGAAATGGAAATGTTATGATACTGATATATCAACTAATCCATACCTACACAATTGAAGCGGCAATAAATATTTTTTGATTGAAACATCGGAAACGATGTAAATTCCTTTAATGGAATTTGCTTGTGCGCCTAAATATAAAATGACTACCTAACATCCAAATTTTGGCAATCCTTCTATTCCTTGAAACTAGTCGATTGAACGACGTTGAAAACGGTTGTAGATCTTCAAGCATAATAGTGAACATTATTATTGTTATGCGCCACAAGTAATTAAATTATTTAAATTGATTAGTAGCTGATTAGTAATTAATATTCTAACCCACATTGCGATAAACTGGGTTTTTTATCTTAAAACTTTCAAGGAAATATTAATAGTTTTTACAATGATTGGTTAAAATAAACCTTTAAAGAAAATTGATCACTTAAAACGTAGCCTCCCTGTCCATGATAATCTCTATGAACAAAAACTTATTTGGTTTATTTAACCAGTAACCCAACAAGCCAAAACCATTAAAATTTGTTGCATCTATTAAGAGAATTTGTCAACGAAAGTTCTGTTTCATAAAACTCTGGATTTCCATATTTATATTAATTGTATGTAGAAATAAATCCGTTCTGCAGAAACACCAACTCTAGTTGCCAGAAAGAGTGAGATACAGCTTTTGAATTTGCTCGCTTAAATACTTTCAGAAAAGATAAAGTTATCACTCAGCAAAAATTCACCAGTATGATAAATAATATCAAGTTGTCTTTAACATTTAAATATTAATTTCACCCGCTTCATTGTTAGTTAACAAATACGATATTTGAATACTTCAAAACACACACACAGCGAACACAAAATCGTACTTTTATGTCGTGTAATTGACACTAACTATTGTGTATCAAAGGAAATTATGTCATGTGTCTAAAATTAGTTCCCTTTTTCAAAAAGCCAACAAATGGCAACTAGTTGGTTGGTTGGCAGCAGCTTTGAGCGAGCGTTAAATGTGCTTTTGTGCATTTTATGATACGCGAATCGATTAAATTCCCACCAGTTTTAGTTGTAAATCTCAATCGCTGCCTGTATTGTCTCTCATGTGTTATATGACCTCATTCGCGGCTCTATCTTTGTTTTTACCGGTTGCGTTTATGTAGTTTAATTAACTGACGTTTTGTTTATTTTAATTTTCTTTTTTTTTTAATAAAAGAAAAATTTAACAATATAACAAAAATAAATCAAAAAAAAAAATGTAAACAAATATAGTAGGTATGCTGTCGTTGTGGACTTGTGGTATTTGAAAAGTTCGTTGGCTATTACCACACAAGTAAACATACCTAATATTGATTTTGTGATGATATAATCCACCAAGAAGCCTATTCAAGTGTGAGTGCATCAACAGAAACAAAATGTGTTTAAGTGTTAAACAAATTTGAAACTGAGTGTTTGTTTTAATGAAATGATTAGGTGTATACAAATCAAAAGGTTACATCTGTTTGACTTAGTAAATATCGATTAAAACATGTTTTTACCATTGTTTAAATGGCTAGAGTTGAGAACATAAGTAACATTTTGTGATTATTCAGATAATGAGAAATAACCGTTTTTTTAGAATATGTTTCTTTTTATGATAGATATAAATGCAACTTACTCTTTATTTAGAAGGAAAACAGATTGCAATTACGGATTTGAATAGAATATTGATGTTAGTGAATTGAATAATTCACTTGAGATTATCTTTAGCAGTATCTTTTACGATTGAGTGTCAACAACCGACTTGGAATATTCCCGCACTTATTTAACACAGTGAAGTTAACCAAGTTGAATTTAAGTTACTTAGAGCCGTTTGCTCATACAAAACATAAATATTTATGTTCTACTTTTTCCGCAGCGTAAACTGTCACATAAGCTCTTATGTTGAACATAAACGTTTAAGTATATGAAGGTTTTTATAATACAAATTCTATATACTACTGAAATACATCAGCCAAGTAGAAGACTCAGCACTATTTAATTGGACTTTCTAGCTATTTTGAATCAATAAACGTTTAAGTTTCGTTTCAGCAAATGGCCCTTAAATAAATTTTATTTTAACGCTTGGATTACATTTACACTAACTAATTTGCTAACATAGAAGTTAAAAAAGTAAAAGGTAATTTGCTTTGCAATTTTCTTCTCCTTCATCTCTAAAAACTTATTTCATACAGGCCCGATGATCGTTTTTAGAATCATTCATAATCTAGAAATGTCTAAAAGCAAAAAATGTTAACCATTTTCGAAACCGATGTTTAACAGAATGAAGAGAAATATTGATGACTTCTTTCTGATTTTAGGAACAACATATTTTTTTTTTTTACTTCATAATAAAAAGGGCTAATTAAAAAATATAAAGATAAAAACAGTTATTTTTTTTTTATATCAATTTTGAAATTTATTAAATTTTTGTCAGCTGTTGTTATGCTGAGTTTGGCACAATGTTAGATCTGTTTGTTAATTTTTGGTATTTAGATAGGTAACCTCTGTCAAAAAAAAAAACTATACCAAGTTTTCAGTTAGAGAAAAGGTTTTTTCATCACAAATTTGCTAATTCCGTTCGACAGCTCATTTTATTTTGAGTTTTATTTGGCTGTTGATCGCTTGTTGCTATTGTTTTCTGTTTTATACATCGATTTTTGAAATTTGCTACGGATTCCAGTTGGGTGAGTTCGTACGGTTTTAACGTTATTTCCTACCAAATTTCGGGCAAATTAAGTTAAATTACCTCATTTCGAAATGTGAATTTGTATGGGTAATGTGATTATTTGGAAAATTTCAACGAAATTACCTCAAAACTTATAATACATTAGTTAATAAAATGTTTGTCAAAGAAATCAAGCTATTGGTCATCTCAAGTTTCGAAAATATTCGAAGCAGTCAATGCAAAAAAGAATATTTGAAGAAATGTTACATCCCCAGCTAGTTTTTCTCCATAAAAATTACAGTTCCAGCATATGAAAGTATTAATATTCAATCTGAATCTTTCCAATCCTCTCTTTTTTCTTCGAGAAAACGTTATTTGTTATCGTTATAATTGGCGCAAAATGTTAAACAGCCTAATGCTAAGGTGTTAGCTAGCATGATACTAGTTAACACTGTACTAACTTTAAAACTCTTTACTAAAATGTTGTTAGTTTTAAACACTTTTTAACTAGTATCATACTAAACCCATTTTCTTAACAGTGACATTTCGTGCAAAAAATGAAGAAAACATACCTTTTTTTCTATGTCAAAGTGACATATGGATTTAGTAATATGTTAAAAAGATAAAACAGCAAGCTGGCGATTTTAACTTTAGTAAAATGTTAAGAGATAGTATCATGTTAAACTCGTTTAAAATTGGCAAATCTTCTTTTTAACCTAGTATCATACTAAAAATGATTTAACACTTTACTAAATCGTCTAAAACTTTATGCCATTGAATCAAAAACCTGTGACAGAAAAAAAATTCAATAAACGAACAGTCTATCTATGTACGCGGAAGGGGATAGTTTACCTTTTGGTCAATTCAATCCAAAATCCAGTGTTATATTTTTTTGTTTGAATCTAAAATGACGTGAGATTGTACTACATACATATATTGGATGGTAGAGGACTGTTTGGGTTTGAATATGTAAATATATTTTCTCAAATCGATGTTCATACTACATATCAACAAGATCCATAGTAAACACGCTGACGGGTTTTTTTTGAAATATTGTCAGATTGTTGCCGAATGATTTTGAACCTAGGTAATTTTAATGATCTCATAATTTATTGTAATGCTCATTACATTTACAAGTAAATATAAAAAGAGAACACTTATATGTTCCGCTTCTTAATTGATCTTCATGCTAAAAAAAAAAATAATAAAGAAGACGGCATAATGCCAACGTTAACGTAACAAAAATGTATTCAACCAAAACGTATGGGATCATCCAACCCAAAATAGTATTTCATTATTTCGATTTTATTTTTGAATTCGTTTTTGTTTATACTTACACCAATTAAAAATGTATTATACATACATATGCACATATTATGTATTTAAATACGAATCAGCGAGTATGACAAAACACGTGACAACCGTTAGAGTGAGACAAAAGAATTTTAAACTTAACTCTTTCCCATCTACTTTAGAGGTTCGGGCACAGACAGACATTCGTTAAGTGAGCTTTTTACCGGTTTCATAATAAAAATTATTACTTTAAATGAAAAAAAAAGTTTAAGAAATACCGGCCGGTTTTGTTGGTTGTTGGTTGTTGATTGATTTATTAACACACATCCCTCACCCCTGCCTGTTCGCCCTTCTACTCATAGTATTGACTTTGTAAACATTAATAAACACTTCTATTGATAAATTTGAGTATGAACAAAATGAACGAAGATTGTTTTATGAAGTGATGACATCGTACCGTTGAATAATTTCTAACTTATTGTTAGATTTAAATTATCAAAACCTGAAGCAAGATAATAATAAATTAAGCTGTCTCTCTTTCGAATCAACTTGAACTTTCATTCTTAGTTGCGTGTTCTTTTTATCGATTTTTTTTTTTTTTTTTTGTTTGGTAGGTATTTTTTTGTTTTGTGAGAGAAATATTTTGAGAAAGCACTTACAGAAAGGTATTGAAACAACATGACCTTGAGACGAAGTTTTGTTTGTAAATATTTCATTAAGATAATGTGATAAAATACATGATAGAAAAATGAACTTCAGCATTTTCAACCACGCAATGAATGAATTATAAAATAGTGAGGATGTTACTTCGGGAGAAATTATGAAATACCTACAATAAAAGTGTTTTATAACAGAATTATAGTTTAAAGAGTGAGTTTTGTTCATAGGAATAAGTAAGCACTATAGGTAATAGGTAATTGTACTTTATTCAACCCACGCTACTTGCATAGCAGTCTTACTTTACGAACATTTATCTATATAATGCAATCATGCTATTAAATTGCAATTTAAAATATTTCTTTTTAATTAAGAATTGATGACTTCATTGTTTATTAGCACCTAACGTTCTTTACTGTTTTTGATGTGTAAACATCTATGCTGGCGGTAGAGTGAAAAAAACGTGAATGTTCGTGTACAACGTTACGCCGTGCAACGTTACGATCTGCATACTATGATGGGTGCGTTCAGTGAAAAAAATCTTAAGATCCCCTTCAAGCAAAAACAAGTCCGTTTTGGATCCGCGCACGCTGATGTTTACACATATTAACCGTGAGTCCCGGCACTCACACAATTTTGTTTACTGTGTCATTGTATCGAACTTCAAGATGGTTTCCTAACTCTTATTAAATATTTAAGTACCTGGGCGATCGAGCTACGCTCTTTAGAAAAGAAAAATCAGCCAAATCATTAGAGCCGTTTCCGAGAAATAAGAAATGATCGCTTGAATAAATAAGATAAAAATGTTATGAACAGAAATGTGTGGGAAATATTGAAATACTAACTTTCATAGAACAGAATCAGTGCAAATATTCACTTGTGCAGTGTATTAACTCCCAAAAAAAAACGATACCCATGTATATTTCGTGTTTAAAAAAAAGGAAATATAACACCCACAGGCTTTATTTCTTTGCTGAAATCACATTCAGGTCTTTAAAATTTCCTACTTTCCTGTTGTGGAATTCAATTCCATTTATAGGTGGAAACAAGATACAATCTTAATTACTGCATTCAACAGACTTTAATACCTAATGCAAAGGATGGAAGCAGTTGCTATAAAAATTTAAAAATTAAATGGAAATTCATTTTTCTTGTTGATCGTAACATAGGTACCCAAAATAATAATCACACGTTTTTATTACCCTTACTTTAAGATCGAATAAGTTTTATATCACGGTGAAATGACTGCCGACAGGATCAGGTAGTTGATTTAAAGAAGCAGAATTATGTAGACATCTACCTGCGCGCCATTATTCGTACCGGATTATTGTGTCCATTTTTTGTAGGATACTTATTTTAACGCCTAAATCATTTGTCCACCATATGTTAAAAATAGTTATGAATTCCCAAAATAACTGAAAAAAAAAATTATTTAAAGAACTGTCAAAGTCTGTTTTAGTACATAAACCGTCTATCTATAGCCAGGGTAAGTTAGGTAATAGTACACTAACTTAAAGGAGACAGTTTGAAGTAATGAACATTTTGGTTTTACTTAAGTTCATGATTTTGTATTCTAATTTTAATTTAGGTTGCTATTAAAGCATCACCATTAATTCCCAATTATTTTTCTTTACTTTCAGATAAATATCCAAAACAGAGTTCTACACAAAAAAAAAAAAAAAAACACACACACAAAATGCTACGAAGCGCAGCTAATCCCGCCTTGAAACTAATCCTAGGCCTTGGTCTTTGCACTGTTGGTGGTGCCATGTTGTATGTTTATTTTAAAAATCGTGACGAAGAAGATGATCTCGAGAAAATCAGTAAACCGCGATCTTCTACCAAAACATCAGCGCCCATGCAAAAAGAAATAAAAATCCAAATGACGATTGGCAATGAATATATACCTCTGGTGGTTGGACGTGCCGGAGCAAATTTAGCTCGAATTGAAGAGAGAAGCAAAACGACTATTCGATTTAGGTATGTATGAATAATAATACTAAAATCATTTTTTTTTTTTTTCTATTTTACTAAACATTTTTTGTAACTCCTTTTTGTTTCTAGAGACAAAGATGACATTAGTAAATTGTGTGAAATTTGTGGTTTTCCGTTGGCAGTGAAAGAAGCAAAACAAATGATCCTCAAAGAAATCGAACGCTCTCCGATAGTCAAAGAGGAGATCTTTGTGCCACAAAGTGTATGTGGAAAGATAATCGGGCGTTGTGGTGAAGCAATGCAGGAAATCTGTCGCCAGTCAATGGCCAAAGTGTCTGTTGATTCTGGCGGACGAAATGGCGGTATAAATAAACGACGTATTGTTATCACTGGCAATCGCTCTCAAGTGAATATAGCCAGAAAACTCATTGAGGATAAAATTCAAGAAGACGAAGATCTCAAAAAATCCATGGAAGAAGTCGAATTAACACGAGAACCTCGTCGCAGTCCCACCAATAGTATATCATCAAGTATTTACTCGTCACAAAACTCTCTCAACTCACAAATGTTATCGCCACGTGAGAAACTATGCACCAGTGAATATGAGAAACCATTGGAAGTGTATGTTTCGGCGATTGCATCACCAGGTAAATTCTGGGTGCAATTGATAGGACCTCAATCGAAGAAACTTGACAATCTGATCAAAGAATTAACTGACTATTACAATGTTGCCGAAAATCGTGAAATGCATACCATTACTGAGCCCTATCTGGGACAAATTGTGGCTGCTGTCTTTAAGTATGACGGCAAATGGTATCGCGCTGAAATTGTCGGCATCCTACCAAATGAATATAATGCGAATGAAGTTGTTTTGGATTTGTACTTTGTGGACTATGGTGACAGTGAGTATTGTTCCCCACATGAAGTATTCGAATTGCGAACGGATTTCCTTACACTGAGGTGAGTTTAAAATGCGATGGTGAATTAGTTGAGGTGGTTTGTAAAAAATGTTTTGTTTTATTTTATTTTGAAATTAGATTCCAAGCGATTGAATGCTTCTTGGCAAATATTAAATCAACGCTGCCAAATGATCCAGATAAGTGGGAGCAACAATCGATTATAAGATTTGAAGAATTGACCCAAGGTAAGTTCCAATTATTTTCACATTGGCAATGCGCATTGGATGTGGTGCTTATGGCTGCTAACTAAGAGGTTCGAACCCCAGCCTAGGCAGCATTCTTTCCAATATATGTACCTCCATTTTCAACAGGATGGCTTTCATATACAATTTTTATTATTTACGGCGGAGAAAGAGTTTGTTAACATTTAGTTGAATTAAATATTTTACAATCACATGTAAAATCCATCACAATATTGCTTTCATCACTACGAATATAAATTTCTTGTCTTATGAAATGTATATTTATTGTTGATTGATAGTTATAGCACTATTAATCGATCCGATTCTATTTAACTTGATAATTCCAAGAATTCTTTACACAATTAATATTTTTTTTACTTCAGTTGCAAATTGGAAGAAGTTGATCTCTAAGGTCGTTACATACAAGGACCGCCCGAAACCCGGTAATCGTTCAAAAAGAGAAGGATCTCCTGTGCCCGGAGTTGAACTTTTTGATCTATCTGAGGGTAAATATCTGCTTTAATGCGTTAATTGAAAGAAAGGAATATTTAATTTTTATTAAATTCCTTTTCTTAGGTCATGAGGTCAGTATAAACAATATACTTATATCACATGGACTCGCACTACCCGAAAACGGAAACGAAGTTTTACGACTTGGAGGCGGTGATTCACCTGTGTCCAGTCCAAGAACAATTTCATATGAAAGTATTCCGACCCACAACGAAGATTTTCCTGGAAAGAACACAGCTTATACAAATGGAAACAATTCCCAACTAAATAGCCTACAAAATAATAGCACATCAATAAATCCTAAGCAGCAGCAACAACTACAACAACAAGTAACAGGCGATTACTTTAATGGCAACTATGCAGTTGAAAGTGACTTAAGTTCAACTGGGAAGAATACATTTAACAATTCGAATGGAAAGTGGAAGAACGTTTTAAGTTAGATATTAGAATTCAATTAAGTTTAAGTTTTAATTTTCGATGACTTGTAAATATTTGATTATTGATTTAATTTTCGTCCTTCCTCTTTATTCTTCTATGTTATCCGAATCTATGGTTTTAATTTTCATAAATTATATTGTAGAACCTACACAGATATCTTATAAGTTGACTTATATGTTTATATATTTAAGAGTTTATATTCTTAATATTCTTAAATTATTTTTACCAATATTGAGGTAAATAATCTTAAAGAATTGAACCTAAACAAAATATAACTGAATACAAATTCATGATTCTATGAATTCGAGATGGCCGTTTTTGATTTCGTTCGTTTTGTTAGTAATTCGTATGCCAAGATTTGTAACCATCGTGTAAGTTACACGAATAGAATTTAGATTCACATTAATTTTTAAACTGCTGCTTAGTTAATAGTAAGTTCTGTTAATTTTTTTGAAATTAAAAAAGGTCCTTCAAATCAACACGTAAAATTCGGAACGACAACAAAAATTACGCTGTTGGCAACGATCATTGTGTCCAAAACGACCAGTCGTCGCGTCAGTATGGCTCTCATTTATTGTAATTTAATTTTGACAGGCGAAAGTTTTTTTGTCGTTCCGAATGTTGCATTGGTTTGGGAGAGCCTAAATGTCTATGTCTTACCATTTCAATAGTTGAAGTTTTTTTTTACTAGAACTTTCATTTCAATAAATTTCGTATGAAATGGAACTGTTTTCATCAATATAAAACTGTAGTTCATTAAACCATGAGTTAAGCAAACGACTATGAATAAGTGTGTTCCAATATTTGTATTGCCATTTAATGTTAAACAAAAAATCTCAAAAGAATAAAGTAGAACCGTTTTGATATCTTACTCCAGATTACAAAAAATTCCGAAAAACGATTAAAAAAATACTTAGGAAAATGAAATAAATTCAAAATTATTGACTTAATATTTTAGTTTATCTCTTCAATTATATGAGGGGCTGAAGAACAAAGCCGACTTTTGTTTTATGTGCCTTTTCAAACAGAAATCGACATATCCCGTTAATTTGCATACTTCCCCTAATCAAATAAATTAATGGGACAAGTTTCTCGTTCGCCAGCTCCTCATAAAATTACAAAATAGACATTTGTAATTACAATTCACGAAACAGAATTATTCACATATCTTGAATTATTGTAAACGCCCATCCAGTGCAGATTTAAAATAAATATGAACTCATATTTTGAGTATTACATATTTAAAGTGACATTTAAAAATAAAATTGTACTATCTATTTTAAAAATGAACTTTAAGTTTTATTAATTTCATATATATTTTAAATAAAATGTAATATTTACAAACAAAAATATATGCATATTATTTTAGAAATCATACACACGTGAAATAAAATGCACGATTGGTACGAAAGTACTTGGCCTAATGGTTCAGGGCTATACATTGGTTTGCCACTCAGAATGTATTTACATAATATAAGCCGTGCTTGCTCGTACGCTTAAAAATATATTGTAAACTTGTATCCGCTTAGGTATTTGCGGTAAACATCCTTGCTGCTATGAGTAAAAGTGGTAAATCACTGATTCAGATCTTATATTATGTTTTTTTGTAGAGATAGGAATGCAAACATTTCGTAACAAATATAATTTTAAGCTGGCTTTAAGACGACTTCGATCTTAAGGTGCCATCGTACATTTATTATTCTAAGAGTTTAGACTCCAGCTCGAACGGTTTAAAGACAATCATTTTTTTAAGACTTCTCGATATTTATTCCCAAATACGATTATAAACCTGAAACTTTAAAAAACAAAGGAATAAATAAAATCATTTATAAAAAATATTTCCACACATTTCATTTTTTTTTAAATGGAGTTGTATCTCTTTAAATAAATATTTTTCGTCCTTACAAGGACGGATTCAAATAAAATGTTTTTCTCTAAATGTTTTGAGAAGCCGGTGGTTGAGCTGTACTATTCTTTGGCAAAAGCACTGGCAAAATATTAGGCAAAACTCCACCTTGGGCAATTGTCACGTGACTCAGCAACTTACTCAGCTCCTCGTCATTCCTTATGGCCAATTGCAAATGACGTGGGACGATTCTTGCCTTTTTATTTTCACGAGCAGCATTTCCTGACAATTCAAGAATTTCAGCTGCCAGGTATTCCAAAACTGCCGCTAAATAAACCGAACCACCGGTACCAACGCGTGCTGCATAATTGCCTTGACGCATTAACCGTTGTATACGACCAACGGGAAATGTTAGCCCAGCTTTTTGGGATCGTGTTATATTTTTTTTAATTTTTTCTTTTTTCTTCTCACTCATTTTAGATTTTGATTACAAAGAATAATAACAAAATAACTATTACGAAATTTGACAAAACAATTTACAAAGAAATTAATATTGAAACAATTTGGGACTTCTGTGATCAACACAAAAGTTATGACTTCATTTTTTTGGTCAGCCTCTATTTATACCTATGACATGAGTGTATTTTCTTGATGGCATGGTTAATGAGTACTTTTTTTCCATCGAACATATAGAACAGGGTAAACATTATACAAAGTATTTACATAGGTAAAATTCTCTTAAGATTACTCAAATCAGCGAAATTAAATAGAGAACTGAACTGACTCAGAGGGTTCGTTCTCTTTATCCGTACAAGCAGTAGGGGAAAACTTCATGTTAGATATTAAAAAAAAATAATTCTTTCAATTCAAAAAAATGAATTGGGGCGTATTAATAGTCGAGTCGCTGGATAAACTCACAAGTTTTAGTAAACGAGGGTTTAAGAGTGGATGGCTCTTTGAATACAGTTCCAATACATAAGCAGATTGCTTTCTGATTATTTAAATATAAGCTTATTGTATTATTCTACACTAAAAATAGCTTCAAACAACCCACAAGAATAATAATTAATTTAAGAATATTACAACTGTTTACTTAGCAACAAAATGGCTGTTGAAGATGGAAAGAAACTTGCATAGTAGGCATAATTATTATATGCAAAGTGTTCATTATACAAATACAGTAGGGGAGAAGTTCTTCTCAAATATAAACAAAAAAATATTCCGAAAAATTAAATTATGTATATTTTGATAAGATTCCCTTTTAATCATCAGCCGTATGAAAATTTACATGGGGAAGAAATGTTTGTGTATGTCATCGAGACAGTACCTACCTTTTTTATGGAAAGCTTAAATCCAAGTTTTCGACCGTCAATCCCTGCAGAGTCAGAATAATTTTTAATAGTAGGTATTACATTTTATAAATATTTGTGAAAAAGTAATACAAAAAAATTTTACCCATATCGAGAATTCCGATTTATGTTTTTTGCGTAGAGATTTTTTTTCAAAATACGCTTCAGTTTCCAGATCGATTTTATTTTCATATTTTTAGGGGATACCTAGGTTTGAAAATCTTTAAATTTAAGGAATGATTTATACACAATTTATTCGGATTTTTAGTGTAAAATATGGATTCGCCAAGTCCAACTGAACGCAGAAATCCATATTGAAGTATATACATGTATCAGCGTTTAATCTTCCTATTATGGTACCCTACCGAAATGGAAAAAAATTCTTCCCAATGATATATTCAGCCTTATTGTGCGTTTCAACCGCAAAAAATATTTCACAGATTTGTTTGTTCGCCCGGATTTTAAAAGCTATTCAGCCTTTTTGTGAGTTTCACCTGTACAACATTCCACCCGAAAAATTTGACATTTTACTTTTCTCCTATTGTGAGTTTCGCCCGAAATTTCATGATCGAAAAATTCCCCTTATTTTGAATATTTACTTCGGGGGGAAAGTAATACCATTTCTACTTTTTTTCTGTAGGCGAACAAAATTTCGTTCGGGCGAAACTCACAATCAGCCCTAGTCTGCTATCCATCCGATTTGCCTCAAATTATTTATTTAAAACTTACGTCTTTTCAATGCAAATCCTAACAGGTACTTGTTTTTGAAATTGTAAAAAGGATCTTATTAATTATATTTTCATCGCAATTTATAGGCATTATAGAACAATCATTTCCTTCCCGCGGATAGCAGAATGCTAATGTTCACGCGAACGTTTACCAGAATATGGCTGAATAGCTTTTAAAACTCCGGGCGAACAAAAAATTTTAAGGTGAAATATTTTTCAGGTGAAACTCACAATAAGGCTGATTGTGATTTTCGAGCGAACGCGTGAACATTTTAATGGCCGCGTTCGGGGATCAATCCAAAGCTATCCGGATAGGTTTGTGTTGTTTTAATCCTTTGTGAAAAAAACAGCTGAGGTATCTGAAAATAGAAAATGGATAGGTTGACACCCTCTCGCCATAGATTCTCGAGCGAAAGGAGTAGCATTCAATTTTGCCCGATATAAATGATCACAATAAGGGAATTTTTCGAATCTGTTTTTCGGGTGAAACTCACAATAGGCGAAAAGAATAATGGATGTTTTAAGGTTAAATTCGAACGAATTTTCCATTCGGCCTTTTGTGGATTGTGACTTGATGTTGTGGATTTCCGAATTTACATTTGAAAGTTCGGTGAAGATAAGTTGTTGGTCGTGTAGAAAATATTAAAATAAAAAATTTTCCAATTTAAACTAATTTAACGAAGTGTTTTCTCTTTGAATTTGTGGTTTGGAGCATTTATTCACTTCGCCGAAAAGTTAAAACAAAAAGATTATTATTATTCGTATCTGCAGGTCACAGGTCGCAGCTCATGTATTAGAGATAAATGTCTTATTAACACCGCACTTAACTACGTGCGGTTATTGAGCCTTGTTGATACGACTGCAAGTTATCTGATCGATTGGAAAGGAGCTAAACTCTATGTTGTATTAAACCCCGATGCAAGCCAGAGTTAAATCAGCCTTATTGTGAGTTTCACCCGAAAAATATTTCACCTTGAAATTTTTTGAACGCCCGGAATTTTAAACGCTATTGTGAGTTTCGCCCGAACGAAATTTTGTTCGCCTACAAAAAAGAAGTGAAATGACATTACATTCCGCCCGAAATTTCGGGGGAAACTCACAATAGGCGAAAAGTGAAATGTCAATTTTTCCGGGTGGAATGTTGTTCGGGTGAAACTCACAATAAGGCTGAATATGTGTGACTTATTCATCATCATCATCATCGGCTCGACAACCGGGGTCCGGTCCTGGCCTCCTTCAACAAGTCTCTCCATCCATCCCGGTCTCGAGCCGCCGCCATCCAGTTGCGCACCCCAAGGCTCCGGGCGTCCTGGTGTACGCCATCTCTCCAGCGCAAGCATGGTCTACCACGCCTTCGTCTACCATAGAATGTACCACAAAGAACTTTCCGAGCAGGTACCTCTTCGCTCATGCGAGCTAGGTGCCCTGCCCACCGGAGTCTACCGAGCTTAATTTTTGTCACGATATCTGCTTCAAGGTAGATTGCGTACAATTCATGATTGTACCGTCTCCGGAATCGTCCTTCCTCACATATGGGGCCAACAATTCTCCTTAAGACTTTTCTCTCGAACGCGGCTAAGAGGTCGGAGTGCCTTTTGCTAAGCACCCAAGTCTCGGATCCATATGTGAGTACTGGCAGGACCATGGTCCTGTACAGCAGCAGTTTTGAAGTTATGGTGAGATTTCTGGATTTCAAGAGCTTTGACAGACAGTAGTGTGACTTATTGGGTTTTGCAATCAGTTGACCTCGAAAACATCGGAAACTATTTTAACGGTACTCGATGTTTGAGCTTCAGGGGGCTTACAGGTATTGCGGCATTCTTCACATAAATGTACATCCTTAAAATAACGAACAAAGTCATATCGTTTTTCCCCTCGGTACCGCAGACAAACCTGTCTTCGTAGTTCGTACTTTCTTGCATTTGTATGCCTCTCTTCTTTTATATTCGTAAATGAAACAAACATTATTTTCTTTATCTATGTGTTTATTAATTTTTTTTCTGTATGAAATTAAAAAAGAAAAAATCTAATAGAATTATTTCGTTTTTGTTTTTTTTTTTTGTTTAAGAGAGAGAGAATAGTTAATAACATCCGCATCTGTGAGGAATAAAATTCTGTTAATATATGTATAAATTTCAAAATTTGTATTTAAAAAAAAATAAACTAAAAATAAAATGAGTCTAAATTAAACATATTTAAAACGAAACTTGCATTTTTTTTTTCTAAATAATTAAAATCATGTATAGTAATGTTTTGATTAAAAAAAGATATTGTTTTCTTTTTATTTTATATTTTTGTATCACTTATTTAATAGGAGGAAAAATATGATTAAGTGCTTCATTAAAATTTGTATATATTTATTGATTCATACTTTCTCTCTTTTTTAACTTTCAAGTATTAATTAAAAAAAAAAAGTATTAGGTAATGAGGTTAAAAATAGTTGATTTATGTTTACTATTGTAATTTTAGTATAAATGGAAAAGGTCTCAGAATAAATAAAAAAAAGAGTTTATTTATTTAATGGGCTGAAGTTTGTGATTAAAAAAAAAATAATAAGTTATTCTTTTATAAAAAAAGAGCAGTTTCTGTTTTTATTGATAAACTATTGTTCATTTTGTTTATCTTCATTTTCCGCTTTTACCTACATAATATGTAAGACTGTTTGTTTTTTTTTTTTTGTTTTATTATTTTAAAGAAATACAATTTGTTTCTTCTAGTTGTTCTCTTTTCATGGCTTACTTGCCAAATTTAATTTTTTTTTTTTCATTTTTGTAACTTTTTTTTTTTATTAAAAAAAAACTTCTGAATACATATTTTTGTTTACTTTTTTATTTTATATCATTTTCATGTCTACTTAATTTTATATTCCTAATTGTAGCAAATTAAAGTTTTATTTTGTTTTATTTCCTCTAAAAACAATTCATAATAAATCAGCAAACAATGTTATATATTTGAAGAAAAGAAAAAACATCAACGAGAACATATTCAATGAATACTATTCATTTTGTTTGAAAAATGTGTGTTAATATAGCAATTCATTTTTATAGGACAAACGATTAAGAAACAAATAAACTCATTTACTTTGAATAATTTCTCTCGCCAATTGGTTTTGACTTAAAATTAATAAACTAAAATTTAAAGCTTTTGCTGAGAATTTTTTTGAATGGACCAGCCATTCAAAAGATGAGATTTATATTTAAAATCTCATTGTTAAACTAAACTTGAAGAATGCTAATTCTGAAAAATCATGCATAAAATGTTTTATGGCCTAACATTTAGTCAAGACTCGGTTCAGTTATTATTTAAAACTCATTACTTACGCTGTTTTCTCGATCCTTCAAGCCTTGGATCAAAAGAAAAGGTATAGTCCAACTAGGGAGAAATGTTTTCTCCCTTCACTCTCGTTTTCCTGAATAGATCAATACGACTCTTTGAGAGTACATAACAATACATTGCAGCGAAACCACGTACATTCAAAAATATTATGGGACCCTAAATCATCTAAAACACTTCACGCACCATAAATGCCTCAAAGTATGAATCTTATGTTTGGTCATGCGAGCCAAATAAATGCTTTGTCTGAGGGATACAACTGTTTTTTCCTCAAAGAACTTATTTTTTATTTATTTTAGGACTGACAATGTTTCGAAAGGCCAAGGGTCCCTATTTCATTTGCCATAATCGAGTGTAAAAAACTTCTTACTTGCGATTTGTTCAATCAAATTTCTCTACTACTTTATAAGCTTGACTTGAGAGTTTTCTTTTGCTTTACCTAAAAACAATATACCATCTGTTTCGAGCATTATTACAGAAAAAGACATTCCAAGAGCTTTAAAACAAAAATGTTTGTGAGCGAATAAATTTGAAGAAAAATGGCGAAAATAAAAGAAAAAAACGTTCCAATATTTGTTTTTTGTTTAGTTTTGTGATTTTTTTTTTATTTTTTATATCTTATTTTGAATAGCAATAAAGTATTTCTGGTTGTTACGGTTTTTTGTTTCTGTTATCATTGTTTATAATAATAAATTGTTGATTCCAAGTTTTTTTTTTTGTTTAAATCATTTAGCTTCAGAACTTTTTATTTTAAATATAATTCAGTTTTTTTTTTGTTTTTGTAATAATTGTTGATGTTTTTTTATTATTTTAATATTATTATTATTATATAACTATTTACTATTAGGTTTTATAATTAATAATAATAATAACTGTATTCTTCTTGTTCTGTTGATTTTTGTTTTCTTGCTGTTGCTGTTGTTTCTTTTTCTTTTTTTGTTTTTGTTTAAATTTATTATTTTATTAGTTCTCTTAAAGGAAATAGTCGGGAGTTCTTCGTGTAACATGCGGTTCTCCACGTCTTGGTGCTGGGTCGAATTGTAGGCTAAAACGAAATATAAAACAAAGAAGTTCACATTTAGAATAAAGTTTTAATTAATATTTTTCTTTTTGGATAAATCGACAGGAGAAAAATGCTCTGAATGCCTATATATAATATATAATCTCAAACTTGAACCTATATGTAGTACAATATAACAACATTTAACACAAAAAGCTTTTGGAATGATTGAGCGTCAACTAAATGTTCCAAATTATATACATTATTTCGGTATAAATCTATTCTCACCAATTGTAGAAAATATTCTATTTAAAATAGGAACTGTTTGCACGAAAAAAAAAAAAAAACGAAGACAAACAATTGATTACATTTTGTTTAAGATACTTGAAATAAAAGTGTAAAGGAAATATGTATATGTAGGTACATCTATCGGTCAAAAGTTTAGGTTCAATAGGATCAAATTGTGTATCAGAACAAAATTATCTATAGAGGGTGATTCGCATAAGGTGTGACAAAAAGCTAGAGCATGTAGGTTGGGTTGAGACAAGGTCCATTGTTGGATCTCAGTTGATTGTCAGTGAGTTAAAATCGCTGAACCACAGACCAATATTTGAATAACGTTTGTACAACTGACCGTAGGTTAGGAGGGGCGTGCACAGTCGGTTTTCAATTAAAGAAAAAGATACTGCTAATACCAAGTAACTTAGATCAGTATTCTATTTAAAACCGTAATTGGAATCTGTTTTCTCTCATGATTTAATGTTGAACAATTCTGTTCCACGGTAATTTGTTTGATGTAAGCTGAAGGTGAACATACAACTGACAGCAGCGATGAAACGCCAAAACAAAATTAAATATGGCATTTCCCCTAAAAGTTATCAATGCCAATAACAATGTTATCGCCTGTCAGTGTTGAAGTTATTTACACACTCAGAATAGTGCCTTCAATCCCTATAAAAAAAAAACCTAAAATAAATCAGTCAATGAACTTTTGTTAATTATTCCAAGAAATTTAAAAGAATTCTTTTTTTTTAATATTTCTTGTTTATAAATGAATAAATTCTTTAAACAAGATTACTTTACGTCTCTTCAAGACAAGACATTACCCTAATTTTTCTTTAAATATGTACTCATATAACATACATATTTCTGTATTAACGTTTCATCGACATTGAGGTTATTTTATAAGAGTACTCCATCGAAATTAAAGGCTCAGCTATCTGCATAATGTTATCCAAACATACATACATATACAATAATCTGTACTTACATAGTACATACCTATGTACATTCATAATGTACATATGTATGTGCATATATATAGATACAAATAAATTCTCAAATTTACTTTATCTGTTTATTTCCTTGAATTAGATATAATATCTCAACTGCGCATTTTAAATTGAAAATATCTTCAGGTTAAAAATCAATATGTTCATATATACATAATATTTACACATCGTTATCTTTTGTCAGATAAGATGAGTATATTAGGGTGGCGCGTATTTTCGCAATGTTTGAATTTCTTTTGTGTCCCTCCCCTAAAAGTGTTCAACGAACATTAAACAAAATTCTATAAACTATTTTATTAAAATCGGTTATCACATGCCACCGAGCAGTTCAAATTTCCCCCAACAAAATACACGTAGTTTTCATAGTCGTTTACTCAAAATCTTAGTAAAAGTTAATTGAAAATATTCTAACTTGGCATACAAATAATTTCAGTTTTTTCTAAAAACAGTATTTATCCTGTTATTTACACTGAATACAAAAAATCAATGATATTTATTGTTACATTACTTTGGGTAAACTAATTAATTTGTTTACAAATAAATATTTGTACACAAAATCAATTCAAATAATCGCCACACTAATGTATTTTGTACATACATATATGTAGCTATACCTAAGTTGTGCGATACTTGGTAGAACTTTCAAGATTAAATACCTTATTAATTTTTTTTTAAAGCAGTTTATTTGCGGCACGAAGCGAAGAAATAATCAGATTTCGTGTAGTTAAGTTTTTTTGGCCCAAGATTTGCTAATATGCATCACGTGTATGTGAATAGTATCTCAATAGATCCGACTTTGAAATGGGAAAGTTGATAAAACATTTGTACATATTAAATTTTAACGCTCATCGTTAAACCAGTTTTAATTTTGTATATACAAAATACTATATGAATAGGTCGAACATATAGACATAGTTACACATTCAAGCTATTCAATTAGGAAACAAAAAAGCCGATTATAATCACGGTGAACATCCGTTCCGTATTTGCCGGGACAGTCCCGTGTTTGTACTGTCTGTTTTTTTTTTGTGTTTTTTTTTTGTAAGTACGGGACTTACAAATGTATATATTTTTAAATGTTATGATTATTTACATAAGCAAAATTTATGTTTTCAAAAAGTTGATGTTTTTAGTTCGATCGTTCTTAATGTTGTGCAGAAGAAAGCTTATCTTTTGAGAAAGAAAAATAAAATGCGACACAAACATTCATGAACATTCATGACTCCGAATTGTTTGGTGAGTTTGATTGCTTTAGATTTTCCTTAAATTGTTGGACAGCAGAAAAAAACAGTAGAAATGTTCAACCATTTCTCAGAAAAAAAAGCATTTCTTTCGAAAAATTATTTAGCTTGTGTTTGTCATGTGGTTTTTTTTCCATAAAGATCAAAGCATGAACTTGAAATCAGGCTTTTAATTTTATTTAATGAATTCCTTATTTATAAAGAGATGTTAGTTTGGTCAGTTAGAGAAAAACGAGACCTCAGAAGTCTCAACTATCTCAGAAATACGGGTGAGCAACACAAATTTTGGATTCGCTTGCTCAATTTTTTGAAAAAAATAAAATTATTAAATTTTTTAAAGTGAACTGGGTTGTAATCGGCTTTGATTAGTTTTGTCACTTCAACGATAGTCACATATTGTTATCTCTGCGTTTTCCGTCTCCGTAAAGCGGGATATACATTGTTCAAATGCTTGTCATGCATAGCGAGTTTATTAGTAAAAATGAAACACATATACATTGTGTGTATGCTTGTAGCAACATCAAAAAGTTTTGATTTTTGTTCAATCATATAGCTAGAATTGGAATAATCACCCCTATCATGGTATCCGTTCGGAATGGAATTTTCTCCGATTCATACAAAATTGATTTTGTAAAAGTGAAATGTTTTATTTCGTCATACGATTAAAACTTTTTTATATTATTAATTGTAACTTACTACCACTCGGCTACCTACAAAGGTAAAAGATTAGCCAATAAAAAAACTATTAGGCCTTTTTCGGAGAAAATTCCGTTCCGATCGGATACCATGATAGGGGTCAATGTATATTTGAGAATGATTGCTTGATCAAGCATAGGCACATTTTCGCATAGAAATTTAATTAAAAATAAATTATTGAAGACTCATGCATGAAGTGTGTATATGCAACGTCAAAAAAAATTATTAATACAGTGTCACATGCATGACAAGCATTTGGACAATGTATTTATATCCCGCTTAAGATTATTTGACTTGATTCGATTCAATAAATAATAACAAATAAATAAAATTTGTCAAAAATAATGGTTGCCATGGTGAAATCTTCAATGCTTTTCAAGCATTCGTTAATTTGTTTATCTAAACTTTTTAATGCTAAACATGTTATTCATAAAAACAAAAATTAGAAAACTAATTAATTTTATATATACTTACAATGAAAATTTAAGTGAATCGTCTAATTCCATTAGAGCCGCTTGATTACCACAACGGTAACAATAATTTGGCGCTGAGAAGATTGTGACAACATTACGATCGTGACACCAATTGTAGCCCTCCATCACCAATTGATGGGCACGTGAGACCAATGTAAGACCATTTGTGTTGTTAAATGTTTCCGAAATATCCTTAAAGTTACAAATTTTAATTAGTAAATTATTTTTGTTTTTAAATATATTTCAAAACATACTTGACCAAATGTGTATCCAGCACCACGTGGTGAAATGCCCCAGCCACCCCTATCATCTGGATCAGACCAAAGTAGATCGCACATTGGACCTTCGTGTGGTACTTCTTGCAGGCGATCTAGTGCGCGGATATGATCCAAACTATCAATCGATGGACTCAAGCCACCATGCAAGCAGAAAATTTGTCCATCAACCAAAGCGGTCAGGGGTAGGTAATCGAATAAATCGGTGAAATATTTCCAAACGTTTGCATTGCCATATTTACGCAGACACTCATCGTAGAATCCATAGACTTGGGTAATCTGTCGTGATTCATGGTTGCCACGCAAAATTGTGATTCTCTCACGATAGCGTACCTTAAGGGCAACCAAAAGCGTTACTGTCTCAACCGAATAATAACCACGATCCACATAATCGCCCATAAATAAATAATTTGTGTCAGGCGATTTACCGCCTATCCGAAAGAGCTCCATCAGATCATGGAATTGTCCATGTACATCGCCGCACACTGTGACTGGACATTTGACCTCTTGGACATTTGACTCTTTCGATAGAATTTCCTTTGCCTGTAATATAGTGCAAGAAAAAATTGTATATTAGAGAAATATAATACATTATGCATAAATGAAGACTTTGGGATGTAATTTAGAGCATACTTGTATGGGGTGAAACAAGAATTTTTGTTACTCTAATAAATTCGTATTCTTTTAACAACCCTAACATGTCACAGTTATTATTTTATACCCACAAACTATGTAACAGACAAAAATTTTATTTCATATCTGTTTCAGTCCAGACAGTTGGTCTGCATGCTTCCAAACCGCCTCCTCTTATAATATTCAACAAATCTATGTCAATCGATCGGGAACGACCTTCTTGCAAGAAAATCATCGTAGGCAGAACAAGTGGATATCTCTTAAAGACTTATTATTTTCAAAAGAAGATGAGTTTCGGTAAGAATGTGGAAAGATGCAGTTCAGATTCAAAATATTCATAAAAACGTACATACATACGTATAGTAACCATAAGGATGGTGAAACAACACCTACAAGAATATGTACCTACCAATTTAAATAAATATGTAGGGCATCTGTCAACAAAATTTTATCAGTTCAAGTTTTATGGCGAATTCCTTTCAACAAAGAAATCGAATTTTTTCTAAACAGAATAGAATTTTTTCTAAGCAGAATCGAATTTTGTCTTTCAATTGAAAGGAATTCGTATTTCGTAAAAGAATCGATTATTTTTTTTGTGTGATTGTGTTTGCGTTACTTGACAGCTGCAATTGACGCAAAACGTAAAGATATTTTTTACAAAACTATTAAGGTTGGGAGAAAAAGGTTTTACCAATAGAATTAAATGAATAACTATAATATTGCTATTTTAATAACAAAAGAAATTAGCCAGCCTATACGGGGGCAATTTGTTGGTGCATTATATTTTTTTGAACTTCTAAAGGGTGATTTTTAAGCTGGTTTGGTTTTGGCAACACTGGTTTTGACAGCTGACGTGTGTTTAGTACCTTGTGTCACTGTCAAACAGCTTCAGTTTGGTTTGCAATTTAACCATGAATCGTCTTACAAATGAACAACGCTTGCAAATTATTGAATTTTACTATCAAAATTCGTGCTCGGTTCGAAATGTTCATCGCGCGCTGCTTGTGTTCAGCGATGAGGCTCATTTTTGGTTGAATGGGTACGTAAATAAGCAAAATTGCCGCATTTGGAGTGAAGATCAGCCAGAAGCATTGCAACAGCTACCAATGCATCCCGAAAAAGCCACTGTTTGGTGCGGTTTATGGGCCGGCGGCATTATTGGGCCTATTTCTTCAAAGATGATGCGAATCGCAGCGTTACTGTCAATGGTGAACGCTACCGAGCGATGATAACAAACTTTTTTTTGTGGGGGTATGTCAAGGCTAATGTCTATAGGGACAATCCCGCTTCGATTGACGCACTGGAAGCCAACATCCATGCATTCATTCGTGAGATACCGGCCGATATGTGTGAAAGAGTATGCCAAAATTGGACTCAGCGGATGGGCTACCTGAGACGCAGCCGCGGTCAACATTTGCATGAAATTATCTTTAAAAATTAAATTGCAAGGTTCAAACTATCGCTTCAAATAAATATTTCATTCATTTTTTTGAATTTTTTGTGTTTTTTTTTTTTTTAAAAAGTTCTAAACCTCTTAAAAAATCACATACATATTTATATTTTTAAAGAAAATTGTTATTAAAAAGTTTTCACTTGCACTGAAGGTTTTTATCACGTCTTTCTGAAAGACGTGAAAGACTCTTTCACTCGCTAAAGCTATTTTTTTGTCAAAGTCTGATAATGAACAACGCACAATAAATTATTTTTATAGCTATATTGACTGAATATATTGTTAAATTATGTAGAATTCGTTGCAACCAAAAAATAAACAACTGGTCTTCCAAAAATTCCGCGACTTTCACTTTGACGTATTAGAAATGTCAAGTCCTTATAGTGTGTGTGCAAATCAGTGTGAAATTTTGCTAAAAACGCAAGATTTTTTTTTACAGGAAAGAATCGATTTTGTTTAGAAACAAATCTGAACAGAATCGATTCTTTTGTTGAAAGGAATTTGGCATTAGTCACCGTGTATTGTCAAAATACGTCTCTCTGATATTTGGTCTTATTTCGTTCCAATTGTCAACCGATTGCCTTGAAAATGCATTTTTACGGAGCAGAAAATAAATTGGAAAAAATTTCAAATTTTTCAGAGGTTTTTTAATCCATCGTCATCGTAGACATACTTCAATGGAATTTGACAGTTGATGGCTTGACAGATGGGGAAAAATTATATTTGAATTTAATATCGAAAATATGTACATATGTATGTCTATTTGTTAACTTGCAACTTCTTCCTATACTTTTGGCTACTTGTCAACAATTTGTATTGGATTTGACAGCAAGTTGTTCTACGTCGTTTCAAGTAACCAAACAGACATAATAGTTCGTTTCAAATGATTGCTCTGAAAATGCATTTTTCCGGACTCCGAACAGAAAATTAGAGTTTTTTTTTTAATCCATCGACATCGTAGAAATCCTTCAATGAAGGAACCTTATAGCCAGATAAAATAGGGAAACTAATTTATCAAATTTGTAGTTACTTCAAAAAAAGGTGGTGAGTAATGCATGTGTATATGGAGAATGAAGAGCCTTTGTGTTGTCTTTGTCATTCGTATGAGTTTTATTTGCATTCAATTCCCCATTCTACATTGTCAAGGTCAGAATTTGATGAGCTTATTTAATTTTACTGCCGTCGAATCAAATCATATAGGACGAAAAACCGCCATTTGACCTTCAATAACTTTTTATGCGCACATGATTACGCAATGGACTTTTTAGACATTACTTAATATTTGCCAAAATAGAGATATTTGCGTTTAAACATTTTCATTTGGCAGTTAAAGTGTATTTTGCTGGACTAGAATTTAAACAAAACGAAATTTTTATAAATGATGTCCATACCGTAGTAATTCCTTGAAAATATTATAAATAAAAAAATAAAATGCTAATTTATTACAACTTCCTCTTAACCGGAACTCATTTTCGTAACAAGATTCTTTAGAATTCAAGTCCTAGATTTAATTATAGTATATCGCCAGCTTTCACTGCGACTTTACGCCCCTCGGGGCTTAAAAACATTCATATTAGTACACAATGATACATACAATCTATTTACACATTCAGTTAATATATATGTATAGGTTTTTATTTTTGTAACTTCCGACTTTTAATAAAAACAAAATAAATAACAAGAAAATAATAAACAAACATGCTGCAAGTAAATAATAGTTTTCAAACAAATTAAACAGCATCTAAACAAAATAGAAAAAAACACATTATAAGCCGGAAGTTATGTTTATTTTTTTAAATTTTAAATGTGCCTCACTGCCTTACTGCATAATAAAAAGGCAACATTGAATTGGAAAGGAAAAATATGCAAATACAAATGCAAAAGATTAATTATTTTGATTTCGTTGAGTTTTATTTGTACGCTTCAAAAACAAGAGCAACGCAAATTCAAGTTCTCAATAATGTAGAACAGAGTGACCTCTTTAGCTCATTGTGTGCAGTTTAAATAATAATTAGGAAATTCGCCACTGTACCGGCTAGAACCAGAACTAGAGCCAACCAGCACACAAAATCGTAAAGTAAAAACGACAAATAAAGTGTGATGGCACGAAAATTAATTATTCAATTGTTTGCATTTTATCGGATCTGTCAGCAATTTATTGGAGATACTATATTCATAAAGAAAACGGCGAATAGAGGGAAGGTGTCAGTGTATGTATGTATGTGTATATGTATATTGTCTCATAGTTGATTAAATTGTGTTAATTGAAAACTTACCAAACGATCATAGGATACAATAAAAATTAGGTATAGGTGGTTTGTAATAATAAATTGTGTGTATTCTTTAACGATGGAGAACTTATGAGGAGCCATCTTTAATTATTTCAATTAAAATTTGAATATTGGAATAGGAAATAGAAATGGGGAAAATTTTCTGTATTATGAGAGCTTTCATAAATGCCAATTTCAAATGTCAGTGTTTTTTAAATGCAGTGAGCAAGATAACTGCTTGAACACAATAGAATGCTGCAACTGGAACTGGAGCTGCAGCTGCAATAGTTGTCAAAAAGTGTCGTGTGCCCACAATGCAGCTGTACAGCTTTCTGATATTCTGACTGGAGAAGCACTGATAGCTATAACATGAGGAATTGAAGAGAGCTTGAAACTCATTTCAACCCCTATATAAACTCATCGAGTTGAAATGGGCTTGTTCCCCTCGATCAATTTTGAAATGTCAAAAATGCTGCACGCAAAAGTTAAAAGTTGGCGAACTCTTGCAGCTGCGGCTGCAGCTCCGATTGTAGCTACGTCTCCATTGTGTTCAGGCAGTAACCCGAGGCAATCAATTCCGCGCGAATTAAAACATCAACTTGGGCGAATTTTGCTACACTGAAAGTCAGTGTTTGGTGCTGATGCTGATTGTGGGCCGGCACGCAACGGCCAGCGGTATCACAGTGCGTTTTTCGTCGAAAACAGCGATGGCATTGCCATCAATATCAACGGAAAGTGCTACAGATCGACATGTGGTTCCAATAGTCCCCTTTCACACGAGGAAACTGAGTTGCCAGCAACATTCCTTTTGTAGGTGAGAAGTAAAAGGGGAAAATGAAATCTACCCGGTCAACGATTCGAGGATATTTTTTTGACATTCCTCTTCACACACACAGTAGAGTGTGTTCAACCAATCTATTTTAAAAGGAAACTTCAGAAAGTTGCCACGATTTTATTTCTTCGTGTGAAAGGTACAGGAGATTTTTAAGGAAATTAAAAGAAAACGTCAAAAAAATCTCCAGCAACTTGTTTCCTCGTGTGAAAGGGGACATAGCACAGTACCACAATGAACATTTTCCACCAGCGAAGGGGATGGATATATCAAGCAGAGGGGACGAAATAAAAAAATCACATACAACTTGTTTGTATTCAATTTTAACATCTACCCCTTCCCATTGAAAATACATGGCGAATACAAAACTGCTTTAATATCGTTCCATAATCACAATTTGAATTTCACAAAATGATCATAGTAACTCATAAAATATATGTATAAAGTAAGTTGTTTTTGTCTTAAAATAGAATTTAAATGTCGAATAAACTATGTATATTTGAAAGACATGTCATGCAATTACTATGGCTTATTTAAGACGCTTCATTTTAGAATGCAAAAACACAAAACCGTTATCACGTGTAGAGTGGTAGAGTGTATTTTTTTCCAGGTAGGTATCAAAAGTTAAGAAAACTTTTCACAATCAGTTTGTTCACGTAATGACAACGTGTTAAATGCCCCGTGATAATAATTGCACTAAAGAAAATAAAAAAACTAACCATAACCTCATTGTAATGGGAACGTGATTTTGTTTTCAACTTTAAGGTTTCATTAAAATCATTTCTTACTGCATGATTTTCTTAAAACACAATTTCACTAGCTGCTTGCTGTAAGTTAAATGGAAAATCAAATAGAAATATTGCGTTTTGTGTAAACATACAAAAACTTTTCTTATTGCTTATTGAAAAAGTGTGTTGATTGTTCATTTTGTGGGAACTTTACTAAGTTATTTAAGAAATAATAATTAATCCACGGGAGATTGTGTACAAATGTTGTAGAAAAAGAATGATAAAACTCTTTATTCTTAAAACCTCTGTTTGAAGGGTCTTACATTTGTTTTCTCAAGAAGTTTCTTTGCCACATTCTGTTTGAAGGAGCCGATTGGTGCGTATATGTTTAGTTCTGCCTAGCTAGGATCAATTGATGATCCAATTCGTGACCAGCTGGTCTGTTCCCTCTTTACCTGGAGTTCCTATATGACCAGGAACGATGCAGAGCCTAGCGTTATGCTCCGAGCCAAGAACCTTGAGCTCTTTGCAGCAGCAGGATACAAGCTTCGACTATATTTCAATGTCAGAGATTGCTTTTATGGCTGCTTGGCTGTCAATCAAGAGGGTGGTGGTATCGCCAAACATTGACAGCCGTTCAGCAGCCTTGGCAACTGCCAAAACCTCAGCTTGGAAGGCTCTGGTGTTGTCAGAGAGTCTATAGGAGCTGGGTAAGTCAAGTGCTTCCATTTTTGACCCATCGGTAAAAACTGCTACTGTTGGGTCATTGATTTGTGGTTGTGTGACTTCCCATTCTTGTCTACTAGGGATTTTAGGAGTGAATGGTCTATACAAATCTAGGCGGGGAGTAATATAGACTGTGCAAACATTACTACCTTTATGTTCGTTTAGAATCTGAGCGTGGCCTACTTGACTGTGTTTCCAGACGTTTGTTTGGCTTAGTCGTAGTAGACTCTTTGCTGTTGATTCTTGCATAAATAAGTAAAGAGGCTTAAGATAAACTATGGCTTCCGACCCCGCTGTCGGGGTGGTTCTCATTGCTCCTGTGATCCCTATGCATGCCATTCTTTGTACTTTGTTTAAGGTTTTAGTATTGCTAGCATTTTCTAGCATGTAAATGTCGGTCTCACTTTTGCCGTATTCATCCATAGAATGATTTTTGGATTAGGTCCCCAGGTCTGTGGCAGGAGTAGAGGGCAAACATGCTTTCTGAGCTCTTTCTTTTATATTCAGACTCCAGTTTTGCACTGAAATCTGAAATCCTAAGTTAAATACCATCAATCGATGGAGTATTGAAGACGAGTAGCTTCCTTTTATTTGTGAAAAGGACAAGCTCTGCTTTTAACGTATTTACCGTTAGACCATAACTCCTTGTCCAGGTACAAACCTTGGACAAGGCGAATTCTATTTGCTCACTAATAGTGGATAGGTATTAACCTATTTTTTTTTTTTAATTGTTTTTATTAGTTTTAAAACTCTTAATGCTCGTTTCACAATTTTTACAAAATATCGTTTTTTAATAAAAAGTTGATTTTCATTTTAAATAAATTCAATAAGTTTTTGACATTCATTAGAAGACGGTTGAACAATTGAAGGCCTTTAAAAAGTACTAAGCTAAGTCGTCTGCGTACGCTACTACTTTGACCCCACTGTATTTAAGCTTCTTCAATATGACATTCAAGACAAGAAGCCAGAGAAGTGGTGAGAGGACTCCCCTTTAGGGGTGTTCCCTTGTCTAACACAGTCCTTTTAGTTGGGAGCATTTGTCGTAACTTATCTTAATTGAAAACAGTTTAAACAACAAGGGTGGACCCACACCAGATAGAACAAAAGTTGATTGAAACAAACAAAATTGTTTTTTTTTTTATTATGTTTGCCCCCACAATAAAGCAGGCAAACACAAATTTGTTTATTTTGTTGCCTAACGTCAAACATTGCACATGAGTTTGTGGAACAGTCCACATTTAAATATGTTAATAAATCTCTTTAGACAAAAAATGTATCAAGTTAAGCTCAAACAAATAATTGAGCGCAAAACACATGCAATTAAATGAGAGCAGCCCCACCGAACCACAGAGAAACAAAAAATTACTGTTTGGAGCATGTGAGGGATGACTATTGGTATTCTTGTTTCGCTCATTCATTTTCTGTGAAAAGCAGCAATAAAAGCAAAATAAGGAAATGTCGATTGTGCTTTTATAACCCACAATAAATAATACAAGCAAAAAAGTTATTAATTTACCCTATTTGTTGTGGGTTTCGATACAGGCATTTTTGCTTTATTTGGTGCGGGCGACCCTTACTAATGTAGGTTTTTAACGTAACGTAAGCGATATTTAGTTAAACACGCCTGATTTTGACAGATAAATAAATGAAACAGAGCAAAAAATTACAAATAAACACAAACGTGTTCAACAGAAACAAAAAAATTTAAGATTTATAAAAATCTATAAATTGTAATAAATTGTTTAGATTTGTTTTGATATAAAGGTTTTTATAATACAAACTCTATATGCTACTGAAATACATCAGTCAAAATAGAAGACTTAGCACAATTTAATTGGACTTTTTGAATTATTGATTCAAAATAGCTTTTATCAGTCTTTAGTTCATAAAAATTGGCGTTTTTGTTGAAAAAAAACTACGTCTTATCCTGTCCTGTCATAATCGACAGTACCAAACAAAATATAAAATCTTCATCATTGGAAACAAAAAAGCCGCTGATTTCAAGAATTTGGATGAAATTTTCTATTTCATACTAAATTAAACATAAAAAGTTCTCTTTTCAAGCAACCAAATTAAATATTGAAAGTTCCCTTTCAAGCATTGGGAGTGGAGCGTTTAAAAACTTATTACCTAAGTTCATGGCACGACATGGCAGAATTCTAAGAATTCTTTATTTTGCAAATATTCAACATTTTCATTACACTCATTGCTTCTTTTCTAATTGTAAGCCATTGTAGGCTTAATGTAGTTTATTTATAGAATAATTCAGCCTATCTAAATCCATCCATGCATCATGAGTGTAGGTACCTACTCAGGTCGTTTGTAGTTGAGGCATGGTATGTAAGCAATAGACAGGTAGATACATTTATATACGTACATACATATATGTATTTTTAAAGTGACAATAAGACCAGTTCGCTCTCCTATAGTATTTCATACAAAGGGAAAAGAAGATTCAACGACATAGTCGTATAATCATAGATCGTACTGGTAAAAACTATTTTAATTTACGTATAGATGCAAGATTTTTTTTTTTTTTGCAATTTGTGCAATGACTCGAAACGAGAACACTTCCTTGTTTTGTGTGTTGGTAAGTCTATATTTTACACCGGCCGGCCGGCCGCCGCGCCTGTCGTAGACTGTCTTGCTGCTTCCAAACTTATTTTGAAAATAATATCGAATTCGGTATTAAAAAGTTTTATTCCATTTGTTTGTCTATCGAACTCTATTTATATGTATGTAAACAAAAAATCTGTTCATTTTTCTGCTGATTGCGGAATGAACAAAAACGAAAAAAAAAAAAAAAGATATACATAATAGAAAGTCATTTGCCATTACGACAGGTAGACACGCAAACTCTGCTGCAACAAACCACTACAGAACTGGTGAATTGGATTGAAGTATAGAGCTTCACAAATCCAAAATGTAACCTGAGACCCGAGATGTGCTCAGTGCCGCATGGATTGGAAGAGCTTACCCATTTGGCATTAGTTGTTGTTCATATTATTAAAAAAAAAAAATAAAAAAAAAAACAGTTAATGATAACGAAAGTTTTGTTGTGGATTTCTTAACAATCCCAACCATCTGTAACTCTCGCGATTTAAATAGGTATAACTTTCAGAATGTTTAAGTAAAAGTGCACCTAAAATGAGTCAGTTATTCACCAGGGATGGATACAAAAAATTACATTAGCATGAATAAATATGCTAAATATTTTATGTTTCGTCGCATGTGAAAAAATATAGTACGCTTAATGGTTTTGCAAGAAATTATAAATCTAGGACGTTGAATAATCCCACAATTGCGTGGGTCTCAGTCAAAGTTAGTGTGACGCATTTATGGAATTAATTACATTTTAAATCATTCCTAACTTTGCGCAACATCTTATAATATTAAGTAACACGCACATTCTGGGAATCTATATACACAGAGTTTGGAGGGAACATTTTCTCTAAGTCCAACATTTTACTGTTTTTGAGAGAAAGAAAATATGTTTTTTGAAAAAGTTAAAATGCTTTTTTAAATACAAAGTACTTCACTGACATAAGACAAACAGACTTTAAGTGCATTCATAAACGTCAACAATAAAATTTGTGAGAACTTTAGACTAAAATTTGGAGAAATTTGCAGTTTTGCGAAGTAAACGAACAGAGGTTAAATGCAGCCAAAAGAACGCCGAATTTAGTACAATTTTCCTTTAAACATCGTTCATAAACGCCAAAGTGATCGGGAAAACGATTTTGTAAAGTTGAATTTTTGATAGGGTAAATGAAAACAGAAGTATCATTAGGTTTCCTTTGAAAGTGGCGAAGTACTTGTGAGTAGATGAAAACTAAAATCTATTACCTTCATCTACTCATGCTCTAGATGAGATTTGTAGGAAAACTAATTTTGTGCGTTCCATTCAAAATCGCTAGCAATGTACTTGCAAGTACTTCGCCACCTCCAAAGGAAAACGCCTATTATCACGCACGTTAAAGTCAAAAAATTGTGTCGAAACTGCTCTCCACAGTGAAATTTTATTTATTTTTCCATCATTAAAATCTGATTCTCTGTGTAAGTTGTTTCTACTTTATAATAATGTTATATTTGATTGTTTTTTACATTGGGCCGCAACTCGCCTTTCCGCGTGTGTAATAGAAATAAAAATATGTAAAGTTATTAACAGGAAAGGTTCTATCAAAACTATTTCCTAAATTGTCTCAAACTCTAAACTGGTGGATTTAAAATTAGTCAACGCATCAATCTCAGACACCAGACCATTCGATGAGTCCCAATCCCAATATTAGATAGATGCGGAAACAAAATGGCAGAAGGACTGGAAGCAATAGGGTTTTAACTTGAACTGATCTAAAATGAATCTTGAGTAACTATGCAGCTGGAGCATGAGAACTGCAAAATTCACCAGAGCTGCTGGCAAATGGTCAAAAAATATTCACGCTTGTCGAATTTCGAGGAATCTATGTTGGTATGTACATATGTACATATGTATATGAATCGATGTTTCTAAGAAAATAAACAGAATTCCTAGTACTTATACTTAGCTAAGCCCCGTCTCAACTCACAAAAAGTAAATGACAACCCACATTTGTACAGAATGATTATCAGCACATCTGACTTATGCAGATGGTGTTAGTATGGGGAAGCGGAAGAGGGCGCATCGCACTTCATTTGTAAATATAATTTAAACATCAGGCGATAGGTTAGGTTAAGGAGTAAAGCTTAACACACCTAGACCATAGTTGGTCCATTGTGATACCACAAGAATCTAGGAACTTTCCTCACTATTCGTTGAACCACTTGGAGCTCCTTACGAACCGTGCGAGATTACTTATGTAACCATTTGTCACATCACTATAGGATCGTTGTAGTAGTAATCTCCGAGATGGAGTCTAAGTCGTTGGGATAGAGCAGGACAAGTACTTCCTCTTCTTCATCCATACAGCTTCTGCAGAAATCATTTGAAAATACTCCGAGCCTCGTTGCGCGCTTGCCTATCAAGCAGTGCCCGGTAATGACACCTATTACGGAGCCGATTTGCAGTCTGCTAAGAGATATTAAACTCTTTGAGCGCTTCAGATCTAAAATACATACTGGGGACCGAGTTTGGTGATGCCGCTCGTAGTTTCTTCACCCCTTCTAACATAACCCACAAAATACACATCGTCTGTAAAACCTTGAAAAACTTTATAGGAAAGCATTAAAACGAAATCATTTTCAGTAGCTTACATTATATTTATATACATTTACTTAAGGATGATTTTTTTAATTTTTTTTATGTCACTTTCTTTTTTTTCGTTGTAGGTGAACAAACAAAAATAAGCCAATATTTTCATTGTAATTAAATAACAACATAGTGTGGGCAGTTCGTAATTACTCCGGAGAAAAAAAGCATTGAGGTTATTTCACTATTTTCAAGTTTTTTTTTCTGTTTTTATGTAGGTAGGAAATTTCGCTTAACTTTACGGAAGATTTTCTTCGAATTGCCACCATTCATTCATTACTCTCTCTCTTATCTTGTTTCTTTTAAAGTTGACAGCAAAACGAAATGCAATTAATTTGGTTTATCAATTTGGGCAAGCTTTATCGGGTGATCTTAATAATGTATTGAGTTTGATTTGTGAAAATGATGTATCCATCTTTACTTTTGTATGTTATCCCTTATGTCACTAATATTATAAATTCAAAAATGCACATATTTTTGTTCTACAATCACGCTCGAACCGCTGAACGTATTTTAATAAAACTTGTGTCGTAGAATAGGTTGTTGGATACTTCCCTATTTCCCCACCTTTTTCTAGTAGCTGAAAGCTACTGAGTCCGGATTACATTACTCTTGCCGTATCGATAAAACATCCGTCTTATATCTTTTAGGAGCTCTTACCAATGCCCCGATAAGCTTCCGAGCTAGGTAGATCGGTGTTAATCGGGTATTAATTCCCAACTGTAGTTTTTTTCTCAGGAATTATTTAAACTTATCAAACAAAGTTCAACAATCAGCTTGTCATTACATTAGCTCAGCACTTCGATGGACCCCCTCTTCCCTAGGTTTGTTATTTTTTAAGAATATTTTTTTTAAAGATAACCAATCGCATCGTGGCTGTTGAAAAAGTACACACTGACTCTACTTTTAATTTGTTTTGAGATTCATAGCCTACAATATGCTCAGAAAAAACAGTCTTACTCATTTTAGTTACAACAATTGTGTATCATGCATGCTTTACCTGAAAAATAGAAAAGAAAAATAATATTAATGTCATAATTAATTATTTTTCCACTTAAATATTATTATTTAATATGATAACTGTATAAACCCAAAAAGGAAGATTTTAATTAAATCTTTAAGATATATTTTAAGTTATCTTCGTTATTTGATCATAACACGTGATATAGAATAGCAGCACCCAAATAGACATAGATAGGTACTATCAAGTCAATGCACTGTATTCAATTGACTTAAAAAAAAAGTTAAATACTACAAATAGTTTTAATTTATTTTTGAACATTTTATATAGTTCATTAAATTTATTTTGAATGAAAATTCAACGTTAAAGATGGGTCACTTAGTGATTTATTGCTCATTCTTAGAGAATTAATATGTGACAGTACCGGCGGCGGCTGCGAAGACTAATAGCTAAATGGATTGTGAAAGAAAAGTCAAGAGAACAAAGCGAATTGCAAATAATGAATGAATTCCTGTCTGTATGCATAAGTGACTTGGACTGATGGGACTGGGCAATAAAATTTTGCTATGTGGACAAATTTGCGAAGACAGAGAATTTCAAGCGACAATATAATTGGCACTTAAATAATAAAAAAAAAAAAAATAACACAACAAGACACACAAAACAACTTTGTTCAATGCAACAACTCTATATAGTCAACAATCAGCATCCACTATTTATTCGCAAATTTTAAGCATTGCCACATCAAGTACAAAATATAACAAGGTAACGAACCTAAATTGCAACATTGACCTGTGTGACAAGCAAACTAATCGAAACGTGCATCTTGACATTTTTGTTTCTTCTTTTTCAAATCAAATTCTATAAAAAATCGTTGATTCTAATTTTAAATTTTGATATTGGCAAAAGTATTCAAGTTGTCTGGGGTTATGTCCGATCATCTCACAATCAGCTTAAACAAAAATATCCTTCAATAAAAGCACATCACAGACAGACCTTCCTGCTCTGCTGTTGTAACAGTTTCATTTTGTCTATATTAAGATATCTAATTAAGTTATTTCTATCAAGATTTTAAGTAACGCCGCACCGGGTTATTCTTTCTATAAATAAAATGGCAATTTGTATTTTTATAGTCATAGTTTGGCAGGAGTTAAATGATTTTTTTTAGATTTCATTCAAAAATGTTCCAACCTATCAAACAATTGATAAATTGCTTTGTACTTTCTTTGGTGGATATTGAGTGAAAATGTATTTTTATAAACGACAGGGTATTAATATTAATACCCTTCTCGTGTACATTATTTTTTAAACTTTCATTTTTTTTTGTTTGCTGAAATAAATGAGAAGATAAAAATTGTTTTTCTCAGTCTATATATCTCACGGAAAAAAGTGCTAACACTTTTTGTGTAGAATTTCATTAGCTGCAATTTTGTCTTCCAATAAAACTGATATACATATGTACAGGGTGTCCGCCGGGAAGGTATACTACTTTGTTTGTTTATAATTTTTGATTAAATGAAAAAGAATGGATCTTATATTGATAAATGTTTTATTATTTATTTTGTATGGAATACAATATCAGATAAATGTCCGCCTCTGTTAGTCTCACAAATGCGAGCCCTTTGAGCACATTTTTCATTACATTCTCACACATTTCACGCGGTATTTCATTAATTTCATCACGAATATTTTGTTTGAGTTGCTCAAGCGTTTCTGGTTTGTTTGCATAAACCTTGTTTTTCAGATATCCCTACAAAAAGAAGTCCGGAGCAGTCAAATCGGGCGAGCGTGGAGGCCAATCAACATCACCATTTCTTGAAATAACTTGTTGTGGAAAGAGGTCTCGCAGTAATTCCATTGTAATCCTGGCTGTATGCGATGTGGCACCGTCTTGTTGATACCACATTTTAATCAAGCCCAAAGCATGCAATTGTGGCGTTAAAAAGTTTTCAATAATATCACGATATCGCTCCACATTCACAGTTACCGTTACGCCGTTTTCATTTTCATATGTACGGTGGCGTAAATGGTCTTGTGGAAGAAGCTCTTGTGTCAACTGAATCTTAAATGGAAACAAATGCAAATCCTTGTACAAAATTGTGGCCAAAATTGTTCTTTGAAGACCAAGCTCCTGAACACGGCGTAGAATTGAGGTTGATGGATTGTTTTGAACACTTCCTTGAGCAGCAGTAATGTTTTCAGCCAATCTTGCAGTACGTTGTGCTCCATGCTTGGGCCTATCACCTACAAACCCTCTTTCTTCGAAATCATTCACTACACGATAAATAGTGCGTTTTGTTGGCACGTTGTTTCTCCCAAAAATTTCACGTAACTTTCTCATCGTCACAGTAATCGATGATTGATTTTTATAAAATGTTTCAATTAAAACACGTTGGTTTATCGAATATTTTTCCATAATAAATTTGCCAAATATGAACTGTCAAGACTAATGTTTACCAAAATGGCGGCAAAACAAACAAAAAAACCTTCCCAGCGGACACCCTGTAGTTTAGTTTCTGATAAAAAAAAACCTGAACAAACAATCAAAAACGGAGGTCCAAATTAAGCGTACTTTTTCGAAAATACTTTAGACAAAAAATAAAGCTCATTGGTATCTCCTTTCAAATCCACTCCAATTTTCCTTAACGCTCGCACTGTGTATTATCATTTTAAGGGTAGTCACTACCCTTTCGAGTGCTCGCAAAATATATATAAAAAAAGTTTTTTTTCACGGCTAGGTACTGGCTCTTGCGAGAAAGTGACAAATCCTTCAAGAGAATCTCTTGTCTATCACCTGAGCCCTTCGGATTCGGCAGATAATTGTAGGTCCCCTCTATTCCTGGCTTTAACACACACACAGGAATTGTTGAGAGTAGTCTCGCGGTGTGTTTCCCAAACAATGGAAAGGATCTAAAAGTGAAGTCTCAAACTATAGGTTATGAAATTGATGCAATTGTAACCGATTTTGGCAAACATTTGATGAAATTTCCCATTATTTTCAAATTACAGTCATATGGATTCCCATCTCTGTTTATATCTTGGGTCCAGTCTTATTTAAACGATTGGATATATGTATATAGTTTTGTTTAGGGCTAACACCTCCGACCCTATATACTCAACATCAGGTGTCCCGCAAGGGAGTCACCTCGGCCCTCTACTCTTCTTGTTAATTATTAACGACGTTGAGCTTACTTTAGAATCTGACCTGGAGATTTATGCCGATGACATGGGTTTCTCAAAACAGATTACATGCACGGAAGATTCGCAGTCACAACCGACTTAAATATTATGTATACCTGGTGCCGTCACAATTTCCTTTAGTGACCTCGTGATATTGCTGACCTGCTCTTTCTGCATCAATTATGAACTGGTATTGACTGTTTTGACTTACTTAACAAAGTTAAGTTGAATATATATCATCGCTGTCTGAGATCAATACCACTGTTTTGTATACCCTTTCACCGAACCGAGTATGGCCAAAATAACCCACTGACAAGAATGCTTAGAAAAAGCCAACAATTCTTATTGTTTTGATCTAAACTTTTCAAAAACAGCCCTTAAGAATGCTCTCCGCTAATTATCCTTTTCTTCTCCCACTTTCCATCCATAACTACTTTCTACTATCATTAAGTTATCTTTTATTTGTCTCATAGCTTTAAGAATATGTTTGTTATTTATTTGTAAGATATATGATATATGCTTGAATTAAGCTGAAATTTGTAAGTCACTAGCCCCACCAACTATTTTTTTTACGAAAAAAGTTAGCGACGATGTTTAAATCTTTGAATTATTTTTGAAATTTAAAGAATAGCGTAAATAAAGTACTTAACTTTCAAAACGTGTTTCTTAAAAAAAAAATTAAATAACACACTCTATGCGATAAGATTAAGAGCATGAGTGCAAATTATCTTCAGATAAGAATATATGTACATACGTATGTACATATATATAATACTTCCCACTAACATTATTTTCTCTCCCTCTATCGATCGTCATTTCGAAACCACATCTAATTGAATCATTGACAATGACTCAATTTCACGCCCAAGGCAGTCTCAATTTAAAATTTAAACTTGGGCAAATATTTACTTAGGTGCAGAGTCTAGAGGCAAAGAGATTTTTTTTTTTATTTTTTTTTTCGAAGATCTTTTCATCAAATGAAAGATACATACGTCCGTCCTTCAGGTGATTAGCAATGAAAAATTAATCACCATCTATCTTAAACGAAGAAGGGAATATTGTTAATTTAACTTAACATTTTCTTCAATAAAACAAAACAAAAATCTGAAGTTAATTAAAAGAAAGAAAATAAAAATGCGTCCTTGTGAAAGTTTCATTTCTATATATTACTATACCCATACTCCACAGTCACACAACACTTTTATTTCAGTGATCAAAGTGATTTTTTTTTTTTGCGTATAGCTTGAAAAAAAAAAATCGCAATCATGCTGGTTTGGTGTATAGATGTTTTGTATAATGAAATGAAGAGATAGAAATAAAAAAAAAAAAATAATAATAAACGAATCAAATGTGTGTTTGTGTTAAACAAATCAGAAATAGATTTTTCCTGTAGAACAGCACCAGAAGTTTTCTCTTTGTTTATTTATTTTCTCTAATAGTTAGCATTTGACTATATACGTGGGGTGGGACTATTTTTATAAAGCAAAAATAGATAGAAGGGGAAAAATAAAAATCCCAGTCAAATGTTGATTTTTTAGGAAGACAAATTTTGTAACAAAAAGAGAAAAAGTTGTTTCAATGATTTATATAATCTTGGCAATACATAGGCTTAAGACTTTATTAAGATGGTTTATGTTTTTATGAGGTCATAAACAAATTTTGCTCGCCGTACGCACGCAGTGCATACACGTGCCAACTATCTGAATTCGCTTAATGTTTGGACACGCAAATGCGTGGGCATACTAGTGTCAAGAGGCGAATTATTTATTTTGTTTCCATTAGATCTGTAACACTGTAACTACCCTGAACTCATACTCATATTCGGTTTAATGTACATTTTTGTTTGCGTGCATTTGCATAAGTCCCAAAAAGCGTTCGCGTAGTGTGATTGTGAGATCATAGATTTCAAAAAAAAAGAAAGTTTTTTTGCAAAAATTTCACCACGTAGAATTTCATCTGGCAAACATTTATCAAATTGTCAAAAGCAAATTGGAAATTTTAAATAATAGAATTCAAAAATACGATTTTTTCATTTTCATTTTAATCATTTAATCATTCTTTAATTTTTATTTATGTGTAAACATCATGTCGGCGGTAGAGTGAAATAAAAACGTGGACTTTCCTGTGTGCGACGTTACGAGGTCACACTTAACGGTGTAGCACTTTACGTTTCGGAATTCAGCATAGTAGGGTATTGGGTACATTCAGTGACAAAAATCTGAAGATCCCCTTTAAGCTAACTAGTCCGACTTCGCATACTCTGCTTGGACAAACGTTGATGTTTACACATATTAACCGTGACTCCTGGCACTCCCACATTTTTTTCTTCATTGCTAGGCTTAGTACGTAAGATTTCTAATTAAATATTTTTAATAATTTTGGCGTTTAAACGTTTAAAAAAAATTTAATTTCTCAAGTTTTTATGGAAACAACTTTAACGTAAGTGCGAGGTTTTTTTAATCTGATAAGTTTCGACATTTCATTTCATTTACTTCAAAAAATATAAATAACAATGACACAACAAGATTTAATCTTTTATAGTATCTTATGACTTAAATTACTAAATACAATCTTAGGTAACTAAAATTGCATTAATTAATGAATAATTAAAAGAAGATTATAATGCAAAAATAATAATTTATAAGATAAAACTTAATTTTGAGAAGCAAAGTTTAAAAATCATTTTCTCTTAAAATCAGCAGGTGTGGTGGACATTCTCATTTCTTTGTTTAACAAAAAAGTACGCTAACTAGAAAAACTATATAGATTGAAAGAATTAAAAGAACCACAAATATGCATTCATTAAGTTTAATTGCATCCTCTTTTTATAATAAGAAATACTTTTAACCACTGGGCGATAAAAATATTTGACTTTTCTTTCTACACATTCCGATATTTCTGCAAAAGGAAGCTTTAAGCTTCTGATAAATTGTATAAAATGTAATTTTAAGTTTAAAAAGAAAAATTTCCATAGATTTATTCAATATAAAGTGAGATAAACTTCTTGTTTATAGCCATTTACAGATTAAAGCTCAAGTCATGAGTTTTTGTTGATTTGATACTTGAAACCCAAACTCAAACTGCTGATTTAAAGCCCCTTTAAAACAAATAAAATCTCCAATTAAAAGCGATTAAGCTAAAGAATAAGTTATTTTAGCAGTAAGGAAAGTCTTAAATTTGGAAAGAAACAAGGTGTAATTCAAATGGCAGGAGATCAATCTTTTTCACGACAATGTTATTCTGTGGACGATGGAAAACCACAAGGTTAATCAAACATAACTACCCAAATCTAGCAAAATCACGCAAAACAATCATGAACCTCTGCAAAAATTTACATTCAGTTGACTTAAAGTCAACTTTCTTATAAATACTTACATATTCACTGTTCGTAGTAAACGCATACAAAAGTAACATACAAATCAATAAAAAAAAACCATTACATTCCTGCAACACTAATTGGCATAGACAAATATTTACCTTCATAGGTATAAAAATCTAATAACAAAAATATAAAAGCTTAAATGTACGAAGTTTGGTATAAAATACATAGGTTAAGCACAAAAAATAATTGGATTGGGTAGTAACATAACAAAAATTTAAGTGTTTTCGATTTCGTTAAAAATATTAAAAGGTTCAATAATATTGTTCTCCTATTATATGTACTTCTATCTTTGAATCACCGTATGATATTGTGCCGGCTAAGAGATGATAAATAAGAACCAAAAAAACATGAGATATCAGACACGGATAATACTGGTGGTGGTTGTTTTATGTGCCCACTTATTTTTAGAACGTATGGAAGTTCTCACTTCAGACAAAAACAAATAGGGGTTAGAGCCCCTTGCTTTTATGTAATTAAATTAAACCAAAGGTTTTTTTTTAACACCAAAAAAAAACAAGAAAATGATTTTTGACATCATCATCACCCTCAGGCTTGCAAACAAATATGTATCTACCATCAAAAATAAAAAAAATAAACATTCAAATTCCTCGAATCCAATAGAAATAATAGAATTCAATGTTAAGGAAAAATTAAAAAAGATTCGTGCTTGCAATAATAGTTTTAATTTTTAAAATAATATAATGAATATCAAACACTAGCTGACACTTTAAAGACCTCTCTCTGACTCAAACGTTTATTTTTTTTTATAGCTGCTATGTTGTTTTGACACTTGGGTTTTTACACACGAAGGAAGTCACACAATATTATTGGCTTATGCTGCCGTTAGTTTGCGATAAATGTTTCAATTAAAGATTATTATTATTAATCAACAAATCAATCACGTTACTGTTTGTGAAAATGGCCTTGAACTTCAGAATTGCAAAATTACTATACTTAATTTGAAGACAGATTTTTTAGGTGTATGTATAATTGTAATAGATACTATAGTAAAGTGCTAAAACACGTGACAGTGACATTAAAATCAATACTTTCTGATTTGAAAACAAAGAACCAAAACATACCTACATACATACAACAAAAATTAAACAAACTGGAAGAAAACCAGTCCTACTTCTGTACAATAATTGATTTTTTTTTATAACTGAGATCGTTTTTCGTTAATTAAGATTGACATACCAAAAAGTGTATGGGAATGATTTCGGGAATTAAAAAGATTATGATGAAACTCTTATCAACTTAACAATAAGCCAAATTAGTTTAGAGTGATACGGACGCAACTGGAACAGAGAAAATTCTCTAGTTTACTTTATTGTTATTTTACAAAAAAAAAACTATATTTGAACTTTGCATCAATTTTGAGCCAAAAAGTCAAGATTTGAAATATAATAATAGTTGGCGCGACAGCACGTAGACAATCAGGGCCCAGTGACTTTTTTACAATATTACTGTGTGCGTGGTGTTAGTTTGCATGAATGGATGAGGCCAAAAATTTACTGCCGAATCCGAACGGCTAAGATGAGAGAAACTTAATCATAAGAAAAGATTCTCTTGGCGAATTCGTATCCTTAAAAAGAAAGATGTTTCTCTCTTCAATATGCATTAATCAATGTTATATTCAAAAATACATATTTTAAACTTAAACATAAATATTGTGACTAAACTTCTTCATCAGAAGTGCTATACTTCTATTATTACTTAAAGCTTCTTATAGTTTGCCCCTAAATAAGGCAGAAACCCTTTACGAAACGTAGGGAAAACTACATGTTACAATTTTTGTTTCATTGCTATAATTATTGTGACCAAAACAGCCGACAGAAAACATTTTCTACTCAAAATAACATTTGAGTAATATTTACTGTTTATTTCTTCTTCTTAGGCCCAGTTTTTCAGTGGCGAGTTAAACCAGAGTTAGCTAACACTAGAAGTAAATTAACCCTCAGTGAACTGAGCAAGCTGTTTTTCGGTGGAGGATCCATGCGGAACGACTAAACAAACTCGGTCGATAAACCATCCTTAGTTAACGCGGGCTTAACTAAAAACTGGACCCATAACATTTGTTTTTGTTGAGATATTGTATTTTTCATCTTATAACTTCATAGTTCAATTGTTGAAATTTATTTTCTAAGAGACAAACTTTTATTTTAACAAAGTTCGCTTTGAACAAGGCTATTTTATCCGTTTTTCGATGTTTCTCAAGTCGTATTACTGAGCAATAGCTCAAATTATTTTAATTTTGAGTCAAATAATTTTTTATAAAAGGGTGTGTGCTATTTGAAGACACCCTAATCATTCAAATAACGCAAAAACCCAAAAATGGTGATTCACCTTTGTTCTCTAATATGTAATTAAAAAAAGAAAACCTATACAAATTATGATAATATCCGTTGGTTATTTTATTCATTGCAATAAGATTCTTCGTGCAAAATAACTTTATGCTGATTAAATCAATATCCCAACAACTTATTGTTAATGATAGCTAAACAAAAAAAAACTAATTTCCAGTTCAAACCATTAAGATTTAAAATTCAATGAATTAAACATATCAACTTGTTTATTTTGTTAGCAAAATTAGTTTTGTAATGTTAGCGTTTGAAATTCATTTTTTACCAATTTAGTATGTCAGTAGATTTGAAGAAGCCACACATACTCGCACTAAAGGTGTCAAGCCATCTTAAGAACCCGTACGATAAAGAGGTAGGTATGTAGTATAGCAACGAACGTTAAACAAAGAAGGTTAAAAAACATAGAAGGGTTAATGTACAATCATGCTCACGCCGAATGACAAAAAAGTCCGCAAGTTGATTTATTTTATTTTTATGAATTCCTTGTTTGACAGGTTGATTATTTTTCACCTTTCAAATGTGCGGCTAAGATTTTTTCGATATAAACAAAACATTGATGTAAGAAGTTATTTTAATAAGTAAAAGAAGAGAGACGGAAATTTACCGACAAAACTAAACTTGGTGTGCTTCTAATGTGAATTTTTCGGACACATTTGTGGAAGTGGACAGTGCCGGTCGATATGTTCAATATGTACTTCTAGGTAAAATCTGGGGAACTCAAGTTTGATTTTAAGCAAGAAAGAAGTATTTATGTTACATTTTTTTTTGTGCAATATGGAACACATTTCAATTCCAAAAAAAATAAGTTTGATTCAAACAAGTTGATCACCCAAGTGTCTTATTTATTGATCTATGCCGGCGCGGGGGTAGAGTGAAATAAAAACGTGGATTTTTCACTGTGCGACGTTACGAGGTCACACCCTATGATGTAGCACGTTACGTTACCAAAATCTGCATAGAAGTATATTGAGTACATTCAGTGACAAAAACTGAAGATCCCCTTTAAGCAAACTAGTCGGTTTTGGATCCGTGCACGTAAGTTGTCAACAACGTATGTACGACTTCACATTAGGATCAAAATATGGATCCTCAAAACTCTGCTTGGACAAACGTTGATGTTTACCGTGAGTCCCAGCATTCACACATTTTTTTTTTTAAGTTTTTGATTCTCTTAAATGATCCCTCTGTGCTAGCGCTAGTAATAATTTTTAAATAATCTTAGTATTATAATCAATGTTGATATTAGATATGTATGTATTTGTATATGTATGTGTACACCCCAACATTTCTTAAGCTTTACATCTCATTCCAGCTCAACATTTTTTTGACAATTCTCACAAGACAAAAGAAAACAAACACAATAAGAATTTTGCGCAGTGTGTCAATGGCATTGCCTCGAATTGCGTTCGTTTTTGATATGAAACTTAGACCCCAGACCGTTATTCCATTATTTTCGTACGAAACATAATCTTAAAAGATAAACGAGAGCTTTTTTTGTATTAAAAGTTGAGTAGATGTTTTTTTTTATTGCAAGTCACATTTCTGAAATGAGATAAGCAAGAAGATGTTGTGCTTGAATGAGACTTAGAAATGGAATGTATATCTACATACGTACATTCAAATACATAATATCTGTACTGTACCTATTATTTAGAAAAAAAAAGAACTCACTATGAGCTCCCTTGAAAATTAAGTGATGGCAATCTGAAAGTTCTTTTTCGCTTTTAGGAACTTTAATATTTTTTTTTGAATGCACTCTGTGTGCGGAAGACGAATTATTTCCATTTACTCGCTAAGTACGAATGTATTAATAGCGCTCACAATATTGGATTTCCATTTTATAGAAAACTTGAAGAGGTTAATATGCGATGAGAATTTCATTGAAATTTTAATTATTAAAGAAGAATCAAGCGAGTGGACGGAGGATAGAAAGAATGACCCTTTTAGAAAAGTCATTCAATGAAGGAAATGAAAAGAAATTTACATTATCGACCGGATATTTGAAAATTTAAATAAATAATAAAATGCATCCAATAAAAAATCGGCATTTCGACTAGGGTAATTGAAATGTTTGTTTTTAAAATTAAGAGATTATTTTTTTATAAATTGCCATAAGGAACCACAAGAGTTTGATGAGTTTTTGAAATGCAAAGAAAAAGCATTACTTTTGACCTGTAGACATTTATGATAGTCATCATGACCGAAATGCATTATATTCAATTAAACTTAATTACATACTTTAAAAAGTTCAAACTATCAACTGATCGTACGAATTAAAACTTAATAAAACTGTAACCTTAAGCAGTAATTTAATCAATTAAAAAAAAAATTGGTGACTCGTGCTGGATTAAATGACTGAGAAACATCATAAATATCGCATTTGTCAAACGTGTAAATGCAACAACATATTCAAAATGATTCGCATAAGAAGAACCAACACAAATTGGGAGCGGCAATCGTTTAATGAGATAATTTTAAATAGAAAAACAATAAAAACTAAATTATGTTGCACCAAGATTGTATTGATGAAATTTTTAAACAAACTATTAAACATTTTATTTATAATAAGCTTCAGTATTTTGTAAGTTTTTTACAGAGCAGAAGATAATAAAAAAATGTATTTATCAGAGAGTGACTAATGAATTTGAATGTTCTTCATGGGAATATATTTCAGTTTTCGTCATCATCTTAGAAAATGGTTATTGTGGTCGCTTAATTTTCATATTTTAGTCCAGTTGGAAAAATCAAAGAGGATTTTCATAGTGTACAAGTGTTATCATTCAGCCTCCATTTTTTTTTTAATTAGAAAATCTATGACGCGTGTGTAAAACCTCACACTAAACACAAAGCAAATACAAGAATCGTACTTTGAATCAGTGAATCACTAAAGATTCCTTGTTGGTAATTATTTTCATTTATTTTATGCATCCATACCTACTTACTCTTTGAAAACCAGAATTAACATAAATATAGTGCGTGTTTGAGTAATTTAATGCTTATTTCTATAAATGGCACGAGCGAGTTACGATTTCAATGTTCAATGTTCAATGAAATTAACATTGAAGGTACCTACATACCTATTTCTAAAAGTTGAGTAACACATTGAGTAGAAAAAGAATAATGTTTGCAAAAATCAATCAAGGAGCGATGGGTAAGTTAAATGCTGCTTCATTTGAGTCATTTTTGTGATTTAATAAAAAAAAGAATCAATAGCTATTATATAATAGTTAACTAATTCTATGTGGGAACACTGTAATTTAAAGTATCTTTGCCCAAAGAAACAATTTCATTTTAATAATATTCGTTTTTAATTGATTTCAATTAGATAATAAATAAAGCATCAAATATAAGTCATTACTGTATTCCAATGATTTATTTATTTAATTTTTTTTATTTCAGCAAAATTAGTGAGGACTTGTAATATAAATTTACGATTTTATTGCGAAATTCCCTACTTTTGTTGTCAAAAAGATGAAGCTTAAATTCGCAATTTATTTTATGGCTTTTGATCAATTTATAAAAAAAAATATTTTTCCAACGTCAAACTAGGGGACGTTTAAATTTATAGCCGTGTTTATTTATATTACTCAGGAGGAACTTAGATTGCTCACTATGTATTTGGTTTGTTTCTGTTTTGCGAAAAAAAAAATGAAAGACAAAGTAATTAGTGAGTATGCAAAAAACTACCTATAATATTACTCAATTTACACTAAGCTCTTGAATGTATTCATGTTGTTTGAAGTTTGTATGGGGTGGAAATATTGGTTAAACTTTTATAACCAGTTTGTAAACATTGATTGCTGCCCTTTTGTACCCCTGGACTGGTTTATATATTCTAGTTAGAAACCTATTTTTTGTACCTATGTTTAGGTTTTACATGATACTACTTAACATAATTCTAAATTTTAAGATCTTTATTAAAATGTTCATTGTTTTAAACAATTTTTAACTTTTAGGTATCATACTAGAGCTATTTTCTTAATAAATTCCACAAACTTAATAAATTCCAAAACACTCCTTGAATAGTGACAGTTCATGCCAAAAATTAAGCAGACATATCTTTACATTTGTAATTGTCAAAGTGACATATGGAGTTAGAAGGCTTGTTTTTTGGAAGTCCGTAGGAAATTGGTCGAAAAAACGACACGTTGGGGCTATGTAATTTACATGTTAAATGCAACAACTAATCCCCTCCGGGCTTAACTAAGCACACAGAAAACTCGGGGCCTAACTTATGCACCAAGAAAAACTGTGTTACCGGCGTGAATTACAACTTGTTATCGTATGCATGGAAACTCCATTTTTTCTGGAATGGCATCGTCGCTAGTCCCCAATGTCATTTTGTTCAACCAAATCCCTCCGGGCTTGCAAAAAAAAAACATGGCTAGTAGCAAGATACTAAAAACATAAAATGGGTATTTGGTAATTCTTAATTTAATAAAATGTCAAAAGATAGTTTGAAGCTTACTCAACAATTTTGTGTACGAAGCTAAGATTTAAATTTTTTGGATTCGATTGGGCAATTATTTTTTGTTGCAGTTGATAAATTTATAATGGTGCAGATTGCTTTTGACTTTTTATAAAGAAATATAATTCAGGTTTTTTTCGAGCAAATCTCTGAGATCTCAAAAACGTCAACCGGCTAAATTGTCAAGTTGTGTCGAATCAAAGACAACTAGAAACCAAGGATAATATTGGAGGAGAGAACTTAATTTTCAACATTTTTCAAAAAACATAGGTCCCCTTTCACACGAGGAAACTGAGTTGCCAGCAACATTCAGTTTGTTGGTGAGAAGGGCAAGAAGTAAGAGAGGAAAATGAAATCTCCCCGGTCAACGATTCGTGGAGATTTTTTTGACATTCCTCTTCACGCACACACTAGAGTGTGTTTAACCAAGCTATTTTAAAAGGAAACTACAGAAGCTTTCCACAATTTTGTTTCTTCGTGTGAAAGGTACAGGAGATTTTTAAGGAAATTAAAAGAAAACGTCAAAATAATCTCCAGAAACTTGTTTCCTCATCTGAAAGGGGACTAAACCACTTCAATTCTCATTGTTCCATGATTTTTACGACATATTCTTTTGGTTTGATTGTTTGTATAAGTTTCTTTATTCAAACAGTCCATGATTGTTCTTTTTATTTAAGAATATACCTATATAAAGTTGAATTTAAGATCAAGTAATACAACAGTAAAGTAACATACAACACTTCTCTTCATTTTGCATTCCGGCTAAATTGCCGCCTTACCTATTTGTTTCGAAAGTTATGTTAGAAAAACCAATTTATAACATATACAAAAAACTTTAACACAAGAAAAGCAATTACACAATGATAGTGCTCTTTGCTCATCTGCAAAACATCTGTTTTATATTCATTTCTTGTATGTATGTACATATGTACTTGTATCATACAACAATTTGTACCTATTCCTGTGAAAACTAAAATTAATAAATGAAACAGTTTCCCGGAAAATGCTACAAAAAAATTGTATTTACTTTTCCCTTTTGGATGCCTTAAGTCTTTTAGTGCTTGAATGTTTTCATAGGTAAGAGCCGTTCGTTTGCCATTTTATAATATTCTATTAATAGGATTATTTGTTCTTCTTTACGCATGCATTCGTTGGCCACTCGATAATTAATTGTAAACATTACTGCAATAAACTAGCTAAATTATGTTTGTTTCAATTTGAAACAATAGACAGAGGTTATGTTGTCCATTATAAATCAAAATGATCTTATAGGCCGAACACAACGGGATAACTGTAACTGAAGCTCGTAGCACTGTGCAAGGCATGCAAATAGTATACGGCGCTAAAATATGAAGCTGTAGAAAGAAGTGCATTGTGTAACAAACTTCAACTTTATTCTACATCTATACACCATTCAGCTCAGCCAGTAATGGGACATATTTTTATGAATTTAAAGCATGTATTCGACAATAATTTCCATTTGAAAATATAACCAGCATTGGCATTGTACACAAAGGAGCTATATCCTGTGGCTATGGAGGAATACAGAAAGAACACTTAAAAGCAAGAAAACCTTCAGTGTGTGTACATACATATACATAAATATTTACATATTTACACATTTATGTAGGTACCTGACTAAGAAATTCAATTCCTTATCTTTTTTAACTTTGTTTAACTGGTCTCCATTTTTATATAAGAGGTATTCACTACAGTTTTCTCACATCGACATCATCTCCTCTTTAACGGAGTTTCTTTGTTTGAAATCAGGTTCTTGGTTTTTTTTTTTTTTTTTTTCTTAATGGACATTCAAAAGTTAGCCCTCGGACTAGAAGTAGAGGTATGTAGGTACCTACATAAAACAAGGCAGAGCATTCTACGGCCAATTAAAATTATTTATGCTTAAGAGGATGTAGGTAGACAAGGAAGACGATGATGATGAGGATAAAAACGAAATAGACAAAGATGATGAAACAAGGATGCTTCACAGGTTGTTGAATAGCCTGTTGACACGAATGCCTTGGTTTGCTTTTCGTCTTTTTTTTTTTTGGTTTTCCTTGCGTTAGCAACATAAACATACTGACGTTAAAAATTTCTTTTAAAGATGACATATGTATGTAGTTTGTACACAGTAGGTATTAATAAATGTGATTTCATGAATATACTTTAGGTATCTACATTTTTATGAGAATTCAAAAATCTCTTTAAATTTCTCATGTCATACCTACAAATATAAGTATATCGCGTTTCTCCGATTGTAACAATTTTTAGTTGCAATACGTATGATTGCAATTAGGCGTGCAATTTAAAAATCTTAAATTGTTAACCGAACTGGTTAAATGAACCCCATACGGATTATAAAAAAAAATATTTTGTTTCTATGCAGTTTTTCACGAATTCTGAATTCTTTGCTTACAAACGGAAAGATGATGAGATATCAAACAAAAACACAATGAATACTTATAGGTATCTATAGTAGTAGTATAAATTAATTTAGTATAATTAACTATTATAACTACATTCAAACTCATTTTTACAATAAATAATAATTTTGAATACATATATGGATGAGTAATCATTTATGCCGGCGTGGCGGTACCTTAAATACGTTACGATACGGTTGCCCTAGAACCAGCTTTAATAAATTTTACAGAAGTAATTCGACCACAGAGTAAAAGAAGTTGACTGCATCCAGAAGTACTTGGCAGTAGATACTGGAGCCCAAAGGATGTTTAAACTTCTTACCCATTAACATCGGCACTTACGAATTTTGTTGAGACAACTTTTCAACCTGCTATACGAAAAGGTTTGACTAAGTGAGGAGTAATTTTTCAAATAGCGAAAGGCATGTACATATTATGTACATACATAAATATGTAGGTTTTTAACAGTTTCATCAAAGTGTTCCAGACAGAGTCATTGGGTTCGTATGCATATCCAAAGCTATCCGGATTGGTTTATGTTTTTGTAATCCCATAGGTAAAAACGTTGAACAAATCTTAAACGATCTGATGGAAATTCGATGAACAGCTGATCACAGCTGACTACATTCACTAGGATAGCCTATCTTAGATACTCGAGTATCCATGTATGTTTTTTGAACGTACAAAACCGGATAGGTTAAATTTGATGCCGAAATCTGTCTTGTAGCAAGCTGTTCATGACAATTCTCATTGGATAGAAGAGTACACCAGAATATTTTGCATAGCTTGAGATTTATTTTTTGGCAACGCTGTTTTATCATCAGATGTGCTTTTACACGGGATTACAACAACACAAAGCTATCCAAATCGCTTTGGATACAAATCTGAACGCGGCCATTGGATTCGTATGTATATCCAAAGCTATCAGATTTGGTGTATGTTGTTTTAATCCGATAGGTAAAATCGTTGAACAAATCTGAAACGATCTGGGGCCAAATTACCGCGTTAGTGACTGATCGAGTGAGTGCCATCAGTGATCGTATGAACGAGTAAAACCTATGGGGATGATGGCTCCATAACGTGAGCGGTAATGCCAAGCTTACATAAATCAGTCACGTTTTACTCGATAACTGATGCAGTAATTCGGCCACTGACGGAAATTCGATGAACAGCTGACTACACATACAGCTACCTGCATATCTTGAGATACAAAGGTATCTCAGCCTATCTGAATACCGCCCGGACGCGGCCATTGAATAGCAAACAGAACAGTTTAGAACGGAAAATTCCCCATTGTTACCTACAATAAAAAGATGTATACTTTTCTGTTCTAAAATGTTCCAAACAGCCTCGTTGAACAAACCCATTATCAACAACGAACTTTAATTTATAGCCGTCCATCGCACACCCAAAATAATACAAAAAAAAAACAATGTAGGTAGGTAAATAGAAAGAAAATATTCTATCCAAACATGCATACACATTTAATCCAACGAACATGGCAGACATGTTTTGATAATTCCGGCCAATAGCCGAAAAAAACACTCAAATTCATAAAAAAAAATAATACCCATTAAATTCAATGATTATTTTACAAAAATATAATTAATTTTAATGGAAAATCGAAAAAAAAGTTGAGTAGCAACGAAGAAAAATAAAAATAATTTAATTTATTACGTCACGGTTTCTTTTCTTTTTTGTTGAAAAAAAAAAAAAATATTTCTACTCAAAATCTGGCTTCACCCTTCTATGGAAAATAGCGAGTAGGTTGTGGTTGTTGCTATTGCCATTTCCATTTGCCCAACTCTACCAATGACCGCTCCAATGAGTGGGAATTTCATCTAATTCCGATGGACGAAGATTGTGCAAAAATACATGTTTTCAATTAATCGCTGCGGAAAATAGTTGTGCAGTTAAGAAAATCCAAACCACAAACTTCATTTTCTTTGAATTTGCATAATCAATTCGTTGTCGTGGTGAAAATAAAAACGAATAATCTCTCCAATAAAATTGAGTGGATAACATTGTTCTTATTCAATTCGTCATCCACTTGCACTCACTCCACCCAGCTACTACTCGTCGTTTAATAATCGGTGACGAGTCAAGTTGAAACGAAATGATTCACCCATCCCCGGTCTAGGCTTTGGGTTAGAGCGAGACAAATGTACAAAACAAAATCGAATTCCCACTACATCCCCCCATTTTATTTTTTCTTCATTTAACTTTGACAAACTGGAACACTTGCAGAATTTTATAATTTTTTTCGCCCAAATTTATTCGTTTAACAAATTTAATAATAATAAGGATAGCTAAACGCATCATCACATCACATTAACTTCATCTTACCTTATCGCACAGAGTTTTCACTTGTGTCTCTGTCAACTGATTACATTCGTTCAGCTGCTCAATCCATTGATCCAAGTCTTTTGTGGTCGCTTTATCTTCCATGGTGGTAGAAGAAAAAGTCTCGTCGATCTTTGTCGATTCAATTTTGACTGATTTTACTTAACCGGCACGAGCGAAAAAAAAAAATAAATCCCGTAAAACACACGAAATGCGTTTTTTCTTCCAACAACTTTCAAGTCTCCGACGACGACAGATTCAAGGATGTGAACTCTCAACACACTTTTACTGCTGTCTCACTCTTTTGCGATATAAAAAAAATTGGGAATTAATAAAATAAACTTCCCTTTTCTAATTTTTCGTCTCGCACAAAGTTGCAAATATTGAGAATTTTTTTTCAGCTAAATACTTTTGAATGCAAAATGGAAAACCAAGTAAATCAAAATGAACACACAGTAGAAATAGTAGAAAAAAGCAAACAATAATTATAGAAAATGTATGTTTTGAATTTGTTTTATTTTTTGTGGAAAATTTTCACAATTTGACTTAACACGCACTGAGTTGGATTTTTTCCGTTCTGCTTCGGTCTTGCGTTCGGGGGAAAATGGGCGATCGTGGTAGTTTTTCAGTTTCGATTGATTTTTTTCCTTGGTTTATTGGTTCGAGGGGAGTGCGGCGCAACACGGAAAATTAGTTTCGATTAATATTTTTTTGTATATGTATGTATTAAAAAGGGTTAGGTTGTTTTTGTTTATGTGGGTACTTGCTGAAGGTTGAATGATTTTCTAGGTTTCGAATGAGTTTTTTTATTTATTAATATTTGTGTCGTTGTTGAAGAATCGCGGAGTGAAATTGCGGATAAGCGAATTGTTTGAACTTCAACAAGCACACTTCTACAAAATGGCCGATAAATTTTATTAGCCGAAGACAGAGGAATGTGACGTCATATTAGTGGCGTTGCCTTTGAAAAGTTTCGTCGAGTTGAGAGTGACATCTGGGTGGTTGATGGTGGAAAATGAGATTTGCCGAAGAATGAACGTATTCAGTGCATGTTTCAGAATATTACAAATTACACGATGATAGTCCCCTTTCACTCGAAGAAACAAGTTCCTGGGGTTTTCTATGGGTTTTGACAGCGAACTGTGAAACTGTCAGAATCTCCTATGGCCTTTGCAACTTTCTTCCGATTCTCTACTAGTTTGCCTCATCTGCTCTCTTTGCCTATTCCAATTGCTGCTTCGTATCTGTGAAATTCCTTGATTTCACATTGGACTGTCTCCTTTTATTTATGTAATTTGACTTTTCTGTAAATTTATCTTGTTCCTGAGATAAAGGTACGGACAGGTTAAAAAAAAAAGTCGGAGGAGTTAGGCGTCCTTATTGCCTGCTGTCTTTTTATTGCATTTTGGTTGTCATTTTTTATTCAAATTAATTAAAATTTAATAAAAATTTCACGAAACGAGGATATACGGTCAGACGATACAATCGTACAATGCAAAATGAACATAACGATAATTATTTATATTTATTCTTGAAAACTGAATAAAATGACGAATTTCAAACGTCAAAGTATGCAATTACAGCCGTGTTCCATCAGGCCTTGAAAAGTACTTTTTAGTACTTCCCAGTAGTTGATGAATGGAATGCTTTCATTCCAAAAGTAAAATCTAACCTCAATATCAATTTAATTTCAGTCGTTTGTTTTTGTATTTTACTTTTAATTAGAAAAATGTCAACAGCAATAATCTACTACGTAATTTCTTTTTATTGGTGATGTTTTTTCTTGTTTGGAAACATTCTGTAACTAGATTAATGAACTATCATGCCGATTATGGAATTCGCAGTTCTGGATTCGCAGTGCAGTGCACTCGTTCCTCTCTACTCATTCGCCATGAAAAGAAAAGAGAACACAGCACTGCGAATCCATTATTGCGAATTCCATAATCGGTATGTATACTTTGAACTACTTAGACCACAAAGTAGAAGTAGTTGATTGCAGCCAGAAGTACTTGGCAGAAGATACTGGAGCCCAAAGGAACACACTTTATATTAAAATAGATGGCCCTCTCTGTTTCTTAAAAAAAAAAGTAATATGCCTGTATGGTAATTAAAATTTCTACTAAGTTACGTAAACCTGGATTTTTTTCAATGTTTTGAAAGCAATTCTTGAAAATCTATTAAAAATTTTACGTATTACCAAACAATTTTATCATGTTTTATCATGCCACATCTTCACTGGATATGAAAACGATGTCCAACATCGCGATGAACCGCAAACCAATCTGATTTGTGTATGTATGTCATGGCACTAAAGTTGGTTAGATTATCAACATTGTAGCTTAGTGCCGCACCGTGAAGTTTTGTTGCCGCTTAGTGCGATATAGCTCATACGATTTCTTAAAAATAGAATTTTGTAGCATTCTGAAGTTCTGCCATAATGCAGTTCCATTGATGTGCAGTTCCATCAAGTACGGTCTTACCTTAAAGGCCTAACAGCATTCAACACTTTCTTTTTACAAAACTGGAGAAAGTGCAAAACAAAAACAAGCTCTACAGATGCCTGTGTGCGAAAAAATTGTCAAATCAATCTGCAATACCATTTCTTAAACAATTTTCGTACGCTTTTTCGCACACAGGAGGTATCCCCAGCACTTGTTTTTATTTTTCACTTTTTATAAAAAGTCTTGATTGTAGTTAAGCCATAAGTGTCAAAACAATGTCAAAAAAAATATCTTTAATTGTTGACCGGGATGATTTTATTCAATGCCCTTAATACGTGCCCATCTTTCTTAAAAACTGAAAGTTGGTGGAAACTCAATTTATTCGTGTGAAAGGAGACTTAGGCCAGGCGCGCACATGCAACTAAACAGTTTGGTTGCTATTTTGAGCACTATGGGATTATATGAGAGTCCGCGCACATAAGCCGGCGGACTCTCATATAATCCCGAGTGCTCAAAATCGAAACCAAACTGTTTAGTTGCATGTGCGCGCCTGGCCTTATATCTCAATAAGCACACTCACCCTTACAACTTTACTCCGCCATCTGTAGTTCAGTTTTCTAACAAAAAAAACAAGGAACCAAGTTAAAACAAATGCGAAACTGCAGCCAACTTCGCATTGATCCGATTTTTTTACCTTCTTTTTCGTAAAACTTTTTCCTCGAGTTGACGCGTGTCGCTTACGCTCCGGCAAAAGTTAATTAATTAAATTATGTCTGAGACATTACAATTACGAGGTACCCTTTTGGGACACAATGGCTGGGTTACCCAAATTGCTACCAACCCAAAGGATCCCGATACCATCATTTCTGCTTCTCGCGGTAAGTTGTCCATTGATTGAAATGATAATTTTGTCCGCTCGCAATCTTAACCTTAAACCTAGGTAGAGAAAATCCACAAAAATCTTCAACATCCTTCAGAATTATTTTATGATCTAAATGAAATTCAATTGCTTATAATGGCCTTTCTCTATATTTTCATAGACAAGACCTTGATTGTGTGGAAATTGACCCGCGATGAAGACAACAACTACGGTTACCCCCAGAAGCGTCTTTACGGACACTCGCATTTCATCAGTGACGTTGTCTTGTCATCTGACGGAAACTACGCCCTTTCCGGTTCATGGGACAAGACCCTTCGTCTCTGGGATTTGGCAGCTGGCAAGACCACTCGTCGCTTTGAAGACCACACCAAGGTGAAAGACTTTCTACTTATATGAGTTGCTTAGGGCCTAGATCAGGGAACAATTTTTAAGTGGTACCTCTTAGGTTAGTAGATCAGGAATAGGTTGAGCACAAAAAAAAAATGCCCTTCGTGGCAATAAATGTTGTAAAAATACTTAAATGGGGTACCACAATTTATTGCGCCTATGCGAGGCAGAAGAATTTATAAAAAAATGGACAGAAGTTCAACACGATTTACAGAGTAGCCATCTCTTGAGACCATGTTGACAGGTTGCCCTCATTTGTAAGTTTCTTTAAATTTTAATAGATTTATCTTGTTCTTTTCCAATTATTGTTAAAGAATCTGACTTGTGTTAAAAAAATAAACTAATTTGTTTTTGCAAACTCGCAGGATGTTCTCTCGGTTGCCTTCTCCGCTGACAACCGTCAAATTGTCTCTGGATCTCGGGACAAGACCATCAAGCTGTGGAACACCTTGGCCGAGTGCAAGTACACCATTCAAGAAGATGGACACACCGACTGGGTATCTTGTGTGCGTTTCTCGCCAAACCACTCGAACCCAATCATCGTCTCGTGCGGTTGGGATCGTACCGTCAAGGTCTGGAACTTGGCCAACTGCAAGTTGAAGAACAACCACCACGGACACGGCGGCTACTTGAACACCGTGACCGTCTCGCCCGATGGTTCTCTCTGCACATCCGGAGGCAAGGACGCCAAGGCTCTCTTGTGGGATCTCAATGACGGCAAGAACTTGTACACCTTGGAGCACAATGACATCATCAATGCCCTGTGCTTCTCGCCCAACCGTTACTGGTTGTGCGTCGCTTACGGCCCATCCATCAAGATCTGGGATTTGGCATGCAAGAAGACTGTCGAGGAACTCCGCCCTGAGGTTGTTTCGCCAAACGCTAAGGCCGATCCACCACAATGCTTGTCGCTAGCTTGGTCCACCGACGGACAAACCTTGTTCGCCGGTTACTCAGACAACACCATCCGTGTTTGGCAAGTGTCGGTCTCCGCTCACTAAAAACTGCACAGAGGATTAGAGTTAGGACATGATTGGTTCAAAACGTACTTTTTTTATGCATTGATGTTTGTTTATTATATAAACAAATAAAAAACAAGAAATTTACATAAAATAGTTTTAATTTTTGTAGCATATTTTTTAGAATAAAAGTAAGATTAGATATTTATAAAATATTTGCTTGTGACTGGAAAAAAGAAACATTGGATTGCATAAGCAATTGGTGGAGTAGTTTTGTATCACTAGGCATCTCGTGTTATACTACATTCGGATTAGCTACAAACATTTGTTTTTGAATGTTGCATCATAATGTATGGTAAGTCGAAGTAAAAGCAGTGTGTTCTGTACTTAGAACGAAATATCTTAAATAAAAACAGCCGTTTCAAAATGCATAAAGCGTGTTTTGAGCAGAGCCGGGAACCATAGTTTGTACGTTTGAAACGCCCTCAAATTTTATTTGAAAAAAAACTTGCTCATTTTTATTCACGCTTATAATGGTTGTCGGTTTAATTAAACGACAGTTAAACATCATGGTTCTAGAAGGTACAATTGACGATAAAATAAAACTAATACTCTAGTGTTCTCACCGCCCATTGTAGCTTCTGGAGTTGAGTCGTTTTAGTAAAACTACAACCTTTATAAGGGTGATTGGCTGTAAATACCTGTGCAGTAGAAGGGAAGGAAAGAAGTTGTTTTGCATTCAATAAATTGTGTTTCCAGTTCAGTGGCAGTGGTTCAGTTACCCATTTAAAACATCTCACCACAGAAGGGTGAAAGAGAACGAACCCTTTAAGTCGGAAGGTAGGAACGTTTGCCTTTAAGCATATACAATGCCTGGCATGGGTTTTGACAGCAAATTATAAATATTTGTATAACATTTCACGTTACCAAACAGACCTACAGTAACAGATGGATTTACAAAAAGATTAATTCGAATATTTTGACAAATTCCCCCATAAAATGTGTATTATCCATTAGAGGGAAGCTATTGGTCCAAAACGAATAGCAATTAAATTTTAACTAACAGGACAGGAGCCCTTGTGCATTTCGAACATTAGTCTCAATATTTCGTTCTCGAGAAGTAGAAATTAGAAAATAATTTGAAGCATATAGGGGCCAAATTACGTATTACGAAACGAGCGGGAAGTAAAAGAAACTATTAAACGATATTCACGAAAAAGAGTGATTATGTAAAACGAGAATCCAATTTAGAAAATGTTGCCAGCGCTAAGGGGCATGTTGATAAAAATAATCCGCCTTATTGGGAGTTTCATCTGAACAACATTCCACCCGGAAAATTTGACATTTCACTTTTCGCCTATTCTGAGTTTCCCCCGAAATTTCATGATCGAAAAATTCCCCTTATTGTGAACATTCCTTTCGGGCGGAATGTAATGTCATTTTCAATTCTTTTTTGTAGGCGAACAAAATTTTGTTCGGGTGCAACTCACAATAGCTTTTAAAATTCTGAGCGAACAAAAAATTTTAAGGTGAAATATTTTTCGGGTGAAACTCACAATAAAGCCCGAACCACACTACTCTCGTGTTGTGGTGTGTTGGGGAGTAGTGTGTCGCTATCGTTCTAATGTATTTCATATGCGTAGAGCCATAATTGTATAGTGTGATGTGTTGTGTCGAAATCTATGAAATACATTGGAATGACAGCGATACACTACTCCACACACACCACACGAGAGTAGTGTGGTTCGGGCTTAAGGCTGAATGAATGATTCATTTTAATTCTTGTTTAGATTTTATGTAAATTTTGATCCAAAGAAAATACAATTAGTAAAAAATCATAAAATGAAAAGCTAAAAAACGAGTATCGTTTAACTTAAACGATCGCATTAAACAAACGTATTTGCGTTTTAACGATAATGAGATAATCGTTTTACAAATAGGCCCCAAATTCAGTTATTGGTTTCGTGAAAAATTTCCAAGTTTTAATTAAATTTAACATGAGCCGAATTGTATTTACCCTTATTCCGTAAGGCGTTTTACGAAAACGGCCCCAGAAGCGCTAATTGGCGTTTATGTAAAACTAAGTCTCACCGTTCTCTTCTTTCTTTACCCTTCCAACCATTAAAACGGTAGTCGTTTTACTAAAACTCCAAATGCCACTTTTAGAGCCGTGTCTTTTAGTGTCGTTTTACTAAAACGCCTTACGGAATATGGGTGACTATTTGCGGGACTGGATCGGGTTTATTTTTCAATACGTAATCCTGCTTTCTTCTGGGTTTATTTTAAAAATAAGTTTTAACTCTGGCGTGTAGATGTTTTTTTTTAGTTTCGCAAAAAGTGTCAGTAGTGTAAAGAAAACCGTCCACCGTTCGCCTGTACATTGCGCTAGAGCATGAGCGGATGGACACATTTGCTTTTTACTTGAAACAGATTTGTATGGTACTGGGATAAATTCGTATGTACATGTAGCTTATCTAAGACGGGTTCTTTTCTTCAAATTATCTTGAAAACTGTTCTAACGATTTTAAATTCAGACATTTTTGAGTTATTTCTGGATATCTCGGTAATGGCTCAACCGATTTTGTAAAAAAAAATTACAAACATTTTTACCTACTTATAATAAGTAACCCTGAGGCCACACGAGCGAGTTGGCTACATACATAACTGTCAAATTCCTATTCCTATTTGTCTCACTCGCGGAATAATTGTTTCGATTTTTTTTGCGGAATAATTCGTCGATGGTGTTCAACTTTTGCGCCACATTGTATGTATGTACGGAACATAAAAATAGCATTTTGATTCGATAATTTATATTTGTATATTTATTCTCTTATTTATTTATTAATGCAAAAAGATGTTATTACAACAAAACACTCTTGTTTGTGTCATTGTCATTATTTTTTTATTACTTAAACATATTTACTTTATGCATCCTAAGCCTGAATATTGTTTCGTATCTCGCTGCACGCTTGTTATTCGCTTTTGTTTATCTAATAATAATAATTTAGTCTTTAAATAGGTAACAAATAATAATTTTAAACAAAAACAAATAGATATTCAAAAGATGGGGATGATTTTCCTTCTTTTTTTTAAATGAAAACACAAAAATAAAATAATAATCCTTTGTTATTATTTTGAGCTTGGGTTATTTTTATTTAACGTCGACCCTGAATTTGTAGGTGATGAGATTACAGGTGACGCTGCATTGCTGCCGATTTTATAGACGCCATTGCGAAATAGAATAACAAGGACTGTTATATTATCTACTGAGCCACGATAGTATGACTGCATGGCAAGACTCTTTGCTCCATAATCAGATTCGTGGATATGCTCTTTAATGTAAGCGACAGCCTCTTCATTCGAGAATGTATCCCAAAGACCGTCCGAGGCAAGAATTAAAAATGTCGGCCTAGATGAAAAGAAAAAACAAAAATTGATTGTTTATTAAAAGTGAAGATTAAATTTTTCTATTTGATATTATAGGTACTCACTTATGATCGTTTAATTCGAATGTTAGTATATCTGGATTAGCTATGACTAGATTTTTGTCTTTTAACGGATAATCACCGAGCGCTCGTGATGTGGCCAAAATGCCAGCAACCCGCCATACACCTCTGAATGCAATGAATCCACCAGCATCGTGTATTCGTTTTCTTTCACGAACCTACAAAATAAACAATTACTTCATATAGGATGTGTATAATCTCGATTATGTAAATAATTTTACTTGTTGCGGTTTATGATCGAAAGACAGTGGTATCGCCACGCCTCGTGAATCACACATGACACCCCTTGAATCGCCCACATTTGCTACAATCAGTCTGGTGCCCTGAATTATGGCAATCAGTGCTGTTGTTCCAGCGATATTTGTCTATTAAATAAATACAAGTTAAATTTCTTTTTGCTTATAAATAAGACAAAAATTCCTAAACAGGTCTTACCGTTTTCTTAGCTGCTTCTACAAGTTTGTAATCGGCCGCCAACACTTCGTCGGTGATCATTTTGCCGAAATTTATTTTGCCATTTTCAATGTAACATTTTGCATCGAAACTAGTTGGCGGAGCTGGTTTGCTTCCAGAATTATTTGAATTGTTGCTGATGTTAAAGAGGTTGTCTTTGCCCAATGGACGAATTAGGGAATTAAGCTTCGATGTAAATACATCTGTTTCACGTTGTGTGTTATTTTGTTTTGGCGACGAACAGTCATCTGTTGTACTGTGGAGTAGAATACAAAATTGTTAAGCTTAATAGTTTCAATAGGGAAATAGTTTTAAGTGTCAAGTTGTTATACTGAGAAACCTTTTTAAAAAAAACAGAAGCGAAGCAATTTGGAATACGAACGCAACGTTAGGACTGGCATTCAAAATTTTGATAAAAAAGAAATGAGACCAACCTTTGGTAAGCCTCGCTGGACATGCTAAGATTCAAGTTTATTTTAGATGAATTTGGCGAACCTCGGAGGTAGGTCAGTCATTTTTCAATTGAAAAATCGTCGCAAAATAGATAAAACTTTAAAACGTACACAACGACAAATTACACAATTCGTTTGTGTTGTTTTTTTTTTAACAATCTGGCAAGAAAGCCTTTAATTTCAATCAATACAAAGCAATTATTTGTAATGTACTTTCTGTTTTGAAGAATTTTTCATTTAAAATTCATTATTTTTAGATCTAAACCAGAAACGAACACGTTTCAATTTATCAGTGCTTTCAATTAAAATGGTTTTAATGGTACGTACGTCGCATTTGGCGATATTTTTGTATGTTTGTAAGTTTAATATAAAGAGCATGTCAAGTTGCAATACAAAACAAAACAAAAAAAACAATAACAAATTCATATCAACATTCACTTTCAACGACCAAATCTCAGCGGGGGCAATTAAATTTCCATTTCAAACTTGGAATAGAGCCAAAAAGAGTGAAGAGTATTTTTTTTTCTATTCATACAGTCGAATATCGATTGACGATGGGAGGGAGGCGGTGACACGACTGAAACCATATACATCCGAAAAAAATAAAAACATGACAAATTAATAACTGGAATCAAACGATGCATAAAGGAGAAAAGCCGATGGTGGCTTTTTAAATATCCTACACAAAGTCTATTTATTTATAATCAGTCATCTCGTTGAAAAAATTTTGAAAAATATTTTTCTCCTCGGCATATCGTGAGGTGGCTCTCTTTTGAAGGTCAATAATGGGTAAGATGTGGAAATCTGTTCAAGTACAGACACAACAACAACAAGACAAAACAACCAAGGAAAGAGGTTTGCTGTTTGTTATGACTGGAAGAACAATACATTGTAGGTACTGTCTGAGAAGAAATGAATAATGTTTCAGAAATGAGGCCTAATTCAATAGATAAATACCACTTAACTTAGATCTGTGTGCAAGTGCGTGTTAAATCTTGCTTGAAATTGAAGCTTGAAGATTCGACCTAAGATAAGAAAAATAGATATTTTGGTTATAATGGCAAACATCTATAATTCGGTAATCACCTCTTTAATTTCTGCAGCTCTTATCGAGTGTGGATGAAGGATTTTTTAATTATAGTGACTTTTGTTGGACCTGAATACAAGAGGTTTTTTTGTCTAAATGGGACACACCCCTCTTATTGACGGAGAGTTAGCAACGGATTTACTGTACATCAGTACAATGTACATGGATGAAATTTTGGTCATAGAAAGATTTATGGCCATCAAAAACAAAAACTCTGGTCTTACAATCCAGTTCAGAGGATTAGGTATTTATTTATTTATTAAACAACTGAAACTAAAGACTTAATCGACCTAACCAGAGTGGCAGACTGTTGTTTTTGTATTTGATGGCAATAAATATTTCATGACATAAGTTAATCCTCTGTTACCTCTTTGTTTATATACATTATGTGATATGTATATTTGTTTGTACATATGTACATAGGTACCTCATTTCATACAAGGTTAATAAAGGGTTTGATCAAAGAAAGATTTATGGCCAGCCAATACAAAATCAACAGTCTGACAATCCGGTACAGCCGATTAGGTCCTGATTTTTAGTATATTTCTTTTTGATAAAGAATACGAACGAGAGTGCGGTTCGCAACGGACTTTGTTTTTTTATTTGAGAGCCATAATTCTTTCTGTGACCATAATCATTGATCCATTTACCGATGAGGTCAGTAAATCCATTTCTAGCTCTCGGTCTATTCGTAATGATTACTATTTCTTAAAAAAATACAAAGACACCACTATTTCTTTCGTCAATATGCTCTGAAATACAAACAAAACATCACTTTAAAACAGAGGCTCTTTGTTTAATTACTTTTCTCTTATCGCAGTTCCAACATAAATTGACGCTTAGACCAACAAAAAAAAAAACATTGATGGTTAGAGGTATAGGCATTTCATTTTTTTGGTTATACGATTCAATATAACTATATATTTTTTGATACACATATACTATATTGTACCTAAGTGATTTCCGCAGACTGTCTCTTCGTCGGGCTGTTGCTGATGTGTCGTTTTCTTTATTGTTTTCATCCTTTCGACTGGACTTCCTTTTCAGGTAGGGACTATTTTCATAGTCACTTGTATTGCTGTTAATTGTAAGTTGATCCCCAAATGCTCCACCTCCTCCCTTTAGGAGTGCAGCTGTCTCGGTGATTTTGTGATAAATATTCTTTACCAAAATATCTTTAGCAAAATCGGCAGCAAATTCACCACCGTGTCCATCAAAGACGGCAAAAAATGATATGCCCGTATCGTTGTTAACATTCTCTTCAATGATAAATCTGAAAAATACAAAACAAATTAAATTTTATTTAAATATTGAACTCAATTAAAAGTGTGTATATATGATAGAATCGAGAAAGTTGTGTATCTAATTTAGTTTATACAAAATGACCTTTGGGACAGATTGTGTTTTTCTACTGATAAGTAGTAAATATATATGTAAGTATAAGGTGCACGTACGCTGCTCTAAATGACGTACTATACCATACTCGATAACCAATACTAAATCTAAAATATAAATTGATAATGTAACAAACATTGAAATAATACATTTAACTCATTTTTAAAAACTCTTAATATTTAACTTTAAAAAAATGTGAATTGCACTTTAATTGAGCAATTTCGGTTAATATTACGATAAGATAATCTTTTTACTTTATTATTTAATTTTACTTTGTTAGATTTATTTGCAATTCAAATTGATAACTGAATTGTTTTTCTTTTTAAATTGTATCTACAATACTATCATTTATCAATAACTGGGATTGCTCCGACATTACAGTCAAGCAAATTGTCGAAGTACTTACATAAATATTAAAAAAGAAACAACTTTAAAGTTATTTCGTATACATACACATACATTATAGTAGGTCGCATTTGGGGCAAATAAATGGTGTTTGATGGAAAGTTTTGAAAATTGGCGTTTTTATAGATTTTGGGGTGCTTTTTTCGAATTTTTACTTTAACACCTCTTATCTTTGCCGCTGGCAGCGTTTTTAGCCAATATCTCCTTTTCGACTAATTTAACGATGAAAAAAGGTTATGAGATTTTATGTTGTATCCATTATTTCGTAAGAAAAATATTAAAAAAAAAAAAAAACAAATAGAGCGCAGCGCACAAGTGGTTCGTTGTATGGACAATTTGACAGGCGGGCATAAATTGTAAACAAAATTGAACCACTCCACCGAATTTGATTAAGTTATCAGGTATTATAAGAGATTGCGTAAAGGTAGCCCTTTATCAATGTTGGCGATTATATCACTGTTGTCCGTGTCATTTGGCGGAAATTGATTGTGAAAAATACCTTACGCCGGTCGTACACTACGTGCGCGACAAGTTCAACCAACTCGTTCAACTTTTTATTCAACTCTTTCGTTGGATACAAACAAATTACAACCTCTTACACTAGTGCAGCAACTTACGTTGTTCACGTTAAAAAACGAAAGTTGAACAAAATGCGTTGGTAGCCCCGTACACAGAGTTGACCAACTTTCCCAAATGTTGGATAACCTCGTACACCTAGTTGATCAACTCTTTAAAATTATTCCAGTGTTGAATAACCTCGTACACCTAGTTCACCAACTTACTCAAATGTTGAATAACCTCGTACACTAGTTGATAAACTTGTTCGATTTTGACAGAAAAAAGTTTTTCGAGTTGATCAACTGCGTTTTCGATATGGTTGCTCAACAAGTTGATGGACGAGTTGATGCCATCGTACACTTAACCAAGGATCACTCGTTGAGGAACGCGTTCAACGCACAACGATGAACAAAAACTCAAGTGCTGACATAATTTTGACTTCCGTTCGGTACAACCTTTATTGTCGACGCACCCATTCGCTTTGAATTATTATATTTGTTCGGTATGAGCATGATTTCCTCTCAAAGAAAAAAAAAAAGTGGCTGCCTTATTGATTAAATTAGAAAAGCGACAAAGGAAGAACAAACAGAAAAAAAGATTCTGGGTAGAGTTAACTCCGTTGTCCATATATTTGTTCCACCTTCCATCATTACCTAGGAAAAACAAAAAACCGAGAACAGAGCAACAACTGCAAGTTGACGACAATGAATACAAAGTTCATCGCAACCAACGCAACGCAACAGAAATATCATACGTCTACCGCAACGAACCCCAGAGAAAATTAAAAAGTTGATCAACGAGTTGAACAAATAATGTGCAACACATTATCCTAAAAATGTTGCTCAACGCGTTGATCGAACATTTTCAACGAGCAACATGAGCTCGTACACTACCCGTACACTTGTTGAGCAATTCGTTGAGCAACGGTCAACAACTGAATCCAACTCGTTGGTTGAATAGAATTGAAGGCACCGTACATTAAAGTTGAGTGCGTTGAATTCGAAATTTGTACGTTGAGCGCCTAGTGGACGACCGGCATTAAGGTAGCCCTAAACGACGAACATGCTCGCCGAACTTGTTCGTGCTCGCTATATTTTCGTCGTGTAGGGGCTGGTTTGCAAACGGCTCGCGGTTGGCGAAAAATTTCGATTTGGCTTTGATGTTCGCCGTGTAGGGCCATGTTCGCGAGCAAACCTCATTTTTGCTGTGAACGTCGTTGAGCGCATATCACGGATTAAACACAATGGCCACAGTTAGCCGCAATTTTATCGATGTTTATTCTTTGAAGAATCGGAACGAAATGAATGTTCGCCAAATATGTTCGCCGTGTAGGGAATATGGCAAACGAATAAGTTCTACGAGCATGTTCGTCGTTTAGGGCTACCTTAAGGTATTTTTCACAATCAATTTCCGTCAAATGACACTGACAACAGTGTTATATTAACGCCAACATTGACAAAGAAGAGGGTTGTATTTTATAAAATATTTTTATTTAATATACTTTTTGTATGTTTGAATTGTTAAATAATATAGTTTAAGATTTCTTATAGGACATTACGACTCAACGGACTGGACTTTTTAAAGGGAGGATTTAACGCACTTTAACGCAATCCCCCGGATGATTTTTGAATTGCCAAAAAGACCAACTTTTTGAGACATGTGACAGAGTTTGATCTTCTCATCTCCGACAAATCTAGTGATTATTGATATGAGATCCTTTACTTCTGTCACAACCAATTCATTAATTTCTTTGAACGCCGGCATTGTCGCGATTAATCCGCAAGGTACTCATTGCGATATGCTGCGCAGAACTGGCGAAACCAACATTGCAAAACTTTAACAAATATTGTGCAGGGACATTATTTTTATAAAGGCTACTTTGAAGCACATTGTCCGCAAGTTCTCTTCCATGCGTAAGGGCGGAAGAGCAGTTCATTGTCCTCATAAAGGATTGCTCAACCGGACTACCTGACCATGCATGTACTACACCAAGATTTGTCGAAAAGTCTAATTGTTAAATATCCCTTCGATTCCCATTTCACCACCGGAACTGAACTTGAAGTGGAATTAATTATGAAGTGCAATTAATTAAGAGAAACCTCTTCAATAATAGCCTCCTTTGGGCCGACAACTCTTGAGCAATAGGGGTGATATGTCTTAAAAATGAATAAAAATAACTTCTAACGTTTCCATTTCCTATTTCTATTTATAAGCATTAAAATAGATTAGTGTATTCTTTAAATTTATTTTTCAAAAAAAAATAAATAATAACTTGCAGCACGAGAATCCACTATAAAACAAATGATATACAACTCATGTCATTTTGGCAGTTTATTCGCCGTGTCCTCAACTCGCAACAGCAAAAAACCTAGGTCTACTATAGGGCGAGTTCAGGGCAACCCCAGGTCTCAAAAAATACAGAATTTTTCCGTCTGGGTGACTTCAAGTTTGGTTTGACCCCAGGGCGACCCCAGGGTGACCTTAAGGCTCAACGCCCTAAATAGCGCTTAACCTTATTTCACTGAAAGAGGATATTTTTGATAAAAATTACGTACATTTTCCTACGCATAGTTAAAAAAAATATTAAATAACAAAATCGTCTTGTTAGAAAGGGAAAATCTACGCACACCACTCTATTGATTTTTAAATTTCTGATTTTTAATAATATAAAATTAGCTACACACGTATAAGTTATAAGGGCATACATTGCGTGTCAACAGTTTGTTTTTAATTTGTCAAATGCAACAAAAACCAGGTCAATGCGGGGAAAAACCGAAATCAATAATGTGAAAGAAATCAAAAGTTAATATATCAGGGGCGAACGTAGAAAAAATTTCGGGGGGGGGGGGGGGGGTAGTTGAAAACATATATGACATTTTTCTAAATATTTTCTTTTATTACTATATTGTAGGAAAGGTACTCGTGTTGGCATAGGTATACATATTAAATGATGTACATTATGTGTACCCATCCGTCTTGGTACTTTCGCCATTACATCATCAATGACCCCTTCGTAATTCACTTCAAAACATATGTTTAGTAACATTAACCCATTTAATCCCTCCCCACCAGTCTTGTTGCCTTTTGATACGTTTTCAATCAGCGAAGAGAAGAGAAATACCGTTCGCATGAAGCCACTGAAATGGGAAGAGTTGCACTGATGTATATAAAGCAACAGTTAGGAGCGTACGTAAATGTTTATGGCCATTTATCCATAGAACAGCAAGTATTTATGTTTAAAAAATTTGTTCTTGTTGGTCCCAGGTCGAGTCAAATCACATGAATGAGCCCATACAAATTTGTTTTCAATCCGACCCGTTTCCTAAAACATTACATAATAACAAAAAATGTTCAATTTCTAGAGTAGGTACACTATGGTGTATGTGGAACAAAAATTAAAAAAAAAAACCATTAAAAAAAAAGTGCAAAATATATTTGCATACACCCAATTCAATTGCAATTCCAAGATGTGAAATCTTAATTTAGGATTCAACTTTCACATTACCAAGGTCTCGAGATGAATGCATTAATGCAACCGAACAACAGTCATTTACAGAGCAACCCAGGCAACCACATCAAAGATAAATTTATTTACTCGAAACCAATTTGGGAAAAGATAAAATAAATTCCCTTGAAAACAAAAATAAAAAAAATAAAAACAAAAACAAAAAACCGGACAACTGGTCATGGACGTCAATTTGGGGAAGACAGATTCATATTCATTAGCAAAGTTCAACATGGGATTGAGGTCAAATCGAGTGCATAGTAATTAAAGTTGAAAATTTGTTCGGACATTGTTTTTATTGTCAACGTCAATACTCTTACTCTGTCATTAATTGTTTATGTTTACTTGTTTTTGTTGTAATCATTAAATTAAAATTAATGAAAATAACTTTGCTCATTTTAAAATTGAGAGTAATTGCTAATTATATGGTTGTGAGGAGAAGTTTTGATTTTGTTCTATATTTTTTAATGACGTTTATATGGGTTTATGAAAGTCATATTTCAGTAATATTTATAGAAACTATAAACAAAAGAAAATGAAATGCATTTATTAATATATCAACCGCTATAGGTCAGTGACTCTGATTTACCATTTGTTTAATTTAATTTTATGGGAGATCTTTAATTTGTAAACATATCATTATGACGGGTCTTTTAAACAAAGCCAACAAATGAGCATTTTAAATAAAGACCTGATGATGGACTGAGGCCTGAGGCTACGGGTGAGGTTGAATGCATCATTGCACGGCGCAGCTCATATTGAATATGTGACTTTGGTTTTTTAATAAGATAGGCGGGAAAACTTTTGCAATTTGGAAAACAAAGTCAAATGTGTTGAAAGCACATATACATAGTTATCATTGAAAATTTATTAGAAGGAGAAAAAAAGTATAAAAACAAAGTGAAATGGCAGATGAGATTTCAGCTGAGTGTTCAGGTGTGTTTCTTCAACAAATCCAGAACGCCGCCGCGCCGCCGTTAAAAGTATAGCGAGATAAAAGATAACAACTGTGCACGATCAACGCGTATCTGAATTTTTGGAACTTTTGATGACAGCTTGCTCCAAAAATTCAGAATTCTGAAAATTCAGATATGCGTTGAACCGGCCCATTATCTTTACAGACAAACTCGATGTTGCGAATGATGCTGACAACCAAGCGTTCAATTGCATTTGTGTGTTCAAAAAAATAAATCAGAACCCTCAGAAAAAACAAAACAGCTTCGAAAAAAGAACGCTCCTGATTTAGATCGATACCTTTTTTACTTCGGTGAATTATATCGATCGGATGGGCCATCATATGTTATTTTGACATTGACAGCCTTTATGCGAGCAAAAAGTTGACAGAAACTCAGTATTATTTTTCCGTAGTATGAAATTGGTTTAGGCAATAACGCATAAGTCGTTTTTGAAAATAACACCCAACAAAATCTCGAACAATATTGTTGTTGTATTTTTGTTTCGTCTTTTTGGGTTATAATGGGTGATTTTTTAAGAGGTTTAGAACTTTTTTTAAAAAAAAAACACAAAAAATTCGAAAAAATGAATGAAATATTTATTTGAATCGATAGTTTGAACCTTGCAATTTAATGTTTAAAGATAATTTCATGCAAATGTTGACCGCGGCTGCGTCTCAGGTAGCCCATCCGCTGAGTCCAATTTTGGCATACTCTTTCACACATATCGGCCGGTATCTCACGAATGAATGCATGGATGTTGGCTTCCAGTGCGTCAATCGAAGCGGGCTTGTCCCTATAGACATTAGCCTTGACATACCCCCACAAAAAATAATCTAATGGTGTCAAATCGCACGATCTAGGCGGCCAATTGACCGGCCCGAAACGTGAAATTATAACTGTTCACCAAACTCGCCTCGCAATTGCGCCATTGTTTCGCGTGCTGTGTGGCATGTGGCACCGTCTTGTTGAAACCACATATCATGCAAGTCAAGAACTTCCATTTCGGGCAAAAAAAAGTTTGTTATCATCGCTCGGTAGCGTTCACCATTGACAGTAACGCTGCGATTCGCATCATCTTTGAAGAAATAGGCCCAATAATGCCGCCGGCCCATAAACCGCACCAAACAGTGGCTTTTTCGGGATGCATTGGTAGCTGTTGCAATGCTTCTGGCTGATCTTCACTCCAAATGCGGCAATTTTGCTTATTTACGTACCCATTCAACCAAAAATGAGCCTCATCGCTGAACACAAGCAGCGCGCGATGAACATTTCGAACCGAGCACGAATTTTGATAGTAAAATTCAATAATTTGCAAGCGTTGTTCATTTGTAAGACGATCCATGGTTAAATTGCAAACCAAACTGAAGCTGTTTGACAGTGACACAAGGTACTAAACACACGTCAGCTGTCAAAACCAGTGTTGCCAAAACCAAACCAGCTAAAAAATCACCCTTTATTTCCAGTTCTCGGTTTGGTTTTAAAACAGGAAATAAACCCCAAAATAAAGTATAGATTTATTTGAAAAGGAAATAATACCCAAAAGTAGGAAATAATACCCAAACCAATAATTAGGTAAGGCAAAATGAAACAACGCCCAAATAAAGGAAATATCGGCCAAAAGCCAACATTTTCGAGTATTTTATTTGTTTTGAACGGCTCCGGGAAATAACTCCCAAATGAAAAAAAAATACCCAAAAAAATAACCCCCAAACTAAAAATGCTGCATTATCTTTAACGTGTGACTCTTCGGTTTGGTGTGGTTTTTGAAATGTCGGGATTATTGATCCATTTTTCTTCCAAGACAACGATGGAAGAAACGTTACAGTCAATTGAGACCGCTACCCCATAGGCATGATAACTGATTTATGTATGGTCAGAAATTGAGGTTTTTTACTTGGGCGATCGATGATTTCAGGCAACGTGTCACACAAGTTATGCAACAATAGATTAATTGTATCTACATTAAGTTCAATAATCGTGCGTAATCAGTCGTTTTGGTAATAATGCTTGATCGCCATGGAGCTGCGATTTGACGGCTAGGGACTTTTTTTTTTGTAGGGTGTCATTAAATATCGATCTTCAGACGATTCAAGCACCTAAGAATAATATATATAGGTCAAGCTATTCGTGAAATAGGGGTCGAATTCATAAAATATTTATTTAAAAATTGTGATGACAGGATTGCCAACTGCCAAGCCAGCCGAGGCAGTTATTTTATTTATATGAAATAATATTCCATAACTAGTCCGAAGGTTTACTATTTCCAATAAAGCAACAATCCTTAAAAAAATATTAAGCACTGTTCTTTTGTATAGCCTTTTTAAAAAGAAGCCAACACATGGCCCACTTTTTTGAAAAGATTAAAACCATTCGTGTCTAAAATCACTTAGGTACATAAATGTCTCTAAAATGAAAAAACAATACACATAATTTCGGGATTTTCCGTAAAAAAACGGCACACCAACAACTTATCAATAATCACTTATAGCAACGGATGAATCTTATTGAAATGATTTTGCTGCGGCGCTGTGGGATGACAGGTAATTTCCGCGGAGATAATTTCCATGAACCTTATATTGATTCAACAAAGATTTGGTCCACAAAAATTGGCTTTTCGACCCGGCAATCTCACTTGAACTCATCAGGTGATTTATTTCAGTAGTATACATATTTCCATTATAAAAAAAAAACTTAACATGGACCTTATGTCCAACTGAAGGTCCATCGACATTATGTCATCCCACGCGCAACAAAATCGTATCAAAACTCATGATAAGTTGCTAAGTTAAAAGTTGTTGGTGCAATAGGATCCAGTTTTGCACCTTCACATAACCCTTATAAAAGATATATGGCGTGATTTTAATTGACGGTTTCATTAAGCCAATCAAAATAAATCACTGCAAAACTTCTTACCACACGAATAATTGTAAATAATTAGGACGGAAAATTGAAATTTGATAAGCCTGTTTAGTAACACATCTCCATACTATCCAAGAATGTACGAAAAAAAATGTTTTATCTCAATTAGAAAAAAAAATTGATGACGCTGACTATTAACGATTCCACCCGCTTTTCTTTAAATAACATGTTTCAATGATTAAATTTAAATTGTCTATGCAGCCATCACTAGCTGTTGAGAAAAAAAACCTCATAGCCAAATTGCTATTTTCGAGTAAATAAATTAAGACAAAAAAGTAAATTCAATACAACACTTCAAGACATAAAGTCAGCCGGCTTGAACAAAACGAAATGGATTGCCAAATAAATTTATCGTCATTATTTTTAGCATAGTCACACATCTCCATCTCACCTTCACCCCTCATCATTGCCATAGTCACTCATTATATTTCAAAAGATGCACAACCGAAATATACCTACTTAATCTCTACAATATCTTAGAACGTTCTGACGAGTAAATAATGCATTTAATGATGCAATTTTATCTAAAAATAAGTGTCAAATGCACACCAAATGTGACAGAGAATGATGCTGCATTACATTTTTGTACTTTGAAAAGTTCAATTGGGTTAGTTTAGAAAAAAAAAAATGTTTATTTTTTACTTGGTCTGCTGAGTGACCTACCTTGAACTCTGAGAGTATTTGTTATGAGAATTTGTTTCCCATATACCTTCAAATGCAATAATTGTTGCCATGGTGGTATTTTATTTAAATAAGAAATTCAAAACAAAGTATTTTTAATGACAGATTTGTATTGTGGGTTTTTATTTTGAAAAAGACGTGCTTGTTTATTGCAGTAATAAAATTAAATAGTGCACGGAAGTAATAAACTGTGATATTTTTTTTTTAATTTCTTTTTTAATACAGGGTGGATGGCGTATGATATGAAGCAAAGGAGTTTGAACAGTATAAAATTTATTTATTTCAGGGTCTATTATTTTGTTTTCATTTTTTACTTGCGAATACATATGTACATAGGTACTATGTACGTAACATATATGGCAAGTTATGGATTCGTACAAAAAATCTAACTCGAGATTTTGATCGAACCTGACATACGATGATAGACAAGACAAAAAAGTGGGTCTCCCAAAAACATCTGTCTCTCTGTCTGTTCGGTGGCAGCCTAAAGGGATGGGTTGATTTTCTTTAAACTTGGTACTTAGCGTTTTTTGGACATTCCCTATATTTTTTTCATTTTTTTTATCATCAAAAATAACGGTACCTGTCATACAAAATTTTTTGGCCAAAAAGGAAAATCTTATTTTTCTCAAAATCGAATCCACAGATTTTTTTTAAAATGACTTCAATAGATTAAAATAGTTATATGCTGCCGTTTAGTAAAAAAAAGTGATTCCGAAAAATGGTTATTAATAGTACCTCCCAAAGAACCATTTTTTTGAGTTTCGCTTTCCTTGAAAACTGTTGAACTGATTATGATCAATTTTTGTATGAAAAATAATTGACACATTCTAAATAATATTGTGTACTAAAATTTTCAAAAAGATATTTTTTGGATTAAAAAAAAAAAGTTTGAAATTTTTTTTTTTGAAAACTCAATATATTTCACAAACGACTTTTTCGATTTTTATTTAAATCGGCAAAAAGCAGTTTTTTAATATTATTTAGAAAATTTTAGAAAAAAAATATTCCCACAATCAAAAATAACAGTACCTCCCATACAAATGTTTAAAAACCATTAAGGATAATATCTTTTCAGAAAAACGACTCCTACGATTTTGATTAAACTTTTTTTTTGTGTCGAAATAAGTTAGGTCTAGTATTTAAAATTATTAAATTTTACATTGATCTATAATTAACAGTACCTCCCATAGAACTTTTTTTTTATTTTCGACTATCTCATTATCTGACTCACCGATTAAAATGAAATTTTTTGTACAGAAGCTTGTAATAAAAAATTTAAATTATTTTTCATATCAAAACTTTCAAAAAAAATATTTTTGGATTTTTAAAAAAATATTTCAAAATTATTTTTTGAAAATTCGATATTTCGAAAACGAGTAGAACATTTTTTGTAAAATTCAGTTTTTAACTCCACATTAATAAGTTATTCAAATTAGCATACTAATTTTTTTTCTTAAAAATGTTAACAAAATTTTATATATAAAAAAATAATTATTTTTAAAACCGCTTCTGCGATTTTTAAAATTTTGTTCTTATTAATTAAGGTTTATATAAGAAATCATATGGTGTACATCGCGTTAGGTTCAAAACAGTTTCAGAAGTATTTTAATCAATTTCTAATTTTGTTGACTTAAAACAATTTTTCAGTTTAAACAATATAATTTCCTTGCATGCATATTTCATATGTGCAAATCGGGCATACTCACATAATACTACCTGCAACTAAACTAAGTTTTGACAAATGGATAAAATATAGGCTGAGAAAATTATTTTTTTTTAAAGAAGTTATAGGCTTGTTAAAAACCCATTCGTTTCTTTTGCGCAAGCCTGTACTAATCGAGGAAAATTTTTGGAAATATTATTTATGGTTTCGTGGAACCCTAATGAACGCCATTAAATTAAAAATAAATTTTCAATAATTATTCAAGACACCGAAGTCTGGAAAAAAAATAGAAAATAAAATTAAATTGTATGTGTTTATATTGTTAACTAAAACACATTTTCCAACAAAAAATATTCCAAATAATAATATTATTGCAACACAAAAGATACGAGTTTTTTTTTATTTTGTTTAAATTGTTCTTCCATTCAATTTTTTCATCACTTTCTCTTGATAAAAATAGCTCTACAGGCGCGAAGATATCGTAGCGTATTTTATATATAGTATTTGTCCTGATTTTGTTTAAATATATAATTTTCTCAGATATATGTATGCTTAAGACAACTTGTAGATATTCATGATTTTTTTTATTTTTAAATTTTGGAGGCAAACTATATCTTGATGACGAACTCATTTTGCTGTGAATGTATCTGTATGTATATTTTGTTGACAATAATTTAGGACTTTAATGGTCTTAATACTCGTATCTTTAAATTGTAAACAAGTTTTTGCAATATCTGTATTGAAAGATGATTTTGTTTTAACAATAAAGCAATGACTCTGTTGTTTTGCTCATATTTATACGCATTGAATATAAAATAAACATCCGATTTCAAAACAGAAAATAGAAAGACGTTTCCTAAATATAAGGACAATTCAAAGAATTCAAAAAACGAATAAATAAGAAGAAGAACAAACATAACAGATGGAATCCAAAGAGTAAAACAGGAGCTGGGCAGGTAATGTTTCCACAATAGAAGACAACAGGTGGACATAAATTGTAACAAAATGGACCCCACCAAACGAAATAAGACCAAGAGGATGACCAGAGAAACGATATGGGTATAATAATATAATTCAAGAACAACTGGTGTGATGACGTGAAAAATAGAGATCTATCTATGCGTTTGGTCGTCTGGAGCGTCAGGAAGCATTCCGAATGCTTGGCACTAGATGACAGTTCTTCTTCTGAAAAGAAGAGAAAATCGATTTTGGATTTGAATAAAGAATCAAAACCAGAAGCACGCACACATGCGCACACTTTATAATTTTTATAATTTTAACTAAATGCCTGTAGAACCTAAGGTCGTTTTAAATGCAACCTGAATTACACGGCACGGTTAGAAGAAATAGAAGGATAGGAAAGAATTTTTGCTGGTACAGTGGACTGAGATTTAAAGTATTGATTATCTCATGGAATCCCACGGATAGTTTCCGGTTGTAACTAGGGGAATATAGAAAAGAATGCTGCCTAGAGTGGGGCTCAAACCAACACCTCATTCCGGAACTACATCCACTACGCCATTGCCACCCGCACACATTAAACGACGAAATCGTGAGATGTCATTTTTGTAATTTAATTTTTGAATTGCGATTGTGCATTTGTGATTAAATTCGACCTACTTTATTCTATTTACTTATCTTTTTTGGAGCACAGCTAATTATATTAACCACACATATAATTTAACGAATAAGAAAACTTCGTAAAGGATCAAAATCTTCCAAGTTAACTATCGCCATGTTTAAAAATTATGAAAATGAAAACATCTTTAAATACACAAATACAACGAAATAAAACTTCAGAATCAAAATAGAGTGGCAACTTGTTCGTTTGGCATTCTGGACCGAAGAGTTTCAGAGGCTTCTTCCGTATTACCAAACGAAAACTCTATAAAGTTTAACATAAGAGCTTATGTGACAGTTTACGCTGAGGAAAAAGTAGAACAAAAGCGTTTAACTTGAAAATAAATAATTAACTTTCGTATCATCAGACGGCTCTAAGTCAGTAAAATTAACCAGAAAATTAAATTTGACCACAAGTCAACCAAAAAATTAATAATTTGGCAATCGTCAACACATCTTCAAACTAAAATACACCACGATCTATTTTGGGTGTTTTTATTTGAGTACCTATATAATTTAATGTAGGTATATACTTAATAAATAAAAGATGTTATGACGACGCTATATTATTAAACAACATCTAAGATCTCGGTAGAGATATGTATTTGCCTTTCTATAATTCTCAAACGTTGATTTTACTAACTAATCCAGCAATGATTACATTTAATCAAATATATTTGTGTGTATTTGTGAGAGATATGTACAACAAACACTTTGGGCTATGAATTCTTGAGCAAAAAAAAACCTAGACCTAGATAATAAACGGGGTGATATATTTTGCGCTGTCTGTTTCGATATATATGGTGAATTTCTCATTTCATTTAGAAATGCAGTCTTTAACACGCGTAATTAAGGTCTTTTTGGTAATTTGAGTTTTTTTTTTTAATTTTTACAAATAGTAGGTCTGAGATTTCTTACAAATTTTAGGTCCTTCCAGCTGGGGGGTCTACCACAAGCGTAATGATTTTAGTTCCAAATCAGGATTGGAGTTCTTAATTGGAACTTAAATCCTGTATCATTAGAATTTTGAATTTCTGTTGTGGTGATCTCAGCGTGATGCCACACAATGCATCGGTTCCAACATTATGGTTTCTGCAACGATTATGATATGAAAACTAATTCATAAGCAAATGTATATTCTTTTCAGAAGAATAAGTGTCATTCTGTCATTCTGTCATTCCAAATTCTTGATTCGATCGACTTTTATCGTATCGAACGTTGAACTAAACTCGCAATTAATAATTTTAGATTAAGAATTACATACATCTGGGCTTTAAAATCTAGTAACCGAAGAATAAATTCAAATTTTAAATTTTAATTTAATTATAAATTTCTTTTTTAGTTGACTCTTTAAGACCCCGGGTCTGAATTATACTTTGAGAATCGTTAATTATTTCGGAAACAAAATCGAGCGAGTCGTGCCTCTGAGTTCTCAAATAACTTAAAAAACATTTTTGTCTTTCAGACAGTACATTCTAAACCGTCTAATACTTGACCACGAAAAATACATTGTTATGATGGGCTCTTTGACACACGAATAAATGTAAGTTCCACATCAATGTTTAATGTTAATAGAATATGATGTATGTATGTAGCAACATAAATTTTTAAGTATGTACTTAGTCATTCCTATTTTTATTCGTTGGCTGGCACGTTATATTAACAAAGGGCCGGCCACACCGACCGGTGTGCTATTATTAAAATTATAATTTATTACAATTTTGTTTAAATTTCAAATCTTTTTAACAAATCACAAACATTTTTCCTAGCTAGTCATCACAGATCACATGCACACACGCTCGGTTGGGTTGCGTCACATTGCAAAACTTATTTTAAATCTGTTTGTTTTCTATCAACCCAGCTCTTAGTGGCGAGTAGCTAGATACGAAAAATATAATAATTGGACTATAAAAATTCACATGTGAGAAATGTTGGCGGCATAGGTAAGTTTTAGAATTAAAATTGTCTATCGAAGGTAGCCCGCGCCGAGTGCTGAGCGTCCAAGCGTTAATTTAACTTTTATTTTTCCTTTTAGCATGTCATTTTATTTTTATTTTACGTCGACTAGGTATATTTAATTATAATCTTGATTCTTTAATGTAATTAATATTTCAGTTTTAACTTAGACACATCTGCATAGTATTTGGGTTATTTGCATGGATTTCCAATTATTAATGTCAAAATAAGCGTCACATGCATATCTCACCTACTTACGTTCCTATACATTTATTTATGACTGATTGTTTTGTACTTGAAAGGTTCAAATGATTCAGTACCTCTTGCACCCACCAATCGATTCAAATGACTTGTTCTAAACATAATTTACCAAGAATCTTTATTTACGATGAATTCTAGCAACTTTTTATTTACAAACTATATAAAGTTGATTGTAGAGTTTTTCTTAAGAGATAATAAGTACATTGCACGTTGCATTATTTATTTTATTGCTCCCAAGATATATCAATTCAACAGTGGGTTGTATATAGGTTATATCGATTTGAAATGGCTTACTATTTTCTAAGGACCATTGTGAACTACATTATGTAACTGTTGTAGGGCCCCTTGGCCTAATGGTTAGTGCGACTGTCATGGTTTCGGAGCGAATCCTAGCCTATGCCAACTAAGAAAAATGTTCTTTTCTTTTTCAGGGCGCACTGCCTCTTCGTAGAAAGTAACTAATTCTTCAGGGGTATGACTTGTCTTGATAAATTAGCCGTTCGTATTCAACAACACGTGCAGAGGAATGGTTGCGAGCGGTAAGTCACAAGGCCCCGATTCCGCATGAGCATTTGCGCCATTAAATTCATTAATTTTATATAATTGTCGGGATAATCTTAGAAGGTACCTAGTTGACAAAAAGAGCAACAACAAAAGTAAGATTCAAATGTAGGCTATTTACATACATTATTTAATAAAGAATTATTCGTTCACCCATCACTTTTTTACTCTATTTGTGATACTTCTTATATTTTTTTAACATATCGTAAAATATTTCAAATTTGTGTACAATTAAAGATGATTTTTTTAATGTACATTTTTTGCGTTTTAACAAACTGAAAAAAAAAAACTAATAAATTGGACCCCCGAGGCACTTATTGAACTATTTTGTATTTTTTGGGCGGTTTTCAGCCTAATTTGATATTTTTTTCAAAACTTTAGGAACTCAAATAAAATACGATCATCTTTCAACTAAAATGTATTGTTCTTTTTTTGATTTTCAAAAAATAAATATAAAATGCCCATAATTTATTTGAGTATTGAAACAATGAACAGAGTTTTTCATATTTATTGAATGTGAATCCCGAAAAAGGTCATAAACTGGGCCCATATCGCGTATGATTAAAACGATCGTAGTTTGTTTTGAAATAATTTGTTTTTTTTTTTCTAGGCCCATGCGATTTATATTTTGTTTCGACCTAATACGTACTAGCTCTAGCCTTTGTCGAATCTTATGCAGAACACCCAGTGTATACCAAACAATACTGCTGTATTATAGCATTTTATATTGGCAACTTCTCGATTTTAAATCACCTGTTTAACTATAGACAAAGAGCCGACAGCAAATTTTGGGACTGGATGCATAACCAAAATATGAGTAGGTAGGTACTTGGTTTGTGTAGGTGTGTACGTACATACCGATCTGCGTCGTTTAGCCTTTTTAAGGAATACAAAAAACATTTTTTTTTTTATAAAATACTAATTAACATTTTGTATGACAGGTACCATTAAAAAAACGTATCAGGGGAATAAACCTACCCCAATCCATAACTTGCCATATTGTTGCTTATTATGTACAAACATATGTATGTATTTATATCGGAAGTAACATTCTTTTAGGAGAAATTTGTATTTTGATGAGACTGTGCTAAAAACGACATCAAAACCAGTATTTTCGTAACAGTTTAAATTCAACAAGTGGGTATGGCAGCATAAATAAATAAATGCCAATTACTTTTCCTATTTTTTTTAATAACAATATTTATCCCGCAATGTTTTATTGAAAATGTTTTACTCTGATATATATAATTCCCATCAAAACATGACAAATATCATTTAACTTCAAGTAATTTTATTGCTTACTTTATGTTGACTTCCTTCACAGCAGGCAAACAAATATTTTGCGCAGATTTAAATCTTGTTCTTTTTTAAACATCCTCGCACCAACAACGTGAATTGATATTCACCGGCAGAAAAACACAATATTTGTGTGAATTTTAAACCATCAATTAGCTCTTTTATCAACAAAAACATTGTATCAATTAACTCGCTGTGCTTAATGGTGTATTTGTACCTCGTAGCATTGTGTTGAAAGAAAGCAAGAAATGTATAGTGTAGTACAGAATTGAGCCAACTGATACTTTCTGCTACAGCTACACTCATATGTTCGGCCAATAAAGAAGGAATTTTCCAGAAAAAAAAACAAAATTATAAAAAAAAACATGTCAATTGTCAGGCAAACTAAGCCGCTACCTAAGTGCTAACTGCGTCAAGATTCTTGCAATTTGCACGCTATTCCCACTTTTCATCTATAAATAGATTAACCTCAATACTGCGCAGCAAAGAAAGAGTGAATTGTAATGCATTGAACTCCAAGTCGAGAGACAGCCCCAACCCAACCACATTGCATTGTATCGATTTTTTTTTTATATCCCTGCACCCAGTTTTCCACTCTTTCACTGCATCGAAAAATACTGCAATCAACGACTAACAACGTACTAATGAAATTTCTTCTCGAAATCAAATAAATATGCACTTACCTGTCTTCCATGCGAGGCCTTCGACCGAGTATGGCAAACGCCGAGCTCTGTTGTTGCACCTCTTCCCAACATTGATGATCTGCGGAGCCAGATCCATCGATGAGTTTCATCCGATTCGCCTTCTGGCGGCCCAGAGTGGCCTGCAGCCGTCCGAGCAGCCCACGGCCCCATACGTCAACCGCTTGCAAATAAACAAGAAATATGAAAAGTATGATGCCACAAAATATCACTTCCGGACGAAGGACATAGAGGCGGCATAGTTTCCACACGTAAGCCAGCGGGGAATTGATAGACGAGAGGCCGACGGCAAACTTGGACAGAATCTTCATGTGGGACACGTAGGTTTGGTAAAAGACCTTGTCCTCAAGCTCATCATCCATTTAAGGAGTAATGTCTGTACAGGTTGTCGTCGGACAGGAATTTTTTATTCCAAAAAAGGACACGACGCGCTTCTGGAACCGGCTTTGGCAAATCAAATCGGAATTTAAGTGTACACAACACGAGAAGATAAAAAGAAGGAACACACACACTTCGTGAACAAAACTGCGAATATTATCTCTATAATTTAAACTAATTACTGTTCCTTTTTATTAATCTAAAATAATAACAAGAGTTGACAAAAATTATTTTAGGAATTGCTTTTGAATTTTTTTCTAGAAATCAAAAAATATTATTTTCCACGGGTAAATATTGTTTTGGAAATATGTATGTATATATTTTAAAAAATCTATATTTATTATTGAGTGTATTTTCAGTTTATATATTTTTTTAACTTCGATTTTTCTAAAGAAAAACAAAAAGCCTATCAGCTATCACACCAAAAAATTCACTTGTTGACAATTAGAAAATTCGCCGTCGACTGCTGCGCGAGCAAAAGGCGAAAACACAAATAGCGGAGTATTTTTTTGTGAAACGTCAAAGTTAAGTGTTTGTTGATGAGTAGTGAATATCCCATTTGTATTTTTGGAAAATGACCATAATGGAGCGAATTGAGAGGGATATTTTCTAACGATTATACGGTACGTTGTTATAGGTATGAATGTGTTCAAGCTGTTTTTTTTTGCTATTTTTAAGTATTTTTAATATTAAACCATGGATTTAATCATTTTCTAAGCTACCGGGTTTGGTTTTTCAGAGGATTTAAGAGAATCGTATGTTATGGCGGGGCCAAATAAAATAGTCTGGTAAAGTTACACAGTGGTATTTATAATCGCATTCTAAAGCCTTGCTTACTTTAGCACACCATCCAACTCCAAAATCTTATTTATAAACATTTTCATTTGTTCATCTTAAGACACCGAAATTGGTGTTCTAAAGGCTTAACTACATAAGCAAAAAAGTACTTTTGTACAAAAGTAAAAATATTTTTTTTCCCGCTACCGCAGTTGTTTTCTGAAAAAGAATATCCAATTTTTTTTTTAAATCAAAATTTAATCTTACTGCATCATTTTTAAAAGTTTTATAGTCAGAAAAACTATTCCAAAATGAGTTTGAAAATTTTCACTTTTTTACTTTTTCACTTTTTGGGCTTATGTAGTTAAGCCTTAAACCTATTCTAAAGTGGGAACGTTCAATGTCTACAAAGTCAATCCGAAATTAATGTAATGTATATTGATATATTGAACGTACCCAGTCATATTTGATTGACAATTGTTCTTATCTGTCAATTGTTTGGATTTTAAAAATTACAAATTCCTTTTGCTTCAATAAATTTTTTTTTACAATATTAACATGATAAATTCGTTTAATTTCACACCTCATACCTTATCGTGGATATCCCAATTTTCAGACCTTTTTCTCTTTGATTGCATTTTTACTTGCGATATAGGTACTATATGGGAAGTTATGGATTCGTACAAAAATCGAACTCGAGATTTTGATCAAACTTTACATTACGATGATAGAGAAGTCAAAAAAAGTGGATCTCGCAAAAACGTCTGTCTGTCTGTCTGTCGGTTCGACTACAGCTAACGGATCCGTTTTTTTCTCTTTTTTTTTAAGGACCGAAATTAACAGTAGCTGTCATACAAAATTTCTTGGCCAAAAAGGAAAAACTTATTTTTCTCAAATCCAGCGCTACCGAATTTGTTTTTAAGAACTCAATAAATTTAAATAGTTATAAGTTGCCGTTTAATAAAAAAATGGTTCCGAAAAATGGTTATTAATGGTACCTCTTAAAGAACCATTTTTTTGATTTTCGTTTTTATCGAAAACGGTTTAACTGATTCTGATCAATTTTTTTATAAAGAAGTATTGACACATTCTAAATAATATTGTGTACCAAAATTTTCAAAAAAATTTTAAAAAAAGTTTTAATATTTTTTTTTGAAAACTCAATATTTCAAAAACAACTTGGTCGATTTTTATTAAACTTGGTAAATAGCAGTTTTTTAACTTTATCTAGAAGATTTTTGACAAAAATTATTCTAATACCCAAAAATAACGGTGCCTCCCATACAAATGTTAAAAAACCGTTAAGAAAAATATTTTGTTTCTCAGAAACGACTCCTACGATTTTCATAAAAGTTTTTTCGTGTGTTAAAATTAGTACGATCTACCATTTAAAATTTTTAAAGTTTATATTTTACGTTTATTAACAGTACCTCTCATAGAACGTTTTCTTTGATTTTCGACTATCTCAACATCTGATCAACCGAATAAAATTAGATTTTTAATACAGCAGCTTGTAACAAATACAAATAAAAGTGCGTATCAAAATTTTCTAAAAAATGATTTTTGGATTTTTTAAAAAAAAATCAAAATAATTTTTTGAAAATTCGATATTTCGAAAACTGGTACCAGGTTTTTTTTGTGAAGTTCAATTTTTAACGCAACATTAATAAATGCTATAAATTGGCGTACCAATTATTTTTCTCAAAAATGTTAACGAAATTTTATATATACAAAATTAATTATTTTTAAAACCGCTCCTACGATTTTCAATTTTTTTTTTCTCATAAATAAAGATTTATAAAAGAAATCAGATGGTGTACATCGCGTTGGGCTAAAACGGATTCAAAGTATTTTAATCAATTTCTTTCTAATTTTGTTGATTTAAAACAATTTACCAGTTTAAATAGTATAATTTAATTTTATGCATATTGCATATGTGCAACACTAGGCTATATTGTTAATTTTTATATATTCACATAATACCACCTGAAACTAAACTAAGATTTGGCAAATGGATAAAATATATACTCCTATAGCTAATTTATTTCAGACTATAGAACCACAATGTGATCGCGCATAAGAGCAAGTTCGTGCGACCCAGTCGTGCATATTTTTTATTTTAGATTTGGATGTTTGAATTGAAAATGTTTGTAATAGTTGAAACAGCTGTTTTACAAAGTTCACTCAAATTCATTATTTCATTCCTGATTGACATATTACAGATATGTCAGAGAATATATGAGGACGTATTTCGATAACAACCCTGGATAGTTAGACAACTTATGGAATCCGTTTATAAATAGGGAGATGGCTGAAATATTTAGCCAACGACTAGCTGGACAACTGTCTAAGTGTATTCTAAAAAAATCTAATAAATACGACTGATATAGTTTATCGTTCCTTCGGCCTTGTGCCTAAGGTAATATTAGAGTTTGTTTTATTCTGAGTTCACTGCTTTTTGTAATAAGGATTTCTGGAAGTAATTGGCTATTCCAGTCGAGTCTATTTTTTGACGTTTAAAATGTATGGTCAACGGCCAAAGCGTTTTTTACCTTTTCCCAGTTTTAAATCTGACCCAACGCTAAAGAAGAAAGCAAACAAAAGGACTTATGTATATGCGAGTAGTTGGTTTGTACCCGTACAGTGAATTTGTGCAATTTTTCACCAATTTTTTGAAATTTTAGCATGCAGTATTATTTAAAAATTTCGTCTTGAAAAAATTTGCATAAAATTACTAGAATCGTTTGCGAGAAATTATGAAAAAGGTGTTATAAACGTCATATATACTACAAAATTGGATTTAATTTTTGTTTTTTCTTGTGATTGAAAAAAATTTGTTTGTAATATTTTGGAATTCAGTAGGAACAGGGCGAATAAAGGATAGATATAAAATTCTGAAAAAAATTAGAACATTTTCTTTTATTTATTTGGATCCAATTTAGGTGACGTCACCATTATTTTTGTGTAAAGAACCCCCGTAGTGTACACGAACGCTATCCAGGCTGTATTTCCAAAATGACACGTCAAATTTTCTTTCAACTTTCAATTGTTTCTGGTTTCTCGGCGTAGACATGCATATTATAATATATCCCTAGATAAAATAATCTATTGGCGTCAAATAGCTTGAACGATGTGTGGCCAGTTAACAGGTCCATTTCGTGTAGTTAATCGTTCGTCAAATGTTTCTTTAAGTAAATCAATTGTTTCGCACGCTGTGTGACATGTGGCCTCGCCCTGCTGAAACCACATGTCTGCACAATTAATGCCTTCCAATTGCGCCACGAAAAATAAAGTAATCATGTCTCTGTTTAGCTCACCGTTGACTGCAACGCATTCTGACCATAATCATTTTTGAAGATATAGGTATGGGATGGACCAATGATTCAATGGTGTATCGACAATGGCTTTGTATTTGTAGATAGCCATTTATCCAAAAGTGTGTTTCATTATAAACACAATAAAATGCATGTAGTGCCCGATGAGTTTCTTGAACTGAACCATGTTTTTTATTTTAAGTAAATTAAACAAATTGTAAACGTTAATCTGGCGTGATTTTATTCATGATGAATTGCCAAACCAACTGAGAATTGTCAAACCCACTGTCACAGAAAACAGTGTTGTCAATTTGAAATTCTCCGTTCTCCAAAAAGAACAACTTATGCAATTTTGCTGCACAAAATTGACTTAATTGTTAAGAAGAGCTTGTGGTAATAAATAATACTTTAAATGATTTGATTGATTAATTTGAAAAAAATAATACGTATACGCCATAGAAACCCCAAACATCAATGTATTATATACAGGGTGATTTGCATAAGGTTTATATGACGGGGGTCTATTTCTCCCCTTTTAGCCGGGAGGGGCAATTTTCTATTAAATTGACTTAAAACAGAAAAAAAATTAAAAAAAAACAGTAATACTTACAAACAGCATGATATACCTTTTTGTAAAGCCAGAAATCTTTTATTTTATTTTCTTGTTAAATAAAGTTGTTTTAATGAACATTTTTTTAAAAATTAATTTTCAAGCTCAAACTTAATAATAGATTAAAATTTTATTCAAAATTTTACGTTACTAAGCAATATTTTTGTTTTTAGTATTCAATGCTCTTATTAACCAAAAACCAGATGCTTAGATCTCTTCTAGTTCTTTAGAAAATTGAAAATAACACACACAATATTCCATTAATTTGACTTTCAACCCGTTGCTTTAGTTGCTCTAAAGATCCTATTTCCACACTACGTATGTAGCAAGTTCTTTAAATTTTCTCACAAAGTACAAGACATTTCAGCATGTGGTTTTCTGTTTTTGACTAAAAATTTTTAGGACCATTGAATTTTGAAAACAAAAATAGTAATTAATTACGTAAAATTTTGTTTTATTTATTTTTATTAGTTTTTCGAATACAGTTCACTAAAACAACTTTAAAGGTTTGAGTGAAATAAACAAAACAACTTTATTATAAAATAAAAGAAGATATTTCTGGTTTTACAAAAAGTATAGCAAGGCATTGTAAGTGTTATCGTTGTTTTTAAAATGTTCTTAAAATTGCCCCACTCGGTTAAAGGGGGAGGGGGGTTCTTCACTCGACCTTCCCTACACGCTCTAGCCTTTTTTCGCACCTTATGCGAATCTCCCTGTTTATAGAGAAAATAATTTACTAACCATCAATTTGAATTCAAAATGTGATAATCTGTAAGAAGAAAATTTGCTAATACAACATGAAAACACTATTCTGTTATTTTCAAAATTTCATGCTCAAATGAAAAAGTAGTATTAAAGTGTGAACCGTAGAAAGTCTCAATAGGAAGTTGTGAAAAATTTTAAAAAATGTTGGTCAGACGCTTTTTAATGACAGTACATATCTGTTTGCGCAAAGGTCAGATTAAATTTTCTTGCTCCTGTTAATGCGCCCCCAAAATTGTGCGCCCAGTGCATTTGCACATCTTGCACATATGGGTGGTCCGGCCCTACCCACAGTTAACTGATGAAGCAGTTTTTTTGGTGGAGAATTCATGCGGAATGACTTAACACACTCAGTGGATTAATCACCAAAAGCAACTGTTTGGTAAATCCTGAGTTAACTTTCACCAAAACCTGGACCCATGTTCTGAAACTCTCTCATCGATAAAATCAGTCGAGAAACGATGGAAAATGGAACAAAACTCATATGATTTGTTTTAATTTTCATCGTTTCTCGACTGCTTTTAACCATGCGAGAGGTACAGAACATGGGTCCTGATGAGTTAACTAGGATTTAAATTTTATCTTGCACTGAAAAACTGGACCACAAAGTATATATGTATGTATATAAACATTTGATAGTGCGACAGCTTGCTTCTATGGCCTATTGAGTATTTACTTACAACTGTCAACCATTCCTGCGTGCGATTTGTTTGTTTGCAGGAATGGAGTGGGATTTCCCAAACGGGTAAGCTGAGAGGTACTTATTCATGGCAAAAGTACAATTTTGAAGGATTTTTCACTTGTTCGCAAGAGGCAGTAGCCTTGAACAAATCTTTTTTTTTTTAGTGGAAGAGACTGGGAATCGAACCCAAATATGCACCATGATATGGTCCTCTACACACTAACTATTATGACACGGGTAACTGATAGAACGATGTAAAAAAATAAAATAAATCAATACAAAACTATTGTCAGTAATAATAAATATAGGTATTATGAAATATAATCACTAAACAATTGCAAGTACCTAACATAAAAGTCCACCAAAACAAGTATCAGAATACATATATACATGTGAAAATGTATGTATTTTATAAAATATAAGGAAGAGAAATAAATGCCACACACAATTTAAGAAGCCTACGTCTACTATCGTTCCTTATAATGATACCCATACCTATTCGAGAAAATGTTCTAGGTGGTTTGAAAGTACCATAGGCACACTTTTTAAAAAATCAATAAGAAATAGGTATCTTTCGGATACTAATGGTGATTTGTTTGAAATCGATAAACTCAATCTATGCTACCAGGTAAGCTGATACCTATTAAGATACATATATCAAGTTGGAAATTAATGTTAATTTATATGGGATTTATTTTATCTGGCTGACAACCTATTAAATATACACAAAAATTACACTTTCTATCTAACTTCATAAAGCCGTACATAATACGGAAATTACACAAAAATAGTAAACATTAAAAGTACACTCATTCATTAATGCAAACAAAATATTCTCAATTTACGTTCACAGAGTGTGAGTGCGCAATTTATTTACATGGATGTAGAAGATTAAATAGTTTTCTCTCACTACACGCTAAACGACAAAAAAAAAGTTATGACGAAAAATACCCGACGCGCCTTGTGTTTATTCTTTTCCGAGTTTATTCTTTTCCGTTTTACCCATTATGACTTGAAAACGTGTGGACACAAACCGCAAAAGAGCATATTATTATATTATATTATATCGATGTAGGTAGTTTAATGCAAGGATGATCTTAACGTTTGTTTTTTTTTTTCTGTTTTGTCAATTGGCCAAATATTTATAAATAATATACAAACAAAAACAACAGGAAAAATTATAATTATGTGTATTTTTTATATTTAACACTTCAAAATATACAAATAAACAAATTTAACCTTGCATTGCAAAAGAACTTAGATTTGGGCCTAAATGTTTCGTTAAACTTTCGTTAAAATTTGTTAAATTTGAAACTCTAGCGCCTCATACCTCCATTTATTGACAGTGACTTCTTAATAGACCGCTTCATGATTTTTTCGTAAAACAATGATTATTTTATTTATGTTTTTGAAGGCATTTTCACTTTTTTTTTTTAAATTAAAATATACCACCGTTATAGAAATGAATTTAGGTATTTAATTGATTCACTTGAAAATTTGTATATTTACTATACACAATAAATAACCAACGCAACACTACACAAGAGTTAAATCGCCCTTAACTTTCGATGATCGTTTTATATGAGAACTGAACTAAAACGAAGCCCAAATGAAAGAATATCATATTTTTTTTAAATACCCGAATCCAACAGACAAGCACAAACCAACAACAACTGTGGTGACACTCAATTAAAGGTAAGGGATGATGGCGATGGGGCCTCGCGCCTTCCCATTAAATAAAACAAAAGCACTTGCACCTCACTCGTTTTTTGCAAATACTGAATCGAAAGCTAGAGGGTTTCTAGAGAACGTATATGAACCGACTATCTCTATAGCTATCGAAAGCGTGAGCGAATAAAAATGGTCAGCGTAGTGGTCTCTTTTTTTTGTACGTACATATAATCGGATTCATAAATAGATAAATCGAAGCGGATAGCAATAAAGGTGGCAAACATTTGTTTCTTTACGTTGCCCTTTTGGGCTTTGGTATTAGAATCTAAGTAATTTGACTTGAAAAACTATTTGCCGAGGAGAAGCGGAATCGAGCTGGTTGAGTGAAGCACTGTGCTAACGCAGATGGCACTACCGCTGGCGGGCGGCCGGTCGGTCACTGATGTTGTGCTGTTTATTCGAACTGCTTCGTAGGTGTTCAGCTGGTAATGGCGACAACTACGTGGGGTTTTTGCCTTTTGGGGGTGATTGACGGTGTGGCCTCTCGTAACGTGGTATAAAAATTGTGGGGGTCTTTTCTAAAATCGAATAGCAATTTCTGGAGAATACTAATGCAAATAGTAGTGGTGGCCTATATTCGGATTACTATTCAGTTTTGTTCAATTGGTAATGCAATTAGATTAACACATCAAAAAGTGTGGCGTCGATGGTTGTTTGGGGGTGTTTATCGCACCTCTTGCGTTAGTTTGATACATATAATGTTGTGACCTAGATTGTGCTTATAAGTTTAAGGCTAAAACGTAGGGTTGGAATGGCTAATACATGCACTTACTTATAGTTGTAAAGGTCATGGGATATTTATCTTGAGAGCTGTTCTGATTCAACAATATTTTAGTTTTTATTAATACGCGTATGTACAACACATGCATAAGTCTACAATATTATTTCATAAGCTTTTGCTTTTCTTTTTTTCTAAGGACACGCAATCAAATAGAAATGTTTCAGTGAAATAGATTTTTGATAATGTTTTATTTGTTTGCATGTAATGATAAATTCTTCAAAAAACCTTACCCACTCCCTTCCGGGAAAAAGTTTGAATGGGATGGAGTCCGTTATGATGTTGTTTATTTAAACACAACGGAAACCTTCGAATAAAATTTTTTCAGGATTTAAAATCTATACATTCGACATAACCCGAGATGGTTAAACATTTTTACTGATCCAACTCAACATTGCACAGATGAATAGTTGAGCTTGAGCAATCGTAAACTTATATATAATAAGGTACATATATGTAGATAAAAAAAAAAGATTTATGCTTTAGCTTTTTTATGGTTCTACCCTACCTAAAAACGGGTTGAAAGAACCAGTGAAAGCACTACCAAAAAGTCATCAGAAGTGCAACCATTAATAAGCTGGGTTTCACTTGGTGGACACAAAAAAAAAACCAAAAGTCCGATTTGATGAAAAGTGCCAGCTGGAGCGTGCAATCAAGAACAAGGCCTCTACCAGATATGCTGCATGAATAGAACCAGTGCTGTCGAGACAATTTTCAGAACGTTTTTCGCTAATGACACCCAAGCGGCTTTTTCCACCCGTCTATATTTGTTCATTAAACATAAAACACAAACAAAGTAATAGAAATATATACATAATGTGTACACACATTTGCGGACGCTCGTGTGTTCACTTTTAGTGGTTTTCTTGGTACTCATGACCCGTGATCAAATGGACGCGCGGAAAAAGACGCTCGTATGTCATAATAAGCCATATAAAATAATAGAGGAGCACCAACTTCTCCTAAGGAAAAAAGAGATAACGATAATCCCCAAGGGTTTAAATAAAGACAATTAGGAAGTCTGCCCAAACGTTAGTTGAAAGCTTGTCAGAGGTTAAACAAACTTTTTGATTGGGTTAGTGCAAAGTGAACATCGTCTTTCAATGGTTCAAATAATAACAAAGTGATTTGTGATCTCTAAATTGGCTCAAAATATTATTATTAAATTATTCCTTAAAATAACTAAAAGATCAAAGTTCTACTTCGAATGTTAAAAACGTGTTAACACTTCAAAATTTTAGTTATTTCATTAAATTTGTTCTTATGAATCTGACTCCACTTTGCCTACAAGCTTGAGCTGTCAAATATCAGATAAAAAATGAGAATGTGTGTATAAAAACCTCACACATAGACAGTAGGGATCTTCACACACCTGGTTAAATTGTTGTTGCAATTCACATCTATTCATCGACGCGGGAAGAAATTACAAATACAACGATGTAAACAACTGGGTTTTGGAGGGTGAAACGTACGAAACATTCTCATCTTCATATGGCTATAATCTGTGTTTCAAACTATTGAATAAATGTTTTTATACTAAAATTTAAGAATCCATTAATATTAACAACTTATATTTTTATTTAAAAAAATGCGAATAATAAAAATCGTTGAAAAGATCATTCGCTATTGTGTTTGTATTTGTTTGTTTAACCTCTGACTAGGATTCTATAACTGTACAAAACAAGAAGGAGAAAAGACAAAGATGGTTTCCCGAAAAGCCCAATACGAGAAGGATAATGGCATTAATCCAGAAGTTCCCTTTCACACGAGGAAATTGAGTATCCAACTTAGTGCGTAACGGATCTCTGCCACCAAATGTCAGAAGTGTCAGTGTGAAATTAAAAAAAAAAAAAAATCTGACAGCACCCCTGGTTGGAAAACAAAACCCAATACCGAAGGCACGAAGGCGAGCCAAAAAAGTCGGGTGTTTAATAATAGTGATTAGTATGTAATAAAATTAGTTTTTTTGTATCAAACACTTGAAAAAATGTTCACTTAAATGTTTAAACATTATTAATGTTAATTAATTCGATCGCAATTTTAAGTTTCCAGTTCCAAATACAAAAAATAATCAAATGACCGGATTTTTAACACTGCCAAGAGCATGTAAATATTTTCCAACCAGGGACTTTTTTTGTTGTTGTTTTTATATGTCAAATTAGAAAGAGAAAAGACAAAGACAAATCTTGGAAGACCTCTACTGGAGGAAGGTTGGGGTCGTGATCTTTGATCCAAAATAATGAAAGGGGAAAAATCCTAAGAACAATTTAATAAGAAAATCCTCTAAAAATAAACCGAAGTTTATAAAGCACACAAATCAATAACTTAACCTTAAAAAAAAAGGATTAACTCTTTTGTTTTTGTAAGCAAATTTCAATGTGATAACCTGGGCCTGGATCATCGTTTTGACGATTTTTCTCTCTATATTTACATTTTAATGTGATAGAGAAAGGTGCTTGTCAAAGCGATGATCGTTTGATATACCATCTTTCGCGATCTGGGCCCTGATAGCATAAAATTTCAAATCTTTAAATCAATAAAACGTTTTGTAAGATATAGAATTTCTGCCTAAAAGTACTTTGGAGATCCTAGGAACTAGATTCATTTTATGCTTGATCATTTTAATGTTCATTTTCACTATCTCATATTATTATTTTTATTCACTATTCTCAAATTAACTTTCTTATCGCACAATTGAAGTAAGATGCATCTTTAGCTTTATGCAGAATCAATCCATATTCCAGCCAACTAAACAAATCAGAATATTTTTGTTGTCAGAAAGTTGATAAGTAATTCTTATCACCTATTTTTGTATTTAAAGTGCGAACACAGTGTTGGATTAAGTGATTTCTTTCTCTATCCTCCATATTATTCACTAGAAACATCCAGATTAAAACTTAAATCGAGATGTATTTACATTGAATTTGTATGCTTTACATCTGGATTTAAATTTTTAATCTGGATGAATTGAGTGAATAATATGGCCGTATGTGTTTATGTTTTCAAATTTTATTATTAAATGTTCTTCCTTGCTGTTAAAACACTGATGAAATACAAATTTGGATGCACTTACTCAAATTTCAACCCTGTGAAATTTTGGAGATTTCATTTTTCTGAACGTGTGTGCCTTTTGTAGAATTTTGGTGCATTCTATTTGGTACCTTTGAACATTGACAGTGCTATATGGCAGCTACATGCTACAGCCATATACATACTACTCATATAAAGTTTATTAAAATAATACAAAAGCAACCTTTTTAGGATGTGTTTGCGTTGAAGACATCCAATAATAGATGAAAGAAAAAGCTTCTATAGCTTTACCTTTGACTTAACAACACCGTCTTCATATTTGATATTTATACCGGTTTTGAGATCTTTAAAATTAAAGCTTTCGACTTAGAACTCCGTGCCGTTTTGCGTAAACCTTTACCTGTATGAAAGTTTTACTTGCCTCAGTACAAACATACCACAAAATGTTGTTTTTCTATGTAACAAATGCGACCCTGTTAAAGAACCAGCATCACTATGAGGCATTTAATCGTAATTAACGTTATACAGATATCAGTTTAAATTGGATTTTCATAGGAGCTAAAACATCTCGTCATATATAGCAATATGATTGAAGTTAAATGTCCAAAGTCTACCAAACCGCTTCAGTTGGATGAATTTTGGTTGAGAGACCATTGCAGATGTGATAAGTGTTATAATGCCGATACCAAACAAAGAAAATTCAGTTTATTAGACCTCCCTGATGATGTGAGTACGAAGGTTGTTATCAACAGTGAAGATGATAAGAATCTTATCGTTAAATGTGAGTTTAGAATTTAGTTTATTTATGTGACATAAGCACTAAATATTTCTAATTTTATATTTATAAGGGACGGATGGACATGAGTCAGTATATTCTTTTGAATTCCTCAACGACAGTCAATTTTCAAATTATTTGAAATCTAAGGATTCTTCTTTGAAACTCTTATGGGATTCCTCCAAAATAGCTAAAAGCAATTACGCTGATGTTAACTTATCTGACTTGATTCGAAGAGATGATAAAGTGCGTGAAGTAGTAGAAAGCCTGTGGTTCTATGGCATAGCATTGGTTGAAGAAGTTCCAGCAAATCAAACAATGACAGAAATGGCTATTCGTCGAATATTTCCAGTAATGAAAACATTTTTCGGTGAAATGTATACATTTAGTGACTCTAATGATCTGGCTGTCCATGCTGATACTGCCTACACTAAAGAGTACATAGGTCCTCATACTGACAATACGTATTTCTGTGATGCAGCTGGCCTGCAGATTCTACATTGCATACATCACGAAGGAACAGGTGGTGAGAATTTTTTCGTAGATGGATTTAAAGTTGCTACTGAACTCGAACGGACTAATGCAAATGCATTTGATATTCTAACAAAAGTTCTTGTACCAGCTGAGTATATCGAAGAGGGACAATATCATGTCCATTATGGTCCAGTTATTCGAACCAACCCTATAACTGGAGAAATTATTCAAATACGTTTAAACGTTTATGATCGAGCGACATTTAACACTCTACCCCAGTCAGAGGTGAAGGCATTCTATCAAAGTTTAAAGGAATTTTTAAGACTTGTTGAGAAAACAGAGAATCAATGGACAATGAAACTCAACCCTGGGACCGTTGCGATGTATGATAATTGGAGGATATTACATGCTCGCCGTGCGTACACAGGAATTCGTACAATGACTGGCTGCTATGTTCAGCGAGCTGATTATTTGAGTAAAGCGAGAATTCTAGGAATTATTGATTGATAGGTGTATAATAGATTGGAATGATGCTCTTTTGATTTTTAGTTGATTCTATCATCTGTTTGATTTTACGTTGTTATATTGAAAAAAATGAAATAAACATTCAAATTTAATTGGACATAAAAAGTGTTTTGCAAATTAATTTTTCACTATCAGAATATTTGAATATCAAATTGAACTATTTATTTAATTGATAATAATATATGCATGCGTATTATTCCCTAGTCTTTTGAATAAAGGTTAATGTATATTCCGAACTTTTCATATAAAGTAGAAAGAAATTACCAAATTGTTTTAAATTCGTTATTTTTTTAAATTCTTAATTTTAATTACCGATTTATTAATTGCTTTATTTATATTCTTAAAATGTTCTAAATGCTAAATATTATGTTATGACAACCAAGAATAAAAAGAGCCATATACTTTTATTAATAAGGGTATTCATGCAACGAGATAAGTTAACCAATTGTGTAAAAAGATAAGCTTACGCAAAAGTTTACGTGAACGTCCTTTTTATTCATTTGGATAAATCCTGCGTAATTGAATCAGATGTTCGTCAAACGTCAAAAAAATTATTTCCTGAAAAAATTTAAAAAAGTTAAATAGAACATGCCAAAAATGAAGAATGAAGTGCAATTATATGAACAAATTGTCTTTAATGATTTACTCAGTATAAATTTCATCCGCACAAGAAATCCAATGACAAGACGTAATATAAGATGTGTGTATTTTCATACATTTTCTCATAAAGCCTATATCATAAGCTGTGTTTTATTGGTAATTTATAGCTAGCGCTATAATCAAGTACCAATAAAACGCTTTGGCTGTGTTAATAAAACGCTTTAGCAACTTTTGGCTGTGTTCGCTACAAATATCATAGATCACATCCACTTTGTGAGTGAAAAACAACATTAAAGTTCAAGTCATAAATACTTGTCAAGAGCGCCATCTTCATCTTCAAAGTTCAAACTATGTAAATATATCCACTCTTTTACTGGCTAATTCATCGACACTCTTTGTTTTTGTTTGCCAAGGGAAATTTTACTGCACTGGCTATAAAATTACCAATAAAACAAGGCTATAGTTCTCGTACAAAAAAAATGTATGCAAAAATGTTTGCATGTGAATACAAACATTTTTTTCGGCATGACATCAAAATACAAACATTAGGTCTGTTTGTCATCTTTTTTTATTAAAGTGTGTAAAACCGGGAAAATTTAAAAGTGTGGACGAATTTTTAAAAATGGAGAAACTTACAAGGAAGTTGGAAAAATGCTTTGCACGACTTTTGTGTTATGCCAAAAGTCCGAGTTTGTAAACAATCTGAGGCCCTGCTATGTAATTCGATTCTACAATTAAAATTATCGGATTCGCAAAATTGGAACTCTGTAACTCCATAGCAAGTTCTAATATACGAGAATCGAACAAATCTATAGTAATGCCAACTATTTTTTGTTAAATTCGGAAACTTATTCGTACTAAATATTTCGAAAGTTAGCGTCAAAGTCATTCGAATTCGCAAATTTTCATTCTATATCGAATGTGTTTGCGAGTAGATTGAGTAAAGGAACTTTTCTTTGAAAATTTAAGTAAAAGGAAATTTAAAATTGTAATCTTTTATTCAATGTTTCATTAAACTATTTATATAATGTTTTCTGCACGGAGAATCGCCAAAAACCGCTGAAATGAAGGCGTCTCGTTCGATTATTTTTGTTCAATAAATTAACTTAATTTGTGGAAAGGCTATTTCAAAACAATCGAACCCCTGACGTAAATCAAAACGGAAGAATATGTTTAATGATTTAAATGCTGAAGGTCTACTGTGGTAGTGATGTTTAAGGTCCATGTACGTAATCCGATGGAAAAAGTTAAACAAAAGAAACACAAATGAATCTGTCTCTAATTCGCGTGCGTTGAATTTGATTCGGAGTTAATCCCAATTGCGACACTTTCCACGTTTCTTATATTAAGATATTGTTATATTAATATAAAGTTTCACAGTTAATCCTAATGTTTATCGCTCCGACAGAAGCTCTATTTTCATTATGGTTTTTTTTTAATTTTTCTAATGTCTAAAACTATGCGAGACTCGATCGATATTCGGATATTTTGTGGGAAATAATTGGCATTACTGGCATCCGATTCTATTTTCATACATAGTACCATTTCAATGTAGAATCGAATTTAACTTTCAAATAGAATCAAAAGTAAAATCGAGTTACATAGTTGGGCCCCTGAATTTATTTTAAAAAAATTACTTAAATTATAAGTTTAAGGAGTTATCTATTATTTACCGCCATATCATTCACTAGATACATCCAGATTAAAACTTAAATCCAGATGTATTTACATTGAATTTGTATGCCTTACATCTGGATTTAAATTTTTAATCTGGATGAATCGAGTGAATAATATGGCCGTTAGATAGCTAACTTGCACATATCCGAAACCTCAATTTCAACTTGTAAGCTGGGTGATTTGACAGTCCCCTTACTCTTCTTGTTATACAATGGAGGGAAATTATTTGCTCTTTCGTTGCAACTTTTTTGAGTTAAAAGTAATTTTTTAAGATTTGTGCAAATTCGCAAGAAATCCAAATAGACCTTTTATCTCATGCTAGGAACGCCTCCATGACACGCAGGCGAAATACCAAAATACATTTCTCCTCCATTCCCATAACACAAGCCGCTATCAAACGTAATCAAATGTCAAAAAGAAGTGAAATTCAACCCAGCCTGCTAAAGGTTACTTCTCGTTTTCGTTAGAAAAGAAAACCTTAATTGCTGGGCTTTTGTTATCTTAATCAAGATAATCAATTGGTAATAAAAAACTTCCTGTAAATTTGGAGAAGTAAATCAGATTGACACGATGGCAGAACAAGCTGTGAAAAATTTGGCTCTCTATATAATGAACGAAGAGTGTTACGACAATTATTTTGTTGACCATGACTTCCTTGATGGTAAGTTGAACGTCGTCGGTGTAAATAAATATCCCTTTTTCAAAATTATATAATCATGAGTTTCTCCTTCAAAGTGCCGTGTTTCAAAGCGCTTCTCAGCAAGGGTCTTGGAATGGGAATCATTGCAGGTTCCTTGCTTGTCAAAGTTCCACAAGTGCTCAAGATCCTTGCAAATAAAAGTGGCGAAGGAATCAGTGTGATGGGAGTTCTACTTGATCTGGTGGCCATAACATTCCATATGTCCTATAATTTCATGAACGGCTACCCGTTCAGTGCCTGGGGTGATGCGGTGTTCTTGATTATCCAGACTGCTGCCATTGCAGCTTTAATTTTCTTCTATGGAGGCTCGACGAATAAGGCTGCAGTATTTTTAGCGGCATACGCTTCGATAGTATATGTGCTAAACTCTGGTTTGACGCCGCTGAAGATCATTTGGATGGCACAAAGCATCAACATTCCAATCATTCTCGTCGGAAAAATGACCCAAGCCTATACCAACTACAAGAACAAAAGCACCGGCCAATTATCGGCCGCTACTTGCTTCATGCTACTGGCCGGCTCCCTGGCAAGGATATTCACATCAATCCAAGAGACCGGTGACCCAATGATGGTCCTCACCTTCGGGGTATCTTCCTTCGCCAACGCAGTGATAGTGGCTCAAATGGTATTCTATTGGAAGAAGACAGGCATGAAGCCAGTCAAAGCTAAAGTCTCTCCTAAGAAAGCAAAGAGCAAGAAGGTCAACTAAGAAAAAATGGATTTTTTTTTGCGTTTTTTAGTTACAATAAAGTGTATCACTTCAATTGTCGGGTTTTATTCTTTTTCAGTCTTAAAATGTTCCTGGAACGCCGCTAAGGCCCGATATCGATGGGATATCTTGTTCTTCTCTAACTTTGGCATCTCTGCATAGGTTTGTTGATAATTCGTGGGCTTAAATACCGGATCCCAGCCGAAATCCCTTGGACCACTTGGAGGGACGATTGTTCCTTCCGTGATTCCTTGGAAGACAATTGGTTCAGAGTCAACGCCTTCAGTAAAACCAAGTGTGCATACAGCTTGAGCTGATTTGTCTTCCCATCCCGTTAACATTTGATAGAGACCTTCCGGACCTAGTTTCTCTAAGAACCATTTAATATAGGGACCTGCAAGAAATTAGAAAAAAAAAATTAATATACATAAACGATTTTCCCTTTTTTCGAAACGCACCTGGTAAACCTTTCATGGCGTTAAAACAAAGACATGTATCTTCAACGAGAACAGGCCCATCAACCAATTTAGCTGCCTCCTTGCACTTGATTACGCAGATTTCATTTATTTCTCCTTGCAGTTCGGGCAGATCAACTTTTTTCGATACCACTTTTCGCGGGAAATTTGGTCCGAGAATGGCAACAAGCTCTTCAAGCTTCTTTGCATTTCCGGTTACAAATGTTATTGGTTTCGACATTTTTTGCAAAGAAAAAGATCTAATTTGATTTTGCTTCTCTGAGACGATGGGATGTGTAATCCTTTTCCTGAGTGAGTTTACAACCAAAAAACACAATTCCGATTCCAAAATACACCCCACCGTACCGGTAATGTTTTAAAACGTCAAAGAAAAACATGTGTTGGATCCAGTGATGCCAGTAAAAATATTTTAAGTTCAGGGATGGCTTATCATACCACTTTTACATATTTGTTCAATTTGGAACTTCCACCAAACTTCAGTGCCAAACAAGCAAAAAAAAAATCAATAGTTTGACAGAAAAATATGTAGGGAAAACAAAAACATGTGATTGTGATTGGTCGTTTGTTTGTTTTCCCTACATATTTTTATGTCAAAATTAGAAAGAGAAAAGACAAAGATAGTTTCTGGAAAAGCCTAATTGCTAAATTATGTTTTTTTTTGATAAACGATAAAAATTGTTTTCGTTCCATGTCCCAACGTATCTCGTTAAATTTTAGGACGAGACTAAAGACATGCCAATTTATAACAGCTATAACAGTTTTTCGCCCTTAAAAGTTAGCGTGCGTTAACGCGCTTCGAACGACTTGCTAAAAAAAAACTCTGGGTGCCTGAAGTATGCCCACCGGTGGAGAGCCCTGGCCCTACGGGCCGCATAAATAGTACTTTTATAAACTAAAACTGTTATAATTGGCACGTCTAGAGTCACTTCCTAAATTTTATAGAAGCGAGCGTTACAGAACGTATACACTGGATTTGAGATTCAACGAGACGAGAGTGTGACGAAATTCGTCATTTTTTCGTGTCGGGCATTTCGTGTCCATGATTTTGATGCTCAGAACAAATGCAATGAACAGTTCAATATCTATTTACAACGTACATTTTTATTGATCTGGACGCGGCTTTAGAATATAAAACCAGTGCGAATACCAAACGAAACTTTCGCTCTTCTTATTCTACTTCCAGCTACCCGAAATTGCATATTAAGAAATTCGAACCGAGCCTGTCTATTCAAATAAACTACATTTTAATATAAGTTCCAATTGGTTTGCGACTAGCAATTTATTTAAATGAAAGATCATAAACTAAGTTTCTTGTTTCTTTCCGAAAGGATTCATTTTCGATAGCCAATTTGTAGAGGATGGCGAGTCTCTATAAAAAAATTACAAATAATCAATACAAAAAAGATAAAAAATGCTTCTTTTGCAACTTACAGTTGCAATGCTTCTGTCTCGTCTCCTTTGCCCCCTTCAACGCCACCAGCTTCCTTGATACCCGCATTTTTAAGTTGTTCAATCAATTTAAGCCGGAATTCTACTTTGTGGGGCACAATTGGATTCTCAGCTCGTATTTGGGCTTGTAGTTTTCGAATGGCTTCTGGATAAGTTAAGCCATACCAATCAATCTCTTCAGATGTATACTAACAATAGAAAGGGAGATTTATGCTAACTATAAGCCTGGTGTGACCAGAAACACTTCTTACCGCTTCTAAATATTTTTTGTATTCATCTAGAATACGCTTCTGTTCGGCTGGGTTTGTGGTTAGGTCTGGGCAGCCGTCTAACAGAGCCTTGAGAATTTTTCTTTTCAACTTCAAAGCCAGTGTTGATCGCAAATCACATGCAGGATTCTTTAAATACAGATAAAATACGAAAACATTTTATCTAACCCCCTAGTGTCACTCACCTTCAACAAATAATGATCGAATCCTTGACATTCGTGAATTAAATTCAATGTCCTTTCAGTCACCACTGTCGATATGTACTTGTCCAGGATCTGAGAGTGCACAACTGAACGCTTCAGAACCGGTACCCAGAAATGTGGGACTCTCCGTTTGAGTGGGTTGCGTTTTTGGAAGCCTTTGATAACTGCCTCCCCACCCCAAATGCCTTGGTTTGCTTCTGGTACGTCGATCAATGGCAGCGCCTGATCTTGGATTGGTTTAATTTCGCCAGTTATGTCGTCGCGCTCCCATTCGCCTTCCTTGGGGATGTAGTGAACGGCAGCTGGTTTTGTTAGTTTCCATTCGCGCCAGAACTTTTTATATGCTTCGGGCAGTTCGCCGCCCAGACCTTTATCGAAACGTGTGGGTCTCTTGAAGCCATAAAGGAGCTTTGGGCCCTGGATTAAATTTTTGTTAAGGAAATTATTGCGTCACAAGTTTTTGGAAATCTATTTGTGTTTTAATATTTTTCACCTGAGATGTGGCATGTGCCATGATTTGTTTCTACGAATTGCTGTTTAATTGATGATTTTTGGATTTGGGTTGAAATTTAAGAAGACACAAATAAATACTTTTCTAGTTCTTTGATAAAATAAATTCACACAAAAAATAAATTTAAAAATCACTGACGTCTGACAGTAGAGTCACGTTTTGACATCTTAAACAGGGATGTATGTGATTTTGCTGGGCTAGCAAATAATTGATGGCCTTCTACTTGAACAGAACACACTGGTGCGATGCAAACCGCGTGTGCTTTAAAAATGCGCAGTCAAGCCTGATTCACAATGCGGCGAGGAAACGAGACGTGATCGTGAGGAGAACTCGTTGTAGTTGTGAAACCAATTTTAAACAATGAAAGCATACCTGGATATACACAATGCGGCGTTTCTCGTTATCACGTCGCGTCTTTTTTTCAATGTTTTGAACTCTTGCTAAGTAATTTACAGATTTTTCAAAGAAGAAATGATCAAATGTGTATTAAGTCTGCTATTATACGACGACTTTTGCGTCGTGACTCTTCTTCGAATTCTTCTTTAAAATTTCGTGCTGTGAGTCGTACGCTATTACACCGTGACTTTTCAGTCATGACTCAAATTTGGCAATCCTCTTTAATTTTCTTCGGTAATGAAATTTTTTGTATGTTATTTTGTTTCTTTTTAATTGTTTTTTTTTTACAAATATGAGTTTTTGTCGTTTAAACGTTCGCTGCATTGTGAATTGGGCGACGATTTTGTAACTAGAAAAAGACGCCAGCGTTTCTCGTCACGCTCACATCTCGTTTCCTCACCGCATTATTAATCAGGCTTCAAACTCAAATTATTCATAGTGCTTTTGCATACGGCGAAACAAATTGCAGGAGATTTTTAGACGTGTTCTTTTAATTTCTTTTAAAATCTTTTTTACTGTTCACACTGAAACAAAATCTTAAGAGATTATCTGTAGTCTCTTGATTGAAGTTACACTAGGTATGTAAAGCGTGGAAAGGCATGTCAAGAAATCTCGCCAATTAGTTGACCTTAGCGATTTTGTTCATCCCCATTACTTGAAACCCTTAAGCCCGAACCACACTACTCTCGCGTGGTGTGTTGTGGAGTACTGTGTCGCTGTCATTCCAATGTATTTCATAGATGACATAACACATCACACGATACAAATATGGCTCTACGCATATGAAATACATTAGAGCGATAGCGAAACATGGCTCCACAACACACCACACGAGAGAAGGGGGGTTCGGGCTTTATCTCCTACAAGTTGAGTACGAAAAGTTGATAGAAACCCAATTTTCTTGTGTGAATGGGGACAATATTCGAACCTAAAAGTATTCTTTTCTCGCTATTTCATACGGAAATGATTTTACTTACTACTATGGACGGGACTAGAGACATGCCAATTTATAACAGTTGTAACAGTTTTTCGCCATTTAAAGTAGGCGCACATTAACGCACTTGCGACCGACTTGCAAAAAAAACTCTGGTTGCCTGATGTATCCCCACTGCGGGGCAGCATAAGCAGTACTTTTATAATCCAAAACTGTTATAATTCGCATGTCTAGAGTCACTTCCGAACTCTGTATGCTTAATCCATGTATAACAGTTATAGTAATGTGTCACCATTGTATATATATTTCTATAGTACTATCATGATGAGGAACTACCAGGGCGCCACCGCAACTTCCCAAAGTGCAATTTCTCATTGGAGACATTCTAGGTTCAGGAATATGCTAATAGAGAAGGATTGACCGATAATAGTAAAACGAGAATACTGTATACTAAGTTTATGAGTGTTCGAGGGAGAGAAAAAAAACAACGATTTTGTATAGAACACAATAAAATGACAATGACAACACAAAGCTAAAAGAAGAACGAGAACTTTGCTACGAATGTATTGAGATTTCAAGGGGGACAAGATATTTTGTGCTTTGATATGTATAGGAGCTGTGGATTTGTTTTTTTTTTGTTTACGTTGAAATTTGTGGGTAGGCAAGGCATGAATGAATATATTTGGTATGGTATTTTTTGGAGGTTTATTTTAAAAAAAATATTTTTATATAATTTTTTTGAGGAAAACAAATTTGGTAGGTAGGTACGCAAATTACAACTATTTTGTATAGAATATAATAAAATGACAATACAAAGATGATACAAGAACGGGAACATTGTATAAGAATTTATTGAGAGTTCAACGGGAATTAAAAATTTTGAGCTTTTGTTATGTATAGGGAGTAATGAATTGATTTTTTTTTGTTGAAATTGAGGATTTACAAATAGCGAAAATAAAAATATAGGTATATGAATATATAGGGTGTCCAGCGGGAATTTTTCAACTTCTAATTGCGACTAACAAATCCGCATATCCTGCGCTTTGAATGATACCCCTCCTGCTTACCTCAACCCGCTAGATTTTCGATAATCGCAATTTAAAGTTGAAAAATTCTCGCTGAACACCCTATATATATGTAACTTGTTGCAGGTATTTAGTTAGAGTAAATTCGAAAAAAGCATACAAATCGTTCTTTAAATTGCCCAAACAACTCTAAGAAAGTAAAATACATAACTTGGTCGCCCGAACTTGTTCTTATGGGCGATCACACTGGTTGGAAATAATATTTTTTTTTTTTAACAAAATTAGAAATAAATTGATTAAAATATACTTCTGAAACCTTTTTTGAACCCAAGGCTATGTATACCATTTAATATCTTTAGTTAATCGTAGTTAATGAAAGAAAAAATATTAAAATTATAGAAGTGGTTTTAAAAATAATTAATTTTGTATGTATACATTTTCTAACCTTAACATTTTTAAGAAAATAATTTGGTACGTCGATTTTAAGTATTTATAAATTTGGAGGTAAAAATTGAATATTGGTTTTGAAAAACGGTTTTAGGAATATTTTTTGTTCAAAATCGTTTAAATTTTATTAAAAAATCGCTTTTTGCCAAGTTTAATAAATATCGACTAAGTCCTTTTTGAAATATATACCTATTGGGTTTTCAAAAAAGAATTTCAAACTTTTTTTTTCGTTTGAAAACTATTTAAAATGTAGTAATTATTCTTTATAAAAAATTGATTAAAACCAGTTGAATCGTTTCGAGAAATGCGAAACTAAAAAATATACTTTGCGAGGTACCATTAATATTCATTTTTTGGAATGGTTTATTGCTTACTAAAAGGCATCCTACTTATTCAATTTAAATCATTTTTTTAATCGATTTTAAATCGAACGAGTTTTCTTTTAACCCCAAAAATTTTGTTTGACAGGTACCGTTATTTGCTGTCTTAAAGTTTGACACCCCCTCCCATGCGATTTTATTCTTGTCTCGACCCTACACACTAGCTTTTTGTCACACTTTATGTGAATCACCCTGCATATAAGTAGAATAAGTTTTGTAAATTTGAAATTTGAAATATTTTTAAATGACCTTCTTTGAAAAAAATTTGATTGAAATCGGTTTAGCCGTTAAAGGGAAATTCGGTACATTTTGTTTGAAATCTATTTTTTTAAAAAGGACATATTCATTTTAACTGTATCAAAAAAAAAGATAAATGGATATTGAGCTGTTTACCTTTAAGTATTTTAAACTATAAATTCTTTAATAAATACGAATTTGAGAAAAATTTAAAAAAATGAAGGTTTTTTTCGAAATAATAAATTTGTACAAGATGTAATTGAAAAAAAATAAAAAAAATGGTAGTTTAACATACCTATGTATATCTACGGTGACCATATTTTAAAATTCCAAATAATGGACAAAAAGAAAAAAAATAAACCTGGGACCTATTTCACCAAACACTTTTCACTTTGCAACTTTTCACTTTCACTTTGCAAATTTCGTTTCACCAAACGCAAATTTGCAAAGTGATAAGTTTTCTTAGTTTGCTAAGCATATGTTCTTTTCGTTTCACCAAACAAACAAACTTTGCAAATTTGATTCAGAATTTTGAAAAGTTTTTCAGTAATATGCAAAGAGAAATTTTTATTTGCAAATAAGCGTTTGTTTTGAAAAGTTGAAATAATAATACACAAATGAACCGTTTTGAAGAATTTTCGGAAAATAAAGAAGTAAATAGAAGTGACCAAAGGGTAGTGAAAATAATTTTCCATCGAATTTATTTTGTCTAAAATTGGACATACATTTCAATTCAACAGTCAAAGGAATATGTGTTAACGTCCTTTGCAACAAATTTTGAGTACACTACATTGGGCTGAGAATGGAACCCAATATCACGGTGTTGCATCTATGCGCGAAATAAGCAAAGCTACCGTCTGTAGAGTAGTTCATCGAGTATCGAATGTAATCATATAGTAGATGAATTTCTCCCAAACACCACTTGCTGGACACGAAATTCTTTAGAAATAGCCCCTGGTATTTAATTATTATTTTCTTTATTTCAAATAATAACTCAATAGAAAAAATACAACACAATTAATATATCAGAAGGAAGTCTTCATATTAATGTTAGGCAAAATAAATAAACAAATTAAATTCAGTATTTACTTTAACTAAATGTTAGAGTAAAATAAAACCTTATAAACACTAAATAAGTATCCTCATTATTTAAATAGGCCTAATGCAGGGAACTTTTATTTGTTTACATATTTGAATACTTTCCTGGAGAGGGTATAGATTCCATATAATATCTATGCACATATCGCAAGTAAGGCAGGAGTACGATAACTTTGGCGCCAAAAATTGATAACGGTTTTTTCTAGAGGGGTCGAAAACAAGCACTTTTTACTATGGGAGGGGGGGGGTCCATCTCGAACCGTTTAGGAGGTAGGGGCAATTTTAGTAAAAAATGACTTAAAATGAAAAAATAATTATTAAAAAAGAACGGCAACAGTTACAGTAAATTAATATACCGTTTTTGAAAGCTAGCAATCTAAACTTTAATCCTGCATTTAAATTAAATTATTTTAGCTGATAGTTTTCAAAAACTTCGTATGCAAACCCAAAATTTTGATAAAAAAAATGGAAAAAAAAGCTTAGACTAAATTTTCTCAAAATTGTGAAACGATGCGCTGAATTTGTTTTTTGTGGTCAGTGCAAATATCAATTTTGAATCGTCCACAAAAAACCGAATTGATTTATGTCTTCTATTTTTTGAGAAAATTGATAATTACTAAAACTACTTTTGTATGAGATTTTAGTTTTTTTTGTTGCTTACATATATACAATGCTAGCACCCAGCACTACGGCGTATAAATAGTGAGATATGTAACGGGGGGCATGCTGCCCCCCTGCAACCCCCCTGCTTGGCACACTATAGGATTTGGGGTATGTGCGAGGTTGGGTGTATGCAAAGTTTCTTTTGCATTTAAAGAATCTGGATTTAAACTTTCAATTTGTCTTATATTTATATATCCAAGTCAACAGCTGATTTCTAAATATACATATACGTAGCCCAAAGTTGCACATTTAAAATTTTCAGACATGAAAATGTATTGCATTATAAAAAATTCACATTAGGTAATACTGTACGACTGCAGCAAAAATATAAATTTCTTAATAATGTATGTTTGTGTCTTACATACCTATATAATGCAATTGTAATGTTCAAAAAAGCACCATCACGACAATAAAAGTGAGCAGGTGCATCAAGTTAGCAGGACACTTTTCAATTTTCAGAATAAAGAGTATGTAGTAATTAGCTGCTATTTAGTTGCTAATTAGTTGCGCAAAAAAAAAATTAATCGCTCTGTTGGATTTCGAGAAATTGGGTGTCCTTCTAACTCGACGACAACTTAGCAGGACACCCAATTTTTCGGAATCCGAAAGTGCGATAAATTTTTTTTTCCGTAACTAATTAGCGATTAATTCATTTTCAACAAATATCCAATTCTGGATCGTTTATATGGGAAAGTTGTCCTGCTAGCTTGATGCACCTAAAGTGAGCTTAGTAAATCTACTATAGTAGATAACTTTAACTGTTGTCGTGAAATAGCCGAAATAATAGCGTCTCACGTTGATGTTAACATTGGCAGCGAAGAAAACAAGCTTCTAAAAAAAACTATTTTATGCCGGAAAACAACGCACCACCTTCACCAATATATGGCACTTTTATTTTATAGAAAATACTGCCTTGAACAAAAATATAAAGACGACTTGGGCTCCCAAATCATGGAATTTTTACTATACGTTAAAAAAGTGTACCCAGGTTTTATCGATGGTGAAGAAAGTATGGGCTTGCAACTAAAGGAATTCGACCCTCCCACTGTTCACAGTGAGCACTTAGAGGGTGTTTTGCCGCCAAAACAACCTCGGCTTTTCACCATCAACGACGAACTCAATGAACTCGACAGTAACACCAGTACGGACGATGACTTCATTGACGAGACTTACATACCTCTTTAATAAATGAACATTGACTTTACTATTTTTAACTAACTCCTGACTTACTCAATAACTGACCGAACTCATGGTGCATTCTCGGTAACGCTAAATGAATTGCTGTACTTAACTTACAAAGATGAACCTAATCAACGTAAATATCAATAAACAAAAATCTCATAAGAAAGTAGTTTTAGTAATTTTCAATTTTCTCAAAAACTGGAAGACATAAATCGTTTCGGTTTTTTGTGTTCGATTAACTTGCATCATTTCAAAATTTTGAGAAAAATTGGTCTAAACTTTTTTTTTCCATTTTTTTATCAAAATTTTGAGTTTGCCTGCGAATTTTTTAAAAAACTATCGGCTAAAATAATTTAATTTAAATGCAGGATTAAAGTTTAGATTCCTAGCTTTCAAAAACGGTATATTTAATTACTGTAAGTGTTGCCGTTGTTTTTTAATAATTATTTTTTAATTTTAAGTAATTTTTTCTGAAATTGCCCCTACCTCCTAAACGGGGTGAGGTAGACCCCCCCCCACCCATAGTAAAAAATGCTTATTTTTGACCCTTCTACAAGAATCCATTATCAATTTTTGGCGCCAAAGTTATCGTACTCTCCCCGCAAGTAAAAATGTATTTAAAAAAAAATCATTCAAAACGTTTTTTATATAAAAAGCTTCCTTAAAATTTGTTTAAAAATTATTTGGATTGCCTATTTCAAGTACCTATTTAAAAATATACACCAAACAATAAATGTAATTTAAAACAAATTCAACAACCTGCCTTCAACATAATTTCCTCTTGATTTAAGAAAAAAATTGAATTATTTTCAATTAAATTTTTTTTGAACATTGGTATATCCAATACCTATTAATTAAAATTTAAAAGGACCTTCTGTATAATTTTTTTTATTAAAATCGGCTTAGCCCTTAATGAGATATTGATACCTTCCTTCCTATAAACTTTTCTTTTTCGAAAACGGTTTTTTGGCTTACCTATATTAATTACCTAATATTTTAAATTGGCATACCTACCTATGTACTAAATCTCTTGATACCTACAATTATTCAAAACGGAAACATAATACCTACCTAGGGACCTAACTATACCAAAATTATGAAAATTATTATTATACCTACATATATATAATGTAGGTACCTAACCCGAAATATGGCAACCGTCCCATACAATTACTATTACCGCATATAATAGAAAGAGAATACCTGCAACGTTGCTTTCTTTGAATTCAAAATCAAAAATAAAAACCTCACAAGTTTTTCATGAAACTATAGGAGATTATATACCTATACATATATGTATAAACATATGCCCTTAAGCAAAAAATCGTTTCCTAAATTCATTGAAAAAAAATTAAACCAAACCTTTGCATAAGCGAACATATACACACAAACATTTTTTTCTATTTTTTCGCCCAAGTTCAATGACGCAAAAGGCTATTTCGGATATCTCCCTTTCCCGCATTATTGTTGTCAGAACCAATATAATACACTCCTCTCGCTCCTACTACCTGTTCTCTATTCCTTTTTGATTCTCTCCATTGTCAAATTTGTGGCGTTTATAACGCCACATAGTAGCTCCCAAGAACGTAAAAAAAAACGACTCGATGATATTACTATGGGTTTTATATACAATGGTGTCACAAGCAGAGATGTTTATAGCTGCTAAATAAGCGGGATTGTGGTTTTATTTAACATGAAAATTGTTTTTGATTGCACTCAAAAACACACACATTGACTAACAGGAGATAAAGATCTAGGAGTGTATGAAATCAATGTTCACAATAAGTGAATAATAGCCGTGTTTTTTTGCAAGTCCATATGGATTTGTCGAAAAAAACGACATCGGGACTTAGGAACTTCTTACTTACAGTACGTAAGTCCCGATAATTATCTGGACTTAGCTAAGTCTATATGGATTTAAGTTGTTGTTGTATTTACGTGTAAAACTATTAGTCCCGATGTCGTTTTTTTCGACAAATCCATATGGACTTGCAAAAAAAACACGGCTAATAGCCGTGTTTTTTTGCAAGTCCGGAGAGATTTGGTTGAAAAAAAACAACATCGGGCATTAGCGACGCCATTACAGAAACAAAATTGAGTTTCCCTACAAACTCTATCGATAACAAGTATGTAATTCACGCCGGTAACACAGTTTTTCTTCGTGCTTAAGTTAAGCCAGGAGAATTCTCTGCGCTTAGCTAAGCCCGAATTGGATTAGTTGTTATTGCATTTAACATGTAAATTGTATGACAGGACGTCGTTTTTTCCGACCAATTTCCTCGGGGCTTGCAATGAAACACGGCTATTATACTCCTTAGAATCTGTTTGCTTTACGAATTGCTTGCGAATTTTTATGATTTTTTTTTTCGTAGAAATTTGTAGTTTTGGACAATACGCGAACAGACATTATTATGTTTCTTTATTTTTCATGTAATATACACATATTAAGGCTCTCCCAAACCAACGCGAAAGATTCGGCGCGACAACGAAACTTCCGCCTGTCTTAATTTATTTACATGGAGATTAATGGGAGCACCCACACTGGCGCGATGCGAATCTTCGAACATTAAGGCTCTCCCAAACCAACGCGAATATTTCAAAGCGACGACGAAACTTTCGCCTGTCTTAATTTATTTACATGGAGATTAATGGGAGCACCCACACTGGCGCGATGCGAATCTTCGAACATTATTCAGTCGTCGCATATTCGCGCGAATGTTTCGCGTTGGTTTGGGGCAGCCTTTATTCAGTAGTCGCATATTCGCGCGAATGTTTCGCGTTGGTTTGGGACAGCCTTTATCCTCTTTGCAGTCTGTTTGCGTACTGTCCAAAACTGCGAATTTTTAAGATTTTTTTTTCGTAGAAATTTTCAGTTTTGGACAATACGTGAAGAGACATTATTATGTTTCTTTATTTTTCATGTTTTGTTGCCTTTTTAACACTACTAACACCATTTTTTGGAATTAACTAACTTTTTATAAAGATAGCCACTATTTTTGAAAGAAAAGCCAAATCTGGGTGATTTTACTCTTGATTTTTCACTCTAGTTCAAAATGTTCACCTGTTTTGTACAGAATGCTTTACGATTTTTAAGATTGGATTTTGAATAATCAAAGAATATACAGAAGAACTCTTAAGTTCAACCCAAATGAAAGATCAGTTTTAAATACGATCAAATCTGTGTACCTACTGCTAGACTCACAACTATTGTGATGGTAATATTTTGGGTGCTGTAGTTTTTTTTTTTTCTGCACAGTTCCCTATAACGTTTATATCTCCACCTTGAAATGTAAAATTTTCTATCCCTGAATATTTCTGCATGAGTTCTCAATCTTACTTCATGGTAATGTCACTTATTTAGAGAGTATAGTCCACCATACTTCTCTACTTTCTTCTTACTTAATCGAGCATTCTCTTGGGATGTCAAGAAAGTTTCTTACTGTGTCTTCTTGGTAAAAAAAATCCTTATTATTAATCTCATTACAAAATTTAACACATTTTACTAAATAAATATTAAAGGATTTCCTTTTTATAATCGATTTTACATTTCTAATAGGTGTGTCTTTTTGCCTGGTGATAAGATATTCAGTTTCACATACTCTGATACAGGTTGTTGCTTATGTTTGTCCTTGATTTTTATGTAAGGTTCATTAAGAACCTCATAATGCTGAAAAGATAATAATTCCATTATTAAATTAAAAAAAAAAACAACTGACAGAAGCTCAATAACTTACACTTATAATTTCCTCTCCCAACAGACTAGCTAGTTTCTTCTCCAATTCATGGAAAAGTGGTCGTTTTTCTGGTTCGGCACTCCAGCATTCCAACATAATATCATATCTAAAAATAAAGATTCAATTTAAACAAAAAAAAACAGACTTGGGTAAGAACGAAATATTCCACTTACAATTCTTCATTAGCAAAAGGCGGCTTCTCCATTCTGTAGCCATCTTTAAGCTTCAAGTATAATGTGTGATTTGCATCCATTCCTGGATAAGGAACCTTGGCCAGAGAGAAAAACTCCCACAGAACAATACCAAATGACCAAACATCAGTATAAGTGCTGAAAACATGTTCACTAAGTGACTCTAAGGCCAACCATTTAATTGGCAAGGGAGCTTCACCCTGCTTTTTGTAGTTATTATTTTTGTACATTGACCTTGCAAGTCCAAAATCACAAATCTTCACGACATTATTTTCACAGAGAAGAATATTCCTTGCAGCCAAGTCACCGTGAAGCACCTTTTTCGAAGACAAGTAATCCATACCTCGAGTTACTTGGAATGCCCAACTCACTAGATCTGAGGTATTAATTATCATTTTTTCAGTTGAATCAGGCATATAATTTGATATATATGCTGGCTCAGTTGAAGCATATGTAGTTGGCTTCATTTCATTAGTCCCTAAAAGTGTTACATCTTTTCAATTATTTAAAAAGATAAATATTTATGTGATATAAGTATTACCTTCAGAGGTTCTGGTCATAACATTTTGTTCAGGTACGAAGCCATCAACTTGGCAATGGGACTGCCTCAAGTGATCACTGTTATTCGGATCGTTCTCAGAAATTCTATGATTATTTAAATATTGATGTGAAAAAGAAGTTTATATGTATGTAGCTGTTTGATGGAGAAAACTAGATCAGAACAGAAAAGAACAGCATAATGTTGTGCAAACTGCTTTGATCTTTTTCCACCTCAAAGGTAGCTACACAAAATATTGTGCTCAACACAACTTCATCGAAAATAAAGTGACAGAAAGTAGATCAATTTAGGGTAATGTTTTTATTCATGCACACACAATCCTGTATTTTTCCGATCTTTTTTGTGCAGAGCAGACTCAATAAACATACCTTATATATTTAAGCCCATCTCTAGTTGTCACAATACAGCCATTATTATCATTGTTATATTTATTTTGTATAAATTATACATATTTGTTTGTAAATGTAGGAGAAGAGAAGAAAGTTAAATAAAATTAGGCATTTAGTTAAAAAATTCGTCAAAAATTAAAGAATAATAAAAGATAATAGCATTATTTCAAATATTGTGTACCTACCACTTGAGCTTTAAAAGTATTTCTAATTTTTTATTTTTTATTTAAATGTAAATGTAAGTCGAATTTTTTTCAACAATGGAATCGATTTTTTCTAAACCGAATTGATTTATTTCTGCCAATTGAAAGGAATTCGTAATAGAATCAAATTTTGTTTGTGTGATTGTGTGTGTGTTACTTGACACCTGAAATTTATTATTTTTTTTAGCTATATATTGACTGAAAATCACCCCAATTATGAAATTCGTATTTAGCAAAAATATACAACTTTTCTCGAACATCCTTAATATGAAAGTCACTTTGAGTCATCTTCCTTACAATTAGTCGTAGTAAATAAAGTCATGATTTTGAAATTAGGAGAACAAATTTCATCGCATACCCTTGACAGTTTTTAGTTCTATCGTATTTTCTTCGTAAAAATTGTCACTTTTCTCGTTTGATATTTTGGGTATGAGCTAAAAAATTTTAAGCATTAAATGAACCGAAAAAGGGGGCCTAGCATGAATTATGCTTTATGCATGATATAATCGAGTTCAGTCGGTACAATCGAGTATAGGCAGTTCCTTATTTGGCTGAGCCGATTGTTTTTGATTCGATTGAAAAAAATAAGAAATGGCCTATGCTCAATAGCGAACTGGCTGCACCCTCGAATTTGAACAACTTTTCACATGGATGTTCGAATCTTATAATTGTTGATTAAAGGCAGATTTAGACGGAGGAACAGCTTTACCGCTAAACTATGGATCCAGAGTTAATTTTTTTGATTCGAAAAAAAACCACAAATTACTTCCCACTAGGAGTTATTTCGAATCGATATTCGAATTGTTAATAAGGCTTTCCTTGGACCTTCATTACCATCTTTAAAAAAAAAATAAAATATTGAATAAATTTCTTTTATTTAATTTTGGGAATCACATCACAATTTGAGCAAAACAAACAACATTTTTTGAGCTGAAAACAATTAAATTGTTGATACATATCGAAAATTTGACATTTCAATTATAAAATACATGCGTTGATAGGCGTTGGCTTTAAAAGGAGTCGTATTCATCGCATACGACTTTTTTAATATGGGTTCGAATTTCATAATTGGGGTGATTGTTGAATATTTTATTAAATTATGGAGAATTCCTCGCAAACAAAAAAAAACAACAATTTCATTCCCAAAATTTCAATTTGACGTATTAGAAATGTCAAATCTTTATAGCGTGCGTGTAAATAGCTTCGTTGGTTGAACTTTACCCAGGGTTGACCCAGGTTTTCTTGACAACCCCAAGAATTGTCAAAAAAAACTGGGTTTTTCGGTTCTCAAAAAACGCTCAAGGGCTGCTGACATTTAAAGCAAGAAAAAAAAGTTCTGTGCTTAGATAATTAAAACTTAAAATTTGTTTCAAATATGTCTTAAAAATGGATAAAAACAGCTTCTACCGTTTGCATTTTTATTAGCCTTAAATAATTTTTGTATATTCTTTCATTTTGTTTTCCAAAAATAAACAATAACCTGCAGCAAGTGAATCCACAACAAAACATATGCATAACAACTAATGTCACTTTGGCAGTTTTTGCTTTACCTCAACTCCCCACAGCCAAAGACCTGATTCTAATTCAGGGCGAGTTCAGGGCGACCCCAGGTCTCAAAAAACACAAAATTTTTCACCAGGGTGACTTCAGGGCTCAACGAACAAACCTAATTGTTTTGAAATCTTGCTAAAATTGAATGATTTGTTTTCACAGAAAAAAATCGATTATTTTGTTGAAAGGAATTCGACATTAAATACTAATAGGTAAAGGTATGTAAAATCTACTCCTGTTTTAAACATAGCTTTACAGAACTTAATAGAACCATTTGAGATATCTATAAGGATACAAATCTATAAAAATTATGTGCACTAATGAGACCTACACGAGATTTGTATTTATGATACTTCTTCAAAATTTCGAATATTTAAGTTTTAAAATCAAAATATAAAAATTTTACAAATTAAAATTTTTAGAGAATATAGACGATCAAGTCTATGTGAGAAGTTTTTCGCAACTCAGTGAATTAAAATATAACAACAAATTTCTAGCAAAGTAGTATGAATAAAACGGAGCATAAAAAGCTGAGCAGATGCTCGTGATGTAGTGGGTTTGCACCTGATCAATGATAATTGAACCCTTAGTCAGCCTTATGGCATTTATTCTTGGAATATTAAGACAAACATGGATTCTGCTTCCACATTACATTTTTTAAGTTACTAAAATTAATTTAATTTTATGACTAAATGCATGCAAAACAAACCGATTTATCTCAAAATCTGCAGCTGAATAATTCCGGTCGACAATAGTTGGATTAATTTTGTCCGTATACGTATCGATTTGATTTATAAATCTTGACCGATTCCTCTGTAAACATTTATGAATGTTGCCATAACGACAATATTCTACTATTATCATAAGTTTACCTTAAAATAATTTTTTAGTTATTCACGAAAAAAAAAATAATCAAACCTTTTTACTAACGTTCATGGATACTTTCCGTCACAGCTCCAAGCAAATTGACAACATTTAAATGCTGTCCGAGATTCACCATTATCTTCAATTCTGACACAAATGCCTTCACGATTTCATTGTCAGTAGTAGATTTGACAACAGATTCTTTTTCTTCGGGAATAATTCCCTCAGCATAAGCTTTAATAACTACTCCAAAAGCTCCAGCACCAAGTTCTTTACCTTATTTCAGTTTATGCCGAGGGAACTCAAAGCGCCGATCATAGGGCAACAAATCAGCTTGTTCATCTAATGGCTTAGCTGGATTGATCTGTTCAAGAGCACCTTCTTCGAAGATTTGACGCAGAAACTCTCTTATTTCTTTCAATATTCGAATGCCCAAGTAGATGACGGAAATTATGAGAATTGCTATTAAAACCACTATTCCAATTATCCATCCAAGTTGCAAACCTGGCATGTCTAAAATTAAAGTTTTCGATATAAAATAGGTTCTTTAAAAAAAAGAAAAATATGCGGACTTACTTGTAATTTTTACTTGTGAACTTTTTTGTACATCTCCCAAACGGTTCGAAGCCACACATTTGTAAACGCCTTCATGAGCAGGGTTTATATTAGATATATTTAACATTGAGTTATCCTCCGAAATTAAAATTTGACTACCATGGTTAAGTTTTTTAGTATCCTTAAACCAAGTGATACTTGGCTTGGGTATTCCTCTAGATTTGCAAATAAGCTCTAAGGATTCACCCAGAGCGAGCTTATGCTGATCTCCCAAATTGGTTTCATTAATAACTGGAGCCACAGGTTCTAAACCAAACACACACTATTAATATCATTATAAAATGTTTGCCAGCTTCTTACCGTAAACACTGATGTTTAGAAATTTACTATCATAGAATTCACTATCAATTAATTTAGCTCGACAATTATACCTTCCAGCATGTGCATCTTTAATGCTTTCAAACTTGATTATTCTTTTAAAGGTATAATTGGAAAAAGTAGCAATGATTTCAACTCCACTGCCATTTAAAATCTTTCGACCATTTCGAAACCAATCCAGATCACCAGTGTAATAATAAACCAGAGCAGCACATGTGATGATCACTTCATCCCCCTTTGCAATCTGAGAATCCTCACTTACTCCATAGACTGTCATATTTTCTGTTATATCACCAATTAAAACGTAACTGCCATTAGAGGCTATTCCCTCGGTATTATTTCCAGTACAATGCATTTTTCCAGGCCGATTTGGTTTAAAGACCAGCTCGTTATTCCATACGAATTCTGAAGCCATTGATGAGTTTCGTGTTGACTAAAATAAGGTATATTTATTTGTATTTATGTATAGAAATAAAAAATTGTACTTAAAACTCAAAAACTAACACTAAGGTGTAGAACAATGCTGTTATGTTTATCTAATCTGTTTTTCTTCTTTACAAAATGTATTTTTATTGCTGTGTGTGTGGCGTATAGATTTAGAAACTACTTAACTGATTTTGCTGATATTTCAAAAGTCGGTTCCGATTAGTAGAAAAAAGGTTAAGCGAGTAAAGTCCGCTCACTCTTAATTTATGCAAGTGGCATAGCAGAAGTAGTTAATGAGTAGGACTGTCATACCGGAGTTTTGGGTTCGATGCCCAGCCTTATCCATTTAATAGAATAGATAGTAGAAATTTCGTAATTCAAATCTGTTGAGCCTAAAACATACTTTTCTTATATTTGATTCCCTAAAAAGTTGAATTACTTGACTCTTGTTGGTCGCAAAGAGCCACCGGCGACAATTGACTTTCCATATATCTTTTCTATTCTCTATTCGGAATAAATATAGAAACACACATAGTTATGAGTTTTCGAATATCTGTGAAACCTCAGGAATATGTTTTTAATAACTTACATCAATAGGAACAATCTCATCTTCGCATGTAGGCCATTTTGGCTCTATACTACAGTGGTTATATCTGATACTAAGCACTGCCGATGGGTAGCTATGGATCGTACAAAAAACCCTTGCCTGTTCGCCAGCTTTAGCGTAAACATTCACAGTACTAACTTGGGGTTTGTCTGAAATTAGAAGAATCATGTAAGACTTTAAAAAAAAAAAACCATTAGCTCAATAGAAAAACATAGGTACCTTTGACATAAAGCTTTAACTTGAGCTCCTTTCTATCAAAGCTATTATTTGCCTTGAGAATGTATAACCCACTGTCGAAGAGTGTAAGATATTTGATTTGCAAATGGATCGATGAATTTGTTATGTTGATCTGGTATTTTTTGCTTGGCTTAATAAGTTCTAGTTCTGGGGAATACCAATTGAAACTAGTCATTTGAGAGGCCCTGTAGGTGACATTTATTGTTATACCCTCCAGCGAGGTATTTGTTGTGACAGTTGTGTCCCTTTTGCCAGATTCGCTGTTATAAATTATTATTTCACTTTTGTCTTAAAATATAAAAACATGTTTATTTCGCATTTCGAAATTTAAAATTAGAAGCTTTTCGTACTGAAAATATTCATCAAGTATGTGTTGTGAGTTGAGTTTCCTAAATGATCTTCAATTATGCATTTGTAGATCCCTCCGTCGCTCTTTTCGGCATCTGTTACAGTTATCTTATCAATGATAAGTTATCATTTCCCATTCTAAGTTTTGTGTACGTAAGACGATCTGTCTGAAATAAAAAAAAAAAATATGCTCAGAAAAGTAAACCTATAGAAAAATTCATCTGAAATAAAATTATCAAACAACTTCAAGATGTGTCCTGAAGTATGAAACTATTGAGTAGCGGAGATTTAATACTAGCTTAATAGTTGAAATCATGAAATTGTCAAAACTAAATATAAAAGAAGGACGACAAAAGATAACGAATGAATTAAGAGTTATGTAAGTTAGAACTATAATAGAAGGAATGAAGCGTTGCCTTAATTCGGTAAAGCATTTGCTCTGGAGGCCCTGGTCCATCCCGGACTGTAGCGCCACCTTAAGTAAGTAAAGTTTTGCTCTAGTTAATTTAGCACTATGCCTGTCCATATAAAAATGACATCGTGTTAATGTTCTAAAATTGTATGTACATAATATGTATATGTACCTAATCTAAGCATATGAAAAAGTATGTAAGTGTATGAAATTAATTGAAATAAACCTGAAAACAGTGTTGATTTTACAAGAATGTCTTCTCATTATCCTTCGTTAAGTTGTAAAATTAACTTTTATTTTAATTTTCATTCTTGCTGCTCATCAGCTCATATCAAAATAAACAACCCATTAATCTTACACTTTCCGCATTTACCTTTAAATCGGCATTTTTTATCAATAGAACTTTTTAACACACTGGGCTTTGGAATTTTTGTTCGTAGTACCTACGCCTAGTAAAGCCTAGTACGCTGCTGATGCAAAACGAAATTTTTCCGTGATCTCCAACACGACAACGAAATGCTTGCGGAAACCTCAGCGAAAAAATGATAGCTGAAAGCGTCACACCAATGACAAAAAAAAAACAAACATAAACACAAACGCAAAAACAACCCGAAAGCCATGCTGCATTTGCAATACAACAAATACAAACACAACAAAACCTCAAAATGTCACTTTTCCGTACACAAAGGTGCGGGCAATTAATTGAAGCCTAGTATGCTGCTGATGCGAAACGAAAAATCCCATACAAAAATGACAAAACGAAATCATAAACGAAAAATTTCGTCCTCCTTTTCGTTTAGCAGTACGCTATTCGATGAGCGAAATGGATAATTGTAGCAGATTATTTGGAGAGGTCTCCACTCTTTTTTCGCACTCAATTAATTGCCCGGACCATTAATTGTGTGCGTTTTTTTTGTATTTGTATGATTCTTTTCTGTGATTTTTTTGTTTTTGTTTTTTTTTGTTATTGGTGTGACGCTCTCAGTTGTCATTCTTTCGTTGTGGTTTCCGCAAGCATTTCGTTGTCGTGTTGGAGACCACTGAAAAATTTCGTTCCGCATCAGCAGCGTATTAGGCTTAATGCGAAGCGAAATTTTTCGGTGGTCTTCATTCTCCAACACGACAACGAAATGCTTGCGGAAACCACAGCGAAAAAATGACAACTGAGAGCGTCACACCAATAACAAAAAAAAAAGCAAAAAAAGAGCGGAGATCTCTACAAATGATCTGCTGTACAATAATTAATTTCGCTCATCGAACAGCGTACTGCAAAACGAAATGGGGGACGAGATTTGTATGAATAAGTAAAATCTTTGATTGCTCAATTAGGCAAATGAAATACCCGACACTGCTTAAAACATCTTTCATAACACCTATTTTCAAATCAGGTGATCCTAAACAGATTTCGAATTATCGGAATGCGTAGTGCATACGACTACTAAGACTGAGCAATTTTGATATGGGTTCGATTCCTGCGGTGGGCATGTAGAAAGTTTTTTATGTTAAATTAATTGGATTAAAGCTCAGCACAACTATTAAGGAGGAGACTGATGATAGGCGCCTTGGCACCGCTTGAAATAGCTATATCTCTAGCCAAATAAACGAATTATAAATTAATTTGTAAATAAAAAATGATTTTGTTGTTTTATGTATGAGACTTAGGTACCGTTCCGAAACAGTTCCATATAAGGCTTGACAATTCAATGTCATCGCCTTTGCACTTAAAACATCTTTTTCTTATTAAATATCACCACATAAATATATTGTGTTTAATCTGAAGTTTGAGGAAGTTAATTAGTTTTGGGCCGCTGATAAGCTAATAGTTTATCACAAACAGTTGATGACTATGCGGCCGGTTTTGCAATATATTATTTTCGTCAATCGGGGTATATATGTACTCTATGAATCGGGGGTTGAACAAAACAAAATGAGATTGCAATGATTCATTATTGGTTTTCCTTTGCAGGTGGCGAAGTTCTTGTGGGTAGATGAAAACTAAAATCTAGTACCTCCCATCTACTCATGCTTTCATCGCGAGTAGATAAGGTTTGTAGGAAAACTAAGTTTTTGCGTTTTATTCAAAATGCAAAGATATGTAATCTGGCTTTAAAAATATCTTAAGCATAATTTTGTAAGTGTTGTTTTTGTTGTGTTTTCCATTTAAAACCAACGATTGTTTTAGCTTGCTTTCGGAAGTTTTTGCGAATCACTCTTATATTTTTAGGTAAAGTACCTACATAAGTATCTAAACCAAAGTTGTAAGTTGTATAATTTGTAGGTAATTTTGTTTACACTTACTTGATTGTTTGCCATTGGTGTGTCCCATGTCACAGAGAGGGGATTATTATTACCCGACTTTATCTCCACAAGGCATTTCAAATCAAAAGTTTCTCCTTGAAATGCGTGTCCATTGATATTTGAAACGATTGTGGGTTTTGCCAGATGTGTCGTTTCAGCTTTTAGTTTAGTTTGGAAAAAAAAATAATACAAAATGTTTAAATACTTAAAAACAAATCCAAAGCATTAAACAAGCTTCATGCTTAAATATAATCAAAGCACCGTTTTAATAATTTTGTAAATTTAAGAAGCCAGTGTAAGTGGAACTTAAGTGACCAACATCAGAGACTGTGATATTACGCCTTGATCTTTCACATTGCCCACTTAAGTGCCACTTTTCTGACTGTTAAACTGGCCCTAAAATATTCTTATCTGGATAAGTTTTATAAATAATATTTTTTTCAAGTTTAGAGGCATTAAGGAGTGCATTTTATGAACTCAAAACTGGACTTCTTTCCCCTATTAAGCTTAGTACGCAGCTGATGTGAAACGATTTTTTTCAGTGGTATCCAGCACGACAGCGAAATGATTACGGAAACCACAACGATACAATGTGAATTAAAAGTGTCACCAATTGCAAAACAAAAAAACCCAAAGAAAATCACAGAAAGTCATGCTGTAATGAAAGCAACAACAACAACAAACTTAAATATCACTTTTCCGCACAAAATTAATGGTGCGGGCCACGATAAACAGAATCAAGGTATGACGCTCAATGACGTCACAATCATCTGGTTTTGTTCGGAGAGCAAAGAGGTATTTCCATTTTATTTGATTGTTTTTATTTGTTGTTATATTTTCACAGTTCTTATCACTTGAAAATAATTTGTTTAAATGCTGAATTCTTAATTATAGATTTCATTAAAAAAATAATATTACTAAAAGATGATTATGATGTGCGTCGGCGCGCGTGTTTGTGTTTGTCTCACATACAGTGTACGTGAGTGCGGCACCAAACCAATAAAATAGTATCTCTGTAATGTCAACTGTGCAGGAAAGAGATATAAGAAGGAGATAGAAACGAATACAAATCTTTGAAATGTCAAACTACACATTTGCAAACAGGGATGAGGCTGTTCATGTTGACGTAATAAGGCGATATATTGATGATTTATAAGACGAATCAAATTGATAAGTCCTCCTATCCTTATCCTCCTGTCTTATTAAAAAATGTTCCTAATATTTTCAAGAAAATTAATTTTGTTTACTTATCGAAGGTTAAAGTGCAGGACCTCGTAAGTCGAAAAACTCACACAAATATTATAAATGGAAAAAATCGGAATAATCAGAGCCACCTTTTGGCATTTTCAGCGTAACAATATTGTTCAGATTAATAGATAGCTCAGATCAATTTATTTGTTATTTTTTTAATTTTTAATAATTGATTTAAAAGTTGTTTTTTTTTTGTATTTCTGAAAAACGACCTACGAGTTTCTGCACTTTAACCGTCGTTATGTCGAATTCCTTTCAACAAAAGAATCGATTCTTAAAAAAAAAAAATCGATTCTTTTCTGTCAAAACAGGGCAGAATTACCGCATCAGTTTTCGAGTAATCATAATTGAATTATGTGAGTTTGGCATTACCGCTCACGTTATCGAGCAATCGAGTACCATAATTTGACATGTTTGTCAGCGGTAATCGAACGATTACCATCGATAGATGGACAGCCGACTGACAGTGTGTAATGGGTGCAAATTCTGAAGGAAAAACGAAAAAACTATCGTTTTTATTATTTTTTTCATTTTGTTTTTACTCGTTCATTCGATCACTGATAGCATTCACTCACTCGGCCACTGAAGCGATAATTTAATTGGTGTTTTTGGCAATTCAAACTATAGCCGTGTTTCTTTGGAGGTGGCGAAGTACTTATGAGTTCTTTGCTAGCCATTTTGAAAGGAACTTTATCTACTCGCCATCAGAGCATGAGTACTTGGTATTATACTAGATTATTGTTTGCATCTAATCATGAGTAGTTCGCCACCTCCAAAGGAACACGGCTATTATAAAAAATGCCGCAGTTTTTTCCTGGAAGGTCGCTTCCTTATATTTCATGATCTAACTGGCTGAACACAATAGAAGCTCGTTCGAACGCGCGTTCGCACCTGTCAAAGTGAAATTCGTGAAATCTCTTTAAAGTGAATACAATGGAGACGGAGCCGGGAACGCGACTCTGGAAGTTAACTTAGTTTTAATAATCACGCGCGTGCAAACGAGCGATCGAACGCGCGTCTATTGTGTTCAGCCAGTAAGGTTTATAGTGGGTTCGGGAAATTAATTGAGAGCGAAAAAAGAGCGAAGACTTCTCCAAATAAACTGCTGCAATTATCAATTTCACCCATTAAACAGCGTACTGCAAATCAAAAAGGAGGACGAAATTTTTCGATTATGATTTCGTTGCGTCATTTTTGAATGAGATTTTTCGTTTCGCATGCGCATCAGCAGCATAATAAGCAACGGAGCTCAGCTGTTCAGATATTTTTATAAATATTTTTAATCACGAATACCTTGTTTATTATTTTAATATCTATACCATCTATACTATTTAGAGCTAAAACCTAACACAGTAAAAAATTCACCACCCGGCCTGTGTACTTATACGATATCAGGTCTTCGTATATCACTTTGCATATAACTTTTGACAGATTTATTTACGAGGCAATAAACTCAGTTAACAGTTCCTATACGAGGCCTTCAAGGGATTCCATGAATATCTACCTCTTATAATTTAAATTATTACGACATCATTCCATCAGATTTAGCATTAAAAAACTTTTTCAAATCAATTAAAAAGCAAAGTGTTGTAAAAAATATTAAATCGTTAATTAGAATTACGTAATTTCTTTAAAAAGCTGTTGATTTACATGCTTACGAAACTATAAGAATAGGTACAAGAAAAATCTTACATGCACTGCAGCGGCTTATTGAATGCGTTACAGCCCATGCCACTATTCCGTAGGAAAGCAGCACACTATAGCTTCGACCTTGTACACCCATTGCGATTTCTAATGTAAACAAACTTAACACTTTTTGTCACTTCGTACATTCACATTGAACATTGAAACACTGATTCACAGATTTTCTACTTGAATTCAAAATAGCTATGTTTATAATTTTTAATTGAGTTTCTTGAACTTCTCGCTAAGAGCACCATGAAGCAACTAATAAGACCTATATGATTTCGAATTTATGTATGTACAGTGGCCAGCTAAAATGAGGAGATATGTTTTTTAAAAAACTATATATGTTGCATATGTACATATATCAGGCGCGGATCTAGGATTTCAGTTTGGAGGGGGTCACGTTTCCTGAGAACAAATCACCGACAAAGTGATATAAAATGCATGCAATTCCTGAAGATGAGAAAAGTATAGGACTTACATTTAGATATCGATAGTATCGTTGACCACGGTGATGTTGGCAGAAAAGATACAAAATTAAAACATTGCAATTTTTAATTATAAAATTGATTTTTTTCAAACTCTGGTTCGATATTTCATCTACAAAAATACTAAAAATGCCCCAAGTCCAAGACGATACCGAGACGGAGAATGAGTTAACGAGACCGAGACGACTATGAAATCTTAAAGTCGCCTGAATGAAATAACTACCTACTTTTTTGGTAAAATTCAGTTCATTTTTAGTTTCATAAAAATTTCTTAGGTTAGTAAAAATATTTTTTAATCAAGGTAGTTTAAGAGGACATAGCTCACTGAAGAAAGAAGATATCAGACCAGTGGGACTCATACAAAAAAAGGTTCCTATTATACCCGAAAAGCCGTTGTGACTCAAAAAAACTATCTCGCTAGAGATAAGGGGCCTCTTATTAAACTGTCATACGACTTTTGTTTCCTAGATTCGTCCGTGATTCTATCAGTGACAGCAGTTTTTCACAGCTTACTCAAACCGCCGCCGTTTACTTACCGAGAGTATATATCCGATGTAGGTAGGGATTCATACTGTAATAACGAGAATTGGGAGAACGTACAAGACCCGTGTTCCTGATCCAGAGCCCAGAGATACCAGATAATATCAAAATCTACTTCAAAGTTGTAAATTAAACAAGATTTTGATTAAAATAAACTTAATTTCAAACCCAAGGTACACCAGTGAGCCAAGTTTCAGACTTTGATAAAAATTACATCAAGTTCCCATAGACAAATTAAGATACTTTGCGTTTGCATCCATCTGCTAATCATACAGCTAATAAACCGAGATTTAAGTGTGTCTAACTTTAGGCAGCTGCCCAACTCCAAAACCTTATTTATAAATATTTTCCATCCATTGTCTAACTAAGACACTGCAGTTGGATGTCCAAACCAGTTCTTAAGTGAGTATAAGTGAAACGCCGAATGTAAGTCTAGAAACGAATTGAAAAATTATTCTTGAAATTAATGAAATGTTCATTGAACGTATCTACGAAAGTCCACGAAATAACAGGATATATTAAGACAACTGTTACAATGCGTTTATAAATAAGGAGATGTCCAACTATTGACTAGTTGTTCAAAAGTTTTCTAAGGAAATCTAATATATATGACTGTTTATCTTTTGCTCTGGGCTTCTGGGGGGGGATCATGACCCCCCCCCCTCTGGATCCGCCACTGACATATATACATATATATATTTTCATTTGTTCCTTATCGCTAATCTCTGAAAGTTCTTAATCGATTTTTTTGAAATTTTGGCAATGTTGCCATTGCATTACAAAAAATAGTGTTTAATTGGTGTAAGGTCTTTTTTTTTTATCATTTTTCGTTATTTACCATTTGTTTTTTTTTTTTTTTTTTATTTGTAGATTTGGAAAGGGAATTGCCAATTTCTGGCCCAGGGTGTACACGAATGAGTTTGGTATCAAATGAAAGGTGACGTGAAACCCGATAAATTAGTAAAATATTTTAAAAATCGTTCTTATGAAAGTCGAAATTTTCGCGATTGAAGTATGCCGATTGCATAATAAGGATTTTAGATTTTGTTCCATAACGTCGTTCGTGTACACTCTGGGCCAAAGCTCCATATTAAAATGGGCATTCCTTTTTATAATGAAAAAATTAGTAAAACTAAAATAAAAATATGAGTATCACTGGGGCAAAACTTCCCAAAGGCCACACGAGTGAGTACTCACTAGCGTGTTACAATGCACTCAATTTTTTTTTTAACTAATGTCTTAATGATGTTAAGGCATTAGTATGATAGTACTTAACAATTTACTAAGTAGTATCATACTAAGCCTATTTTATGAAACTCAAGCTGAAATTTCGTGCAAAAAAGTAAGCAAGCATACATTTTTCAGATTTGTCATTGTATTTGTAAGTGACATATGGAGTTAGAAGATGAAATATTAGGAAGTGCCATTGTTGGAAAAAACTGCGCCATTTTTCATAATACATAGTGTTAGCTCGCATAAAAACAAATGCATTTCCATTTGTTATTTCCCGAATTTATTTTCTTTCTCAACTGTATCTTAAACAAATACTTACTTTTTTATGATAAGTCTCCAGGGCACCGAGAACATTTTGTTATATCTATTATCCTCGGAATTTAGTTGTTTCAGTGGAGTATTAAATATTTACTTAATAATAATTTTACGCATTTTCATAAATAAGACACCATGAAAGAAATGTTAAAAAATGAAATGCTGGTTTGAAAGCATGACAGAAATTTGAAAAATGAAATGCAGATTTGATATTTATAAATTAATATCTACATACATATGTATATAATACAAACACATGGGAATCGGATATCGTGCTTTGAATTTGACACACAAATTTGTGTGCGCCCGGACGTCCACATTGACGTATTTTTTCCGTCTACACAATTATTTGCGCCGAACACGGCGCACGACGTAAATTTTTATTGATCTGGAAGTGGCTTTATATGTTTATGAAAATTATCTCGCATCCCTTTAAAATGTTTTACCTAGTTCATTTGTTTCTTATTGATTGGGCTTCATTACTTTTGGATGCACTATAAAAATACATAGTTTTGAGAAACAGTTCTATATGATTGCTTTTGAAACTATTTCAAAGTGCCAAATGAAACAGCATCCTTTTTGTCCTTCAATTTTATTTATGAAATCACTTCCGTAAAAGCGCTCTGAACTCACCACGGAATGTGGCTTCGCTTCATCCACTTTTAGAATGGTCATCCATTTTTAGTTTTTCCACTCGACTTTCGGAAACCTTTGAAATAATTTCAATATTGTTTTTTTTTTTCAAGCAAACAAACCAAATATTTAGTGGACAGACTTCCTGTATAGATAAATAATTTAATATTCAAAACATGAACTAATAATTTGACTAAAAAACAAATCGATAGCGAATTTCCGGATATAGCCACATGTTATAACAAGAACTATACGAACTCCAAACCTACACAATGACAATCGATTAAATACAACAAATAGTTTCCTACGATGAAATTATAACAAAAAAAAAACCATGCGCCTTTTTGTACACAATTTTACGCTGGACCTCATATTTTTTTATCGTTATTAGTTACATATTATACACAATTTATAAGTAAATCGCTTTAAACAGTTTATATTTTTTAATAATTAATGCGCTATCAATGTTTTGTATTCTTGCATCACTTTTTGTTTTTTTTTTTTTTCTATTCAGTCACCGATTTGACCATTCATTATTATAGTTTTATATTTTTTAGCATTATAGTACTTTTCAGAAGAAAGGTATACAAAATATAGTAGAGTATTTTATGAAAACGGTAAAAAAGGCCAAGAATATGTTTGCTTATTATTAATTTTTATAAAATCTATATTTTAAACAATTTGTTGTTCTCAATAAATGTGTCATATGCTTTATAACATTCAATTTTCAAATTTATATAGATCAAAAGTTCATGTTTTATTAATGATATAGGTACTCGCTCTGTTTCTTTCTTCTCGCCATTTCGAATTCATGGTTGAAAATATTCTTTCTGTGAACGCTGAACTAGCGCGGAATAGGAAGCAGGAGAAATTATCTTATATAAATTTGGTAAGCTGTTTTCGATATTTTTTTAAATATGCTCCTATTTTCTTCGATCTGTCGTTATAGGGCCCACACACAACACTTGTGTCATGACACTTCCCCATACACATCACACCAATGGTGACACCGACACAAAAAAATGAAAAATGTTTGATTTTTAGTGTCGGTGTCTTGATTGGTGTGCACACAAGTGTTGTGTCTATGGGCCCTATTATGTCGCTAAATTCAGTACGATTTCATTTAGTACTACAATTTCAGAGAAAAGTTCGTCCATTGCAACGTTGCAACAGGAAAAACTTGAATGACGTTGTAAATTTTGAAAGCAAGAGTTAGACGCGTTTGGATACATCGAACCTTAAGGCTTAACCAAAGTGCGTTTGATATTACTTTCTATGTTGAAAAAAAAAATATGATTGCTTAATCCAGCTGAAATATAGTTCTTTTGCGTACTATATATTTCTTCAACAGTATATAAAGGTAGTATGCAGACCCGAAATATAATATAATACTATTATATTATAGTACGGTTAGGAACCCTATTTCATGCCACAACTATCTACCGTACTCACATATACTATTGGGCTTTTCGGGAAACCATCTTTGTCTTTTCTTCTTCTTGTTTTTACAGTCAGAGGTTAAACAAACAAATAAAAACACAATAGCGAATGATCTTTTCAGCGATTTTTATTATTCGCAGTTTTTTTTAATAAAAATATAATTTGTTTATATTAATTTATTCTTAAATTTTAGTGTAATAACATTTATTCAATTGTTTGAAACGTCTTTGCGAGAAAAAAAAAGGCATTACCAAGAAAATACTTTTTACTAAAAGTTTTCGGAAGTGGAGTCAGATTCACAAGAACAAATTTAATGAAATAACTAAAATTTTGAAGTGTTAACACGTTTTTAACATTCGAAGTAAAACTTTGATCTTTTAGTTATTTTAAGCAATAGTTTAAACAGAAAACTTTTCTTTAACAATAATATTTTGAGCCAATTTAGAGATCACAAATCACTATGTTATTATTTGAACCATTGAAAGACGATGTTTACATTGCACTAACACAATCAAAGAGTTTGTTTAACCTCTGACAAGCTTTCAACTGACGTCTGGGCAGACTTCCTAATACCTATATGTGACAAATTTCATTTCCTTATTATTTCATCTTCTAAGCATACATAATATGGAGTTAGTTTGTTACTAAAAAGATAAAATAGCCATATGGTGATTTTAACTTTAATAAGGTTTACTAGTTTAAAATTTGGAAAAGCCTCTTTTTACTCTTGCATCATCGTCTAAAAGTTTGCACCATTATAATTTTAGAAACTCGCGCCTAACTTCGCTAATCAAGTGGCTTGTCTTTTTCGAAGCCAATTGAGAAGCGAGTAGAGCTGAGAGTGAGGCAAGTACAAAACTAACTCGCTCGCGTGGGGTTAGTTAACAGCTTTATTTATTTTTTTGAATTTACGGACATGTTGTAGTCCCATGGTTTTCCAAGGAAAACAAAAAAAAACAAAGAACTGTTTCGAAACAAAAGGATTTCAGGATTTGTATTCGAAAATGCAAATGATACTATCAATACCTGAAATATAAGATACTGAGAATGAGCCCAGGCCTCTGATTCCTACTATTGACTGTTTAGGGATGAGAATTAAGGTTTGGTCAGAGTGCAGTGTTCTAAAAAGAGTGCTCATCTTGTGTTCTTTGTCGTTCTTTGTGTTTTTGTTGAGGATGTAAAATGGTAAAGCCTCCATATACCCCACGTATTTATTTCAAATTAATTCATTAAAAAATATAAAAAAATCTATTCTCGTTAGAATTTTAAGACCTATAAAAAGTGTCAGTTCAAACTAAATGACACTGTATTTTATTAATGATAATTCCAAATAAAAAAGTTACATTTAGAAGTATGTAGGTACATATTAAAGTACATAAATTTAATTTTGTGCATGAATTTTTTTACTTAAATCTATTGCTTTGATTTACGCTTGTATATGTACATAATTGCCATCACTCGTGTCCATTAGGCAGGTCTCCGACTTATTTTGTACCGATTACGGACCAGGACTCATCAGTATCAGAATTGGACTGTGATCTTCTTCGATTGATTAAATTGTTTGACGACTTTTGAGGTAAAGATAGTTCTTCAGGTTGAATTCCGACCTTTTTGAGGGTCTTAGTCATCGGAATAGCATATTTTTTTGAGATATTCGGTGAATGATTTTGTTCTGAGACTGTAAAATTATCAGCTTCAACTTCGACATGGTCTTCATAAAGTCGATTTGAATATACAGCACTTTCTGTCTTGGTACTTATTTGGAAGTAATCGACAGGTGATCGATCTATTCCTGAAAAAAAAAACAAGAGTTTTAACTTTTGAATGAAGAATAATGGCGGATTTCATAAAGAGTTTTTAAATATTTAAAAGCCCACTTAACCTTAAAGTGATTTGAAATTTAAAATGCTTTTAAACAATCTTTTAATCTAAATGCTCGTTTTTGTGTCATTAAATTTTAAATAGAAACATCCTACCAAAACTTTATAATTCTTAAAAAAAAAATACATAATTACCTAAACTACCATTTTTTTTACGTTTGCCATACTTGACAGTGGGTATTTACAAATATTTAATGCCTTTTCACTTTTTTTTGTTCATGCATGTGAAAGAAAAACAACCTATTTCTTGTATCCAGTGATGTGAGGCAAAATCATTTTTAACTAAAATTTCCCTTTTGTGTATTGGTGAAAATAAAATATTTGAATGGTCTCATATACATAAGAAGGACTTAAAATAAAAGTGATTTAAGTGCATGTTTATGAAATCAATTATAATTGATTGTGAAAAATGCAAAAAGATAAATATATGTACATGAGTTAACATTGAACGACAAATTTAATATGTGTCTGTAACAGGAACCAAACTACTTTTTTGATGTGCTGAGTTCGAACCCGATCTCCAAATTGGTACAGCAGATAAGATTTTTGAAAAAAAATAAATCAGGTCGCTTAGCAAATCCGGTGGCAAGAGACAGACTCACTTTTGCATATACACGACTACAAAATCTGTGAATCCAAAACCACCATCTCTCTGCATTCAAATATTTTAGCATAGTAGGAACGCTGATGTTAATGCGAAACGAAATGATTCTGTGTTTTCCAACATGGCTACTTGACAGGGCAATGTTTTCGGAAACCACAGCGAAAAAATACCCGCTGATAGTTGTCACCAATAATTGCAAAAATAAAACAACACAACAAAATCACAGAAAGCCACGTTGTAATGAGAAAAACAACAAATACAATCATGTAGAGTATAGATATCCCGAAAAAGTGTCCTCAAAAATATACGTATACAAACCTATCATTCCGTTGACATAATATCTTGGTGGTGCTGGTGCCATTTCGTCAGGTGATCCCATCAGTGCCAAATAATCTCTTCCGGATTGTTGCATTTCGTTATTGATTTTTAAGTAAGGTTCATTCAGGTCTAAATAATGCTTCAAATATAACATTTTTTAAAATTAGTAAAACAAAAACAACCATCAGAAGTTAAAAAAACCTACATTGGTAACTTCTTCACCCAAGAGTCTTGCGAATTTCTTCTCCAATTCGTTGAAAAGCGGCCGGCTTTCTGGTTGAAAATGCCAGCATTCTAACATAATATCATATCTAAAAATAAAATTTCGATACAAAAAATATGTATTTGTTAGAGTTGAAATTCCTCTTCTTACAATTCTTCATTAGCATAAGGTGGCTTCTCCATTCGATAGCCATCCTTAAGTTTTAGGTATAGTGTTTGATTTGCATCTATTCCTGGATAAGGCACCGTCGCCAGAGAGAAAAACTCCCAAAGCATAATGCCAAATGACCAAACATCAGTATAAGTATTGAAGACCTGATCACTAAGTGATTCCAAAGCTAACCATTTTATGGGCAGGAGTGCTTTATGCTGCTTCTTGTAGTTTTCATTTTTGTACATAGACCTTGCTAGTCCAAAATCACAAATCTTCACGACATTATCTTCACAGAGAAGAATATTTCTTGCCGCCAAGTCACCATGGAAGACCTTTCTCGAAGACAAGTAATCCATTCCTCGAGTCACTTGGAAAGCCCAACTGACAAGATCTGAGGTATTGATTGTCATTGCTTTAGTTGAATCAGTCCTGTAATAGTTTGATCGCCATTCAGGCTGAACTGAATCAGTTGATAGTATTTGATCTTCACCTAAAAGTCACATATTTTAATTAAATTTAAAAGACAAACCTGGCTATGCTATAAATTACCTTCAGAAATCGTTGTCAATACAGTTTCTTCGGTTGAGAAGTCATCAAAGTGATATTCATTCAAATTGGACTTTTCACGGTAATAGTTGGAATTCGGACGCCCAGCATAGATGCCCGATTGTGGATCGATCAGAGAATTTCTATGATGGTTGTTTAAAAATTGATAAAGACGAATCTCTTTGAAAATCCAAATACATATGTACATATATCAACCAACGCATACGAATCAAAAAGCAAAGGATATAATGCAGCTTACTTTTTACTATTTACAGAAGCAAGGCAGTCACATAATAATCGTCGCAAACTTTATTAAAAACACCACTGACTAAATAAAAAACATACCGATTTAATTGAAAATCTCTAGTTGAGAACCTTTGTTCGACAATGGTCGGATCAATTTTGCCCGTAAATGGATGGATTTGATTTATAAACCTTTTTCGATTTCGTAGTAAAAAGTTTTGAACGTTGCCATAACGACAATATTCTACTATAACCATAACTTCACCTAGAAACAATTTTAATTTACTAAGGAAACAGAGAGAGAGATCAAACTATATTAAACTAACGTTTAGCAATATTTTTAGTCACAGCCCCAAGCAAATTTACCACGTTTAAATGCTGTCCCAGATGTACCATGATCTTCAATTCCGACACCAATGCCTTGATGACTTCATTGTCGGCAGTGCGTTTGACCATTTTAACAGCCACAACAGTTTCTTTTTCTTCAGGGATGATTCCCTCAGCATGGGCTTTGAGAACTACTCCAAAAGCTCCAGCACCAAGTTTTTTACCTAATTTCAGTTTATGCCGAGGAAACTCAAAGCGCCGATCATAGGGCAACAAATCAGCTTGCTCATCTACTGTCATATCTGGATTGAGTTGTTCAAGAGCACCTTCTTCGAAGTTTGCTAGACCAGCTAGCTTCATTTGACGCAGAACCTCTCTTTCTTTCATTACTCGAGTACCCAAATAGATGACGGAAATTATGAGAATAACCATTAAAACCATTATCCCAATTATCCATCCAAGTTTTAAACGCGGCATATCTAGAATTCACGGTTACCATATAAAATAGATCTTTTAAAAAAGAAAAATATGCCGACTTACTTGTTATCTTAACTTTTGAACTTTTTTGTACGTCTCCCAAACGGTTCGAAGTTACACATTTGTATAATCCTTCATCAGCCGGCTTGATATAAGGTATTTTCAAAATCGAGTTATCCTCCAAAATAAAAATATTTATTCCAGCGTTGAGTTTTTTACCGTCCTTATACCAAGTGACGCTTGCCTTGGGTATTCCCTCAGATTTGCAAATAAGCTCCAAAGTTTCACCCATGGCATGCTTATGCTCTTCTCCTAAATTAGTGTCAACCATAACTGGAAGAGTTGGTTCTAAAACAGAAATTCTAAATATTATTTTAAATTTTTAAAAATATTTCCCAGATTCGTACCGTGAACGTCGATGTTTAGAAATTTGCTTTGATAGTCCACATCATTATTAACTAATCTAGCTCGGCATTCATAGCTCCCATTATGTGCATCTTCGATATTCTTAAACTTGATAATTTTTGTATAGGAATAATTGGAAAGAGCAGCCTTGACTTCGACTCCACTGCCATTACTGATCATTTGACCGTCTTTGAACCAATCCAAATCAGCTGAGTAATAATATGCCAGAGCAGCACACGTTATGATCACTTCATCACCCTTGGCAATCTTAAGATTCTCATCTACTCCATAGACAGTCATGTTGTTAGTTATATCACCAATTAGAACGTAAGCTTCATTAAAGCTAGTGCCCTGGTTATTGACAGCAGTGCATTTCATTCTTCCTGGCCGATCTGGTTTGAAGATCAGCTCGTCAATTCTTTCGATTTTTGAAGTTTCAGATGACTTGCGTGTTGACTAGAATTATTTTATTCATAATTATCGAGTCTGTCACGAATTATTTTTAAAAACTCACAATAAAAGTAACTGGATCATTTTTGCATGAAGGCCATTTTGGACTAATATTACAAGGAGTGAAGGTCCAAATTATCTTCGCCATTGGATAAGCATGGGTCGTGCATAAGAGCCTTGCCTCTTCACAAGCTTGAACGTAAACATTGTCAATACTAACTTGAGGCTTGGCTGAAATTTGAAGAAACACTTCAGACTTTCGAAAATCGGCATCATCCATTAGTAAAACAAACCTTTGACAGAAATATTGAACTCCAGCTCCTTCTCATCGAAGCCATTAGTTGCCTTGAGAACAAATACCCCAGTATCAAAGAGGTCAACCGAGTTTATTTGCAAGCTAATCGATGCATTTGTTTGGTGGATCTCATATTTTTTGCTTTGCTGAGATATCTTTCCATGTGGGGAAAACCAGTTGAAGCTAGGCATTGGATGGCCTCGATAATTAACGATCATCATAATATTCTTCGAGGCATTCGTCACGATGTTATAGTAATTGTTTGGTTCACTCATATTAATATAACTTTCACCTTTTTCTAAAAATAGGATACAAATATTTATTTTGGAATTGAAATTTAAAATTTTAAGATTTTGTACTTAAAATAGTCATCAAGAATGTGTTTTGAGCTGAGTTTCCCAAATGATCCAGAACTATGCACTTATAATTCCCTTCGTCACTCTTTTTAACATTAGTTACAGTTAAGAAACTTTTTCCGATTTGAAGATTGTTCGCATTGTTATCATTTGTAATGTTGTATGTCCAATTTAGTCGACATTCCTGGTAATTTTGTAAATAAAATATTGTGTTAAAAAGGTTTGACGATCCACTGTTCACACAATAATAAAAATATTTTTTGATGTGTAAACTTCTATGCCGCCGCGGTATAGGGTAAAGAAAAAACGTTAGCCTTACGAGTCATACATTACGTGTCACACGTTACGATAATTTGCGTTCTATTGATTGGGTACGTTCGAGAACACAACTCCGGCACTCGGACGAGCATTGATGTTTACACGTCTTTGAATAAACGTTTGTTTCAAATTTTGGTCTGCAATACTATTTAAACATTCTAGAAGCGTCCGCATAATAATTTAATCGAAAATTCATACCAATACTAATGTACACATTTATATCAAAAACCTTGTTCTTAAAATATGTATGTTTTTAAAACTTACAGAATTATCGCCCAATGGTGTTTCCCATTTCATTGAAAATTTACCATTATATGATTTCTCCATTTCAACTGAGCATGTCAAATTAAATGTTTCACCTTCAACTGCATGTCCATCAGAGGAACTTGAATGTATTTGTGGTATAGCTACATGTTTTGTCTTACCTATTAGTTTTGTTGAGAAAAAAAAAAATAATATTTCTCAACAGTTTAAACAAAAAATCTAACCACTAAATAAGCTTTATACAGAGAAATAATAAGAGCACAATATAAGTTACATTTTACATAAAACATGCAGCATAATTCTTTATTTTAAAAAGAAAGTTAATGTCAAAAATCTTTATGATGGACTTGAACACATATAAATGGCTCCTTCCTCGGTTCTATCAAGTTCTAATGTTGGATTTAAACGACTGACAAATTGCAATTGGCAGTATTTTCATCAATAAATTGGAAAAATAATTCTTATGCCAGTTTTTTGACAGCAATACTGGCAATTTGTCAGCCGTGTAAATCCAGCATAAGACTAGATAGACTGTCATTAGGCGTGTTTTTTTGCAAGTCCGTATGGATTTGTCGAAAAAAACGACATTGGGACTTAGGAACTTCTTACTTACAGTACGTAAGTCCCGATAATTATCTAGACTTAGCTAAGTCTATATGGATTTAAGTTGTTGTTGTATTTACGTGTAAAACTATTAGTCCCGATGTGGTTTTTTTCGACAAATCCATATGGACTTGCAAAAAAAACACGGCTATTGTTGTTAATATTTTAAGCGTTATCTTGCTGGGAAATATTGTGCAACTTAAAGCAGGTATTGTTATGGTTATTTCTAATTATTACGAAAACATCACAAATGGGTGTCAACTCACGATCATTATATTCGTTACCACTATAAAAGATCAAAAAGTTAACCTCTTCTTTATTGTTTAACGGTGACGGTTGATGGGGCTTACATACGTAAAGGCCCTGCTGAGTGATCTTTTGTATTTTTACAACAAACCCACGCTTCGGGTCATATTGGGCTGTTGTCTTACTGGAAAATACCTGGAAAAAAAATTATTTTTGTTTTGTGGAATCTGAATAATTAAGGATAAGGACTATTCACAAGACATAGTACTTAATTTAAAATTGAGTCACAATCACTTAACGTATTGGATTCTTCTGTGCAATTTTTCAAACTTTCAATGCATTCCACTAAATCATAAAATTGTAGTAATACTGCCTTCACTGCCTCGACTCGGCTTTCCCACATCGTATCTGATAAAGGTTTTATTGTTATTTTAAGTTTTTTTTTGGATCTTGAAAAAAGCAAATATATTTTTTGAATATAACCAAAAAAGGTTTTTGCTGCATTCGAAGAATTTGCTGCATCTAATAACAGCAGATTCCAAATGTGGTATCCACATGGCGTGAAAAAAGCTCGAGGATTAATACTTAAAATTCGGGCTGCTTTCAACTCAACTCCACCGAGTCATTGAAATCGGGTGGAATCAAACTAATTTCAATTATTTTGTTTGTTCGATTACTATGAGTGAAGGAAATAATCATTGTTTGCTGAATGTTTTGATTTGAAGACTCGGAGGCTTTTTAATGTGCCGCGCGGGGCGCTGTGCGGTGGCACAGTTCGCACACCCCTTCCGCCGCCTCTGGTCACGAATGACGACCACCAAGAAAACAAAAAACCAAGAGGGATTTGTTTATTGAAGGGTGGATCATATGTGGAACGCGAATAGAGTTTGACAATTCGTAACATGACTTTTAGTATATTTGTCTCCTATCCTATGCGTTCATTGCGTCCATTGTTAATCTGACAGATCTACGGCCACTTACATTCAAATGTACACACTAAATTCTTTTTTTATTTAAAATCATTCTAAATTGAATCTAACCATTCAAATATACCAGTTTGGCCAATGGAAAAGAGGTAAATTTTAGTTTAATTGAATTTGCCTCACAAATAAAAAAATTGAAATTAGGATAGAAAAATGACGTGGGGAAGAAAAACACTCCGTGTTGAATGAATAATTTTTTTATCATTTTTATTTTTAATCGTTCAATTTCTAACTTCTTTTTCTCAATGTCAAAATAAGAGAGAGAGACCATGCTATCCTCTGACAAAAAGATAAGTTGTTTTCCTATCACTTGCGATGGACATACATATCTACATTATGTAGGTACATATGAAAAAAAGCTTCGCGCGACTCGCAAACAAATCTGGGTGCCTGAAGAATATCCACTGGCGGAGGGCCCTGGATCTGCGGGGCCGCATAAACAGTACTCTTATAGACCAAAACTGTTACAAATTGGCATGTCTCTGGTCTCGTCCTTTGAATATACTACCAATTTGGAACTTCCACCAGACTTCAGTGCCAAACAAGCAGGAAAAAAAATCAATAGTTTGACAGAAAAATATGTAGGGAAAACAAAAACATGTGATTGTGATTGGTCGTTTGTTTGTTTTCGTTACATATTTTTATGTCAAAATTAGAAAGAGAAAAGACAAAGATAGTTTCTGGAAAAGCCTAATACCAGGGCCCTCCGCCAGTGGAGCCAGCGCAGTAATTAATTCTGAATAAAACGCTAATAATCACTTTTACATTTACTTTTCTTTTGTAATTTCTAAGTTGGTAATGGTGCCAATATTAATGACATTCGATGTCGAATTAAATTTCTTATCTGTCACAAACAATAATCAGTGACGATGGATTAAAAAACCTCTAAAAAAATCGATAATTTTTCCATATTATTTTCTGCCGAAAATTTGAGATTTAATTTTTGAATAGGGCAATTTTAAAGCTTTCTGGCGACTTGCAACGAAATATTCGCAAACGTCAAATATTCTGTCAAGCAATATTAAATTTCGTATAAAAGTGAATTTTAACATATTAAAAATGCATACAAATTGCACACAATTTTCTTTAACTTGTTTCTTGCACAAAATCGAATCACTTCAGAAATTTAAATAAAAGGAACTACTGGCTTCTCTACTGGCTGCTCAACTAGCTTCGAAAAAGGCAAGCCAGTTGACGAGCAACTTGCTTACGTTTGTGTGTATAAGTAAAAAGATGTTAGTGTATTGCGACTGGCTAGCCAGTACTGCGAGACTTGCTCGTTTCGGTTTTGGGAAATTGGACTGTATTTAACCTTATCGTAGGCAATAATTTCAAGTTGCAAATTTGTTTGAATTATTTTAAACGAACTAAGTACATCCTACAGTTGCGAATAAACAACAAATCAAATTGATAAATATGTTGGGTTTTTCAACAGGGACGCTACAAAAGTAGAGCAACAAGGATAGCAATCGACGCCATATTTCTTGCCGCTCTTTTGACATTTCTCTTCAGTAAGGTTTGCCATTTCGAGAAAAATCATCTTCAGCGATGAGGCTCATTTCTGGCTGAATGGCTTCGTCAATAAACAAAATATGCGGTATTGGTCAGATAGCAACCCACACGTATTCCATGAGTCATTATTGCATGGTTTGGTTTGGTTTATGGGCCGGCGGCGTCATTGGGCCGTACTTCTTCCGTGATGATCAAGACCGGCAGGTTTTTTTTTTTTTTTTTTAATTTAGCGCGCACTAAAGGGGTTGTGACTACCCTTAATATTATATGCACAGAACGAGCGATTAGGTAGATTGGAGGGGATTGAAAAGGAGATACCGATGCACATTGGTTTTAAATGTCTGAAGATCACAATGGGAGGGGAAAATCGGGCTGGGTAGAGCATTCCACATTCGTGTAGTGCGACTAAGGAAAGAATCTCTGTACTTAACAGTACGTCCGAAGTTGGGCTCAAGGGTAAACTGATGGGCATTCCTAGAAGCGCGAGTATTACGGTTGAATTGTTTAAGAGGAGGAATGCAACTGGCTATTTCACTAGAACACTGTTTATTGAAATAGCGGTAAAATAATGATAGACATGAAACATTGCGACGGTGCTCAAGAGATGTAAATGTTTCCGTTATAGTTCTTACTGTGAATGCTGATCACTACCGTTCAATGATAATCAAATATTTTTGGCCCCAATTGGATGATATGGACTTGGAGGACATGTGGTTCCAACAGGACGGCGCCACAAGCTACACAGCGAATGTCACAATCAATTTATTGGAAACCAAGTTTGGAGAACGTGTTATCTCACGAAATGGTCCAGTCGCTTGGCCGCCTCGGTCGTGCGATTTGACGCCGTTAGACTATTTTCTGTGGGGCTACGTCAAAACTATGGTCTATGCCAACAAGCCAGCGACGATTGATGAACTTCGTACGAATATCGAAAGTGAAATTGCAGCAGTATCGGCCGATTTATGCTTGAAAACCGTCGAAAATTGGGTTCAGCGTCTGGACTTCTGCAAGCGTGCCCGTAGTGACCATGCAAAAGAAATCGAGTTCAATACATAATGGCATCAAACGTACTTTCACAAAAATAAAAAATTTCATTGATATCCAAAACTGTTTTTGTTTTATTTAAAAAAACTTTTGTAGCGCTCTTATTGAAAAACCCGATATATGCAAATTCCTAAGAAAAGTTATAAATATTCATCCCTATCACAAATTCCATTGTAATCGGAGACTTATTACGAATCCCGAAAAAAACCATCACAGAATCCATCGTAGGATTTGATGCTGTTTTTTTTCGGGATTCGGAAAGATTCCAATTACGATGGAGTTCATGATAGGGCTAATTATAATGGAAGGCTGAAATGTCATTACAAAAAATGATGCGTGAACGTGAATGATACATATTGGTTTACCTGTTGGTTATCACTATTGATTAAGTCAACTTCGGTGTCTCGCATTGTTGGTTTACATGGAATAACAATATCTTCATGTTGTCTTGCGCTTATAACAGGTATTGACATAGGCACCAAAAGTTCGTTTGTATCTGAAATATAGCAGATTTCAAAATTAATTCGATTTCTTAAAATGTATCCATGACACTTGGCAATACTACTCAAATTATCTATAGGAATTTTTCTTCCATCAAGCTTCAAACAAATTATTTAAATTTAGTCAAAAAGTATCACCAAAACGAAATGTAACCATTTTAATTTAATAGCCAAAAACTAACCATTAACAAAAATATAAATTTTGGAAGCTTTGAAGTCATCAACCAACATATCGTAATCGCCATCTTCTATGAGTTCACTCAGCTTTATACAATAGAAATATCCAACATATTCAACTGTGATGTCATTTAGAAACAATACATTTTCATATGGCATGTCACGATCGAGACCATTGTAAGAAGAATCGTTAGGTTCTAAAGAAACCATCGGTAATGCCCGCCAAGTTATGGGTTCCTTAGATTCACAACGTAGCGTGTAATTTGATCCAACATCGAGCGTAACTTCTGATGCCTTAGGTGTTATAAGGGGATCTATGTTTGTTGCAGTAGAGATAGCAATATCGTCTCCATCTTCAAAACTTGATTCGGGCTTTGGTACTGAAATTAAAAACTATTTAAATTATTTATCAGAATATTAGTTGAACTCTAATGTCCAGATTTTCAGTGCGAGATTATCCTAGTTAACTCCTGAAACATGTTTTTCAGTCAATTTAGATACCGAGTTTACTCGGTATTAAAGTATTTGCAGGATTAACTTACTCCGATTTAACTCTGCACTGAAAAACTGATCCTAAGAGTTCTCCTCCCGATTTTTGCGCAGAAAAAACAATGTAACAAGTAGTTCTTAAATTAAGTTATCAATATTACGCAATTTCAGACTTGAAAATACATATTACTAGAGCACCCACCCAGCTTAGCACGGGTAGACAAACCTAGTAGTAGTAGATCTACTGCTTTTGCAGTAAAGTCCGAGCACTGCAGTGGGGTTCTTGTGAGTTTTGAGACCAGTGTTGCCAGATGAAAAAAAATCTTCATGCAGAAAAAATTAGAAACCCTCCAGATTGCCATATTTAAAATAAAAAAACCTGAATTTTGTATCAACTTTTTATTTTTATTCACAGCTTATAATTTTATGTTTTTAATTTTAAATTTAATAAATTCACAGTAGTTGAGTTTAGTAGCTAAAATAAAAAAGAAAATAACTGTGAAGAAGGTACTAAATAAAATTTGCTTAGGGTTTGCTTCACAATGTCTGAGTAAAGTTCTGATTACTCCACATTTAAATTATCCCTGAATTAAATCCTCCCAGTAAAAGAATTCACAATTTGTCGAAATAAAAAATGTACTTATATGCCAATTGGCAATCAGATGTTCCAGAAGTCCAGACAAAATAGTTTTGACTGATGAAAAGTTGAAAAAAAAAAATTAATATTTTAATTGCCAAGTTAATTTGCTAATCGACACTTCATCTGGTCATTTAAATACTTTGAACTTTAATTATAAGTCGTGAAACGTAAAAGAGATTGATAATTGACTAATAAGTTCCAAGTTGCTTATTTAGACATTGTGAAATAAGCCCTTAGGTAAGATTAAAATAAGACCTGTGTTAACTCATCGAGCTTGGTGAGTTAGAGTTATACTATGTTTCCACCGAAGGCTTATCTCAAATTTCGATTAAATAAATCTTTGTAGTGTTTCCACCACAAAAAAAAGATTACAAAATAGATTGACTTTGACAGTACCTTTGTACCTTTCAAAATGCAAATGTTGTTTCATTTCTTCGTATGAAGTTGAAGTGAGACAAAAGAAGCAAAATAGGTTGAATTTTTCAATGAATGAGTTCAGCGCGACATAAAAAGGATTGTTCGATTTTTAAAACTATTGCCCCCATGAAGATTTAACAAGATTTATTTTACATCTACTAGATTTACGAAATAAGTTTGTATGGTAAATCTTCGAGATTTGAAGAAGATTATGGAGAAATCTTATTAAATTTAAGTTTAGAGGTCGGTGGAAACGTAGTGTTAACTCAGGATTAACTGAACAGATGCTTTTGATACTTTATCAACCGAGTTTGTTTAGTCGTTCCTTATGCATTCTACACCAAGGAACTGCTTCCTCAGTAAACTGTAGGTTAATTTACTTTTTGAGTAAGCTAACTCTGGCTTAACCCACCACTGAACAACTGTGCCTTAATGTAATAAATATAATATATTAATATACATATATTAGTTTATTAATTTAAAAAAATTGTTTGAACTGTATTAAAAAAGTTCTGATATACAGCCATGGCCAAAATAATACCAACACTCCCTAATTGTTATTAATATTTTATGTAGTACTTATATATTGGCAAATATTCAAAAATGTTTATGTTGTATATTTGTGGTAAGTACTTTGTTAATTTTGTTTATGTAAAATTTTTTGAAAACTTAAAGGGGTTTGCAAAATTTCCAAGTCCGTCTGCAGTAATCTTTGTCACAAGCTGGTCATACAAATAGCAACACTTGATTTATTTAACAAAAAACAAGAATTTCTGATAACCAATGTCACTTTTTTTTATTTGCTAGCAGACAAAATTTAATATTTAGTTAAAAAAAACTTGTATTTTTTAAAACTGCATGTTTTTGATTCGGCAAAGAGCCTACCAACTTCTGGAACTTTTCCTGGGGGATCGAATACCACATTTCTTGGACAATTCTCCAGAAATCGGCATTGTTGGAAGGGTTTTGTTTACAAATAACAATCCTTAGCTCATTTCAGAGGTTGTCAATAGGATAATCGTCATCTTCGTTTTGGCTGTCAGTTCGATACATCTTATACTCACCTGTGAAAGTTTTCAACATTTTTTCGGTTTATGTAAAATTCTGTGGAATATCTAGCTCGTAGAATAGTGTCAGCTGTTTCAATACCCATACGATTCCTCAACCTTTTAGCTCTAAATTAATCCCCTCAGATTACTCCCAAATATCTCGTTCCCCCAAATTATTACCCAACGACAAAAAAGCCCCTAAATCTGGGGGAAAACCCCTAAACTCGCAACCCTGATTGAGACGGAAGCGACAAAGATAACCGTTTAAAGACTCTCCCAAACCAAAGCGAAACATTTGGAGCGAATATGCGTCATCCGAAGCGACGTCTTGAATGGATGGTTACCAAATTCTATCTCTTTTTATATGGCTGTAGAATATCGGAATATTTCAGAATATGTATCCATCAAAATCGTCAAGATCAAGAATAGTTTTGATGGAAACGTCAAATTTTGGCGCATACCTCAAACTTGCCATAAAATTTTACGACATTATTTTTTTAAGGAAATACAAATACGAAAAGTATTTTCCTCTTTATCTGACTCACGTCATGCATACAAATTTTATTGTATTTCACCAAGGCTTAAAAACCCATAGTACACCATATTTAAGGTAACATCATTAGGGTTTTCATTTTAGTTCAGTTCTGCACATCTGTGAAAATTTCGGATCCAGTGTCTCTTTACTTGTCAAAATGCTTATATTTGTTGTTGTTTCTAGTAATGCCATGTGCAGTTTTCGTGGGCACTTCAGCCGCCATTTTTAATTTCTGACTGACAACCTGCGCAATATATTCACCCTTATTCCGTAGGGCGTTTTAGTAAATCGACATTAAAACGACACGGCTCTAGAAGTGGCAATTGGAGTTTAAGAAAAAGGATTAACGTTTTAATGGTTAGAAGCGTGAAAAAAGAAGAAGAAGAAAGAACCGTAAAGTTTTAAATTTACTTAAAGGCGTATTAACGCTTCTGGAGCCGTGTCGTTTAACTGTCGTTTTCGTAGAACGCCTTACGGAATAAGGGTGAATACCTTAGATTTGTATACTGTGTTAAAAACCAACTTCAGAGCCAAATATATGCCAAGAATTTATTTCATAAGTTTCATAATCTAATTTTATATAACATGGAAGTTTTTATTTGAAAGTTTGTTTTTTTTTTTCTCTTAGAAAATTCCATTTTTATCTACGGAAAGACCTAAACAGAAAAACCTTAAGCCTTTAGTTTGAAGAAAACTGGTTAAGCTTTATCGTAATTGCGATATCCACTTTGTTGTGTCCTCTATCTCATTGTATCGTTATACATATATTTAATTGTATAATAATAATACATTCTCAAATACATTATAAGAAATGGCACACCCTTATTTACAGACAACAACTAAAAACACATGAGTATAGTTCCTTATCAAACTTTTATTAATAAAGCTGTGCGTGTATCGGCCTTGAACAAAAACTTACATGCACTGCATCTGCTTATTAAATTTATAACAATCCATAGCACAGCTCCATAGGATAACACCATTCTACTACGAGTATATCTCCGCTCTTTTAGTCCCATGGTTTTCCAATGAAAAATCGAACAACCGTTTCGAAACAAAACGGTTTTGATGGTTTTTAAATTTGATTTAACACCTTGCGCATTGAAGCGCTTTCTCATAGCTTTTCTTATGTCAATTCAAACTTTTTATCACAACTAAAATGTAATGACAGAGAACAAATTGAACATCGAACTGAGAAATGCAATCTATGTATTTTGATTTTTTTTAACTTCCCGCCACGAGCACCATAAAGCAACTAATTAATTCTGTTGGCTTGTTTCTTTCAGAGATCCATTCTGGTGTAAGTATAAGCTCTTCTTGTCCACTTCATTGCGTATTATCAGTTTTAATTTGAAATTTGTTAAAAATAAATGGATAAGAACAATTTTGACTAACCGCAGAAAATGTTTAAAGTTTTTTTTTTTTTTTAAATAAAATCTATATACATTATCTACTTATGTAGTTGCTTTGTTAAAATAAGAATGTTTATAATAAGGAAGTTACCATAGGCGGCCGCAGGATTTTTTCCACGGGGGAGGGGGGCAGGTTGGCAGACAAAAAAATTATGTTAATATGTGTAGTATCAAAGTTTCTCCATGCGCAGTTTTGAGGATCCATATTTGGATCCGTAGACGAAGTGGTCCATATACGTATAAGTTGTTGACTACGTGCACGGATCCAAAACGGACTAGTTTACTTGAAGGGAATCTTCAGATTTTTGTCACTGAACGTAGCCAATATCCTCACTATGACTGCTTTTAAACGATAAAATTTCGAGGGACGTATGTGGACGCGCGCCGGCCGGGATAGACAAAATTACTGAGGTTGAACATAATAGCAGAGTTACAGCTCATTCTTCTTTGTGATTTTCCTTATTGTTCACATGTGTTTTATTTTCATTCGTCATCCACTCAGATAACTTCGCTTAAACAAGTGGAGTAAAGAGTGCAGCGAGAAGATACTTTATCACTTTCACAAAGTTAACTTTTCATTAAAAATCGCAGCGTTTAAAAGCTCTCGTGTAAAAGCAGTCTATGCTGACTTCCGTAACGTAATGTGCTACACCGTAAAGTGTGGCCTCGTAAAGTCGCACAGAGGAAGACATAGGTAAAATGGCGGTTCTATGAACAACTGGTCCCGAAGAACCCAATTAGCGCTGTAATGCGGCGTTTTGATAACTTTTTTTCTAAAAAAATCTTTTTTTTTTCTAAACAGAATCGATTTTTTGGTTAGAGAGAATTTGACATTATATAACTCCTGTCTTAGAGTCGTGTTTGCGGCTGCAGCTCTATTGTACGAGACTTTATGTATTTTAACTTTGACAGGTGAGGACTCGCTCCACGACTTGTGTCTATTGTTCAGCCACTTTGAAAACAAAGAAATATACAGTTATACTGCCATACAAAAGTGCGTATTTGCGCACCTTATAACTGTTCTTTAATTGGTGTCAACTTCTTCGCATGAATGGGCTATCCAGATAAGTGGTCTAGAGTCACTTCCATAATACTAAGCTTAAGGTAGGTCTAAACGACGAACATGTTCGCCGAACTTGTTCGTTTGCGTTATCCCCTACACGGCGAGCACATTTGGCGAACATTCATTTCGTTCTGATTCTTCAAAGAATAAACATCGATAAAATCGCGGCTGACTATGGCTGGCGTGATATGCACTCAACGACGTGCACAGCAAAAATGAGGTTTGCTCGCAAACATGGCCCTACACGGCGAACATCGAAGCCAACGAACGTCACAAAATCGAAATTTTTCGCCAACAGCGAACCGTTCGCCAACCAGCCCAGCCCCTACACGACGAAAATATAGCGAGCGCGAACAAGTTCGGCGAGCATGTTAGTCTACTTTTAGCTTCAAGCAAAATATTCAGTTCATAAAAAATTTGTATTTATTACTTTTATAAGTAAGGAGATTTTCTTAAATTTAAATTAAAAAAAAAAAACGTTATTTCTACACTTAAGACAAGAAATACTATTTTATAAAATGGAGTGGAAAACTATTAGGTAGGTAATTGAATTTGTTCCTTCCGATATGTAGATATGGCGTGGTATGGTGAAAATTCAGTCAATTCAATTCTTTACTTTCGGCCTTCATTAACAGTCTTCAACATCAAATAACTGGGATTACCGAAAGCATCCTTGCTGCTATAACTATTCATGAATTTCATGCTTAAATCTATCGCTTTGTCATTTACATAATTGCCATTATCGAGTATTACGGAGTTTTCCAATTCTGCAATTATCCGATTTGTTTGGGCGAAACTCCCCGCAACCGATTGCGTACTCTGTTCTGTTTGGGAATCAGATTGTGATCCTTCTCGATTGATTTCTTCATTGGACAATTTGCGTATTGTGGGAATTTTCTCGACGGGGACTCCAACCTTTTTGCGGATCTTCGTCATCGGACTGTCAAGGTTATTTGAGATTGTCGGTGAATGTGGTTTTGAGAAAGTACAATTTTCAGCTTTGGCATCGTCGTCATTGGGGCAAGGTGAAAACATTGCACTAACTGTTTTAGTATCCATCTGAAGGTAATCATTCTTTTGATCAATTCCTGGTGTGCATGGAAAGATAGAAAAATAATAACTTGAGTATTATTATATTTAAAGCATGCAAAACTGAAAATTACGCCCAATTTCTTGAATTGTTTTTTTTTTTTTTAAATCAATTTAATAGTCGATATAAATGTTAAATCGCGGTTTAACTTTGTAACTAAACAACAGTTTATCGCCATTAAAAATGGGCGTGCTTTAACGCGTTTCGGGTGACTTGGAACAAAAAACTCGGAGTGCCTAAAGTACCTATGCCCACTAGCGAAGGGCCCTGGCCCTGCGGGGTCGCATAAACAGTACTTTTATAAACCAAAACTGTTATATTTGGCATGTGTTTAGAGTCGCTATATTCTTCATCACTATAATCATTTCCTTAGAACTCGGTCAGAAATAAGAAACAAAAATTCTCAGTGATCCCACTGATTCTCGAATTGGGCGCCATTTCCAAAGGTATATTTTGGACAGTAGGTATATAAAGCCTGGTGCAAAGGCAAAGTTGCTTATAAAAGCTATTACATTCACGAGAGCTGACAAATCAAATTTTTTTTTTTGAATATACATATCTAAAAAAATCCATTACGCCATTTTATTGAATCTAAGACTTTCTTAACTTATTATTAACCTCATCACAATGAATTCATACTTTTTATTATAAAGAAAATACTTACGAATTTTTGGAGATATCATTCCGTTGACATATCTTGATGCCAGATAATCAGTTTCAGATTGTTGCATATGTTTGGTGTTTATTTTTAACTGAGACTCATTCATTTCTACAAAATTCTAAAATAAAATACATATAATATAAAATATAATAACAACAAACTGAAAAAAAATCAAAACAACTTGGAGTTAAAACCATAATTCAGCTCAAAAACTTACAATCGAAACTTTATCTTCCATCAATTTTGCAAATTTCTTCTCCAGTTCATGGAAAAGTGGTCGTTTCTCAGGATTCGCACTCCAGCATTCCAACATAATATCATATCTCGAATTTGGTTTTATTAAAAAGAAAAAAATGACAAAGAAGAAATTCTCTATACTTACAATTCTTCATTAGCATAAGGGGGCTTCTCCATTCTGTAGCCATTTTGAAGCTTCAAGTACAATGCTTGATTTGCATCCATTCCTGGATAGGGCACCTTGGCCAGAGAGAAAAACTCCCACAGAACAATACCAAATGACCAAACATCAGTATAAGTGTTGAAAACCTGGTCACTAAGTGACTCCAAGGCCAACCATTTAATTGGCAAGCGCGCTTCACCCTGCTTCTTGTAATTGTCATTTTTGTACATAGATCTCGCAAGTCCAAAGTCACAAATCTTCACGACATTATCTTCACAGAGGAGAATATTCCTTGCAGCCAAGTCACCATGAAGGACCTTTCGCGAAGACAAGTAATCCATGCCCCGAGCCACTTGAAGTGCCCAACTGACAAGATCTGAGGTATTGATTGTCGTTGCTTCAGTTGAATCGGACTTGTAGTTAGATCGCCAGGCTGGCTGAAATGAATTATCTGACATAACTTGATCTTCACCTAAAATTCAGATTTTTCAAATTATACAACAAAAGTCGTAAAACATTTCAAATAATTACCCTCGGGAATTCCTGTCATTACAGATTGTTCGGTTGCACAGCTATCAACATGATCTTCATACAAATCAGATCGTCCAAAGTAGTTACAGGAATTCGGCCGTCCAGCCCGGGTTCCTGATCGCGGATCGTTCTCAGAATTTCTATGATTGTTATTGTTGTTTATATATTGATGTGAAAAAGACAGATTTACATATTTAAGGCCGTCTCTGTAAAAAACAAAAAGGTTAACAATGACAATTTGTCAAAACATTCGGTTAGTTACAAGTTGAAGGTACCCAAGCTGAATGTAAAAATGTAAAAAAAATGATGGTAGACCACAAAGTTGTTTGAATTTTCCTAGATCTCCAATCATATATAGGTAAATCATACCTTGGTATGTAACTAAAAAAAACACTCTCGATACTCTTGAACTCTTGAATTGATACACTACTTCTTGGAATCTTACATTTTAATGAAAAATATGTATAGAATCAAAATGTATTGAACTTGGGCCTCATAATTATTTGGCAAGTGAAGTTCATTCAACTTTTGTTTTTAGATACCAGTGACTTCACGCAAAACATACCGATTAACTTCAAAATCTTCAGCTGAACACCTCTGTTCGACAATGGTTGGATCAATTTTTCCAGTAATTGGATGTATTTGATTTATAAATCTTTTTCGATTGCGCAGTAAAAAGTTCTGAACATTACTAAAACGACAGTATTCTACTATGACCATAACTTCACCTAGAAATCATGTTTAGTTATTAACGAAAAGAAATGATCAACCAATTAACTAACGTTTAGCAATATTTTTCGTCACAGCTCCAAGCAAATTGACCACGTTCAAATGCTGTCCAAGATGCACCAGGATCTTCAATTCGGATACCAATGCCTTGATGACTTCATTGTCGGCAGTGCGTTTCACCATTTTAACAGCCACCACAGTTTCTTTTTCTTCAGGGATGATTCCCTCAGCATGACCTTTGAGAACTACTCCAAAAGCTCCAGCACCAAGTTTTTTACCTAATTTCAGTTTATGCCGAGGGAACTCAAAGCGCCGATCATAGGGCAACAAATCAGCTTGTTCATCTAAAGACATAGCTGGATTGATTTGTTCAAGAGCACCTTCTTCGAAGTTTGCCAGACCAGCTAGCTTCATTTGACGCAGAATCTCTCTTTCTTTTAGTATTCGAATGCCCAAGTAGATGACGGAAATTATGAGAATTGCTATTAAAACCACTATTCCAATTATCCATCCAAGTTGCAAACCTGGCAGGTCTAGAATTAAGGTTTCGATATAAAATAGATTCTTTAAAAAAAAAGAAAAATAAGCGGACTTACTTGTAATCTTAAGTTGTGAACTTTTTTGTACGTCTCCCAAACGGTTCGAAGCTACACATTTGTATAAGCCTTCATCAGCCGGCTTGATATAAGGTATTTTCAAAAGCGAGTTATCCTCCAAAATAAAAATATTTTTTCCTTCGTTGAGTTTTTCATCATCCTTATACCAAGTGACGCTTGCCTTGGGTATTCCTTCAGATTTGCAAATAAGCTCCAAAGTTTCACCCATGGCATGCTTATGATCTCCTCCTAAATTAGTGTCAACCATAACTGGAAGAGTTGGTTCTAAAACAGAAATTCTAAATATTATTTTAAATTTTTAAAAACATTTCCCAGATTCTTACCGTGAACGTCGATGTTTAGAAATTTGCTTTGATAGTCCACATCATTGTTAACTAATCTAGCCCGGCATTCATAGCTCCCATTATGTGCATCTTCAATATTCTTAAACTTAATAATTTTTTTATAGGAATAATCGGAAAAAGTAGCCTTGACTTCGACTCCACTGCCATTACTGATCATTTGACCATCTTTGAACCAATCCAAATCAGCTGAGTAATAATATGCCAGAGCAGCACACGTTATGATCACTTCATCACCCTTGGCAATCTTAAGATTCTCATCTACTCCATAGACAGTCATGTTGTCAGTTATATCACCAATTAGAACGTAAGCTTCATTAAAGCTAGCGCCCTGATTATTTACAGCAGTGCATTTCATTCTTCCTGGCCGATCTGGTTTGAAGATCAGCTCGTTAATTCTTTCGATTTTCGAAGTTTCAGATGAGTTGCGTGTTGACTAGAATTATTTTCTTCATAATTATCGAGTCTTTGTTACGAATTATTTTTAAAAACCTACATTAAAAGTAACTGGATCATTTTTGCATGAAGGCCATTTTGGGCTAGTATTACAAGGAGTGAAAGTCCAGATTATCTTCGTCATTGGATAAGCATGGGTCGTGCATAACAGCCTTGCGTCTTCACCGGCTTGAACGTAAACATTGTCAATACTTACTTGAGGCTTGGCTGAAATTTGAAGTAAGACTTCAGACTTTCGAAAATCGGCATCATCCATTAGTAAAACAAACCTTTGACAGAAATATTGAACTCCAGCTCCTTCTCATCGAAGCCATTAGTTGCCCTGAGAACAATTACCCCAGTATCGAAGAGTTCCACAGAATTTATTTGCAAGCTGATCGATGAATTTGTTTGGTGGATCTCGTATTTTTTGCTTGCCTGAATAAGCTTTCCACCGGGGGCATACCAGTTGAAGCTAGGCTTTGGATGGCCTCGATAATTAACGTTCATCATAATGTTCTTCGAGGCATTCGTCTCGATGTTATAGTATTTGTTAGGTTCACTCATATTGATATAAGTTTCTCCTTTTTCTAAAAATTAAATAAAAATATTAATTTAGGAGTTGAAATTTAAAATCTTAAGGTTTCATACTTAAAATAGTCATCAGATATGTGTTATGAGCTATGTTTCCTGAATGATCCTGAACTATGCACTTGTAATCACCTTCGTCACTCTTTTGCGCATTTGTTACAGTTACGAAACTCCTTGCAATTTGACGCGTTTTCTCAATAGTAATAGGATCAATAGTAGCGTTAATTATTGAAAGTCGATTCTCCTTTAAATTTTGAAAGTAAAAAGTTATGCTATCAATTAGAAATGCTGTCACTTATCAAATCATTATAAAACTGAATTATTGAATTAAAGTTATGAATGAAATATTAATTATTTTATTTTAACTGCGCTGTTTCTTCGCATCTGTCTAACGTACTGAACACAATAGATGCGCGTCCAAACTTCCTGGTGGATAGCTTATTTTGAATGTTTTGTACCAGTTTTTTCAAGGCATATCGGCAGACAAATACCAGATGATGAGATAGAAAATCGACTATAGGAGTGTGACAGATCTTCTTGCGGAAAAACCACCCAGTTTTGTATTGATAATACTACTTCTCAGCATAATGATTAATCAGTTCGCCAAGTTACCCATGCAGATGCGATTGATGTTATGTGATGATTTTTTTAAACCTATCAACGTTAATTTTTTAAACTTACAGAACGTTTGTCCAATGGTGTTTCCCATTCAATAAAAACGCGAACATCAAATGACTTGTCCACTGAGCATGTTAAATTAAATGTTTCACCTTCAAATGCATGTCCATTGACAATTGAGTGGATTTTTGGTGTTTCCAAGTGTGTCGGTTTAGCTATTAGTTATGTTAAGGTGAAAAATAAGAATGATTAAAAATTATTAAATTATTAAAAGCGTTAAAAGAGAAAGAAAATAATTGAATAAGCTACAAAATATAAAGTATCTACATATTAGTAATTTTGTTTAAATAAAACATGCAACACATAAATGTTAATAATTACTATATTTATTGAAGCAATTATTTTTGAAATAAAAACAGTAAATTAATTAATGTCCAAGAACTGTTACTTTAATATTTATAGTTATATTTATTTATAACTGTTTGGTGAAGTAAAACATGAATATTTAAGTATAATACCTACATATAAAGAGTGGAACTTGAACAAAAAAGATTGTTATAATAACAGCTTTTGATTGGCCAGCCGCAGATTTAACCAGCTGTCAACAACAAAATGAAATCGAATAAACTTTGTCAGTGTGTCTTCCATTCTTTGGATATTCGGATTCTTTGGGTTGGCCCATTTATAGGGTTTAGATAATTGCCGATAAAAACTGAAAAAAAAACTGAATGGCAATACGTAGAGATTCAGCTACGAGGGTTATTGAATAGGCTGCGACTAATTAAGTAGGAAAGGACTGGAAAAATTAGAACACGAAGAAGCGGGGATTACGAATAAACTGGTTCGAATTATAGAAATCGGAGAAATAGTCAAACATAACAACAAATAGGGTGTACATCACAAGATATAGATTTTTGTAGTCACTTTAAGTACTACGTTTTCATTACAGCAAATGAGGTGATTTCGTTGAAAATTTCCAAATTCGATTCCAAATTACCTCATTTCCCATACAAATTTACATTTCGAAATGATGTAATTTCAACCTAATTTGCACGGAATCAGGCTGGAAAATACGTGTCAACCTTATGTCGTTTTCGTTTGGATTTCGGAACTGTTCCATTCCTATTAAAAATGGGAAATTTGGAGTAAAAGGAGTGAAAAAGGAGTAGCTCCGAACATTATAAACACACCCAATTGGAATCCATTTTAAAAGCTTCCAAAAGCTTTTATATTGAAATGTCAAAACTCATATTCATAGTTGTTTGCTAAGCTCATGTTTTACTAAACCACATGTTAAAATCAAATGGATCAAAGGATACAGATCTTAATTTTTGACCGAATTTCCTCCTATGTTGATTCAAATATGAGTTTATTGAATAATTCAACTTCAAATATTAAAAGTCTAACCCATAGAAATCAAAATTTATCATAGAAAATACAATTAAATTCAGGTTTAACTTAGCAAAGAGAAAACAACAAAAACAAGTAATTAATGGCCAAATCAAAATCAAATGAGCTTTCAAACGAAATTATCAAATTTAAGATGAAAACATTGGGTGCTTTCATAAATGCATGGTTGCTTTGTTTACATGCGATCAATTGCAATCATATTAACTTCATACAAAATATTTGCGCATGTGTTTTACGCTGCATTTATGAACACTTTTTCTGATTTGCGTCATATGTCATAGGGAAAGAATTTGACAGATGGAAAAATAAAGAAAAGGAAATCGTTTATACTATATAACTATCTCTTTCTTTAATAAGGAAATTCAGATTGCATATGAGTTCTTATAGTTGCACATTTGCGCTGCAAATATTTGCGGTTTGCTTTTATGAAAATCTGACATTTATCATTTGCATTTATGAAAGTTATACATTTGTCAGGCTTTCGCAATCATGCATTTATGAAAGCATCCATTTTTTCCGTAATTTGCGAAATTACCTCATTTCGGTTCCAATGAAAAAGTATTAAGTATAAGACAGTTTCAAACAAATTTGTTGAAAACATGGAAATTACCTGCAAACTTTACGAACATGTCCAATTGGAATCCATTTTAAAAGCTTTGAAAAGCTTCTACATTGAAATAGCAGCTCAAACAGAAAATTGATGTAGGTATTTATGATGTATACAAAACAGAAATAGAAAGGGAAATGAAATGAGCTGTCAAAAGAATTTACCAAATTTCGGAGCTAATGAAAATGTAGTAGGTACCTAAGTTTGTAAGTAGTTTCAAAATTTTTAAATTGTATTTATCTTCTTAATAATAACACTTCATAATACTTATATGTGTATGTACAATTTTCTAGTAACTAATTTTTACAATGATAATAACATTAGACGTGTTTTTTGCAAGCCCGGAGGAAATTGGTCGAAAAAAACGACGTGGGGGCTACACAGTACACAATTAACACGGAGAAAAACACCAAACCGTAATTTTTTCGGGATGCAATGATGACTCATGGAGTACGTGTGGATTGCTGCCTGACCAATACCGCATATTTTGTTTATTGACGAAGCCATTCAGCCAGAAATGAGCCTCATCGCTGAAGATGATTTTTCGATGAAAATCCGAATCATTTTCAAGTTGTTGCTCAGCCCAACTCACGAACATACGACGCTTCTGGTATTCAAGCGGCTTCAGTTCTTGCGTCAATTTAATCTTGTAAGGATGTAGGCCAAGATATTTTCGCAAAATTGTGAGAGACACATTTGGGCTTTCTGCAACTGAAGCCTCAGCGGCAGCAATATTCTCGACACTACGGGCACTTCTTTGTCTCACTGGCACGAGAACATTTTGTACTGTGCCTGTGGATTCAAATTTTTCCACTAAAAGCTCAATTGTTGATCTGCTAGGACGATTATGACGATCATAAATTGGACGTAGCGCTCTTAACGTTGAGGCCACTGACACCGAATTTTGGTAGCAAATTTTAATAATTTCGACTTGTTGTTGGCTCGTATATCTCTCTATCATGAAATGGCAAACCTTACTAAAGAGAAATGTCAAAAAATCTGCAAGAAATATGGCGTCGTTTCCTGTCCCTGTTGCTCTACTCTTGTAGCGTCTCTGTTGAAAAACCCTTTATAACTTGATTTTTGCTTTCGCGTCATTTGGAACCGTTTTACCCGTTCTTTTAAATTTTTGCTTTTAGGCTAAATGGAATTCATTTTAGCCGTGTTAGATATCTTTCAAATTTCCCAATTGATTGATGAAATCTTTCTCACTTATTTAATAGATATTGACGTCGAGACCTTCATATTTTGTTCTCAAAATAATAGCGAACAGATCTTCACAAAATCGGAATTTCGAGAAACTATATGTCTGTTCGCGTACTGTGAAAAACTGCGAATTTCTAAGAATTTTTTGTCTATACATATTTACATACTTTGAAGGATTTTGGACAAAAATTCGTAGAAACTCGCAGATTTGGACAGTACGTGAACAGACATTAGGTCTGTTTGGTAACTTGCACAATTTGTTACAAATTCCTTTTTGTTAACTCGAATAAGTTGCAAGGAGAGAGCACTCATCGAGAGAGAAAAAAAAAAATGTCCCCTCCATTGGATAACTTGCGAATTTGTCCTACATATATTTCTGAGCGCAAGAAGAGTAAAGACTGTCAAAACACACAGCAGCTGTTAGCATCTTTTGCTTTTAATTTGAAATTGTGATTTCTGATATGTGAAAATAGACTATATATATAATAAATTACTTGAGAAATGTATAATTTATGTAATTTTTTTTAAGTTAAACGCAAATTGCTAACAAAAACATACTTTTGACATATGGTTGTTGATGTGAGGAGTAAAATTCTGACATTTTTTACATAAAAGTGGTTCAATGCGTTTGTTAACTTTCTTTCGTTCTCTCTTTGGTGTTTTGACAGGTTTTACACATTTTGCTGACAAAAGATACCAAACAGACCTATTATGAAGGTTTTTTAAAATTTGAATAACCTAACCACGCTTAAATGACAAAAAGCGATATAAATGCAGCGAGTTTTATTGTGTATAAATATAATGATAATTAAATCATCTTTAAATAAAAGTAGACATACGCTCCAATATAATGGTTAGTGAAGAGCTTTCTTTGCGACCGAGATATTCCGCGCGACACTCCAATTCTGTCGTACCAATTGCTTTTCTTACTAGAAAGCCAACTTTTGGATCATATTTAGCTTCATTGTAGGCAATTTCCGTTTGTAAATTGGTTTCTATTGTTCTATTTGAACTAAGTATTACCTACATTTGCGAGAAAAAACAACAAATCAAATTTTTATTTTGGGAAAAAAAAATAAGAAAACAAATTGATTTGTGCGAGGAAGTGATATTGCATTGTGTGAATATGAGTGATGTTGGCTTACCTGTTGGTCAATCGTGACCAATTCAACTAAAAAATCTGGCATTGTTGGTTTACATGGAATAATGATGTCTTTGTATTGCTCTGCCATTACAATAGGCATTGACATCGGCACCAAAAGTACTTTCTCATCTGAAATAAAAGATTTGTACATATATAGTTGGTAAAATTTTGTGACACATTCAAACTTTTTTATAATAGGTGTCTGTTCGCTTAATTCCCAAAACTACCAATTTCTACCATTTTTAATTTTTGATGTGTAAACATCTATGCTGGCGGTAGAGTGAAAAAAAAACTTGAACGTTCGTGTGCAACGTTACGTCGTGCAACGTTACGGTGTGCAACGTTACTATCTGCATTCAGTAAAAAAAAATCTCAAGATCCCCTTCAAGCAAAAACAAGTCCGTTTTGGATCCGCGCACGTTGATGTTAACACATATTAACCGGCACTCACACAATTTTTTTTATTTAAACTTTGACAGAATTTTGGACTAAAATTGGTAGAAATTGGCAGTTTTTAGAAGTAAACGAACAGATTTAATGTATCAATGGGTATACTTCTGTTACATGCCGCCTCCACTGGGCATGAACGATGCTCGGATTATGAACATGTCTTTAAAAAATCCAATGGAGGCAGAAAAATCCATGTCATGTAGTGACATAATCCTTACAAGTCAGATTGTGGATTGGATTGTGGTTGTGATGTTGGACATCGTTGATGCCCAGTGGAGGCGGCATGTTAGGCAAAGATGACTTGAAGATAAGGCAAGTTTTAAATCTCTGATTCGCAAGCTGTCAAAAAGCTGCCTTTAAATTAAGGGGCTGGTTATAGAGATCAGGAAAACGCATCAATACAAATTTTATTTTGGATAATTTAATGTGTTAACATACAATTTGAGAAATAAAAATGTTTCAAATCTACGTATGAGAAATAACTTGAAATAATTTGTTTGCAAACAAAAGTTTACTTGGGGCGAATCAAAATTTGTTTTCCTCATGACTTTGGCTGCAAAACTGAGAAATTTTCTTGAGGAATGCTGTTCATGTAAATAAGATTGCTTAGAGTCTCCGAGATCTTATTTTCCTGAACATGCCTATATTTGCTTCTGGATTTGTTTTCAGAATCGTTCCAGAAGCGTTCACACGTATCAAATTGTTTCTGCTCGATTACCAACCGAAAAGTCCATTAGTAAAATCTGCGTTCAATGAATGCAGAAGTTGAAGTCTCCATGGCCTAACTAATGACTATGATTTGACACTTGTCAATCTAAATCGTTCTTCTGTCAAATAAATTCAAAAAGTACCAGTATATGTGACAAAACATAGAAAATCTTATGCCATTTTAATATAATAACTTACCAGTACCATTCACATAAACATAAATTTTGGAAGCTTTCAAGTCCTCAACCAGCTTTTCGTAATCGCCATCTTTAATGAGTTCCTTCTGCTTTATACAATAGAAATATCCAACATATTCAGCTGTGACATTTGTTAGATACAGAATATTTCCATATGGCCGTTCACTATCGAGAGTTCTGTATGAAGAATTGTAAAGTTCCAAAAAAAACGGTGTTAAAGCCCTCCAAGTGATCGGCTCGTTAGCTTCACAACGTAACGAGGAATTTGATTTTACATCAAGAATTATTTCAGCTGAGATTGGTGTTATAAGGGGAGCACCATTTTTTGCAGCAAAAATAGCTACATCTTCGTCATCTTCAAGACTTGATTGGGGATATGGAGCTGAAAGAAATTTATTATTAAAGTGTGTTAAGGAATTATTTTTCATTTCATTTATTTCAATCTTTAAAAGTATCTAGCGACTTAAATTACAAGATATATGTATCTTTAATGGTTGGCAGTTGCAAAGGGTACACTCCGTATTTGCATCAGGTCCACACGGGGTATAATTAAGGCAAACGTAAACGGTTTAAAAAATAACAGCGATTGAATTATTTAAAACAATTGTTTACGTACCAATTGAGGCACTGAACTTTCTATGTACATACTACGGGTCTCATTCCAGCGTTAAGCAATCGTATGTATGTGGATTTCCTTTCAACAAAAGAATTGATTTTTTTCCGAACTTTTTCTTAACAAAATCGATTCTTTTCTGTCAAAACATTTATTAGAATGATTTCACAAAGATTTCCACACACACTATAAGGATTTCACGTTTCTAATACGTCAAATTTAAAGTCGGCAAATTTCGAGAAGACAATTTGTTTTTTTTTTTTTTTTTGTTCCAACGGGTGGTACATAATTAAACAAAATATTTAACAATATTTCCAGTCAATGTATGTAGCTATAAAAATAATGAATTGCAGCTATCAAGTAACTTTTTTTAAGTAAAGTTTCCGTTAAAGGTGACAATTTATTTTCAAAAAATCTGAGTGGTATTGTTTTCTCCTTATAAATGTACTAAAGTTCTCACTTTCTGCAAGAAAACTGCCTCCAAACGTTGCAGGGAATCTAATTTACATGGGAATTTATTCCACACATGAAGATGAAAATCTTTAGACAGTTTGCAGATACAAAATGAGAATGTATGTGTAAAAACCACACACATGGGTAGTAGGGATCTTTACACACCTGGTTAAATTGTTGTTGCAATTCACATCTATTCATCGACACGGGATGAAATTACAAAAACAACAATATAAACAAATGACGGTGTTCACATTGGACTGTCTCCTCCGATTTTTTTGACGTCTCTGTGCTCTTGCTCACTCCCACTTCATGGTGAGAAAGAAATGGCCAGGAAAAACGGGATTTTAAATTATTTTTAAAAACATGGACAGCATAAGTTAAAAAGACGATTTTCCAAATTTTAAATGAGTTAGCATCGTACAATCTTTTTAACATTTTACTTAAGTTAAAATTACCAAGAAAATATGTAGCAATTTTAGCTTTTTAGTGTCATACCAAATGTCATTTTGACAATACAAATTGTGAAAAAGGTATGTTCACTTACTTTTATGCACGAACTACCACTGTTTTAGGTCTGTTCAACTGGAGTTTATTAAGAAAACAGACTTAGGATGTTACAAGTTAAAAATAATTGTTTCAAACTAAGAACATTTTAGTAAAGAGCTTTATTTAGTTAGCTAATTTTAAACTATTTAGTATCATGCTTACACCATAATATCAGGCTGTTTGAAATTTTGCGCCATGGATTTTTTTGACAGTTTCTTTTACGACATCTGTTTTCTCTCTGTCTGCAGTTTATCTTTGGCTCTTAAATCCTACAGAATCCACTTTTTGCAGTCTGAATAAAATAAGTTGGGCTCACATGGAAAGTTCGCGTGGGGGAGTGAGTCCTATGTGAACAGTGTCAATGGGTTTTGGAATGTGAAACGTACGAACAATTCTCAACTTTATGATCAGCCTTATTGTGAGTTTCAACCGAACAACATTATACCCGAAAAATTTGACATTTCACTTTTCGCCTATTGTGAGTTTAATCCGAAATTTCATGATCGAAAAATTCCCCTTAATGTGAACATTCATTTCGGGCGGAATGTAATGTTATTTTCACTTCTCACAACAGCTTTTAAAATTCAGGGCGAACAAAAAATTTTAAGGTGAAATATTTTTTTCGGGTATGAAACTCACAATAATGCTGATTTGGTTTTAATCTGTTCCGCTTTTCAAAGTTAAGCAAATTCCCGCTGAGAGTGAGATAATTTATTACAATTTTAAGGACCAGTTTTTCAGTGTGAGATTAAAGTTAAACCAGAGTTAACTCATCAAATTTGGCGAGTTAACTGAGGATTAACTGAACAGATGCTTTTGATGTTTAACCACCTACTTTATTTAGTAAGTTCCGCATGCATTCTCCACTGAAATACAGCTTCCTCAGTTAACTGTGGGTTAATTTACATCTCGAGTTAGCTAACTCTGGCTTAACTCACCACTGATAAACTGGGCCTAAGTGAGATAGAATTTCATTTTGAAAAGAGGATTCATTCATACTTAATTCGAAACCACACTTGTCTCATGTGATGTGTTGTGTTGTGTTGTGTTGGAATCCATCTTTTTCTAATAACGCCTTGACATGCTATGTTACACACATTTTTTTTAAGAAAGAGAAAATAGTCCTCGCAGAAAGAGAACAATTAAATAGCAAAAATGACAATTTTCAACACACCACGCTTAATTAGTGTGCACAGCCGGAAACAGAACACGTCACTCAACAAAAGATAATAACACAACACCAACACACACACGAAACATATTTTCTTCCGGCTTTAGTAGTGTGAGAAATAACAATAACATTTCTCTCTGATTCCTGTTCTTATTGGCTAATATTTATTATATTTTAAAGGCTTCTTTTGTTTTTTAAAGCCGCGTCCAGATCAATAAAAATTTACGTTGAGCGCCGTGCGCCTTGAATTTTCTATTCGCCGCAAATATTTCCGCCGAAAATTTCAACTTCAACTCGGAATTAATTTTTGCTTAAAAGTGCCATGCTTCAGCGCTCAGCTTGAGCGTCTGAGCGGAAAATAAATTTAATAAACTGATGAATCAATTTGTCCACATCAAACACCTTTTCGCAGCAAAAATTTTCGTGTGCGTCGAAAATTTATCGGAATTCGATAGCGTACGTTGAATTTGACACACAAATTTGTGTGCTTTTGACGTATTTTTTTTCGTCTACACAATTATTTGCGTCGAACACGGCGCACAACGCAAATTTTTATTGATCTGGACGCGGCTTATTATGTACATATTTTATGTAACAGTGTCTTGTTTACAATAATATGATATTAATCATATTATTGTAAACAAGATGTAAGTAAAACTACAATTTATTGTTTAATTTTGTATGGGAAGTCTTGGCTCGTTTTCAGTGTGGCAAACTTCTTGTTTCTATTTTTAATCTTTGCAAAATTGTTCGCATGTCATAATTTTTTAGGGTAATACAAAAAAATTTGGTTTACAGTTTCATGCAAAAAATACCCATTATGGTGTCATATAAATTCATAACAAATATGGCTGATGTAAATCTAATTGTGATACAACTTAATTCCGAGTGCGAGAAAATAGTGTGGTGAATACCAAAAATTTTCTGGTGCCATAAGATGTTGCCAAATAGACAAACAGAAAGAATAGCAGGATTGAATTTTCTATTTTTTCTGTCCTCCTAAGTTCACAATCGACTAAAATCTCGAGATCATTGTATAACGAATATAAAATTTACCGTATACCTAGTTTAAGTCCCTATGCATGTATAATTGGTAGCGTGATAAGAACTTCATGATTGCCTACTCAAAGAATTTGAAAAAACACGTTTTTTCGTCAATTTGTATTTTTTTCAGGATTCCGTTTTTAATGATTAAGGACACTACCATACCCGTTCGAACGTCATACAACAAAAAATTATACAAATTCATAAACCCTACCTGCACTGCAACTGCTCCTTAAATATGAAATTATCCATAGCACTGTTACATAGAATAACACCATCCTATAGCTTCGTCCTTCTAATCCCATTTTGTTTCCCAAAGATTTCACTTTTTCACTTAGCACTTTGAAGCACTGCAGAGGCTTTCTCTCAATTTTTTTCTATCTGAATTCACAGTAAATAGTTTTCATCTTTGTCTAAAAATCAAATCAAAGAAATCTTGGAGCCATTAATATAAATTTTATCACTTCAATGCAATTTTTTAAAATCGAATTCAGCAAGTCTAGATTTTTTAAATTTTCTTCAACTGCCCGCCACGACGAGCTCCATAAAGCAACTGGAATTCGCCGCTCGAAACACAAAGTGGGATATGTTGGAACTTCAACTTAAGTTAAATTCAGAAAAAAAAAATTCAAAACGTACTACTTCATTTGCAGAAAAATAAACTGTTCTCAGAATCAATTTATGAATTAGAAATTAAAAAAAACTTTTTTTGTGGTACCTACACAAAACACAACAAATCTCTAATCACTTTTCTTTAAAAAAAAAAAATAACATGTATGTATGTATGTGTTTCGACCTCACTTTTGACTAATTGTTGTTTTCAGAGTGGCGCAGACCTTTCTTGTCCACTTCAATGCTTTATCAGTTGAAGATTGTGCAAGGGTTGTTCTGAACTTAAAACAAAAACAAAAAATATAAATATTAAATATGAGTACTACGAGTAGGTTTATGTACATATCAAAATATGTTGACATTGGATTTGCTTTAAAAATCATAGATAACAACAATTTTGGCTAACCACACGAAGGAACGTTTTAAGGAGTGTTGAAAGTTTCCTTAATATCTACATGTACAGGGTGATTCGCATAAGGTGTGACAAAATAGCTAGAGCGTGTAAGATGGATTGAGACAAGAAAAAAATTGTTCATGAAGGGGGGTCTATTCCCCCCGTATAGCCAGGAGGGGTAATTTTCTAAAAAATTGACTTAAAAAAAAAAAAAATGTTGTAAAAAGAACTGTAACACCAACGATGCCATGAAGGTGTAAAGCCAGAAGTCTCTTATCTTATTGTGTTTTTAATTAAAGTTGTTTCAGAGAATAGTTTTTGAAAAATAAATTTTCAAACTCATAATTAAAAAAAAAAAAAAAATTTCAAACTAATTTTTTTCAAAATTTTACGTAATTAAATACTAATTTTGTTTTCCAAATTCAATGCTCTTATTAGTTTTTAGTCAAAACCAAAAAAACCAGATGCTTAAATGTCTTTTACTTTTTGAGAAAATTGAAAATATCTAAATTTTATTTAGTAGCTGCGTAGTGGAAATAGGATCTTTAGAGCAAATTAAGCAACGGATTGGGGTCATATTAAGGGAATTTTATTTCTGTTATTTTCAATTTTATAAAGAACTAGACGAGATTTTAGCATCCGGTTTTTGCTGTTTGAATAAAAATTAATAAGAGCATTGAATATTAAAAAAAAAAAAATACTACTTAATAACGTAAAATTTTGAACAAAATTAGTTTGAACAAATTTTTTTTTGCAAAAGTTTGAGTTTATTTTTCAAAAACTATTCTCCAAATCAACTTTATTAATAAAAAACAGATTTTTGGCTGTGCAAAAAAGTATTTTAAATGTAACCGTTGGTTTTTAATAATTTGTTTTCTGTTTTAAGTCATTTTTTTAGAAAATAAACCCTCCTGGCTAAACGGGGGGAAAAGTCCCTCTTACCCAGTCATACGATTTTTTTCTTGTCTCGACTCAACCTACACGCTCTAGTTTTTTTTTTCACACCTTATGCGAATCACCCTGTTTATATGAATATTTGTTCCAAAAAGTATATGTATTGAGAAAATATTCGCAAAACCGCATAAATTCATTTGGTTAACTATAGATTGTTCGTGACAATGAAACAAGAATGTTTTGTTCTCCAAGTTGATTGGAGATTGTTTGTTTAAAGTTTTATCAAGAAAAATAATACATTTGATGTGATAAGCCTGTGGAAGCATTTTTGCATAAATTATGATGATGAATTTATACAACAAAGGTGATCAATGATTTTTTTTTTCATTTAACAATTAAAGGAGCTCTACTTTTATTGGGTCCGTTTGAAAAAAAGTCATTATTAGGTGCAGTGTTTTATTGTGAGATTAAAGTTAAGCTCGAGTTAACTCATCAAATTCGATGAGTAAACTCAGGATTACCTAAACAGATGGTTTTGATGTTTTTTTTCACCGAGTTTCCACCAAAAAAACTACTTCCTTAGTTAACTGTGGGTTAATTTACTTCTTAAGTAAGTTAACTCTGGTTTAACTCAGCACTGAAAAATTGGGGCTTAATGTAGCTACATTTTTAGCCAAGACATCATCACATCACATTGAATAGGTGTTATTTGCAACCCATGGCACAGTTTTTTTTTGTGCGAGATCATCCGAGTTTCGGAGTTAAGCCGTAGTTAACTTCTGAAACATGTTTTTCAGTCAATTAAGATACCGAATTAACTCCAAGTTACGAATATGATGATTTAGACTGGATTAACTAAATAGATATTTTGGAATGATGCATATCAAAATACTATCGAAATAGACATAGGGCTATGGTCTCCATATCCATAAAATTGCATAGTATCACCCTCACTGCTTTGATTGTGAAAGTCCATTTCCATAATGTCGCACTTTGATTTCGATAGATTTTTGACAACTGATAGCTAAAGCTAATCCTACACTGACAAACTGCTCGTGAGTTAACTCTGATTCAATTTACATGCAGAATTAACTTGACAGTATTCTGGCAGTTAGCTGTAAAAAAACTGACAGAACAATGGAAAAATTCATTCTTTTGGCAGTATACTGACAGAAAACTGCCACTTTGTCAGTCGTGTAAATCCAGCATTACTCTGGTTTAACTCAGATTTATCTCTCCACTGAAGAACAGGCCATTTGAATAATTTAAAAAATGATGAAGCTGGATAAACTGCATAAACGTAAAATTCAAGTTGAATTCAATAATATTGAAGGAAACATTTATATATCGTTTTTTTTAATCACGGTATAACAGCTACATATAAGAAACTCATACATAATGAAGTAATTTGTATTTAAACATACAAAGTATTTAATTAGTTACCCATTATTTATTTTAATAAAAGAATTTAAAATCGAGCATAACCTTAATTTAAATGTGTCCCAAAATTCGAAGTAATAAACTTTGTGTCAATAGGTCTGTTTTTTTAATATCCCGCAAGGAATTGGTTGAAAAAACGACATCAAAGATTATCAAGTGATTCAATCCCGTCGATTAAATTGGAACGAACTGTAAACATCGGGAGAACCCGCCAAATTATGCAGTGTTATTTCACTAGTCCTTAATCATTTCAGTATGAAAGTTTTGCAACTTTTCAATAAAAGGTGTGTTCCATTGAGTACTTTTTAGTACTTCCCAGTAAGCAAATGATGAATGAAACGCTTTCATTCAGCCAAATGTAAAATCTAACCACAATATTAATGTATAATTTTGGTTGTTTGTTTTTTATTTTTTTTAAATTAGAAAAACATTAACAAGAATAATTTACTACGTAATTTCTTTAAGCTGAGTGTGTGTTTTTCTTTTGTTGATACATTTAGTTACTACATTACTGAACTAGTTCGAACTACTTCGACCACAGAATAAGAGTAGTTGAATGCCACTGCAGTATGTATTTGGCAGTAGATACTGAAGCCCAAAGGAACACACCTAAATATTAAACAGGTGCACAACAATTGACGGTTTTCCACTGAGAGCTGCCTAAATCCATTCTTTTGCATTTGTGAATCATTTCATTTGCCAATATACGACGGACTCGCACTCTCTCAAAAAAAAAAAAACAAGCAGAGTGAGTCCAAAGTGAGTTTAAATAAAAAAGTTTCAGCTACATACATTCTAAACTAGCAGACTAGCCAGTGGCGGATTTAGGTTTTCTGCCGCCCTAGGCCCGGTTGGGTACACCGCCCCCCCTTATTTTTTTTAACTAAATTCTTTTAATTGTCTTTATTCTTAATCGTTCTTCCAGAGCCTGTTTTTTGTGCTGCCAGAAAACGCTCGAAAATTTGTATTAGGTTGACCTACAATATGATGTTATGTACCGACATCAGGGGAGGAAATGTGGGGTCAGATACCCCCATACATTATATGGCAGCATCAAATTATACAATATACAATTCAGTATACAATTCATTTACAACTTTTCGTAACATTCTATATAAAAAATGATCAAAATCAGTTGATATGTTTTTGAGAAAATCGGAAATAAAAAAAAAAATGATCTATGGAAGGTAACTATTGCATTTCATAAAATGGTAAAAATTTTTTTAAAAAATCACTGAATATTTTTTTGTTGTTGGCATGTTTTTTTAAAAAAAATCAGATTTTTATTTTTGCTAAAAAATTTTTACGGCAGATACCGTTATTTTAGGTTAGCAAAAAATGAAAAAAAAACGTGTATCGGAATGTACTCGTTTAGGTTGCAATATAAAGAACAGACAAACGTACAGAATTGCGAGACTCATTTTTTTCGACTTTGCTATAATCGCGATGTCAAGTTTGATCAAAATCTCGAGTTTGTTTTTTGTACGATTGCATAAATTGCCATGCAATGGGTTTTTCCTTACATATTCACATTGATTACAGATGGAAGTTGCAAAAGAAAAAAAAAATATATGAAACACTAGAAAAAATATATATAAGTATTGCCTACATACCTATTGCGATTTTTGTTAAAAAAAAACGCAAAACAGACCTTTTTTTCTAAAATTTTAATAGGAAAACCTTTGAATATATTAAGGTTTTTTTTTTATTGAATCTGATATAAAAACGCTCAAAAAAATAATTTAAATAAATAAAAGTTGTGTAGGCTCGCACTACCCCACAACGACATTTCACATGTAGAAACATTAAATTACAACTTTGAATGTGCAAATAATTTTTTTTTTTTTTGAAAGTCCAAACTCAATTAATATATTGCCCACTTCGAGAATCAATTATTTTTCAGCGCCCCCAAGGAAAGAGATAAAATATAAAATATTATTTTGCCATTTTTCAATAAAATTGAACTTTCTCAACAAATTATCCATAGTCCTCCTAAACTACTGTTTAACTGCAAAATATTCTCAGGTCTGTTGCCGCCACCATGTGGGCCACTAGCGCCCACAGGCATCATCGCTCACTTTGAGAATCAATTATTTTTCTGCGCCCCAAAGATTTTGCCGCCCTAGGCCTGGGCCTCACGGGCCTAAGCCTAAGATCAGCACTGAGACTAACAGCTAGCTAGCTAGCTCATTTTGTTTCGCAAGTTGTTTGAAATTAAAAAAAAAATCTTGAAACTTAAATTGTGATTACATATTTTGCAACAAAGCGTAACTAAGACCTTTAAAATATAGACATATGGCGTTCTTCTTTTTTTAGCTCAGAGTAGATCACGGAACTATCAAAAAAAAATCTATGTTTTTTTTTTAGCTCAGACATATCAGAGCATAGAAAGTGTGTTTCTTTTTTCCATCGCAGTCAGCTCAGAGCTTGTTCAATTAGCTCAGAATAAAATGACCGAGCAAATCGAGCGAAACGCTGAGCGAAGCCAACTTCACGGGTTGGGTACGAAATCCAGAATCACAAAATCCCGTATTTGGAACTTGGACAAAGGATACATTTTTTTTTGAAACAAGGTTCTGGAGGTGGATCTGGAACCGGGACAAAAGTTCTGGAGGTAGCTCTGGAGCTTGGACAAAGGACAGTTTTGTTTGGTTTTGGAAACAACTTTTGTACAATTTAAAAAAAAATTCTTGATGTGGGTCTGGAACTTGGACAAAGGAAAAATTTTTTTTTTGGAAACAAAACAATTTTTCCATAAGAAAAGTTAATTTTTTAAAATATTTTTTTCAAGGTCCAGGTCCAGAAATCCAGAAAATATTATATCACCAAATTCACACATAACTAAAAATTAAAAATGGATTCCCTATGAAATGACAGTTCAGTGCTCAAGTGTGTTTCATAATTATATCTGAGGACTCTGATCATAATCTGCTCTGATCGCTTAGCCCCTGCTCAGAGCCAAAAAGAAAAACGCCGCCATATGCAATGACTCGTGTGTTGCTGCTTTGGTGGAACGTGTTTTTTTTTTTTTTAAGATTCAAAAATTTCTTTCAGACTTTTAAAATATTCGATTTTTTCAATTTCATGAAAGTTTTACGGTTCCAATGATTGCAGTAGAATCTTTTATTGATTTCAACTTTTTTATGTTTTCACATCCTTCAATTTCGAATAAAAATTCTTAAGTAGAACGCCAACGGATTATGGCAAAAACTTGGAGAATAAGACATTTGTATGAACGAAAAAGTTAAGTTATTAGCATTTTATGTAGAAAATCAATTCTGGGCGTTCTAATGAAATGGCTACCAAAGAACTGAGTATACTTCGTCGAAATAAACTGAACTGATTGATTTTTTTTTGTGGTCAAAGGAATATCCTCAACAACATAACTTACAGCTTTGATCTTTTTTTAGATAATTCTGCTGTTACGAGTCTTTTTAAAATTGCAAAACTTCCCAAACTAAGCAACGCCAACGGTTCAACTAACTGCGAAGGATTTAAAAATGATATCGAGGAAAATTTTGAACTAAGGGTATCATTACTAACGTCTCTTGAGCTTTATAAACGGTAGAAATCTTTATTGATATCGGATAGTAAAAGTCGAATGGATCTCCATTTTTTTTTTTCAAAATATATTTTCTCAAATTGCTATTATAATTATAATCATTCACAAAGTGATCCGTTCTACATTTTCTTTAAACAAAGCTCAATTTGTTGTGAATTTCGCATAAACCAAGCTTAAAACAAACTTGTACAATAAAATTAGTGTCAATCTTCCTATTGTAAATTTTTTTCTTTGTTTGGAAATGAATAATCTCAGCAATGGCTGTCTGACACCATTTGATTCACTCGGGCTCTTGGCGTACTTTAAAAAGAATAACATTAAATTAACAAGGGCCGAGTTCCCAAAACAAAATTTAGCTTTAAATTTTAGATTTTTTAGTTTAAGTTTTTCAAAAACTTTCTTCAAATTATTAAAATTGATAAAATGTATGTTTTTACTAAAAAAAAAATAGACTACGGAAAGGTCCAATCTACTGAATATTTTTTCAGTGATCTAAAACTCAATTTTTTTTTTAAGTGGCAACGCTGGTCACGGGTAGTGCTTCTTGTGAGGAATTGACAAACTCTCCAGTACCTAGTATCTCCTGCCTTGAAAACGTGCCTCTCACTTTGGCTGTTCCAATTTGTCAGAAAATTGAAGGCCCCCTCAATTCCTGCATGCAAAAAGGATTATTTGCCTTAAAGTCACTAGACCCTGGTACTTCAAAAGCTGTCACCCCATCCAATTTATATCTATTTATAATAAAGTCTCCACCTGCTCAGCCTTTATTTGGTATACTGTATAGTGTATACACCAATAAACATTTTAAAAATATTCTGAAACTCAAAAACGACCTTCTTACTGAATAATATGATTTTTTTTTATTTATTTGTACACAGTTTTTTATAAAAATATTCGTAGTTTATAAACAATTAAGTAATATAGTACATTATTTAGAATAATTAAAAAAAAATAACTAAACTAAATATTATTTTTATTCTTAGAATTTTGTTTCTGTTTTATGATCTAGTTACATTACACTTAAATTTAAAAACTTAATTTACAAAAAAGTTACATTTACAAAAATATTTAAGTAGATATATTTATATAGGTAAATATTTAAATTTTATTTCTGAATAAAAAAAATTCAGAATACATATATCTCACACTATATTCACAGAATTTTACTTAATTTAGTTTTGTAAGTTTTCATTTACATTTACAGTTATATAATTAGGTACACAGATTGTATTTTTAAATAAAAATAATTATGTAAAGTAAAAATTCAGTTTATTTAACATTTAATGTGTGTTCGAAAATGACACCAATCGTCAGAAATGCAAATAAAGCGTGAACAAATCTGGTTGCTATATAAGGCCTTAGGCGAAACATATTCATTATAGGTTTAGTGAGAGAATTTTTGTGATATAATAATTTAGGTGATTTTCTTAAGTTAAAATTAAAAAAAATATATATAAAATATTTCTAGACTTAAGACTAGAACTACTACTTTTTTTTTTTTTTTTATAAAAATGGAGCGGCTGACCAGGAAAACAAATTGACTCGCTTCTTCTCCCGTCCAATATGTGTGGCATATAGTGCAAATTCAGTCCATTTAACTCTTTACTTTCGGCCTTCATTGACAGTCTTCAACATCAAATAACTGGGATTAGAGAATGCATCTTTGGTGCCATTACTATTCATGAACTTCTTACTTAAATCTGATGCCTTGACATTTACATAATTGCCATCGGTGGTGTCTATTAGGGAGGTTTCTTTTTCTGCAGGTCTCCGACTTATTTGGGCAAAGGTCTTCCCAACCGACTGTGGCCCAGGACTCTGTTCTGTTTCTGAATCGGATTGTGATCCTCCCCGATTGATTCCATTGGACGACTTCTGTAGCATGGGAATTTCCTCGGGTGGCACTCCAACTTTCTTGCGATTCTTATTCACCGGACTGTCTAAATTGTTGGATATTGTGGGTGAGTGTTGTTCTGAGAACGTAAAATTATCAGCTTTGACATAGTCGTCATTAGGGCGAGGTGAAAATATAGCACTACCTGTTTTAGTGTTCATCTGAAGGTAGTCATCCGATGGATCTATTCCTGGGAAGAATATAAATAAGGAAAAATTATAATTTGAATATTAATAAAATTCAAAGGTTATTATAGAGAAAATTTCGACAGCATATAGAAAATTGAAGATCTATGATACTGTTGTAAGAGTTGTTATTAGATAATGAATTAAATAATACAAATTTGTATAAATATTTGTATTGCAAAAATTAAAACAAGGAAAATTAATATGTGTTAGCTTTTTGATGCAAAAATAAAACCAAAGAGTTCATAATAATTGACATTGAAACGTAAATAATATGAATGAAAATAGAAAAAATTTAAGTAGATAGGTATGAATTAATATTCTACGAATACGAACTCAAAAATAATTTGTTAAATGGAAATTAAAAACTATGGAATACGTAGCTAGGTACTTGTTTAAAACATTTTGTCTTTTGATGACGAGAATATCTTAAAATTTATATTTTTATGAAGAAAGATTTTATGGAAAAAGGTTAAAACGTCAATTGATTTGCTGGAGGATTTGCACGACTGGATCGCACGAACTAGCTCTTGTGGTTAACAGATCTATTGCAGGCACACCGTGAAGATAAATGTTAATGGCCGAGTTCAACGCACATCTGAATATTCAGAATTCTGAATTTTTGAAGCTCTTGATTGGCCAGCTGTCAGAAGTCATCTGAATTTTCAGAACTTTTTCTGACAGCTGGCCAATCAAGAGCTTCAAAAATTCAGAATTCTGAATATTCAGATGTGCGTTGAACTCGGCCAATGGCTTAGTAATAGATGTGTTTTTAGTGGGGACGAGACTAGATAAATGCCAATTTATAACAGTTGGAGAAGAAATGCCAATTTATAACAGTTATAAAAGTTTTTTGACAGTGAAAGTGGGCGTGCGTTAACGCGCCTCGGGCGACTTGAAAAAAAAACTCTGGGTGCCTGAAATACGCCCACCGGCGGATGGCACTTATCCTGAGGGGCCGCATAAAAAGTATATTTTTATAAACCAAAACTGTTATAATTGGCATGTCTAGTGTCACTTCCTTTTAGTGCATGTATACCAGTTTGAAAAATAATTTCCATTTAAAATACAACAACAATTCCGCTTGGTGAATGGCGATAAACCTCTCTCCGCTTATGAACTGAGGGCATTTAAAAACAGAATAATAAATATTTTAACTGTTATACATGGCGTGTTTTTGTGCACTTTTATTTAAAGCGAACAAAAGAAGTGAGTACAAAAAACACACTTAAGATTATGATACCTATCTTTAACTATCTTTAATTGTTAAAAAATCAAAAGTATAATAAAGGGTGTTTTTTTAGACGTGTGGTTCTTAAGAAGAAACAAAACGCATATAATTTAATGTTATGGCCAAGAATTTAGCTTAATTATAAAAGATGCATTGTTTGCAATTATGCTGTAAAAATGATTTCGGGCAAATGGCCGCCACAGCTGGCTCGAATAAATTCCAGTCGAGAGGCCCAATTTTCGACAGCTCCAATTGTAACGCGCGATGGTAATAATAAATTTGCACGATTTGCAAACGTTGTTCAGGAGTAAATCCATTAGTTATGAAATGGCAAACTAAACTGAGCATAAATCAAGTGACAGCTGTCAAAAAGACCAACTCCAAAAAAGCATTGCCAGACTGAAAATCACACGTCTAAAAAAAAAACACCCTTTACAAAAATTGATCTTTTTTTGTTTGATTTTCTTGCAATATTGTTTTAACTATTGAGTGGCACCAGATTGCCAAATTATATCAAAATCGGTTTAATCAGATTGCAAAATTATATCCAAATTGGTCTAACCATGGAAATGATATACGCGAATAACCCAAAAATGAGTCAATCATTTTTGCAAAAAACGTGTAATGCCTATTTCGGTTGTATGAATTTTTCGCCAAAAATTTGACACGCAGTTTTCTTACAATTACTTTGGTCATTCCAGGTAAGACGTTAAATCAAAATAGTTAAAGCCGTTTTTGATAAAATTAGAACAAAATAAAATTTCTGTATGACTATTTCTAGGTGAGCTAAAACAAAAATTCGACTTTTAACTCTAGGTAATACTTTAAAATGCTCTGTACTAAATTTCATGCAAATCGGACAACCCGTTTAGGGCTCAAGCTTACTTTACAGTGAACGCACAGATGCAGATGCACCTACGCACAGAACGACGGATGGCATGACGAAACCGACTTTTTCGAACTTCTCGATCATCGTAGTCGTAGTGTTAGTTTTTATTACAACCTCAATTTTTTTCTACCCGAAACCAAAACCTACTTGGCCTATAGAGCAAGAAAAATATAAATTCAAGTTAACAAAAATTGATTCGAGTGTTTTCCTTTTTTTCCACAAGAAATCCAGATGGCATTTATGTCATACAGACATTAGAATCTAAGACTCTCAAAGTGCTTATTTTAATTTTTAATTATTTACCTCTTCACAAAATACAATGTAAATATTTTTTTAAAATACTTACGAATTTCTGGTAATATCAATCCGTTGACATATTTTGGTGGAGGTGGTGCCATTTCATCTGGTGATCCCATCAATGCCAGATAATCTGTTTCAGATTGTTGCATGTGTTCGGTGTTAATTTTTAAATAAGGCTCATTAAGATCAACATAATGCTTAAAATATTAAAATTTTTACAATTATTAAACAATTACAGTAGCTAATTGTATAAAGCTTACATTTGTAACTTCATCTCCCAACAGCCTAGCGAATTTCTTCTCCAATTCATGGAAAAGTGGTCGGCTTTCTGGATTGGCACTCCAGCATTCCAACATAATATCATATCTAAAAATAAAGTTTGAATTAAAAAAAAACAACAGATTTTGAGTATTCCACTTACAATTCTTCATTAGCAAAAGGCGGCTTCTCCATTCTGTAGCCATCTTTAAGCTTCAAGTATAATGTTTGATTTGCATCCATTCCTGGATAAGGCACCTTGGCCAGAGAGAAAAACTCCCACAGAACAATACCAAATGACCAAACATCAGTATAAGTGCTGAAGACCTGGTCACTAAGTGACTCCAAGGCCAACCATTTAATTGGCAAGGGAGCTTCTCCCTGCTTCTTGTAATTATCATTTTTGTACATAGATCTCGCAAGTCCAAAGTCACAAATCTTCACGACATTATCTTCACAGAGGAGAATATTCCTTGCAGCCAAGTCACCGTGAAGCACCTTTCTGGAAGACAAGTAGTCCATACCTCGAGCCACTTGGAATGCCCAACTGACTAGATCCGAGGTATTGATTGTCATTGCCTCAGTTGAATCGGTCTTGTAGTTAGATCGCCATGCTGGTTGAACTGAATTATTTGACAAAACTTGATCTTCACCTAAAATTCAGATTTTTAAAATCATTCCACAAAAGTCGTTAAGTATTGCAAATCACCTTCAGGAACTGTTGTCATTACAGTTTGTTCGGTTGCACAGCTATCAACATGACCTTCATACAAATCAGACTGTCTCAAGTAGTTACTGGAATTCGGACGTCCGGCCCGGGTTCCTGATCGCGGATCGTTCTCAGAATTTCTATGATTGTTATTGTTGTTTATATATTGATGTGAAAAAGACAGATTTACATATTTAAGCCCATCTCTGTTAGTCATATACAACCATCACCATTAAGTACATTTTTTTGTTTAAATTATTTTTTTTGGATTTTTTGTTGTAGGGTTATGACACCAAAAGTACAAATAAAACACATATTTTTTTCAAGGATTTACACAGACACCACATAAGAAGGAAAAAGAGAGTTAAAAAAAGAATAAAAACAAAAAGGTTAACAATGACAGACAATTTGTTAAAACATTCGGTTAGTTACAAGTTGAAGTTGCCCAAGCAGAATGTAAAACTTAAAAGATTACTACATGCCAGAATGTTTTTTTGTTATTTTACTGAAAGCTTTTTATGTGATTTAGTCGCGTCTGAATGTTTTAAGCTTCTAATTGACTTTTGTAAGTCAGAATGGGGTTTAATTGCCCCCATTCATTAAAAGAGTTCCAGGACTGATCCGAATAACTACTGACCGATATCCATTTTCATCACTTCGTGTAAAAGTTCATGGCAGTTCTTCAATAGAGAATCGGGAGCAGATTAAATTGCTTCAATTGCTCTTTGTGAAGGGCAAAAAAAAGCAGCGGTGGTGAATAGCAGTCAGTTTGGATTTAAACAAATTCTGATAGTAGGGCAGGGATGCACACTTAGGCCAATACTTTTGTTGTTTGAACGACACGGTATGATTCTACACAGCATAAAGAACGCAACGGACAGAATTGTTGCCCGCACTGCCAGACAGCACTCTATTTGACCAGACCTTAAAAGTTGAGCTGGACAAATCTAAAGATCATATATTCAAAAGAGGTGGCGGGCGGAATGCGGCCATTTAAAGTGAATATTTGATCGAGAAGATATTGAGTACCTTGAATAAAAAGCAACCCATCTGAAGGAAAAACTCACCAAAGCAGACAAGGGAGACATGTTTGATGAACAAAAATTTAGGACATAGTTCTTGATTTAGAAGCTGAACGGTTTCTAAATACAGTTTATTTTTCGCGTTACAAACATTTGTTCGCAGAAACAATATGATACATTAACAGTAGAAAAGTATTCAGATTTGTTAAATCAATGTTGATATAAAATACCCAAAATCCTTGAATATGTTGGAAACAGACTTGTAACACCTGTTCATCAAAATGTTAGAATTTCAGGAAGATTAAATTACACGAGTGCTGAGTTTTTAAAGCAATAAACAATCAGAATAGCTGGTCCTGGTGCAGTGATTGCTTGGAACTTCCTAATAGTTATGAATTAAACACTAATATAAATCAACCTGATTAAGCTAATTTCAAAAAAAAAACTATAGAAGCTATTGGATGAAAAAGATGAGTAGTAGAGAAAACTGTATTCAGCAAACAAAGAATGAAAACATGAACAGTGCAGAAGCCATTGAACCAAAATATAGATCCCACAAACCATCTTTGGTCAGAAATCAAGGCTAAAGAAATAGCCATGTTGATAAAAACCAGTTTTGCCAATTCTAACAAAAAACAAAAACTTATTGATACTATAATAATGTCATTGAGAAACTATGTACATATGTAAAATAATGAAAACAAACTTAAATTAGATACAATTTTTGTCCATAATTTTGATTGTTGTAAATTGAACTAAGCGTTATCAACTAACTTTAACACAACTAATCGGAATTAAGGGAAGAACACTCTTAACCACAACTTAAATACGAAAATATGACAGCAAAAGTTAGCAAGGACTATTAAAACAGGTGGAAACTTATTAGAATCAAAGTGCCAGTTTGAACTCGCACAGATCTTCTAATCAAAACGTAGAATTTGAGTAAGAAAACAGCTTTAAAGCTTATTGCTTAGAAGGACACAACTTCTTGAAAACTAACTTTATGGGTTAAATGATATTTGAACTAAGAGAACTGTATGTTATTAATGGAAGACGAAATCAAAATGTATTCTACTTGGGCCTTAAATCTACTTGGTTAGTCAAGTTAAATTAACTTTATAACTTAATGCAAAACATACCGATTTAATTCAAAATCTCCAGCTGATAGTCTTTGCTCGACAACAGTTGGATCAATTTTGTCCGTAATTGGATGGATTTGATTTATAAATCTTTTTCGGTTTCGCAGTAAAAAGTTTTGAACGTTGCCATAACGACAATATTCTACTATAACCATAACTTCACCTAGAAATAAAGTTTATTTATTTAGGAAACAGAGATAGATCAAACCATATTTTTAACTAACGTTTAGCAATATTTTTTGTCACAGCTCCAAGCAAATTGACCACGTTTAAATGCTGTCCCAGATGTACCATGATCTTCAATTCGGATACCAATGCCTTGATGACTTCATTGTCGGCAGTGCGTTTGACCATTTTAACAGCCACCACAGTTTCTTTTTCTTCAGGGATGATTCCCTCAGCATGACCTTTGAGAACTACTCCAAAAGCTCCAGCACCAAGTTTTTTACCTAATTTCAGTTTATGCCGAGGGAACTCAAAGCGCCGATCATAGGGCAACAAATCAGCTTGTTCATCTAAAGACATAGCTGGATTGATTTGTTCAAGAGCACCTTCTTCGAAGTTTGCCAGACCAGCTAGCTTCATTTGACGCAGAATCTCTCTTTCTTTTAGTATTCGAATGCCCAAGTAGATGACGGAAATTATGAGAATTGCTATTAAAACCACTATTCCAATTATCCATCCAAGTTGCAAACCCGGCAGGTCTAGAATTAAGGTTTCGATATAAAATAGATTCTTTTAAAAAAAGAAAAATAAGCGGACTTACTTGTAATCTTAACTTGTGAACTTTTTTGTACGTCTCCCAAACGGTTCGAAGCTACACATTTGTATAAGCCTTCATCAGCCGGCTTGATATAGGGTATTTTCAAAAGCGAGTTATCCTCCAAAATAAAAATATTTTTTCCTTCGTTGAGTTTTTCATCATCCTTATACCAAGTGACGCTTGCCTTGGGTATTCCTTCAGATTTGCAAATAAGCTCCAAAGTTTCACCCATGGCATGCTTATGATCTCCTCCTAAATTAGTGTCAACCATGACTGGAAGAGTTGGTTCTAAAACAGAAATTATAAATATTATTTTAAATTTTTAAAAACATTTCCCAGATTCTTACCGTGAACGTCGATGTTCAGAAATTTGCTTTGATAGTCCACATCATTGTTAACTAATCTAGCCCGGCATTCATAGCTCCCATTATGTGCATCTTCAATATTCTTAAACTTGATAATTTTCTTATAGGAATAATCGGAAAAAGTAGCCTTGACTTCGACTCCACTGCCATTACTGATCATTTGACCGTCTTTGAACCAATCCAAATCAGCGGAGTAATAATATGCAAGAGCAGCACACGTAATGATCACTTCATCACCCTTGGCAATCTTAAGATTCTCATCTACTCCATAGACAGTCATGTTGTCAGTTATATCACCAATTAGAACGTAAGCTTCATTAAAGCTAGCGCCCTGATTATTTACAGCAGTGCATTTCATTCTTCCTGGCCGATCTGGTTTGAAGATCAGCTCGTTAATTCTTTCGACTTTCGAAGTTTCAGATGAGTTGCGTGTTGACTAGAATTATTATTATACTTAATCATCGAGTCTTTGTTACGAATTATTTTTAAAAACCTACATTAAAAGTAACTGGATCATTTTTGCATGAAGGCCATTTTGGGCTAATATTACAAGGAGTGAAAGTCCAGATTATCTTCGCCATTGGATAAGCATGGGTCGTGCATAACAGCCTTGCGTCTTCACCGGCTTGAACGTAAACATTCTCAATACTTACTTGAGGCTTGGCTGAAATTTGAAGAAAAACTTCAGACTTTCGAAAATCGGCATTATAAATTAGTAAAACAAACCTTTGACAGAAATATTGAACTCCAGCTCCTTCTCATCGAAGCCATTAGTTGCCCTGAGAACAATTACTCCAGTATCGAAGAGTTCCACAGAATTTATTTGCAAGCTGATCGATGTATTTGTTTCGTGGATCTCGTATTTTTTGCTTGCCTGAATAAGCTTTCCACCGGGGGAATACCAGTTGAAGCTAGGCTTTGGATGGCCTCGATAATTAACGTTCATCATAATGTTCTTCGAGGCATTCGTCTCGATGTTATAGTATTTGTTAGGTTCACTCATATTAATATAAGTTTCTCCTTTTTCTAAAAATAGAATACAAATATTTATTGTGGAGTTGAAATTTAAATTTTTAAGGTTTCATACTTAAAATAGTCATCAGATATGTGTTTTTAGCTGTGTTTCCTGAATGATCCTGAACTATGCACTTGTAATACCCTTCGTCATTCTTTTGCGCATTAGTTACAGTCAGGTAACTTTTTCCAATACGACCCGTTTTCTCATTTTGATCAATGGTTGCGTTCGTGTATGATAGTCGATCCTCCTGAAAGGTTGGAAAAAAAGGAGTTATGCTATAAATTAGAAGATTTGCCACTTATCAAATAATTATAACTATACACCTGAACGCTAATACATTGCAACTTCACTGACTCAAGTTGTAGTTGCTTCATTCAATCCTCCAAAACTCATTAATGAAGCGAAAAACTTACTTACCCCATTTCAATAAACACTTATGAAGGACTCAATCTAATTATAGAAAGGACGAGACTAAAGAATATCCATTTTATAACAGATATAACAGTTTATTGCCATTGAAAGTGGGCGTGCGTTAACGGTCTTGCGTGACTTGAACAAACAATCTGGGGGCCCCTAATATGCCCAGCGGTGCGGTGGAGAGGCCCGGCCATGCTGGCAGCATAAACAGTACTTTTATGTACCAAAACTGTTATAATTGGCATTTCCCATTCAACTATTCCCATTCGAGCGTTTGAGGTTATGGTTAAACAGATTTACTTGAGTGAAAGTGTGAAAGCAAAACATAAAAAAACAATTTCAACACAGAAGCTTTGGCAGTCGTATGTTATTCTATCACACTTTTTGAGATGTTAATGCTCTGAGAGATAGTGTGGATGTCGAGGATTTTTATGTCATTTCACCCACACCGGGAAAGGACAGGTTCCCTTAGCACTAATTTCAAAATTCATCTAATATAAGGTGGCGCAAATGTTATCCCCCTAGCGGCAGATGTTATAATTTTTGCAAATGGCGACAAATTAATTCGAAACAATTATTCCTCGTTCTTTAGGAGTGTATTGATTTATGTCTTCTTGGCGGAATTTTGTAAAAATCTGTTTAATTTACAGATGTCAAAGTAGACTTGACATTTGCCGCCATTTGCAAAAAATTGTAGCATCTTCCGATAGGGTGATGACTTTTGCGCCACCTTGTACATAGGTCGTAATTATATATTATACGAGTATATAAAAGTCATTTACTTACAGAATTGTTGTCCAATGGTGTTTGCCATTTCATAAAGAAACGAACGTCATATGATGTCTCAACTGAACATGTCAAATTAAATGTTTCACCTTCAACTGCATGCCCATTGAAAGTTGAATGGATTTGTGGTTTTGCCACATGTGTCGTTTTAGCTATTGTTTTTGTTTTTTTTAGAGAAAAAAAAGTAATTAATATTAAAAAAATTGTTTGTTAACATCTTTTATCAACAAAGCCAAGCATACATAGTACATACAAAGCTACATAAAATAAAGGCACAGTATTAGTAATTTTTTACATTAAACATGCAACATAAATACCTACTCATTTCTTAAAATAAAAGCAATAATTATTCAAATAACTAAATTTAGCTATAATCATCATAGAACTTTTACTATAGCACCTACTAATTTGTATTTAGTCGATACCATTTGGTAAAATTAGGCCCAGTTTTTCATTACAAGATTAACCGAATTTCAGGTAACATAAATCTGGATTTAACTCGGAGTGGATTAACTGAAGAGATATTATTGACATTATGTTAAAACAGCAATTAATAATTAATAGATATTTATTGTGTCCTTGTCTATAGCTCAATACTGAAAAACTGAGCCTAAATAATACATTTTAAGTTAAACACAAAAATGTTTAGTTTAACTTATAGTACCTTGTGTTTTGGAAACTTCACAAAGCGCTTTTGATTGGCCAGCTGTCAGCGACAAATAACTCGAACTGTCATAATTGCCAGCTGCCAGCTGCCAACGGCAAACTAAAAGTCAACAAGTTCTTAAAGAGACAACAAGAGAAACACAAAACTTAATATTATTGTCAATTGACTAAATAGTGAAGTTCTGAGGTCAAAAGTGTCTATTATACTTTTGAAAATTTATTATTGGAGTAGATATACTAATGGAGCAATCAAATATAAAAATAACCAAAGAAAATAAACACAAACACCAAGATGCAACAGAAAAATGAAATCCAAAAAATATAGGTATAATTGTTGGCAATCAAAAGGCAAAAAAAAAGTAATGTCAAACAATATCAAGCATTTTTTTTTGTCAATTAGGAACAAACGGTAGAGCAGGGACTTACACCGTGGTCTTGGTGTACTGCCATAGCTTTTTTGCGATCTATAGTTTCGATTAGTTGTTTGCCGTTTGCCCATTCTAACACCATAACTAGATTCAGTTGTAAAAGTTAATTCTAAATTAGACGTTGACAATGCAGATGTGATTCCCAAAGCAATATTTTTTCTAGTCGTAGTGTCAGAATACTTGACATCTTCGCGATTTACACGATCATCACCACCACCATTATCACCACGATCATCATCAACATCAACATCAACCTCACCATCATCGCCAATGTTGTCACTGTCATGGCCGCCATCATTTTTCGTATCCACATTGCTACTAGCGCCACCAACAATACGTTGGTGACGTGTTGTTGGCCGTGCGGTGGTCAATGTCAAGGATGGCGATGAGGAGCGTGACTTGCGCGATACCACCACCACCACCGGATCAACCACATCGACAACACTCAAAATATCGGACGGAATTGTGTTGTTGTTGTAGTTGTAGTTGTTGTTGTTAGATTGGGAAAAGAAATGTGTGTTATTCACTGGACTTATACTAGATAGAGTGTAGTTGTTGTTATTTATTTTTAGCGGTATCTCGCTGGCAAATACTGTGCAATTAATAGTATTGTTACGGTTATTTCTATTTATTGGGAAAACATCACAAATGGGTGCCAACTCACGATCATTAGATTCGTTACCACTATAAAGGATCACAAAGTAGACCTCTTCTTCTTCGTTCGATGGTGACGGTTGTTGAGGCTTACATATGTAATGACCCTGTTCGGTGAGTTTTTGTATTTGCACAACGAAACCACGTTTCGGGTCGTATCGGCCGCTTGTTTCACTGGAATGCACCTATAATAAATATTGTTTTTTGTTTTGTTTTTTAAGTTATCGAATTGAACACATTAATCACAACACAGAAACAGATTTATAGAAAATGACAGCGTTTGGGTTTCGAAGCAAAAAAAAAAAAAAAAAAAAAAAACGAATTAGAAATGAACGAAAGAAAAAAATGTTCGAGGCTGGAATTAGGACTTGATTGTTGCTCAAAGTCCAGAGGATAGAAATAAAAATCGATGATTACCTCCCCCCCCCGCGGTTGACCAACATTTAATTCCCTTTAATTTTAAAATTGATTTATTTCAATTCTCATGCAGGTTGCATTTTTCAAAATTGTTTGTTGTTTTAGTTCCAACCTCCAACTCTCTGTAGTTAGTGCCCTAGAAGATAGAGGGCGACAAAGTGTGCAAACAAAAGTTTCTTCTTATTGTGATTTTTGGAAACTTTAGCGCCCTCTATATGCTCTCTCATCCATTTCAAAACTTGACGAATTTTTTAAATGTCGAAACTTATAATAAACGCAATCAAGGAAAGATAGAACTCTAGAAAACATAAATTTAGAACAGAACTATGTATATAAGTATGTGAGTGAAAACTTCTTAACTTCACTGGCCGAGTTCAACGCACATCTGAATATTCAGAATTCTGAATTTTTGAAGCTCTTGATTGGCCAGCTGTCAGAAGTCATCTGAATTTTCAGAACTTTTTCTGACAGCTGGCCAATCAAGAGCTTCAAAAATTCAGAATTCTGAATATTCAGATGTGCGTTGAACTCGGCCACTGTCAAAAAGCGAAATCTTATTTTTTGTTTTTAACTAAACTATAACCTATTTTCAGTTATGTTCCGTGGTAGAGAAGTCAATCGACGATTCGTATTCGTGCCCAAATTAATACTACGTTTTCATTGAGCACTAAATCGCAATTTAAGTGGATTTAGCATAAATCCTCTTCAAATCTCCAAGATTTACCACAAAAATTGAAATCTCCTCAAAAGAAGATTTAAAATAAATCTCATTGAAATCTTCTTGCAAGAACAAGAAGGAGATTTTCAAATCATACAATCCTAATTTTAATTTTTATAAACGTCAGTTTTTCCATTGAAATCAAAAAAATTATCAAGTATTTTTGCGCGTTGGCTGTAGGAATAGAAATGCAAGTATTTACAATGTATTTCATATGTTTATAATAATATTTTAGTAAACAAAACAAATTCCAGATAATGCAACAACCAAAAAACAACGGAAAACCTGGACACTGCAGGATGGGGAGCTTCTCATTGTAGAGTGGGCCGAAAAATTGTGTTTTTTTTTCTATAATTATGGATTCTCCTATTAAATGTAATCACTCTAATGTTATTTTGAAGAATTAAATGGTGTGATAACGATAGATTTAGGTTACTAGACTCATTTTTAATAAATAGTTTATTCAAAATTAATTGTTTTATTGCTCAAAAATTATTTTTCCGTTTGCTATACGTTTGCCGATTAAATCTGTTTTACTCATTGAGTTGACAATTGAATGCCAATTCAGACTGAAAACGTCAAATTAATCTCTTTTTTTGTGGTGAAAACACTTCAAGATTAATTTTAAATCTCCTGCCTTAAATCCCGGATTATCTCTTGGTGAAAACGTAGTATTAGATCTTAATTTATTTAATTCTATTAAAAACAGAGAGAGGAGAGAGAGAGCTAGAGAATGTCAAATGTCACTTTAAGTGTCAAAATTGTATACATCAGATTTGTTCCTACAAGACGTAACTTTAATTATAGGTCTGTTCGATTACTTTGCAAACTAACAATTTCTAAAAATCTTGCATATTTATATGAACATTGGAATAAAATTGGTAGAAATTGGCAGTTTTGGTAAGTAAACGAACAGAGTTAATATTTCATAATACATATATGTACAAATTTCTATACTAGCAATTTTTTACAAGGATAATAATATTGTTGGGGATAATTTTATATTGAAATCTATTGATGATCAAATATACAGATGAACAGTGGCAAATGACATTCCACTGTGCATATCTCAAACACAATACTATATTGCATGACTACAGGGGATATAATAATTTTGTGTGTAGATTATAAATAATGTATATAATATTTATCTAGTAATGGTGATTCACTCGCAGTTAATGTTATGTATTTAAAGATGTCTAAAGTAATTAACTCGCCGCGCCGTTTAAATTTCGCTTGCTGTCATTTCGCATTGGTGTAAATAATTTGATTTCAGACGTTGCGTCATTTCGCACAGTTTTTCTCAGTTCTTATTCTTAAATTGGACATCTTCCAACTTTACTAATTGATTCTGTTGGCTTATTCTTTCGTTAGACTATACTAGAGCTACTCAAGCTCTGTCAAGTTCTCAGAGTTGAAATAGATAATTATTTAAATCAGTTTGCAAATTCGGTTCAACCAAGAGAATTTATAAGGAGGGTAAAAAAATCTCTTACGGTTTTTTTCTTCATGTGAAACTTATTTCACCGTGTGAAAGGGGAATAAAAGAGCACTCAAGGGCACCACCTTGATTATTAGGTTTGTTCGTTGAGTTTTGAAGTCACCCTGGGATCACCTCGAAGCGTTCAAAAACTTGAACTCTGAGTTTTGATACTTCTGAGTTTTTTTTAGTTCTACGGTCGACTTGAATTTGCCCTAGAGTATCTCTGTTTTTGAAGTTGAGGTAAAGAATAAACTGTCAAAGTGACAAGACTTCTTGAGTATTGGGTTTATTGTCGATTCACGTGCTGCAGGTAACTGTAAATGTCAACAGCACAATTGACAAACCCTTGGTTGATTTTTAAAAACAATTTTGTTTCAAAAATCTTGGGGTTGTCAAGAAAACCAACTCTGGGTAAAGTTCAACGAACGAAGCTAGTAATAATGTTAGAAATTATTCTTATGCTGGATTTACACGACTGATAAAATTGACAGTTTCCAGTCAGTATACTGCCAAAAGATTGAGTTTTTCCATTGTTCTGCCAGTTTTTTGACAGTTAACTGCCAGAATACTGCCAATTTGTCAGTCGTGTAAATCCAGTATTACTTGTTTCATAAATTTTGACGTTGTTCACATTTTTTTTACAAAACGTAAGCGAACAGACCTACATCAAATCGTAATTTAGAGAGACAAACGCTCTTGGAATAACCAAGCTAAAATGACAAAAGGCGATTAAAATGCGGCGAGTATTTTACTGTGTATTAATATTATAATAATTATCATAACTATTTTATCATAACTAGACCTACTATTCAATATAATGTATAAGGAGAAGTTTTTTTTGCGTCCGCGATATTCACCACGACAATCCAATTCGGTCATATTGATTGCTTGTCGTACCAGAAAGCCGATTTTTGGATCGTATTTAGCTTCATTGTAGGCAATTTCCGGTTGAAAATTGGTTTCTATTGTTCTATTTGAACTTAGTACAACCTATACAGTTGCGTGGAGAAATAACAAATCAAATTGTTATTTTAGAAAATAAAATGAGAATATAAATAATTGAGATTTATTTATGATATTTTTATGGGAGGAAGTGAAATGCATGATGGTATTTTATTAGACACACCAAACAATGTTGCATTGTGTGAATGAGTCATGTTGGATTGATTACCTGTTGGTCACTTGTGATTAATTCAACAACAGTGTGTGGCATTGTTGGTTTACATGGAATCACGATGTCTTCGTATTGATTTGCATTTATAATAGGCACTGACATCGGCACCAAAAGTACATTCTCATCTGAAATTAATGATTTATATAGCTCGTCAAAGTTTTTGTGACACATTTAATGTAATTTAATGGCCTTTTCGATTGGAGTCCGAATGACAGTTCTTCTGAAAAGATGAGAAATTTGCAACTGATTTTGTTTTCAGAATCGTTCCAGTAGGGTTCACACGTATCAAATCGTTCTACCGGATTACCAATCGAAAAGGCCATAAATGTCTCTTTCGCAACTATGTTTTGACACTTGTCAATACAAATCGTTCTTCTGTCAAATTCCAAATATACACTCGCATCAGTATGTCACGAAATGGAGCAACTTACCATTTACAAAAATATAAGTTTTAGCAGCTTTGTAGTCCTCAACCAGCATATCGTAATCACCATCTTCTATGAGTTCACTCAGCTTTATACAATAGAAATATCCAACATATTCAGCTGAGACATCCGTTAGATACAGCATATTTCCATATGGTCGTTCACTATTGAGAGTATTGTATGAGGAATTGTTAAGTTCCAAAAATCCCGGCGTTAAAGCCCTCCAAGTGATCGGCTCGTTAGCTTCACAACGTAACGAGGAATTTGATTTAACATCGAGAATTATTTCAGCTGAGATTGGTGTTATAAGGGGAGCACCCTTTTTTGCAGCATAGTTAGCGAAATTCTCGTCATCTTCCAGACTTGATTGAGGCTTTGGGACTGAAATAGGAAAATATTTATTATTGATTTTGTGGTTTGTGACTTGTAAGTAGGTTGCGATTTACATATGAATCATTTTGTTTAACATTCAATGAGTAAGAATCGATGCTTGATTTAGAGTTATAAGTAGTTTAATGCTAAGTAGGTAATTAACTCGTTTATTCTACTACCTATGTTGAATGTGTAGTTGTGCGGTTAGAGAGATTGTTAATTAAAACGTTGCTATTAACTAGGCGTTAAATGATTAAGCAAGAATGCAATGGACCTATGTTTGTTCACGTATAAATGATCAGGAAATAATATGACATTCTAGAAGAGATGTTTTTTCTTCAAAAGTATATAGGTTGCTCAGTTACTTCTTAGATGCAAGTATAAGACCTGCTCAATCGACACTAGATGAGATAACCGATGACCGGGCGTTGCAATTTTAAAGATGGGGGAGTATTTTTTTTTTGTTTCGAGTTTGCGATCCCCTAAGAACTTTAATAACAATAACAACCATGCATTTTTTTAAACCGTGAAAATTTGTATATTTGGAATGTTAACCAGTGATAACCAATTACATACAAATAAATTTGGTGGCTCAACAGCCCGGACCTAGTGACTTACAAATCTCCACCATTTTCGTGTGCGTATTGTTTGTTTGCAGGAATGGAAGTTTTCTACCGAATTGGAACGGCTATTGTGAGTTGCAGCTTTACAGCTCCACTTATAAGAATTCTTAAGAACACTCTTGGAAAAAATATCCATGTAGTGATTGTCTAAAAATGTGGACACTCGTATTTATAAACGCATTTTAACATATTTCTAAATATATCCGCATATACGAGTATTCGCTGACATACTGGCAACCTGTCAGTTTTGAATGAATTTGTGCGTTTGAGACGTACGCAGGGAGAGACGCTTGACCACAAAACAAAATACCAAATTTCATCAAATTCAACACATCCGTTTAGGCTGTAACTGAACAGATAAACAAAATGTCAAGTTTGATCAAAATCTCGAGTTCAATTTTTTCTTACGGATGCATAGCTCGCAAGTAAAAATAAAATTTTCATTTTTTCTGGGAAAGAGACTGTTTTAACGATACAACTTTAATTCAAGATAGCAGCAACCCTACAAAGGGTTGACATAAAAGAATTCTTTTCCAATAAGATATTCATCATTATAGTTTATTGAGAATGATGAATACATTAACACTTAAATGATGACACCAGCACAGACAATTCTTCTACGAAAAACCGAAGAAATGTCTTTCAGAAAAAGTACGAAAACAGAAGCGGGCTTAATAGGCAGCCTTGTTTGACTCAGGTGGTCGTTTGGAATCAAGTTGTATCTCCATTTCTGCCCAATACTAGCGAACAGCGGTAAGATATTCATGACTGAGCTTCGAAGTGATATTATGTAGGATACAAAATAATATTAAATCATACATGTATTTGTCATAAAAAACACATTTAAAACATTTGCAAACATTTCTTGATAGAACCCACCTCGCAACTTTGTGACAATAAAAAAAGAACATTTCCATATTTTCTCTTCATTTTAACACTTTTTAAGTGTCATTTCCTTAACAACTGTTAACATAACACACTGTCAATACTGACCCATTTTCACAGAAAAAAAGTGATTTTTTTCCCAAGTACTGTGATCAATATTGTCAACCCTTTGAATTGCTTTTCACACTTTATTTAGCATAATGTTAGATTACATTAGCATAAGCATACGTCACTGCTTGAATTTCCATTTTTTAAACGATGATAATGTGACATTAATATAATAATAATGTGACATTGAATATGAAAATATAGAAATGGACTTTACAGTATAGGTATACGAATAATCTTAAATGGTAACAATTGAAATGGTGACAATTGACAATCTAACAATGTAGTTAGCTGGGGGATTTCAAGGTGTATATGTGTAGAGTTATGTAAAGGGTGATTTTTTAAGAGGTTTAGAACTTTTTTTAAAAAAAAACACAAAAAATTCGAAAAAAATGAATAAAATATTTATTTGAATCGATAGTTTGAACCTTGCAATTTAATGTTTAAAGATAATTTTATGCAAATGTTGACCGCGGCTGCGTCTCAGGTAGCCCATCCGCTGAGTCCAATTTTGGCATACTCTTTCACACATATCGGCCGGTATCTCACGAATGAATGCATGGATGTTGGCTTCCAGTGCGTCAATCGAAGCGGGCTTGTTCCTATAGACATTAGCCTTGACATACCCCCACAAAAAATAATCTAATGGTGTCAAATCGCACGATCTAGGCGGCCAATTGACCGGCCCGAAACGTGAAATTAACTGTTCACCAAACTCGCCTCGCAATTGCGCCATTGTTTCGCGTGCTGTGTGGCATGTGGCACCGTCTTGTTGAAACCATATATCATGCAAGTCAAGAACTTCCATTTCGGGCAAAAAAAAGTTTGTTATCATCGCTCGGTAGCGTTCACCATTGACAGTAACGCTGCGATTCGCATCATCTTTGAAGAAATAGGCCCAATAATGCCGCCGGCATATAAACCGCACCAAACAGTGGCTTTTTCGGGATGCATTGGTAGCTGTTGCAATGCTTCTGGCTGATCTTCACTGCAAATGCGGCAATTTTGCTTATTTACGTACCCATTCAACCAAAAATGAGCCTCATCGCTGAACACAAGCAGCGCGCGATGAACATTTCGAACCGAGCACGAATTTTGATAGTAAAATTCAATAATTTGCAAGCGTTGTTCATTTGTAAGACGATCCATGGTTAAATTGCAAACCAAACTGAAGCTGTTTGACGGTGACACAAGGTACTAAACACACGTCAGCTGTCAAAACCAGTGTTGCCAAAACCAAACCAGCTAAAAAATCACCCATTATATACACCATGTTGATTTCTTCTAAAATATTAAACTCCAATGAGAAGTGTTTTGTTATTTGTATTTGTTCATTGAATTTGAGCCTGGATTGGACTTAACAATCAGTCATCAATTCGGGGAATCACAACCTAAGTTAAATAAAGATTTTATAATGTTGCGTCTTAGTAATCAATGTTTGTTTCTGTCATCACTGCTCATTAGAAATGACGGAGATTAAATAATTTAAATAAATTCATAATTAATTTACGTCTCCAACTTGTCTATGTTTCTATTGAAAAAAAAGGAATTTTTACTCATAAAAAAAGGGGAAACAAAATATTCTATAACATCCCTGGATAAATTGATAGCTTAAAGTCATAGTACAAAGGAAAGTTCTGATTCAGTGGCGTTATTGTTATTGTTATGAATACAAACAAAAACAAAGAAAATAATAAATTTTGATAACAAATGCCTTAGTCATTAATTATTGTTTTGATTTTGTTTATGAAATAATTACAGACTTTGTACTACTAACCGGCCGGCAGAGCAACAAAACACAAAAGAGGGAGACGAAGTGTTTTGCTACATGTGAAAGACATTTCGATGGGTATAACTGTCACTTGTCAGTCTTACTACAGGGCAGTTGAGCCCGGAGAAAAACCGTTTTTTGTTCACCGGAACCAATACTTGTCCTATGAAGCAAAAGTGAGGGAAATAATAGCAGTTCAACGCTGACGGACAGGGCTCTCCCAACTAAAATATTATTGTTCGGTTTCACAAATATTTAAGAGGCTTTTAAATTTTTAAATGACGTATTTTGTATGGAACAAACGTCATTTAAATATTTAAAAGCCTATTAAACGCAGTTAAAAGGGCTTTATGAAATCGGTCATAAGTCTGTTTGGTAACTAGAAACGTCATACAACGTAGCACAACTGGATGTCAAATTAAATATAAATCTTTGACAAGTAGCCAAAAGTGGCAAGAAGTTGCAACAGACATATTGTTTTGACGGATTATTGTATACCTATGTATTTGTGGTAAAATTTTTTTCTCATCAAACATTATTTACAACCATAAGCATCATTAAACTTCAAATTACTACTGTCAAACTGATGTCAACGCATCTGTCGGAGCGAAAAGCTTAAGGTTCAGCAATTTTTGCGTTGCGTCCGTTGCATGCGTTGCATAGGGGTCGCTTCTCATAACAACGAACTTGTGTAAATACACAAGTGACACTGTTGTAAGGGCCGTGCATCGGCTTTTTGTCAGAATGTCAGTTCTTCTTCTGAAAAGAATACAAATTTGCGACTCGATTTGTTTTTAAAATCGTTCCAGAAGCGTTCACACGAATGGAATTGTTCTTCCAGATTACTATCGAAAAGGCCAAAAGCTAAAGCACACGACATCTCGGTTTACAATTATTGACATATGACTAATCTGTCAACTGTCACTATACCTACTTATTTTCATTAAAATACATTATGTTCCTTTTTTATTTTTGTTTTTATTTATTTTTCTGACACCTATCTTTAAAAAAACACCCTTTATGATGTAACCTCTTGCCGCAAGATGAGAAACTTCAAAGCGGAAACCCTTTGATGAACTTCTATATGTTATAAAAAAAAAACACACATATTCTTTGGCCTAATTTTTTGCATCATAAACCCACTAGAGGCTTCAATGCTCTTGATAAACAAAGATCATTATTATTAATTAAATAAACTCGAGTGCATTGTATGAACAAATACGAAAATACAAACAGACACGCTGAACGCATCTATTTGTATCTACAAATGTAACGCCATCAGCCACTTGTAAGTTGTAAGCCCGTACAGAGAGATACATTTGTGTGTTACTTGTTTTTACTTAACGCATATACAGAAACACCATGTAAATGCAGCGTGTAAACAGAATGCAATATAATGAGATTGGTGGCGACAAAGGCAACGACGACGCGACGCGTGACGATTGGGGTTTAGAGTCAGATTCTTCAATTCTTATGTTTGTTTTTGACTTAAAGGGTACGAGGAGTGAAAGATTAAACGAGTTGTGCGGCAAAGAAAAGCCGAGAATTACTGTTATGGTTTACAGTTGTTGAGGGAGTGAAGATCGCTCTTTGTGATGTTTTTGCTCCCTGGTCCCTGCAACACACAGTAAAGAAAGTGATAAATAACAGAGCCAGAGGTTAATTAAGCTACTGTAGGTTATTGGAGCCACTAAAGTACGAGTTAAATGAAAAAAAAAATCAAAACAAAAAATACTTTCGAGGGGATAGGGATAGGGGATTCCTTGATGGAATGAGGCTTTGAAAACGAAGAAATTATTCCGATGAGTTGCAAGCCTTGTCATCATGGAAAAAGATCAAGCTGCAAAAATACCCATGAAGATTTTAACTTTTATTGATGTGTAAACATCTATGCTGGCGGTAAAGTGAAAAAAATAACGTGAACGTTCGTGTGTAACGTTACGTCGTGCAACTTTACGGTGTGCAACGTTACGATCTGCATACTAGGATGGGTGCGTTCAGTGAAAAAAATCTTAAGATCCCCTTCAAGTCCGTTTTGGATCTGCGCACGTTGATGTTTACACATATTAACCGTGAGTCCCGGCACTCACACAATTTTCTGTTTATTTTATTAGTCATACGCGAACAGAACAGGGCATATCGTCTCCGTTCAATATGGAAACTGCCAAAGTCCATTTAAAACCGAGTTAACTAACTGAAACATGTTTTTTCAGTCAAGATTCTTACAAATTTGGAGAATTACGTAAGACTCTACATGAACTGAATATCTATTTTTGATAAATGTGTGTCAAAACACTATCGAAATAGAGAGGGCGATATCAGTCGTGTTTTTTTGCAAGCCCTGAGGAAATTGGTCGTCGGGGCTAAGCATTTGCATGTTAAATGCAACAACAACTTATTCCCTTCGGGCTTAGCTAAGCGCGGAGAATTATCGGTGCTTAACTTAAGCACGGAGAAAAACTGTGTTACCGGCGTGAATTGCATACGTGTTATCTCCATTTTTGATGTGTAAACATCTATGCTGGCGGTAGAGTGAAAAGAAAACGTGAACGTTCGTGTGCAACGTTACGTCGTGCAACGTTACGGTGTGCAACGTTACGATCTGCATACTAGGATGGGTGCGTTCAGTGAAAAAAATCTTAAGATCCCCTTCAGGCAAAAACAAGTCCGTTTTGGATCCGCGCACGTTGATGTTTACACATATTAACCGTGAGTCCCGGCACTCACACAATTTTTTTTCTGTAATGGCGTCGCTAATCCCCGATATCGTTTTTTTTCAACCAAATTCCTCCGAGCTTGCAAAAAAACATGGCTATTATGTGAATAGTCCTTTCCATATAAAGGGTGATTCGCATAAGGTATAGCAGAAAGCTAGAGCGTGTAGGTTGGATCGAGGCAAGAAAAAAATCGGGTGGGAGGGGAGGGAGTGTGTATTCCTCCCCGTTTTGCCAAGAGGGGCAACTGTCTAATAAATTGACTTAAAAAAGAACAGAAATTATTAAAAAAAAACAATGCCAGGCTATACCTTTTTGTAAAGCCAGAAATCTGTTATTTTATTTTATTTTTAAAAACTGTGTATAGTGTACAGTTTTTGAAAAAATATTTTTAAACTCAAAATTTTGAAAAAAAATTTCAAACTATTTTTTTTTCAAAATTTTACGCAATTAAGTACTTTTTTAATTTTCAAAATCCAATGCTCTTATAAATTTTTAGTCAAAAACAAAAGACAGGATGCTTATGTCTTGTACTTTTTGAGAAAATTAACATATACGTTGAAATAGGATCTTTAGAGCAACTTTAGCAACGGATTGGACTCAAATTAAGGAAGTTTTATTTTCTTTTGTTTTCAATTTATTAAAGAACTAGAAGAGATTTTAACATCTGGTTTTTTTGATGTTTGACTAAAAATTAATAAAAGCGTTGAATATTAAAAACAAAAATACTACTTAGGCGCAGTTTTTCGGTGGAGAGTTAAACCAGAGTTAGCTAAATCAAGAAGTAAATCAACTCACAGTTAACCGAGGAAACAGTTTTTCAGTGGAGAATGCACGCGGAAGTACTAAACAAACTCCGTGGATAAAACATCAAAAGCATCTGTTCAGTAAATCCTGAGTTAACTCACCAAATTTGATGAGTTAACTCGAGTTTAACTTTAATCTCGCACTGAAAAACTGGCTCTTAAAGACGTAAAATTTTGAACAAAACCAGAGTGAACACCTTTTTTTTAATTTTTATTTTTCAACATTTTGAGTTTAAAAATTAATTTTTCAAAAACTGTTCACAAAAACAACTGCATTTAAAAATAAAATAAATTAAAAGAAGAGATTTATGGCTTTGCAAAAAGGTATAGTTTGGCATTGTGATTGTAACCACTGTTTTTAATAATTTTTGTTTCTGTTTTAAGTCAATTTTTTACCTAAACGGGTGTTGAAATAAATAATCAAAATATGAGTACGAGGGTTTGTAGGTACATGAATGACAAAATTCCCCTTCCCTTCATTTCTAACATTGTTATTTAATGCACAAACTGATTGATTATTTAAAGATTGAAATTGAAAAAGAGCTTTGAGATTTCAAAAATGTATTATCGTGCAAGCATTACTTCCAAGATCGGATGTTTGAAAAGCCTAAAAACAAAAAAAAATCACTTACAGGCACTGCAGCTGCTTATTAAAGATGTCAAAATCCAGAGCACTGCTCCATACGATAACACCACCCTATAGTTTCGTCCTTGTAAACCCATTTTGTTTTACAAACAAAAAACAACAGGTTTTCTTCTTTTTGTTTTATTTTATTTGACACCTTTTTCACTTAGCACATTGAACCACTGATGAGGATTTATCTCAAAAGTTTTCTATTTGAATTCAAAGTAAATTATTTTCATTTTTGTTGCGACAAAAAGAAATCAAAAAATCCTCGAAGCCATAAACAAAATTTTGTATTACTTCATTTTATTCACATAGAGAATCACTTGAACTTTAATCGCATCGAACTCAGCAGTTCTAGATATTTTTTTGAATTTTCTTTAACTTCCCGCCACGAGCACCATACAGCAACTACTGATATTGTTGTTTTCAGAGATCCACTCCACTATGGCGCAGGCTCTTCTTATCCGCTTCGATGTGTTTTATCAGTTTCAGAAGATTGTGCAAGGGTTTTGTTCTGAAATTAAAAAAAAAAAAATTATATAAATAATACAAATATGACGAGAATGTATAAAATATAAGGAAGTCTTGATATTGGATTTATACTTAAGAAATTAGATAACAACACTTTTGGCTAACCACACAAAAGTTGTAAGAAATTTTGAAAGGCTTCCGTATTTTTATTTTGAAATCAAGAACTTTGTTGCGCGAATATCTGCAGAACCTCAAAAATTCGATTGATTTTACAAAGATTATTTATTTCTTTCAGCTGATTAGAGATTTTTTTGTTTAAAGATTCACCAAAAAAAAAAAACAATAAAATGAATGTGATAAGCCTGTAGAAGCATTTTTGGCACCAATATAATGATTATGAATTTTTTGCACTTAAGTTAATCTTGCAATTAAATTTATATTAAGTTCAACCAACAAATAAAAATATAAGAAGAAATTTATAATTTTGAGTATAGATTTGATTTAAAAATAAAATATGACCAGATTTTCTTTAGAAATTTCAATGATGGTAAGGCTGCTGATAACTTGTACATATTAAACAGTTCTTAACATCTTGTGAAAGTAGGTACCTACAAAGTGGCGCTGTTGAGGCTTGCGTCTGCTGATAAGGAAGGAATTTCTACTTCAAAAACAACACATGCATACAAATTTAACGAGATTCTTGTTAATTTAACAAGGTGCACTTTCCTAAATAAAGTCTCAAAAATCACCATTTCAATTATATTTAATTCATGGTTAAGTCAACAAGCTATATTTTCGATAGCATAGTATTTGATTTAAAACGATACCATGTTATTTTAACACAAAAGTCTTGCAGCTATAAAAAATTCATAAGATTATAATATGGCCAAATTGGCCACAGTGCTATATTTTAACATAATTTTTTGTAGAATTCAATTTTACTATAAAACCTGTTGAATTAACGTTTCGTATAGTAATTCTTACAATTATTTGTGTCTGCTCATATAGCTGCAGATCTCACGGACAGCAGTTATGTTTTCGGCAGATTTTGCGTTTCATTGACGTTTGTTGGCTGATTTTTTACTGAACAGGTTCATTGAAATTTGTTACCAAAATGTTGAATAGTTAATAGGGTGGCATCGTTGCCAGAAGAGATTTTTACAATAAAGTTTTATCATTTTCCGTGTTGCTTGACGCAGTAACTTGCCATTATCTTTAGTATTGAAAAATAAAAAAATATACACAACTTGAGGGCACGAACTTGCTCTTGTAGTTAAATACTGTATGTAACAACATTGAAGTTGCATGATGTATATTATTTAACGAGTAAATATTAAAAGAGTCAAAAGCACTAAAAAATTGATTTTTCGTTTGATTTTTTTTTTGTTTATAAAATAATGTTTTCAAAATTTTTGAAATGCATTATTTTATAAATTATTGAGAAGCATCAAACAACAACAAAAACGATTTAACCATGGCAAAGATATATACTCGAATAACCCAAAAATAAGACCATTTTCTCAAAAAACGTTCAATACCTAATTCCGTAATGAGGATTTTTTGAGAAAAATCTGAAATGGAGTTTTCTTACAATTGACTTGGTTATTACAGGTACGAAGTTTAATCAAAATCTTTAGAGCCGTTTTTCGAGAAAATTTGAAGAAACCAAAATATTTGTATGGCAGCTACCACTTCAAGATGAGCTAAAACAAAAATTCGAATTTTCCCTCTAGGGAATCACATACAAATCTGTACCAAATTTCATGCAAATCAGTCTACCCGTTTAGGCTCTAGCTCAAATTACAGTGGACGCACTGACGGCGGCGCCGCCGCACAGACGCACAGACCGACGGACGGCATGACGAAAACCACTTTTTCGGACTTCTCGATTATCGTAGTTTTAGTTTTGATTATGACCTCGATATTTTTTTTTTATACGAAACCAATACTTGGCCTATAGAGCAAGTAAAAACAGTCAAATTAATAACAGATAAAACAACATGGCTGCCATGAACTGTCAAAATCTACGCATCCCTATTGGAAAACCATTTAGTTCATGTATTTCAAAGTATATTGAGCTTATTAGCGAACTAATAGAGAGAGAGCAAGCAGGGAGTAGCAAAGAAGAAGATCCCAAGACGTAACAAGTATAGTACAAATTCCATGATTTTAGCAAAGTAAGCAGTTTAAAACTACAACGGTGGTGGCTATACAATGTCAATGTACTTAACTGTCATTCGAATTTAGCACAAAAATCATCCTGAAACTGTTGTTAAAGTTAGATGATGCCTCCCTAATTGGCGGACGAGACTAGAAAAATGCCAATTTATAGCAGTTATAACAGTTTTGTTGCAATTGAAAATGGGTGAGTCTAGGGAAATGCCAATTTATAACAGTTTTATTTCATTATTAGTGGTTGTGCGGTAACGCGCTTCCAACGAATTTGAAAGAAACTTTGAAGTAGGTATGCAAATCGGTATAGGTCCAATATTTGTTTAAACTTCCTCGCATTTGCGGGCTTTTTGGCCCAGGCTATTTAGCATTGACACTAAACTCGAGTATTTATCATCCTTGTTGTGGATAAAACTGAAATCTCACTTGCCTCGCTGTGAATAATGAAGTTTTCCATTGGTAAATTTAGATTTCAATTTAAAGATTTATTTTTTTCTTGGCGAATGGAACACTTTTTCAAATTGATTTATTTTTATCATTGTGATCGTGTAGTTTCGTTTCTGTGCTAATATTTCAAAAAAAAACTTAATCCCTTGGTGCACTTTTAGAAGATAAAGTTAAGCTAAGTTACCGATTAATTTTATACTGGTTCCATTTATTAGGAGCGAATATTTCTCACATAATTTGAACACAATTTTCACACCTAAAACAAATTAATCAATTCAAAATACACATTTACTGACAGCTGTAAATTATGTTGGTGTTAGTAAAGGGAAGGGTAAAGGGAAGGGTAAAATTGATTTTACATCAAAAATCAATCAATTTATTGTGCCCAATGGTAAGCAAAGATGGTCAGAATCGGCTGTTTGACAGATCAAAATGAAAAATAAATTGATTTAGTTTACCAATGGAAAACCCCATAAATTATTTATTTGTATGTGGGAAAGAGAAAACAATATAATAAAAAAGCGAAAGCAAAAACTAATGTTTGCAACACAGCACTATTGATTGCAATACATCACTTCACAACACACCACACATACGATAAAAATGTCGCTCCGACTTAAGTTTGCAAGGTGCAACTATTTGGAATGTCAGTCTGTTTGACAGATCAAGAGATCTGCTAACCCATGTCCGATTAGTGCGAAAGATTTTGACCGAATTTGATAATTTTCAAAACATACGTCATTCATTATTTTCTTCAGATTGATTTATATCCCAAAAGCAGCCACTTACAAGCCCTCTTAAACATTTTGACACTTCGCCAAAATATTTAACCAAAAATACTCTGCAGTCTCCACGCGTCGTTCATCAATTTGAAAACATAAACACACTGTGATGCTGTTTGAAATAGTTTGCTTTACATAGTCAAGTCATACTCATACATTAAAATGGTAGCCAACAAAAATCTTATGTGGGAGATGATCGTTCCCATATCTCTTCATAGCATCCCCTCAGCAAAGTGAACACACACGCTCGTGTGTCATTCAATTGGGATTAATTAGAATTTATTCCCGACCGTGGAACCTAGTACCTACGTACTTCTCGGGCGGGGATAGGAATAGCATGCTCGAATTTAAAGCTATTCCGTGTGACTATACATAAGTGTGCCACCACATGGCTCAAAGTACACATTTCTGACTTCTGACATCAACACTCAAGAAAACAACTTGAATTCAATCTCATATCCTCATAGCATTCATGCGACCTTCTAAGAAAATAATAGCATAAATAATAAAAATGAATTAACTTCACAAGCATCAAAGAGTTGTTTTTTTTTCTTTCTGCTTCTGTGTTCTGTTTGCCATCATTTCGATTTCCGATGTTATTTTTCTTGTCTCTAGTAATATAAATTGGATTTTTTTATTATCCTCCATTTAGAAAACGGGCCAAGGTCTCTGATGTTTGCGAATTGTTTGCTTGGAAAACCACTCGCTTTTTGGGTCGATTACTATAGCTAATGTGTGTTTATAAACCACCAGTCAAAGTCATAAGACTGGGAAATTTGTACGTGTTTCGAATGGGCAATTTGCTGCACTGCCATGCCGATGCCACCCACCGATGCGATTCGTATATAAACGTGACGTTTCTTTCACGTTTTTTTCATCGATTTCCATGAGTTTCAAAAAATGCATGAGTGTTTGGCCAATGATTTGCTTCCAAAAAAAAAAAAACAGAAAAATGAAAAACTTTCGTTTTGCGTATTGATTAATTTTCACAAAAAGAGAATAATATTAAAATAATATTTTCTAAAATTTAAAATTCCAATCGATGAATATATTTAACAACAACTCAATTATTTATTGCGGCATTTAGCCAACCGTATTTGTTATGATTGTTTAAATTAGATTTTAATAGTGAAAATTGAACAAATGCCAAGAAAATGAATTTTTCATTATTATTATGTTTGGTTGCAGGGGGGTCGGGAAAGTATACGGCAATGGGCAGTTTCAATATATTATACTAACGACTTTGGTATTGAACTGTTTAATATGCAATTGAAAAGTGCGTTTTCAATTCTAAATAAAAAATCTGATTCATTATTTGTGCATCGATGAATATTTTGAAACCGAGAAGCATTGTGTGTTTTATCATTGGTTACCATAATAAGATGTATTGACTCACTTCATATAGATTGTTCGAAGAGGTTGTAGTTTTGTGTTTCATTTGCATCTTTATTACATGAAAAATGTTTTTGACACTGTAATGAATATACATATATATACATGATATAAATATACTCTTTATTTTCTAATACTTCAGTGATTGGTTTGTTGATTAGACCAGTTTATACCTGTTAGCGGATAAAGAAGCAAAACTAAAACACCACTTGAAATGCACAAGAAAATGGTTGCATTGATTTAAAATGAAGTATAATTATGATTTATACCATTGACTTTACATTTACATATGACTGGTATAAACTGGTTTTTAATTTGCAATATAATTGGAAAATGCATGAAACTAAAGGAACTAGACGATAACTATTTCAACTGATATAAATAAACGATTTATAAACAATACTTCAACTATTTGGCTTGGCAATTTTATACCAGTCGGCGGATAAACAATCACCACAAATATATGGAAAGTTTGATACAACTACATGCATTACACAACTTATAAGGTGCGCAAGAAAATGGTCACAATTTTTTCAAAATATAAATGGCATAATAACTATTTGAATAATTCACTTACGCGTACTATGACTGGTTTAAACTTGTATTTAATTTACATCTACATGGGGACATGCATGAAACTATAACAATGAAAACAACTACTTGAACTGATATTAATAAACCTTTCATTTTCAATATTTTTATTGTTTGTTTTCAGGGATAGGCCAGATTATACCATTTGGTGGATGACCAAATAAAATATTGGAAAGTTTTATCAAGCAAGTGGTGTTCTTTAGTAAATCTATACACCACAGTTTGATGATGGGATAGTGATTTAAAAGGAGAAACAAATATTATTTCTCACATTCACGTTACTGGTATTCTTTCTTGTTTATACCAATCAGGTTCCCATAATTCTGCTTGTGTTTTCTATTACAGGTTAAAAAGGAAAATTATTTAAACTTCAAATTGATTGTATTATTACATTTATGTATGTTCATATGTATTTATGTATATATCAATGTAAAGTATTATTTAATATTCAGTATGTGCCTATACTTGGTATAAACAAAAAAAATCCGACTGCTTGTACTGTTTTGAAATGATAAAATTTTTTAACTCAGGCAAATAAATTCTGTGCAAAGTGGTCAACAGCTGACAAAAAAAAAATACATTTTTGTTATCCTATGATTGGTATAAACTGGTCTAATCCTTCCCAATAATTATTTTAAGATACAATTTGTTCAAAGATCTACACAAATTAATTGTGTTTCAATTTAATAAGCAATTAAATGTTGTTTTTCACATAACAAAAGGAGGGAATGGGATGAGTTGTGGCTTTTTCTTGACTACATAATAATGTATGTATGTTGCAAAGTGTTAAAACTTAAAATTCAATTTTTGTTTCATTCTTTACTAAGGGTATTCATGCAACGGCGGAAAACTCAGATAAACCTCAGAAACCAGATAATTTTATCTCTGCAGAAACGAGCTGTCAAAATTTGTATATTAATATTTTTCTGCAGATCTAATAAATTTATCTCATCGATTTGATGCGGAAATTGTAAGATAAACCTGATAAATTTAGAAATGACATTTGTGGTGTGTTTGGTGTGACATTTCACAAGTATTTCTAAGGGGTGTTCATATGCAAACGTCCTGCGGAAAGTTATATTTTTCTGCAAAGCGGAAATTTATCTCGTTGCATGAATATGTACGCTTACTAACTATTACTACAGGGTGAGCCAAATAAGACCTTCTTGTGTTAATGTAAACTGCTCTGAAGTACTCTAAACGTTATTCTGGATTATTAGGATTGAGCTTTTGAACCAACTGGTTCAAAAGCTTAGGAAAAAGCTGATGCTCCAAATCACAGATTAGCCACATGAAGATGAGAATCCCCGGCAGCCATTTTAATTTGCCTACAAGCGGCAGTTATCAGATAAAAAATCAGAATGTGTGAATAAAAATCTCACGCATAGACAGTAGGGATCTTCACACACCTGGTTAAATTGTTGTTGCAATTCACATCTATTCATCGACGCGGGATAAAATTACAAATAAAACAATGTAAACAAATGGGTTTTGGAGGGTGAAACGTACGAAACATTCTCATCTTCATATAGCTAATCTGTGCTATAAATGCATTTGGTAAACAATAACATCCCATTTTGGTCTCAAGTGGCGGAATGCGTAGTGCATACGGCTTCTAAGACTGAGCAAATCTGATATCGTGGGTTCGATCCCTATGGTAGGCATGTAGAAAGTTTTTCATATTAAAATTGGATTAAAAGCTCAGCACCACTAATAAAGAGGAGACTGATGATAGGCGGCTTGGCACCCCTTGGAACAGCTGTATCTCTAGCCAAAATAAACGAATTATTATAATTAATTCGTAAACAATTGGTGGTAGCACCTTTAAGTTGTTGTTGTTGTTCAAAAATTCAACTGGAATTTTGTTAGGGTACAAATAGTGCCACTTGGTATAACCAACAGTGTTGAACGTCGTCGTGTCGATGTTTTAGCACCAGCTGCAAGACTTTCACAAACGAACTGGATGTTTTCGGCCGATCCCCGTGCGAAAGGGGCTCAGTTTCATTAAAGCATATCATGGTATACATACATAGGTAACTGGAGCTCCTTCTATAAGCTTCTATAACTATTATAATGCCAAAAAAAAGAATCATAGTTTATTGAAAATACAAAAACTAAATTCTCATTTAAAAAAATTGTGTAAAGCTTAAGAAAAATACTTTCATAAGAGTAAAAATGAAAATGCAAAACAAATAAATAAATTTAATACTTTTATTCCCACAAAATATTATTACGTAAGAATTCATATATAATCATAATGATAAAACATTCTCAACTCAAAAATGTGCTTAGGTACGCCAAAATGTTGATCATAAAGTAAAATAAACCACATTTTCTCACTCAATTGTATAAGTATTGTATTTTTTTTTTTCTAAGTTACACAACTCATTAATCTTCGTCGTCATGTCTCTAAGAAAGTATGTGGTCATTAAAAAGGTGATTTATTCAACAAAAAAAAAACACCAACTTTCTTTGCAAATACAAATATATGTAGGTAGGTATATAAGCACAGGTAGGTATATAGGCAAGTATAGTTGTTGATGAAAACCCTTCCAACCTTTTGTTGTTCTATTTCAAAACACCCTTCTTTTAATTTTAATTGTTCCTTAATTTGAATCAGTTGTGCTTTGCGCTTCAAAATTCAATTATTTTTGTATCTATGTAATTGAGTAGGTACCTACTGCCAAAGCTAAAAAAACTTAAATTGCTAAAATAAAGACAAGAACTTCATATTCTTCCTTTTCTTACTTTGAGAACTAGATAGATACCCACTTACTCATCTTGTTGAAATTTGAAACTTCTTTGTTGTATTCAAACTTATTAATTGGTTACACAAGTTTTTGAACAAAACCTGGGAAAACTTTAACCAAGTTCAATAAATTCTTTAACTCATAACCTAGGAACATTTTTTTTTATTGGTCAAATCATTTTTTATTGAAGAGATTTCTCTAGAATGTGTAAAGCAAGATAAATTTGTTCACGCCATGCCACCCACAATAAATTGGTGTACCCGTGTATTTCACCTCATGGAATTGCTTAGGTATATAATGGGTGATTTTTTAAGAGGTTTAGAACTTTTTTTAAAAAAAAAACACAAAAAATTAGAAAAAATGAATGAAATATTTATTTGAATCGATAGTTTGAACTTTGCAATTTAATGTTTAAAGATAATTTCATGCAAATGTTGACCGCGGCTGCGTCTCAGGTAGCCCATCCGCTGAGTCCAATTTTGGCATACTCTTTCACACATATCGGCCGGTATCTCACGAATGAATGCATGGATGTTGGCTTCCAGTGCGTCAATCGAAGCGGGCTTGTCCCTATAGACATTAGCCTTGACATACCCCCACAAAAAATAATCTAATGGTGTCAAATCGCACGATCTAGGCGGCCAATTGACCGGCCCGAAACGTGAAATTAACTGTTCACCAAACTCGCCTCGCAATTGCGCCATTGTTTCGCGTGCTGTGTGGCATGTGGCACCGTCTTGTTGAAACCACATATCATGCAAGTCAAGAACTTCCATTTCGGGCAAAAAAAAGTTTGTTATCATCGCTCGGTAGCGTTCACCATTGACAGTAACGCTGCGATTCGCATCATCTTTGAAGAAATATGGCCCAATAATGCCGCCGGCCCATAAACCGCACCAAACAGTGGCTTTTTCGGGATGCATTGGTAGCTGTTGCAATGCTTCTGGCTGATCTTCACTCCAAATGCGGCAATTTTGCTTATTTACGTACCCATTCAACCAAAAATGAGCCTCATCGCTGAACACAAGCAGCGCGCGATGAACATTTCGAACCGAGCACGAATTTTGATAGTAAAATTCAATAATTTGCAAGCGTTGTTCATTTGTAAGACGATCCATGGTTAAATTGCAAACCAAACTGAAGCTGTTTGACAGTGACACAAGGTACTAAACACACGTCAGCTGTCAAAACCAGTGTTGCCAAAACCAAACCAGCTAAAAAATCACCCGTTACTATTATTTAAGATATATATGTACATAGGAATTTATCTGTCTGTAGTTTCTATAAGTATACACCTATGTGTTATACAGTTGGTGGCTGTTATGTTTATTTTTGTTTGTTTATTAGTTTTTCCTTGTTAAATGTCAGATGGTCTAATTTATTCAAACGATTTATCAGAAAAGCTTTGTTTGATTGTTAATGTTAATGTTTTTTTTTTTTTTTTTTTTTTTCGAAATGTTTATCTTGTGAGGTGTGAGTCCTTTTTGAAGTGGGCACTTATAAAGCTTAATATTTATCTATTAATAATGGGTATATTTATTGCATTAATTATAAGAGTAATTGATTTATAAAGAGAGGGTGTTTTCAAACGAAGAAGAGCTGATGATTTTAAAATGTTAAGTAGCTAGTATTAATTTTAAATTATTCAAAATCCATGTCGCTGCGAAATCTTGAAGATATTGTAGGAATTAAGATATTGCACTTCAATTCACTGCTGCGGGAATAATAAAAAACATGATGATTAAATTTAATGAGTATACAAAGGAGAAAAGAGAAGACTAAATTTCAAAGAGAGCCAAGCCTCAAGAGACATCTTGTACGAGTATTAGCGAACTAAGACGTCAAAATGAGTTGTCGGAGTGAAACAAAGTGCGAGGGTGCGAGCGTTAGAAAAATAAGGAAGGAGATATCGATGGTTTTGAAGATCTAAATATCAAAATGAGAGGTAAAAATAGAGCCAGGCAAATCATTCCACATTCTTGTAGTGCGGCAAAAAAAATTATCTCTATTCTTGACGATACTGATAAACTGATGGACATTCGTAAAAGCGCTAGTATTACTGTATACGGAGGAATTCATCTGGCTATTTCACAAGAGCACTGTTTGGGAAATATCAATAAAATAGAGAGAGACATGAAACAATTTTTCTGTTATACTGCTATGATCGTTTTTAAAGCTCTATTTTGAATTCTATCCACGAGTTTCAAATGAGCTAAAGGAGCACATACCCAGATTTGAGAATCGTACTCAAGCTTTGGACGGATAAGGGCTTTGTAGATTACAGCCAGATCAGAAGGGGAGACAAATTTCTTGTATCGCCCAATAAAACCTAAGCATTTAGCAGTATTTTTGGCAACGTTGAATAAGTGGTCATTCCACAAAAGTTATGGTCTGTGATGCAAACATACCGAGAACTGAAAGCTGCTTGGTTTCTTGAATGCAAGTACCGCTCTCGGATAGCGGCATGGGAGTAGGGTTCCGTTTCAACGACAAGAAACAGCCTTGAGTTTTTGAAGCATTACATTCTACGCGGGTTTGATTCCCCATTGGAGCTGTCGAGATCAGAACTTAACGCTGCCGCTCTAAATCCACATCCGAAAGAAAAGCATGTGACTCTAGAAACGTATATGAAAAACTGAGGGTACTGTGGTCAGCAAAACAATTTAATGGATTAGAAGTTTCAGACAGAAGATCATTGATGAATATCAGAAAGAAAGTCGGAGACAAAACGGAGCCCTGGGGCACACCAGGCTTTATTTTATGAATATCAGACTTAAAACCGCCCAATACAACTTGTAGTGAGCGGTCCGAAAGGTAATTTCTAGTCCAACGAAGAAGAGATTCATCAATACTAAAAGATTTCATTTTTGTTAAAAGAGCTTGATGACAAACTCTCAAACAATAATCTTAATTTTACCAAAATGACGTAATGATTTCTTCCACTGTTCAGTGAGATAAACCTATACCATCAGATCACCAGTGGATCTAGTGCAACGAAAGCCATACTGCCGGTCATTTAGAAGATGAGGATTGGCTTTAAATTTTTTATAATTTTTTGGCAAAAGATCTATTTAAAATTTTCGCATCGAACTCAGATTTGCTGAGATCTAAGAATTCATATCCATCAATTTGGCGTACAGTGAAAAAAATGCGAAATGACACATATTTTCAGCCTTTTTTCTGTTAGCTATTTTTGATCGTATATATGTAGATTATATTTTGCCATCAAATATAAAATACAATAAATTTTTGTTTACCTATCTATTTTTGTAATAGGTACCTAATTAAATTATTTTTCAAGATTTTTCATGAAAAAAATAAAAATTTTTTCCAAAATTGAATTTGAAAAAAAAAACCTACGCATACACAAAATTTAATTATAAAATTCCATAAATTATTTTGTGAACCGTTTAGAGAATTTAAAAGAAATTTGCAAACAACAACAAGCCATATACATATGTCATCATTGGAGAATGCACTTGAATCGGATGTGATAAAAATAATTTCATTCATAATAATCAACAAAACCATCGGGAGCCAGTTTTTTTTTTGTTACGTTCTAGACGCGCGTACATTTTTATTTTTTTTGCCATCCAGTAAAGAAGGCATTTCCTCGCCTTTGCAATTCTATATTTGCATAATTGTTGTTTTGCATGCGTAATTTATGTATTATATGATTGTGCAATACAGTATTAAAAAAATATAAAAAAAAAAACTGATGAGGAATTTACAAATGGCATTCATTAAGAGAAGAACTATACATATGACTGTAGATATTATCAGCTTAAATTGTAAACGTTAATTTATATTCATGTAACAGTATAGGAATAGGAAAGATTGTAATTTTTAAAGTAAATAGTAAGTACAGTAGCAGTCGTAGTTGTAGAAGTATAATGTTAGTAGATGAAAACATTGTACACATATTAGGGTTTTTTTTACCAATAACTCATTAACACAATAACACTGCCGGTAACACAGTTTTCTTCGGGATATCTTAAAGCTAAACCCTAAAAATTCTGTGGGCTTAGTTGTTGTTGCTTTTAACATGTAAATAGTTGGACACCGACCTAGTTTTTTCGCCAAATTTCTTCGGAGATTGGAAAGAAAACATACTTATTATTTGTATATATGTCCTTGGATAGGTAAATATAAACAGCCCCTTTGTATTATATAAACTTGCCTAACGTACTTGATAACAAGCAAAAATAACATATCTCATAGCTCAGTTCTTCAAAATAAGTATACCTACTAAACATTGGACACTTAGGGTCTGTTTATTCTTCATTAGACCAGTTTATACCAATAAACGAATACATATTCAAAAATATGCGTCCTATTCATTTTAGTGCCACTTTATATTGAAAATGTTTTTTAATGGTTTCCAACGGAAATCGACCAAAAATCTGCCATCCATCTTGGTGTGAACTCCCAATTTTTAATCTGACAACTTTTTGACGAAAATCATTTTTTAGCACGTTCAGAAAACTGAAATTTCCAAAGACCTCAACAATCTTAGTTACATGAAGAGGATTCCTCAGCAAAATTTCTCAGTTTTGCTGTCAAAATCATGAGGAAAACAAAAATTTGTATTCGCTTGCTCACTTTTTGATGGAGAAAAATCTTCGAGATCTCATTGTTTGAACGCGCCTATTTTCTGGCCTACTATCTCATAATGAAATCATGAGATCTGCCAACCCGGTGAAATTATAATTAAACATTGTAAAGTATTTGATGGCTCTAGAGTTCTTTATCAAATATAGCAATATATCCCTTTCTCGCTTATGCACGTGAAAATCATCACTTTGTGGCACATGACACTTATTGTTTATCTATTTTTGGAAGCCAATACAGGCCATTGTGTGTGATATATGATTAGCAAGATTATTGTAATTAAAATTTGGTACTTTTTAAATATCAAAATTGAATACAAATTCATTTTGTAATTTTTCATCTGTCAGTTGCCACAAAATGATGGCTGTCATTTTCGACTTTCACAGATTCGAAAATTTCCATGTTGGTAGCTCATTGTGTCAGAGTATTGGCAGATCTGACAACCGTTGTCTGTTCTTAGTGTTCACGTAAGACATATGAACAAAAAGTAGCAATGCCCAATTATGGGGGCGCTTGGTTTCGTATATACGACTACTTAAGGGTGCCCTCAACAATGTATTATAATTAACCTGTACTCAATAACAATATCTTCATAAAAAAAAACTTCTTATTTATAATGGTAGCAGGGCACAAATGCCTGTAAATAGAACTCATGAACCTCTAATTTCCCTTCCTTAATCGAAATTGTATATTTTGTATAAAGGCTTAAAATGATTTTTAGTGATTTCCCAAAAAAAAAGTGACATTGGTTGGCACATATTTGCCATTATTTCTTCTTTGGTACTTTGTTACAGCGCAGCTAACAACCATCAATGGTTTTGTTGTTATAATTACTTTTTAGCAATGCAACACTATTCCCATTTCCTTACATTTAATGCATCTGTTAAGTTAAGGTTATGGAACCTTTGCATTATATTTATACTCTTTGATAAAATGCTCGAATTTTATCTCCGATACAAAAATTATTTAGTTTTTTTTTTTAATCTCGGATAAATTATGTTATGTTATCCTTTGTTATAAGAAATGGCGTTCTTCTGTTCTTTTCAACTTGCAGAGTTCATTTGAGGTCAAAAAATCATGTTTTTGATTATGGCTCGGTTCACAATTTTGTTAATCATAAACAGTTCTGTCAAAATTGGAATCAAAATTGTTCAAAAAACGGCATTATCTTTGCATGGAGTATTGCAAGATTTGTATTTATAAAAGTAGATAATACTGTTAAATCGGCATGGGGTTTTATTATGTTGCCGAACTTATGAACTTAGCCTATGTCACCGTTGAGATTCAAACTTTGAACGATTTGTTAGGGCAAGTTGTCCAAACGTGGTTCAGCTTTGGATTTTAGGCCTAAAGTGAATCTAGTCAACGGTTGACTTTATTGGGACATATTCATAGTCACTTTTGAACTCCAGTTTATCTTAGACCTGGGATTATCCTATCTAAATAACATTGAATAATCCCCAGTCCAAGATAAACTGGAGTTTAAAAGTGACTATGAATATGCCCCATTGTCTTTCAAAATGCCTTAACAAATTTGGTGATAAAAGTAGAAAAGCCCTTATATTCGTTGTGTTAGACCAGTTTATACCAATCATCGGTGAGTAGACATAAATGCATGTACATACTCGTATGTACTGTGCGTGTAGTGTAATTTATTAAAATATATTTTTGTTATGGCAAAGAGAAAATAAAGTCTATTTGCTATGTATTCATGGATGGTCGAACAAAAACCACACACGCACTATATTGAAGGTTGTCTCAACGCATATGTTTCCTTCTTGCAAAAATTTGTGTTAAAAAGCGTTATTCAATGTAGCAAACATATGAGGCTCATGCATTGCACTGATTTTTGTATACTTAGGTTTCATTTCCTGACTGGTATAAACTGGTCTAACCTATTATTGCGATTTAAATCAATTGTTTCGCTTTGGCTTGTAATCAAAAAATTGGTGAAGAAAGAATAAATTTTCGAAATTCGTAGAGTAGGCACTAAGTTTTTACAATTTAATTTATACCAGTCGGGAGCCTATATCCCATAGCAATTTGATCAGTTATTTTATTTCTTAACTCACTGCGATCGCAAGAAAATTTAGATACTGTTATCCAACCCTTTATTGAAATACCTCCTAAAACCTTAAGAAGTGAGTCGACAAGACCTGAACGTTATACCTATATCCATCTTTCGACGATAAAAGTTGCAATCAAAATCACAGCCAATAATTTTTTAATTTAAAATTATAAATGACAGTCAATAAAAAAGCATATTATTTTTGATATAACTGGCTTCTTTACCTGATTCCCATTCAAAATGCATTAAGCCATAGAAAAAATATTAGATTAAATGTAAATCACGACCAAGTTACCATCAAATTCATACCTTACCTTCACGCACCGTATCATCATATCGCAATAAATAAAAAAAGAAATGTGTTTCTCATTCATAAGTTCCCGTTCAAGTGGTAGTGGCACTGACACACAACGCCAACGACAAGTCTGAGAGATTCAGAGGATTTTAAAAATTCATGTCAGCAAGCATAACACGATTTCTGAATATCTGAATCCGCGCCAACACAGACAAACACACTCTGGTACAACTTCCCTTCGTCGAAGTCAATCACTGTCATGGCAGGGGGAACAGCCACACAGCCTATGTAAAAGAGTTCGCATGCAAACGACGACGACGACATTTGAAATAGTATCTCACAGTTTTCTTAGATATTAGATACTAAAAGACGACTACGACGCAGAGGACGACCGACGATGATACGTCCGTCAAAAAATATATTGTTCAACGCTCCGAGCGTCTAATTGAAAAATTGAATAGCGAGTCGCCCACGGATGGATACGAAATAACGAGTATCTAATGTGAGCGTGTAGTCGCAGTGTGCACTTTGCACCAAGAATTATATATCTATACTAGACGGACGGAGATTAGCAGTCGGAGTCGGACGTCATAAAAGATACTTTATTGGTCTTCTAATGGCGGACTAAAACGACAACATTTTGACACTCAAAAAAATTGTTTGAAAGTTAACTGTACGCGATGGAATTTATATGTGACAACCCATAGACACAAAAACAAAGCCGGTAGACTTCATCATCAGGTACTCATAGATCCAGAAGCAGGTAAAGATGAGGCAATGAATTTTAAGTGCTGTACTCCATGTGAACAAACACGGGCTTGGTCGACAGGATTTCTTGTTTCGATTTGGATTGATGGTGCATGCTGTAGTTCTGATTGCTGCACCCCTTTCTTCGTGTTGATTTTATAGACCAAAATCAACAAAATGGATTGCTGAATTGAAAGGGCTTAGTGGCTTTTATTTGGAAGAATTAAAAGATTTATGGATAGTTTACCTTGTGAAGAGGTAGGTATACCTATATACTTGATGTGAGCAAGGTGTGCACCGGCCGCTGCCTGTGCCTTGCATACGAGTATGCCACATCTTGTAGCATCAGAATGTTTACGAAAGGATTAATTCATCAGTTTTTTTTATTTTTTTTATTTCATAGACAGAGACCTAGAGAAATTTGTTATTTCATGAAATTTATATTGGAAATTGGAAGATTTATTGAAATAATAAACTGACGGTTTTATGTGCGGAGCAGCAATGCAATAAACTTAGATTTGAGAATATTACTATGAGAGTGAAAGTGTATACCTACCTAAACCTATGTGTATATGAAAACATGTCGGATTTTTCGATAATGCAGCTTGGATAATAATTCCAGTTTAAAGGTATTAAAATATCTTTATGACAGCTATAGATAGGTATACAATAATTAAAGAGATATAAGGAGATCTTCCTTTTTGGAATATGTTGCCAGGAATTTCTAGGCGTCTATTAATTGCTGGCAACCGCAGCCGCGACTTTCCTTTGTTCTTAGATAGGACTCTGTTTAGATTGATAAGATTTAGCCTGGGCGGATGAGTCTCATCATATTTACATAAGAAAGTTTGAGGCTCCTCAAAAAATTTGGTTAAACGAAACAGATATCAACTAAAAAATGGGTTTTTTCTTCGAATTTGTTTGAGGTTTATCCAATTCTTGGTTTAGATTTGACATCCCTGTTATAATCACATACGTCAAACCGAACTGTCATCTGAGATTGTATAGATATCTGGTGGTGTCATTGTGCGCATTGAACAAATATCTGAATTTTCAGAATTCTGAATTTTTGGAGATTCTGATTGGCCAGCTGTCATAAAAAGTTTGATGTCATCTGAATTTTTCAGAACTTTTTATGACAGCCGGCCAATCAAAAGCTCCAAAAATTCAGAACCCTGAACATTTAGTTATGCTAACGTTTAACGCGGCCATTATTCAATAATTCTTCGAAAATAAGTAAGGTGTAACTGTATATTCGTATCGTCTTGTCAATCCGGCATAAGATGAGATAACGACCGTTTTGAAAGTTTTTTTTTTTTTGTAAAATAATCAAAAGTGGAGTTGAGTTACTCTTTCTTACTCCTAACCTAACAATATACGCGTATGTACCTTTAAATCACAGTACACATAAAGGTAATATCATTGGCATTTTCATTTCATTTTGCGCATCTGTGAAAATGGCGGATCCAGAGTCTCTTTACTTGTCAAAATGCTCATATTTGTTGTTGTTTCTAGTAGTGTCATGAGCAGTTTTCGTGGGCACTCGAGCCGCCATGTTTAATTTCTGACTGACAACCTGCGCAAAATTTTATCTCAGATTTGTGTACTGTGTCTTTAAATAACCTGTGTGTGTGACCATCTAACGGGTCAATGGACATGAATTAATATTAAAATGGTTATCTAGTTCTAGTATTCCACATCGATGATTAAAACCTTATTCCTTGAATTCGCAATGCAAAATGCCACTTTTAAATAAAAGTAGGTGTAGCTCTATGTTACTTCCATACTTTAATTTAAAAAAATATATTTAGAAAAGAATTGCTAAATGCATATGTCTATCTAATCGATAAAGTATGACGCAAGTAATTTTATTTTATTTTTTGTTCTACTTACTTTTGTGAGATTTGTACTGTTTGTGGCATACGCTGTGGTTGATGAGCGATATTGTTTTATATTTCTAGAAAAAAAAGAAGAATATTTTATATTTTCATATGACGCACCATGGAGGTCAATTAAAAATGTTTAGATCTAAAAAAAAAACAAATAAAGAATTTAACGAAATTCAAGATAGGTTCACTTTACTTGAATTCTTTAACAAAAATCGATGTATTTTGTTTTAATATTTTGAATATGGAGGTATCTATGTAATCTTTGTTAAGTTTTCAACCCTGCAATATTTGCGTGTTGAAAATATAATTTATAAATAATAATTATTTATTTTTTTATTAATAAATAATTAACCAATTATAAACTACAACAACGAGTGCTAAAATGTGTCTCAGTTATGTATTTAACGGCAAATTTCTTCACAGAGTCCTAATGCTAATACCGGTACTAGTCCTAAAATTAGTACTCAAATCGGTATAAACTCATTTCTTTAAACAAGTGCTAGTCCCTAGTCCTGTCAATTTGGTACCGAGTATTAGTTAGGTCTCGGTACTAGCTGGCTCCTCAAAATCAGCTAGTACCTGGTTATTATACCAGTTTTTAGTACTCAAATCGGTACCAAATGATTTCTTCACATAAGTACTAAGCCCTAGTTCTGTCAAGTTGGTACCGAGTACTATTTAGGACTCGGTATTAGCTAGGACTTTCAAATCGGCAGTCTAGTGGCGCTAATACCTGAATCAGAGAAATTTCATTCATTTTCTTCAATGAATTCGTTGCACATATCCCAAAATTTTCAGATATGCATTGTTTTTGCATTAGCTGTTTTTATAAGGGATTAAAACAAACACAAAACCTATCCTGATAGCTCTGGATAGTTCCCCGAACGCGACCAATGCATTGCACAAACCGAACATGAAATCCACACAATAAAGGGTATTTGTCCAAGCCTTCCACAAACATACATATGTACATACCTACACATAAAAATGTCCAGAACTCCACAAAAAATAACACACAATGTTCTATTTAAATCAAATGCTTCATCTGGAAGCTGATTCAAAACAGAGCAGCATTGATCACTCCTGTAAATATCGGTAGGACTTTATGTGCATTCTTCATCTTCCCACTCTCTATAGGTTTGTAGCAACGACGACGACCATTTTGCTACTAACTGCGTAAATTGAAGACCGGAAAATTGTGGGTCACAGTGACAAATTTCATAGCTGATGTTTGATGAGACAGGTATCATGGAATGGATATTATGTCCCCTTTTTGTTTAAATTGACATAATTTAATCGAAAATAGAATACAATAAAAGTCGTTCAGTCAAAATAAATATCAAAATAATATTTGAAATGCCAAAATATTGTCAAATTCAGACTTAGACCAGTTTTAGACGTATTAAGTCCAAGTACCGTTGTGAAGAAATGCTCAGGTACTTACTTTTCATTAGGACCGAGTACCTGAGCTAGTACCTGGTCTAGCTAGACTGGGTACTAGGCTGGCTTAGTACTTGTGTTAAGAAATTGGGCGTAAATGTTCTATAAACAGAACATTTCAGTAGACTTTAGCTAAACAAAGAAAACTAATTTAAATTATTACATTCTAAGTGATTGTTTCAATTAATAGCTAAACGATTGCCTGCTGCATATCAATTACTATACCTATGTATACATTATACTTGTTTATCAGTTTGGATTACAAATTTTATATGTTGACGCGACGACGTGCTATTTTTAAGATACACCAAACAAAGTGACAGAACATGTGTTAAGAATGTTCGGATATTGTAATTTTTAAGTTATTGATATTTAAAAATCAAGATGGAGTCTGTGTAAATTATTTTATTTATTTAATGTTTTGAAAAGAAGAAATCCTGTAGAAATAATTTTACAACAGCTTCATATTTATTTATAGTTTTTCCATATGGCAAGGGCGTATGCAAGGGGCAGAAGGGGGCGCCTACTTACCCTAATAAAAAAGAATTTCCTGCATTTTTTGTTTAGTAATTACACAAGTTAAAATACAAACAAAATTATTTGAAATGTTGTACTTCTGTCATCATTGTTTTTTTAATTTGTTTATTTTTCAAAATTAAGAAAGAATAAGGATTTTTTTTACTTTTCAAAACTGGATTTTTATACAAATAATGATTTCGAAACAGGAATATACTAGATACAATTTGTCCCCTGATCAAAAGCCTGCGTATGCCCGTGTTCTTTAGGGCAAGTATTGAAGTCGTTTGAAAAAGAAACAATATGATGTCTAACAAGTGCTCATGTACGCACATTAGAACTCATATAATTCTTTAAGTTGATCCAACAAATATAAACTAAATAATTATCTTCTTCCCAGAAATAATCAATCTTTGTTCTTATTTTTAACAGAAGTTGCTGTTAGGACCCGGCAAAAAATCCGACCCAAAAAATTGAATCCGAACATTTCTTCCAATAGGGTTTTTTTCCTACACAAATACATTCCTCTCTGAACACCCACAATTTTCTGCTTGCATTTACAAAACTTACAAACGCATGTAGAGTTTACTATCAGTGTCGCACCGATGCACAAAAATTCTCATTTACTGAAAACAAAAATATTTTTTTTCACGGGTACTGCATCTTAAGAGAAATTGACAAAGCCTCCAAAAGCACCTAAATCTTGTAATGAAAAAGTGCCATTCGGATTTGGCAGAAAATTGTAGGTTCTCTCCATTCTACAAGACCGATTGACACTTGAGAGTTGTAAGTGACTATAGAACTTGGTTCCCAGCGAAAATTTGTTTTTGAAATGCATGTACATATGTACATTTGTAGCTCAGGCAAGTTAGACAACAATAAGATCAAACTTCGAAAAAAATTCCGACAATGCTGAGTATTGGTGGAGACCTTTTTATGTATGTCCTTAGCAATATTTTAAACAGTATACTCAATTTGGTAAATGGCTAAAATTCTTAATTGAGGTTTTTATAAACATCTCGTAAAATATCGAGTTTTTTTGTCGAAAAAGTTTGAAAAGTGGAAAATACATTTTTTTTTAAATTTTGTTTTAAGTTTTTTGGAATAAATATATAAAAATTCTACACAAAACAATATTTCCACATTTTTTTTCACAAGCCAACAAATTATTTTATTTTATTAAATTCATTTTTAAAATAACACAATGAGAATGAACAGATGAAAGTTTATTCAACTAATAGTTTATTTTATTTCACAAAAATAGCATCAAATTCTTAAAGCGTGTTAAGATATACCATAAACAAAAACAGAGAATAGAAATTCATTATTTATGTATCTGCTTTTATTAATGTACTCAAAAGAAAAGCATAAACAAAATGTTTTTGAAGCCATGGAGATTAAGTATGTATGAGGTCAATAAAAAAGTAAAATTAAAAAAATAAGAATTTTTAATATTCTTTAGAGATCATACAAACAAGATTATAATAAGTATTTGGTGTTTGCAGAAAACTATTATTTTATCTATATTTATTAAGTATATTTGCTAAAAGAATAGAAAACAAATTGGTAGTGTGAGTAATTCTTAGTAAATGGTACCATACAGAAGTTTGGAAAAATAAAATAAAATAATAATGAATGAAAATAAACATAAAAATCGAAATATATAACAATCAGAAGGGTATTCATCTTATGCGAGGGAATTCTTAGTATTATGTTCAGCCACTTGCCTTATAAACAGCTCCACAACCTTTCGCAACTTTAGGAAATAAAAGCTTTCCGAATTGATGAATAAATGGGCTGTATAGTGCGGAAAAACAAATATATGGATTTTGTTGGGGTTGAGGCATATTACGACTGGCGGAAGCTTAAGGATCGAGCCAGCGCAACGCGGACTCAACCAAGTGCGTAAACAATGTTTGCAACAACTCCTAATACATGAATCAAAGAATACAAGATTGCGCAACTTCTACGTCATACGAGCCAAAACAACAACAACAAAGTCACAGCAAAGTAAATTTCACTGCGGATAATTAAATGATTAAAAAAGCTTTTCTTTTTAAAAGTAATAAAATATCACCGAAAATTGTTTTAAAATGCATGCTAAATTTTTTTAAAAAATATAAATCGCCAAAAAACAAAAAAAAAAGCAGAGTGGTGTGGAAAAATGAAAATATCAGTCATATTTCCATCATGTTTTTCTATTTTTATTGTTGTTACTATTAGAAAAACAAATAGCACAGTAGTTCAAATTCATTATAACAAACAATTCACTTTAAAAACAAATGTAAATAGCACTAAGTTTTCGCGCCCCTATAGCTAAAAATTTGTGTTTCTTTTTTAGTTCTGAGCATGTTCAGAATGCGCTCTGTGAGCTCAGAATAAAATAGCAGAGTTAACGGAGAAAAATGCTGAGCGCAGCCAACTTCATACAGTTTTAATGCAATTTGACAGATATGACAATTCAGTGCTCAGGTGTGTTTCATAATTAAATGGGAGTGCTCTGAAATACTCATTCTGCTCAGAGTTTACTCCGCTCGCTCAGCGCTCTGCTCTGAACCAACTCTGAACTTAAACAGAAAAACGCCTAATAATTCGTTTTTTTTTTTTTACAATTTACGAAAAAATTATCTCAAACAAGCTTAAAATTAGAAAAAAACTTAAAATATCAAAACTTATAACTAACGGGTGATTTTTTAAGAGGCTTAGAACTTTTTTTTAAAAAAAAACACAAAAAATTCGAAAAAATGAATGAAATATTTATTTGAATCGATAGTTTGAACCTTGCAATTTAATGTTTTAAGATAATTTCATGCGAATGTTGACCGCGGCTGCGTCTCAGGTAGCCCATCCGCTGAGTCCAATTTTGGCATACTCTTTCACACATATCGGCCGGTATCTCACGAATGAATGCATGGATGTTGGCTTCCAGTGCGTCAATCGAAGCGGGCTTGTCCCTATAGACATTAGCCTTGACATACCCCCACAAAAAATAATCTAATGGTGTCAAATCGCACGATCTAGGCGGCCAATTGACCGGCCCGAAACGTGAAATTAACTGTTCACCAAACTCGCCTCGCAATTGCGCCATTGTTTCGCGTGCTGTGTGGCATGTGGCACCGTCTTGTTGAAACCACATATCATGCAAGTCAAGAACTTCCATTTCGGGCAAAGAAAAGTTTGTTATCATCGCTCGGTAGCGTTCACCATTGACAGTAACGCTGCGATTCGCATCATCTTTGAAGAAATAGGCCCAATAATGCCGCCGGCCCATAAACCGCACCAAACAGAGGCTTTTTCGGGATGCATTGGTAGCTGTTGCAATGCTTCTGGCTGATCTTCACTCCAAATGCGGCAATTTTGTTTATTTACGTACCCATTCAACCAAAAATGAGCCTCATCGCTGAACACAAGCAGCGCGCGATGAACATTTCGAACCGAGCACGAATTTTGATAGTAAAATTCAATAATTTGCAAGCGTTGTTCATTTGTAAGACGATCCATGGTTAAATTGCAAACCAAACTGAAGCTGTTTGACAGTGACACAAGGTACTAAACACACGTCAGCTGTCAAAACCAGTGTTGCTAAAACCAAACCAGCTTAAAAATCACCCTTTATTTATACCCAAGTCAACAAAAAAAAGAAGAAAATAAAAAGAATAAAAGAAAAATCTTACCTACTACAATATATTTATCAATAAAAAAAGGCTATTAGGTACTCTTTGCTGCCTGCCTCTGTGGCTGTGGTTTCCCTGCAGCGCATTATTCACGGTCCGTGGTAAGTGCCTTTTTTGCCGATTATGGCCATATTCTGCCAAAAAGTTGGCTTTTAAATGTCAATTTCTTATCAAAAATTTGAAAAGCACGTCTTTCAGAAATAATTTTAGATACGAATCAACCTTGTCAAAAAGCTGAAAGTACAGGGGCTGTTGAGATGTCTTGAACACATGCAACGCAAGGAAAGCGACGCACTAGCCACACGAGTCTTCTTGTCTATAACACTGAACTGATAGACTGTGCAGCAGAGGAAGAACCCACGAGTGGGGAACGTCCCCAACCAATTTGGTGACTCTTTGTGAGGAGTCAGCTTGCTATAGGGACGAAGGAACTGGCTGAAAGGGCTTCTTGGTTGAGGAAGTATTGCATCGTGGACTGTTAACGTCATCTTAAGTAAAATGAGAAAGTTCTTGCTTCCTTTAATAAGGTACACCACCCACCATCTCAATCGGAAGCTTCGTTAATCTTCAATACGGGATGGTTATCTAAAAAGATACCTGACCCCTACCTCACCTCATCATCCGTTTTGAAACCACCCTTAACGACCGAGAGATGGTTTGCATTTATGACCCAATTTCCCTTCAACAAATAATTATTTTAAAATCTGTGTACCGGCTTGCCCTACTGAGCGAAGAAAAACCTGCAAACTTGAATTTTGTATTAACTAAAATTTGACAAGAATATTCTCAAAAAAGTGTGTTATCTTAGATGAGATAAATAACTTGATAGTGTCAGAAAACTTTAAGCGCGTTGGAAACAAGACAGTATGCGGTATATGTCAAGGTTAAACCTTTATAGTGATCGTGATTCCTATTAATCATTCAATTTTATTTCCAACAATACCCATCGAAGTAATAAATAAATAATTATTATTCAATGACTAATATTTCCCCTCACCATTACTTTTAGCAGCTTAAAAAGACAACTACCTACGTCACAGCGTCTATATAGGTATCTACGTCGAATTATTGTGACACTCATGTTGAGAAACCACTTGTAGTAGATATTGTATAGCATCGTGCTAGTCGTGTTAATCATCATATGCCATTGATAAGATAAAAACCTTGAATTGTGTTTATTCGTCTTGGAGATTATATAAGCGGTTATGAATTATTATAATGTTTAAAGATATTACAATATTCCGAATATGCCGGTGCCGGCACTTCTATATTTGGTCATACTCGCTCCAATGTATTCAATTCGAATGTTTACCAGAGTGACTCTATCTATGTATATGTAAATTTATGTGAATCTTGGCGCCCGTCCGGGCATTCGTATATGATGGGCTATACTGCGCTGGTGACAGCCTAAACCTAAATTATCAATTATGGCGATTTGTTGTGCTGCATATAATTTATTAAATGATGTTCCATATTTCAAGAAGCAAACGGAGTCGTTTATTTGATTGTCCATTATAGTATAATATTCAGGGGTGAGTGTTTGTGTTATCTTCCAGATACGCCGCCGGGAACACACAACGCATATGGCTTTGGATATTTTTGTATATTAGATTGAAGAACAGAATGTGAGAATGGGCTTTGCGGCTTATTATTCAATAAATATTAAGGCTTCTATTTTTTGGTGGGATTATGTCATTAATGGATATTTATATTTCATATCTTGTCGTTAAATAATGCAAAATATAGATATGTAATTTAATAAATAAACAAAGCGAATAAATAGCTTCTTATATGAGTGTTGTTTACTTAGATTTTTATTTAACTTTCCGTTTTTTATTTAGCAGTGGTGATTTTTTTTCGAGAGTTTATTGTTTTTTTTTTTAATTTTTTGATGTAAAACCAAACAAGATTTCGGAGATATTACGAACATAACAAATGTTGTTCTTTTTATAAAAATAAACAAAGCGTTTTTCGTTTCAGAGGATGCAATTGACTTTGTATGGCTAAAATCTGAAAAAAAATCCTTCGGAATCCATGGATTTGCTTAAGAAAAGTCTTTTAAGAATTCCGTTTCCAAAATTTACAAAGTGTAGAATTTACAATTGGGTAAAAAAACACTATTAAAAGTTATTATGAAACTCCTAATTAAAGTTTCACTAAATCTAAAAGGAAATATGTATCAGAATTTTAACACTCCTGGACACTTGTCCAGTTAGCCATTGTCTAAATTGTTGGATAACTCCTTATTTATAATTGCAATTCAACAGTTGTCCAAATATATCCTCAATCCTCATATATTCACTGACATCCCTGTAATCTGTCAATTTCGTGAACTTTTGGATACGTTCAACGAACATTTCTTTTTTTGAAGATAACTTTTCAATTCGTAACAAGAAGTTTGCCTTATCTTTTTCTTGCACTTAAGTCTCCGATGTTGGTGACATAAGTTCCACTTACGCTAGCCATGAAATTTAGCTTAAATTCCTAATATGGGAAACTCAAGTGCCACTTATTTCGGTAAGCGTCGACTGTGAAACTAGCCCTAAGTTAGACAATGTTTTGGGGTTGGACAGGTGTCAAAAGTTAGAAATACTTTTGAGTTGGACAGCTGTCTAAAGTTAGACATGATATTTTGGAATGGGTTTATAAATAAGACTGACGATGTTTATCCGAGTGTAATCGTTAAGACAAAATGTGGGCTACACTGTTCTCCAATTATACAAATATTATAATAATAGTGTTTAAAAATTTGCCAAAGGTAAATCAATTTGTGGTGTGAAAATTTAAAGTTTGCGCAAGAAAAGATCAGTTTCACGTCAAACAATTTTCAAGCGAAATCAAATTGGTATTTTGCCGCCCTAGGGAAGATCAATTTTGGGTGTAAAACGAAAAATTCGGGCGATTTTTTAATTTTTAATTTTCATAATCCAAATTGAACTTCCTTTCCGTAATTTTTCACATTTTCACACACCAAATTGATCTTACCTTGGGCACAAACACCCACTGCGTTTGGTCTTAAAATAAATTACTATCGCATGTAAAGTTTACTATCGGCCACCGACACAAAATTATACACGTTTTCCTATTGCATTTGCTTCTTTCCTTCTTCTCCTCCACCAACAAGAAATTGAAGGTCCATTAACAAACAAAAAATCATTAAAAACATAAAATATCGCTGGCAGTTGCCACCCGTTCCGTGATATTTAGTGCGTAGGACTCTCACGCAAAAGGTCTGGGGATCAATTCCCAGGCTATGTAACCTGCAAAAAAAAAACAACAAACACCTGTTTTCATGCGTGATGCAAATGTGATTAAAAGAAGCATGCTGAAAAGCTATCTTCTCGTACAATTTTGAGGTGTTATGCCCAATTAAATTTTCTTAATTCATAACTCTCAAATAAAAAATGCCATAAAAGCAAAAAAACCGACACAACCAACCACCACAAAAAATCTTGCATATTTAATTCAAGTACTTAAGTCTTCATCACCTTTTTTTGCGGTAAATTACCGTATTACCCTCTTATACATCTAAGTTGGAAAAGGCCAACTATGATCTACATTTTTCACTTTCACCTCTTCTACTGAGCTTAACCTTCCCGGAAACCGAATTAAAGCCACCATGGGATTCGGTAGCAGATAGCCATTAGAAAGAACTGGCATTTAAACAGCTTTTTCCATAGTGTAGAGTGCTAAGGTTTTACTATCGAGACCCTTTAAAACAAGAGATTAGAATAGTAATTTTTATTACTGTGCTACCCTTGGAAGGTAAACCACACATTTATAATTACAATCAGTAAGTGTCCCAACCGGGCGCCATATAAAAAGAACTGTAAGTATATGTCAAAAGCTACACCGTTTATACTCCGGCGTGAATTGAGTGAAAATTAAGATTGTGTCGGGTATTTTATGTCACTTACCTGAAGTTTAGTTGGATGTTGCTTTAATCCAGTAGAAGATTAGAAACAAGGTGTCTAAAGTTACATAGGTATATTTTGTTCTAATCGTAGCTTTTTTTGCCATACAAACCATTTGCATAATTCCCTTACTGATACCAATTTTTAGAATGAAACGAAGGAAGTATAAAAGACTGCCAAAAATTTCATTTTAATCTAGATTCCCAACACGTATGGAATTCCTTGCAAACAAAAAAATATAGATAATTATCATTTTATTTCTGCGGCTTATACCAAAATAGATAGAATGTTTGGAATCACTTAACTAAACAAATGAAATAATCCTGCAATTAGCCTTCCATGTTGTTTGACTCTTAACACTTTTGTAAATATTTACTTCATCCGAACTTTTTTTTCTCCTTTAAGCATTGAGTGTCAAGTCATCATTCTTACTTCTGACATACATATGCAGGCTCTAGGCATAGGGAGTAATCATCGTTAAGTGTCGTTTTTATTTTTTTTTGTTTGATAATTTAATGGCAGTTTCCCCCTCCCCTACATTAAATACTTATCTTTTATTCGATTACTTTCGCATGTTTATAGCCTAAAGGACATTGATCATTTCTAATAATAGATAAAACCAACCATCTTATGCGCTTTTGCTTGGATTAAGGCCGGTATTCACCGAAAGCTTATACGTAACTTAATATGCTCATAAACCTATGTTCACCAAGCAATAATAGTGAGTATTTATGAGCACTCACAAGACTTACCACGACTCTTCATATTTCTTGAATTTTTTTTATTTACAATTTTACTGTTTTTAGATTAAAAATTCAGTGAAGAAAAACGTCATTTAAATAAATAAAATGCACATGAGTAAGTAAATGATAAAATTTATCGCAAAAAATGCAAAACTGCAGTGAAATAAACTCATATTCATTTTAGCCGTTTTGATTTTTTTCATAAAAAAAAAACAACTTTATTTCACAGTCTGGGTATGCCTAGTTGAGAGAGAATTTAGCTCTCATTTTCGAACTTCGGAAAATACTTACGAGTGGTTGGTGAATAAAATACCAAAAATCATTTTCAAGTTGAGAGCCTCATTAACTTATAAGTTAAAAGCCCTTTATGAGCGTTTGGTGAATACCGGCCTAAGCTTCCAAATCCCATTTGTGAAATTACATCTTTATAAATCGCTTAGCTGTGTATGTTGTCGTAAAATATCTTTTCGCATGGCACGTTAAAAAGGGCAATTTATGGGCTTACTGGTTATAGACTTTTTTATATCATATAGAAACTAATTCATATAGGTTATAAAACCATATATTATAACTGTAAAAATCATATGCCTAAAACTAAATGTTTATCTTTAACATATATTCATTTGTAATTTTATAGCCTTGGAGCACAATGGCAGATTTTCACGAAATTCCATAAAACCAACAAAATGACTTCAATTAAAAATCCCCATTTACGAGTACGTTTACTTTGAAGTTGACGTCATTTCTCTAAATGTGTTGAATACACTGGGTTTGTAGGACAGAACAGTATTGTGCGCCGTTTCTCATTTCGTTCATGAGTGGAAATGGCCACTATCTTCACTCCCCATCTCAATCGCCTATTGGACTTCCATTTTTTTTTTTTTTTTTTTTAGTTTGAAAATCACTCTCGCTTCCATGGAAAACAGAATGAAAATTCGAACGTTGATCAACTTTCCCGCAGACTAGTCAAGTCATACAAAATATTCGCATCCTATACGTCCGGTCTGGACATAATTGCACCGAAAGTGGTAATGGTAATGGCTCTGGCTTTAGTCACAAATAACAACAACAAAAAAAAGAAAACATTTAAGTCAAAGCCGCATTGAATCGAGCAGTTTATTGTCAGTTAAGGAACTGGATGAATAAATTATGGTGTTGCACAACTGGTTATTGTTAGTTAGCGGTAACCGGTTGAAGTTTATAAATTATGTTTATAGGTGTACGCCGCAGTTGAGCATACTTAAACGAGATTTTGTTAAAATTAACAAACTTACAAAATGACTTTTCAGGCAAGACAGCATTTCAGTATGGTTTGTAATTACATACACATAGTCAATTGTGAACCGGTTGGCCTTTAGCGTATTGAAAGAATCCAGCCAATACAGTGTTATCTTGATAGTTGACTGACGTTTGGCGATATGTAACTTGAGGGAACTGGCTAACGTTGTTAATGTTACCAGGGATGGCAAACAATGGCAAGTACTTTATCTCGTAGTTTGGATTGCCATACTTATCAAATTAGTATCAGAATCAATCTGATTTGGTCTAAAATTTATTTTCAATAAAAGAATAATCAATGCTATAGCATAACATAAGTGATTTTTTAAGAGGTTTAGAACTTTTGAAAAAAATAAAAAAACACAAAAAATTCGAAAAAATGAATGAAATATTTATTTGAATCGATAGTTTGAACCTTACAATTTAATGATAATGATAAGATAATTTCATGCAAATGTTGACCGCGGCTGCGTCTCAGGTAGCCCATCCGCTGAGTCCAATTTTGGCATACTCTTTCACACATATCGGCCGGTATCTCACGAATGAATGCATGGATGTTGGCTTCCAGTGCGTCAATCGAAGCGGGCTTGTCCCTATAGACATTAGCCTTGACATACCCCCACAAAAAATAATCTAATGGTGTCAAATCGCACGATCAAGGCGGCCAATTGACCGGCCCGAAACGTGAAATTAACTGTTCACCAAACTCGCCTCGCAATTGCGCCATTGTTTCGCGTGCTGTGTGGCATGTGGCACCGTCTTGTTGAAACCACATATCATGCAAGTCAAGAACTTCCATTTCGGGCAAAAAAAAGTTTGTTATCAGCGCTCGGTAGCGTTCACCATTGACAGTAACGCTGCGATTCGCATCATCTTTGAAGAAATAGGCCCAATAATGCCGCCGGCCCATAAACCGCACCAAACAGTGGCTTTTTCGGGATGCATTGGTAGCTGTTGCAATGCTTCTGGCTGATCTTCACTCCAAATGCGGCAATTTTGTTTATTTACGTACCCATTCAACCAAAAATGAGCCTCATCGCTGAACACAATTTTTCGATAAAAAAGCGGATCCTCGGCCAGCTTTCCAAGAGCCCATTCACCAAAAATTCGGCGTTGTGGTAGGTCTGCTGGCTTTAGTTCTTGCACCAGCTGTATCTTAAAAGGCTTTACGCCCAAATCCTTCCGCAAAATTTTCCACGTAGTGCTGTAACAAAGGCCTAACTGCTGGAAACGGCGCCGAATCGACATTTCGCGGTCTTCTGTCACACTAGCTGATACGGCCGCAATATTTTCTTCACAACGCACAGTACGTAAACGTGTTGGTGGTTTAATGTCCAACAAAGTAAATTTGGTGCGAAATTTGGTCACAATCTTCCGAATAGACTGCTCAGAAGGTCGAGAATGCCGATCATAAAATGGAAGCAGCGCGCGATGAACATTTCGAACCGAGCACGAATTTTGATAGTAAAATTCAATAATTTGCAAGCGTTGTTCATTTGTAAGACGATCCATGGTTAAATTGCAAACCAAACTGAAGCTGTTTGACAGTGACACAAGGTACTAAACACACGTCAGCTGTCAAAACCAGTGTTGCCAAAACCAAACCAGCTAAAAAATCACCCTTTATAACTAAATTCCTGATGTTGGCTTTGTTTTGAATACTTAATGAAATTTCTTGAAAAACTGGGAATAAACCATTTTTGGCATGATTGTGAACTGATATTTGTCACAAAAATAAAACATACTGACCACTCTGGTGGTAAACAGTGGGCCCAAATCTGCGGTTTCTAGAACAAAAACGGCAAACTAATTTTGTCCTGTGTCTACGTTCTGTAACTCTCGCATCGATCAAATGTCAAATCAGTCGAGAAACGATGAAAATTGAAACAAATCGTATGAGTTTTGTTCCATTTTTCATCGTTTCTCGACCAATTTTACCCATGCGAGAGTTACAGAACGTAGGCACTGGCCCAAATATCCTGCGGAACCAATCCAGGTGGATGGATATTTTAATAATTATTGAATTCCACAGTAATTTTACAAAACGTTAGTTAAACCTGAATAAGATAGCACTGAACAGTATTTAACCTTTATTTAACTCAAAAGGCAGTTTTTCTGTGGAGGATGCATGTGTAACGACTTAACAATTATAAATATCAAAAGCATTTGTTAGGTAAATCCAGAGTTACCTAACCAAATGTGGTGAGTTAACTCAGGTTTAAATTAAATCTCGCACTAAAAAAACTATAAATTGCGGAGATTAGAGTTCTAAATTCATAAATATTTCATTTTGACTAGAACTATTACGGCCATATTTATTAGAATTCACTAATACTCGGTACAACCTCGGAATAGTTAAACCGAGTCGATGCACTTACTCCGTCTTAACGCCACGTCAAACAAATCCTTATTTATAAAATATTTTCTTGGCCGTTAAAGCTACACCATCCTTATGTCAAATATATTATCAAAAAAATGATCAATCTAAAACTCCGGTTATTATAAACGTAAATAAACCCCAGCTGATTTTCATAATTATTCATTTTAAGTTAGGAATCCCGAGCTATGACTATTAATTTTGTCATATTTTCTTTCGAAACTCGGTACTTCGAGCTTCATCTCTCAGTGTCATGGGATTGAAACGAGTTTTGTACTGCTTTAGTCTTCTTCTTCTTAAAGTTTAATCATTTAAAGAATTTAAATCATTTATGAATCCTCCTATGAACCAGTTTTAGCTAACTCCGCCTCTGTTCCTCGTGTATTTTTTTATAAATAAACTTTTCAGGATTAGAGGCGTTGTAAAGTCAGAGTAACTTTACTCCGTCGCTAAAATGAGTTTATAAATAAGGCTGTTAATGTATAGTAACTTTAAACTATAGTAAAGGTATTATTAACATCCCTGGATTAACTTATTCATAAGGTTTCAATTTGTTTTGTTTTATTTTGATTTAACAGTATGGTATGGTGGCCGTCGTCGCGCCACTCGTGGGTTACCATAACCACCAACCGACACAACACAAGCAAAACAACCAGACAGACACACAGTTTCACCCTCTAGGTAAGTTATTTATACTATCTGTGGGTGCGGTCTGCAGAAACGAAAGGAATGAAGAGTGGAAGAAAACTTTACCTAGTCGAGTGGAAACTTCAGATAGTTTTGATTTCGCGATTATTCCTATGAGCATTTAGCTCTATGGTGAATTTATTGTTCATTTTTTGTTTATTGAGTGTGCTTTGTCTTGGCTCTTGGGGGATTGGGGATTGGGATGTGATGTGGGAATTGAAAACTGGTTGAGACATTTAAGCCAATATACACATACAGCTGAGATTGTTGTTTTCATTTTATTTGAATAGAATTCATGATTTATGATTAATCATCTTTGCGTGGCTAAGTTTTAAATTACCTGCATTCAACAAAGTCAATTAAGCGTAAACGTATATTTATTAAGTGGGAACAAATTATTCAAAGGAAATTCTTTTTCATTTCTACAATAATGACAAATTCATACCCATATAAAAAGGGAAAGAGGTTGAAGGTTTTTAGCGGTAAATTTCATTTTAAAACTTTAAAAAAGTTGATACGATAATGCAAATTAATTACAAAAATTTAATTCAGTTTTTAAAAATTAAAGACTTCTCTTATACCAATATTCCATTGACCACTTGACAGAGATTTAATAAGATTTATCCCAAATATTTTTCCACGCATATTGTGGCTGTCTGCCGCTTATGCTGGATTTACACGACTGACAAATTGGCAGTTTTCTGTCAGTATACTGCGAGAAGAATGAATTTGTCCACTGTTCTGTCAGTTTAGTGACAGAAATACTGCAAATTTGTCAGCCGTGTAAATCCAGCATTAATATGTTTCAGCCAGCGCGACGCGGACTCGATTCATTACGCTGACAGTCGCAATGTGCGCGAACAGATCTAAACACTATAGGCATTGTCCTTCCTCCACAGATGAACGCTGCCAAAACTTTAGGCATTTAACAATAGCGGTCGTTGGGTGCCTTCATTTGAAATAATTCTTCAACTGCTATGGTTACATCGATATTTAAATTCCATAGGTGCTGCGCACCTTCTTTTTTGTTCGGATGTTGCCGAACAATTATATTTAAATTCGAAGATTTACCATACAAATTTATTTCATTAATCCAGTAGATTAAATTAATTTTGTGAAGCCTTCTTCTTTTCTTCTTTTGACACTCTAACTTCAAAAGAAAATATGTTGCCTTTTGAAAGGTACTGTCAAAGTTAAGGCTTAATTACATTGAAGACTTTTTGAAAAAAGTGGAAAAATGAAAAACAAAAGCATTCGCTAGAGGTGCCCGTGTGCGAAAAAGGTCCGAAACATATTGTATTTGATTTGTCAAATAAATCTGAAATGACAGATAAATCACAATTTGCTTGCACCCAGGCATCTCAAGAGAATGTTTTTGTTTTTCAGTTTTCCACTTTTTCGCAAAAAAGTGTTGAATGTGGTAAAGCCTTTAATCTACCTAATTTTTTAAACACACATAGATAGGTATTTTAAATCTAAGCTGAGATACATTTTCAGTGAAAGTGTTTTTGGAAGCTTTATTATTTATTTGGACCACCAACTGTTTGCACAGAAAATCAAATTCAAAATCTGTTTTGCTTTTTTTTTGAAAGTTTCATTAATGGATAAAAGTTTTGAAAACAAAACTCAATTTCCCGGGGATGTTTTATTTTTTTGGATATGTTTTTTTGGGACATATCTTTTATATTATTGAGCCTAACTTCGGTGAATTTACTATTGATACAAGTTGTTTTTTTTCGCCGTTAGATCTTTTTTATCGGTAGATTTAATTGAGTAATGGTCAATTTTTCAATAGTCAGTTAAACATCATATGGAGTACTTATTCTTCAGATAAATCAAACATTTGTTTCTATTTATAGCTCTGATAGTTAACTGACTGCCAAACTGACGATGATCGGAAAACTGGCTCTAAGTAGACAAAGTACACCAATTTGAATAAGAGCTTGAGCCCGAACTATTCGTTATAAGACAAAATTTTTTATTATAATTGTAAGAAGTTTTAGGAACTTTAATTTTGAATATTGATGTTTTTGACGAAAAGTTGATAGTTTCCAAGTTATTATTAAAAATACACAAAAATAAATATTTTATGCCTTTTTGCATTTTCATCAATGGTGCGTCACAAAATTTTGTAAGCCAATCTCAGAATCGTATTCAGCAACCCAAAAAAAATAAATAATGAAATAAATCATAACTAGCTAACCCACAACTGGGCTAGTAACAACACAATTTGACTGGATTATTATAGCTTTTTAATCAAAACAAAATAGAATATTTTTCAATTCAATACAAAAAATGTCTGTTTACAAGCAAATATGCAATTATGTATTGCTTTTATTATATTTTATTATAAGACATGAATTCACCGACAAATAAATGAACCTATTTTTATATTTTAATTATACTTCTACATATAAAAATTCGTAAAATATTAATTAATAGATATGTATGGCTTTGTATCTACCACAATCGTCGATGTAAAAAAAATATTATTTACTTATACACATATATTTATTTTCTCCCATTTATTATTTCGTTAAAATAAATAGGTATACCATCCGGTCAGAGGTTGCAAATAGATATTTTATATTTAACGACATTTTAATTTGCCACGACCAGACGAGACGACGGGCGACTGGCAGCAAGCCGCAGTCTGGAGATTGACGATTACTAAAAATAAAAAATAAAAATGTAGACGACGACAGTGTCAACGGAAGGAATTATTATCATCATCGGTTGGAAAACAATTTTCTCATTCTAAAAGCATCTCTCCAATCGAAATGAAGCGCACTGCCTGTTTTTTTTTTTTTAAAGAATGATAAAAAATGCATGATTGGGTCGCAGGTAGGTGTGCGAATATGTGCTCTTTTTTTTCATGGTCTAAGGGCTAATTCTAGACAACTTGGTTACGCCTCGGTTCAAAATTTTAAACCATCGATTTTGGTGCAATAACTGAACCTAATTTGAGGTATAAACCCGAGTTTAATCCTAAAACATATCTTCAGTCAATTTAGATCCCGAGACTTAAAGCTAACTATAAAGAAATTTGGTGAGTTAACTATGGATTAAATGAATATTATATTTCTGATAACCGTTGCATTGTGTGTGTGAAAAAAATAACTATGGAAATTGAAGTGGGCACTATGCAAAGCCCAATTTCCATAGTGCTCGATTTCGATAGCTTTTTGATATAGCTAAAATTTAAAGTTAAATCTTCTAATGATGAAAAACTGATAATTCATGAGTTAACTCGATTTTAGTCTAATTGCAGTATTAAGGCCCACTTGCTGAAACGAAACTTAGATATTTAAGTTCAACATAAGCTTTAACTTATGTGACAGTTTACGTTGAAGAATAATTAGAAAATAAACGTGTAAGTTAAATATTTTAAGTTTCGTATGAGAAAAAGGCTCTAAGTACCTAACTATCTCTCATTTCACTTAGCGGTAACTCAGAACTGACAAACTGGACCATATCGCCCAGTAAAACATTTTAAAAAGGTTTGACTTTGTATTTTACGCACCGGATGAGACAAAACGTTTTTGTTTCATGAGGCAAGAAAGGCTATTTTGTTTTGAAAACAAAGAAGCAAACAAAATAATTTCACTTGTCTGTTTCGTTTCATGTGTGTTTAGATAAAACAAAACAAAAATTTCAATGAGAACTTCTAAATAATTAAAACGCCCGCCGCTAGCTGGTGGCAAACAAACAACAATAACCAAATTTTGTTTCTTAAAAACAAAGTTCCAGACAACTTAACATGGTTTTCTGTTTCTGTTTCGCTTTTGAAGTTTTGTTTTGTCGTGTTCGGTGTGTTTAAAACAAAACGTTTTCCATCGGTGTGCGTTGGCCATAAAAAACATTTTTTTCTTGTGTTTGTGTGTTTTTTGAATCATTAGACTCAATTGTTTCTACTTGTTTCGTGAGACAGAAAAACACTTTTTTACCTGTCCGGTGTGTTTTCAGCTTTATTGTTCCTCAAAGTCTTGAGCATACAAAACAAATTTGCCGTATTCCCCTTCCCAAAGGTTTTCCCCTTTTTGTCGTTTTTATTTCTTAAATTGATTTGGAAAAATTTGTGGGTGCAAAATATTCAGGTTGCAGTTTTGAAAATTTATTGAAGCTATTGCGTACAAAGTTAGGGGGTGACAAAATTTCCAAAATACCTTACAAATTATTTTTGGAAACTTTTACGCCTTCTATCTTCCAACGTAGGTACTAACTGCATAGGCTTAAGCCTATGGCCTCTGAATATAAGCGATTTCTTTCTTTAAAACATTTTACATTTATAACTTTAAGGCCCAGTTTTCAGTGATGAGTTAAACCAGAGTAAGCTAACTCTAGAAGTAAATTTAGCCGCAGTTAACTGAGGAAGCAGTTTTTTGTTGGAGAATGCACGCGGAACGACTTAATAAACTCGGTGAATTAAACACCAAAAGCATCTTTTCAGTTAATCCTGAGTTAACTCGGATTAAACTTTAATCTCGCACTGAAAAACTGGACCTAAGTGGAGCTTTAATTTTCAAATATGCATTTAGCCCCATAAATTCTATAAGTGGATCACTTACTTCTTGCCAAAGTGAAACCTAAAATTAAAAGTACTTTCGCTACATTTTTGTTATAAGCAAAGAAATTTGATGTAATTTAGTTGATCAAATAACTCTTATAAAGCTACTACAAAATTCTTAGCTGGCAAATTGGGATCAAAGTAAATATTAAAGTTAGCACTTTCGAATGCCTTATCGCAGAGCATCTTGCAGATAAATTTTTAATTAGCTCAATACGAATGCCAAGCAATTATGAACATACAAATCTTTTAAGAATTTCCTTAGTTGTCTATTACTATGTCTTCAGCCCCAGATAGACGCTCGATGAAAATGTTATGTGGGGATAGCGAGAGTATAGGAGGGATGCATATCTTTGAACTACATTTCAAGCACGTACCTAACCGGAAGATGTGTGGAAGTCTCGTCATTCGATATGGAGGGCTTTCACAATTTCCGTTGCAGCCAGAAGCAACAATCAACTGTTGCTTTGAACCACCATCGCATCGCCATAAAGATTAAGATATGTATTTTTTTTTTTTTTTTTTGTTAATGTGCTGTGAATAACAAGTTCATTGAATGGGTATAGTATGCTGCTTTTAGATTTGTAGCCTTTGAAGAGTTCATACATAATATATAATGTATGGAATTATCTTGAGAACTTTGGCATGCAGAAAAGGCGCAGTAGGATGAGAATTTCTTGAAGATGCGGAATGTTAGTATTCAGTGGAATTGGCCTACTAAAGACTTTATTATTCACATCTTTGTCTTTTTTGCTTTTTACTGACAATTCTATTTTATTATCTAAATTTCATGAATGGAAGATAATAAATGAAATAGGAATGAATTTGCATATACGGTACGATAGTTTGTCATACTTTATAGGTTCAGCTAGACAGAACTTTCAGATTATGTTTTGCAACATTAAAATCAACAAAACGTGCAAAGCTTAATATAAATAGAAGCGTCTATACTCAAGACCAGGTATAGGAATGGATCGCAATAAGCTTGAGAGCGAAATTAAAGAGAACATTGTTTTTAGTACTTTCAATTCGTGCTTTATGTCTGCTGTAATAGACAGGCCACACCTGAGAAGCTTAATCTATGATGAGTCTAAAAGATGACCATTTCACATTCAATTATTGTTGCGTGAATTTCAGTTGTTTTTTAATCAAACAAAACACAGAGCCATATAAGTCATTTATCTGATTTAACCCATGTTGAAGCTTTAGGTAGGAATTCAATACCAACCATTTTTGTCAAAAATTTATAATCTTACCCAGCTTGTCGATATTCGTTGGTTCACACCGATGGAGATGATAAAAATCATATAGATTAATTTGAAGCTTTTCTCAGTCGAAATTAAGAAGTGGTTTTTTTCTGACATCATAATCATCATCATCGGCTCGACAACCGGGTTCCGGCCCTGGCCTCCTTCAACAAGTCCCTCCAGCCATCCCGGTCTCGAGCCGCCGCCATCCAGTTGCGCCATCATCAGGGTATAGATAATAGACCGAGAGCTACAACATCGGTACAAGGATGAAACTTTGTTCCCAGAAAGATTTATATGGCCATCAAATATACAAAATCTCCAGTCTTATGATCCACTTTGGAGACTAAGGTCTTATTTAGTAAAACAGATAAAGAAAGGGATCTAATCGACAGAACCACCGGAGAGCAGACGGACTGTTGCTATAAATCTTTCTATTTCTCATGTTTCAACCTCGTATGTAATCCTATGTAATTTAATCAGTCACTAACTCTCCGACTAAACCAAGAGCTCAAAACTCGGATTCACTTATATGTCATATAGCTAGTAGTAAAACTTTGGTCACAGAAATACAAAAAAAGAGTGTGCCACTCGACTAGGTCATTATTTTAACTTTTTTTTTAATACAAAAGATATATGCTTCTGAACCGGAGTGTGAAATTGTCTTTTTGTATATCGAATGACCTTAAATGTTTCTGTGGCCAATTTTTTATCAATGTACCGATGAGGAATAATTTTAAACTGACCGAAGAGTATTTTGTATACAAACCTATATAATATAAAAAGAATTGGTCCAAAATTGCTGCCCTGGGGAACTTCCATGTTGGCTATATTAAACTATTTGAATGATGATAGCTATTGAAATTTACACAACAGGATCTGTCAAGCAATGAATTTTATACAAAACTCAAGCTTGCAAAATAAATTTTTTTGAGGCCAAACTTGATGTGAAAATTTGTCGAATGATTTACTAAAATCCCAACAAATACAAAGATTAGCCCAGGCAACAGCTTGAAACTGATAAATCGAATGGAAAAAAAATGACGTAGTATGCACATATTTGCTTTTAACTCTAAAATGGCGAAGTTTTAGAAAAATTATTTATGGTCATTTTATACATTTCTAAGTTCTAAATTTTGTTAATTTTGACCAATTTTTTAAAAATACTGATATTTTTGAATGATCGCTTGAAGGAAAACTATGCTCAAGCTGTGTTATAGGTAGAGGATAATAAAATCTACAATTTTGTCACAAATAAAAATAAAAATAGATATATTTCCGTTTAAGATTTAAAGCGAAAATCCTATATTTTGGACACATCGCCATTTTGAACGAGCAATATCGCTCGCATGGAAAAATGTCGTTTTTTTTTAGAAAAAATTATATTCTATTAAATGAGTGCATACATTATTTTCCAATAACTTCGACATTTAAGGGTAAATACAAAAAAACCAGCACTCATCACTTAGGAACTTTACGTGAAAAACTGACATTTAAGTAATTTTATTTTTGTGAAATGGCCATTTTAGTCCGATTAGTTGCAGGAAAAAATGTTTGTGGAAAAACAAATGATCTACAAGCTTTGCATGAACTTACTGAATAACTGATATATTCAACATTCCAATAGAATATTATTTAATGGAAGCCAGATTTGGTAACGGACTGTTTAGCAGTCTTCGGGTTGTATTTTTTGTGGTCGTGAAAATATTTGAAGTCACTTAATCCATATTTAAGTAATTTAAATCCAAGCATTAAATCAAATTCCATATTTTTCACTCAATAAATCCACATTTAAATCCGAAGTAGATAAATTCAATTGAATTTAAACTGCTTTCAGTAGACCAGTTTAAATTATATATTTGAACTATCAATTCCGTTAAGTCATGATTCAAGACATCATGCGACATAGCATGTCCTGTCTTCTCAAAAAAATGTAGTTCTTCTTTTACTAGACCTCTGTTCATCATTTTTAATCATTCTTTAGCTGAAGGTGTGTTTTTAAACTCCTGGAAACACTATTTTATCATTCCGATTCATAAAACTGGACTTAAACAAGCTATTGGAAACTACCGACCTATAGCCAAACTTCAGATTTTACCAAACATTTTTGAAGACGTAGTTAAGAAAAAGATTGATTACATTGTTAGAAGTAATGTATAGGAATTTCAACATGGATTTGTAAGTGGTGGGTCTACTACTAGAAATCTATCAATTTTTACAACATGTTGTCTGAAAGCTATGGAAAAAAGATATCAGGTTGATGTTGTTTTTACTGACTTCGCTTAGACATTCGATCGCGTGCATTACCAAGTTCTTAGAAGTTGACAGCTATGGGCTTTCACTCTCAGTTCTTAGAGTGGATTGGAAGTTACTTTACAGACAGGACTCAGTCTATTAAAGTAGGGAATATTTCATCTAAAATTATAAACAATTACTCAATAGTTCCCCAAGGAAGCCATCTTGGTCCATTTATTTTTTTTTGATATTTATAAATAACTTGCCTGATGCTATAATAAATGCCAAAAAAATCTTATTTGTGGATGATTTCAAGTTATTAGTTACTGTCAAATCCATTTCAGACTGTTGGCAACTTCAGCGTGACATTGATTCATTAACTGAATGGTGTATTAATAATTCTTTACACCTTAATATTCATAAATGTTCTATTATCTCCATTAATCGTTTGTAAAAGCCCAATTATATTCAATTATTGTATTTCTAAATTTGCCCTTAAAAGAGTATATGAACAAAAGGATTCAGGAGTTATTTTTGACTCTGAGCTTAAATTTACGTGACATGTTGAAAATAAAGGGTCCGCCAAACAACTTTTTTTTTTTTGAAAATGGCGCAAAACATCGAGTGTAGCTTCGGCTGTCTGGCACGTAGCGCCGTCCTGTTGAACCCAAAAATTCGTTTAACATGGCCCGATAACGATCGCCATTGACTGTAACGGCCACTCCTTGCTCATTTTCTAAAAATGGCCCAATTATGCCTCTGGACCAAAATCCGCACCAAACAGTGACTCGTTTTGGGTGTATCGGCTTTTCAATGTATGCGTGCGGGTTTTCTGTGCCCCAATTTTGCTTTTTTACTACCCGCCAAGATCAAAATGAGCTTCCTCTGAAAAGATGATTTTTTTGGCAAAATCGGCATCTTCTCTAAGTCGATCGCAGGCGGCCCACTTAGCGAAGCGTATACACAACCATATTAGTTCAGCGGAAGGATAAAACTAATTATCTGTCAAATCAGACATGAGCTAAGTGTTACCATTCACGAAATAAGCACTAGTTGAAAAAAAAACGTTAGATGGCGGACCCTTTATATTATCCAAAGCAAATGCTATGCGGGGTTTTATCTTTAGAAATTCGAAGGATAGTTCATATCCCATACACTGTAGGGCTGTGTCAATCAGGAACGATTCGATTTTTTTGATCCGATCATCGAAAAGTATTGATGATTGAAATCACAAATTTTCGTTTCAATCGATACCAATCTCAATCATTTCGATGATTCTCGATTTTCAATCCCAATCTCAATCATTTCAATGAATCTCGATTTTCGATATGAATATCTTTTGAATTATTAATATATTTTATCGGAGAAAAGAAATATGGGTCAGAATGGGGTTGATCAAATCGGTACAGTATTCGTTAACTTCGGAGATTGAATTTCATAGAAACCGAAATAAAAAAATTGTCTTAGTTTGACAGGTGTCAAAATATGCCAACATTTTTCGTACGGCGGATACGATTTAGGAATGGGGTATAACCCTAGTCTCAAGGCCGACGTTCTGGGACCACTAGAACACTTAGTTTGACAAGTGTCAAAATATACTAAAATTTTTATTACGGCGGATCGAAAAACGGAGTACTTCAATTTAGGAGGTGGAAATTATCTGAAGTCACGCCAGTTCTCTAGGTCCTTCAGAACACTTTTAATTTGACAGGTGTCCAAATGTCAATTCATTTCCGAGAATACGCGCTACGTAACTTTGTACATCGTAACGTCTCACAGAGGAAAGTCGACGTTTTTATTTCACTCTACCGCCGACGCCGACATATAGATGTTTACACATCAAAAATCGAATCGGAACAGTATGAAATAATGAATTGAGTGGAATGAAAATGATCGATTGATTAAAATGATCGAATCATTTTGGTAATCGATTCTTGAACGATTCGATCATTTGAAATGAACGATTTACACAGCTCTAATACACTGTTAAATCGTTGTACGTTGCATTAGTTTGTTCAATTTAGGAATATTGATCTGTCGTTTGGAGTCCATATCACAATACTACCATACTTCGAATTGAACAAATTCAAAAAAGGACAACGAAATTCGCACTACGCCAAATGTACCATTATCAGCATTTGCCCTCAAAATCATACAATAATGATTAAAAACAGTGTAATACAAAATGTAATAAACCAGAGTTCATTTAATTGGATAGTAATTTGCATCATTAGTCATTAATTGGCGGACGAATGGATATCAGACATTATCAATCAATTAACCACATTTCGGACACTATTAATTGCACACCATATAGTCAACGTTCAACGAGCATTTAATCGATGTCGTTAAATAAGATAAGCGACACAGGGTGAAATTAAACTAATTTATCATTTTGTGTCTTTCGTAATAAGATGAACCGCGCGATAAATGTCCTCTACAAGGATTTCAAAAGAGAAACACGAGTGTGCTATGCATGCACAAGAAAATTCTTGTTGAAAGTGTCACAAAATCTTTGGTGATAAATTATAAAAAAAAACACACACCATTTGAGATCTTCCCTGTTGGGAATAGGAGCCCTCTGCGAACAGCGAGAAAGTGCAACAGCGTCACACAAAGTTCTTAGTAATTTTAAATATCTCACAATATTTTTTTTTTTTATTATTTATGTTATGCAAATATTGCCCTGTTGCGACTTCCACACCTACCAAAGTTGAGCACACAGAAATTTTATCCCATCACAGATACATACTATATTTACCTACACAATATACTACATAGTTTGTTGTCCTTTAATGTAATTAAACTTATGCAAGGACTTTGGAGAAAATCCCTTTTTTATTTGTTGGCTGGCATATTCCGGTTTCCTTTTCTCTGTTGAATTGAATTACGCGTTTAGTTTCAACTTTCGAGTGACATGCTAGGTTAAGGTATACAACAGTATACACTGTAGGACATATCGAACTTCCTTGTATACAGTTGAGTTACTTATGTGTACTTGTGGCAACGCTAATGACTCTGCAGAGACCCTTGAATTTGTTTTTTCTTGATAATGAGAATGGCACACAACATAAAGAAGTGGGCCAGGCTCAAAGGTGGACTCAATTAATTCAGTTTTTTTTTTTTTTTTTTTTTAATATTAACTGACATACTCGAGGCATGTTTATGTTAAAACTGAATTGAGGAGTGGTCTTATTCATAGAATTGCCAAGAACTCAACGCTGAATGTAGCGCATAGAAGAAAAAAAATAGAATTTTTATTCTATATCCACCAAAAAATGTGGACACAACAAAAAAAAAAAAAAAAAAAAACAATATTTATTTATGTGGAATTTTTATAAATAACCTCCAGATGCAAAAAAAAAAGAAAAAGAAGCTACACTTGGATGAGAAATCATTCCCGAAATAAGACACAATTTTTCACCGATGAAGCCGAACATGAGTCACATCAGATGGCAGAATTATTGATGATGAAGCAAAACACTTTGGTTTTTTTGTAAGCGGAAATATTGAAAATGAAATTTCTCAGCAAATGCGATGAATTTTCTAACATGTGCACTAAATTATAGAGGAAGCAACTGAAAAACGGGGAACTTATGGTTTTTTTTTTTTTTTTTTTGAAAGGAAGTTGAATTCGATTTATTTATTTTTTTATATTTTGTTTGTGCGAATCATCTAAGAATATAATATTTTGTTAATTTCTGGAATGAAGAGCGAAATATTTTAAGAATTTTTCCTAATACATAGTCCAATAGTCGATTGAAATTTTGATTGTATGCAGGTATAGGAAGGTAGGACGTATCAACAGAAGACTCCATTTTTTTCAAGGGATAAACAGCATCTGAAATTTCCCTGCCTGTGGCTGCCATGTTATTGTGGTGACATCTAACAAATCTAATCTCTAATGTTTATTATTCAGTTACTGATGGTTAATCACCATGGAAAGTAACACGATAGAACAGCACGTCCAAATGATAAAACTTTAATATAAACATCTTTAGGGGCAGTAAAACGTGCGTTGGGCCCATTTTACGATTTACATGGTTCTCCATTAAAGTCGATTATCCAAAGTTTGGTGGCCAAATTTGGGTCGACCGATTCAGTGAACAATCAGACAACGCTCTTACGTCAACGCAACGCAAGATCAACCGTAAATTTCGTCGCTGGCTATGAGAGTCCGTTGTTCTTCGAAAGCAACGATGTCATTGCCATCAGCATCAACAGATAGTGGCCCAAACTGGATGACATGGATATGAACGACATGTGGGCCTAACAATACAGCGCCACGTACCATAAAGCGAACGCAACAATGGAAATTCTGTATGAAAGAATTGAGGGAAGAGTTTCTCTTGCGGAGGTGACATAAATTGGCTACCACGATCGTGATCTTACCCCGTTAGACCTTTTTTTGTGCTTTCTGAAGTGGCAGGTCATATGGGTCAATAAACATCAATCGACCGATGCCCTCAAAGTTAACATAGCCCCGGCCATCGCTCAAATTCAGCCGGATCTATGCGGGAGAGTCATTGAAAATTGGACTACTCGGATCCGTGCTACACCGTAAGAAGCTAGGTGGGCATATGAACGATGTCCTTTCGAATAAAAAAAAATTGAGTTTTTGATGCTTATCTTTTTTTAAACCAAATTTTGAAAAAAGCGCTTGCAAAAAGAAATTGGAAATATTTTGCTTAACAATTCATGTCTTAGAAATTTTTCTCTTAAATCAATAATTTACCCTTTAAATGCATACCTTCTATTCAAGATGGCCGATAGCCCTTGTGTAAAATGAAGGGTAAACCTAATTCGGAGTGTTGCCTTCATTTTCAGTTAAAATGTCAATGGACGCCTATTTACCGCAAACCTAATCCCTTATTTTCGTCAATTTTATTGCACTACAACTAGGTTTTCTTCTTTCAAAAACAAAAGTTAATTTAAAGGCCGAACTCCAAAATTGGAAACTACAACGTTAAAAACATTGGTTTATGATAATTCGTATCATTGCAAGGATATTTTCTGTAAACGTTATTTTGCAAATCAAATTGTGAATTGTTTCGTTCTCCACTTCATGTGAGAGATAATTAAATTTTTGATGACGATAATTTCCTAATAGAATTTTATTTGTTATATTTTATTAATGCGTACAATGTACAAATCGTATTTAGTCACACAAGTCGCATTAACCTGTCACATCCATAACAATTTCAAATCAAAATGGTTTAAAAGTTTTGTTTCTCTATTGAAGTGTTTATTTATTAATTAAGAATATTGTGTGAATCTTTATAATATTTATATATCTGCCTATGTTTAAAAGTGCTGCCTATGTGATTGAGTTAAAGTATTCAATACACGATACAATTATTGTACCGATTATCGTACAAAAGTTAAATCGCATACGATGATTGTATCGTGTGTGTAAACCAAAGTATCCGCTGTACTGAAATCGCATCGTCGAATGCTGTCGAGCGAAAACAAGCGATTGCATACGACAGTTGATGAAATCGTGAGTAAGTCGTATAGTGTGTGTGCTCACTTTCGATATCGCAACCGATATCAGTACAACTCAAGTCGGTACGACAGATTGTACCGTGTATCGAGCGCTTTAAGAGTTACAAAATTTATTATACTCTGTCCAACAAAAATTGGCAGTGTAGGCAAGATAGGACGTTTGCCTCTCATTCTGGCTACAATGGTTTGCTTAAATCTGTTATTCGTTAAAGCTTTCACAGGGTTGTCGTAGTGTACACGATAACACTCATCATTAAAAGCTTTTTCTTAAAGCTCGAAAATCAAAAGCAAGTTAACAGAAACTCAAGGAAAAAAGCTGAACGAATTACCAAATGCACACGGACACGGGTAACTCTGAATGTACATCAAGCAGCAGCCAATCGCCATTAACCACAGCAATTGAGTGCATACTCAGATGTGCCTTGAATAGGACGTTGTGTGTGTGTCTGATGCTATTGGAAATTCACGGGCGGGCAAACACTTTTTGTGGAAGAGTTATTTCAATTTAGTATGGTGCAAAAATATGGCACGCTACTGATTTTGAAAAAGCTTTCCCATAAGACGTGTACTGCTTATTCTTGTTGGACAAAGTATAGTAAAGTTTTTCCATAGTTTTTGTACAGCGGAGTGCACTGGGTAGCGGCTAGTAATATATAAAATCATCAAAAGTCTACCTTTCTGTGTCACATCCGTCACAACAGAAATTCTACAAAAACTCAACAAAATTATTCCACCAACGACAAGGAACTCACCACTGTAAACCGTTTCCGAGATTAGTTGGAACGTAGCAGATTCTACATGCAAATTTCAGAGCACACCAATATTATTTTTGGCCATGACAAATCACTACTTATTCGTTCATCAGAGAGTTCGCTACGATATTTTTGTATATTAAAGGTGTGAGGGCAACCACGAGACAGACTTGTTTTCGCGCATTGAAGTTATCAATGCTAAGGATGATCTCTATTCCTAATTCGAAACTTCTCAAAGAGGTATTTTGGTGCACTCAATGCTTGAAACATTGTTTGTTTTTCTTTCCTCACCGTCAAACTATGGAGTCCCACCGTTATCATTACCAAATACCTATTATAGGTCGCCGAGCTTATAAGAACGACTTATAACAGAATCTTTTTTCTTGGTGGTAAAATTGCATTTCGTTTCAACAAACGAAGGTACATCGCAGCTCAAAAATTGAACCTCAACGCTTGAAACAAGATCGACATCTAAGGACTGTTCCTGCCTCGTTATGATCTTTACAAATTTGTGTTTGGTGGGATGTAATGTACCTACGTCTGAGAGTAGATAGAAAATATTCAAAGAATTTCTGTAATCTCGCGTAGGCTTGCTTATCGCTGAAAATAAATTAAAGTCAATTGAAGAAATATTTTGTCTTAAAACTTTGCTACAAAAATCTGTTTTACAATTATCGTACTAAAAATCCTTACTCGTTGATATTCCTTATCATATACATACGTTCGTACTTAGCTGTGGTAATCAACATTCTGTCACTTCTATTAAAAAAAAAAAAAAAACTGCAAATTATTTTATTTTATATCACATAAAAGACATTGCAAAAGATTACTTAAGTTGTGGAATGGTGTGGGGCTATCTTGAAAGACTATCATTCACTATGTAGAAAATATGCGAGGGTGGCGACGACCACGACCACCAATACGAATGACCCGACCGACCGAGGACGCCACCCCGACGTGACGCTAAATGAAAGAACAGCCTCGTTATTTGATAAAGTGCCTAACCAGAAAATGAGCCTTTTTGTCCTTTCTTTTTGCCATTTTTTTAGTTACCTGTGGACAACAACTACAAATCTATGGCATTGTTGTGTGCACAGAGATAACAAGCAGGATAAAGATAAATAATAATGCAACAGGACCTGTACTGTATCTATGTAGGTAGGTCAGGGCCGGCCACAGCTCAACTTGCTCCCTGTGCAAGATTTGTTGAAATCGCCCCTTTTTATATTTGATACATATACATACACTGATACACATGCATAAGACGATTCCACATTACCCAGAGGGTAGACTTTCAATGCGTAGGACTAGTGAGATCTTTAGTTTTACGATATTTTGAGTTAAATTCTCCTTGAATGCAACAATGAATGTGAAGTTAGTTAGTGGGCAAGAATTAACTTAGCACAGTTGAGATGGATGTCATTTTGGGATTATTTAAACAAGATTTGTGGTTAAAATGCAAATGGCAGTACATATTTGTTTGCGCAAGTTCAGATTACGTTTTCTTGCTCCTGGTTATGCGCCCCCAGAATTTTGCGCCCTGTGCATTTGCACATCTTGCACATATGGTTGGTCCGGTCCTGAGGTAGGTACTCTTTGGTCGGTGATAAATAATATTATTGTTTGCAAGAACAGGACATGTGCGAAATATAATTAGTATGCATTTTATGTTTTTCAATGGGTTTTTCCTTGATATCCTTGAATGTGGGGAAAAACCACAATGTTATGGTATTTATTTTGTTACCTAAGCCATTGCCATCGCCATTATATCGAAGGCATTAGAGTGCCCGCACATAAAAAGAGCAAATAATGGTTCATGAAAGTCCGCCAAATAAGGACACACAAGTACATAATTCGAATTCCTGTAGCTGATGCAAACTTAAAAATGTATGTATTACTTTTTATACGTAACGTCGGTATCTTTGTAGCTTCAAATAATATCCTCTTTTCTTATTTTGGTTTTTAGATATTCAAATATTAATTTGTTAATTTCTTTTCAAATATTTTATGCAGTAGATATTCACAGGAGAGTATAACCTACAGGAAAATAAGTGCGCAAGAATTTGCTTCGCAAGGGAAATCTTTCAATTTTAAATTGAAATTTACTTTTTCTTCTTTGGAGATAATAATAATTTGTACCTGTTTGCAGTAAGAAACATGTTTTATTGCAGAATACAAATGCAAAGAAATATTACAATTATTCAAAATAATATGTACAAACATTCTTGAGTCTTGAGTCTAAGGTAAAATATTGTTGAAAGAAATATATAAATGCAAAAAATGGTCGCATGAACTTGCCTAGTATTTTATTAGCTATCTGAAATAAAGGCCTGATGATTAACATAACCATGCTTGAAACGTCACATACATTATAACATCATTCTTTTTGACCTACGGCCCACTAATCATATTCAAATTGTTGAGAATTACATAAGATCACACAAATAATATATTTATTAAAGCAAAAGAAAGGTAAACTCTGTTCAAGAGTGAACCAACGTCCCACAGTGAACCATTCCAATTTTCAGGTTTCCTTTGTATAAAAGAAAAATTAAACAACCCACATGGAAAAGCAATGTAGGTTGCAATGAGGCTTTATAGAATGAGGGTCTTTAACTTTGAAATGAAATATTTTAATAAAGGGTTTTCCAATAAGAGGTGTTATTTTGAATAGCCCGCTATTTCGGTAGCTGTCACTTTTGAAGCTGTCACTTTTGAAGCTGTCATTTTTTGACATTTGACAAGTAGAAACTACGCCATTAATAAAAATGGAACGATACACGCTTCAACAACGCATTCAAATCATTAAAATTCACTATAAAAATGGTGAAAATTTGGCACAGACGGTTCGTAAAACTAAAACATTTTTGGGTCGTCGTAAAGCACCTTGTCGGACCGCAATACAGAAATTGGTGGACAAATTCGAGCTGTTGGGACAAGTTAGTGATGTGAAGAATAAAACCCGTGCACGTCGCTCAAGAACAACTGAGAATATTGCTGTTGTAGCCCAAAGTGTTGAAGAAAACCCAGGTTTGTCCATTCCTCGTCGTTTTTTGGAATTAGGCATTCCACAAACGTCATTACACCGTATTTTGCATAAAGACTTGGGTCTTAAGGCTTATAAAGTTCAGTTAACACAAGAACTCAAGCCGGCTGATCATCAACAACGTCGTGTCTTTGCTGATTGGGTCCTTGAAATGCATGAAAATGATCCGGAATTTCATCGAAAAATCATCTTGACTGATGAGGCCCATTTCCACCTCGGAGGCTACGTCAACAAGCAAAACTGTCGCATCTGGGGCTCGGAAAACCCAAGAGTTATTGTTGAAAAGCCTCTCCATCCTCAACGCGTGACTGTTTGGTGCGGTTTATGGTCCGGCGGGGTCATTGGACCTTACTTTTTCGAAAATGAGGCTGGAGCAACAGTTACGGTCAATGGATTGCGCTATCGAGAGATGATTAATGATTTTTTATGGCCGGAATTGGATGGTATTGATCTGGACAACGTTTACTTTCAACAAGACGGCGCTACGTGCCACACAAGCAATGAAACCATCGATCTTTTACGGGAAAAGTTTCCGGACCGTGTTATCTCTGTAAGAGGTGGCCAAGATCTTGTGATTTAACACCTTGCGACTTCTTCCTTTGGGGCCACGTGAAAGATAAGGTCTACGCCAACAGCCCAGCGTCGATTCAAGACCTCAAAGATGGAATTCGTGAGGCTATCGAGGACATAGGGCAGCCACTTTGCGATTTGGTTATGGAAAATTTCATGAAAAGGATATGGTCCTGTAAGCGTGGTCGTGGCGGCCATTTGGCTGATGTTGTGTTCCATTATTAACGGTATACTTTTCTCTTTATAATGAAATAAACATCCGATCATGTGTCTCAAAACATGCCATTTTTCTTTGAATATCAAAATAACACCTCTTATTGGAAAACCCTTTACATATTTGTTGATGTTTTTTTTTTTTTGTTTTTCGAACTTTTTATAATTAGCGGCAGTGCTGGGAGGCACTTTTAAAAAAAAATCCCTTCAGACAGTCGGAAATTTCCCTTTTTGTCCCACAAATCTTTTCTTGTTTCCTTTTTTATTTCCCATAGCACAAAAGAAGATAATTTGGTTTTTCATGAGTAAATTAAATTCCTTGTTAAAAAATAAACAGGATTCCATTTTATCCCAAAAGTGTTTTATATTATTAAAGGAATTTTTTGCTATTCAGTATCAGTAAAAACGAAAGAAGTCATCACTTAAAATAAAATATCTTTAAAGAGTTTATCAATAATTTTTTTTTTAATTTAAGTTTTTTTTTGTAATTTTAGTCTTTCGGTTGAAATAAGGACTTCTTGAGTTAAATGTGAGAGGAAACCGATTTTTAATTTCGATAAAAATTATTTAATAAAAATCATTAGGTACAGTAGTTATTTTGCGTATCTTTTCTGAGAAAAATTTGATAACAAGAAATTACCACAAAATGAGTCGGCTTTCCATTTCTCCCTTTAAAGGTCAAAATTCCCCGAGAAAGGAATTTTATCCTTGATCTGCCAGCACTGTTTGTGACTTGAGAAAATACCAATTTTTGACATTTTTTCGGTGTGCAATACGTCATCACTTTCTACTAGTGTTTAAGAAATATCTAATTTGAGTTTAAAAAAAAAAGTTACCCAATTTTTGGTCCCTGATGACTTTCCAATCGAGTGGAAACACTCCATACCACGTAAATATTTAACAATTAATTTTTTTAGGAACGTAAATTAAATACATATACTGCATTGTTTTTACAACAAAAAATAAAATTGGCACAGATTCCATCATTTATGCATTTATTTTGTGTTGAAAAAAAATCGTTATTCAGATTAAAAAATACTAAAGCATTTGTTTATGTATTCAATAATGAAAAATCAGTGCCACGGTATGAGATTTATTAGGATCAATAAATAAATTTAATGGAAAATTCATTTAATATGAAAATGTTCTATTTTAAACTTTATAAAATCTTACAAACAAAAGAAAAAATTCTTTGGCGTCATTAAATTAATTTTTTTTTTTTTGAAAAGTCATTAAATGTCAACATAATGTATTTGTGATGAACGCCTTGAGTCGTTAAAAAATACGATCATAAAATTTTTAATTTTTAATCAATTATGAAATTTTATAAGAAAACACGACTAAACAAACTGATGGAATATTGTCTTATATCTTTTACATTATGATGTTTCACGAATAAAAACACGATCTAGCACCATAAGGAAAATATCTATGAATTTGAAAAGAGATGTACGTACATGGGCTTTGAAGTTCTTAATATGGTAGGGAAAAACAAGGAGCGAGAAAAAGTGTTACACATTCGTGTGGTACGGCATAAAATAGAATCTCTACAGGGTAATTTGCATGAGGTGTGACAAAGTGTGTGCGTGTAGGTTGGCTCGAGACAAGACAAAAGTCGTATAGGACGGGGTGTGTATTCCCCCCGTTAGGCGGCAGATGTAATTTTTATAAAAAAAAGACTTTAAACAGAAAAAAAATATTAAAAAAAACAACGGTTACACTTACAATGACATGATATAACTTTTTGTAAAGCGAGAAATCTATTTTAGTTAGTATTATGTAGTTAGTATTAGTTAAGTGAACAGTTTTTGAAAAAAAATATTTTTCAAACTTCAACTTTTGAAAAAAAAAATTTCAATCTAATTTTATTCAAAATTTTACGAAATTAAGTACTATTTTTTGTTTTCAAATTCAATGGTCTTATAAATGTATAATCAAAAACAGAAAACCGGATGCTTAAATGTTTTGTAGTTTTTGAGAAAATTGAAAATAACTAAACCTACTTTACTAGCTACGTAGTGGAAGTAAGATGTTTAGCGCAACGTAAGCAACGGATTGGAGTCAAATTAAGGGAATTTTATTTCAGTTATTTTCAATTTCTCAGGGTACTAATTAGTAGAGATTTTAGCATCTGGTTTCTTGTGTTTGACTAAAAATTAATAAGGGCATTGAATATTGAAATCAAAAATATTACTTTAAAATGTAAAATTTTGAACAAAATTAATTTGAACAAAATGTTTTAATTTTTTTTTTAATGAAAATTAATTTTTCAAAAACTGTTCACTAAAATAACTTTATTTATTATTTTTATTTATAATGTTATCAGTGATACCGTTGTTTTCTTAAATATTTTTTTTTCTGTTCACACTTCAGAACAATACTGTGATCTCCAAAGCATAACAAACTGTCTCCATAGGCTTTAAATTCATAGATGGCAAGCACATATTTAACCGCAACTCCCTATAATCAAATCAATTCATTATCTTATGATTTTCTGCGAATTCTACCAAACTTAACAAAAGCCATGTAGGTAGATATTTTTTGTACTTTGCCAAGGACAGTAGATACCTGTAGCATCAACCAAAAGTAGTTTCTCATATTTGAAGCCCAAAATGAGACATGATCGGTGTAACAATTTAGCAATAGTTTGAATTGAATCAGCAGTGTTGTTGGACTTTATTCCACAAAAAGTCGTCATTTGAAAATAATTAGCTTGAGCTAAAACGCGAACAATTATCTTCAACTAAGATTCAAAAATATTCTATTGACTTCAAATCGAACTTCAACACAGTGCTGGGGGATCATGGGAAAACACCCTTTCTCGGGGAATGCTCTAAAAAATAACTCAATAAGTCTTTATTTCAACTGAAAATGACTTTTTTAAGTGATGACCACTTCCTTCGTTTTCAATGATACTAAAAAGCAAAAGATTCCCTTAATAATAGAGAAAATTCCTGGGCTTAAATTGAATTCTTTTCATTTTTACAAAGAATTTAATTATAAAAAAAATCCAAATAAATTGGTACTTAATGAAAATATCTTCTTTTATGCTGTGGGAAATAAAAAGAGAAACAAGAAAAGGTTTGTCGGACAAAAAGGGAATTTTCCGACTCTTTAAAGGGATTTTTTATAAGAATGTCCCCCAGCACTGCTCCAGTTACTCAATACTTTTGCTTCGATAATTTCTCAGAATTCTGTTGATTAATTTTAAAGTTTTTAGAGTATAAACGAACATTCTATTCATTACGTAGAAGATAGATTCAACTTTTTTTAAAAGGTTTGTTGCTGGTCCTAGCACTGGACTTGACGGTTGAGTTTTTTAAGTTTTATTTTTATTCTGTTCGCCTAATGTCAAGCTAGTTATAATTACAATAAATAAATAAATAAATAAATAATAAACTTATTCTAACTTAATCTAATGAAATTGGGGAATTAAGGGAAATTGGAGTATAAGATCAATCTAAGGGATGAGGTACTATGATTAAAATCAAGGAAATGCTGTGCGCTGTTGGCTAAGCGTAACATTCTTATGATAGGATTAAAATGGGCATAGTTGGTGCGGTGAATAGGAAGGCGGAAGAAAGGAATGGATCTAAGGTTACGTGGATTAGTATTAAGGAAAACCAGTTCTAAAATTGCCGGAGAATCGATGGCACCAGTGATTATGGATGAATACTATATCCGCGACTGCACGACGTTTAGCAAGGGTGTTTAGGTTTATTAATTGTAAACGGTCTTCGTAAGGGGGTAAACAAAATGGATTGGACCAAGGAAGATTGCGTAGAGCGAAACGAAGAAATATTCTAAGTGATTGCGTGGATTGATGGGGTGACCAAACCTGACTGGCATACTCAAGAATAGGTCTTACATATGTGGTGAAGAGAGATTTGGTAACGTAGGGATTTGAGAATTCTTAAGACCAGCGCTTTATAAAGCCAAGGGAAGAATTTGCTTTAGCAACAATATGATGGATGTGGGAACGGAAATTCAGTTCCTTATCACAAATTATGCCAAGATCGCGAATAAATGAAACGACGGGAACAGGGACATTGCAAAAGTGATAGGTTCGAGGAAATGAAGGCAGGCGTTTACGAGAAAAGGTCATAGATTGACATTTACTTACATTGAGTTCTAGAAAATTTTGATTACACCAAGTAAGAAAAGAATTGAGGTCTTGTTGAAGCAGGGAAGAATCTAACGATGAGGATATTATTTTCATAATTTTCATATCATCGGCATATATAGATATGTCCGAGAAGGAAATGATGTTCTCAATATCGTTTATGGCAAGGACAAATAGAAGTGGGGCAAGATGGCTGCCTTGAGGGACACCTGAGGTTGCAAAAATTGGATCGGACACAGAACATCTAAACACTACATTATAAAGGTGGTTCTCTAAATAGGATCTGACCCATTGGATGAAAAATGGTGGAAAACCAAAGGCTTTTAGCTTGATATAATTAATTTGATGAGAGATCTTATCAAAAGCTTTACTGAAGTCAGTAGTAATTCCATCAACATCATAGCCTTTCTCCAGAGCACAAAGCGACATGGAAACAAACTGAGTTAGATTTGTGGTTGTAGATCTCCCCTTTAAAAAACCATGCTGCAGAGGCGAAACTATTGATCTGCAGTGAACAAGTTCTAAATTAATAAATCCTCATTCAAAAATAATTGAATTGGTTGCCCAAATACTTAATTGGTTAATTTTGCTGCGAATCAACCATTGAACCATTGTACATGTCCACGGTACAAATAATAAAAAGAAAGCCTAGACTCTGGACCGAAAAGTAACTCCCAGACACAATAATTAAAGAAATAAATATAATTAGTTGGATAAGTGTCTCTTCTCTGGATCTGGAGTTATTTTGTGTTGTGTCTCACACAATTTATTGTCATTTCTCCGCTTGATTAGTCGCACAAAGTTTTTTTTTTTTTTATTTTTCTTCATAAATTCAACGGATTTCTCTATTGTACGATTAATTGTGTCCAATTAGTGTCATCAGCAGACCTGGCGTCTTCTTCATTACCACCAAGTATACATACTTACATAACTCCTTCCAATATGAAACTAAAAACACTCAAACTCCATCTTGTAAATGTTTCTAATTACTGTAAACAGCGCTTCCATCACATTACACAAAGTAAAGTATGACAATAATAAGAAAAATATCAAATATGAAGTATTTAAGTAATTAGTAGTAGTGTGTTAGTGTCTGAATTGTCTGCAGGATACAAAAATAGTATGAGTACCTTCACACTTTTATTATGAAAGAGAAAAAAAAAAAAAAAACTCTTAATTACCCGGAAGCAAGGTTATGGCGTAATTCGCTCATCAGGCTCGAGACCTTACCTTTAACAGAATTATGAACAAGTCATTAACAATAGACATCAGGTGGTATTAGGCTTTTAACTTAAATTCCTCGGCATTGTACTATTCAAATGAGTCCACAAAACGCAAGCCCGAAGATGGTAACCATAACCATATTTACAGACATGAATTAACATTTCACATGAAACGACATCAATTTCTATATTAGAATGCTGAAATATGGAGCAGCTGCAAGCTGCTATCATATTTCTTTGCGTGTTTGTATTGCCAAATTTAACAGGCGTTCATAGAGAAGGCCAAGCTTATGAATGATTGTAGGTTTTTGGGGGCAATTAGTTGGGGTCGGTATAGGTAGTCGTTTGACCAATCGAAATCCATTAATTGTCTTTGCAGGAATGCGAATCGGTATTTTCTACGATGCCGATGTCTGGAAATTAATTTGTTAACGGAAAACCACATTTCAGCTGGGAGAAATAATTTGTTTAAATGGAATGGCATTATCCCCCTTTTATCAAACAAGAAAGAAGTTCTGTTTGATTAGGGCCCGCACTGAACAAACAAAACTAAAAATGACAAATATAAACATGACGTTCGCTTTCTATCACCATTTCAAACTTTTAGAAACGTCAACACGCAGTCTGTCGATAAATTGAAGTCAATGCGGCTTAATTTGAGTTCAGTCGTTAATATTATTTATGTAAATCAATTTTGTGTTTGGTCACACATTTTAATTGAACAGCTCTTGATGATCATGATCAAAAACACTGCGATGACGAAATGATTAATATAAAATTTATGTTAAACGCTTAGATTCGGAACGATTTTTGTTTGTCTTTATATCTATATGAAGGTCAATTGAATCAACAGCTGCTGTCATCAGAAAAGTAAATAAAAGACCAAGAAATTTATGATACAACGAAGGTTTTTTTCTTTTTTGCTTTCTTGTATGAACAAAAATAAATAAAAAAAATCAATTTCAATAAAAAGAAGTTATTGTGTATAGCTGTATATTTTTGGAATGACTAATGGTACAAATTGTCGATTATGGCTCCTGATGACAGTTGTTATATCACACCTTTTTTTTTGCTGGAAAGTCGACTGAGTTAGTTTAGGGTTATTAGGTACCTTATTTTGGGCGTGAGGGAAAGTCCTTTTTTTTTGGGGAGGAACATACATAAGCATTGATTGATTTTGAGAGCTTTTATATTTTTTTTTTATCAAACTACTTGTAAACATGAACATAGTCGTCATAGTGAAAAAAAGCCTCTTGCCTTGCAAAAAGATTTCTTAAATAAATTTTAATCAGAACAAAAGTTTTAAGGATGATTTCTTGATAAAGTTCGTCAATCAATTTAAAACTCGATTGATCTTCTAATAAAGGGTCCGCCAAATAACTTTTTTTTTTTGAAAATGGCGCAAAACATCGAGTGTAGCTTCGGCTGTGTGGCACGTAGCGCTGGCCGTCCTGTTGAAACCAAATGTTGCCAATATCCTCCTCTTCAATTTTTGTGAACAAAAATTCGTTCAACACATGGCCCGATAACGATCGCTGATGATGACTGTAACGGCTATTCCTTGCTCATTTTCGTAAAATAGCCCAATTATGCCTCTGGACCAAAATCCGCACCAAACAGTGACTCGTTTTGGGTGTATCGGCTTTTCAATGTATGCGTACGGGTTTTCTGTGCCCCAAATGCGACAATTTTACTTGTTTACTACCCGCCAAGATCAAAATGAGCTTCATCTGAAAAGATGATTTTTTTTGGCAAAATCGGCATCTTCTCTAAGTCGATCGCAGGCCCACTTAGCCAAGCGTATACACAACCATATTCGTTTAGCGGAAAGATAAAACTAATTATCTGTCAAATCAGACATGCGCTAAGTGTTACCATTCACGAAATAAGCACTAGTTGAAAAAAAAAACGTTAGATGGCGGACCCCTTATATATCAATAATTTTACACAATCAAACAACGGATTTCTTTTGTTTTCGTTTTTCTTCGTCTTCTAATTATTTCCTTTTAGAAATCGGACTTTTAAAGCATTAATGAGTTCTAAGCATTTTTTTCGGTTAAAAAGAACGAAGTTCTAACGTCTCGAGTTTAGGGTCACTCAAAATACAATCTGTAGTGTCGAGATGAACCCAATATGGCAAGTATGGTTTATCCCGAAATCTAAAATGGCAACATCAACCAAAAACCTAGAAGTCGGCGGCGCGCGCATGCTTGCAGATAAACAGAACTAGGACAACTTAAACCTGCAACATTGATGTTTTAAGGTTTTCTTTTATAAAGGGTGTTTTTTTTTAAGTCGTGTGTTTTTCAAGAAGAAATAAAACGCATATTATTTAATGTTATGGCCAAGAATTTATCTTTATTATAAAGATAAGGTTTTCCCATTATGTTTTAGAAATGATTTCAGGCAAGTGGCCGCCGCAGCTGGCTCGAATAAATTCCAGCTGAGAGGCCCAATTTGCAACAGCTCCAATTGTTTCGTGCGATGGCGGATGGACTCATTTGGGTCTTCTTCGATACTCTGCTCCACAGCAGCAATAGCGTCTGCGGATGCGCATTATCCACTATAGTAAACGTGGTGCGAAACCGATCCATGGTTCCTCGAATTTATGCTATTTTGCGATTATGTCGAATATTGGACGCACCCGATGCGTCACGCGAACGGAACCATTATTTTGGTAATAAATTTGCACGATTTGGAAACGTTCTTCAGGAGTAAATCTTTTAGGTAATTATGAAATGGCAAACCAAACTGAGCATAAATCAAGTGACAGCTGTCAAAAAGACCAACTCCGAAAGAAGTATTGCCCGATGGAAAACCATACGTCTTAAAAAACACCCTTTACAATAACGCTATTGCAAGCTGTTAATACTTTTCCGCGTTGCAAAGTTTCTGGTTGTGCAATGACTGTTTGAGAAACCGTCCAGGCCCTTTGTGTACCAGATGTATCTACCTCCTTATCTAACCTGGGGTGGAATCGGCTAAGGTGATAGTTGATTATCCATTTTTTGACTGTCGCTTTGACGATAGCTGTCTCTATCATATCTATGGGGAAAGATAGAGAGAGAGAGCAATCGTAAAAACGACAATCACTTAATAAAGCTATCGCCTTAGTCTTACGCGATACGGGCCCTGATTTACAGCTCAAGCGAATGAACGTGTTTTCTTAAAATTTCACGAAATTGATTTCATGTACTTCGAATTTATAAAACATTGCACCTACTTCTGAGTCCCTAGACCCTCGATATAAGGGCCTAAATTTTTAGAAGTTCTTGGTGAAAAAATGAGTATGAAAAACCGAGTTTAAAATGACATTATTCATAAATTTTGAAAAATTCTAATTTCGTTTTTGAAAATTTTGTAGGTACAGTAAATATATTTTGAAGAAAAAGTTTTAAAAAAAAGTTCTAAAAAGATTCCAAGGAAACCCTGTTTTTTAAAAAGAAATATGAGAGTATATATGAAAGCAATTCTTACTCTCAAGGTCAAAATAACACAACGCATGGGCAAAAATTCGACAGGGTTTCCATGTGAATTTTTAGCCTACCAGGCTATGGAGTTTTAGTCCATTTCAGTGGGTAGATGTACTTTTGGTATTTGGACCGTGCGCAAGGTTATCTACTCAAAAACTCGAAATAATATAAACAAAAATAGTTTTTAATTTTGTTTTATTTAATTTTTGTTAAGTAGGTATAAGAATATTTCAACTGTAAACTGTTTGCTTAGTAATAGAATAATTGTAATTTAATTATTTTTTTTTTACATCTTTCAACTGTCATAATTCTTATTTTGACGTCATGTATTCAAATACACCACCCAGAAAAACTTAAAAAAAAATTGTTAATTGATCTTAAATTTGGTTGTAGCTTTTAACTGTCAAAATTGTCAAATTTCTATCAAATTCGATCAAAACTGGTCGAATGATTATGGCAATATACCCAAAAAAATAGTTAGAAACCGTTGAAAACATTGCGCAACACTTTATGGGCTTGATTTTCTAAATTTTGTACATTTCTGCACTAAAATCACTTTCATGTAAAAATAAGCATTTAAGTAAATATATATTTAAAGCCATTTCGTTACGTAAATTTGTCTGAAATTATGACTTTTGACAATTCATTTTTATGAATTTTGGGTCTGCTAGTTATGTTATAATCTGGTTATTTTAAACAAAGTACAAAACCGAACTTTATGAACATTCACATAAAGTGTCTATACAAAAATGTTTTTATCTTGATTTTGAAAATAAAAATACATAATAATCTTTCGCTGCACGACTTTTGACATTTTTGCTGCCGCATAGTGCGTGACGACAATGTCTAAGGAAATCAATCAATTTGTGCAAATAAAAGTGCAATAAATTGAATGCATAATATAAACTCATCATCACGCTTCATCTAAAAGTATGTGTTTTAATTTAAAACAGATAACCCTCAAATCAATAAATAAAGTAAATAAAAACAAACAAGGAAAATCATTTTCAATCAGCATAGATAATTTTCCTCTAGATCTATCCAGATCTATCTAGAATAATCAAGTAATGATCTTTCATAGAAGAAAAATATCTATTTACATTAAATACATATAATGTAGGTATGTATATGTATGTACGAGTATCTTTGTTGAGAAAATAAGCTCTCAAGTTTTATCCAAGTGAGTGTTTTTTTTTTATGTTTTACATTTATATTTACTTAACTTTTCCCAGCTGTTAAAACATGTTTAACCATCATCCTATAGTGTAGAATAAATCGTAGTTTTGTTCTATTTGATAATTTCATAAAAAAATGTTATTTATGGTATGAACGGAATCTGTAATGGCCTTCTATTTATCCGTATTGTAAAATTCTGATAAAAATAAAAATCCAAGCGTGGATCAAATATTTGCGTAAAGTTCAGAGGGGGGCGGGGGAGTTATTTTTCTTAAATCCTCTGTTTTTTATTTGTACCTATTTGTTGACAACAGCATCTTCAATGCTTTTGAATTAAAAAAAATTTAAACTTTCTTTACTCTTATCTATCTTCCATCTATCTATCTTCTTTATTAATAAACATTAACTCTTGCTTTGTTTGTATGTTCGGGTTAATCTCAGAAACCACATGGCCGATTTTAAAAATACTTTTTGTGTTTGAAAGGTTTTTTTTCAGGGAACGGCTTTAGGGATATTTTTTCTTGCAAAAATTGCCATTTGTAGGGTAAAATGGGGTAAAAAGAAAAACAAATTATCTAATCTAACAAATTCTTTTTTTTTGTTTGAACTTTCTTAGGAAATGGCCTATTAGGCTATGATAACATTCTTAGGACTACAACTGACCAATGAAAATATATCGCCATTTAAAAAAAAAAAACGTAAAAAATGATGGAAATATCGTCTTTTCTTGCGTATGACTTTAAAAACGGTGAATGTTCATGTAAAGCGTGAATATACATGAACAATAAGTGCTATAAGAAAAAAGTGCTTCCTTGTAAAGGGTGACATAATCTATACGGATATTGCTAGAAATTGCTCTATTAAATTTACCGTTAAAGTGTTGACTGTGAAAAAAACTAAATTTTCAACATTTGACCGTCAACGGGGCGGGAGTTACAGATCGATGTTTAGCAGCTTCTTGTCGCCTACGCTGTTTGATATGGTTTCCAACAGGACTGGTGGTGCTATGTGACACAATGCATATGGAACGATATAGATGGTGATTCTGCACCAGCGACCGACGCCGACGTCAGCTGACCATCAAGATTGTGCGGTTTAACGCCGTTAGGGCTCTTTTTGACGACAAAGAGCAGCGCAGCGTTTTTCTTTTTTCGTTCAGAGCAGAGAACTGACTGTCTGAGCGAACCGAGTAATAAGCTCAGAGTAAAATATGATGAGAGCTCTCTGATCAAATTATAAAACACACCTGAGCACTGAACTGTCATATCTGTCAATTAAGGTACATGAAATTGTATGACGTTGACTGCGACCAGTTTTTTAAACACACAAATTTGAAGCTCTGTGGGCTCTGAACTTAAAAAAAGAAAAACATTTTTTTTTTGACAACTCAGGCTGTGCTCTGAACTAAAAAGTCAACATAATGAACAGACGAACGCCATCCAACAAATACAGCCAGGCTTAATCGACAAAGTCATCGAATATTCCTTTCGATCAAAAACCTATCCGAGACGGTGGCAACCTATCCAAAAATGTTCAGATACTACCTTAAGTTGTTGTTGCATCAGCTGTTTTTTTTCAATTAAGGATTCCAACAATAAAAAGGTATCCAGATCGCTTTGGATATAAATCTGAACGCGGGATTTGACTCTCAAAAATACGCAAAACAAAAATAAATTGATATCTCAAACACTCATATCAACGTTGAAAAATCGAGCGCCCTTATTGAAAGACCCTTTTATATAACTCCTATTGAAAAAACCACTAATGTTGACAGTTTATTATTACCAAGTCATGCAGTTTGCAATTTCGAATTCGAATATCAGAAATGAATTTGTCTCATCAATAAAAAGATTTACTATCGATTCATTTTCAAAAGTTTGAATTTAGAAACGAATTTTTGGATAATCCAAAAGAATTCAAGTGCTTTAAAGTTCTTGATCGAAATTTCAGATCAAAATCATTTGCGTCAATATAATATATATAGCTAATCCCGTTTTCGAAAACACCACATCAGAGTCAATTTGACTGGAAAATGATAGTTACTTATGACGCAGAAGTTGTAATCAAACAACAATCTCCCGAAACACCGCATGTCTGTCACTTTCGTCACTTCCATTTTTTTAACGGCACAGCTGAACCACAAATGATGTTTTCAAACCTGTGACTTTAGCAAACTGCATTATCGGACACAATGGTAATGCAGTAAATGTTTATTTGCGTTTTCGAAGTTCGAACAAAAGGCAGTTTGCGTTTAAAAACATTCTGCGAATGCATTTTAGAGGACGTTTTCGAAAACAGTCAAATACTTCAGTTTTTGAATAAGCTGGCTTAGTTACCCCTCTAGACCTACTCTTTAGATCCAGGCCTGATTTGTTATATTCTGTAATGGGGGTGAATATTTTCGAAGCCTTGTTCATGAATGTAATCACTCCACTACAAAACTTTGTATCCATATCTATCATTACAATTTACAATATTATTGTTGTTTTATAGTTTCAATAAGCTAAGCAGCGTCGTCGTTGTCGCTAAAGCTAAAAATACAACGTTTCTTTAATATGTAAGTCAGAAAAAAACTTTATCAATGTAAAGGGAATTTATTATTGTTTTATTTTCCATTTCTTGAGATATAAATTTTGAGGGCAAATGATAAGCAACATTATGTGCCTTTGTTTATTTTCAATTTTGTTCTTCCAATCATATCACCCGTTCTCGCAGTCTATGCTGTCGGTTATGTTACATACTTCCCATTCATAAATTTATCAGAAAAGAAGAAGAAAAGTGTTTATTTTTTTAAATAAAATAAAATATTATCTGCGTCACTTACTTTGGGTTTGCTGTGGATATTGAGTTGTTCTCGAATAACTCTTGTTGAGCCTGAATATATATCCAATGGTGTTTTTTTTTTTTTTATAGGCACTGTAGTTAATGATGAGCAATTTAGCATATACTATACCAAGGTGGTAGACTCAAAGCACCTGGAAATCTTTTAACAAAACTGATGATTCACTCTGAATAATAAAGTTATATCATTGTATCTGATACAAAGGCAAGAAGTATTTCGATCGTGGTTCAAATTATTAACGACTTTTTATTCTCTCGAAAAAAGTCGTGTTTTAAATAGGTAATTATTATTTTGAATTAGGCAGAATTTGTTAATAGCATTCGAAAAACCGACTGTATTTCACTTTAAAAAAAAAAACACACACACAATAATACCCTCTTGCTTGACAGTTAGCCAGGTAATATTAAAGGTACTAACAAATGTAGGTTAGGTCTCGTATATGGATTCAATTCGATTTACGACAGGCCAGGTATAGGTAGGTACCTCTGTGTTAAAAGCCGCACAAAATACCAACAAAAATTAAACACGATCACGTTGTCAATATAAGATACAAATATAACGTATCTTTAAGATATGAATGTATCTCTATACACACTAAACACACAGCCACAAAAATTCAACAGATACAATAATTCATAAAAGCCATCAGTAGGTAGGTGTAGGTATACAGAGACTATTAAAAATAATTTATTTATTATTTTAATTTAAATAAAAAAAATTGTGTACACAGACAACGACTTTTAAGTATAAATGCAAAGCCGACAGGTTAAACAATTCACACCCGTTCACGAACGTTGATATTTCTCTACTAAAAGCGGTTGTTTGAATGTTTGGTGAATCGGAATTGGCCTTTCGCTGATGCAGTATTCGGTATTCGGCAATTCGATTGTTAGGAATAGACAGAGAGAGACTCCAATTCGAATCCAACCAGGCATAGAAACAAGTATTTTCCCATTGGAATTGAAATGAGTTTTTAGATACAATTGAGTGAGTGAGTTACAACGAAATTCATTCATAGATTTTAGTTTGAGTGTAAAGTTGTGTGGCTTTGGGAAGCACTGGGTGTTTGTCTTGGATTAGTTGAGCTTAAGCTTTGTACGAAATATACTCGAAAGTACAGTAGAAAACGGGTATAATGCTAAATTTTGTTAAAGAAAATAGAAAATAAAATTAGCTTTGCTAATTGAAGTTTTTTTTACTGGCTCTATAGGCCAAGTATCGGTTTCGTGGAAACAACAATTCAATGTTGTAATCAAAACTAACACTACGACACTAACACACTATCAAGAAGCCCGAAAAAGTGGATTTCGTAATATCATCATCCGTCGGCCTGTGCGTCGGGATGTGTCAACTCAAATTTGAGCTAGAGGCCGTTTTCGAAAACGTCATCTGCGTAAAAAATGCGTTTGCAGAATGTTCTTAAACGCAAACTGCAAAAGTCTTCTGTTCGAAAACGCAAATCCAAATTCTACTGCATTAGGATTGTGTTCGAAAATGCAGTTTGCTAAAGTCACGTGTTTGAAAACGTCATCTGCGTTGCAGCTGTGCAGTAAAAAAAATGGAGGTGACAAAAGAGACAGGCATGGTGGTTTGAGAGATTGTTAGCTAATTAACATTTTTGGATGTCAGCCAGGGAGTCAGTCAAACACGTCGCGGCTGAAAATGACGAGCGAAAGTAAATCTGAAAATTCTGATGAAATTGGATTCTGTTCGAAAACGTCAACTGCGCTTGCAAAAAAATCATTTGACGTTCATCAAAAGACATATTTGCAAGCAGGACGATTGCATATTTGACGATTGCAACTTCTGCGTCATAAATGACGATCAATTGCCGGTCAAATTGACTGTGATTTGACGTTTTCGAAAACGGCCAGAGTCTAAACGGATGAGCTCTGAGCTGATTTGCTTCAAGTTTGGTACAGAGCATTTTTATCTGATTTTCTAGAGGTTAAATTCGATTTTTTGTTTTAGATCATCTAGAACGGCTATTTGACATAAAACGGTTTCGTTTTTTTTTTTAAATTTTCTCGAAAACGGCTTTTACGATTTTTAGTTAACTTCATACCTGTAATAATGAAAGTTATTTAAAAAATCAGTAAAAGGTTTTTGGCAATAAACTCACAAATCGGAAATAGGCACTCCATGTTTTTTTTTTGTTGAGAAAATGGGCTTCTCTTTGGGTTATTCGCGTATATCTTTTCAATAGTTTGACCAATTTTATTATAACTGGTGCTTTTTAATAGTTCAAAAAATATTGGGTTTTAAAATTTTGAAAATATTTGTTAGTTCTTTCGACTTTTTTGAACATTTTCTCGTTAAAGATATCATAACAATTATTGAACTAAGTACTAACATATACATCTTCAATGTTTGATTACTTAAGAGAAAGTTCATGCGATCCAGTTGAGCATATTTTTTTTAAGAATACCTAATTCTATGTTTTTTAGAGGGGTCAAATCATCTGACTGAAATTCCACTGTATAATAACTGTTCCAATTGAGCGGTGAAGAAATTCTATGTGCGATTAAATCACTCAAGTCAAATGTTTATCCTGTCTTGTTATAATACTTAAAAATCTTCTTCTTTTGGAAGGTAACTTCTTAGATGAGTGGAAACTTTCGTACCTCGTGTCAATTCATAAATCAGGTGCTAAAAATATTATAGAAAATTTAAGAGTTATCTGTAAACTCTCTTCAATTCTTAATTTCTTTGAAAGTTTAGTGAAAAGAGACTAGATTTGCTTACGTAAGAACTTTTTAGCAGCAGAACAGCATGGCTTTGTCTCTGATGGTAAGTCTATGGTACCAAAATTTAACTTATTTTACTTCATATGTCACTATAATGCGATGAAAGAAAAAATACAAGTCGATGCAGCTGGTATATATCGACTTTAGTAAGACATTTGCTTCAGTGAACCACCAAACACTTAGAAAAAACGCTTGAAATATTTCGATTTCATTCAGAAATGCTTGGTTGGTTACGCTCACACCTTGTTGATAGAAGTCAACAAGTGCAGATAAATATAATACTTACTCTAAGAACATTCCCCAATGAAGCCATCTAGGTCCACTCGTATTCAGTACTTCATTTTTTATACATGGTTTAGTGACCTAAGCCGCAACCCCAAGAGGGTGTTCAAATCCTGTGTTAACAAATTCTAAAGGTATTTATTGAAGTCTTGACAGTTGAATTTGTTTCTTTTTTTTGTTTTATATTAAGCTAATGCATTTTAGATTTTAGTTCCTGATTTGGTCTTGAAATTGAAACCCAAGAGAAAAAGTAATTAAAACCCGAATCTTTTGTTTTCATGTCAACGTTCTTAGACGTGTGGTTTTCAATCTATCAATACTTTTTTCGGAGTTGGTCTTTTTCACAGTGTCACTTGAATTATGCTCAGTTTGGTTTGTCATTTCATAATTAATAGACTCACTTCTAAACAACGTTTGAAAATCGTGCAGATTTATTACCAAAATAATGGTTCGGTTCACACGACGCATCGCGCGCTGCGTCCAATATTTGCGTCCAGCCGCGGTGGCCACTTGCGCGAAATAATTTTTAAAACGTAATGGCAAACCCTTATCTTCATAATAAAGCTAAATTCTTGGCCATAGCGTTAAATTATATGCGTTTTATTTCTTCTTGAAAACAACACGTTTAAAAAAACATCCTATATCAAAAGGAATATTTCAGTTTGATAAACTTCCACCCACCTCACTCTCCTCCCTCCCCTTTTAAAGAGATTATACAAAAAACAAAAAGGTGGATTTTACAGGATCTTGGGTGGATTTCTGCGTCGGTTAAAAATCTTAATGATTTAGAAATGAATTATTTCAACCCTTTAAGCCAGAACCTATGTTTCTCTGGTTATTTGTAAAACTGTTATTTTTATGTACATTTGACCTTTTTCACACTGTTCTTAAATAATTTGTCATTGGATTAATAAACTATTATTTAACCATTTTTAACCTTCAAACTTAAACCTACATTTTTTATTTTTTCGAATTTCTTAATTCAAAGTTTTATTTTATTAAACATTAAACGTTTAAAAAAATTAGAGCAAAATTATATTTTGTCTATACTTTGCTATTAAGTTTGTCTCAATTTACTATATATTAAACTTCTTAATTTTATGGATTGCTTAGGAGTTTGAGTGTTAAGTTTAAATTTTGAGTGAAACATTGCACTCCGGAAAAAGATGTCTTTAAAGCTCTCTCATCGAATTTGGTTTTGAGATACGATAATGAAAATAAAGCTTAAATTCAACTTTTCAACACGAGTAGGCAATAAGGCACCTATTAGAATAAGACATTAACCCAAATCATTTTTGTTTTCGAAATTAATTTCAAAACTAAATTGAGGTATTATCAAAATAAGTGATAATAAAGTAACAACAAAATGCAATTGAAAATGATAACTTTAAGTTGATTCGAATTCGAACACTCAGCACCACACTAACATTTGTGTAATTGAGTAATTATCTGCTACTCAATGTTATATTGAACTCAAATCTAATTTTATTGAAAATTTGACCTTTTGGTTGTCATCTGATCCTTTACCAAAAACGCATTCTCGCTTCATGAAGAGATAGTTTGGATGGAAGCTTTATGGTAAGATTTAATTGTTAAGCGGAGCGTCATCATTAGTGGAGGTGGCTCCATTTTGATGTTGTGCTCTGACGATTAGGAACAAAGCAGTAAAAAAGGGCAAGCACTCATTGATTAGCGCATGTTATGGCTGACTGATTGGAACTTATGTTTGTAAAGTGCATGTGTTTGTATTGCTATAAAGATGACCTTTTAGTTTAATAAGGTAATTGAATTTTTATTGACACTTAAGATATGGTTTGTAATGAGCTGATTTTTGTGTTTTTATTAGAAATCAAAACGGGCATGAAACATTTATGACACCAATTATAAAATGTTACAGATAGGCCTATCTCTAGAGGGATGTATTGTGTGTCTATTAATAGAACAAATTAAAGAAAACGAATGGATGGGATTTTGATTGAATATACAAAATTAAATGCATTAAAAGATGTCAGAAGGATAGAAATACCTGAATAGTTTTGGTGCTGTAAATGTGCTCTTTACGAGGAAAGTTAAGTATAGGTAATAAAATACAATACGATATTGCCGCAGAAATTAATTAAACATTATTTTAATGTACCTAAATTGAGATGAAAAAAAGTTATTTCCTTGAGCTATTTTAGTCGAACATTTTTTTAAGCTATGGCAATCAAATTTGAGCGGGAAATAAAATGTATATTTGTTAAAATGTCCACGGGCTCGTTCTAAAGCCAATGCATTCATTATATTTAACTTGTTTGTTCGACTTTTGGTACGCCGGCTTCGCCGAACCAAAACTAAAAAACTTTAAGTTCAAGAGAAGAATTTTTGATATTTTACGCTCAGGAAAAAGTAAAATATGACCGTAAAGGTTAAACTTAAATATAACTAACTGACTCACCCAGCTTCGCACGGGTAGACAAACTTTAGCTTAGCATAAAACTACAAGAGACAATGTCAAATTCATAGTCACATCACTTTTAATCTAAGATAAACTGGAGTTTAAAATTGACTATGAATATGCCCCAATATAAATATTTAAACTCATTTTTGTTATGGAATACTATACTTAATCGGTTTTAACCATATTCACATTATGAATGGCTACATATATGTGAAAACATGATCCTCTAATTCCAACCTTTATTCTTGTAATCACTTTTTTGTTTTTATCCCATTTCACTCTTTAAATAGCAATTTTCTTTAAAAAACCTTTCAAACACAAAAAGAATTTTTGAAATCATATGCCACTTTTCGTTTTTACCCAATTTCACCCTATTAATATTAAAATTTTGAAAAAGAATATCCCAAAATTCATTTCCTAACCACCTACAGCGCCACCTCCACTGAACTGAAATACGAAATGCGCGCCTAAGGCGCTACCTTTTGAAAATTTTCTGACTTTTAATTTTTCCTAAACCTTGGCGTAGCAATTACGAACAAACCCGCACAAGAAACTATCCTATTTTGTCAAGTGATAAGTTTCGTATCAGAAACGGCTCTAAGAAAAGAAAATTAAAAAATTATCAAAATTTTATAGATCTTCAGCTCAAGTCCCTGTACTGGCGACCCACGAGGGGGCCACAGCTGGAGACTTTGCCGTATATAGCCTACTGCTGGGCTGTTTTTTTTCATAGTGTGATCAATTTTGGGCATTTATTAATTTTTGGGCGAATTGAGAGAGATCTCTTATATTGGTCATTATCAGAGTTTTGTGAATGCAATCTTTTAAATTCATTCATTGAATACTATAAAAAGATTGCATTCATTAACTTCAACTTGAGACTTTTACTTCAAACTATGCAATCATCATTCATTTGACATCAGAAAGATTTCGGCCATATGTTGCCCTATTCATTTTACAGCAATCAATTGAATGCAATATTTTGGGAATACATTTTTTGTATATTCATTTTGAAATATTTTAAATACTGAAAGAAAATATAAATCGTATAAAGATCTAAAAACCACATCGTATAGTAAAGGGTGATTTTTAAGCTGGTTTGGTTTTGGCAACACTGGTTTTGACAGCTGACGTGTGTTTAGTACCTTATGTCACTGTCAAACAGCTTCAGTTTGGTTTGCAATTTAACCATGGATCGTCTTACAAATGAACAACGCTTGCAAATTATTGAATTTTACTATCAAAATTCGTGCTCGGTTCGAAATGTTCATCGCGCGCTGCTTGTGTTCAGCGATGAGGCTCATTTTTGGTTGAATGGGTACGTAAATAAGCAAAATTGCCGCATTTGGAGTGAAGATCAGCCAGAAGCATTGCAACAGCTACCAATGCATCCCGAAAAAGCCACTGTTTGGTGCGGTTTATGGGCCGGCGGCATTATTGGGCCTATTTCTTCAAAGATGATGCGAATCGCAGCGTTACTGTCAATGGTGAACGCTACCGAGCGATGATAACAAACTTTTTTTTGCCCGAAATGGAAGTTCTTGACTTCCATGATATGTGGTTTCAACAAGACGGTCCCACATGCCACACAGCACGCGAAACAATGGCGCAATTGCGAGGCGAGTTTGGTGAACAGTTAATTTCACGTTTCGGGCCGGTCAATTGGCCGCCTAGATCGTGCGATTTGACACCATTAGATTATTTTTTGTGGGGGTATGTCAAGGCTAATGTCTATAGGGACAAGCCCGCTTCGATTGACGCACTAGAAGCCAACATCCATGCATTCATTCGTGAGATACCGGCCGATATGTGTGAAAGAGTATGCCAAAATTGGACTCAGCGGATGGGCTACCTGAGACGCAGCCGCGGTCAACATTTGCATGAAATTATCTTTAAACATTAAATTGCAAGGTTCAAACTATCGATTCAAATAAATATTTCATTCATTTTTTCGAATTTTTTGTGTTTTTTTTTAAAAAAAAGTTCTAAACCTCTTAAAAAATCACCCGTTATAAGTAGTTTTTCTGTTTTGCACTTGTAATCGATGATACTATCGGCAGATTATCGATGTTTAAGGAACACTATGTGGCTTAGGCTGTAGGTCAAGGAACAAATTACTGATAGACGGACAGAATTAAAGGACCCCACTTTGTTCGCACATCGCACTTTCAATAAGTCTGATTCAATTCTTTGTACGATTTTTGCACGAATCCAAAACATACCCTTAACGAGTCGAGAGTAATTATTTATTGATTTAAATGTTTTGATTTTATAAAAATTATACAAATTCAGGTTTATTTACAGGGAAAATCGGAGTATTCCAATGGTTCGACTTAAAGGGCAAGTTATAGCTTCTACTGTATAGACCTTCAAGGTTAACATTCCTTTTAATAAAAAAAACACTATCCGATCCTTAAAACTTGTGTTAGCTGGCACACGGATAGGGAACTAGTCCGCTTGATATGTAAATTTTCTTATCAATAAACATATTTTTGTTTAATACTATCTTTGCAGTCTTTATAACTGGAACCACGGCAACACTTTATCAAAATGTGTGTCACATACATGGGCTGTCTTATGAAAACTAGGATTGTAGTAAAGGGTCCGATAAATAACTTCATAAAATGGCGCAAAACATCGAGTGTAGCTTCGGCTGTGTGGCACGTAGCGCCGTCCTGTTGAAACCAAATGTTGCCAATATCCCCCTCTTTAATTTTTATGAACAAAAATTCGTTCAACATGGCCCGATAACGATCGCCATTGATTGTAACGGCCACTCCTTGCTCATTTTCGAAAAATGGCCCAACTATGCCTCTGGACCAAAATCCGCACCAAACTGTGACTCGTTTTGGGTGTATCGGCTTTTCAATGTATGCGTGCGGGTTTTCTGTGCCCCAAATGCGACAATTTTGCTTGTTTACTACCCGCCAAGATCAAAACCAGCTTCATCTGAAAAGAGAATTTTTTTGGCAAAATCGGCATCTTCTCTAAGTCGATCGGAGGCCCACTTAGCGAAGCGTATACACAACCATATTTGTTCAGCGGAAGGATAAAACGAATTATCTGTCAAATCAGACATGAGCTAAGTGTTACCATTCACGAAATAAGCACTAGTTGAAAAAAAACGTTAGATGGCGGACCCTTTAGAAATGAATTGTTCAATTTCTGCAAAACATTTGATCTTACTTTTTAGTATGGATAAAATGGAGCGTATTGTTCTTTACTTTTACACTCTTCGGGGCGAATGCTAAATGTATATATTTGGTATGAATTCGTAAACACTTGCACTTTCATGCCAACTTGTTTAATTTCTTATATAGGGCAACTGCTCTGAGTGTATACTCCGATCCAGGTCCTTAGAAAAATATATAAAAAAACAAATGCATACTAAAGCGCAGTTTTTTTTTTTATTCCAAACTAAACTTCTTAAAAAAGTTAGCTAAAGTTTATTGCACCAAATTATTTGAAGTAAAGTTAGTCGACACACTTTCGAGTTCACTTCATCACAATTTAATTGATTTATTTGGTGATTTCCAACTCAAGATGGAGGCAAGATTTACCCTACAAGAATACATTCAAATGGTTAAAAAAATGTGTGAGTGCCGGGACTCACGGTTAATATGTGTAAACATCAACGTGCGCGGATCCAAAACGGACTTGTTTTTGCTTGAAAGGGATCTTAAGATTTTTTTTACTGAACGCACCCATCCTAGTATGCAGATCATTGACATACTATATATAGTAAGTCAATGATGCAGATCGTAACGTTGCACACCGTAACGTTGCACGACGTAACCTTGCACACGAACGTTCACGTTTTTTTTTCACTCTACCGCCAGCATAGATGTTTACACATCAAAAATTAATCCTGAAAAGTTTATAATAAAAAAAAAATTACAGTATCGTGAGTGACTTCAGCAGTAAGTTGAAAGCTACCCTTAGCCAAGCTCATCATGTTTTTGTACTTTGATACGTCAAATTTATGATCATTGGCGCAGATTTTTTCCTATAAAAAATTTGTTTTAAATAGCAGTAAGATTCCCAGTAAAACAATAAAATCATATATACCTCTGCAACTGGACATTTTTCAGGCATGGAGAACACCTTCATGAAGCTCTTAGCTTCCTGTTTGGCTCCATCAACAGCCGCACAAAGGTCAACCTCCTCTTCCTTGATGACCATGTTGTCCTTTTTCAATGTATACTTGGCCTGGTTAAAGAGGTATTCTTTGAAACTTTGTTCTTCGCTGTGTGTCAAACAAACAAACTTACATGTGCAGTGCCAAAGGCTTTATTCGCAACACATCCAACTGGGACCAATTCACATTTCTTCGTTAGCTTTACCGTGAAGTCAGGATCAGCGGAGATCACTGCGTCAGCTCCAGCGCAGTTCTCCATTTTAAGAATATTCGCCTTGTAGCCATTCTAGTGAGGGACACAAAAATTAATCCAGTTTTTGAAAATGAAATTTTTTGATTTATCGGACAATTGAAATATGTAGAACTTACGCATCCAAAAGTTGTATCAATTAATCCCATCAACACGTATACGACAGCCACTAAAAGTTTTACGTCCATGTTTGTACCTTTTTTGAGTTGTAATCACGTTTGCTACAATATTCTGATTTCGACGGACTATTTATTTGAGTTCGCATGACGGATTGATGGGTCATTAAGTACCTACCTACTGGGCAATTATTATTTTCCAACAATTCCAAGTCAGTTAGTGTGATCGAAATGTTAGATATGGATTTATCTGGCTGGTATGATCTGTTGAATTGAAGCACGAAATTATTGCAATTGAAGTTGTGTCATTAAGTTGACGAATATTAATTTTTATACCTATCTACAAAAAACATACAAATTTAATAAAATGGTTTTTTTTGGGTCATTTTTCAATTTTATAGCCGGGTGTAATGAGGCGTTTAAATGGTGCATATATGTACGTTGAACACCTAACAGATTTTATCTCGTGATGACTATAGAAACTCAAGTTAATTTCGATGATAGTTCATGGAAATCACGAAAATTAACTCCTGTTCTCTTTTTATTTATGAAAACTGCGGATAATATCAGATTGCCTATAACTACATAATGGCGCCTGACATAAAAGTTCAAAAGTGCGTTTCTACGGTATTTAAAAAAATTACGATTTAGCTTCAGTGGAATTTTTTCTGAAGATGGATGGGAAACTTAACTTTGATGGTCTGTTTGCGGTGGAGCTGCGATAAACCATTCGAGCACCGGTTTTGTACGAGAAATACAATGTAAAGATTCTCAGCTTTGCTTACACAACGCGGCTGTTAGAACGATTTATCTCAGCTCCAAACCAGTGCTGGAGGGTCATTTTTAAGAAAAAATCAATTCAGACAGTCGGAAAATTTCCTTTTTGTCCCAAAAATCATTTCGTGTTTCCCTTTTTATTTCCCACATCATAAAAGAAGATCTTTTCAATAATTTAAATATGTAGAATTCACATATTTGGATTTTTTTGAGTAAATTAAATTCCTTTTTGAAAATCAAATAGGATTCTTTTTTTATGTGAAGGTTTTATAATACAAATTGCCCTGGGCAAAAATTTACAGCTTAGTGATTAAGAATATTTAAAAAAGTTTTTTTAAATAAAACAAAAACGGTTTTGGATATCAATGAAATTCTTTATTCTTTTGAAAGTACGTTTGATGCCATTATGTATGGAACTCGATTTCTTTTGCATGGCCACCACGGGCACGCTTGCAGAAGTCCAGACGCTGAACCCAATTTTCGACGGTTTTCAAGCATAAATCGGCCGATACTGCTGCAATTTCATGTTCGATATTAGTATTAAGTTCATCAATCGTCGCTGGCTTGTTGGCATAGACCATAGACTTGCCGTAGCCCCACAGGAAATAGTCTAACGGCGTCAAATCGCACGACCGAGGCGGCCAAGCGACTGGACCATTTCGTGAGATAACACGTTCTCCAAACTTGGTTTCCAATAAATTGATTGTGACATTCGCTGTGTGGCTTGTGGCGCCGTCCTGTTGGAACCACATGTCCTCCAAGTCCATATCATCCAATTGGGGCCAAAAATATTCGGTTATCATTGAAAGGTAGCGATCCCCATTCACAGTAACGTGCTGGTCTTGATCATCACGGAAGAAGTACGGCCCAGTGACGCCGCCGCGCCGGCCCATAAACCACACCAAACCGTCATTTTTTCGGGATGCAATGATGACTCATGGAGTACGTGTGGATTGCTGCCTGACTAATACCGCATATTTTGTTTATTGACGAAGCCATTCAGCCAGAAATGAGCCTCATCGCTGAAGACCATAAACTGGACGTAGCGCTCTTAACGTAAAGGCCACTGACTCTGAATTTCGGTAGTAAATTTTAATAATTTCGACTCGTTTTTGGCTCGTATATCTTTCTATCATGAAATGGCAAACCTTATTGAAGAGAAATGTCAAAAGAGCGACAAGAAATATGGCGTCGTTGCTCTACTTTTGTAGCGTCTTTGTTGAAAAACCCTTTAGTTCACATTGGAAATTCATGTAAGTTGATAGTTGAACTGAACTTAATGAAAATTGAGTATTGACAAGGCCCCCACTAGTCAACTGATGAGTCCAAGTGACATCGCAGGGACGAAACGCCAATTTTTATGGACTAAAGGCCGTTAAAAGCTATTTCGAATCAATGATTTTATGATTTTATGCAAGAAGTCTTCTATATTATTAATGGAATCTTTTTGCTATTTGGCATCTTTTGAATCATTATTTAAAGAAAAAATAACTATTAAAAGTTTCTAAATAAATACTTATAACATTTAAGTTTTTGCTAATTGTATTCTTTCAGTTTAAATAAAGACTTCTTAAGATACCTTTGAAGGAAAATCAATTTTTTAAATTTTGATGAAAACTATTTAATAAAAATCATTACATCGGTTATTTTTCTTACCTTTTTACAAGTAAAATTTGTTAAACAAGAAATTCCCAAAATATGAGTCGGTTTTATATCTATTTCTCCCTTCAAAGGTCAAAATTCGACTGGAAAGGGATTTATTCAATGATCCCCTAGCACTGCTCCAAACAAAACATATACAAGCTGTGTTTTATTGGTAATTTTATAGCCAGCGCAGTAAAATTTCCCTTGGCAAACAAAAAAAAAAAAAACAAAGAGCCAGTAAAAGAGTGGATATAAAAGTGGTTATACATAGTTCGAACTTCGAAGATGAAAAGTATCCATGACTCGAACCTTAATGTTCTTTTTTACTCACAAAATGGATGTGATCTATGATATTTGTAGTTTAGTGGAGACAAAATGGATGTGAACTATGATATTTGTAGCGAACACAGCCTAAAGTTGCTAAAGCGTTTTATTAACACAGCCAAAGCGTTTTATTGGTACTTGATTATTGTTCTAGCTATAATTTACCAATAAAACACAGCTACACTAACGCTTTTTATAGCTAGGAACAAATGAAAACAATTGGACGTGACTATTTTTGAGAATTCAATGAGAGCTAGATTTTTTTTTATCTTATGCTTGATTAACACGACTTGACAAATTGGCAGTATTTCTGTAAAAAAAACTGCCAAGAGAATAAATTTGTCTATTCTTTTGACAGTTTTCTGACAGAAATACTGTAATACTGCCAAATTGTCGGTCGTGTAAAACCAGCCTAAGGTTTTGTTTCCTCATATTCTGGGAGGCCTATACCTACCGACCTCATCGGGCTATTGAAGAAATGAACACTAACCGATAGATTAAGATTAAACATTTACAAAACTTCTGATTAGACAGGTTTTTTTGAAATTGCTATGGTCAGAAAATGCAACAAGGGATTTTAGTAAATATAAGGTATCAAATGAAAGCTCACACTATGTCCGCTTGGTCTTTAGAAAACAAGTATGACCAGCCTAACTTTGCTTGTTATGGTATCCGCAAGTCGCTCATTTTTATAATAACAGTGCTTTTTTTCTTTTGTGTTAAGAGTTATGTAAGGTTTATCATATTAAAAAATTGTAGGTAGTAAATAGCGGAATTGGAGAGGCAGTACTTTTTAAAATCGCGCTAAAGAATAGTGAAAATTAAATTTAAAAAAAAAAACTCTGGTACATACCTATTAATGAAAAAAATGCTACCTATTTAAATTTGTATTTGTTATTTTGTTTCTACTAAAACTTTAACCTAGTTATTAGTTCAATTACATATTGCTATTACAATTTTTCTGGTGGCGTTATGATATCTGCTTCAGAATTTGCATGTTGTTTTTGCTTTTGCATATAGAATTAGCAGAAAAACTGAGCGAAAAACTTCAAACCTTAGTTGCAAAACTATAGAATCAGTTTTGAAACAATCTATACCTACACCAGCTTCGAAATTAAAAATTAATTCCATTAATCACTGCTCTTAATAAGAGTGTTAATTGAAGACGGAATAATACAGATGTCTATCAGTGAAATGAATATCAACGGAAACGGCATCATAGCATTTTGTTATAATTAATTTATTGCATTCTTATATTCCAATCGAACATCAAAGCTTATTCAATTGCAGAGAAAATGCAATAATTAATAGGTACCTATAGGCACCTGTGTCAAAAAAGCTTATTAGCTTGCACGCTAGGTATAATAGAATAATGCAATAGCAGTGTTTTTTTTGCAAGTCCCGACATCCGGGATTAGCGACGCTATTACAGAAACAAAATGGAGTTTCCATACAAACTATCGATAACAAGTATGCAATTCACTCCGGTAGCACAGTTTTTCTCCGTGCTTAACGCTTAAGTTAAGCCTATAGAATTCTCCGCATTTAGCTAAGCCCCAAGGGAATTAGTTGTCGTTGCATTTAATATGTAAATTGCTTAGTCCTGACGTCGTTTTTTTTCGATAAATTACCTCGGGGCTTGCAAAAAAAACGCGGCTATTATCTCGTTTTCGTTTGGATTTTCGGATTGTTCTACTCCTTTTTGATTCCAATCGAATATGAACACATCGATTTCCCGTATGGACACACACGCTACTGAATGTTACCATTTAACAAAATGGCTTCTTCAAGCATTTATCACTTTTGACTCGGAACAGCCATACGAACGGTTTTGGAGTGGTATATTGTGAAAGGAGTACTCCGAACGTCCAAGCGAAAAGCGTGAGAGTGAAACGATGATTTACACGGGATTAACACGACTGACAAATTGGCAGTATTCTGGCATTTAACTGTCAAAAATATGACAGAAGAATGGAAAAATTCATTCTTTTGGCAATATAGTGACAGAAAAATGCCAATTTGTCAGTCGTGTAAATCCAGATCATAAGACGCAAAGTGATTACAGGTTGCAGTTGCGGTAGCGTTGGTTGATAGGATATAGATATACAAAGGAAGGACAACTATCTAAAATACACATGCACAAAACAATTTGGTAATAAGTACACTCTTAATAATTGACATTGTGTTTCGTATTCATCTCAATACTAATTTAATTATAAATACATGTCGACTGCCGGGTCCTCTAGTTCCCAGGGGCCCTGTATCATTGATACGGCTGATATTGCGGTAGCTACACCCCTGGTAATTGCAATAAATATTAAAATATGGTAAAAGTAGTGTTAGAAAATGTGTGAACAATATATTCAAATGGCCGGCAGTGTAGCTCTGTGTACGTATAAATTTAATTTAATTTGAAAAATTCATCAACCAATTTTTCGATTTGCAATATTATTTAACTCTTTAGAAGCTTCGGTGTAAAAATATTAATTTAAAACAATTTATACCAAGGTTTTTTATAATACCAATTCTATAAACTACTAAAATAAATCAGTCAAGTAGAAGACTTAGCACTTTTTAATTAGAATTGTTAGATTATTGATTCAAAATGCTTTTAATGGCCTTAAGTATACACTAATTGGCATTTTGTACCGAAGATCACACTTGGGCTCATGAGTTAACTAGTCAGTTTCTCCGGGCAACAAACTTCTATCTGAAATTTGTCATGAAAAGTAGAATGAATAGAAAATGAGTATTAACAAGGCACTCACTATAATTAACTACTGAGTTCAAGTATATTCCAAGTAAGTTTGATATTTATTTTTTTTTTCTTTCAAAACATAAGCTCCGCCAATTATCTCTCAAACTCTTTTAACAGACATTAGCAGTGATCAGTATGAGTCTTTTGGGTACCATTAGCACTTATAACTTAGCACTTATAACTTACCTATGTAAAATTTAAAAAAATATATCTTCTAAGTATCATTTCCCATTGGTCAATAATGTCATATGCCAACTTGACATTAGGTATTTTAGCGAAATTGTATGAATGTCAAGTTAACAAAGCAAACAATAAAAACATAGAAACATCGCATAGTAAAAATAAAGTTGTCACAACTAATTCACATAACAGGTCCCTCTGTTATCTGCAAATTATTTAGCAATAAAGCATTGAATTTATTGAGTTTGTACCCCTTTTTGAGGGGATGCTTCACTTACAGCAGACAAACATAGACAAATTTCCTACGACAAATTTTAAATTCACACAACTGATTCACGAATGATGAAGAACAAAATTATTAAACAATAAACCAATTAATTTAAAAAAGTTTTTACCCCTTTCAAATGGGTGCTTCGTTAGCTTCATTACAATTTAGTAAATCAGCAGAAAAAAAACATAGAAAACATAGCACAACAAATCACATCTAATGCACGACTGATGAACGTCAATTTATTAAGCACTAAACTATTCAATGTATCAAGTTTAAAAAAAAAAAAAAACAGAAAAAAACATAGCAAAAACATTGAACGATAAATTTGAAATTATAACAGAATAATGCACTTTTCGATCGGCAAATATTGCTTCGCTAAACTTGACATTCATCTGTAAATCGCCAGTATCATGTTTTGTAGAAAGTCTTCTTAAAAACCATCGTAAACAAGTTTGGCTTATGAGAAAAACTAAGTTTATTGAAAATCTACAAAACTCTTCGTTTGAAATTCATTTTCGATTTTAACATTGATTGGGCTGTAAATATTAGGCCGATAAACTTTTATTTTTGCGTTTATAAAAGGGCAATAAATAATTATTAAATATAAGCTCACTCTAAACTAACTTGAGACATGGGTTTTTTTTTTCAATTTGAAATCCATTGCAAATATCAATAAATCAGAGATAATCTTTATCCATAATCATAGATCTTTTATTAAATTAAAAACAAAACAACTTATTAGTATGTAAGTACTTTCACTATCGTGCGACCTAATAATCAGCTACTTCAAGAATTAGCCATTTAATTTGTTGGTACAAATCCAATACACGTATTCGTTGAACTACTCGGCGTATGATAAGAACTTCAACTTGAACAATAAAGGTGTCTTTGATAGTAAATTTTTTCGGACTCATTGTAATTTTAAACAAGTACATCAGCAAACTTTTATTATTATGACCAAACGTTTCCACAGTAGTCTTCTAACGGTCTTTGGTTGGTGAAGTTTACAATAATGAGAGCTGCTATTGGACTAATACTGATAGCTTTGCTGTCGAAATCAGCAGCAAGGGAACCTCTGAGGTTTGATGATTATAAAGTGTACAAGGTTTTCGTTAACGAAGATGGTCAGTACCAAAGCCTAAAGAATATTGAGAAAACCCTTAAGGTAACATTCCAAAGTTTACGAATTTCAATCGCCAGAGATGTATAAAATAATTTTTCTAGTTGAACTTCTGGAAAGATATTCGATCACTTGGCGATGGCTGTGATATAATGGTTCCCCCGGAACCAGCCTTGGACTTTGAGAAGTTTCTGAAGAAATCTGCCATGGGATACAATATATCAATTGACAATGTTCAAGAGTAAGCTGAAGTCCTTTCAAAAAGATCCTATCATAAGTAAGTTTTTTTATCTTTTAAGATTAATCGACAACGAAAAGCCAAAAGCTCGTTCATCAGGAATGGAATGGAGTAATTATCACTCACTCGATGAAATCCATGCCTGGGTGGAAAGCCTTGCTAAGCGTTTCCCACAGCAAGTCAGTTTGTTCTCCATTGGGAAATCGTTTGAAGGCCGCGATATTAAGGGACTGAAGATATCCTATAAGAAAGGGAACAAAGCCGTGTTCATTGAGGCGAATATTCATGCCCGGGAATGGATTACATCAGCAGTTATAACTTATATCATCGACGAACTTATAGTCTCAAGGCATCCAGCTGTCCGTGATATTGCCGAAAACCTTGATTGGTATATAATTCCGGTTCTGAATGTAGATGGCTTTGTTTACTCGCATGAAGTTGTAAGTATTTTTTTTTTGTCTTGATGGAGAATCCATACTTAAGTGATTTTATTTAGGACCGAATGTGGCGAAAATGTGTCAATCCCATGGCAATAAATGTGTTGGAACTGACATGAACCGTAATTTCGGATTTCTTTGGATGAGTAAGGAAAACGCTTTGAGAGAATATACGACGAGTTTATACTTCTGATTTATGTAGATGCCGGAGCTTCGGACGATCCATGTTCTGAGACATATGCTGGACCCTATGCTCAATCGGAACCGGAAATAAATCAGCTAGTCGAATATGTTAGCACTTTACCTGACGATTACATCAAAATCTACATTTCACTGCATTCCTATGGACAGTACGTACTTTCCCCATGGGGTCACACTGAAGAGCTACCCGAAGGCTATGATGCCATGATGCACGTAGCTAAGGGCTACGCTGACTCTTTACAACGAAGGTATGGAACAGTCTTCACCTATGGATCGAGTGCTTTAACTCTATGTAAGTCTTTTTGTATAATCAAAACACCTCAAGACCTTACAGTTCTTTTTTTTTTTTTTTGTTTTCAGACAAAGTTTCAGGATCTGGTAAAGAATGGGCATATGCTGTCAAGGGTATTCCAATCCCGTACACAATCGAGCTTCGTGACAAAGGAACTTATGGATTTATTCTTCCCCCAGAGCAGATTCTCCCAACTGCCAAGGAAGTTCTAGAAGGCTTTATCGGAATGGTTCTAGCAGCTAGAGAGATAAACATTGTTTAATATCAAAACTAAAAATAAAACTCAACATTTTTTATGGTTTTATATATTTTTCGAAAGATCTTAGTTTTTTTTTTCATTTTAGTTTGCGTGTTAACAAGTTAATAGGTGTGAAACAGATATAGTCATAGTTATAGGTATAGATTTTAGTAGGTATCTATAATATTTTTCGTTTTCTTTTGATTTTTTTCTTTGTCTTATGTTCAAGAGAGCTTAGTGTATAAAAAATTTTGTTTAATCACATATTAGAACTTAATTAGGATTTAATATAATTATTTTATAGTCTTATGATGTTAAAATAGGTTAGATTAGAATTTGTCTTAGTTTTTTTTTGTTGTTGTTGTTTAAAGTTGAGCTTTTATAGCAGCAAGTTTGTATTGTATAGTTTTCCATTTTTTAAGCACTCGTTATCTGTAGTCGGCCCTGGGAAATTATTTTTTTTTTTGACAAAAGTTAAACGGTGTTTTTTTTTGTTTGTTTTTAAATGGAAGTAGCCAAATTGTTTGGAATGTTGGTGAAGGTTTTGGTACAAGTTTATGTTCAGCAAATTTTATTGTATTCACAGGCATCAAAGTCTCGGAAATGTCCCAAGTATGAGGAGTGTTTGATTCCAAAACTGTATGAGGGTGTGTGTTGTAGGTTAACCTGAAAAGATATAATTGATAATTTATTATATTGTTTTGGAATTATGTTTAAAAGATTTTATTTCTACATACATAGAAACGTTAGCTTCTTGGCATGGAAACAGGACCAAAAATAACGATACTTGCCTTCACCTAAATAGTATAGGTCTATAGGTATAAGCTACCTCTATATATAGGCTACGGATATTAAGAGTGGCTCTCGTATAATAAGGTGTATGCAACGCAAAGTGAACGAAATTCCAACGTTCATTCATATATGAATACTTCCAACCTTCATTTAATCGTAACATTCACATCCATCGAAAAGTGATTAGGTGGATAATTTGCCGTTAATTGCTGGTTTCAGTTTTGTCATGCTATGTTTTCTATGTTTTTGTTGAAAAATCTATGTTTCTAATTTTTCGATTGCAAAATTCATTTGAATTTCTAGTTTTTTTTTTTTTGAGTTTGTTCGATGAATTCATGAATCAAAAAAAAAAATAGAAACAGCTTCAGATCAATTTACAAAAAATAAACACGAATAAAGCAAACAAAAAATCAAAAAAATAGAAAACATCGCATATGACTTTACCAAAACAAAATAATGATGAAAATATTTTCACAACTTATTCGCGACTAAGAAATGACATATTATTGAGCAGTAAAGCATTCAATAAAACAAGTTTTTGTCCTTTTTGAGGGGGTGCTTCTCTAGCTTCAACATAGCAAATCAGAAAAAAAACATAGAAAACCTTGAACGGCAAATAATAAATGACTAATTTTAAATTTAGCAATTTTTACTTTTTGCAGGAGATTGAAAGTTTGCAGGCAAAAATATTCGGCTTGAAATTTTGCAAATTTTTATGGCTACACACTTTTTGACTGCCACCTAAAATAATAAAAGGGTCAAAAGGGAGGAAGCGCTTTGAGGGGTCGAATATTCTATAAAATAAAGTGAAATGCAAAATCTAGCCTGTTATAATTTATGTATTTTAATGTCAAACCCTTGTTTGACTGTTCTAAATATAATATTAACTGTGTAGGTATTTGCAATTTTACTGTGTGTAGAGCTGAGAGGCTATAACGAATTTAAACTCAGTTTACGTTTTGCTGTAATTTGCCATTCTAGTAATAAATACGCAGTTGGTTCGTCATAAAATTGAAAGTGTCACAGCCGTAACAAAAATATGTAATGTTACATTAGCAAAATTATATATTGGACTGATAATTTCGGAAAGTAAAAACAATATTAGCCTTATGTTTTGGTGAAAGTGTATAGCTAGGTCAGCTCAGCAATAAATCACATTTGTGTACAAACAGTAACAAAGTATTTATTATTTTTTTTTTTGTAATTGTTTGCCAAACTAAATTTTACTGAGCTACACTCTCTCTGAAACACGGCTATTGTGATTTACCGCCAGACAAAATTTCATTGTTTTTGAATAAAGTTTACCAGGCCGAATTTTAAGTTTGAGAGTTGTGTCACAATCGTAACATGGTTTCATTTTAAAACCTAATCATTTTGTTTTTCAACCAATTTCACCTTTTCTAAATATGTATTTTACTTACAGTGCAAAGGAAAAATTCCACGAAAATGTCCTCTACATTTGAATCTAATCCTTTTTCCAATATTTAATACAAAGTTATAAAATCCAATTTGAGTTAACCTAAGGGCGGATTCCACTTTCCAAAAGGAGATATTCATAGTGTGTGGTAGCTTTTCACAAGTTTTCAGATTTTTTTTTTTTTCAAAACACAGAAAAAAAATTATGTTTGTGAAAATGTTCAAGATTTTTCAAGTTACCAAACAGAGCTAATTTCTACTTCATTTGAAAAGGGACACCATTAGATACGATGATTATAATTTCCCATTAGAATTTTGTTTATTTTATATTAATGCGTAAAAATCGTACTTAGTCACAAGCGTAACATTAACTTGTCACATGCGTAACAATTTCAAACTATGATTCCAGAGAGTGTTTCAACAGTGTCTTTCTCATTTCTTTACCATAAAACTGGCACCGATCAATTTTCAGGTAAATATTTGAAAAACAATGCGATATAGTGTTCATGCAATATTTAACATCGCATGAACATTCTTAATCACACCAATTTGATATTCTTAAGAAACTATAGTAAATTCATATCGAAATGAGTAGTTTTTACAATTTTACAAGGGTCTAAGCTACATATATACCAAAACTCAGCTATATACACGAACAACTATTTTTGGGCCTTTGACCCCCTATAAATTTTGTAAGCACCGCTCATATCGATACGGAATTGTAAGATTTTCTTAAGAACATCGAAAGGAAAGAAGATAAAAATTGCGACTGGCAACGATGGAGATATCGAAACACCAGTTTATGACATTACTTTTGACGCAACATGTATTTATATTAAATCTAGCTTTTCGTATAAGATTGAGCTCAAACTTCATATTTTTTTTTAAATAAGAAGTCCACATAAATAAAACTTTTAAAGGTTTTCGATAAATGGAGCTGAATATCAAATTAAGTTAAAACTCAAAAAACTAACCACTCGATTGAACTGAAACTGGCACTATTTAATTTCTGTAAAGTGCAAAGTTCACATGAATCAAAAGTTTTAAATTTTTCGTACAGATGGCGCTTAACAACAAAATGTGTTTTCGTACATGAACAAGTACAGGGTGTCCGCCGGGAAGGTATACTACTTTGTTTGTTTATAATTTCTGATTAAATCAAAGAGAATGGATCTTATATTGATAAATGCTTTATTTATGGAATACAATATCAGGTAAATGTCCGCCTCTGTTAGTCTCACAAATGCGAGCCCTTTTGAACACATTTTTCATTACATTCTCACACATTTCACGCGGTATTTCATTAATTTCATCACGAATATTTTGTTTGAGTTGCTCAAGCGTTTCTGGTTTGTTTGCATAAACCTTATTGCTTTTCAGATATCCCCACAAAAAGAAGTCCGGAGCAGTCAAATCAGGCGTACGTGGAGGCCAATCAACATCACCATTTCTTGAAATAACTTGTTGTGGAAAGAGGTCTCGCAGTAATTCCATTGTAATCCTGGCTGTATGCGATATGGCACCGTCTTGTTGATACCACATGTTAATCAAGCCCAAAGAATGCAGTTGTGGCGTTAAAAAGTTTTCAATCATATCACGATATCGCTCCCCATTCACAGTTACCGTTACGCCGTTTTCATTTTCAAAGAAGTAACACTTCCTTGAGCAGCAGTAATGTTTTCAGCCGATCTTGCTGCAATACGTTGTGGTCTATGCTTGGGCCTATCACCTACAGAACCTCTTTCTTCGAAACCATTCACTACACGATAAATAGTGCGTTTTGTTGTTTCTCCCAAAAATTTCACGAAACTTTCTCATCGTCACAGTAATCGATGATTGATTTTGATAAAATGTTTTAACGATTAAAGCACGTTGGTTTATCTAATATTTTTCCATAATAAATTTGCCACGTGTCTACTTCACACTGCCAAATATGAACAGTCGTCAAGACACCCTGTATTAAGCTTACGCGTTGTACAATAAACACACTTATTTATTTACGGACCAAAGGGTCACACAATAAAGAAGTTGTCTATTTAAAAGCTTTAGAGTAAGTTTTTATTTGATTTTACTTTATTTTTTGTAAGAATTTCTTAAAGATGATTTAGTGATAGGTCAAAAGGCCACGTCATCCGCATAATCAATTTCTCTGTAGCTCTTCACTTCCATGCTTTCTACAAAAATCCCTTATAAACTAGTCCAATTCTCATTAAAAATCTTAAGACCTAACCCAAAAACATAAAGCTTGACATTTAGAAAAAATTAAACTGGGTCCAGATCACGTAAGACTAAAACGATCGGTTGTTTATTGAACGATAATCATCGTTTTGACAATAGCTAATCCATCTTGTACAAAACAATGATCGTTAGATCGACCGATCCTTTAAGCCTTACGTGATTTGGGCCCTGGTTTAGCTATGAAACTAGCGATAACAGGCTTTAAGAAAGGATACTTTTGAGGCTTCCACATCCGATTGATTTATTATGGGCTTAGGCCTGTACTGTCAATGTACATTTAAGTTTTACAAATAAATTTATTCGGAAGTTTCTTTCATACTAAAGATTTCTTGGTTAAAGTGACTTAACAAGATTACACTCTAAGTGCGATGGAATTAAGTAAGCCTTGCGAACTCCAGCATAGTCCGAATGACGAATAGAAAACGATGGTGTTGGAATACTTTTCGTTGTGATAAATCTCTTAAAATTCCGAAAGATTAGTAAAATAAAAATTGTAGGTGATATGATTAATTCGTTATACCTTTTCAGGACAATGTGCACCCGGACCAGGTTTCAAATGGTCGTCAGTTGGTTCTTTATGTTTAATGCCCATCGAATACATTGGAGATTTCTTCGTAATAACTTGGTATTCACCGTCATAAGTACCGGGGCCGGGAACAAATAGGGTTGGTGAAATACGTGGCCTTTGTCTGCCGGCCATTGAGAAAGCTGGTGCTGATCTAATGGTACCATCCTTGCTGCTGCCCAATACTGTTGGAATTCTATATACATTTGGAGCTGAAAATTCAAATAAAAAATATCCCGCTATAAAAAAACTATATTTAAAAACAAAATGTGAAATCATCAAGTTTTGTAAAAAGAAAGCTTTAAAAGTTTTAGGTTAAAATAGTGTGAATGGATGGGTTAGACTTGGTTTTTTTTCTGAATGAAGTCTAGAAAATGAGAAAATAGAGGAGAGTTAGAAAGTTAGATATTTGTTTTGTTTTTTTTAAAAACATTTATTTTTTTTTTTAAGTTACCTTGATATTAGTTCTTCACTGCCATTAGTCTGAACTGTAAATGTGTAGGTAGCCTTTTGAACAGACTCTCCCTTAACACCATTTGTTATGGTTTCAGTGATTGTTGTAACAGTGGAATCAACGGCATCACCGTTTGTGAGTTTTGGACGAACTGTGAACATTTATTTTCAAACAAAAAATTGTTTTTTTTTTCAAATTTCATTTTACTTTGTGCCCAATTAAGTGCGAGGAAAATTTCAGAAGCAGAGATAGAAATTAAAAACAAAAAGACAGACAGAAAATAAAAACGATAAATCTTACCGGGACTTGCTAAGCGTTTTTCACGTCTTTGCAAAATCCTATCTTGAACATAACCACCAGATGTTTGAGCTAAATATGTATGAAAAAATGATTTCGGGAGAAATAATAAAAACAAAAAAAAACATTCACAATAGACTGACAATTATGAAAAAAATAAAAAAAAACATTCAATGAGAGATATAGAGTGCGTATAGACACATATATAGACACAAAAACGCATATCTATAATTATATACACAAAAAATGATTTAGCGAGAAAGCTAGGGACTTACCTGAACCAGGTCTGCCCCTTAATGGGCCAATTGTGTAAGCTGGAGTGTGATCTAAATTACAATCCTCTGGGCGGTAGGCTCCAGGAGCTGAAGAAGAAGTTTACCATTTTTACAATTTAATTTTTTTTACTTTTTTTTTATTGGGGAAAAGATTGTTTAGGATTAATTTCCATGGACTGAAGGTTTTTTAGGAAATAGGTATAACTAGGTTTTATGAACATTGGCTTTGCATAGCATTTTCTTCAACTTAAATCAACATTTTATCAACTTAAATAAACTTGCGGACATTTAAAAGAAATCTTAACCTAAATTACTTACTCCTAAATATTTAAAGCAATTAGGATCATTACGAAATTATCCGAATTTTCGGTTTAAACTTTAAACCTGAGTTACATAACTCCTAAGGCCCAGTTTTTCAATCCGAGATTATCCTAATGTCGGGGTTAAGACCTAGTTAACTCCTGAAACAGGTTTTTCAGTCAATTAAGATCCCGAGTTAACTCAATACATTTGGTAAGTTAACTCTGGATTTAGGTATTTCTGAAAGATGCGTGTCAAAAATCTATTCGAATCAAGGTACGACACTAGGGAAAAGGTGATTTTTATAGTGGCGCCATCTTGAATTCGATATCGAAGCATTGATTGCTATACTGTCGCACTTCGATTTCGATAGATTTTTGACAAACTACTTCTGAGTTAACTCCAGGTTCCAGGAATAAAGAATTAGCAGGATAACCTAAGATCTAACTCGGAGTTAATTAATGCACTGCAAAACTGGACCTAAGAAAAATTTTATTCAAATCTCAAGTGCCTGACATGGCAAAGAACCCCTCCCCCCTTCAGGGGCGGCGTGAGCAGTACAGGAGGACTGCGAATATGTTTACACATCACTCAAGTAAACAAATTGCAACCAACCAACTTGCCATGTGCAACTGGAGAGAGGTATAGCTTAGGACCTAGCTGACTGGAAAAGACTGTTGGTAAAGGCTCAGTTCTAACCCGGCTATCAATTCACTTTTGTAAGGTGGCGCTTGCCGAAAGCAAAAGCTAACGAAAACTGGACGAAAAGTATCAAAACGCAATAATAATAAGCCCGCCCTATAACGGTGTTCGCTTTGGATTCACTCCTCTGATTTTTCTTGATGTCAATACAACTTTTAGTTTTCATACAGAAACTAATGTGCATACAGCCGACTCACTCTGTCATTCAGCAGTCGTTAAATCAAAACACAAATCTGTGTTAGTTGAAGCATTAACTAGAAAGCGGGAATGAGATAAAGTACAGAGACGTCAACAAAAATATCGATACCATCTATGAAAAGGGAAATTTCCGAATCAGTCAATAAGTGACAGCCATCATTTTGCAACAACTGAAAGATGTAAATACAATTTCAAGACAAAGAAAAACGGTTTATGTTCAATTTATATTTATAAAATGTAATTTTAATTAAAATTATTAAAATAATCTTGCTATTTATTCATTGCACAAAAAAATTGATAATTGTCAGTTGACACAAAGTGATGTCTTTGACGTTTGTGAATAAAAGAGAGAGAGATATATTACTATTTAGTAAACAGCTCTATTCCTTGCCTTCGTTCAGTTTAGTACGACCACTTATATGTTATTGGCGTTCCTATAATTATTGGCTCTCCCTTGACGAGTTTGTAAGAGCAGATCCATCCTTCAAATTATTTGATTTTGTATAATATTGCAAAAGTTCGTTAGAACTGGCTAGTGACAGAAATTTGCTTTTCACATTACGCATCCAATGTTACCATAGCCTTAGCAGGAAATGTTTTAACGTCAAACAATAAAATTGAAAAGTTATCTTGAAAATAATAAGGGTAGATATTCATGCAACGTCTAAAACCATCGTAAGCGTTGGAAAGTTGACGATGTCGTAAAAGAACTGTCAAAATTTGTATTGGAAATATTTTCCAACGAATCGTAAACTTTCCGACAAGAATTTGTATCGTAACCTTCGTAAACGAAGATGGTAAACCTAGAAAACTTTTTTCAATGGGATAATGTCATCGGCTGAATCCAGTTGATTGGCTTACCACATCATTTACGCAAAATGTTGTAATGGGCATTCATGAAACGTTCTTCGGAAACTTTACGATTTTACGACTTTGGAAAGTTTCCGACGTTGCATGAAAACGTGTCCAAATATTTCACAAAATTGACAGATTACAGGGATGTCAGTGAATATACGAGGACATATTATATAGATAAGTGTTGGAAATTGGAATGCGTTTAGACAATGGTTAGATGGACAACTCACCACACCGAGAGTGTTTTCTAAGTATATCTAATATATATATACGAAAATAAACTTTTCCCATTTTTGGTTTTGGCTAAATAGAATCCCTTTACTTTATATTTTGACATTTCGACATATATTCACCTCACTAGTGTCATTTATGCATTTTAACACAATTCGTTCAACTTGAACAATAATGTACAATATTTTCTTCTGGTGCGGAAGGCCTACCAGCCGAACTATTCAAAACTGGGAGAGATGACTTGGTTAGATGTATCCAGCAACCGTTAAACTTGGTCAGATTTAAGAGTTCTCCATCCAAAAAAAAGGAACATCCCTACCATTTCAGGAAAACCTTGGTAAGACAAAAAGATATATCCAAGATGTTTCCTTTGATCAGCAGCCTAAAGCCTTTTTAGAAAAAGGTTGCTCCATATAAATTGAGCGCTAAGACTTCTGAAATCTTCTTTTTGTAAAATGATCTTTGAGAGACTACAAAAATATAGGTGTAATTAATTTGCTAATATAAAATAAAATTAAATTACTTCTTGCTGGTGCATTTCTACGTGTCATATTGTTTGCATACCTGGTGTGTCTTGAGAAATCTTTATGTCAGATTTCGTGCCAAATGTAAACGCGGGAGTGTGATCGAGTGAGTGTTTTTCAATTTCATATGCGGTGGGTGCTGTAAAAGTGCAAAGATTGTGAAAATTCTACTTTTATTTAACAAAAATAAGTGTTCTTTTTGCTCGATCAGCTTATTGTTAGTTCCATACCTGGGTTATCACTTGGCTTTTCACGATTTACTCTAACTCCGAATGTGTATGATGGGCCATTATCGAGATTATGATTTTCTGGCTCATAGGTTCCGGGAGCTGGAGATTCGCTACGTATGGGAGTGTTCACTTTAACACCGAATGTATAAGCTGGTGTGTGATCGATATTGTGCTTCTCTGGTTCATAAGAACCGGGTGCTGAGTGGTGAATTTTGTAAATAAGCCTTCTTAAAGCACATTCATTATAACAACGTAGTCATCGCACTTACCTGGATTTTCACTGGGCTTGCTGAGATTCGCCTTCGTTCCAAAGGTATAAGCGGGAGATTGGTCAAGATTATGTTTCTCAGGTTCATAGTCTCCAGGTGCTGGTGTGAGATAGGCCTTCTCAACATGAGCCCTTCCAGTTATTGTGTAGGCTGGCGTATTGTTGAGATTGTGTTTCTCTGGAGCGTAGTCTCCTGGAGCTGGGCTCTTGCTTGGTTTGGCTGCTTCATGTCTTCCTGCGAAGGTATAAGCTGGAGATTGATCGAGATTGTGTTTTTCTGGTGCATAATCTCCCGGAGCTGGTGTGGCATTTGGTTTGCTCAGATCGTGTCTTCCAGCTATTGAAAAGGCTGGTGTATGATCGAGATTATGTTTTTCTGGACAATAATCACCCGGAGCTGGAGTCTGGGCAGGCTTATGCTGATGGTGCTTCTCTCCAAAACTATAAGCCGGAGAATGGTCGATATTTGATTTTTCGGGTGCGTAGGCTCCAGGAGCAGGAGTATTGCTTGGCTTTGTGAGATCATATTTACCGGCAAATGAATAGGAAGGTGTGTTGTCTAGTCGGCATTTTTCCGGAGCATATGCTCCTGGAGCAGGAGTATCAGCCAATTTTGGAGAACCTTGTCTTCCAACGATGGTGAAGGCTGGATAATTATCTAATCTGCACTTTTCTGGTGAGTAGTCTCCAGGGGCTGGCACTCCATTCGGCTTGGAAAGATCATGCTTTCCTCCAAATGTGTAAGATGGAGTGTTGTCCAATCGACACTTTTCTGGAGCGTAATCTCCGGGAGCTGGGACACCGTTCGGCTTGGAAAGATCGTGCTTTCCGCCAAATGTGTACGCTGGGTTGTTATCTAGCCGGTATTTTTCCGGTGCGTAGTCTCCTGGAGCTGGGACACCATTCGGTTTGGAAATATCGTACTTTCCTCCAAATGTGTAAGATGGGTTGTTATCTAGTCGGCACTTCTCTGGAGCGTAATCTCCCGGAGCTGGGACACCGTTTGGCTTAGAAAGATCATGCTTCCCACCAAATGTGTACGCTGGGTTGTTATCTAGCCGGCACTTTTCCGGTGCGTAGTCTCCAGGGGCTGGCACTCCATTCGGCTTGGAAAGATCGTACTTTCCCCCAAATGTGTAAGAGGGGTTGTTATCCAGTCGGCACTTCTCTGGAGCATAATCACCGGGAGCAGGAGTATTAAAGGCCTTCTGTGGATCGTGTTTTCCTCCAAAGCTATACGCAGGAGAGTGTTCGAGATTGGCTTTCTCTGGGGCATATGCCCCTGGAGCTGGGTTGGCATTTGGCTTCGAGGGATCATATTTTCCACCAAAAGTGTAAGCTGGATTATTGTCTAAACGACAGTTTTCCGGAGCGTATGCACCCGGTGCTGGAGTATCACTGGGTTTTGCGGCACCTGGCTTACCCGCAAAGGTGTACGATGGCGCATTATCCATGCGGCATTTTTCCGGAGAATAAGCGCCAGGAGCTGGAGTATCAAGAGGCTTTAACGGATCATGTTTCCCTGCAAAGCTATAAGCAGGAGTATGATCAAGCCTGCAGTTTTCGGGCGCATATGCTCCAGGAGCTGGAGTAATTGCAGACTTGAGTGGATCATGCCTTCCGGCAAAACTGTAGGAAGGTGTGTTGTCAAGTCTGCAGTTTTCCGGAGCATAAGCTCCTGGAGCTGGAGTGTTGTAATTTGATTTCTGGTCATACTTCCCACCGAAGCTATAGGCCGGTGTATGATCAAGTTTGACCTTTTCTGTTTCGTAAGCACCTGGTGCTGGGGTATCACTAGCTTTGGCATGGTTCACCTTTACACCAAAGCTGTAGGCCGGAGTGTGATCAAGTTTACATTGTTCCGGCTTATATGCGCCAGGAGCTGTGAAAGAAAAATAGATTATTTAGAATTTGCTTGAGGATTTGATTGTTTGTTTTTTGTTAGTATAAAGCAACTCACCCGGGGTATCGATAGGCTTCTCAGGGTTAACTTTTGAGCCGAGTGTATAGGCTGGAGAATATGATAAGTTACAGTTCTCCGGCTTATACGCTCCAGGTGCTACATTTTAATTCAAAAAAACATGTGCATCAAAACCCAATTCAAACACAAACTCGTGAACTTTTAAGACCTACCTGGTGTATCGTTTTTGGCCTCATGGATTGTCTTCAAGCCGAAGCTATAATGTGGTGTACTATCAAGTCTGACTTTTTCAGGACTATAGGCACTTGGTGCTTTAAGGGATTTTGAATAAATTTTGAAGAATTTAGTTGTGTGTTCATGGAAGACCAATTGGAAGTGTACTTCGAAGCTTACCTGGTGTTTCGCTTAAGATTCTCTCATTAGCCTTGACCCCAAAACTGTAAGCAGGTGAATGATCTAAAGTAACTACTTCGGTTCTATAAGCCCCCGGTGCTTAACAAACAAAATTAAAAGCAAACATATACATAAAACAAATAACACAAATCAACAAAACAATAAAACAAAACTACGAAACAAAAAATTATTTTAGTACAGAGTGTTGGAAAATTAAAGGCGTTTCTAACATACCCGGTGTTTCGTAATTCTTAGGCGCACTGTGCTTCACTCCAAATGAGAATTCAGGTGTTTTGTCGATTTTATGTTTTTCCGGGCAGTAAGCTCCCGGTGCTGTAAAAACAGGAAATTAGATTTCGAAAAAGAGAAAGAGTTTATTTAACAAAATTGCAGCAAAAAAAAAACTGGACACAACATGCATGGTGGTTGACTGAGATCTAATCTATCATTCTAAAATAAAAAAACATAAAAAATCTTAAACTTGTTTCCGCAAAAGCTTTTCTACTGAATGCAACAAAAAATAAAAAAAAAATACTTTTAGAACTATTGAACGAATAACTAAGAAAGAAAAATAATTGCAAAAAAAATTGTGTCCACTTTACCTGGTGTTCCCTTATCAAAGTCTATTTTCGTCCTCCTACCGAAGGAATACTTTGGTGAACTCGCTTGGCATATGGAGTTATCGGGATGATAACTATTCGGGGCTATTAATTGTTTGACGAAGTTTTTTTTTGTTTTTAATATTTGTTATGTTATCTGTATGAAAATTTATGTTTTTTTGTGAAGCATTGTCTATTTTTTTTTAATTTGTGAACTTTGAAATGAAATTGCACACACAATTTTTGAAAGAATGAACCAAAATAGAATTTTTACAACAGAAAAAGCTTATAAACAAAAAATGCGGATGCATAAAAACACCAATGGAAACAATGTGCAGGATTTTTATTTTGTATTAACAAACATTCTTGAAGAAAAATGCAAAAATATAAGATTTTTTTTTTTGCTTATTTAATGAGGACGTTAAAAATAAAAAATAGAATATTTTAAGCCTTTATTTGGAAATGTATGTACAAATTAAATAAAAAGTGAGATGTGTGTTTTTCATGTATTTAAATGTTGTGCAGTGTTTTACAAAAAAATGTGATTCAAATGCACAATAAATGTTTTTTTTTTTTTTTTAATATTTTAAAGAATTTGACAACATATCATTCTCTAATCATAAAACAAAGCATTTAAATTGCCTTGTCAGAAGGCCTACCGATCTCTTAGAATTTAAGTCATACAATGTTCTTATTCAACTAAATTGCACAATTTTGGGATATTGTCCCAAAATTTCACATTTCCCCACACGAAGTACCTTCAATTTCAATTGAATTACGTACGCAATTATGTTTTATAACAGTTTATACCAGTTTTTCGATAAAGTAAACAAACAAAAAGAACTAAAAACGGAAATGAGGAAAATATTAGTTGGATGCTATATTTACAAAGGACGAGACTAGAGATATTCCAATTTATAATAGTTATAACAGTTTTTCGGTATTAAAAGTGGGTGGGGTTAACGCGCTTCGTGCGACTTGAAAAATACCCTAGGAATCTGAAGCATGCCCACCGGCGGAGGGCCCTGGCCCTGCGGCGCCGCATAAACAATATACTTTTATAAACCAAAACTGTTATAATTAGCATAATAAGTTTTATCGATTTGCTCCACCTTGTAGCCAATGAAAATCGTTTACTGATCATAAAAATGGATTTAATTTTTCATTTTATGTTGAAAAATTGTTCACTTAACTCTTTAACTCTAAACGTATACCTAAGTCATCCAAAAATAAATTGGAAAATTGAGTAGGGTATGGAAAAGAATTCAAGATTTGAATCAAAAGGCAAACAAATTAATTTAGTGTCCAAGATCATAAATGCTATTGAGACAATAAAAGAAATATTTACTTTATTCCCGGACAGTTCTTTGTGAAGAAAATATATACCCAGCATTCCCCTGTTTCGTGAAACAAAATGTAAAGCAAAATACAAAAGTCTACGAGTACTCAGGGAAAACATAGTCGTTTTAATGGAGGCACTGAAAAAGCTGGGAGACGAGGGAAACCGTGTTACAAAACAACGACCCCTTCAACTTTATTGCTGTTCGAATTTGACTTTTTTAGTCTGTTTGTTCATAATGACACATTACTCATCGATACTTAAACTAGGTTACAGGGAGTTGACTAGAATTTATTAAGCGTAAAATATCATATCATTTACAAGTATTTTCAAGAAGATCGGGAGAATGCTGAGAATTCCTTCAAACGCTCTGTAAAACAATCAAATCAGGTATTGAATTGAGCTGCCCGAAAATTGTAAAGAAACAAACTCACCGATCCAGTATTCCTTCGTTCTCATCCGAAGAAAATGTTAGAACATTTATTTTCGTTCGTACTTGGATTCTCTAATGTCCCTTAAAGAGCGGTTTTCAGAAAATAATATTTCAGTTATCTCATAAAAATATGCAAAGCATGGACTCATCCGATTTCAATTTGATTGTTCAAAAGATATCTGATAAATATGGATCTTTTCTGGATAACTGGATAAGATGATTTTTGACCAAAGTCAATATACCAATATGATATGTGATGTGTTGAAAAATGCGGAAGAATTTTATCGGTTTTGGCAGCACTATATATAGGACTTTGCATTCCCGTCACAACAATGACAGAAGAGCGATCTTTCAGTGCATTAAAAGAAGAAAGGTGAGTACCATGAGAAAAATTAAATCAATTTTCAATGAAATAAATATATCATCGCCTTAAAAATTTTATCAAAATATTGTGTTTTTGTATGGTCATTTCTAAGGCAATTTCTTATAAAAATGCATTTTTCGGCGTATAGCTTTGGTATTTATAGAAAGTCTTCTTCATATTTCGAAAATTATATACTTATATACATCGTTTGATAAAAAAGGAGATACATTATGACGTTCATCCAAAAAATTATTATCAATTATTAATTATGAATATCACCAACTGTACATAAATCTTCAAAACTATCAAAAGCTGTGCGTGTGTGTTTATTTTAGGCTCCGGAATCTTAGTAACTCTAAAATTAAAAATGAAAAACTATATTTTAACACCAAAAAGGTCAGGAAAAGCTCAATTATTTTCAGGAATTGGTCAGTGATAGAGCACACGCAAAAAAATGTCATTGATAAAATACAAAAAGCAAAATCCCGATAGCAGGTATAGAACTCAGCCCAGGAAAAATTTGCAAAAAAAAGTCGAAAAAAATCCATCTTTATTTTGACATAAGAAATAACATCTAAAAAATCCACTTTCTAAATATCGGTTTTTCGTGTATAACTTGACCATTTCACCATTTTTACAGTCGCAATATCTTGTAACTTAACCATTTCACCATTTTTAAAGTCGAAATATCTCTTAACTGATGCCAAAAAGATATTATAATAAATAAAGTGAGTAGCTATAAATTATTTTTCGACAACTTTATCATTTAGGAGTGAGAAGCAAAAAAAAAAAAAGTATTTTTTAAAAACCAATTTTTTGAAATAATGATATCTTTTAAGTTAAAACTTTTGAAAAAAAAACTATAAGATCAGAAAATTTAGAAATACATAACGCTCATAACTTAAATCAAATTCAAATGGAGAAACACGTTATTGAAATAAATAAAATGAAAATAAGTAAATAAATGAAAAAATATATGCAAATAACGCAAAACTGTAATAAAGTGCTTTTGAATTCATTTTAGCCGTTGTGAAAAGATTTTAAATTTGTTCAACAAAAAACAACTTCATTTTACAGTTTGGGAATGTCTGGTTGTGAGAGAGCGGCTCTCATTTTCAGACTTCGAACAATACTTTTGAGTGATTGGCTAATACCACAAATTATTTTCAAGTTATGAGCCTCATAAACTTAAGAGCCGTTTATGAGCGTTCGGTGAATACCGGCCTAAAAGTTGTTTGCGAAAAACCTATAGTTTTAAACTTCACTTTTTTTGAAGAAGCAATATCTTGTAACTGATCGCTCGTATGGAAAAAGACGTCTGAATCTTATTTGTAGAAAATACGATAATCTTTAAAATTAAAATAACACTTGCTTTGACAAATTCGCCATTTAAGGTCGAAGAGCAAAAAACATGGTATTTTTGTTTTCTCTTTCCACCAAAATTTTCAAAAATTATGATATCTTCAGAATGATAACTTAAAGGAAACAAATATCAATATTTATTATTGAGGGTCACATAACTTTGCAGAGTTTTTGGTTTTGATATCACTTTCACCATTTTCGTCAAGAAAAAATTGAATAATATTTTTTTGTATAGAATTGCATGATCTAAAATTTAAGCTTGAAGTACTTTTCAATAGCATTTACCGCTAAAAAGTTATTTAAGAAAAGCCGATATTTTTGACATTTGCAAAATTTGCAAACAGACAGCTCAAACTAAAAATCAATGAGGTAAGGATATAAGGCAGATGAGGACTCTAGAAGTAAATAAAGGAAGATAAATTTTAATGGTGAAGTAACATTCAATTCAGAAGTTAGATTACCCTCAGGCCGTATTCTTGAAATGTTTTTATATGTTTAACAAAGTGAAGAGGAAATCATGTGTTTACTATGAAAGTATCCCAAAACTGAAAATAAGTGCAGGTTTCTTAAACGAATACGAAATATGATAATAAGTAGATACAAAAGTGGGCTTTTGCCCCTCTGGTGTGGTTTTGAAGAAGCAAATGTCATGTAGATCAATGAAATATTTACTCTTATGATGAGAAGAAAATCGTGTTCAATTTTTATTGTGGAGGGAAGAAAGCAAACGATATACATACTACTGCTGACGAACAGCCTTCGAAAAAAGATATGGGAAACTTTTCAAAAATGGAGTATATCTAGATATCTCCCTGCTATACAACACGAAAGCTTTTGAAATTTTGTTTTTACCTTCACCACAAATCTAAAAACAAGAAAGGCCTGAAAACACTTTAAATATGGAATACATACACGAAAACAAAAATGTCTACAAAGCTTTTAAGGTTTTTACCTGGATTGTTATTTAAAAAAATTGCCAAAGGCCTTATACGAAAGGAGTATTGTGGTGCTCTTCTTTTGAAAACATTCAAATCCACCACTTTGTATTTGTTTGGGGCTAAATAAATAAGAAAAACCGAACTATATTCTAAATTAATAAAATACAAAAACTTAAGTTGTATAAAGCCGTAAAATAGTAATGAAAAGCAAAAATAAGAATAAACTAAAAGCCTTGAGATTGTATTGTACAAAAATGACAAATTAAATGCTAAAGAAATCAAAGAAAAGAAGAAAAGCGAAAATATCCAAAAATATATTTATCCCCTGTGCTAAATTATGTACCTTTTTTTTTTAAATAAAGATTTCTTGAATTTCTTGATTTTTCTTGGTGTCTTAGGGCCTTTTTTCAAAAAGCTTTTCATTTCTTGATTGAATTTTGTAAAAGCTTTAAGTTCTTAAATATTATTCTTTCTTCTTAACCCATCCATTCCCACTTCTGACCGACCACAAAACAAACGAAAATGAAGCACATCCATTATATATAGAGAAAACAAACGATGAAGCAAACACAGAAAATGGATCCTTCGACATTTATATATTATAATGTATGTATATGTACAAAATGGCGGGGAAGAATTATGATCAAATTTTTATGAGACAAACGCGCATTTACCTGGAGTAGTGCTGGCCTTTTCTAAATTTGGTCGATAGCCAAATGTGTATCGGGGAGCCGAATCAACAATCGATTTGGCTGCCTTGTCCACATTATACTCGCCGGGAGCGGGTGTTTTGAAGCTGGACTTTTGTTTGGGACGGGACTGTAAGGACATGGCTGGTGGGGTATCTTTGCCTTTGACTCCCAGACCGGCAACATTATATTGAGCTGGACCGGGTCCAATTGAATCGTCTTTGCAGCGGTGTTTCTGACCGAAACTGAATGCTGGAGAGGCTTGTTTTTTGGAGTCTGTCACTTTGGTACCTTTGGAAAATAATTAAAAAAAAAAAAAAAAATCTTTGTATAAATAATCAGGTTTTTTTTTATGTCAAATTGAAATTATCGATACTTACCTACCAAATTGGGTAATTGTACACATGCTGGACCAGGACTGGCTGCCTCTGCAGCAATTCTACCCCGAGGTACTGTTGGCGTCCATGGCCTTTGTTCGAAACCAGCTCCCATGCTTATAAGTCGTGTATTTAGTACTCGACAGCAGGGACTTGTTGATCGTTCTAGTTTTGTTGACTTCTGCGGTTGACTTTGCACCACGAATTTTACCTTAAAATTGACAGACAAAAAATATGTTAAAAAAAAATCTTTTAATGAGACATTATTTCGGAAAAAAAAGTTAAAAACCATTTTTAAATGAGAATTCCGTTGACAATACAGGTCTCAAGATGTTTGTTCACAAATATAAAAATATAGGAAGGTATTCAAGAGCGACTCCAAAGGCTTTTGCAGTTGGGAGTTATGTGATTGATTTTGCAGAGAAGTTGATCAAATATTTAATAATAGTGAATAACTTCGAGAGTGAAAATGAAAACTGAAAACAAAAGTGAAATTTTAAAAACAAAAACTTAAAGCCTAGTAAGCTTCTGATGCGAAAAAAATGGCACAACGAAATCATAAGCGAAATATTTTATTTTGCTTTTCGTTCTGCTGTATATACGCTGTTCGATTAGCGAAATCGATAAGTGAAACAGATTACTTGGAGAAAGTCTCCAATCTTTAAAAACGACTATAGAAAAAGCCAATGGGGGGATTTTGGGGGACTTTATAACCAAGAATTCAATTTATTCAATAAAAAGGAAACATTGACGTGGGAAAAGCATTCCACATTCGTGTTGTGCGGCTAAAGAACGAATCTCTATACTTGATTGTAGCCCGAAGTTAGACTCAAGCGTAAATTGATGAGCATTCCTAGTGCGACTGGTATTACGGGAAAACTGTTTAAGGGGAGGAATGCGACTGGCTACTTCATTTGAACACTTTTTATTAAAAAATGGCATAAAATATAGAAAGACGAAAAATTTTTCGACGATGTTCAAGAGAATCGATTGATTCAACAATGTTCCATCTCCTCCGCACGGTTTTGAATTTGGTCTAGGAATTGTAATGATGACCTGCAAGCCCCAGACCATATATTATGGTCCAATTTCGAACGTCCATACGCTCTGTAAGTAGTAGCCACATCAGAAGGAGTGAAGAATTTCTTGCATCGTTTTAAGAAACCTCGAAATTTCGCCGCACTTTTATATCAATTTCAAGAATGTGGTAGGTCCAACGAAGGTCGTCAGTAACACACAAACTGAGAATCCGATGCTTTACAAGTTCAACGATGTAAATGTCATCCATGGATAATGACATTGGGTGAAAATTGCGTTTCAACGAAGTGTTAAATTCAACTCTATTATTTTTCTTCCATCTTACAATACTGTAAAGATCTGAATTTAAGAAGTTTAACATACGCAGCCATTCCACGTCCGATGGGCTGGGACATGAATCAGGAAACGATTATGAGAATCTGAGAACATTATCGTCAGCAAATCAATTTAATTGAATAGAAGTTACATGCAATATATCATTTATGAAAATGAAAAAAGAAGTGGAGACAGAACGGACTCTTGGGGAACACCACCATTTAATTTGTGGACATCAGACTTGACACCATCCAAAACAACTTGCATTGAACGGTTTAGAAAATAGTTTCTAAACCATCGAGTAAAGTTTTATCGTTACTAAATGCACGAATTTTTGACAAAAGAGCTCTATGCTCAACTCTCTCAAATGCTTTTGAAATAATAAGCCCAATAATCTTGCTCTCACCGAAGAGAGAGATCGTTTGCCATGATTATACATTATAAAAATATGGCAGGTTCGCACTAGCGAGCTTTTTTGCACATTTTGCGAAGCAACGTGAGCACGGGTCTGCTAGTTGAGAAATAGAAACCACACCCTGTCCTTTTCTAAGTTGCCAAAAATGTCTTAACTATCAAGAGATACTTAGTCGCTTTGAAATAATTTGTAATTTCGGTCTTCTATGGGTGGATATGGAGCAAAAACTATTTTTTAAGGAAATTGAGCTGCAAATGGACTTAGAGATTGTCTGTCACTAAATTTTATCTGCCATAATTATGATTTTTTGATTTTGAATATTTGTGGAAAGCACTAGCAGAAAACCATATTTCTATGTTTTGATAGTTCATCACAGCTATCAAATTGCGTCTCAAACGTTATGAAAACAGGCTTAAAACCTATGAAATAGCCATTACCACCTTGTATCATTAAGACACAATGTAAAAACCATCACATATTTGAAGGTTATGGAAAAATTGATTTTTTTGATGGAACCGCAATTTATTTAATTTTTGGACAAGACCAGAGAATTTTCAATTTATAACAGTTATACCAGTTTTTCGTCATTATAAGAAGGAAATAAAAGTACGAAACAAAAATTTGATTGCCCTGAATATGCCCACCGTGTCGGAGGGCCCTGGTCCTTGGTGATAATTTCGAATTTGTCGTTTCATTTTTTCTATGTTTTTTTTTTGTCCTCAAAAATAGGTAAGAACTTCTTAAATTAAATGGTTTTCTAATAAATAATTTGCCGTTGGGTAATTTTTAATTATTTGTGACAATTTAAACTTTGTCGTGCTATGTTTTCTGCTAATTTCGATGTGGTTTTCTTACTTCATTTGAATTTAGCAAAACAAACAGAAAACATCGCACTATAAAATTAATATTGCTACAACTAACTATTATTATTAAGCAATAAACCATTCGAGATAAAAAGATTTCAACCGTTTTGAGGGGGTGTTTAGCTAACTTCATATGAATTTGGTAAATTAGCAGAAAAAAACATAGAAAACATAGAATGACAAATTCGAAATTATCACAACCAATTAAGTTTTGAGGGGGTGTTTCGCTAACTTCATATGAATGTGGTAAATTAGCAGAAAAAAAACATAGAAAACATAGAAAACATAGAATGACAAATTCGAAATTATCACAACCAATTAACGACTAATTAAAACAAATTATCCTTTTAACCACGATCAGTGAAAGTTGTTTCGCTAAGTTGATACTCATGATTAGAAGAGGCGAGATGCCTGAAAATAATGTTCTTATCTCTTTTGACCGCCCGCAGATTGTCATTTTAACTATATATTTTTACTTCATGTATGTTATGCATATTTAATTATAGAAGCCTTGGTATAGCTAGTCTAGTAACACTATAAATATTATTCCTTACCTTTCTGTAGAATAAAATAAATAATAATGTTGCACCAAGGAACGCATCCCATCAAGTAAAAATGTCAAAGATGACAGCGATAAAAATCTACTGTCAAATGTTGATAACCTAAAAAGTTCAATAAAGTTGCACGTTCCTCGTGTCTTTCTTGTTTTGGTGCTGCTCGAGCAAAGAGGTTATTCTGGTGTTTTTCTTTTATTTAATCGGATTTTATTTCAGGAATCCTGGAATTTTTGCAACAACTGGTGTCAGAAGTGGGATCTTTGCATAATGGCGCAAGAGATCGAAGAAAAATTTTGCAAAATTTCCGAACAATTAACATCATTGAGTTTAATCTTAACCCAACAGAATGAGCAACTCACTCAATTAAGGACTGACCAGCAACGTCAGTCTGAGGAATTGAAGACATTAGGGGGGACAACTTTTGCTGCCAGAGTTTTTGATTGTTCAACTCCGGACGGAAGAACGCCACCTCCTACTAGATCTACCGAAACCAACCCAAAAGCTGATAACCAACAAGACTCATCTACTAAAAAGGATAAATCTGTTGAATTGTCAAAGCTGACTCCTCAGCCGTTTGATAGCAGTACCGCACACTGGAGTAGTTATGTTGTTCAGTTCGAGATTGTCGCTGAAGGAAATGGTTGGGACGAGAAGGAGAAAGCTCGAGTTCTAGCTTCAATGTTGCGTGGTGAAGCTCTTTCAGTTTTAGCTAATTTAGGACTAGTAGATAGAACTAACTACAAAAAGTTAACTGAAGCTTTGAATCTTAGATTCCTTGGACAACATAAGTATGTGTCGCACTCAATGCTGCGAACAAGGCGGCAGAGTAATAAGGAAGACTTTGGGGCATTTGCAACGGATCTTCTTCGCCTGTCACGGATTGTGTTTAGTGATTGCACGCCTGCAGCTCAGGAACGAATAGCTGTTATGCAGTTTGTTGACGGTCTATTCGATCGCAAAATCCAAGATGCGGTTCGTATGGCTGATCCTGCAAGTATGGTGGAAGCGGTGACAAAAGCATTTTCATTTGAATCCTCTATATTTGCTTCGCACTCTGGTAATTATTCTCGTTTTGTAGATATCGAAAATGACTCAACCTCAGATGAAATTAATCAACGTCACCATCATCAGCAAACGAAGAGACAGAATGCATGGCAGAGCCAACAATCATCTTCTCAGTCTTCACTATAGGGAAACGACCCACCGTCATCGTAAAAGGGCAAACGGTGACGGTCCCAAACAGCCCTCAAATTTCTAACGTGTGTGCAGAGAGCTTACAACGGGGCTTTCTTGTTAACGTTACTATGGGGAATGTGCCATGCCAGCTCCTTGTAGACACTGGATCTTCTGTAACACTCATCAGTCGTCGAATTATTCCCACCAATGTTAATCTACAATCAAGTACCAGTTCGATCAAAACCGTGAGTGGAGAAACAATAAATGTCTCTTTGGTGTGGCGAACGATTGTTCGTCTTGGAAAATTTTGCCGTCGAATTAAAGTTTTAGTGGTCGATTTTGAACTCCCACCGAATTGTCAGGGCATTCTTGGAATAGATTTTCTAAGGGCTTCCAAGTGTGTCCTAAACTTCCGTCAGAATTTAGTTCAGATTGCAAATACCAACATTCCAATGATAACAGAAAATCCCGTACGTAATGATGACATCATTGAAAAATTGGCCGCAAGTTCTCTTACTTCATCAGATGAGATTATCATTCCGGCCCGGAGAGAGACTTTTGTCGGTACACAAGCAGATGAATTTGCTGTAAGTGAGGGAACGGTCAACCCAGGGCTACCTAATTTACCACAAGAAGTGCTTGTTGGTAAGTCAATCAATCGTAGCAATCGGGGTAAAATATTCGTGCGACTCACCAACTTGTGTTATGATGCGGCTAGAGTGCCCCCTGCTACCCGTATTGCCACCTTTCAGAAAAGAACACTTGACAGTCATTTTGATTTTGATGCGTGTTTATTTCCAGAACATTTATCAGTGCTACTAACGGAGCTATCGTATTTGACAGATCCCGAAATGGGCTTGGTCAAGACAATGCTTTTAAAGTTCTGTGATGTGTTTTCCTCAACCCCTGAGGATTTGGGCAGAACTAAGGTGACCAAACATCGAATTAACACAGGCAACGCAAAACCTATCAAGCAAACACCACGCCGATTACCTTTGGCAAAGCAAGCGGAGTCGAAGAAAATCATAACTGATCTTCTTGAACGCAAACTCATTGAACCTTCAGAAAGCCCTTGGGCATCACCAATCGTCATGGTGAAGAAGAAGGACGGTTCCACTCGTTTCTGTTTGGATTATCGAAGATTAAATGATGTAACCATTAAAGACTCTTTTCCTCTCCCACGCATCGATGACACCCTGGATGCCGTCTCGGGGTCGAAATGGTTTAGCACCTTGGATTGCCAGTCGGGGTATTGGCAAGTAGAACTCCATCCGGACGACAAGGAGAAATCTGCGTTTGTTACTCGAGATGGATTATGGCAATTCACAGTCATGAGTTTTGGTTTGACGAATGCACCGGCAACTTTTGAGCGTTTGATGTCATCCGTCCTCAGAGGCCTGCCTATGGAAACTTGCCTAATATACCTGGATGACATTTTGGTGCATGGTAAGACTTTTGACGAAATGCTTAATAATCTCTATTCTGTACTTGCTCGCATGAAAACAGCAGGGCTCAAGATGAACCCAAACAAATGCAAATTGTTCCAGAAGGAGGTCAAGTTTTTAGGCTACGTAGTTTCAGAAAAGGGTCTTTTACCAAACCCCCTGAAAGTTGAAGCTGTAGAAAATTGGCCAAGGCCTACAAGCCAAACGGAAGTTCGTAGTTTTCTAGGTCTCTGTACCTACTACCGGAAATTTGTTCCCCACTTCTCTGAGGTTGCTCGCCCTCTTCATCGATTGACTGAGAAAGACGTTAAATTTTCATGGTGTAATGAATGTCAACATTCATTTAAGGCACTGAAAGAGTTCTTAATCTCACCACCAATCCTAGGTCATCCACGTTCCGACTGCAGTTTTCTTCTGGATACAGATGCTAGTGACTTTGGCCTAGGGTCCGCATTGTCTCAAATTCAAGATGGTAAGGAAGTTGTTATCTCTTACTTTAGCAAAACAATGAGTAGGGCGGAAAGAAATTATTGCACAACGCGCAAAGAACTTCTTGCAATGATAAAATCAATCGAAAATTTTCACGTTTACTTATATGGCCGTGAGTTTGAAATCAGGACAGATCATGCTGCATTGAATTGGTTGCTTTCATTCAAAAATCCAGAGGGCCAGCTAGCTCGTTGGCTCGAGAGATTGCAACAGTACGATTTTAAAATCAAGCACAGAGCAGGAAAGCTACACTTAAACGCAGATGCACTTTCTCGGCGCACTTGCATCGAAGCTGGATGTCGTCATTGTGAAAATAGGGAGAAGATGAACGAACAAAATTCTTGTTATGGAACCTATTCTGTTATCGAGATCGAGAGCGATATCTCCCCAGATCGATTGCAAACCTTCCAATTAAATGATGAGATCCTTGCCACAGTGATACAGTGGATAAAAGATGGGACACGACCTCCTTGGCAGAGTATTTCAGGTGAGTCCAATATTTTAAAAGCGTATTGGCTTCAGTATACCGCGTTCGAACTGCATAATGGCATTCTTTGCAAGAGATGGATACCTGCTAAAACAAAGGGAGCTGAACGCATTCTTCCAATCGTACCAAAACCATTGAGAGCGGAAGTTTTATCAATGTTTCATGACTCTCCATTCGGAGGCCACTTCGGTGCAGGAAAAACTTTTGAAAAACTAAGAAGTCGGTTTTATTGGATCAATGCGAGAAAAGATGTCGAAATATACTGCACGGAATGTGATACTTGTGCTTCCAAAAAAGGTCCAAAAAGCAAAACAAAGGCACCATTACAAATTTATCTCGCGGGTGAACCTTTTCAACGGGTGGCGGTAGACATACTTGGACCGCTGCCAATTTCGAAAGAAGGAAATCGATACATTTTAGTATTTATGGACTATTTCACGAAATGGGTTGAAGTCTTACCAGTTAAAGACCAAACTGCGGATACAGTGGCTCGAGTCCTAGTTAACCAGGTTTTTACTCGCTTTGGTGTACCAAACGAGCTCCATTCGGACCAAGGGCGAAACTTTGAAGCAGATGTTTTTCAAAATGTAATGAGGCTTCTGGGCATTAACAAAACACGTACCACACCTCTTCATCCGCAGTCTGATGGGTTAGTAGAAAGGATGAACAGGACAATCCTCCACTACTTATCGAAATTCATCAACGATGCTCAGGATAATTGGGATGATTTGTTGCCATTATTTGCAATGGCTTACCGTGCTGCCCAACAGGATTCCATCAAAGAATCACCTTACACCATGCTCTTTGGAAAAGAAATGAGGCTTCCTCCCGATTTACTTTTTGGTGGTTTGCCTGCCAAGGTGTACGATGCAACTGGCTATGCAAAAGAGTTACAACAAAATCTTTCCACCACTCATGAAAACGCCAGAGAAGAGATGAATAAAGCCGCTGCAAGAATGAAGAAGAGGTACGATCTTTCGTCAAATTTTGCTATTTTTCAGGTGGGTCAATTTGTCTGGTTCCACAATCCGAAGCGTAAGATTCGTCGCTGTCCCAAATTAGAATCAGCTTGGGATGGGCCTTATCGAATAATCCAGATGATATCTGACGTTACCGCAAAAATTCAGAAGACACCTCGAACCAAACCAAAGATAGTCCATGTGGATCGTCTAGCGCCCTACCGTGGTAAAAACATGAATAGCTGGGTCACTTAGAGAAGCTTCCGTTCGAGAGGGGAAGGATGTTGCACCAAGGAACGCATCCCATCAAGTAAAAATGTCAAAGATGACAGCGATAAAAATCTACTGTCAAATGTTGATAACCTAAAAAGTTCAATAAAGTTGCACGTTCCTCGTGTCTTTCTTGTTTTGGTGCTGCTCGAGCAAAGAGGTTATTCTGGTGTTTTTCTTTTATTTAATCGGATTTTATTTCAGGAATCCTGGAATTTTTGCAACAATAATAATAAAAGTGTAATGGACTGTGAAAGTAATTTCAGCATATCATTTGCTAATAATAAAAAAGCTTATCCAATTGGCATTGATTACAACATTCCAAAAGACTGTCCCCAAACTCACATAAAAAAGCCTAGTCAAAAAATTAAATTTACTACCCAGCACAGATTGGTACCATCAAGTATTTTGACATAAGTCTTCAAAATATTCGAAAACTAAACCATGTCTGCATGAAACTCAAACCTAATAATCACCTTTTCCAAAACACATTCAGACACCCCTTTTAAGTAAGCTTTATTTTGTCTATGTGTAGCTCCACTCTCTATATCGAATAAAACAAGAAGACAGGAAGGAAACCTCCTCAATTCGATCGGTGGTGCTATACGATAGCCTTGAAGACTCCAAAAAACTAGAACTTCTATAAGAAAAATATCAAAGTAGAAATCCTATTGACTAGGAAAGGACTCATATGGTTTTTTGTTGTGTTTTTTTTTTCTTTTTCGTTTTCATTTTACCCGCATGTGTGTTCCATTTAAAAAGGTTGACAGGAAAATTGATTTTGCTTCATAGTTTCACAGAAAGGTGAACAATATTGACGACCTACCTACAATTTCAGACATTAGGGGCATTCAAAGTTGTGTGTCTTCTGGGCCAACAAGAACAAGAATCTAGGTCAAGTTGCTATAGTCTACATAAGTCACTCAAAATGAGAGATATCTACCCTTAGACAAGCTACAAAAAATGCAAATATTTTGTATTTATATATTTTTTCTGTCAGAGGGGTTAACATAGTTAAAAGTGTATACTGTATATATGTGCCATTGTCATGGTAAGGGCCAAAGTAAGTTTGTGTTATAGGAACATTGTTTAAAGGGTGATAAAGAGGAATATCATAATAACTCTCATTATTGCAGTGGGTAATTAGGGATTGATTTTTTTTATGTTTTTTTGGGGCTATTTGGGTTATAAATGACGTGTTGGCTTTAACCTAAAACCATACGTCGATACACAAAAGTATTTAACTATGAGGGTGTATATTAATTTCAATCTTTACAGTACACTCCTGCTTTCAACTCCATTTGGAAAAGGCCATAATGAAAATAGAATGATTGACAGTTGAAGGTTGTTACTGGTGGATATCGAAGGTCATATTGGAATAAATCACCTTTAATATCTTGCAAAAAAATCGACCGGAAATTTTAGTCTTTATAGGTAATTTGGAACCTATTAAGTCAAATTATAAAATGTAAATGGTAAGGAAGAATAAAGTCGGAAAAAAGGATGAAGAATTATGCCAAGGCTAGTACTTCTTTCGTGCGTTGGGCTTTGACGCTGGGGGTATGAGGGTCGAATTTAGGGCCATTCCACCTAAAACCAAAACAACATTTTTTAGGTGATAGGTACCTACTACTTCTTGTGAAGAAATGACAAATACTCCACGAGTATCTTATGTTATTGAAAATAGCCTCTCATCGCACTCGACAGAAAGTTTTTGGGCCGACTAAAAATCAGCACTTAGGAATGGTTGAGACTTGTAAGTCTCTAGGCCCTGGTTTGAGATAGAAGGTAGGTCATGTAGTCCAAATAACTCTGATCTATGGTTTTTAGATGGGACCTCTTTAAAGAGGTGGTACGTGAACGAGAGCGTCTTCTACAGTTAATAAAATCAGCCTTACTGTAAATTGCACCCGAAAAATATTTCACCTTAAAAGTTTTTGTTCGCCCGGATTCTTAAAATCTAATGTGAGTTCCGCCCGAACAAAATTTCACTTCGAACTAGAAATGAAATTTCGAATAAATAATTGGGGTATGAGCAGTGATGGGATATGAAAAAAAAATAAATTACCTACCACATAAAAGAAAAATCCCAAATTGTTCCCTACACCAATAGAATTGAGATAATTATTATTTTGTTTTTATTTATTTACTTCATCTCACAGAATTTGTCATGTGTTGATACATGAACATTTTTAGGATTTATTTTAAGACCAGACATTATTTCCCTAAGGTTTGAGGTTATGTTGAAACTGATTTGTGATTTGTTTGGATGCAAGTGTGGAAGCAAAATATGATTATGAGAAATAGTTTTACTTAGAGGCAGACAAATTTTATGACAATGATTTTTTAGTTATACAAAAAAAAAAATAAACCTTAAAGGAAATTTTCCCTACATGTACCATCACTGGATGTAGGTGAGTTTGACATTTGAAAGCTCTGGAAAACAAAGTGCCAACTACACACATCTCATAAAATTTTGTAAATATAAGCATCGCACTGCAACTCTTGTATGTAAAGGGTGTTTTTTTTAGACGTGTGGTTTTCAATCTGGCAATACTTTTTTCAGAGTTGGTCTTTTTGACAGCTGTCATGCGCGCTGCGTCCAATATTCGAAGAAGCTCATTTTTGGTTTAATGGGTACGTTAATAAGCAAAATTGTCGTATTTGTAGTGATCATAATCCACAAACCATTGTTGAGATGCGGTTACATCCTCAAAAAGTCACTGTTTGGTGTGCTCTATGGGCAGAGGGAATAATTGGTCCATATTTCTTCAAAAATGAAGCCGGACATAATGTTACAGTCAACGCTATAGAGCCATGATTAATGACTTTTTCGTGCAAACAATACAATCAATTTATTGAAGGAAACTTTTGGTGAGGGCATTACCTCGCGTCGTGGGCCTGTGGCGTGGCCTCCAAGATCGTGCGATTTAACACCGCTGGACAATTTTTTGTGAGGTTATGTGAAGTCGCTTGTCTACGCAGATAATCCCGAGACGATTGACACCGTGGAAGAGAATATTCGGCGGAATATTGCTGACATACGGCCCCAATTGCTGCAAAAAGTGGTCGAAAATTGGGCCTCTCGGCTGGAATTTATTCGAGCCAGCCAGGGCGGCCACTTGCCCGAAATCATTTTTAAAACATAATGACAAACCCTTATCTTTTTAAATAAGCTGAATTCTTGGCCATAACATTAAATTATATACGTTTTATTTCGTCTTGAAAACCACAAGTCTAAAAAAAAACACCCTCTAAAAGAAGTTATAGTTAAATAAAGAAATGATAATTGATTCGCATTGAAATTCGTATGCAATGTTAAATTTAACATTAGAAGGTGTTTCGTAATGCACGATGCACCTCAATTTATATACTGCTGATTCTTTTGTTCCCGTTATAAGAAATTCAATTCATAATTTCGTTTTCCTAGAATGAAGAATTTTCCAGAGTGATATCGCTTGTTATTCTTTCGTTCAACTCCAAAACAAATGTGAACATTTTGCCAATTTACTGTGTTAAGTTTCGCCTAAAATGACTACTCAAAATAAGGGGTAAAATACCAATTTTGCCAGGTAAAATTGTTTAATTTGGGACGATACCAATCAAATATTCAAGAGCTACCTGAAATAGTCACTGTTTGGTGTGGATTTTGGGCTGGCGCCGTCATCGGTTCATATTTTTTTCTTTGAGAACGACATTGCTCAGACCTATAGGTCAATAATTACCAACTTCTTCTGGCCTAAACTGGATGATATAGACACCAACGAACGACATGTGCTTTCAACAGGACGGCCGGCGGGCGCAACCTGCCACACAGTTCACGCCAAATGAGAAATTCTGCACGAGCAATTCGAGGGCATTTTCATCTCACGTGGAGATGATATGAACTGGCCACCGAGATCGTGTGATTTGACCCCGTTAGACTTTTTCTTCTGGGGTTTTCTGAAGTAGCTATGTGAATAATCCACAAGCCACAGCAGCCCTCAAATCCAACATAGCCCATGCCATCGGTCAAATTAAGCCTGATTTATGCGCCGGAGTCTTTGAAAATTGGACACTCCGGATGTGCACCACCCAGAAAATCTGCTACGGACATTTGAACGATATTATATGCCATTCATAATGGCATCGATAAGCCTTTCAAACGAATAAAAAAATTCAATGATATCTCACACCATTTGTTTTGTTCAAATTTAAATATAGGGGGCGCTTAATGAAAGACCCTCTAGAAGAACAACATTTTTATTTGAATTCAAATCAATGTAAATAAAATTGTTTACAATAAAAGCTAAAATAAAGTCCATATACAAATTAAAAAAAAAAAATGCTATCAAGAAGTATAAATTCCTTAAACCATACACGATTGTCTTATCAGTCCTCTGATATCGCAAAAACACAAAACAAAAGTTCAAGAATAATAAAAAAAAATTTGCAAATTACTTGTACTCACGAAATAACAATAACCAATTCCTACCTAGGTTAGGTAGGTATTTCTGTTTTTTTTTTTTTTTATTTATCGTAATCGATTGACTTGCTTTTCAAAATTAATCAATTTCGTTTTTATTGCTACACACAAATCCATTTTTCCATACCACATTCCATTTTTAATAAATTAAATTTTTCTATAACCCAGACAGACCTGGTATTAAAAAAACGTATAACCTAACCAGTAAAGTTTTTATTTAATGTTGTCAAGCCATAAGTTCAATCTCTCATCAAGACCACTTATTTCGGGCCATTTTTGGTTATGATGCGATGACAAACTCTTGCCAAACACCCACAACACACAAATCGAGACCTCGAATTTTTGACCGGCCATATTGTTGTGCATGATTTCAATCTCTCAGCCATGACTACCAAATTTGGTGTTTGGTTTTTATTTGCCGGCTATAATAATCATTGTCATAATAATTGTGGATAATTGAAATAATTACACGGTGATGTAATGCAAATCCACCTACGATTACCCCCTGGCGGAGCGGCGCGGCGGCGTTGCGGCACAAAAACACCTTCCCAAAACCATATGGCATTTTATTACCCGCTAAATGCTCACCTTGTACAAGGACTTTGTTTAGAAGTCTTGGGGAAAACTCCTTGCCCCTCTGGCCGCATGTGGACAACTTGGGGTTATATAGAAACCAATTAACAATTTTGATATGAATCTTTTTATTAAAGTCAAATCAAAGTATAAAGCATGAAATGGCAGCGCTACACATATTCGCCCGATTAGAATCTTTTCAAGACGACCGACCGATGGCGATGGAATCGGAGCCGGAATCGTATGTCAAGGTTTTCCTTTGGCACGCTATATCTTAACCTATAAACACACACCTTTTACCGGAAGGAAATTTATGCCGCCTTCTGCTAGCACAATAAAAAGAACCTACTACACCCCTAGAAAGGGCTGGCAATGGCAGAGAGCCTCTGGGCTAATTAATTTATTCAGTCCGAGTTATATGGCTGAGTTATTATTGTTTATCATAAAGCTGGATCTGGGATTGAGAAATATAGAACGTCCTCTGCAGAAGCAGAAGAAAAAAAACTTGTTGAGAAAGTCTCTTCTTGGTATAAATAATAATTATTATTAAAATGAACTTAAACTGATAAGTTTGAGGAACAAATTGGAATCATGTTTCTGTGTCTCTTCGTGACGGGCTACAAGGAAGCAAATTAGCTTGCGCGGAATGTAATATAAGTTTGATTTATGAAAGGGGCGTGAAGACATCCGATCCGAGATTTTATATTCATAGCTTTAATTGGGAATGTTTTTTTTTTTTTTTTTTTTTTTTTTCTTGGTAAAAGTTCCACGTGTGGAGAGTTTCTAATTTCTATTTCAGTTGGCGATTTTTGATCATAAATAAACACAAATGGGAGTTGTAATCATCAATTGTAATATAAATTGATGCCGGTTATGAGATCATTACCTATTGAGGCTTAATGTTTGGTATGTATGTATATAAATGTTTTGAGTTATGACCAAAGATTTATTGAAGGAAATAAATGGTAAAAATATGAAAGCTATAACCATGATTTTGTCGTATGATTAATGTCAAACAGGTTAGTGTTTATACGGGTTTTGTTTTATTAACAGAGGAATGAGATCAGATTAGAGGAAAGCTTAAAAATCATAAACTTTCGTACAAGCTTGATAAATCTTCGCCTTTTAAACAAAAAATTGAGCTAAAGAGGGTCGTAAGTTTATTTTATAACTAAGCCCCTTTTGTGCTTGCGAATTTAGGTACTATACATATGTACATACATACATATATGGAAAGTTATGGATTCGTACAAAAAATCGAACTCGAGATTTTGATCAAACTTGACATTACGATCATAGAGAAGACGAAAACAGTGGGTCTCGCAAAAACGTCCGTCTGTCTGTCTGTCTGTCTATTCGACTACAGCCTAAATGGATTTTCTTTAAACTCGGTACTTAGCATTTTTTTGACATTCCGCCCACATGTTTTTAAAATTTGTTTTTTATCACCCAAAATAACGGTACCTGTCCTACAAAATGTTTTGGCCAAAAAGGCACAGATTTTTTTAAAACATATTCAATAAATTTAAATTGTTATATGCTGCCGTTTATTAAAAAAATGGTGCCGAAAAATGGTTATTAATGTAACCTCCCAAAGAAACATTTTTTTGATTTTCGCTTTTCTTGAAAATGGTTCAACTGATTCTGATTAATTTTCTTATGAAGAATTATTGACACATTTTAAATAATATTGTGTACCAAAATTTTCAAAAAGATATTTTTTGAATTTTTAAAAAAATTTTGAAATTTTTTTCTTTGAAACTTAATACATTTCAAAAACGACTTTGTCGATTTTTATTAAACTTGGCAAAAAAACAGTTTTTCAACATTATCTAGAAGGTTTTTCAATAAAAGCGCTATAAAAGTTTTTTTTAAATAAAACAAAAACGGTTTTGGATATCAATGAAAATCTTTATTCTTTTGAAAGTACGTTTGATGCCATTATGTATGGAAGTTGATTTCTTTTGCATGGCCACCACGGGCACGCTTGCAGAAGTCCAGACACTGAACCCAATTTTCGACGGTTTTCAAGCATAAATCGGCCGATACTGCTGCAATTTCACTTTCGATATTCGTACGAAGTTCATTAATCGTCGCTGGCTTGTTGGTATAGACCATAGACTTGACGTAGCCCCACAGGAAATAGTTTAACGGCGTCAAATCGTACGACCGAGGCGGCCAAGCGACTGGACCATTTCGTGAGATAACACGTTCTCCAAACTTGGTTTCCAATAAATTGATTGTGACATTCGCTGTGTAGCTTGTGGCGCTGTCCTGTTGGAACCAGATGTCCTCCAAGTCCATATCATCCAATTGGGGCCAAAAATATTCGGTTATCATTGAACGGTAGCGATCCCCATTCACAGTAACGTGCCGGTCTTGATCATCACGGAAGAAGTACGGCCCAATGACGCCGCCGGCCCATAAACCACACCAAACCGTAATTTTTTCGGGATGCAATGATGACTCATGGAGTACGTTTGGATTGCCGACTGACCAATACCGCATATTTTATTTATTGACGAAACCATTCAGCCAGAAATGAGCCTCATCGCTGAAGATGATTTTTCGATGAAAATCCGAATCATTTTCAAGTTGTTGCTCTGCCCAATGCACGAACGACGCTTCTGGTGGTCAAGCGGCTTCAGTTCTTGCGTCAATTTAATCTTGTAAGGATGTAGGCCAAGATCTTTTCGTAAAATTCGCCACAACGACGTCACAGAGATGCCCAACGCTTGAGAACGACGTGTGATAGACACATTTGGGCTTTCTGCAACTGAAGCCTCAGCGGCAGCAATATTCTCGACACTACGGGCACTTTTTTATCTCACTTGCACGGGAACATTTTCTACTGTGCCTGTAGATTCAAATTTTTCCACTAGACGCTCAATTGTTGATCTGCTAGGACGATTATGACGACCATCATAAATTGGACGTAGCGCTCTTAACGTTGAGGCCACTGACTCCGAATTTCGGTAATAAATTTGAATAATTTTGACTCGTTGTTGGCTCGTATATCTTTCTATCATGAAATGGCAAACCTTACTGAAGAGAAATGTCAAAAGAGCGGCAAGAAATATGGCGTCGTTTGCTGTCCCTGTTGGTCTACTTTTGTAGCGTCCCTGTTGAAAAACTCTGTTCAAAATCATTTTTTGAAAATTCAAAATTTTGAAAATATGTGAAACATTTTTTTGTAATATTCATTTTTTAACTCCGCATTAATAAATAATTCAAATTGGGAAACCAATTTTTTTTCTTAAAAATTTTATAAATATAAAATTAATTATTTTTAAAACCACTTCTTCAATTTTTTAAATTTTTTTCTTATTAATTAAGGTTTATATTTATATAATAAATTAGATGCCGTACATCACGTTGGGTTAAAAAACAGTTTCAGAGGTATTTTAATCGATTTATAATTTTGTTGATTTAAAACAATTTTCCAGTTTAATTAATATAATTTCTTTGCATGCATATTGCATAATATGTGCAAATTGGGGCTATATTGTTAATTTTTGTATACCCCCTGCAACTTAACTAAGATTTGACAAATGGATAAAATACAATAACCACAGTGTGATCACACATAGGAGCAAGTTCGTGCGACCCAGTCGTTCATATTTTTTAAAAATGGGTTAAGTCCTTTAAAAAAATTGACAAAGTTGAGTGAATGATTAAAAGCCTCCAAGAGTCCATTGGCCCCAAAAACCTTTAGGGCCCAGGAGCCCCACCATAATGCTTGTCCTAATAAACATATATTTCGTTCCATGAACAAATCTTGTAAAAACTGATTATCCTGATGCTACCTGATGCATCATCACCACTCATTACAAATTTTCACTATATTCATGAATTCATTTTGTGAGAAAAATTGAATTTTCTACAATGGTATGGCAGTTTATTTTTGTTCACAAATTGATAGAATATACAATAAAATTCCATTAGATTTACTAAGCACAACATACAAAAGGTACATATGTACATATGTACGTGTACGAGTATTAATAAAGTTGTCATGTTTTACAAATAAAATATTACATCACTTAAAATTCAGCCGCTCGCTGATTTTATAATCACCTACCGGTTAGACTTTTACGACACTTATAACCAAAGTCTGAAGACAGCATAGCTTAAGCCAATGAGTGTCACTTGATTGATGCTTTCCCAGACTCATAAAAATAAATCTCAGACTCTAACTCCAAATCTGTTTTCATCATGTCTATCATGAATCTGCAAACATCCAAATATAGACAAACAACTCAAGATCTGAAAATGACCAGACCGGCCAACGGCATCATCGTGCCGCGCCGCCGCGCCGTTGCTATTTTTCATACCCAAAAAAAGTTATAAATTGAGAACGAATACATGATATGTGGGAGGAATGACGTTCAAAACTGACCTCATCGTTCTACTTTTTGCGATATGAGTGCTCTTTAAATTCTCAAATCTTCAACAAAAAAAAAAACAAAAAAAAAAAAACAAAAGTCAAGAAAAACATGAATAAAATAAGCAACACTTGGTGATTGGTGAATGGTGTTGGTATAAACCTAACGCAAAATTCGGTCTTGTTCTTGAAAGGAAATTTAGAACAAACCTGCGATGCATACTTAATTGAATTGAAAATTCCAATTAAACCAATATAATAACTCAATTAGCCAATTTGAGTTACAAGTTCAATATAAAAGCAAATGTGCGACGAATCAATAAAACATGAAACTAAAAGTCAAATCAATCTTAGGATCGAGAGAACTTAAGAACACTCCGACTCTACCGCATTAACTTGATAGATTGATAGATAGTTTGTCTTTGTCCGCATTTAAGCGTGCGTGCTTACGTGTTTTATGCCACCTAAATGGTTAAGGCCCAAAGTGGTTATAAATTGTTTTCACGTTTTTTTTCTTGGTACATTTCTTGTTCAATAAAAAAACACAAAATAATAAATTAATTGCTCCAGTGACAGAAAAAAAAGAGAAATAAATGGCCATTAGCCATTTTCTGTTTTGTTTGTTGTTGTTGTTGTTAAGGTAGGACTTACACAGAGAGCAGAGGAAAACATGTTCCACAATATGGGAATGTGACATGCCTGAGGAATTCACCTAACCATGCCGTAAAAGTTTATAAAATTGAATTAAGAGAACTCCGATGGCAAAAATAAAGTTAAATTATTTCATGTTTGAAAAAAAAAAAACGATGTTTACATAAAAAATACTCATCTACTAATGTGCGAAATCATAAAAGCTGACGTAATTTTGTGTGGTCTGCGAATTTTTTTGTATATTTTAGGATTTCAATGAGGAAGTCGTTGTCGTCGTCTATACGTCCGCCGCGCGCGCCGTCGCGTCGCCTTGGTCGTCGAGACTATGAACTATTTGGGAAGCTGGTTCAATGCTCTTTTCTGTAGAACATCGTGATTTTTTTTTATGACGGTTTTATGTTATTTATGTTTATGATTGATTAGCGGTAAGTAATTAAATCGCTATAATTTTGTCAGACTTATTTTTGTATATAACGAGTAGCAAAATGTTATAAATAAGATGAATAATTACTATAATTTTTACGCTTGCTATAGTACAAATTGTTAACCATTTTAAATTATATTTTTAAATGTAAATTCAAAACACTGTCAAGCCCCGCAGAAAAATACACAACTGGTTTGTACAAACTGGTTTGTTTTAGCTGTGGAAGTTGCTTGGAATTTTTAAGATTTATTACCTATGACAAAAATATACGAAGTTTATAAAAAAAAATGTAAAGAGCAAGATATCCGTTTTTAAATTGATAAAGCATTTTGTTTTACATGAAAAATAAAATGCACTTATGGCTCGCACGCCCTTCCTCTTGTGGTTGAAAACTATAATATGGGGGCAGTGAATTTTTTTTAATTTTGGCTTTTTATTCACGTAAAAAATCGCCGACAACTGATGCGAATTGTCATAAAACAAAACAAGTTAGATAATTACGTTCGAGGTTAAATTTGAATGAATACAAAATTCGCCGATTTGTGGAATCGTGAATTCGTGATGTTTTTGATTCAAATTTTCAGAAGGGTAGAAAATATTTCAATACAAAATTTTTCAATTTTAGCAAATTTTATGTAGTGTTTTCTACTTAGGAAATGTAAATTATAAAAATTAATGTTTGGCCGTATGAGGCTAATAGATTCGAAAGCAACTACACCAATTTCGCTGAAATTTTAAAAGTTTGTTTCTACTGGTATTACCTGCGAGATGGTTTAGTGACATGCTCAAACCTTTTGTACTTTTAAAGTTAAAATTTATAGTTTGACATAAATGTGCAAAGGGTGGCGCTGCAAAACATGAAGAAGGGTTCATATTGTGTTATAAAAATTTTGATTTAAGATTTATTCGCAGATTTTTGACGTCGATTTTTTTTTTCAAAAGACCTTAATCACTACACGTAGGGTGTTTTATTTGTTCGTTAATTATAGTTTGACAAAACTAATCAAAGAAGTCTTGCTTGATTTAATTTATCAATTTATTTCTTTTTATTGTTTCTGATACGTACAAAATGTATGTACATAAATGTAGGAACAAAAGTGTATTTAAAAACAGCATTTCATTCTAAATTTCCTATATTTATCTGGATCTTTTTATGGCCAGTCTGATTTTGTTTGGTTATCAATTTATGCTAATTTATCTTCATTTCAACTGCTATTTGTGGTTGACTTAAGGTGCATTTGTTCTTAGAATTGATCATTTATTCATAAAAACGGAATAACTATTATTTTGTCGTTAAAATATTAACCTCGAGACATAACAATGATAGGGAAGACGAAAAAAGTGTGCCTCGCAATTGTGTATGTCTGTGGCTACAAACTGAATGGATTGATCAATTTTCTTGAAACTAAGTAAGTGTTTTTTTTTTTCTTTTTAAACACAACCAACCCTCAACCAGGTTTTTGTTTAATTTAGTTTCAAAAACCAAAAAAAACTATCTCAGTCGTACAAAGTTTTTTGACCTTTACCGAAAATCTTATTTTTCTCAAAAACCGTTCCACAGATTTTTGTGAAAAAAAGTTCAAGTTATTGCCTTTACTTAGCAGTAAAGGCTAACTTTCGAAAAGTTTTTTTTCGGAAAAATGGATATTAGTAGCAGCTACTGGTTCTAGATAAGTTAAGCCATGAATTCGAATTATATACATACAAAATACTCTGTGCGATATTTGCACCAAATCCATCCATCAGTTTAGGCTTAACTTTGATTTACACACCTGGTCGCGCCGATGAACAACATGAGTGAAACCACGTTTTAAGACTTTAACGTTTGATTTAAAACAAGACCAAATATTTTTTCAACTGCCAACACTGATTTTAACTTAGGGCTAACCAAAGCCTTGTGAAAGTGTTAGCCAAAATAACTAAAACCACTTTCATATCTATTTTTAATACTTCAATTTCTTTTTTCATTTGAGTATATGCATTCCAAGTTTTTCTTTTGAAATAAAGTGTGAACAAAAAAATTATTTAATTCAATTTAGTGATAAAGGTACAGATATTTAAACCTAAGAGAAAATCTCTAAACACCATACACTTATATGTAATTTGATGAGCTATCATCAGCATTTTAAACCGCAACAAGCTTTTAAACTTTGTATCAACATTTGTGTCCCTATACGTAAAAGATCTCATTAAATGTAATGTAGGTTACGTAGAATGTTTAAGATAATTGCTTCTATAAAGCTCGTATAATATTCTAAATAATTTCTTTTTTTTTTTCTTTCGTCACAAGATTTATGAAAATATTCTCTCGCCTCGGACGACTTCCCTTCCCTTTTTTAAGGATTCAAAGTAAAATTGTGAAAAAGTTTCGAAGAGGAAGTCTTTTGTAAGCTATAATTTTCTTCACTCTTATACCAACTAATTTCAAAAATCCTAATTAAAAAACAAAACATGTTCTTGTACACAAATAAAGTCCCTCAACTACAAATTCCACGTAAAAGCTGTAGGTACAGCATCTGTAAAAGAAATTATATATTCGAAAATTGATAAAAAAAAATTACTTTTAAAACTTTAATAGTTAGTTTGTTATGTACTTTAGTGCGATAGATTTCATCAAAATCTGTTACGCTAGAAATGGAAGAAACTATTTAAGGGAGCTTTCAAAAAACATCGCCAAATAAAACCTTATACTCAGTTTGAAAAAAAAAAAATCATCAAAAGTGCCTAAAATAGTAAAGGGCAACATTGTGGAAGTGGGGGTAAGTACGATAACCACGGTGCGTGGTGAAAAATAAAAACTGATTCTTGTAGAAAATTTAAATACAAGTATTTTTTTAGTATATGGAAACGGGGTCTCTATCGGTCCCCGTTATGTCGGGAGGCGCAATTTTCTAAAAAAAAAACTACTCAAAATTACAAAGAATATATTTAAAAACCAACCACAACAGTTAACACAATATTTTATACCTTTTTTTGAAAGACACAAATCTGTTTTTTATTTAAGTTTTTTCTTTCAAAAGTTTTAAACAATATTACTTCCAAACTCAAATACTTAATCAAATGTGTATATTGATTTTTTTCGAATTTTTTTTTTTATAACAAACTACTCCTAAAAATTCTTAATAAAATATTTAAAACTAGTTTATTGGTTTTCGAGAAAATTGAAAATTAGGAAATCTGCTTTCTTATTATTGATATTTTTGGTTATTTATACGTGAAGTTATAGAGTAAATGTATCCTTTACACCACCCCCGAAACTACCCAAGTTCTGTTTTCCAAGGAAAGAGTTGGCATTGGCGCCTTACTAGTGACTGAACATATCCTAAGCGGAGCAACGTAGTTGCGAGAGTGGGACAGTGTATACAAGAAATTGATTTTAAATCCTTTGGACAATTATTATTCACCTCAAAGTATGATTGCGTTAATACCCAAAAAATCAATTAAAAAGTAATTTTTTCAAACTTTAATTTTTTAGAAACTAAAGAAGTTAAAACCAACTGGTTTTCAATTTTAATAAATTTTGATGTAACGAAGTTACATCTTTTCATAGCACCGCCTATCTTCCAACTCAACATCTTCAACATCATCAACTCGATCACAATTTCATCACATACCTCAAGGCGCCCACGAGAATTGATGACGAGGTTTGCCGACAACAACAGCGCACGACAGCACAACACAACCAAATTAATGGGTAGTGTTTTTCTACCTCACATGATTCACACTTCCTTGTTACCGCCGAATCTATAAGCAAGGGTGAAATGGCCACTGCAAATCAGGAAAATTTTATCCTCCGTGGTTCTGCTAATTAAATCCTTTGAACTTAGTGAGTACCAAGAAGAAAGCTGCTGGGTGTGTAGTACACCAGTGAGAAGTTTCAATAAATTTTTGGCTTCTTGGCAACTTCTTGTTGCGGCTAGAGATTAATCCCAAACCAATTAAATCCGCCTCCAATTCGATAAGGCTAGGGAGCTAATCCCAAATAACATTTTTGCCTTAAGAATCGCTCGGAGGTTAGGGAATTTATCCCACCGCTTGTCGTCGTACCGTGCCTTCACTTCGGTGTTGGCTAGGGAATTTATCCCACCGCCTGTCGTCGTACCGTGCCTTCACTTCGGTGTTGGCTAGGGAGTTTATCCCACCGCCTGTCGTCGTACCGTACCTTCACTTCGGTGTTGGCTAGGGAACCTATCCCACCTTCTGTAGCCGTTTATGCAATACCATGTTATTTATTTAAGTTATAATACTATTGTAAGATTTATACGAAAATAATCCGTTAATCTAGTTTTAAGTACAACTGAAATAAAAACTGTCTAAAGAACTGGAGTTCTGAACTTTCTAAACCCGAGTTTTATTGCTTTCCTCGGTAAGAACCCTGGACCCGCTGACCTACCTCAGCTGGAAACTTAAAAAGCATCACAAGGAAAGCCAATTTAGTACTTGTTTCACAATTTAGAATAAAATTCAATTTAGAGAAATTATTTTCACTATTTTTTATAAATTTTGATTTTGAAAGCATTTTTTTGAAAAATTTGTAATGCAATAACTTTGTTTGAAAATTAAATAAGAGATTGAGCTTCTGGCTTTCAAAACACGTACTGCAATGCAATTGTATGTGCTGGCGTTCTGTTTAAATATTTTTTTTAATTTTTTTTGAAAATTTCCTCCCTGCCTAAATGTGGGGAGATAGACTTCCCAGAAAAAAACAAATGCTTGTTTCTACCCCTCGTAAAAAACGTTTTACATTTTTGCCGCCGCAGTTATCATTATCGTGCTACGGAAGTATATATTTTGTCGTGTTTTATTAAGGCATCAAGGTGTTAGTTTTTTGCAAGAAGCCATAACATATACTAAAAACTGTATATGTATATGTATGTATGTACTTAGTAAATTAAAACAAATATCAGCTTCTCATAAAAAAGATGTGAGTACCGAGACTCACGGTTAATATGTGTTAACATCAGCGTTTGTCCAAGCGCAGTTTTGAGGATCCGTATATGCAAAGTCGTCCATACGTTGTTGACTACGTGCACGGATCCAAAACGGACTAGTTTGTTTGAAAGGGATCTTCAGATTTTTCTCACTGAATGTACACAATATCCTGCTATTCTGACTTCCGTAACGTAATGTGCTACACCGTAAAATATGACCTCGTAACGTCGCACGGAGGAAAGTCCACGTTTTTATTTCACTCTACAGCCACCGGCACAGATGTTTACACATCAAAAAAAATGAAAACAAAAAACTGATAAAAAATAACAACAACACCCTCTCTTATCAAAGTTGTTCAACATAAACAACTTCATCACCGAAGTGACATCATTTGAACTTGATTGTTTCTACATTGAAATTAAGTAGAACATCACAACCGCATTCAAATATAAATTTTCTCAATTTATTTTAATTTTAATATTTCTGTTTCTATTTCTGTTTTTATTTTTATTGCATTTTTGTAATAAATATTTTTGCATAACCTCACAAGATTATGATGAAGAAGTTTTCTCAGATTTATCATTATTGAAACTGAGACACATTATATAGGAGTGGCTGGTAATTTGCGTGGGGGTCGCAATATTGAGATATATTTGTTTGTATTTATTTGATTTAATGAAAATCAAATTGAAATTACTATAAATTATTAAATAATTCATTAGAACTGTCTGTGATCTCCAATGGGCTGTGATATTTTATAAGAATACAAAAAAAATGTAGTATTTGCCCTTGAGATTGTTGGATTTCTATTCTGATGTGGCAGTGAACAATAGAATTGATCTTCACCTTGGATGTCTTGACTTGACTCGCACATTCAACTTTACTTTGAGGTGAGATCAAAATATTATGCTTTATATTCAAAAATATACCCCGAATCGGTGCTAAATCAGAATCAGAATCACAATCTACAAATTTTAAGCTCCACATCACTATTCAACTAATTTAATAAATTTATTTTTTTCTCTAAGTTTAAAATCGTGGGGAATTATGGAACAATAAAGAATTTTTTTTGTTGGCATGAAAGCGACACATTTGGAGGTGATGTCATGTCATGGCATAATCAAAACACGTCAATGTTGAATTATTTTCGTTGGTATACCTACAATCCTACATATTTGTATGAAGATCCATGGTTAGTTTCTGTACATATCTACCAAAGAGATAAAATAGTCTCTTATTGTGAATGATTAACTTGGATAAATTGAAATCGAGTCTTCTCTTATCTAGAGTATTGTTTGCAAAGCTATAAGTGATATTTGCTTGTTAAGGGTGGAATGGGGATAGTCAAATTAATTTGTTTGTATTTATTTATGCACTTTTTTTTGTGTAGGTATGTTATGAGAAAACAAGAGTTTTTTTTGGTCTATTTCTGTCAATTGGAATATATTAACAACGAGTTTCTTTTGACGAGTTTTGAATTAAAAGTTCAAGAGAACTTGCGCTGAGATTTTCAAACTGGACGAACGAATCTAGGGCATTGAATTATTCACAGTAAGAGCTTTAAGCATTGTCAAAGTGGAATGTAGAATGTAAGTAAATTATATGTGTGTCAACAAAACGTTTTTTATTTTTCTAAAAGTCTTTCATTCCTAAAGAATGTTTACTTGCGATTTTAAAGAAATGGGCAAGGTTGGCATATTCATATACTAAAATTGAATGTGAGATTTGTATTTAGACTGACAAACAGCCATGGGGAAAACCTTAAATTGGCTCCAGTAGTTCTGTTTGTCTGTTCTACGATCTACAGCTTAAGCCGCTTGGGTTATTTTCTTCAAAATTGCGTGTGAAACATTTTATGTATGCAAATACTTGATGTTCTAAACCAAAACAATATGCTCGACTTAACAACTTCAATGAGAAAGTATTAAAAGAGTCAAAAGTACCCACTGAAAAATTGATTTTTTATTTGATATGTTTGTTGTTAATAAAACAATGTTTTTCAAAAATTTTAAATGCAATAATGGTTAAGCTTTTGAGACTGCAAAATAATAACAGAATTGGTCGAACCATAAGAAATAAGCCTTTTTCTCAAAAAAACTTGGAATACATAATTCCGTTATGGGAATTTTTTGACAAAAACCTACTAAAATTGACTTGGTAAATATAGGTACAAAGTTTAATCAAAATCATTACAACCGTTTTCGAAAAAATTTGAAAAAAAAAAACAAACAAAATATTTGTATGACAGATACCTGTTCTAGATGAGGTAAAACAAAAATTCCAATTTCTCCTTTAGGGAATCACATAAAAATGTTTATTTTTTTAAAATTTGAAGCAAATCGGTCCACCAGCTTAAGCTCTAGCTCAAATTACAGTTGACGCATCGCTGCACGCCGACGCGACACCAACGCACTGACGCACAAACGGACGGATGGCATTACGAAACCCACTTTTTCGAAATTCTCGATCATCGTAGTGTTAGTTTAGATTACAACCTCGAAATGTTTTTTACACGAAACCAATACTTGCCCTTTAGAGCAAATAAAAATGGTGTTCAATCGAAAGTTGGTTTTTGTGTGATAACACACTTGCATTAAGGCAGCAAAGCTAACGCACCCCATCATATTAATATTGAAGGTTTGTTCAGTCTATTTTACCTTGTAGTAAAGGTACCGAGTACCTGCCGTGTAGTACATTGCCAAATGGGAACTTTATTTTCCCCGAAAGCGTTCTTAAAAGGTTAAACAAAAATATTTTCTTAGTAAGCTATAGTTAATTGAAGGTATGAATATGAACTGAATTTTAATTAATTGTCAATGCATGTAAAACAAAATGGAAAGGAAACATTGAGCTGGGTAAAGCAATTGAGCATTCCTAGTGAGACGGGTATTACGGAAAAATGTATTACGGGAGGAATGCAACTGGCTACTTCTTATAAAAAAGCATGTACAATAAAGAAAGACAAGAAACATTGCTACGATGTTCAAGAGAACTGGCATCTTAGTCTAACGTTGATAAGGGGTACTTCTCCATAATCGTTTAGTGACATTTATTTTAGAAAATAAATTAAAACTACATTCCTTAAAAGGAGCCATTTCACAGGTGTGAAAATTGGCAATTTTATTATTAAAGTGGTTTATAATGTCTACGATAAAGGTTAAAACCGAATTTCTGAGTTTTCCTTTTTGTTTGTTTGAATATTGCAGAACCCTATTAGAGCATCAGGTGTTTGAAGTCATATTTCATTCCCTAAATAAAGATGACGCAATTTTCTTTCAGAATTGTAATTTAGCAACAACTATTTATAAAATACATGATGCCGCTGAAAATTCACACGACTTCCGTTAAAATTGTATAAAATAAATATTTCATTAACAGAAAACTTTCAAAGAGAATTTACATTGTTAAACTTATTCACATTAGTAGAATTAAAAAAAAACAACAAAAATATTAACGTATACCATCTGAAAGGTCAGGAAATGACCATAAAGAGTCAGTTAGTTTGATTAATAATAGTCAGCCCCATTGGTAAAATAATAATTTATCAATAAAATAATTATTAATAATCATTGACCAATTGATGAATTTAGTTGACCTTTTCTAGCCAATTTCAAATATACAGGGTGATTCATATACGGTGTGTTAAAAAGCTGTAGGTGTGTAGTATGGGTTGAGACAAGAAAATAATCGAATAGGAGGGGGATTTGTCAACCACCAAAAACTGGATGCTAAAATCTCTTCTATTTCTTTAGAAAATATAATTAGTGAGGCCATTTTCTAAAAAAGATGACTAAAAGAGAAAAAAAATATTAAAAAACAACGGTTATACTTGCACTGCCATGATATAGCTTTTTGTAAGACCGAACATTTTTTCTTTTATTATGTTTTTAAGTGAAGTTATTTTAAAGAATAGTTTTTGAAAAATAAATTTTCAAACTTAATATTTAGAAAAAAAAAAATTTAATTTCAAACTAATTTTTTTCAAAATTTTACGTAATTAAGTACTCATTTTGTTTTCAAAATTCAATGTGTTTAATAGTTTTTAATCAAAAATAGAAACATGGATGCTTAAATACTTTTTGAAAAAAAAAATGAAAATAACTAAATCTACTTTACTAGCTACGTAGTGGAAATAGGATCTTTAGAGCAACTTAAGCAACGGATTGGAGTCAAGTTAAGGGAGTTTTATTTCTGTTATTTTCAATTTTCTAAAGAACTAGAAGAGATTTTAGTATCTGGTTTTTGATATTTGACTTAAAATTAATAAGGGCTTTGAATATTAAAAACAAAAATACTACTTACTAACGTAAAATTCTGAATAAAATTAGTTTTAATAAAAAATTTTCAATTTTTTTTCGAAATTTTGAGCTTTGAAAATTAATTTTTTCAAAAATTATTTTCTAAATCAACTTTATTTAAAAACATAATAAAAGAATAGATTTCTGGCTTCACAAAAAAATTAAAGCATGGCATTTTAAGTGTTACCGCTTGATATTAATAATTGTGCCTGCTTTCAGTCTATTTTTTTTAGAAAATTGTCCCTCCTGGCTGAACGGGGGGGAATAGATCTCCCCCCTACGATTTGTTTTTTGTATTTACCCAACCTATACACGCTCTCGCTTTTTGTCACACCTTATGCGTATGATCCTGTATAATAACTTACCTATTCAGAAACATAAATACTATATTACTTTGTTTTCAAGAAATCTTGATAACCAATCTTTAATTTTGTTTTGATTGGCTAAATCAGCACATTCTTTTTCATCAAATATAAGTTAGAAGCTATTACTTTCTTTATTTAAAGTGGGAAGTAAGTCGAATTCGAATAGTTTGTATTTTGAGTTTCGAACGAATCGAAAGTTCACTTTATCAAACGAAAGTTCATTTTTTGTTGAAAACTAAGCAAATTTTGACTTTCGAATCATTCGAAACAAATGTCATTTATTTGACGTTAAAAATTTTCTGGCGAATAGATTAAATAAACATGTGAGCTCAAATATTTTTCTTGAAAAATAAAGAAAATAAAATACTTTTATGAATTATTTGTTGACATTTTAATTAAAGGTCGCATTCCAATTGGACTAAACGGGAGCAGAAAGAAGTTCTCATCAAATTGATGGAAGAAAATCCGGAGATAGCCAAGGGATTTTCAATCTTGAATGGATTTGATTCTCCTCTATATCTGCTTTTCGCCGCCGTCGTCACTTCTTATAAATAAAATAATTGCCATCTGTTTTTCTTGAAAATTAAACAATAAACTCTTGCTCATGAACTAGCATATAACAATGAGGTACAAGTATTTACAAATAACAAAAAAATACCGGCGAGGGATTTTACTTTTTTTGTTTTGTTGAAAATTGAAAAGTGTGACCAGGTGTGTATAAAGTAAAGAGAGACTTTGAAGTTACATGTTTTTTTTTTTTGTTAGTCAATTTTAAACACAATTAAATTGACATGAAAGCTAAAAAAAAAATCTAGTATTTAACTATTCAAAAGTTTTAAATTTATTTTGTTACTTTTTCATGTCAATAAACTTACCATACTATTTTCTAAATGCTCCCAAATTTTAAAATTTCAGTTTTTATTCATGTTTTTTAAATAGTAAACTTTACCGGGCCTTTAACATTACTTATCTTTACTTTATTTTTCTTAAATGAGAACGCATTATTTGGACCATCATTTTTATACAAACAAAAAATCTTCGAAAAAAACAGCTTGGTCACACTAAATTAAATAGAAATGTCAGTAAATGTCAAAGAGCTGATGTTCATTTTAGGCATTCATTCGATAATGAATATTATACGTTCGATTCTCAAAATATGCAAAGTTCATTCGAATAAATAGGTCTATTCTATCGAAATAGCTATTCATTCGAATCTCAAAATAAGGCTGAGCGTCAACAATTTCGGTGGCGTAATCACAGGTTTAAGAAATTTAGCCGTTGAATTGGGTCCTCAGTAAATCATTGGTTCTATACATTCTATAAATGCAAACAAAATTATTTTGCTTTATGAAACTGAACAAATGAGCATTCTACTAATCGTCATTCCGAGCACGAATCGGGTAACGAGTTTCGACCTATCTAAATAATATTTTTGGTATCTCAGATGTTCAAAATGCTTCGGCAGAGGAGAACCCTGTCGATTGAGCTTGCATCAACAGCACTTGATATTCTTTTTTATTAGAATATCATTAAAATACCGTTATTTTTAAAAATTCGCAAATCCATTGTGAAATAATTTTCCACCACCTTAGCTGAGCCCATCGACGGGCCAAAAAATCATAAGAATTTCATGTTGGCTTTTGACTCACCACTTCCGGCCCAGTTTAATATTAGTTAATGATTGATTTGTGGACTTTTAACCCATCCAAGTGGGTCAAAACTACATAAGGGACTTATGTCTCTTGACATTGTTTTATACAGGAAGATTTTCCAAGCATCTAGTAACACTACTCATCAACTTTAAAGGAGTTAATTTTTACTGACGACGAGGTAGTTATTTTTGTTATATGAAGTTGGAGAAAAAAAAAGGCATAAGAATTCACTCTATCTACTAACCTATGAGTTCTTAGAAAATTGAGCAATAACATTTCTTGGAAAAAAATAAACAATGACTGATTTGTACCTCTACCTACCTAACACACAAATTTTTGTTTTTTTTTTTTTATTTGAAATGTTTGTTTTTTCTTATGTTTCTTTTGTTTTTATTTTCTTCTCTTCTGTTTCAACATAATTATTCCTCGTCGAAAACCTAACCCCCACAAAAGACGACTTTAAAGCGTCAACCTCTTTTCCCCTTCAATGTTTAACCTCAATCAGCATAAATGAACGAACGAACAAAAAAATAATAAAACTATAGTTGCGTTTACCATCACTTAAATGGCTTCCTGGCTGTTTCCCACTTTCAAATTTTTAAACACCCCACAATGACATAATCATCATCATTATCATCACCAATCTTCTAACTGCATACTGGCATACACAATACATATTTTTAAACCATTACAAATTAGAACCATCTACCGGTTCTATATACCATCTCCCCGCCGGGCGGCGCACACCTTTAAATAGTCATTTAAAAAAATCAACAAACCGCTCAATGAGTATAAAATAAAAAAATAAAAAAACCTTGTCGGTTTGTTATTTTCAACAAAAATATTGTGTAAACATTATTTCACAAAGTCAACATACAAATTTCACTTCTCATGCAAACACAGAAGCCGCGTCTTCTAGAATTAAAACAAGTCAACGTCCTTTTAACGGAATTCCAATAGAAAACCAAAACCAACCACAACCAATGGTATTTTTACTCAACAAAAACTCACCTGTTTCGTCGAAGTTTCCTGCCAGCTATTCGCTCGCTTTATCCTTTCAAATAATCACGTTGAATTTGTTATGCTTAACTTTGCTCACTCACTTCGGATATCACACGCAACACACTTTTCAATATATCAAACAAGCCACGATGTGGAAGTTCGAATTTTCGAACAAAATAATCACTTTTCACTGATGTTTCGAAATGTCATACAAGAGCTTTCGAAAGAATTCAAAGTCCTAGTGTCCTTTGGATGAGATTTTGTAGACCATATGGCTTTTCCGTTATGTGATTTCAAGTTGAGATATCTTGAATCAGGTATATATTAAGGTAGAGTGAGTACAAAAAATTAATAATTCCGTTTTCGAGAACCGAAATTCGAATGTTCGTCCGCAGTGTTTGGCAGCGAGTCGTCAACTGTTAGTCGCTGTCTTGGTGGCAGCTAAAAGTATCTGCCTGAGTCAGTGAGTATGAAATATACTTAGCGAAAATTGGCGACAGCTGTATATACCTCTATACAGTAAGCTACACACATTCATGAAGCTAACTTATAGCTTTTGGTTTGTTGTGGTTTGTAGATATAGTTTGGCTTCTTGGCGTTTGGCAGACGATAAGAGAAGGAGGAAGTTTTGCGACCACAAACAACCGGTGTAGTTTGAATGAGAAAGTATTCGGCGAAAACCCAAAACAACTGACGAAGACGATTATGTGTGAGCTTTTTTCGCCGAGAGATTCTCTCTTTTTTTTTGGTGTTGGGGGAGTAGCAGAAGGTAAGCTTCGCAAAAGGCACTTGACAATTGGACTTGGCAAGAAGAATGGGGAATGCATAGCACAGCTAGAGTGAAACACGATTTTCTTGTTTAGTCGAGAGGTAGATAGTCAATAAATGTTTCTTCCGATTCAAGGTGTAACTTAAATCTATTGACTTGTCTTACACGCCATCAGATACTTTTGTATCTTTCGATGGAAGCAATAAATTCCAACCAGGCTGGTCGGCCGGTCTAACCGTCTAAGTGGAGCATCATGCGTTGGATGATTGACATTGAATCAAGATCCATGAATTGCGGCTTTGCAACATTCTATAAATGCAAATTCTCGACTTTCGTGAATGCAATCCAAAAATGTTTAAGTGTACACGGCGATGATTTCACAGCTGTGAGCTGAGTGTACCTCCTCATTTATCTATATACATAAAGCTAGAAGTTACTTTTAGAATATAATTTTTATTCACATAAATTTATGTTTGGAATCTTAGCACTGCAACTTTCAGGTTAAGAATATTATGTGTGTGCATCATGTGGTGCATATGCAGCATGATTGAAACAAGGAAGAGAAATTTTCTATATTCTGATGGGTTAGCTGGATTAATGCCAGGAAGATGCGCGTTGAGTTCAAGAAGATTAAATGTTGAGTGAAAAATTTTATATAGGTACCGCATGAGAACAGATCACAACCGCAATTAAAAAAGTCTTGAAAGTTAAAAAGATATACACGAACAAAAATAGTATCAAATCAGATCGCATCGTAAAACTGATAGAAGAAGATTGAGTAGTGGTACTTCATTCATTAGGCAGAGTAGACAGACAGTATAGGTACTTGAAATAGGTTATAAGAGCTATATGTATCTATAATTGCAATTTGAAACAATCTTGTTGGTTGATGGTAGCAGCTAGAAAAAAAAATGTATGTTGATTAACGGTAATGGACTGAGAAATAATTTGTTCAATCAGGAGTCATATTATGAAAAGAGTTCAATGGAATTTTAAAGGCCTTTGCTGATGATGCGTATGAATGAACAAATTAAGTTGTTGAACAAGTTTTTACAAGATTATTTAAATGCATAATTAGGAATTTGAGGATGTGGAGATATTTTGTATGGAAGTCATATTCAATGAAAAAATAACGAGAAAATCTATAACCTAAAAGATAAATAGTCCTACGGGAGGTAGGTAGCGTTTATTTTTGTAAAGAAAATTGTTATAGACAAAATTTAATATCGATACTGAAATAAGTAAACAATATATGTACCTATACTTAGATACAGGGTGGTAGCAGGAATCGTGCTACATTAAGAAATTCAAATAACTTTTTTCTTAATCAAAGTATTTCATTTAATTTTGTCCTTTTGTATAGAAAATTAAATTTTAATTTATATATTTAGTTGTTTTTGATGATAATAGACCGTAAATGACCTCCACGAATATGCGACACCTGACCAGAAAATTTTTCATTGCGGCCTGAAGGGTTGAAGTCGGAATCGCCTAAATTATCGTTTTAATCGACTGCTTAAATTCAGTCAAATTCCTTGGTTTAGTTTTGTACACCTCTTGCTTGACATGACCACAAACAAAAAATTCTGGTGCATTAAGGTAAGGTGACCTTTGGGGCCAGGGGAAAGTTGGGTTTCTGGATATTAATTTATTTCGGAATTTTCGATGCAGCTCCACCATAGCTGATCTACATATGTATGTTTGGAGTTCTGCTGAAAAGGATATGTCTTCGGCGCAGTTCACTAACTTAAACAATGGTCCCCAGGGACATTTACTGTTACACTGTTTACTTCAAAGAAATATGGCCCGAGAATGCACCTTGATGAAACTGCACACCACACAGTGACACAGTGTCTCGCTGTGGATGCAGTTCCGTCTCTTGGATTATCTTCGTGTGATGCTTCCAGATACGATGCTTCCATGTTACCAGCCTGATAATAGTCCATTAACCGGGAGAGTGCTGCCAAACTCCCTATTGACAGAAATGACGGCCTGCAAAGAATGGAACCGCTGCACTATTCAAATCGTCGTTTCGTTATCCCAAGCGAATAAAAGTTATTACGTTTTGATTTTGTAGCCACCCTGTAGTATAGAACTGGATCACAGGAAATTCTTTTTTGGAAGCTACCTGCTTTAGATGACCTTTGTTACAGCAATGTTTCAAGAGAATCGTAATTGGCCCACTGTGCGATGGACAATAAAAAATATATGAAAATCAAAGAAGCCATTTTCGATTTAAAAAAAAGCTTTTTTTAACAGATGTCAAGTGCTGTTTGGAAGAGGGAGTATTTTGTGTCTTAAAAAATATTCAAAAATACACCTGGGTACAAAACGGTTTGACGATAGTTATCTCTATCACATCCATAGGGAAAGATAAAGATCATTTTAGTCATACCTTATCTGGGTCTTGGAGAATGTTCAAAAATACAAGTTGCCAATTTTATTGAATGAAAATCGACCCAACCGAAAAGACAAACAGACAGACAAAATTACGAAACACGCTTCTTATTTTCCCTAACAAATGACATTTATTTCGATCCAAGATACGGCCGTTTAGTTATAAGCACCTAAATTCGATTTTTTCATTACTTAAGGACTTTTACCTTGAAAAATAGGGTGATTTGGATACGATGCATCAACTGACTAAAAAGTGTCAGTTGGGTCAAATCAAAAGCAATTTTCTTGAGCCCGGGTGTCTGTTTCCCCCTTTATGGTGCAGTTTTCTAAATAAATTACTTAAAATGCAAAACTAAATATTAAAAATCAAAGACAACACTTACTAGTAGCAGACCATATTTTGTTACTGGAAATCCAGTTTTTAATTTTCTTTAAATTCGAGTTATTTTTAAGATATTTGTTTTGTTTTATTTTATTTTATTTTATTTTATTTTATTTTATTTTATTTTATTTTATTTTATTTTATTTTATTTTATTTTATTTTATTTTATTTTATTTATTTTATTTATTATATTTAAAACTCCTTTTATAGAAACCGTATTATTCCTTACACCATATTTGGAATTAAAGCTGGCTATCTGAGTGCTTGGGACACTAGGGCGTATACGTAACAAAATAAATTGACAAAACACATCCATTTTTCAAACACATTCGTGACAATTATTTGTTGTTAATTTACATAATTACCTACCTATGTCAATAGGAATACAGCAATTTGTTCTTAACATAATTCTTAATGTAATTAATCATTGAAATCCGTTCTATTAAACCATTTGTAGCGACAACAAATTACATTCCGTCTCCGAGTTTTAGTGTTGAAATTGCTTCTAATCTAACTACAGAAAACAAAAACTATATATTTACGAATGTGTACTGCTTTCAAGAGCGTAACCTTCGCCCACTCGTCTCTAATTGCAAATATGTGGGCTTTGTTTTTATTTATCTTGTTTATTAAAATTTAAGTTCTTTCTTTTAATCTTCCAAATAAGGTGCCATGACTTTTTCCGTTGAATTTTTTTAATTTATTTTTTTTAATTTTCATACATCAAGTCACTTCATGGTCGAATGGTTGAGTTAAATTATATTGGCTACTTGTTAATGATATTCTTGTAAATTTCAACCCACATCACATACATATATTGCTTCGATGAAATTTGTAAATGAAAATGTTGTCCACCATTGAAAGACCCAGTTGACTTGAACTTCCGTTCAATGTATACAAGTGTACTGTACATTGCTGCACTTTATATTGATCAAAACTCTAAATGTAGCAAATTTCAATTAAACTATAGCTCCTTCAGACTTTATTCGATTAGAAGAGTTCATCTTATGAAGAATGTCACTAACCATACAAACAAGTGATACTTCTATTGAATTAAACTGTGGAAAGTTGTTTGGGTTTTTTTTTTATTAAGTTAATTAATTTGAGTTTCCGTTGTAGGTGTAAGGTTCAGCGTGGTGTCTGGAGGCAGTCATCCATATTTGGATGTGGAACATGTTGTAAAATACAATATTTCCTATAAAAAAAAAATGTTTGAGCTTAAAATCTCTTAGTCATTGCTAAGGTGCAGCCACTTCCTCTTTTTTTTTTAAACTCACGTAACGCACACAAAATTTAAAATATAAGGCATTTTCTATTCAATTCATCAGTGGAGTTCTAGAAACTTAGAAAGAGCTAAGAAATGTTTTGCATTGGTATATAATTTTACCAAATATTTGGTAAAGAAATAATCTCTACTTTTTCCAAGGGTTTTGAAGTGCTGAGTTAAAATTCAACATTTAAATTGCTATTTTCTGTGGGGTTTTTGATATAGGCTAATCTAATGGTGCAAAAAAAGGTTCTTTTTTTTTATTTGAGGCTATTTTCCATAACGAAGTAATTTTTACTTTGTTCTAATTTCCTCTTTTAAACAAAGCTGGAATTTTTTTCAATGTTTGTATTGTACAGAAATTCGTATTTCAAATAAATTATTTTTTTTTATAACAGTTTGATCGCTGGGATTTAAATAGGGCTTCGGTATAATGAAGAATTAAGAAAATATTGGAATAAACTAAAGAGCCTAAGATTCGTTTTTTTAGATTCGTTATATGTTTTTTTAGAGGCAATATATTTATTGATGCAACATACCCTTAAAATATTTTGTTTGTTCTTCTAGATTGTAATTTTTCAAAAATCCTACTTAGAAATTAACTTAAATGTTATTGGACCTGTGTAATTATGTATGGAACTCGACTTCTTTTGCATGGCCACCACGGGCACGCTTGCAGAAGTCCAGACGCTGAACCCAATTTTCGACGATTTTCAAGTATTAATCGGCCGATACTGCTGCAACTTCACGTTCGATATTCGTACGAAGTTCATCAATCGTCGCTGGCTTGTTGGTAAAGACCATAGACTTGACGTAGCCCCACAGGAAATAGTATAACGGCGTCAAATCGCACGACCGAGGCGGCCAAGCGACTGGACCATTTCGTGAGATAACACGTTCTCCAAACTTGGTTTCCAATAAATTGATTGTGACATTCGCTGATGTGTGGCGCCGTCCTGTTGGAATCACATGTCCTCCAAGTCCATTTCATCCAATTGGGGCCAAAAATATTCGGTTATCATTGAACGGTAGCGATCCCCATTCACAGTAATGTGCCGGTCTTGATCATCACGGAAGAAGTACGGCCCAATGACGCCGCCGGCCCATAAACCACACCAAACCGTATTTTTTCGGGATGCAATGATGACTCATGGAGTACGTGTGGATTGCTGCCTGACCAATACCGCACATTTTGTTTATTGACGAAGCCATTCAGCTAGCTATGAGCCTCATCGCTGAAGATGATTTTTTGATGAAAATCCGAATCATTTTCAAGTTGTTGCTCAGCCCAATTCACGAACATACGACGCTTCTGGTGGTCAAGCGGCTTCAGTTCTTGCGTCAATTTAATCTTGTAAGGATGTAGGCCAAGATCTTTTCGCGCAAAATTCACCACAACGACGTCACAGAGATGCCCAACGCTTGAGAACGACGTTTGAGAGGCACATTTGGGCTTTCTGCAACTGAAGCCTCAGCGGCAGCAATATTCTCGACACTACGGGCACTTCTTTGTCTCACTGGCACGGGAACATTTTGTACTGTGCCTGTGGATTCAAATTTTTCCACTAGACGCTCAATTGTTGATCTGCTAGGAAGATTATGACGACCAACAATTGGACGTAGCGCTCTTAACGTTGAGGCCACTGACTCCGAATTTCGGTAGAAAATTTGATGTTGGCTCGTATATCTTTCCATAATGAAATGGCAAACCTTACTGAAGAGAAATGTCAAAAGAGCGGCAAGAAATATGGCGTCGTTTGCTGTCCCTGTTGCTCTACTTTTGTAGCGTCCCTGTTGAAAACCCCTTTACAATATTAAATAATATTATAAGCTCAAAATTAAACAAAAAAAAAAGCTAGTTTTATACAAAAAACAAATCAAGATAGATTAACAATATAATATGATTTTAAACATTAAAGCTAGTCAATTATGATTTGAAACACAAAAGATAGCAATTTCGAAGTGATTTGAAACATACAAAAGTTTCCGCAAAACAAAAATGAAGTGATTTGAAAGACAAAATAAATAATTGGGGTGATTTAAACTGTAAAAACTGCTTGAATTAAAGGTAGTTATATAAGGTAGACCATCCTAAAACTCCGTTCAATAATTCATATAGCCTATTTCGAGAGAGATAACTTTCTTCGAAATACAAACGACGGATTTCTTGCAATATTGGGCAAATTGCAATAAAGTGGTAGATATCTTCGTTTTCTCTTCTGTTGCATAGACTACAAATTTGTGGCAGGTCAGCTCGATGAGGTATGAAATTTAAGTTAAAGACCTCAAGTCGTGCTCTAAAAATATAGCTTATAACTTCGGCCGATAATTTGTTGCTGAAATAGTTTGTTCCCGAGGGCAGATGATGCTCGAGGTTCCTGTATGTGTTTCTGGATGTTGTATTGGGTGATTTTTAAGCTGGTTTAGTTTTGGCAACACTGGTTTTGACAGCTGACGTGTGTTTAGTACCTTGTGTCACTGTCAAACAGCTTCAGTTTGGTTTGCAATTTAACCATGGATCGTCTTACAAATGAACAACGCTTGCAAATTATTGAATTTTACTATCAAAATTCGTGCTCGGTTCGAAATGTTCATCGCGCGCTGCTTGTGTTCAGCGATGAGGCTCATTTTTGGTTGAATGGGTACGTAAATAAGCAAAATTGCCGCATTTGGAGTGAAGATCAGCCAGAAGCATTGCAACAGCTACCAATGCATCCCGAAAAAGCCACTGTTTGGTGCGGTTTATGGGCCGGCGGCATTATTGGGCCTATTTCTTCAAAGATGATGCGAATCGCAGCGTTACTGTCAATGGTGAACGCTACCGAGCGATGATAACAAACTTTTTTTTGCCCGAAATGGAAGTTCTTGACTTGCATGATATGTGGTTTCAACAAGACGGTGCCACATGCCACACAGCACGCGAAACAATGGCGCAATTGCGAGGCGAGTTTGGTGAACAGTTAATTTCACGTTTCGGGCCGGTCAATTGGCCGCCTAGATCGTGCGATTTGACACCATTAGATTATTTTTTGTGGGGGTATGTCAAGGCTAATGTCTATAGGGACAAGCCCGCTTCGATTGACGCACTGGAAGCCAACATCCATGCATTCATTCGTGAGATACCGGCCGATATGTGTGAAAGAGTATGCCAAAATTGGACTCAGCGGATGGGCTACCTGAGACGCAGCCGTGGTCAACATTTGCATGAAATTATCTTTAAACATTAAATTGCAAGGTTCAAACTATCGATTCAAATAAATATTTTATTCATTTTTTCGAATTTTTTGTGTTCTTTTTTTAAAAAAAGTTCTAAACCTCTTAAAAAATCACCCGTTAGAAGATGCTCTGGCTAGATGTTGACAGTAAATCTTCTCGTCTGTTTTTGCAGTAACATCTGCAAACATACCACGCCATTCATCAACGTTTAATTCCGTTAGCGATAGATTGGCTACATGCGATTGGGCTAACTCGTTCCAATCCTTAAATGGTCAGGCATTAGTTTTGGAGTTGTCTTATCGAGATAGATTTGTGAAGACTTATTCCACGTCTTTTCATCACTTTTATTAAATAATCAGAGTTGGCTTTGAGGTTCTTAATATAAATATATAGGAGTTATCCCAGATTCAACATTGATAGCATAATTAGGGGTTGAGTTTGGCAGTCTGAATAGGCGTTTAAAGAAGTATTTCTGCAGTTTTTCAAATTCCTCGAAGTATTGATACCCAAAAACCTGGACACCATAGCACATGCATGTGTTAACAGTTGAGTGAAAAACGCGGTATTTTGCTTTCAAATCGATGTATTGGTTTGCGAAAAAACTTTGGCCACATTAAACTCAAAGCCAGTTTAGCATCATTACTTTTTTTGCCTTACGTGTTTTAAGAAACTTAGGTTATGCCTAAATACAACTCCCAAGTACTTGAATTTTTGCACAACTTCGATAGGTACATTATTGAGAAGCCAGTTTTCTTCGGGTCGCCGCCTTCTTTGGTGCCCTTCAAAAATCATCACTTTAGTTTTGCTTATATTGCCGAGTAAGCCCCACTTCTCGCAAAAATGTGTTGAGCTTGTTGATTTGCAACTGTAGGGTGAAAGGGTTGTCAGCCAGTAATACTAAGTTGTCAGCATAGAGCAGAACTTTTACTTGGATATCGGCAAAAAGAATTCCACTCGGAAGTACATCACAAAGATCATCAATAAATAAGGCAAAGAGAATTGGGCTTAATATGCAGCCTTGAGGAACACCTGCTGTTGTTTTAAACCAGTTTGAAAAAAACGGACCCATCCCAAACAGAGGCACTCGATGCTGATATGTATTTTTCAGCTCTTGAAGATTTTCTTTGCTCGTGCATTGTGCTCATGAAGGAATGGATTTTGGTCATGAAGAATTCGTTCTTCCCTTAATTCCTTACCAAATGCTAAAAGTTTGTGCAAAAATCCATTCAAGGGCGTTTGTGAGATTTTTTATCAGATGAAAAGGGGGGGGGGGGAGGGACCACATTTATTTTTTCTAACAAGTTATCGGTTGGCCCAAAACTCTTGGAACTTATCCACATGGATGGCAGTTTTAATAAACATTTTAGTAGAAGTGGACTTAGCTTTGAGGTGTACTTTAGAAAAATAGGTACGGGAGGCAAGCGCACCTACCTACACTTTGCGTACGAATTTTAAGCTATTGCAGATCGATGTAATGCTGATGGTTTTAGTCCAGTAGTGTGGTTTTTGTGCAATTTCTTCGGACCTAAGCGATGCCCCTCTCTCGCTCTGCAGACTCTGGCTCTTGTGGACTTTTGTTGTTTGTTTTGTTGGTGCTCATCGACCCTGGGGAAATTTCCCTTTTTTTGTCTCATATATAGAATGAGCTTTTCTTGTCGTTGACCGTGTTTATCACCAATGGAGAACGCCAAAAAATGTATGCGCGAAAAAACCAGAGCGGATTAAAATAAAACAAATATGAAATTAATTTCTTTTAAAGATATCCTGGGGGGGTGGGGGTGGACAGTTACTCCCAGTGAACGTGCACTATTTCTCAAAGTATTTATTACTTAACTTTAAAACACCCTGTATACGGGCTGTCCCGTAAGTCAACGTCAAGCGGATACTGGGTGATAGAGTAGCTAATACCTGTACTGAGAAAAATAATAAAAAAAATCTATCTCGCTTGGTTAAGTAATAATAACAATATTTAGAAAAACAATGAAAATCGATACCCTAGGCCACATTTTTAAGTACTGTGGTCACAATTTTCCAAATTTTGCGGTGCTTTAATTTTGTACGTAATCCTTAATAACCATGCTATTAATTGCAATCAAAAATTCAAAAATAAATATTGCCAGTTTCGTAAGAAAAATAAAGTTCGACTGACTCATGGTTCGAAAAATGTTTGTAACCTAAATTTGACACTTCATATCTAAAAAAAAAAAATGTACTACTCTACCCTCGGCAAGTTGTTTTAAAAGTTGGCCCGTTTTATATAAATTTAAAAATGGTACAACACTTGCTACTTATTCCATCATAAGAAATATTATTGATTTTTTATTTGCAAAAAGGACCTCAATTCACTTTTACGCATTATTCACCTAAAAATGATTTTGGTGAATTTTTTTTGTACCCAAACATCGGTTTTACCGATATGTATGATAAACAGGGACACTAATTTAATGAAATAATTACAACCTTGTCAAACACTAGCTTCCATATTGTTATTTTAGCTTAGGTATGTCTAAATTATAAGACAATCTGTCTTCTTGTGCATAAGAATTGAATTATTAATAAATAAATAAAATAATAATAAAACACTGTTTGCCGTAAATTAGAGGGAGACAGATCCACATTACATATGGTAAGCTACGTTGCTTCTTTTACTCGCAGCTTCTCTTTTTCTTGAGCTTTTGTTTTACCGTTTTTTAACTTACTAATGCAGTTTTTCTTATTATATTTATTGATTTTAGTTTTATGTGCATTTTTTTATAAAAAAATTCCTTTAGTTGATCAAGAAAAAAAAAAGGAAAATAATCATTACTTTTTTTTTCATTACATGCAGTTGAATTCAAGTAATTGATTTAATTCAATTGAAAGGAATTTCTAATTTAATTTTTTTGAATAAATTCACAACGAGTAAATTGTAATCGAAAGAGTTTGAAAACATATTAAAGGGTTTTCTAATAAGAGGTGTTATTTTTATATTCAAAGAAAAATGGCATTTTTTGAGATAAATGATCGGATGTTTAATTCATTATAAAGAGGAAGGTATGCCGTTAATAATGGAACACAACATCCGCCAAATGGCCGCCACGACCACGCTTACAGGACCATATCCTTTTCATGAAATTTTCCATAACCAAATCGCAAAGTGGCTGCCCTATGTCCTCGATAGCCTCACGAATTCCATCTTTGAGGTCTTAAATCGACGCTGGGCTGTTGGCGTAGACCTTATCTTTCACGTGGCCCCAAAGGAAGAAGTCGCAAAGTGTTAAATCACAAGATCTCGGTGGCCAATTGTGATCACCTCTTCGAGAGATAACACGATCCGGAAACTTTTCCCGAAAAAGATCGATGGTTTCATTGCTTGTGTGGCACGTAGCGCCGTCTTGTTGAAAGTAAACCTTGTCCAGATCAATACCATCCAATTCCGGCCATAAAAATCATTAATCATCTCTCGATAGCGCAATCCATTGACCGTAACTGTTGCTCCAGCCTCATTTTCGAAAAAGTAAGGTCCAATGACCCCGCCGGACCATAAACCGCACCAAACAGTCACGCGTTGAGGATGGAGAGGCTTTTCAACAATAACTCTTGGGTTTTCCGAGCCCCAGATGCGACAGTTTTGCTTGTTGACGTAGCCTCCGAGGTGGAAATGGGCCTCATCAGTCAAGATGATTTTTCGATGAAATTCCGGATCATTTTCATGCATTTCAAGGACCCAATCAGCAAAGACACGACGTTGTTGATGATCAGCCGGCTTGAGTTCTTGTGTTAACTGAACTTTATAAGCCTTAAGACCCAAGTCTTTATGCAAAATACGGTGTAATGACGTTTGTGGAATGCCTAATTCCAAAGAACGACGAGGAATGGACAAACCTGGGTTTTCTTCAACACTTTGGGCTACAGCAGCAATATTCTCAGTTGTTCTATAGCGACGTGCACGGGTTTTATTCTTCACATCACTAACTTGTCCCAACAGCTCGAATTTGTCCACCAATTTCTGTATTGCGGTCCGACAAGGTGCTTCACGACGACCCAAAAATGTTTTAGTTTTACGAACCGTCTCTGCCAAATTTTCACCATTTTTATAGTGAATTTTAATGATTTTAATGCGTTGTTGAAGCGTGTATTGTTCCATTTTTATTAATGGCGTAGTTTTTACTTGTCAAATATTAAAAAATGACAGCTTCAAAAGTGACAGCTACCGAAATAGCGGGCTATTCAAAATAACACCTCTTATTGGAAAACCCTTTATAATGTAATCTTAATTGAATTTTGTATAAAAATAAAACCAGACTATAATAAATAAAAACAATCACACTTATATTCTGATTCCTCTATCCTCAAGTCTGTTTCATCAAAAAATTGGTGTCTATTGGGCCTTAAGGTTAAAAAACTATTTTTGAATAAAAGAAAGTTAAAATTAACAACCATCTCAATTTGGTGTTTCGATTGATGTATTAATAAAATTAAAACAAAACTACTCTAGACCTTAAATATTGCCCACGTTAGCTGATTAGAAGTCTCAAAAACAAAATAAAAGAAACAACTTTGCAATCGAGCTTCCATTCGATGATTTTTCTCGCAAACAACAGCAGTCAGTTCACACCTACGTAAAAAGTCTAAACGAAAACAATTCTGAATCACAGATCAGCAGCAACTATACAGCATCTACACATACAACATTGCCTAATCAAAATTATTTGCTTCATTCATTTTTACCTTAAAAGTCATGTTCTTGGGTGCACAGAGAAGCTGTGGAGACAAATTTCCTACAGTCATCATCTGTCATTCTTTCTTAAGCTGACTTGAAGTTTAATTTTGTTCTAATTTTTATAATTTCTCTTAATACATGCTATCATAACATGTACATCAAATTAAATTTTGAATCAGCTAAATGTGGCGTGAAAATTCCGCCAACGTATGACCTCATCCATAGCTTGGCGAGAGGACACTTGCGGGGCAGATTACGTTTGCAACTACCTGACACAATTATTTTATCAGCAAATTTTGTTTTCTTTTGTTTTTAACAATTGCGTTACTCTCATTCCAGAATCTATAAATGGGCTTATTACAGCAAAGTTGAAGTTCCACATTTAGTCATGATGTCCCTTAGCTTGGCTTTGAATTATGTATATTTCCATTTAATGTTGAATAATTGATTCGAGGAACAAAAAAACATTGCAACTGACTTTGATTTGTTGTGTGGAACTGATTTTGCAATAATATTTCCCTCGATGCATGTGAATTTGCAATGTACAACAATATGCACTTAACAGGTTGATGTCTTATAGCAATAGCAACTCAAGACAGAAAAATGGAAATTAATTTCGAATTGCGCAGCGCAGCGCATGCGCGCAGTGTCACACAAGCTGAAACCAAAAATAGCAAAGACCATATGGTGTACCCGCATGCCGGCAGCGGCGGCAACATTATGAATTTTTTTTATATCGATTTTGGTGCATTTTCATCGCGGCTGCGGCTGCCACACCATAAAGCATCAATTTTCGTTTTATTTTTCCTGCTACAAAATAATATGTGTTGCACGATCGGTATTACGAAAAAGATGTTGCAGACTACGAAGAAGGAAGCAGCAAGGTTTCGCTTTAAGAAGTGGCTGTTGTGATTGTTGGTGGCGTCAATATTATTATTGCGCTACTGATCGATATTGGCATGGCAATATGGCATCGTGATCAAGAAGACCCAATCTGTTTGTTTGTACCTATAGTCCAAGAAGTAGCGTTTGATTTAGACTGTTGATTTATTTTAAAGAAAGTTGGTTATGAATTTAGGTAATATTTTTCTAAATATTTGATAGGAGTATTTCCAATGGATTCATTTGCTCTGGAGGCAAAAAGTTTTTGTCCTTTTATCGTACAAAAATTGTTGCTATTACTATTGAAAATAATTCAAAATTTTACCTTATTAAAGTCTTATATGTAGGTATAGCGAGATTCTATTTTATTATAATTTGAAAGTGTGTTTTGTAGGTACTTACTAGAAAAGTGGCAGAGCTTCTTTTAAAATTTTTAATTTCATTTATATTTTTCTGTATCGAAAAAATAATTCAAATATAACACACATTTTCTTATTATTTTATTTCATAATTTTTAACCATGGTCACCCCATACCTCGTTACACGATTAGGAATGTTGTGAGTATAAGAATTACGGTTAAAAAATCAAATGGGATACTAGACTTCGTAATTTGCAATCCTATGGCTTAGACTATGAGGAGAAAGGAATATGATAAATGAAACTCAGCTTATAGAGCCAGAGAAACTATAGGTCTGAATTAAGTTCAAAAGTTAAGTGAATAAAGCCCTACAAAAGTTAAAAATATTTAAGAAAAAAAGCAATAATTCCGTGCAATATAACAAATTGGCATTTAAGTGTGAAAGGGGAAGAATGTCAGTTTTGCCAAATTTTCTAAGAAGAGTAGTGCCCAATTCATAAGTTATGAGCAAACAAGAATTACTCTATAATTACACTTATTTAAAATGTCTTTCAAAAACCAATTTCATAAATATATACACTAAAGTTACTTTTATCTAAAGTCTTTCTTGGAGATTCTTAAAACACGTTTCATCATCTTAGAACCAAAAATAACGGTACCTTATGTACAATATTTTTAACCGATAAGAAAATATTATTTTTTTTTTAAACGGCTCCACAAGTTAAAAACAAACATCAGTTAATTAAATCTTTAGGTAAAGCAAACATTTTCGAAAAACTTGTATTAATGGCTCCTCCCATGGAAATATTCTTTCTGATATTCTCGAAAAAGGTTCTAATCAATTTTGCTAATCCTATACTACCCGTGTTTTGGTGAACATACCATAGCCGTGAAAAAAAAATTCTTCGTCTTAGATTCAGTTTCATATGTGTACTGTACACACATACCTTCTACAAAGTAGCATTTATTTTCTCAAAAGTCGGTTTCTTGTATTCGGCATTTGCAATATCACCGAACTCAATTAAATTAAGTCTTATATTCAGATGCTTAAAAGAAATTAGTATAATATTGCGCAGGTATCAAAATTTCTATCAAAATTATTTCATAGCAGGGTTCGTTCTTTCAGGAATTAAAAAGAGAATTTTATTTTTGATTCGTTCTCAAACTTTATTTTTTGGATCCCTTAAAATAAAACTATTAGATCTGCTGGTCTGAAAAATATGATTTGTTCGCGAATTTATCACGCGGGAACCATTGACGAACCATTCGCGAACTATTAAATTATTAAATGCAATTATTTAAGGGTATTTTTTTTTAACTTTTTGTCATTTATTTTTGATTTACTTTATATTTATGTTTATTTTTATTTAAGCAAGTTTTATTTTTTAGTTTGTCTACATATAATTTTCAAAGAAGCATTTACACTAGCAACAAAATTACTATTCATTTTTTCCTTTAGGATAGCTTTAAAAAAAAAAACACTTTTCTTTATATAAATCAAAACCAATTTACTATTTTTCTTTAAAAACTGACACAATTATCTATGCAATTTTGTATAATGTGTTTCAAGTGTCCTGTTACTTTTCCTCTGAATTTTTTTCACATAGTAAACAAGCCGATACATCAGTTTTTAATCATAAGAAACATAATAACTATCAAAGTTAAATATCTTTACTTTACCAATTTCAACAACACATAAATGGATCCTTCTTAAAGAATAATTCGTTTAACGGGTCTTTTCGGTTCCTTATTGCGAGTGAACCATATTCTTTGTGAATTTTATTTTTCTGTTAGCTCCCGCACAAAAGATACAGACAAAAAAGAAAAGAATCATATATTTTAATGGACCACGAGTTTTGATCGTTCGCGAACTATGTATATTGGTTGGGTATTTTATGATTCGCGAACGATATTTTACGAATAGCTTTATATTGAGGAATTAAAACCACAGGATACATAAGGAATTTTTTTTGTTTTACATAAATAGTCAAAAATTAATCAGCTGCACAGTAAGACTTTAGTCTGACAGCCCAAAGATACAAACTCTTGGGATAATAATCAATAAGGACTTTAAATTTAACCCTTTTGGTCCTCCTTGCAGAGACCCTAGGATACAAATAAAAATCAATTAGTTTAAGATTCAAAATTAAAAGCTGCGGGACACGTCAACTCACAAAATATCGCACCAGCTGTTCAATGTATCCACCGACAACAAATCTCCCCAAGGGAAATTTTCCCATAAATAGAATGTCATAACAGAATATTCTAACCACAACTAAGATTTCTAATAATATGCTGATTCATTAAATAAGCTGTTTTATTTTAATCAGTATATATTTTATTTTAACTGAATGGGATAGTATGCGTCCATATTTCCTTAACGAAACAGATACCATGAACAAAATATAGGAAACGATCGTAGATCGTACCTTTTCTCTGAATGCTAATAATTATATTTGGAATACATTTCCGAAAAACAAAAATTCTGTAGGCGCAAAAAAGGGGCAATCGTTTAAATTACTCCTTAAGGTATGCATCGCTTGATGGGTGGTAAAATAGGACGTTAGAATTGGAAATACATTTTAAAATTTCGTCTTTTGCATTTTAAATTCAGCCTTATTTTGAGTTTCACCCGAAAAATATTTCACCTTAAAATTTTTTGTTCGCCCGGAATTTTAAAAGCTATTGTGAGTTTCGTCCGAACGAAATTTTGATCGCCTACAAAAAAGAAGGGAAATGACATTTCATTCCGCCCGAAATGAATGTTAACAATAAGGGGATTTTTTTTTTTATGAACTTTCGGGGGAAACGCACAATAGGCGAAAAATGAAATGTCAAATTTTCCGGGTGGAATGTTGTTCGGGTGAAACTCACAATAAGGCTGATTATTTTTTGATGTGTAAACATATAATTAGGCGCTTGGACAAACGTGTATGTTGTTTACATATATTAACCGTGAGTCCCGGCTTTCAAATATATTATTTATAAACCTATAATTGTTCACTATTTGTATAAATAAATAATTAACGAGAGGCGGGAACCTAATGACTATAAGCTGATTGAGGCAGAGTCCATGGGATACAATGATAAAACAATAAATCAACTCTGTCGACACTTTTCTCTTAGGTCTACAAACGAAAACACACAGGTAAATACGGATGATCAAATAAAATAATAAGATGCGCTCTAATCATTCTGGAAAGAACCCTTAAAAAGTTAGTCAGTCACCCGAATCAGTTGAATGTTTCAGCTTAACTATTGGTATCAGAATAACGATAAGAATCGCAACGCTGTAGCAATTCTTTGCCTTTCAAGGTTTAATATTTTTTAACACTAGGAGTTTAAAAATGGCGGGAGATTCAAATGCCATTATAGCCATTGGTTTAACCTTATAAGTTCTGAGAAGACCGGCCGGCGTTTATGAGGTGAAATGTTGATATTGTAAAACCTTGTCGCTCCTCAAAGCTGGCTGTGATATGATTTCTTATTCACATTTCACTTCCACTCTGAGAAGAGACACAGTTTAAAAGTTTAGCGGGTAGGTACTGGCAAATTAAAGTATTTTATTTTAAGTTAAAAAAAAAAACGAATGTTTAAATTTCAATTTAATTTTTTTTTTTTTAATATAAATGTTTTACGTTTCTCTTTATTTGTTTGTCTTTTCTTTTAATTTGTATAAATTTTAATATCTTGATAAACTTATGTAGGTATTTTTAGGTTATTTCTATATTTTTAATTAAAAAATATTCCATTGTGAATATTTTTGTTTGTTTGCTTTAAAAATACATAAATGGCATCTATAAGAATTCGTACGGGCTTACTTAAGTTTTAATTTTTGTCTATTTTTGTTTGTTTTCATAATATGTCTGGAATGAGATGCTCTAGTTTTAGTTTGTTGTTGATTTATTTAAAATGAATATATTATGATGATGAGATTTATAATGTGAACGAATTTCAATTTGACTACAAGTAAAGTTTTCTATATAAAATGTTTTATTTTATTTTGTTTAAATATTGTAAGCTTTGGAATTATGCTTTTTGTTTATTGTTTATTTTACTTTTTTTCGGAACATTATAGTTTTCTTATATATTTTGATTTTCGGATTTTTTGCTGTTTGTTTGTTTGTTTTTGTTAGAAATTTAATGAAGCTATATAGGCGTTTATATTCTGTTTTCTTGTATGGACGATGAATGTTATTTATACATATATTTTTATCTTAATTACATTTAAGCTATTTTGTTTTGTTAATCTATTAGGTATAAAATGCGGAATTGATTCATATATAAAATGTATACAAAAAATTGTTGTCATCGATTTCACTTAAAAATAATGGCAAACTGATATTTTATAAAACTCTACTCATTTATGATTTTATTTTTAATTTATAAAATAAAAACATAATTACAGTCCATTCGGTTTCTTTGTTTTTCATTTTTAATTTGGCTTGTGTTGGATTATAAATGCCTTTGAAACCTCATACAAAATTCTATATTCTTTTCTTATACATAGTTTTAAAAAATCTCTTGTTTTCTAACAAACGAATTATAGAAATTTCATTTAACTTTATGTAATTATTTGTGAGAAAATTGTATTTATGAAGGCGAACTTTTGTATGATTTTCAATTGTTTTGTTTGTAACAAAAAAATAAATAAAAATTAAATACAAAATTATATTTACAAATAAAAATAAGCTTCATATTTTATTTTTATATATTTTTAAATGTTTGTTGCATATACAGCATTATACAATAACTTTACAGCAAGCAATAGCCCGATACATACCTGAAGAATGCGGAATTATTGTTACGCGGAATTTAAGACTATTTAGTACTATTTTAAACCATTTTTAGTATATTATGCTAGGTTAAAAAAAAAGAATTTTCCAATTTTAAAACGAGTAAGTATCATACTGTTTTTTTAACATTTTGTTTAATTTAAAATCACCAAATGTCTATTTTATCCTTTTAATATCATACTAACTCTATATGTCACTTTGACAGTTAAAAATGTCAAAAAGGTATGTTTGCTTACTTTTTTAACATAAACTGTCACTGGTTTAGGCGTGTTCAGCTGAAGTTTATTAAGAATTAAGTTAAGTATGATACCAGTTAAAAATTGCTTAAAACTAAGAATGGGATTTAAAGTCTTGAGATCATAGCTGCTGAAACAAAATGGTGTGTACCGAACGAAAATTCCATTAAAATGATATTTACACCTTTCTAGAAAATTCATTCCCTATAGCTACCAATAAATTTCGAGGGATCTTTTCGGTTTTATTCACGTTCCAATTTTCGAGGAAAGGGAAATATTACGCTTGTTATCAAAAGAAGCTACAAAAAAAAATTACTCTCAATCAAATCTTAACCAATTACTTTCTGCTTTTTTGTTGATCAATTTTTAGATTTTTAATATTAACAATTGTATTAAGAAAACTCCCTTTTGTGCACTAAGAAACATGTTTCTAAAACCTCTACCATCGAAGAGGGTTATATATTTTTAGCCCTATTGTCCTATCCGCTTGAATCGAGTATTTTGATTCGCCCAATTTTATTCTACCTTTTCACAGAACCGTCCTTTAAAATGCATGTAAGACAATTTTTGCACTTATATATTTTTTTTAATTCGGTCCTGGGCCTTGAAAGGGATCCTTTTACATTCTTCGCAGTCATCGTGCATATTCCAAGGAAGAGAAAATGTTATCAATTTTAGTTTGGAGAAGCTTCATTTGGCAGAAGCAACACCAACTTCAACTGAAAAAGTGCGCGTAAGGCTATTACGAGATTTCGAAATCATTCCGAAACTATATCGGATTTAGCTATTCGCTTTACTTTCGTATTTGTTCGTCGCTTATTGCGTGTCGATGAATTTTGTTGTTGTTGTTGTTGTTGTTGTTGTAGTTTTCGTTTCTTTATTTCGTTTATGTATTATTTGTGGCTAATCCACAATGCGATCTCTAGCGGCATTCGCTGCACTTTCTAATATGCTGTCATATTTAAATAATGTGTTTATTTCCCCTTTCGAAAAGTCACATCACAAAAGATATCGGTTAATTGTTTCAAATTTTATTATCAAGTCCGTTTCACGATGGGTAGAGAAAATGAGACTTCAGCTCAACGATTTCTCACGTAGCGTTAGTTTTTCGAATAATTGCCCCAATTGACGTTGAGAAACGCTTTTTTGTGTAAATATTGTTTGAAACTGGGTTTTTAGAGAGGAGCGGTTTGGACTCTTAATATGTAAATAAAACATTCAGCCCTGTCACGAATTCCATCCTTACCAGAAATTTATTACAAATCCCCAAGAAAACCATCACACTAGTGGAGAATCTCATACAAATTTCCATTACGAACGGAAAGATTCGGATTACGATGGAATAAATGATTGCGCAGAAATGAATCCAGGTTTACAAATAGATAAATGTTTACTCACATTTTATGGAAACGAATTGGCTCAACGGATAATATCATCAAGATTACCAATAAGTGAATTAGATTCCATCCGAACGACAGGCGTAATAGTGATTCTCCAAAGAAAACTTCTCCCAAGGGCTTTTTAATTTTTTGCAAGAAAAAATTTGATACTTTTGTTAACACAGGCTGTATCTCTTTAATTACATATCTTTACAATTAAAATGTGTTACCCAAGTTTTAAAAAAGGGTAGCATTTAATACAAATTTTAATTTGGCATAAGCTTCTTCGAATACCGCACTCTCTGTTCTTTCAAACTCGATCTCCCTTGTTGTCAAGCAAAAGCTACATTTCACCTATTTTGTTTAAGCAAAAATTAATCATACAAAAGTTGTGGACGTTTTTAAAAACTACGAAGAATTTCTCTCGTAATATTTATATTTTTACCAACTCACAAATAGAAAACTGTAGATATCTCTATACCCCAACTCACGAGTTGATATTTTGTGAATACAAGAAAATATAAAATGTCTTCGTATATGTCTCACATTATCTTCAAATCACTTCTTGTCCCCTTAAGCTTAAATGTGACACACTAGTTGGTATTCGGATAGAAACTGCATTATCATATTAGCTTAATACGTTGTGAAATTTAAGGGAACCAACATCGACCAAACGAAGAAAGATCACTATTTTCTATGGTACTAATTCAGAATATACACATATATAGTCCACAAAGGAACACCTCGTACCCCTGTTCGTTTACTTTCCAAACCTGCCATTTTCTACCGGTTTTAGTCCGAAGTTCTGTCAAAGTCCATATAAAAAAAAATAAATTGGACTAAACATGGTAAAAATGGGTCGTTTCGGGCTAGTACGCAAACACAAATTACAAGATTCAAATTTAAAATTTTACAATAAAGACGAAAAAGTCTTAAAGATGCGAAGCTTATTTTTTTTTTATTTTTCGAGTTTGTAAAAAAACTTTCTAAGTCCCCATTTGCCAACTGCGATTCATGAGTCATATTTAATAATGCGAGGCTTACAAGAAAAAGTAATATTATTGACGATATGAGTGATTTATTTGTATGAGATATTGTAGGATATACAAAAATAAATCTATATTGAAACTATTACAGCTAAAAACAAACACAAACTAATGTTGAAAAAAATGCTATAATCGTCGGCGATATTGTTGTGTCATTGAATAGTATTTTTGTCAGGACTAAGGGCTTCAAAAAAAATGTAAGTTCTGTGAAAGCTCCCCGAAATCCAAATTTGTCAAATCAAAACTATATATTTACTTTTCTTTTCAGGGAAAAATCTCCTTCTAATGAAAATATGTATCTTATAAGAAAAAAAACTTGAATTTAGCCATTGGAAGATAATCACATATACATTGGCTTAAGCTAGATATTCCATCGAACACACACACAATTTTGTAGAATTTTCATCACAAAAACGACCCAACATAATATCTGATAGAAGGCATTCGGTTACTTCAAAGATACATACCTAGTTATTATCGATGTCAAGTCATATTTCAACAAGATCTTGTAAGGCTTTGGTTAGACTATCGATCTAAACATTATCAAAGACATTTTTCAAACCTTCTAATCTACTTATCAAAAACTAAAACAAAACTCAATAACACTAATTCAAACATGCTTCTCAAAAAAAAAAAAAAACCAAATGACAAATAAATCCTTTAAATTGTGAAACAAACCAATAAACATGTAAATAAATTTTATCAACAAATAAAACAAAATCATATACAATGTTTACAATTAAAATGTATTTATATATTTTTCATTAAATTCAAGGCCATACACAGTACAATTGCTTTAAAAAATAATAATACGAAATATTTCGAGAAATTAAAACATTCTTTAATTCTCATTTCAGTTATTAAAAGAAAAAAAAAAATAATAATAATATTTAAACAAAGAGCAAAATTCTGAAATAAATAAAAGAAATAGAAACAAAATAAAAGAAATGAAATGAAAAATTTGAGCAAAAAGTAAATTATCTATAAAATTGTTTTAATTCAAATAAAACATTATTCGAGTTACACATAATTAAAAACTATTATTTTTTTTTATAAACAAAACAAAATGCTTTGTGTTCACTTCTTTACATCATTCTCATTTCAACTTTTTTATTAACTAAGCATAAATCACAAAAAAACATAAAATATAATCGCATACATTCTATACGTATTTTTTTTATAGAATAAAAAGTTATTTTATCTGTCCGTATTTCTCTTAAACACAGAAAGTCTATCTATCTACTTCCTTCTTTCTCTCACATTATTTAATTCAGGCATATTCAATATTAAATTTAAAAATTATTATTATTGCCAATTAAAATAATTTTATATAGCACAAATTGCAATTCTTGTTTTTCGACATTAATCATATAATAACTAAACTAAATATACAGCAAAATATTTTTAAGGCTTTAAAAAATATTTCTTTTATAATTTTTAAAGAAATATATGTAGTTTTTTTTTTAAATTTTATTTTAATGAGCGTTACTTTTTCTAGATACATAGTTATATGCATTTATAATGAGATAATATATTTCTATATTTATATATAAATTTGTTTTTATTTTATATTCATATAATATAATGTTTTCTTCAGTTAAATTTAGTTTTGTTCTTAAATTTGTAAAAAGCATATTGATTGGTTGTACAAAAAATCCGATATAAAATGTTTTTATGTTATGTTTTTTTTTCTTTTTTTTTTTTTGTTAATATAAACTTAAACTTTATATTCTTTTGTTTTTGTTCAAATTTGAATAATAATTTTTCTTTTTATATAAATTTACATATTTTATCTAAAATTGTTTATCTTTGTCGTACGTCTCTTATAGTTATAATCTTTAATGTTTATATATATATTTAAAAATTCTCACATATTTCTTTTTTATAATTAATTTTGAAAATCATGTTTATACTTATTTTTTAAGTTAACATTAAAAAAAAACATAAAATAAAAAAAAAAAAAACAACGATTAATAGTTAAAATTTGTTCTAATGATTATGAGGAGGAGATATATAATATTTATAATCTTATTTCTGTTTTTTTTTTTGTTAATTATAGATGAGATTTTTTTAGTTGCTATTCTATTTTCTTTCTTTTTTTGTTTACTAAAATTGTTTCTTTTGATCATTTTAGTGAGCGCATTGAGTTGCTACTGCTTAATCGGTTAGAGTTTGAGCAATTAATGCCAGTTGTTCTTTTAGAATGCGGAAAGATGGACGATCCTCGGGACCGTGACACCAACATTTTTTCATTACCTGTAAGAAAATAAGGAAACAAAAATTAGACTTAGTAAATTCGAACAAGTTCATGATTGTGAAACTAGATATTTTAATAATAATGAATATTTAAAATTTATGTTTTAATTACTCTTCGAATAGGTACCTTATACAAAAGCGCCACCTCGAATAATTTTCTAAAAAACTAGATGAGATTTAAGTATCTAGTTTTTGATGTAACGGGTGATTTTTTAAGAGGTTTAGAACTTTTTTTAAAAAAAAAACACAAAAAATTCGAAAAAATGAATGAAATATTTATTTGAATCGATAGTTTGAACCTTGCAATTTAATGTTTAAAGATAATTTCATGCAAATGTTGACCACGGCTGCGTCTCAGGTAGCCCATCCGCTGAGTCCAATTTTGGCATACTCTTTCACACATATCGGCCGGTATCTCACGAATGAATGCATGGATGTTGGCTTCCAGTGCGTCAATCGAAGCGGGCTTGTCCCTGTAGACATTAGCCTTGACATACCCCCACAAAAAATAATCTAATGGTGTCAAATCGCACGATCTAGGCGGCCAATTGACCGGCCCGAAACGTGAAATTAACTGTTCACCAAACTCGCCTCGCAATTGCGCCATTGTTTCACGTGCTGTGTGGCATGTGGCACCGTCTTGTTGAAACCACATATCATGCAAGTCAAGAACTTCCATTTCGGGCAAAAAAAAGTTTGTTATCACCGCTCGGTAGCGATTCGCATCATCTTTGAAGAAATATGGCCCAATAATGCCGCCGGCCCATAAACCGCACCAAACAGTGGCTTTTTCGGGATGCATTGGTAGCTGTTGCAATGCTTCTGGCTGATCTTCACTCCAAATGCGGCAATTTTGCTTATTTACGTACCCATTCAACCAAAAATGAGCCTCATCGCTGAACACAAGCAGCGCGCGATGAACATTTCGAACCGAGCACGAATTTTGATAGTAAAATTCAATAATTTGCAAGCGTTGTTCATTTGTAAGACGATCCATGGTTAAATTGCAAACCAAACTAAAGCTGTTTGACAGTGACACAAGGTACTAAACACACGTCAGCTGTCAAAACCAGTGTTGCCAAAACCAAACCAGCCAAAAAATCACCCGTTATGACTAAAAATTAATAAGGGCATTTAATGTTAAAAACAAAAATACCAAAATACCAAATTTTATTTTTTTTTTTTTTTTTTCAAAATTGAGTTTGAAAATTAATTTTTCAAAAAACTTTTCACCGAAACAACTTTATTTAAAAAGAAGGTAAAATAATGGATTTTGGGCTTTACAAAAAGGTGTGTGTTTTCGTTGTTTTTTAACAAATTCTTTTTTTAGATATTTACTCCTCCCGCCTAAATGGGGGAAAAGACCCCCTCTCAAACTAATATTTCGTCTCTCGAGCCAACCTACATGCACGCACTAGCTTTTTGTCACATCTTATGCGAATCACCTTGTATAACTTTTTCAATTCAATTGATTTTATTTTTTCGATGTGCTCCGAAGGGCAAGAACAATTTTGAACCTCCTAAGCCTGGTTTAAATATTTAGTAACTCACTCGAGGTAGTGTGTTTATTTTGGAAACAGATAAGTGTTAGAGACTAAACTTAGCGATTTGTTTTATTACAAACCTTGGAACCTTGGTTTTCTACAAACCTTGGGAAAAAATAACTTTCCTGTGATTAATTAGTTAAATTACTAAGTTGTGAAATGTTTGTGTAATAATGACAATTTAGTAACGAAAGTTATAAATTAAACAAAAAAAAAAAAAAATAGTTGGAGTGAACATACGTTCTATTTGAATTTGATTATTTAATTATTAAAACATTGAAATCGATTTGCACGAAAGTTTTTTTTTCACGACATTAACTCCTGTTTATCACGCTATTTTGTTGTGCTGTTGGGTGTTGCTATAGCATACAATTTGTTCTCTTTACTATTTCATATTTTTTTTAAATCGCCAGTTTAATATTATTTAATTGAAGTTAGAATTACAATTTAAAATAACATTTAAGGGGTCGCAATTATTTGCTCATAGTCATTTAAGTTCCTTAGAACTTTTAAAATATTCAATCGAAATCGGGTCAAACGAGATAATTGTGATTGTGAACGAATCTTGAATTCCCATTTGAGATTCACACATAAATTGCGGCAACTGTATTCCACTTATACGATTTAACCACTATTTAAATAAAGTAACAGATGGGCCATCTCGTGGTTGCTTATAGGTTATTTTGACACCGACAGCTGTCTCCCGCTCTAAATCTTTACAGAAAGTCAGTATCACACCTCCGCGGAATGAAATGAGTGGCTTAACGCTTGAACAACGTTGGGAAATATTGAAAACTTATTTTCAATGTGAGTGCTGTGCATCTCAAACAGTGCGTTTTTTGAAAAGGCGAAAAATCATATTTTCTGACGAGACGCATTTTCTTCTCGGCGGCTATGTTAACAAACAAAACTGCCGCATCTAGGGCTCGGAAAACCCGCACGTTATTGTCGAGAAGCCAATCCATCCACAGAGAGTGACAGTTTGGTGGGGATTGTAGAGTGGTGGCATCATTGGACTATTTTTCTTCGAAAATGAGGCTGGGAACAAGGTTTCGGTCAATGGTGGGCGTTACAGAGCCATGTTTACCGACTTTTTTTTTTATTGAAATTGAAGACATATGGATTTGGACGGCCTCTTGTTCATGCAGGATGGCGCGCCATGCCATACAGCCCATGCCAAAATTATTCTTTTGCGCACCAAATTCTCAAATCGTGTTATCAGCTGTCTTGGCGATGTCAATTGCCCGCCTCGGAGCTGTTGTTTGACCTCTTTGGAACTTTTTTTTGTGGGGAACCGTGAAGGACCGATGTTATGCCAAAAATCCGAAAACGATTCTAGCACTTAAGGCCAATATCATCCAAGCAATCCGTGAGCTACAGCCCGAAACCATCAACAAGGTCTTGGAAAATTGGAGTGACAGAATGCGCTACTGCGAAGTCAGCCGAGGCAGCCACTTGAACGCCGTTGTGTTCCATAATTAATGAGAATGTTTGCTCTTACTAATAAAGCCAAAATACATGGAAAAAAATTTTAATTTTGTTCATTTTATTGCATTTTCAAAAAGAAACTTGTATTTGGCCCACCCTGTACAATACCAACAGATAGCTTTTTTACGTTGCTTCGCTTCGGTTCGAAACTGAACTTTTGTGGTTTAATTTTGGTCTAAGCAGGTTATATATTCTAGATGAGCTATCTATAAATGGGGTTAAAATTAGAGCTAAGAGTGTCCTCTATTTTCATAAGAGAAAACCTATATAGGCAAGATTTATTTGTCGAAGCAAAACGGTACAAAATACGCGAAGCCCTAGAGAGTATCGCTGAATTTTCAATATTAGACGCAAACTAACAAAGTAATAATGCAAAATTCTCCAGTGCTCCAGGAGGGCTAGATCTTAGGTTTTATTAGAGTGTATAACTTGTCATTAGTAAAAATAATGAATTGCAAATAGAAGCAAAGCTTTGCTAACGTTTGGATTTCTTAAACTATGAACTCTTTTTCAATCCAAAAGTTAAAATTCTTGGTCTAACTAGACATTTGAGCTAGATTTAAAAGACGACAGTTGGCTCTTAGCAGTGATGAGAAAATATTATGTATTGACGCCCGCCGTCAAATTAAGAGTTGGCCACAAGACGAGAAAAGTTTCGCTCCCGTCTTGCATGCTATAGATTTCTCGTCTCGGTTTTTCCCGGCCGAGACTTTTCTCGTTTTGGGACCAACCCTTAATAATACATAATATTTTGGACTATGAATCTCGGAGGTCTAGAATCTAGAGACCAAAACCAAAATTTTTCCATTTTGTCTCGTGACCAGTCAATAATTTGTAGCATTATAACCGTTAGAACCCAACTTTAGTTTATTACACACAAACATATATGTATGTACGTATATCACGTGAGTATTTAAAAATTTGTATCGGTATAACTTACATCGTAAATTTCCTTAGCACAGGACTTTGGTTTCTCTAGAATAATTCCACGCTGAACACGTTCAACAACTTCAGTATTCTTAAGGCGGCCATATGGCATTTTACCGCATGTGAACACCTCCCACATAAGGACACCTACAAAACAAACAGTTTCTCAAGTAACTTTAATCAATGATTTCAAAAAAAAAGTAAAAACATACCATACGCCCAAACATCACTCTTCGACGAGAATCGAGTGTAATTCAAGACCTCTGGTGGTGCCCATTTAATAGGAAACTTGGTACCACCAGAACTAGTATACTGATCATCCAACACATATCGAGCTAATCCAAAATCAGCTACTTTCACAACATTCTCAGAGCCCACTAGACAATTGCGAGCAGCCAAGTCTCGATGGATGTAATTGTGTCGTTCAAGATATGCCATTCCTTTGCTCACCTATATGGAAATGGATTTTTGATTTAAAAGCGAAAGGATTTAGGGATTTAAATAAGTTTTACCTGAATGCACATATCCAAAAGGAGACCCATATTACCAATCAAAGTGGTTTCATGTCGTCGCAAATAATTTAGCAGGGATCCATGTTTCATGTACTCAGTCACAATGTAAATCGGGCGATGCTTCGAACAAACTCCATACAGCTGGACCAGATTTTGATGTTGCAATTTGGTCATAACCTTGGCTTCTTCGATGAAATCATCCTCAGACATTGTACCCTCTTTCATCATTTTAACAGCTGTATCGATTGAACTGCGCCATTTGCCGCGCCGCACAACACCGAATTGGCCAGAGCCGAGCTCCTCACCGAGCACCAGTTCCGCTGGATGGATTTCCCATTTATCTATCGACCAAAAAAAAGATCACAATAACCTTTGTTAACACAGATCGGTGTTAGTTACGATTGATGGATAGATACACTTACCATGAGACAATCCAGCTGTTGGCGGTACAGGCCTATCACAGGGCGATGACTTCAGACGACAGGCTAGGCCTCCCGAATTGTGTCGATGATAATTGATAAGATCAGGAATTGTTTCACAGCAATGCTTCTCTGAGAGATAGTATTCTCCACGTGCGTTTTGTTTAATATGATAGTGCTTAACATGCGATTGTGGACTGTAAAATAAACAACATTTTAGAATTAACTCAAATTGACAAAAAGCAAAAAAATATTAACTTACACTTTGGTATGTAGCGATAGGGTGTAAAGACCTTTTGTGGATGATTTTCTAACTACGAAACAGCCTTCTTTGTCGCCCTGCTTAAGCAGAGATTCAGCTCGCTGCCGGGACATATCACCGACATACCATCTGTAATTAAAGAAACACAAAATAATTACATTACATACCATCAAAAGATGTTGTTGCCAAATTTGGTAGATGAAACCCATAAAACATGCTTCGAAGTAATTAGACATCCAAGATCATACAAAATCCAATTAAGTTTGTTACGACTTAGGAGTCTTAAACTACGCATAAAAATAGTTTTTATTTTTGTTTTGTATTTCAGGGAAACTTTTTTTTTTTTTTATTTAAGACTTAATTCGGACGCAGTTTGAGTTTGTTTTTTTTTTTTGGATTTTCAAATTATAGTCTTTTAAAAAAACTTACTCATATCGTTCCAGACCCAGAAGAGCTTTTGGCTTGACGTAATTACTAGGTATGTAGCCAACATTTCCGTGCTGATCTTTGACTTTCCACCAATGCTCCTGAGAGTCATCAATTACCTCGTATTCAGCATTCTGTAATTATATCATTGGCAAAAAAAAAAACATGGTCATTTAGAAAATTTTACATTTTATGTTGTGTGAATTAAAATTAAGTGAGAATAATGAGCAAACTATATAGGCAAAGGCATACATAAGACAATTATACAAACAACAAATTTACTATGCTGCATGATCAATCGGAAATGTTAAATTTGTGAAGGTAATAGTTTATGGGTTTATTTTTATTAATAGGATTTTTTTTTGCAAAACAATTAGTTAAATGAGATGAGCTGTCTTTAAGGGGCGTAGTGATTGTTTGCGAAAACTATTTTGCAAATTAGCCAAATAGTTTGCCTGAAAGTATTTTTTTTGTTCAAAATGCGTTCGAGAGGTTTTTGAGTGAAGTTGGAAGCCAAGTTGAAGGTGTATTACGTCATGCTTGTTGGAATTATTTGTCTAATGGGATTTATTTGGATGAATAGCAACTTCTTATTCGCTAAATAGCAGTTTTTTGACATTTCACGGAACTTTCAACTTGACTCAAACGAAGCATTTTTGTTTAAAATTCAATAATAGTATTTTTTGAGCGCGTATATAACTATGATAAAAAAATAATTTGAATCTAAAATACTACAACAACTGTAGCAAATATCTACTTTTTGCGTGTGCAGATAGGATTGTAACAATTTTAAGTAGGGTAAAATGGGGTAAATTTGACCAAGTCTATGGGTAGCTTAGTACACTTATTTTTACCAGCGAGACTTTAGCGAATTTGCGCAAATGGAGGCGAAGTAACTTGGACTTTGAAGGAATCAAAAAATTCCGTAAACGAAAATCCAAAAAAACTCCGACAAAGCTGAATTTTGGTGGAGAGCTGTATTTTTTATATCTTAAGTATTTCGAGAAAAGTCCCCTCAATTTGGAAAAGGGCTTACGGGGAGGGGGGGTTGAGAGACGGTGAAATTTGGGTATTTCCATTTTTGTTTTAAACTCAGTTTTTTTGGAAAAATGTGAGTCAAAGTTGTAGCTTATGCAATTATACCTGAAAAAAAATTTGCACATCAATTAATAGATTTTCAGAAAAAAAAGTGCGAAAACTTTATGGTGAAGTTAATTTAGGCAACAAATATTTGTTTTGTTTGGCGTGGTAAACGTTAGGAAGTTGGTGATTTTGTTTTAATTTAATAGCTCCTGCGGATTTCATTTTGAAACAAAATTACGAATAAAAATAAAGAGAATAAAATTATATAAAAATGAGCTTTTAACGAGCTCTGAAAATATTCTCTTACTTTTTTGCTGAAAAACATTTCTGATAATTCTTTCCATTAAAAAGTAATTCTCGAAAAACTGTGGAACTTTGGGCTTCGAAAGCCAACCATATTATTTGTTGACAAATTTTAGTCCTTTTCACTTCCTTAAAAACTTAAGCGCTGGTATAAATTTAGCGTAGTTTAAAAAAAAAAAAATGCTTAATATATAAATATAAAGCTCGAAATAGAAATTCAGCTTTTTTAAATTTTGCTTGATTTTCGTTTTTCAAAATGTAAAAACTAAAGAAATATTTTAGTAAAATGAGAAAAAACACTCACACCCTATTATTATTTTTGGAATTATTGAATGAAAGAAAATAAAAATCTTAAAACTATAAATTTTAACAAAATACAAATACAATTTTTGTTTTATTGCTCAAGATTGCTATAGAGAATATGAAAGTAAGAATACAAATTAGTTGTTTGCTTACCTTTTCAAGGGAGAGATCACCGCCTTCGATGGCTTTAAAAGGATATAGTGCAACGACGATTTTCACAAAATGCGAGTTATCCTGAAAATAAAAATAAAAAAAATAATTATATAAATATTTATGATTTTTTTATAACAAAATGTTAAAAGTATGCAACTCTTTCTTTAGATTTATAAAAATAACTTCTAAAATAGTTTTGAAGCAACATCGTATCTCATTCTTCAATATGATTATACAAATGTATCACGGAAAATCAATTTGAACAAAATTGGAAAATAAATCCTTTTTCGTAACGCTTTTTTTTCGACGACCGACGCACTTTACTTTTTTCTCAGGTCAAATCTTGAATTCCTTAAAATAAATAAAAAAAATTAAATTTTGAAGATCTTTAGACCTTTTATTCATAAATAAAAGATTTGACCTGAAGAAGAACGTAACCCCGTTCGAAACGTCGCTCCTTGGAATCTAGAATAAAAAATTATAAAAAAAACCTGAAGCCCACCAAGGAGTCAAACTTTTCAATTCTTTAGTATAAATTATTTATTGTAACTTACACCAACGAAATTAAATCTAAATAAATCAATTAATTTGGGTGCCCGGGTGTCGAGATATTAACTGTTTTTAAGTTATTAATTTATTTATTTCTAAGTAATCATTTAACATATTTGAATAAATAAATTGATTACAAAAATTCGGCAATTCATCAGTGAGCAATTTTAATTCCTGTTCGGCTCATCGAATATTTTTAGATTTTTTTGAGAAAAATAAAAAAATAATAATAAAAACATTAATTTCAATGGGCATATAATCAATCTTCAGTGAACAGAACGCATATTAGTATAACACAGATAATTAAATCAATAACCGCTATTTTGTTAATTACAAGTTTAACCTTTCCCCAGCTAGCCTAATATTTTTGTTAGACCTTACACAACCAATCTAACATTTATTAATTCAATAAAAATATTTCAAGCCTCTCAATATATAGATATATATTTACAAGACCATGACTATGGGTTTACTATGCAAATCTTATTCCCAATTATTAAAAACATATAACGTACATTTACATACAAGTTCGCTACCCAGCTCTTTCGTTTTAGTTTGCTACTTTAAGATTCTTTTTTTTTTTTTGTTTCTTTATTTCTAATTTAAATTTATTTCTGATATATACCCTTGTCTTGAGCTCATTTAAGAATGTCTTTGTTTTGAAAATGAACTTTGGTATAAAATTTGTACCTGATTTAAACTTTAACAGCTTGCGCGAGTTTTTTGTATTAATTAAAATAAATGCCCAAAATGATTCACTAACGTAAGTACAAATTAAATGCCTCAATCAACATATAATATGAGCTATTTAAAAATTCCAAAACTAAAATAAAAACATTTATTCAAATCAATTACTATACTTTAGTATATCTTCTTATTGGATGAACTTCTTAATTTGGTAATAGAATAGAAACTTCTATTCTGCTCTGTCTTATTATTTTCTAATATTATTTTTTAAAACCCTATTTAAACATTTCTCCACTTGCGATCATAAATTCGGATACAATGAGAGGGCGTTTACAGTTTTCTTCTAAATAATACCTTCCCTAAAAGAAACCAACTCATTAGATAAACTATAACAAAGAAGCCTATCATCAATCGAAAACCACCACAATAACATCATTAATGCAAATCTCTTGTCCAAAAAGAAAATAAAATAAAAAAAAGAAGGTTCGCTTCTCAGCTCTTTTGTTTTGGTAAACTACCAATCTAACCTTGCCCTTTAAGTTCTTCATAATAATATTACCATGTGATTTACATATTTTACCAATTTCTTACCTTAGCTTTTGAATTTGGAGTACCGGGCGTCGGAATACCACCTGGCATTGTGTTATCCAAAATAACCGTACCGTTTCCGTTCACAATACTTGTTGACGTTTTAAATGTTGAAACGGATGACTAAAAGAGAAAAAAAAAATATAAATAATAAACCAATTAACGATAAACACAGACCACAAAACCAAAATCAAAGAAACCCTTTTTTCTTAATTTTTGGGTTTTTGTTTTTTTGTCTGTAATTTTTTGTTTTAGCTTACCGGCAGATGAGATGAGGTGGGCGTAGAACTACCTAAACTACCCGAACTATTATGATGCAGGCTGAATTGACTGGTGGACGTTGAATTATTTGGACTTATGCTCCGTGTCGAATTCTGGGCGGGAGAACTTCCTGTGCCTATAATAAAGAAATAAGAAAACAAAAAAAAAATAAATAATATAATATTTATTAAGAAAACGTTGATGTTTTTTTTTTTTTGTATTATTTATTTATTTTGCATTCTTTCTTATGGTCGGCGACCACGATGGCATATGGGTCATAATTATTAATTCAAAAGTGGAGAAGGTATGAGAGAAGGCTGAAATGAAAATGAATACTCATCCAGTATACACGCGATTAAATCGGGCGATAAGCTGTCCAGACAGCTCCAATCGTAGAGCATAACCAACGCGTATACCTTGCACCGCACCGTGCGTGCTAGAGTGGTGGTGGTGATGATGATCGTGGACATGCATGAGGACCGTTGTCGTGAATATGGTCTTTGTTAAGTCAGGAGAGAGAAATATGCATGACGACGACGACGCGCAAAAAATTGCTTCTTTCTTTGAATGTGTCTTTAAAAATTAACGTTTGTTATTTGCCGTCCACATCGTCTACTTTGAAGTAGTCTTTTTAGTCTTATATTCATCGTGTGGTGTTTGATTATTATAATAACTTTGTTTTATGATTTTTGTTTTTTAATACAAATTTTGCTCTCATCTCACGTCTCAATGAATTGAAAGGAGCAGATGATTTTGTTGGTATACAAAACAAAATAACATGGTGCTGGGGTTAAAAGAATAGAAGAATAGCAAGACGCATTAGCACTTTGTGCGTGAAATATTTTTAACCAAAGAAGAGGTTTAATTAAAGGCTTCTTAATTACTTAGATATATGTAGGTACTCAACTTGTATAGAATAAGTAAACGAGTAATTTAAATTTTTATTGGTAGCAAGAATTCTATAAAACAAAATTCAAGTGCTATAGTAATCTATAAAGCTGAGGATTAATATAGAATTTTTAATTTTGTGGGAACGCTATTAATCGAAAAAATGTATAATATACTTCTTGAGTATTTTCAAGATAGAACATTTTTTTTAATAAACAAAAATTGAACTTCAAACGACCCTTACACTATAAACAAATTTTTTGGCCACATTCTTCAAATCTTCAATCTTTTTCCGATGGCTCTGCTTATTTAAATTATTTATTAAATTTCTTTCTTACACCTTCACCCTTGAACTTTCAAAAATGAGTTAAATCAACTAAGTGATTAATTTATTCCTGGCCCTGGTGGTTTTCCTGCCATACTTCTAAAAACTAGTTTCAACCCTTGCTCTCTTTCTTTCTCAAAAATCTTCATCCCTAACTGAAGGTGAATTTTCTCAAATATGGATAGCAAATATGGATAGCTTAACACTCAAAAAGGATCCAAAAGGACAATAATCATTCAATTGGCATGTTTTCACATGAACCCAAACTCTTCGAAAAAATTTTGTATGAAATCTTAATATTTCACTGCAAATCTCTCATCTCGCCTAGACAAAATTGCTTTCTCAAATTCAGATCCACAGGCACTAACCTTGTTGAATTTATGCAATTTACATCCTTAGACTTAGAAAAAGGCTGCAAAGGCTGAAAGGCGATGGTATTTCAACCGATTTTACTTAGGCCTCTGACAAAACTTTCCATAGACTAAAAGATAGGGACTCTTCAAATTGTTCACTCTAGGGTTTGAACAATTTTTGTAAAATAGATTTCCCTATTACCTAGAAAACCGTTATTAACTGTTTCAAATCTGCTCTTCCTATAGCTCTTCATTTACTTCGTCCGTAGTCCCCCAAGGCTGGCACCTAGGTCCACTTCTATTCATTGTTACTATTTACGATATTTGAATGGTCATCAAACATTCTTTTGTCTCACTGTAAACCAAAGATACCAAATTTTTTAAGACAATTTTCGTTGACATATGAATCTTCCCTTTGACAGTTTTTCATTCTCACTTGTGTACGTAAACGCATTAAATATCCCCCCGTTTCTACCTTCTCCAATATCGAATCAAACCCACAGTTCAAAAGATTTTTGACCTCTGTATAAATATGATATAACCATGACGAGAAGCTCAACTTGCTCACACATATAGACGAAATCATTCTTAAAGTGACTTAAGGCTAATTTATCGATAGTTTAGACTTTTCAATGAGCCCAAGCGGACAGCTTTTATACAGTTTCACATCGTCCGCATACATTTCGACTGAACATCTTGTAATCTTACAGGAGAGTTAATTCATATAAAGCGAAAAAAGAAGAGGACCTAGTATGGAACCTTTAGGGACCCCTTTTGTAATCGGAAAGAAGCTCAAAATTTCATTGCCAACTGTCATTGCTTGTTTTCTATTCCGAAGATAGAATGATAACAAAAAGACTGCCGAAAATGAAAACCCGTATAATATACCGAGAGTTTGTGGCATAGGTAAGCATGGTCTACTTAATCAAACGCTTCGATATTTTAGCACAAATTAAGAATTATTTTAAATCACCATTGCCTTATATCTTCAGTGCTGATCTTTGCTATAGCCTTGAAACACAAGATCAAGTTTGTGCGATCAAGTCGTTATTCAAATATTCAAATCTAAATTATTTATTAAAATATTTTTTTTAATTTGTCAAATTAAATATAAATTTAAGTTTGAGTAATTTTAATTTATTCGAAACTCAAAAAGATTGGATAATAGTGGGGTTGTCGTTTATAAATATTTAAAATTTGCAAATAGTTAAACGAGTTCAATCAAAAACAGATAAAATATCTATTAAGATGCGTAGGTGTGGTGTTATTATGTGTTTGGCATTTAATATTTTCATAATTTTTCAACACAACAATTTTTTGTTATAAACTTCAATAACAAGTTAATTCCAAATACAAATATTCCATGTCAAATTAAATCCTACTAGAAATAGAATTCAATGCAAATTACTTCAATCAACTATAAATAAGCGCCTGCAGTCAATTAGCTCCACAAATTGCAAACAATTAACAATTTCCCGCAAAATATATACATAAATGATTGTCAATCTTGCAAAAATAAAAAAAAAAAAAAAAAAAAAAAACTTACATAACGTGTAATTTTGCGAACATTCTTCGAATGATTACTCCGCCACACATCGATCATCATCATTATCATCAATAGTTGTATCGTCGTTCAATGCTGTAAAGATATTCACAACCCGCAAAGACCCAAAGCAATTTAGTACTCAACACTGACACGAAACAATCATCATCGTTTACAAAAATTGATTGTTTAGAATTTGACAGATGATTATCGCTTGCAATGTACACGCAACGCAGCTGTGATACATTCTCCTTGTTTAAGCTTTAAAATCTGTCTTCAGTGAAGGTCGTACCTAATCATAGAAAAAAAACAGAGATTATTTTTTGGACTAGACTTTATTGTATGTGCTTAACCCTCAGAATCTAAGTGTGAAGGCTTAAAATAGTCTTAAGTACCTATAAGTACTCTTAAGTGAAACCCAAAAAGCAAACATCGTTTACCTTGAATCAGCTCAAATCCAAACTGTCATATAGTTTCCCCAATTGAAAGTCGAAATTGCCAAATATTCGAAATGTCAAACTTCGAAAGATACTGACCATTCGAAGCTTAGTTATGAGGTTAAGTGGTATTGTATTTAAAATTCAACTCCAATTCCTGATCGTTTGTTCCGCATTTACAAAAAAAATTATAATATCTTCGGTTGTGTAGTTGGATTAATGTGATTGCTGGATCAAGTGCAAAATACTGTGATCGTGACCAATAAGTGGTTGAAGACTTAAAGAAAATGTGATTCAGATTCACATATCGATTACTATAACAGGTCTTGGGTTTTATTGTTTCCATTTTTGTTGAGTTCCAAAGAAATGACATGAAAAAGGACAACAAAAAGTGGTTTTTGTATTTGGGTCAACTTTACGCATTCCTTTCACTTTTATTATTTCCCTGCAATCATCCATTATTCATAATAATAAATATTTATTTGAAACATTATTTTATTTCGCTTTGGGCTGATTTGTTGAAAGAAAAAATAGAATGGCGCACTTAAGAGTTGTAAATTCCTGCTAGAAATTGACTTCTTCTGCGGATTTCTTAGATACATACGTCACAAGGTTCAGCCTTGAATTCAAATTAAGTCAGGTTCTACCTGAAAGGTTTTATAAGATTCTATTTATAAGAATATCTAAGGAAAAGTCTATTTTGTGTAAGATACGTATATGAGTATTCAAATTTTAACAAAATGGTGGCTGGGATACCACAAGGAAGTGTTCTAGGTACAATTGTGTACCTTTTATTTACACGAGATATATTTGAAGAAACAAAGACACTATCGTAGGTCAAACGATCAATTAAATTACAAAACACTCTTGATAATACAATGAAGGACTTATTTGTGGCTCAAAGTAAGTAGAAGACAGAATAAATTAATATGGAAAAATGTCTCTCAATGCATCAATAGCCGTTTTTCGTGAGTACAATATAAAGCAGATTAAAATCTTTTCAAAAAAACGAAGGGCAACAAATTGGATTATGAAGCACTTTTTGTATATGTGAATTCATCGTAATAAGTAATAAGCAGCCATTTATTGTTGTTGTACTATTTTTTACTAGTTGAGCCGTCTCACGACAACATGGCTCATCCTATAGTTCGGTCGGAATGTACACAAAAGTGCTGAATAAGACAAAATTACATAGAGTTTAAGGGTTAAGTTGAATTCTTCAACCACCTAGCACTTTATGTTGGCGCCCATCTTGAATTTAAGTTAAATTTTTTTTTGTTAAACAACTCAGTCATTTTTATCGGTTGACAAAGACAAAAGGTGTTCTAAATTTAATTATCTACAACTTTGGTCACACTAATTTTTTCTCTAAGGTTGATAATTTTCACCTTAAACTCGAAAATAAGAATTCTACCGTGTTTTCCTCAATAAGTTGATTGTTTCATTTGCTGTATGGGACGTTGGTTCGTCCTGCTCCATTCTCACATATCATAGCGATACCGTTGTCCGTAACACCTTGATTAGGCTCATTTTTGAAAAAAAAACAATATGGTCCAATATATCCACCAACTCACTCTACCGTGTTATTAAATTTATGTTTTTAGGTTAATCCGTTATCGCTCAATACACATTTGGAGATTGCTTCACAAATTTCATGTCGAAAATCATATACTTATAAAATCAAATACATCAACAGCAGCCATTCCAATTCGATCGATTAAGTCCATATTTTAAGTTTTTGTTAAACAATAATAATGACCTAATCCTCAGAGTGTTGAATATTTAGTAGGCTGCTTAAACTAGCAGTTTCAGTCAAAAGTTTGTTACGACTAAAATTGTAGAAGCCTACAAATTTATTAATGCTTACTTCGACATAATATGCGGCAGTAAGTTTAGGTAATCTTATTTCCCGGATTAAATTAAGAAATCTAAATCGTAGAGAAAAAACTGTTATAACCAAAGGTATGGAGAATTAAATTCTGAACAACATTTTGTGTGTATGTTTTTTGTCAAAAGTTGAAAATAAGCGAGTTATTTCACAAAAACCCATTTTACCTGTTATTTTAAATGGCGCCCAACTCAACAGTGGTATAGATGGTCCAAAAGTGCACTTAACTCTCCTAACGATTAAAAAACACAAAAAATTCTTTATCTATTTTTCTTTTTATTTTCAATGTCGCTACGACCATATAAGAATATGGGATGAGGATTTTTCCGGAGAAAATGGGCCTAACAGGGTCGAAATAAAAAAAAAAAAAATAGACAAATTCCAAGTTAGAAACTAATTATGAAAAACATATTTTAGAAACCATTATATCAACAGAGGTGGTTCTTGTCTTAAATTTAAGTTAATTTAATTTAGATTGAAGGTTTGAAATGAGACAACCACTTGAGTGACCTACAACCAAGTTTATACAGATTGCAGTTATAGCTACATATTTCACGTTTTCGGTCATCAGACTCTTCTCCTTGTATGGTATGCCACTGTGTACAAATTTCTAATATCAAAATTCACTAATTAAGTCTTGTCCTGAATAAAGCTGCCCTTAAAAGACTTCATAAATGGTGGTATATTCCTCTTGAAAAACACCTAGACTCATCCCAAAAATTCGCAGGTCCAGTTTTTCAATGCGAGATTAAAGTTAAACCACTGAAAAACTGGGCCTAAGTGGACTAAAAATGGAAGAAATAATTCCATTTTCACGACCTATCGAAATAATCGAAATCGGCAACTTCGTGGGCTCATGTAGACCTACACAACAAACTATCTTAAAACAGAAAAAGAAAAATCATGATACATATTTTTCCTTTTTCGGAACTTTTTATTATTGTTTTTCAATTACCTTATCAACAACACAACATTGTGGAAGGAGGTAAAGTTAAAAAAGTGTCAATATTTTCCTTTATGTACCTACATAGTGTTCATACCTATACATATGTAATTTCTATTCTGGTTTATGTCAGTGATTTCATTTTCAGTGGAAAAATGAAATCCATTCGCATAAGAATTCAAATGACAAAATTAAAAAAGAAAATCCTCAATTAAATTACTTTAAGTCCACCTACACCTTCACTCTCCATCCAGTCCAATGCGCAATATTGGCATTCTATAATGACTGCTTCACATCCGCCAGGATGTAAACATCATAACCATAAGTTGTATGTATATTCTCTAGTTGTTATGAATCGGTAGGCGTGGATATAATCTTCCTGTCTGACCTAAGTTCCTTTTTTTATTTATTTTATTTTTTTTGTAAACAGAAAAAATCGTCTTTAAAAAACATTCTAGAACTCAACGCGATAATTATCTTCCCTCTTCGGATTCAATGGGAGTTTGGAATAATTTATTTTATTCTCTCTCTTTCAATCAGGGTGCTAGTTGTTGGAATTTGAATATGATTCCAGGTTTAAACTCAATAAAAAAAAATCGAAAGAACAAGAATAAAACAACAAATTGCACAGAAAAAGACAAATGAAACGGAAACTACTGATGGGCATTTGATGGAAACGTGATTTGAATCCTCTCTTTGCTTTAGGTAACGACGCGACTAAACGACGTACAAACATACTTTTTTTTTTCCTTTCAACGCCATCATCGTCAGTGTGAACGTAATGTTTTTTTTTTCTTTTTTTTTTTATTTATTTTTTGCAAAATATTTATTTCATTTTAATTCGAATTACTAGAATGCAAGAAGTTACTTACTCCTCGAACGCAAACTACTTTAGATAGACGTTCGTCCAATGAATTCAAATTTAAAAAATTTTCTTTGAATACAAATTTGAAAACAAACAAAAATATGACGATTTAAATGCTATACACAGAGAAGAAAAAACAACCTATAATAGGAAATAAAACGAATTTTTATATTTAAGAAAAGAAATTGATAATGATTTCACACTGAAACTGGAAAGAATCAAACTTACATATTAGACCCAGATCCAAGGGAACACTTTAGGAATGGATTGCGGATTTAGGTACAGGGTGCATTTTTTTTTAACCAGTATTGTCTCTGATTTTGAATAAAACACGTAAAATTTCACTACATAGTCATTTATTTGAGTTCAATCGGGAGAATACAGTCTGTGATTAATTTTTAAACACAATTTCGGTTATAAGTGACCCCCGGCTAGAGCTGAAAATTGTCATCTTTTTCAATCATTTGTGGCCGCTGTAACAAGAAAAATAATGTAATCTTCCAATGCGTCAATTTTTGTTGGTTTGTCAGTATTGATTAGTGACTTGACGTTTCCCCAAAGAAAATAGTCATGAGGCGTCATATCACAAGTTCTCAAAAATTGTGTTCATCGAATGTTTTCCTCAATAAGTTGATTGTTTCATTTGCTGTATGGGACGTTGGTTCATCCTGCTCCATTCTCACATATCATAGCGATACCGTTGTCCGTAACACCTTGATTAGGCTCATTTTTGAAAAAAAATATGGTCCAATATATCCACCAACTCATACACCGCACCAAAGTGTCGGTTTGATAGATTTAGCTATCTGCCTGAAGTTGGTACACGGTTAGAAAATGACCTTTTACATACAATTGGCAAAATTTAGTTATTAATTTTACGTTCTTTTTGTGTTTTATTCATTAAAACCCCAGAACATATACATTGGGTCGAAACCAGAAAAAAATCTTATGAGAGTGGAGAGCGGAGAGGGGGGAAGGGGGCAAGGGATTGGGCATTTTATGTTTAAAACTTTGAGGAACAAGAGCATTCTAAATCTAGTGATTTTTTTATACAAACTAAAAAAAAGATTTTTCGAATAAAAAAGTATTAAAAAGTAATTTTCAATTTTCTCCAAAACTAAAATACAAGCAACCATCTATAGTTTTTAACATGCGACTAAAATTTATTAAGAGCATCGGGTATTAAAAAAAAAAAAAAAATACTAAGAGCCGTTTTCTGATACTAAACTTAAACCTAAAATATTAAGTTCCACTTAAAAGCTTATATGTTCTGCTTTCTCAGTACCGTAAACTGTAATATAAGTTCTTATGCTGAACTAAAATATTTGAGTTTTGTTTCAGTAAAAGAGCATTCATAGTTAAATGTAAGTAAAATTAAAAAAAAAATAATAGAAATTTAAAGAAAAAGTTTCAAAATTATGAAATTGAAAGTTAATTTCTCAAAAACTATTCATTCAAACATCTTGATTTAGAAATAAAATTGTAGTACGGATTTCTGGCTATAAAAAATTAAAACATGATATTTTTAGTGTTGCCATTGTTCTTCTGTTATATATTATTTTTTAGTATTTTTTTTTTTTAAATGCTCTCCCACCTTAAAGGGAGAAATAAACCCCTTTTTGTTGTTTCAACGCAACATACACGTTCTATTGTTTAGATGCATCTTTTTTTAATTAAAAATTAAAATTTTCAATGATTGTTTTCAATAAAATCTATAACTGGCGCCTTATGTAAATCAGCTTGCATTTAAAATTTTACAAACATTTAAACAAAAATTATTTGTTGTCATTTTTAATTACTCTACACTATTTACACTTTAAAACTAAATTTTATAATATTTTGCCAAAATATTGAAATTAAAAAAAAAACTACTTTTTTGAAAATCTTATAAAACAAAAATAAAAGCTTCTGAATAAAAATGATACAAATTAGTTACTGGATTTTTAAAAATATTTTAGTTTTTTTCTGAAAATTTTACACATATTTTTGAAACAGGTTAGTGAAATTTGAAATTTAGTATTAATGGTAAAGAAGAGTTAATACTTAAAAATGGCATACCTAATACCTATACCGATTTTCTTTTGTTTTAATTTTTTTTAAATGTAAAAATAAACAGAAAATAAAAAAACTCCCAAATTGTTGGGTTGAGACATCCAACAATCAAAATTCGTTTGAGTTCCGAGGCACAGATCTAAGGACACTCGATTATTTATTTATTTATCCTCAATTACTACTTAAAACCCAAACATATTTAATGTGATTTTGGTTTGAAACCCAAGAAAAGTATTGCCAATTTATTGATTTTTATTAATATCGAATAAATTTAAATTCAAATCAAACGAAATTTCTCTAAGTGTATAGCAAAATACCTTCGTCAATAGTTTGATGAACTTTTTCTGATGTTTTGATCTAAGGTATTGTGTGTTTTGTTTCGGTTGATGAAATATGGATAAAGTGATCTTATGACCTTGTCACCATCATCAGTGAAATCGAATAATAAAATTCTAAATCTGAATATATAAGTAGGTGCATTGTGATTTGGTTATTAAAATTGTATAACAGTTTATAGTTGTTGTTTTTTTGTTTTTTTTTTTTTTTTGTTGACAATAATAAAAATGTTATATTTTCGATTATGATGAATACGGTGGGTTGGGATAATAAGTTAACCGGATCAACAAGTAAAAACGACATTTTTATAAGTCATAAAAATAATTTTATGGCTCTATAGAAGTTTGTTTTTGATGTACCGAAATTTTTATTTCGCCTTGAATGGGTAGATACAGTGTATATTTATACATAGATATGTATGAATATACAAAAACAAAATTATATTCATATTTAATATTTTAACATTTTGGAACAATTTGAAGGATTAAAATACATTAGACATGGATTAAACGGAAGATTATAACCAAATCTTATAGAAGTTTTTAAGACTACGGGCGGGTTTTTTTTTTTTTTTTGTTACGTACCTACCTATTTAAGAATAACCAAAACATTAGATCACCGTATCAGATTTATCTTGATTATGGAAGGAAAGTTATGCATGTGCAAGAAAAAAATAATTTAGCGCTAGGTTATTCGATTGCAAAATAAAATACAATCAAATTTTGGATCCTTATCTGTGATTAACTTGGGTTAAACGATGGTTTAAGAAATAGATAATAACCAGTTACATGTTTAAAACATCGTTAAACCTTAGTTAATCCGCCGATTGATCGGTGCGTTACAACTGCTGTAGATACAATAAATAAAACTCAATATTTGAACCACGTATGTATGAAATATCCTTAATTCTGCAAATAAATTGAACCCAGTTGTCAAAAATCTATCTAAATCAAAGTGCGAAACTATGGAAATCCAATTTCACTATCAAAACAAAGAGGGCGACACTATAGAAAATGCGATTTCCATGACGCTGTTCACATTATACTGTTTCCTACGATTTCGTTTACGTGAATCTAACTTGTTTTGTTCAGACACAAACTTATGTGAACACAACCGACTCACTTTCACGTTCAGCAGTCGTTAAAATAAAAATTTGTGCGCGTTGAAGGATTAATAAGAAACTTTTCAGTTGCAAAATGTAGATTTAAGTCCTTAAATATGTTTCCAATTGAAATAAATTGGATTCTGTAGGATTTAAGTGCCAAAGATAAATCACAGACAAAGAAAATGGATGTCACAAAAGAAAACGTCAAACAAATTCAACTAGTTTAAAAAAAATTAAAAAAAAATCCTGCCCTTCCTGGCCATTTCTTTCTCACCATGATGTGGGAGTGAGCAAAAGCACAAAGACGTCAAAAAAAAATCTGAGGAGACAGTCCAATGTAAACACCGTGTTTAGGCATGCATCTGTCAGAAATTCTTATTCACTTAGTTCAGAGGTAATGCTGGATTTACACAACTATCAAAATGGCAGTTTTCTGTCAGTTAACTGCCAAAAGAATGAATTTGTCTATTCTTCTGGCAGTTTTCTGACAGAAATACTGGCAATTTTCCAGTCGTGTAAATCAAGCACAACTTAGTATATGAACTAGTTTTTTTAGTCCTGAATAAAAACTGTTTTAAACCAGAGCTAGTTAATCCTGCAAACAAATTAAAACCAAGTTTACTCAGTGGACTATTAACTTGAACTCCTAGTTATCAAAAATCTATTGAAATCAAAGTGTGACACTATACAAATCAACGTTTCGCTACCGAAATCGAGATGGCGCTACTAGAAATAATCGACTTTTCCAGTGTCATAACTCGATTTTGATAACACAAATTTGATGAGTTAACTTGGGATCTAAATTGACTTCAAAAAATGTTTAAGGAGTGAACTGGAGTTTAAATCCGAAGCTAGGATGATCTCGTACTGAAAAAATGCTGGCCCTGATTCATTGGAGATCTAAGGAAGCTGACAAACATATCTCAGGCGAGTTAATTCGGGTTTAACTCCGCAACTGGGATGCACTCGCAATCAAAAACTGAACTGGAGGAAGTAATCCCTGATATATACATCCAGACCTACGAATTCCAAATCGACTTGGATATTTTATTTATAAACTGTTTTTTAACCCCATTATAAATGTAATATATAAATTAACAAAACAAGCCTGTTATCTGCATTAAAATATAAAAATGTCATCTTTTTTTCGAAATTAAAGCGATCCTAATTTCACCGTATTTAATTACTTTTAAAATTAATGACCAAAACATTTACCGTAATCTGTTGTTTATTTTTTTTTTTTTTTCGTCTTTTCAAACACTCATGTTATGTTAATTTAAGCTTTGAAATCATCCTTTCACAGTTGTTGTTAAAAGCTCACCTTAATCACCGCACCACTCGAGCGAGCAAAGTATCAAAAAAAAACTTTACTAATTGCCATCACTTCAAGACTGATTATGGACTTTCAAAAAGGCAACTATGGGTATAATTAACTATAGAAAGGCACCAAAAACAGCAAACCAGTTTGTTTTTTTTTTTGTGTTATTTTTAAACTGTGCCACCACTTAAATTGACATTTTGCAAAAATTAATGATCGAACGTCGTCCTCTTGTCCCAATCACTCTTTTGTATGTTGCATGCGCCTTCACTTTTTTTCGTTTGGATGGATTTTTTGTTCTCCTTGATATACAAAATACCCTCGCCTCGTTGCGAATGCAATTCATGATGCAGACATAAAGCCCCCCCTGGTGACCTGACATGAACCGAACCGAACAAAACCAAACATCGGTCGCAATAATACCCATATAGCAAGGCAACCTCAAATCAAAATTTTAATTTTATTTTATAAATTTAGGACACACATCCGTGTGTGATTTATGCCATCGGAGACATTCTTCTTCTTTTTGTTGTTGCTGGTGCTGCTATTGGTGTTGCTGCTGATGACATAACTTCCAGCGCTGTTCAGTTGCATATACGAGTTGAATTTCAATTGCATAATCCCCTCAAGATTCAAGAGTCTCAAGCTGAGCCAGCCAAGAGCTGTTAAAGCCATGCGGCACCCGGTCATGTCAAAACGAATTAATTACCGCGCCAATGACGTGTTATGAAAATTAAATTAATATTTTTATAAGTTATTTTTTCTTAGGTTTTTTGTTTTTTTTTTGTTTACTTTTGCTTCATCCCTCATATCACTCTGCATCACGCTTTACAGTGGACTATTTAAACATTAAACTAAATCAATAGGCGCTAGATGGCGCTCAATTTAGACAACCAAATTTAGAGAGTGAGTGAAGAATTTTGGATTCAAAAAAATCATTTATAAAATGTTATTTTTTATAAAAATCAAATAACTCAAAAGGGCTATTAGGTCTGTGCGCGCAACTGGTACAAACAAAAATGTACGTGCCTTTGATCTTCGTCAAATTTAGACACAAAAGGTATACAGATTTTTGAAAGATTTTCGATCCAATGAAACATTCATAATTTTGTGTAACAAAATCAAATTTAAAAGGTATTTTCGGTTTGTGAACCTTACTGGTATAATCACAAGAACTTACGTGTCTACGCCGAGAATATAACCAATGATTACTTTTCAAACAAATAGTTTGAAATTTTGTTTATGTCAAGCTACGCTATCTAGTGAGAAATATATACGAAGACATTGGACATATTTTGTATTTATTTTTGCGCTGATTGATATAAACTGGTCTAAAGCTCAGTTTTTGATAAATTCACATCTAGTTTATAATCACATTAAGTACTCAAGCTATCGATTATAATAGCATGAGCGAATTTCTGTAAGCTGTATAAAACTTTTGAGAAGTACGACAACCTATAAGGTCCAATTTGTTCACAGTGGGTTGAATTCGTACCATTACTTTCAGAGGTTCTAACTTTATGGGTCTAAGCAACCAAAATAAGCTGTTTAGCAATTTCCCTGATTAGCAAATTAAATTATGGATTCCTTGTTAAAAAAAAATGGTTTTGCTCATTAAAGATGATTAACTATAAAAAAAACCGGCCCTAATTACAACATACCCGGAACAATTACCAAATTGAAATAAATATATACGATTTTATATTCATTATTTTAAGTAATGTTCCATATGAGTGAATAAAAATGATTACCTGCTCGATCTCCCTTACAAAATACTGAGCACAACTTAGTATCAGTTTTTTTTTATTTACGAGCAAATGAGTACCTGCTCGATCTTCCTTACAAAATACTGAGCACAACCTAGTATCAGTTTTTTTTATTTACGAGCAAATGAGTACCTGCTCGATCTTCCTTAAAAAAATTTGGAGTACAATCTAGCATAATTTTTTTTTTATTTACAAGCAAATGAGTTCCAGCTCGTTCTTCCTTAAGAAGTACTGAGCATAATCTTTTATCATTTTTTTTATTTGTAAGCATTTGTACGTTTTTTTTCGAGTTCATTATATTATTTGAACATTTTACTCTGATTTAATAAAAAAACTTATTCGATCTAAGCAGTCGATCGTCTCTATAATTTTAATTTACTGGCCAAAACCCAGGAAGTGCTTGAGTTTTAGAATCAACGAGAACTTTCTTATCATATACGGAATTTAAATTGTGCTTATATGCTTATTAAATGTTTAAAATGGATACAAACAAACATTTTTGGATAAACATCCCACTGTATGCTCCTTCATATATCTTGTGTTGATTATTTGTAATTTAGCTTTCATTTCGTTACATAGTTTCTGTCAGTTTGGTTTGACAGTTTTTTTTTTTTTTTTCTATTTTTCCTATCGTGTGTAAGTTAAAAGAAAAGTGTCAGTTGATTGGAAGTCGACAAGAGTAGTACGTAGGTAAGTATGATGAATTGTGGTTAAAGCTACAGGTACGCTACGTTGTCGTCGTTGTGTGTACAATATTTTAAGGTGGAAAACCATATTTGATGTTGTAGGTGTATGGATTTGATAATTCAACGACAACGATAAGGTTAACGAACTAACAATAATTATAACCAAAGTGTCAACACGGATAAATTGAACGTTAGCATATGAAGTAGGGACGCTTTTGGAATATAAATATTTCAATAATTTTGTTTAATTTAATTCATTAGAAAAGTTGCATGAGTGTTGATGGTAAAGAGTTTGTTGTTTTTGCGTATATAACTGTACCTAAGTACCTTGTTAAGTTTCGAATTAAGACTGTAGAAAAAAAAAAAACGGTGCCTAACGTACTATGCTAAATTAGTTCTGGGTTGGCAGTTAGCACCTCGAAGTGTAGTCGAAGTTGTGCTATAAAATTATACGACGCGACGTCACTTCCGCAGTGTTATTTAGCTGAGTTTTTTTTTTTGGTATAATTGGAAGAACGGAAAAAAAGAGTAAGTATATATTCTAATCAAGACGCATTTGAAGAAATGAAAAAGAAAAATCCCGAGTATATCTAAGAACGAGCGATTGTACTGAAAGGTACTATTTGTAACATTAATTGGAATATGACTACATTTGGGGTTTTTTGAAAAACTTCTGATTTAAAACACACTTTATAAAATTAAAATGAATTTGGTAGCGCAACAGGTCGTGGAAAGCCAGGGTTTCATTAAAATGACTCACAACTCTCAACCATGCGGGTCTTTTTTTGTTTGGCAGGAATGGAGGGGACCAACAATTTTCTGCCGAATCCGAACGGTTAAGGTGAAAGGCACTTATTCCTGACCAGAGATATTCTTGGAGGCAGTAGCCAGTTTTTTTTGTGAAAACCGTATATGTATTGGGTCTTGTGAATAAAAAAAAAAAAATTAAAAACCTTTTTTGAAGAAAGCTAAAGCCAACTAATCATAGCTTTTACTAGTAGCTTAAGCTAGACAGTTCTGTTTATCATTCTTTCTCTGTTGTTTAGGGAAAGTATTGGTTGCGGGTAAGAAATCTATGCGTTCATTGTGGACCAATTTGTTTCAAATTCGTACGTAATGCCCTAGAAGTGAAATTTGATGTTATAATTCATCTAGGCGAGCTAGCTCAAATAAAACAGTTCTGATATTTAAAAAAGTTTTGCAAAAAATTGTCTCATTTTTGAGTTATTCTCTAATATTTTTTAGTTCCTGCTTCATACTTTTCCATTTACTTTGTAATTGTACCTATTCTTATATTCCAAGCCTAGCCATCTTATAGCAAGAGCAAGTTCGTGCGATTGAATCGTACATTTCATTCATGCTATAACACTCTCAACGACAATTGCACGAAATACAATTGATTTTGATATTTTGTAAACAGAAAGTTCTACACAAATCCAGGTTCACTCAGATACCTCAAAAATATCTACATTTTTTGCTCAGAAGTCAGTGCACCTCCTCTACGATCTGTTGAATCTCCTAAAAAGTGATCAGAAATCCACTGAATATTTACTTTTGAAAACCGAAATAAACTATGAAAATCCTCATCACTAATTTCCAACCGTTTTTTAAACAATTTTGGTTTTCTTACGCGTTTAAAATCGGCCATATTCGCACTCAAACTAAACACAATATTTAAAATAAGAACTAGTCAAAGCTTTAACTATAATATTCTAGTTTAAGCTATTTTTATTCACACAAATTGAAGCTTAGACTAGAAAAACAAGTTAGAACTGAATGAATTTAGCGTTTGCTATTTTAAAATATCTATTGGTAAAAGATAGCTTTAACTAGCTAGTTTAAGCTTATTTTTATTCACCAAAAACCTAGCTTTTTGTATTCACATCAAGACCCCTTGGATTCACTTTTAGACAGAATCAGAAATACGTATTAAAAGGCATTTTCTGCATTCGCAAAAAAAATCTAAATCGATACTTAACTTAAACCTGAAGTAACGATGATAGAACAAACAAAGAAGGAAAAGTGCTATTTCGAGTGACTGTCCTGAGACGGCAACCGGATACACTAGACGGACCAATGTTTTATTGTTCTATAAAAAAAAAATAAATAATATTTGTACAAATTTTCAAGATAAGGAATACGAATTTGATGAATTTGTCCCTTCTCGGGCGCCAGTTAAGGATCTTCAGGTGAGGAGTCCAAAAAAAGAAAAGCAAACGCCAACCATAGGGTGGCCCAACTGTTTAATTTGCTGAAAAACGAATGTTCTCAATTTGAAATAATAATTTTATTCCTGTTAACCGTCTTGCGCTTAACGTCTAGCCTAACACTTATTATAATACATTCTATAAAGCCCAAAAATCTTATTCCAATTACATGCTTGTGCAAGGGTGACTGTGTAATCAGCATCAGGAACACGGCTATGGGAACTTCGGATAGGATATAGGGATCTTATTCAACGTTGGCCTTCGCAAGTACAACTGCATTTAACTTTTAAACTAAAATGCGCTGTCATGGGTTAGGAGGAGGGGCGTGCACAGTCCGAAGGCTGTTAGGTTCACGGGGGCCTATTGGTCTATTGTGACCCATAAATTCAAAGCTTAAGTCGCGTTAAATGCTTCGAGTTAACTTTCAACTTCGACGAACATATTTTCAGTTTTTATTAAATATATGTTCGGGGAGGCGTAACGAGCGAAGGTCACCACTTCTAACTGTCTGACCGCAAAACTTAAGTTTTTCACAATAAATCCAATCTATTTTCAACATATCAGCTTTGACAAACATACTTGCATACAAAAAATCCATCTCATTTGGGAGCATATCAACGGACTCTGATTTTTTTAAATTTTGTCTCGCTTTTGTCTAGATTTGAATATCCGAATAAAATTGAGTCAGTTTGTTTGTTGTGGTTGCTACAAAAGTTGAAAACTCACGAACAAAAACAATTTATTCTTTGGATGTAACCCATCAGTTAAATTAGTATTTGCCTGCGAAAAAAATTCCGTTAAATCTTAATTTTGTTGTAGAGCTTCGTTTGGACATCCCAAGCAGATCCTTAAAAGTATCCTAAGCTTGAACCACTGCCTATGAGTTTGTGGATTGAAAGGGGCAAAATTGAGAGATTTTTGTTAATTATGCATAGGTATCTCGAAAACTATCAACAAAAATGTCAAGGCATACTTTTTTTCTTATGCAATTTTAAAAAAGATTTTGACACTTTTTTTTTCGAAAAAATAGTAGATTAAGAGAAAAATCTACACAAACTTTACAATATCAGTTGTTTGTTCAAATGTTTTTATTTTCATAAACACTGGAAGCTTTTGCGAACGTTTTTCTCCAAATCTATTACTTTTACGAATAGAAAGAAGTGTGTTAAGTGTAGAGTTTCATAAGCCTTGGTCCAAATTTCAGGGCATACTTTTGATGAAATGCCTACACACATAAAAATAAAGATCTCCACCAAAAATTCAGCTTTGTCAGAATTTTTTTTCAAAGTGAAAGCGTAATTTTCTTCTACTATTACAACAGTATCAGCAGTTCCTCCAAATATTGACGGAAATTTTGTTGAAATTATTTCTTACCATATACTTGTTTTTTTTTTTTTTATGAAAATTTTACCGGAATAATTGATTGACATACCTGAAAATAAAAAAATAAAATATATTAGATTCATGTTAATAATTTATTTTACTATTAAATTGTTAGTTAAGTTCGGAAAGGAGGGGCGTGCACAGCCCTGAGGCTGTTGCGCACACGGGGGCCTAGGTTCATTGTGATCCCGTTAATATAAAAAGCAGAGATGCTCCTAAACTAATGACTGGCATAAACTGGTTCATTTGCGAACTAGCCTGTGCTCTCCATATATTCTCTCATGTTTGCCATTGAGACCTGCGCTAGATCGTCCAGTTCTCCAACAAATCTGTTTCCAAAATATCACAGGCGATTTGTTTGAAGGTTTGGACAATCGCAGAGCAGGTGTTTAATGATTTCAATTTCTTCGACATCCTAACAGCTCCTACAGAAATCCGGTGCTAATATACCCAATCTAGTGGCCATTGTGTCAATATGGCACAGTGTCCCGTTAGTACACTTATCAAGGTTCTAATATTCTTTTTACTCAGCGATAGAGTTTTCTTTTCATTAATTCTAGGCCGTAAGCTTCTAGAAATAATGCAATCGTTCCTGGACATCCAGGAGTTATTGATTTGCTCTTTCGTTGTTATGTCTACCTTCCTTTAAATCCTGCCAATCGGGACGTCTGCTCTCATATCTTCTTGGCTACTATTTTCCCTATTTGATACTGACCCCTTCCTTGCCAGTTCATCTGCTATGTTATTCCCTTTTTTATTGCTATGTCCAGGAAACCAGCAGAGTTTGACTTGGTTGGTGTTGCAAATATTGTTTAGTATGCTTCGGCATTTTGCTACTGTCTTGGATCTTATAGTCTCACTGGATAATGCTTTGATGGTAGCTTGGCTGTTCACGAAAAATGTGAACTCCGAGGAGTTCAGTTTTCGCTTGTGAACTATTTCAGCCGCTTTTTTTTAATAGCGTAAATCTCAGCTTGAAAGACACTACACTCATCTGGGAGTTTATGATTCTCTAATATTAAGAGCTTCACAGAACACCCCAGCTCCTGTTCCTTCTTCCATTTTTGACCCATCAGTGTAGATGAGGATACCCTGTTCACTGATTAGTGAGTTGCGGGTTCCCATCCATGCCTTTCGGGTATTAAAATAGAGAAGTTTTTGTTAAAATCTATTTTAAATTGTAAATCGATCAATGTGTAAAGCAGCTTTTAGATTAAATTCCTTAGATAGGATATTCCTTAGAAGAAGCCTAGATAATGTTCGCACTTAAAAAAAAAAAAAAACTAATATTTATTGCAGCAAAAATACTAACTATTCATTGAAGAAGTACATAACTGCTTCAAATAAAGCCGATTTTTCTTATACTAAATACAATAGTTTTTGACTTTTAAAAAGGTGCCAATATCAGTTTGGCCTGATATTTCTTCCACAAAAAGACCGAGATCAATTTTAAAAAGACCATAATGAGACTTACAAAAGTCTCGTGGCCTGCCTTAATGAGGAGTACCTAAAGACAAATTGATAGTTAAACTTTTGTTTATTGCTGCTCTCGAAAAGACCACAAGCATAATAGAAAATCACCTCGCAATTATTTATGTGTATGGTTTAATATGGCAAAATTGTCTAGTTGACAATTTCTCATATAACTTCTTCAGACCTTAAGAGCTCTAATTATTGTTGACTTTGATAGACGGTTTATAGATTTTTGAAACTTTAAAGTGTAAAACTGTGTAAAAGTGCTAAAAATTAACATAACCACTTGAAAAAAGTCTGTGTCTGGCACATAACCTCTAGAAGTTTGTCAAGTTGAACTGGTAAAACCCTGTTTTGCAAAATTTCCATTAAACTTAAACCATTTAGATAGTATCACATGCATTTCCTGTCGAGACATTATCCTCACTATTAGTTCTATTTTTTTTTTTTTTTTTATTTGTGGTGTTTATTCGTAAATATGTACTTAACATAAAAACCTCGTTGATATAATCTCCTTGTGAATTATGTATGTATGTGTCTTTCGTAGCTAAATAACAATAAGGGAGAACAAAACAAACTTCCATAAAACCAGAACACAACATACTCGTATGTAGGTATGTACTTTGCATGCTCATGTGTCTTGGTTTATCCAACAGAACATCATTTTCTACCAACCCACCCGTCATCATTATTCTACTGCCAGTTGCAGCAGTAGCAACTGAACTCAGCAGCACCAGCAGTAGTAGTAGTCTATCGGATTCTGAAACTAATCAATCACTTACGTGCGTGCTCAATCGTAATCCATCTATCCAAGTGTAACGTCCGTAATCTTCTACCGCGCAATGTGCGCTATTATTATACCGACACTGTATAGCTCTGCAGAAGGTTGGAACGAAATAAAAAATACAAAAAGAAAAAGAAAAAAAAAAAACGCACATCTCGAAATCAAAATCCAAACCAAAGGCGAATTAATGTCTGTTCCCTTCTAGCCAAGACCAAGCTGATTTTCAAGAAAATGAGGACAACAAGTTGTCAGCGAAGCGAATTGCCAGTGAATGAGACTGAGCTTTGAGTTTGAATGATATCACATCATGTAAGAAGGGGAGTGAATCTCATGCACCTTCGACTGACTACCGCACCATGATGATGCAGTTTAAATTACCTGGAACACAAAAGCCCTTCCACCAGCTCACATTACACGATGACCACGTTCGGTACGAGTGTTATGGACTTATGGGGGAAGAGGAGCAAAGCACAGCACGTCATATGAATATAATATTCCATCAACTGACAGACAATCAATTAAAGCGAAAAGGTGTGCTGCTATACGTATAGACAGTGTATATAATGTCACCGCCACCGTACCGTCATTGTCGCTATATATGTACTCAGACTCTCGACTACCTGCCTCACGCACTAGAGTTTTTGGAAGCCAAAGCATTGTTTTTATTTTAATTCCCTCGTGAAATATGTGGTCACGACCACGAACTGTGAAATTAAAACTTGTACTAAAGCAATTATTATGAAAAAAGGTGCGTAAGGGTATTTACTCAAAAGTTGCTCCAGGAAAACGATTTAACTCACAGTTGGGTTACATGACGCGAAGTTACGTAAATAAACTAATTATCACCGAGGAAGCTTTATGTATATGCATACAAAAAAGGCTTATTATTAATTAATATCAGAAGCCCACTTCAGAAGACACTTTGTCCTCACTATCGAAAATATCGTCATAATGGCTTACGTTAACGAAGTCTTCTAGGAAATAGGGTATATATGGTTCGTGGATTGAAGTTTTCACTCTGTGCTCCTCTAGACCAGTTTATACCAATCAGCGGATAAGTAAACGGAAATGTGTGTGATCTTTATTCGTCTTGATTTTACTAAAAGTGCCCCTCGACATGTAAAAAAGGTCAAATACATACCCAAAAGAATTCATTTTCGTACGTTCTCACGTTTAGACTGTCAGTTTTTTTTTATACCATTCAGAATAACATAGCAAATAATAATAAGCGAACATCTCTGAATAGTTAAACAGGACTCAACAACAACAAAAATAAGGACTAGATCGAGTGCATTGAAAGCGGTATTATTTCTTTATGAATCACGGTTGAATCTTGATCTGTCGAAATTGTGACAGCTTTCATTTTTTGACAGCTAAGATGTCAGATTCATTATAAGTTAAGCACTCTGCTGTAGTCACGTTAACAGTTTATTTTTTTTCTAAAATATTTCAAATGGAGTAAGGAAAACTTTCATGTTAATAAAAAAAATAGGGTATCCTATAATAAATTTCAACTCTTTTCAGTTTCTCTTTATCTTTTCTTTGAAACAGAGAATTAAAAAGCTTTTGCAATACAAAAAAGTTCGCCTCTTAAAAAAAAAAAAAACGAAAATATTTAAAACACATGGTGTTAGTTGGCATAGAAACAACATTCATATTATACAGATTTATGGTTCTCATGGATAAAGTTAGTCCCTTAAGTTAGAGTATACCTATAACTTCTGTTCTTTCCCACCATCCACCATCATTGGCATCGGCAGCATCCGTTGTTGTCGCGTCCAATTCCACGAAATGTTGTTTATTGTTTGTTGGAGTATTTTTTGTTTTTATTTTATAATTTTTGTTTATGTTTCCCATCACACACATTTGCTTGTGATTTTTTTGTGTTGTATACTCTGAATTGCAACAACGAGAAGCAAAAGAATCCACTCGACTATGGTAGGTCCACAGAGAAATTCCTAATAAATCTTTCAATTTAAAATGAAGAAATAAATTTTGACAAAAAAACAAATGTCGGTCTTTTAGTTTTCAATGGGAATGGATATTCTTCCACAAAATTCTTTGGACTTGAGTTCTTTTTTTTATGGGACCTTGAAAGTCTTAAAAAAAAAGTATAGAGAAAAATGAAGAAATTTTGTTTGCTGAGAACAATAATGGCTAGAACCTTATTCCAACACTAAATACCTTTGAAACTTCGATTCTCCAATGATTTAGTTACCTACAGACAGTATTGTGATAAAAAACTGTAGCTTCCTAGATGTTATACGAAAACCTTCATAATAACGGTAATGACGTATAAACTGAAAGACCGACAAATTCCGACGTGATTTAGACTACCTTGTACTGTCTCATCTCAAGGCCAGCCCTTCTTCAGATAGAATTTGTTTTTTTTTTGGAATAATTTCAATTACAATTTCAATAAAGTTCATAATTTGAGTTCGCCTAAGTTGGCGCACAAAAATGGAACTTCTTAAATCAATTTGAAAATTTGTATTACAGTTGACCCAAAAAAAAGAAATGACAAAAAAAAGGAGTAGGGGGAATGTCAAAAAAAAACGCTAAGTACCAAGATTAAAGAAAATCGACCCTTCTGTCAAGGCTGTACGCAAAAAGACAGACATACAGTGGTGGACATGGAAATAGCACACTTGTAGTTTTTATTAAAGTTTATGTAAGGAACAGTTTATATTTAAACACAAATATGTTTTTGCTATTTTTAGGAAATTAGAATATTTTCTGAAGGATAACAATCGATCTTTTGAAGTATTTCAGTCATTTCAGTAAGGTACCAATACCGCACATTTAATACCAAGTAGCTTGGACATATAATTAGCATATAACCTGCAAAAGTAAATTTACCTTTAAATGATAAAATGAAAGTTAATATTTAGTTGGAAATCCCTTGTTTACAATCACAGCTTGACATCTTCTTGGCAAACTTTCGACCAATATCCTGCAGCGTTCTATTGGTATTGCATACCAAGTACTTTTGATGTTTTTTCCATAATTCTTCAAAGTTTTTGGGATTTTTACCTTCGATTTGGCGTTCAATGTCATTCCACAGATTCTCAATAGGGTTGAGATCAGGAGACTGAGCCGGCCACTGCAAAACATCCACAAAATTGTCCTCTAAACACGATTTCACCAAGCGAGATGTATGCTTCGGATCGTTGTCGTGCATAAAATGCCATGTCAAAGGCAAATTGTCATCAGCGTAAGGAATCATATGATCTTCCAAGATATTCTTATACACATGTTAATAAATTTTTGAATTAATCTTTACAATTGGACCCACTCCGTGCCAAGAGAAATCTTCCTGCACCATAACATTTCCCCCTTCGTGTTTTATTGTTTTGAGGGTGTGTTTTGGGTTGTGTTGTTGGTTAGGTGTACGCCAAACATATTTTTTTCCGACCAACCCAAATTTGCAAAACTTGGATTCATCACTTCATAGCAAGTTTTTTTCAAAAATTCATAGGTTTTCTAAGGTGTTCACTATATTTCTGTGACCGTTCTCTCTTGAGCTTTCATCTCGTTTATCAAAATTCTTTATTTAGTTGAGCAATGAAGTCCCTTTCTCATATCTATCGTATTTTTGTACAGAAATTTATTTAAAATCCACTTATAAAAACTTGCTGCTCCGATTAATGTTATTAAAAATTAAAATATTGAGATAACTCTGACTAAAACTTCCACTGTGCTAATTATGTGACCAAGCTCAAACAATGATACTACACTAACTGTCTATTCACTTAAATATGGTTAGAAAAAAACATACAAATTCTAACGGTTTTTTTTCTCCACTTCTCATTAGGTGGAAATCAAAGAAGAAATCCCGTTGCCTAAAGGCAAGAGTTCAGGTTCGTATGCAATTCAGTAAATGCGAGGTGAAGTGTGCTATTCATGTTTTCACCACGGTATATGTAGGTAGATCGACAGACAGACGGACGTTTTTGCGAGACCCACTTTTTTTCGTCTTCCTTATTACGTTGTAATGTCAAGTTTGATCAAAATCTCGAGTTCGATTTTTTTACGAATCCATAAAATATGTACGGTAATACATACACACGCATTACCTTCAATTAACAAATTTGTAGATAGTTTTTTTTAACAATTCATCTGGGTGTTTTTTTTGAACATTTTTTTTTCGCTATTAAGGCGCTACAGTTGTTAGAACAAAGACAACAACCCTTAGATATGAGCTTCTATTTTTACTTGTTCAGTCTCAAGGTCCTAAAATATTCATATTTTAAATGAAATTTTAATATTAATTGAAATCAAATTATTTCTATGAATAGTTTTTGAAAATATTGAAGAATTAAACCTGTTTTTTTTTCAATTTTTTTACGTAAGTGAGTGCAGCTTTCATTGTTCAAAGTTTTTCCAAATATGTGTATTTTTTGACGCTAAATACCAAATAGGTAATAGAAAAACTAATTTTTATAAAATCAATATTTTTTGGTATTTAATAGATATATTCATTCATCGTCGCTTCGGCCACGAAGGTTTTTTTTATTATTGTTCCTAAAAGTCTAAAGCTTTAAACACTCAAGGTATATGTACCTATTCCTATATAAAGGGTTTTTCAACAGCAAACGGCGCCATATTTCTTGCCGCTCTTTTGACATTTCTCTTCAGTAAGGTTTGCCATTTCATGATGGAAAGATATACGAGCCAACAACGAGTCAAAACTATTAAAATTTACTACCGAAATTCGGTGTCAGTGGCCTCAACGTTAAGAGCGCTACGTCCAATTTATGGTCGTCATAATCGTCCTAGCAGATCAACAATTGAGCGTCTAGTGGAAAAATTTGAATCCACAGGCACAGTACAAAATGTTCCCAAGCAAGTGAGACAAAGAAGTGCCCGTAGTGTCGAGAATATTGCTGCCGCTGAGGCTTCAGTTGCAGAAAGCCCAAATGTGTCTCTCACACGTCGTTCTCAAGCGTTTGCCATCTCTGTGACGTCGTCGCAAAAAGATCTTGGCCTACATCCTAACAAGATTAAATTGACGCAAGAATTGAAGCCGCTTGACCACCAGAAGCGTCGTATGTTCGTGAATTGGGCTGAGCAACAAGTTGAAAATGATTCAGATTTTCATCGAAAAATCATCTTCAGCGATGAGGCTCATTTCCGGCTGAATGGCTTCGTCAATAAACAAAATATGAGGTATTGGTCAGGCAGCAATCCACACGTACTCCATGAGTCATCATTGCATCCCGAAAAAATTACGGTTTGGTGTGGTTTATGGGCCGGCGGCGTCATTGGGCCGTACTTCTTCCGTGATGATCAAGACCGGCACGTTACTGTGAATGGGGATCGCTACCGTTCAATGATAACCGAATATTTTTGGCCTTTATGGACTTAGAAGACATGTTGTTCCAACAGGACGGCGCCACAAGCCACACAACGAATGTTACAATCAATTTATTGGAAACCAAGTTATCTCACGAAATGGTCCAGTCGCTTGGCCGCCTCGGTCGTGCGATTTGACGCCGTTAGACTATTTCCTATGAGGCTACGTCAAGTCTATGGTCTATGCCAACAAGCCAGCGACGATTGATGAACTTCGTACGAATATCGAACGTGAAATTGCAGCAGTATCGGCCGATTTATGCTTGAAAACCGTCGAAAATTGGGTTCAGCGTCTGGACTTCTGCAAGCGTGCCCGTGGTGGCCATGCAAAAGAAATCGAGTTCCATACATAATGGCATCGAACATATTTTTACAGGAATAAAGAATTTCATTGATATCCAAAACCGTTTTTGTTTTATTTAAAAAAAACCTTTGTAGCGCTCTTATTGAAAAACCCGATACATATACGATTTTTACATTGGGTTCCAATTTGATAAAAATCTTTTAATCAAAAATCTTGCCTCTTAAGCATCTTTTAGCACACTGCCTAAAATTCCTCGAAAGGCATCTGGTATAGGTATGGACCAGGTAGTAAACACTTTTTTATTTATTATTTTCATAAATATAATTTAACAAGGAAATTCCAAGTATATGTAGTTCAACTCTTCACTTCACAAAAATCAACTGCACTTACAAAGACACAATAAAAGAGTCAACTCAATAAATTACAAGTCAACCACCACCATGAATCACCTGTAATAACACAAAACAACAACAACAAAAAAAAAATAAAAATCCAACCTCAACCTCAACTCGAAAATATACCTCTCGGCTATATTTTTTTCAGCTAATTGAACAAAATTGAAGGTAATTACACAAAATTCATAGCTTGCAACCAAAAAATAAAAACTACAATTATTTGAAACAATAGAACGTGCCGATAGTGACATATTAGCATATCACATTTAGAGCATTCGAAACGAACAACCACTATGGTGGTGATCCAATTAATTTCACGAGTTCGCATTCTCATAGATAGACAAGCCAATATGCGGAATCGTGTATTTTTTTCGCTCGGGCAATAAATTAAAATTTCCAATAAACCTGCATTTATAGTTGTGATTCATTTTGAATTCTTAACTCGTGATTTGAATTTTGTATTTTTTTTTTTTTTTTTTTAATATTAATTTCGATAATTGAGAAAAAGAAAATTATTGCAGTCTGTGCAGTTTACTGTTTCAATGCATTTTAGCTGTATTGACCTCCGTTTATGTATTTTTAGAGTAGATTCTAGTACGTTGCTTGCAATACATTGTCTACTACAGGAAGTTCAAGTTTGATTTATATCATTTTCCGACTGCCATGCCGTAAGTATGGTTACCACTTTGATAAAATTCAAATATGCTGAGTAGATTTGTAAGGCGATTCGTTAAGTCTGAGTTAATGTTTAAGTTTTAATTTAAGTTTGAAAAAAAAAATGGCGAACTATCAAAAGAATTATGATAAAAATTTGAAAAATCTCAAAATGTTGTTTTTTTTTTTTGAAGAATATTTCTGGAATGTTTTTTTTGTTGAGTGGCAATTGTGGAAAATATGTCGTCTGTGGAAATGCAGTCTTGACGTTTCCCGATCGTGTAAAAAAAATAAATAAAACGGAATTAAAATTGAAAATCGAACAAAAGAGTTAAGGAGTTAAAGAGTTTTTTTTTTTTTTTTTTAATTTTTGCTGCACGACTTTCTGAACAGTTTTTTTTTTTTTTTTTTTTTTGCAGTGCGACTGCAGTGATGCATTTGCAAATTAAGTTGTTCCGATGGATATGCATGCATAGTTCTTAGCTTTTAAATCAATTCCCATTTGTTGTGATGTATTTTATAAAGCAGGTGCAAGTGGCGAGCAGTGTTGACACTATAGTGACGTGAATTTCTGGAAATAGGTGCCACTCTGTAATAATAAATTGCTTGTCTAGTTGATGATGTTTTTTTTATAATAATTGATACTGGAAGGAATCTAATTGTTGGTTTAGGTGTAGATTTGCATTTATTTAACTAAAGATAAATTATTCGAAAGGGAAAGTGAATGGCTCTCGATAAAACTTTGATCTTGTAGGATTTAATAAAAAAAGAGATATATGTACTTATTCGCAACACAAATTTCGAAGTAAAAATGCAATTTAATTAATGGCAATTAAGTGACGTATATGCATTTATATTTTGTTTCCATATAAAGGTTGTTTTTTTTAGACGTGTGGTTTTCATGAAGAAATAAAACTCATATAATTTAATGTTATGGCCAAGAATTAAGCTTTATTATAAAGATAAGGGTTTGCCATTATGTTTTAAAAATGCTTTCGGCCAGGTGGCGGCCGTGACTGGCTTGAATAAATTCCAGCCGAGAGACCCAATTTTCGACCACTTTTTGCAGCAATTGGGGCCGTATGTCAGCAATAACTAGCCGAATATTCTCTTCCAAGGCGTCAATTGTCTCGGGATTATCTGCGTAGACAAGCGACTTCACATAACCCCACAAAAAATATAGTCCAGCGTTTCCTTCAGTAAATTGGTTGTTTCGTTGGCTGTATGGCATGTAGCGCCAGCTTGTTAGAACCAAAGGTCGTCCACATCAACATCCTCCAATTCAGGCATGAAAAAGTCATTAAACATGGCTCTATAGCATTCCCCATTGATTGTAACATTATGGCCGGCTTCATTTTTGAAGAAATATAGACCAATTATTCCCTCTGCCCATAGAGCACACCAAATAGTGACTTTTTGAGGATGTAACCGCATCTCAACAATGGTTTGTGGATTATGATCACTACAAATACGACAATTTTGCTTATTAACGTACCCATTCAACCAAAAATGAGCTTCATCGAATATTAGACGCAGCGCACGATGCGTCGCGCGAACCGAACCATTATTTTGGGAAAAAATTTGCACGATTTGCAAACGTTGTTGAGGAGTAAGTCTATTCATTATGAAATGGCAAACCAAACTGAGCATAAATCAAGTGACAGCTGTCAAAAAGACCAACTTCGAAAAAAGTATTGCCAGATTGAAAACCACACGTCTAAAAAAAACACCCTTTATTATGTTTTTTTTTTCTACTCACATGTTCGCTTTAGATAAAAGTGCACTGAGAAACATACCATGTATAACAGTTATAATACTTATTATTCTGTTTGTATATGCTCTTAGTTCATAAGCGGAGAGATGTTTATCGCCATTAACTTAGCGGAATTGTTGTTGTACATTTTTTACATGGAAATTATGTTTTAAGCGTTATACCCGCTTGCGCTAAAAAATACACCTATTTCTTGAACCATATTTATCTTCACTATGTGCCTGCATTATAGTTGGTAACCACAAGAGCAAGTTCGTGCGATCCAATCGTGCATATTTTTTTCAATGAAAATAGTTTGTTTATGGATTGATTTATTCTAAATCTCTATTTAACTCTTTTAAAAGTTTAACTCTTTTTAATAGAGACATATTATTTTTAAGACGTGTATTTGTCGATTTTAAAACTGCATACATGCTCAGAAAATTTTCTGTTGTTTTTAACTGTCAGCTAAGGTAGCCATTTCCTCTTCTAACTATTTGTGACGTTATTTATACGAAGCTGTGCTGTTGTGTTCTATTCTAATCTACCTTTTTTTCACTGAACAAAGCTAAGGTCTTTCTTCATACAACCTTTATACTAGATCATTGTGAATAAAGTAAGAATTATTGCCTAAAGCAAAAATATCAATAACAACCAAATGAACAGGAGATGTCCAAGGATAGAACCTTGAGGTACTTCGACGGGAACGGAAACATACATGAAGGTAATTCCATTTGAGCTAACAACTTCACTTCATGTCTCTTAGAAAAATATAGCTCAGAAACAATCTCAAAGTAAACAAAGAAAACTACTTCTTACTTTCTTCTCCGATAGCGTCGAACTTTGTCCGAACTATTTCCACAATATTTTATTATCTTCCCTTGACATAAGAACCAGCCAGGGATTTGCAATAAATTTTATTTTATTTTATTAACTTTTATTCTATACCTACCTACCTATATATACTCACTGATATGCTCTAACTTTAACATAAACACAAATGATGCATTAAACTAAGTTTTCTTGAAATGCCGGATATTTTGAAGCGGATACTTTGCAACACATGTGAACCTGTACCTCTTTCCATTTTGTAATATATCATTCAAACAAGATCATACCGAACAGCGCATTTAATTTAAATAATATTAAATCAATTATAAGCTTGTTAACTAAAATTTATATGAAAATAATAACTACCTAATGGCCAAAGACATAAATTCAAAAATGTCAAGAATTTCATATTCAATCTGTCAACATCTAGAAACATGATCGCTGCGCCAACAAAAATCGTATAAGATATTGAAAAGCATTTCCTTTTTTGAATGTCAAATTGAATAATAGCAAATTAACACCATTTTAGACTAGAAAAAAAAAACAAGCTCTAGCTCACGCGGCTACCTGCAGAATTATAGTGAGAAGAAAAAGTCTCATAGTGATCTGTCAAATTGTTGTGTGCTGCTACTACTACAGTATTATGCTTGTGGCAACCAACAACAAATTCTATCTTTATGTAAGCGCTCCGGCCGCTTCAGTCGTGTGTCGCTGTCGTGATATTGAAATGTGGGAAATCCTTGAAGTTCCCCTCACGCGACGCGACGATTATAATCGCTTCGAGCAGTGTTTGTCGTTGCTGCCGCTGACAAAAAGGAACGAAAAACCGTCATAAAACATTGTTTAGTATGATTGATAAACTATGCATGCACCTGTTTTGTTATTAATGTGTCACTAAGTTGCAACAAAATAACAAAAAAAAAAATAAGACAAGAAATATGGAGGCAAAATGTTATTGTTTAACGTGTGTGGGGCTGTCAAATTAAATACAAGTCGAATGTGTGTGAATTTTCTGCAATAAAAAAACAAAAAAAAATTGTAATGAGGAAAGTCATTTGTCATAATTTACATAACTTATATGGGAATTATGTCTGTAGGACTTTATTTAAGTATTTTATTCTTGCTGTAATAATTTTTACTTTTAAAGAAATTGATAAAAGCAAAAGTGGTGTGGAGTTTATTTAATTATTAAGAAGAAAGTCTTAAGGCTGTTATATCACTCAAGTGAAGGCTTTCGGTATGCCAAAAAACCTCAAAAGCTTCAAACTCATAAACTAGACTAGATCAAATCTGCTGTAACTCTACATTTGAGCAACACTGTACCACCAAAAATTTTGAAACCATTCTGCTTTTTTTAACAAAACTAGAAGGAATAGAGGATGACACCCGTTAGATGCGTTAAAGTGCTAAAGAACCTTACCAACACATTCGATATTAAGTCTTACAATTAGGTTAAAACCTACATCCAACTATTGTTATTAGATCCATTGGCGGTGCTAAGACATTGTCAAAATAACAGCTCATCAGCTTGGAATGACAAGGTCGTGTAGTAGATTGGACACATGATCTTGTTATTTTGAACTGACGAGATGTCAGAAATTGATTTAGACAACGTGAAAGCGTTAATGTTTTCAAAAATCAGTAGCTTCACACGCCAATGATGTTGAAGTTAAAAAATATTATCCTACTTTTTTCCATAAGAGCAATCAGCTACAAGATATTGCGACTTCAACAAATTGACCAATTTCAAAAATTAACTCAGGAAAAAATCTACAAACACCAAGGCCAATCTGCCGAAAAAAATCAAAGTGAAGATTTTTAGGCGCAGGTATCTCTATTTTGGCATGAAAAATACTGTCATTTCGAAATAGTGTAATAGGAAATGATCGTTTTTTTTGCATATTATTTCACTATTTGATCATTTTTGAAGTCGCAACATCTTGTTACTGATCGCTCGAATGGTAAAAAGTTTAATAATATTTTTTGTAGTAAATATAATAATCTATAAAGTTAGCATACGTTATTTTTTGACAAGTTCCGAAAAAGAAAACCGGTATTTTTCACTTCTAATCAATATTTTTAAAAAATGATATTTTTAACATTATCACCAATATGAAAAATATTTGTATGTATCCTTGTAGAGAGTCGCAAAATTTACAAGTGGTAAAATCATTATATTTCGATGAAGCTTATCGTATTGCATTAGTTGCATGCAAAAAACCTGTATTTTTGACATTTTACGCTTTTGAAGTAGCAATATCTTCTAACTGATCGCTTGATTGGAAAAAGTTTCATAATAGTTTTTTGTAGAGAATATTATAATCTACAAATTGGGAATTCATTATTTTTCGACAGATTCGTCATTTAAGGAAAAAGAGCAAAAAAACAGTATTTCTGAATTTTGTCCAAATGTTAACATAAAATTATTTGGTACATTTTAATGATTCCTTTTAAGAAAAAACAAGTCATATTTTCTTGTAAGGGGTCAACAAATGTTAAAATATTGCATTCAGTTATTTTCGATAATATGCACCGTTAAAGAGTTGTTTATGGGAAAAAACCGACATTTTTGTAATTTAACTTTTTTTTTTGAAATGGAGATATCTTCTAAACGGTCAGTCATAGACAAATAATTGTTATCATGTTCTTTGTGGAAGATTGCATGATCTACAAGTCTTTATAAACTGCTTTGTGATAGCATTTACCGTTCAAAAGTTACATGTGAAAAACCATTATTTTCGACAATTAACCTTGAATAACTTTTGACGCGCACACGATTTAGCAATGGACATTTTTATTCAGTATTTCCGATGCCAAAATAAAGACAATTGCGTTTAAAAATCTTCACTTGGATTTTTGTAAGATGTTTTTTCCTAGGGTGCAAGACAGAATGTTGATGTCAAAGATCAAACGAAGTCTCGAGGTTAACGAGGGTATGTTCTAGTCAAATGATTTTTTTTTTCTCTTGAGAAATCTGCTCCGGTATGAGATATGAATGACTGGCAACTTTAACTTTAGACCACCTCAGTTTTGGTGTAAAACCGACACCAACATTGATATTAAAGGCGGTAATTTTCGAGCGTTAATAAAGTTAAGAAGCTGCTAAACTTATTCATCAAGCTAAAAAAGTCAATATTTATGAGCGCTCATAAGAGTTATGAGTAGTTATCACTATTCTTGAGTTATGGTAGGCCTTTTCTGAAAAACGTATTCGAAAACTTTTGCTATAAAATGCATCAAGGACTTAAGAACGCTCGAAAATTACTGCCCTAACAGATTCTTTCACAATGTCTAAAGCATAGTTCACATTATCGATAATGACTGACATTTTTGAAACTCGATACTAAAAGTGTGAGCATTTTGAATGATATGTTGCAAGATCGATAATCTGTATCATACTTAAGTAAAGCTCTGAACAAGTTATTCGACAGATAAATGTTGGCGCTAGGTTCATAAGTCCACGATGTCATTTGACCCATCTGAGTGGGATATAAACTAAAAAATCAATCTTCTTTGCCTGTGGACTTATGACACTGCACCGAAAATGTATCTGTCAGATAACTAATCAGAACTTTACTCAGACAATGTATTTTTTTAATGGAAAATTCTTCTCACTTAAACGTAAAAAAAATCGTAGCTTTTTAATTTAAAATAATTACTAAAGGGAGAAGAATACTTCATTCAATTACACCTAAGCAACCTCTTATTAAATGAGTTCCTTTCATTTTACGAAAGGCCTTACTTACCTACGAGACATCAAGATAAGAAAAGATTGTTAAAAGGATGAATTTCCATTCCAATTGCCATTGCCACGAATTCTCACATTTCCGCACGATTTCTGATCTCAATTAGATGCCAGAAAATACAAAAAAATATATAAGAAGTATTTCAATCATTTCACGCACTTTGATCATCAAATAGCATCAAATACAAAGCGACGACAATGGCAAACGTGGTCGTGTTATGTCGCGTCGAAATCGTTGTCGCGACAACGGCGACATGTTTTTTTCTTTTTGTTTCTTCTACTTTCTTATTAAACCTCTTGAGATTGTTTTATTTTTTCTGTATTTCCAAACGTCCAGGGGGAAAGAAAACCTTCACACTTTTACTCTATTAAAACACAAACAAACAAAAAACCGGCATCCCCTGCAATGAAAAAATCTCTACACCATTATTAAAAAAAAGTGCAGAATTATCTACTTCGGACGAATTTTTGCTCCCGGCCGGCCGGCATGAAGAAGAAATTGCGGCTAACAACTATTCACGCGGCACATTCCTATACATACAGTATAGCTATCAGAAAAATAGAAAGTTTTTTGTCTGTCCAACGGATGGCGGATTTGAGAGGAGAAAGAAAAATCTATGGGAAAAGGAAAATATTTTGTAATTGCTATTTTCTCATAGTTTTTGAATTATTTTGTTTTTTTTTTTTTTTGTCTTTTTATATAAATTTTTACTACAGGTAGTAATTTGGGTATCGATTTAATTTTAATTGAATTTCTTGAGAATTTAACAAGATGTTTAAGGTTTTCAATTAGATTTGATCTTTGACCACGCCTATGCCTCAAATGAATAATTTATAGATAGTTCATCATGACTATTTCCTGTAATTTAAGTAAAGCGTCTTGTGCCACAGGCTACACGCTACATACATAAATTAAATAGGTGTAGCTACTTGACTATAGAAGGAGGAACTCGACTAGCTTTAAGCATAACTTGAAGTTCAGGTGTAATGGATTTGTAAATAGAAATCAATTTGAGTTCTGATTGGATTAGCTAACTTAAGATACAGAATAATGTTCACTGATTCGATATATTAGTGGCCTTGTAAAGGGTGTTTTTTTAGAGGTAGGTATAGAACTTTAAGTTGCCAACACTATTTTAACTGGCGACCATTTTATCAGCTGTCAAGTGATTTATTTTAAGTTTGGTTTGGCATTGCAAGAATTGAAGCCACAGGATCACCTAGCAAGGCGTAGATTCGGTGATGATAATCCTCAAGTGTATGTTGAGACACAAAAACTGACTGTTTGGTGTGCTTTATGGTTTGGTGGAATAATTGGTCCGTACTTCTTTAAAAGCGATGCTGGGCAGAACGTTACAGTCAATGGTGACCGCTATAGAGCAATGATAACTGACTTTTTAGTTCTTCAATTGAAAAACCATGATGTGCAGGAGCTGTGGTTTCAACAAGACGGCGCAACATGTCACACAGCTCGTGCCATAATTGATTTATTGAAGCAAACGTTTGGTAACCGCATAGTTTCACGTTACGGACACGTGAATTGGCCTCCAAGATCGTGCGATTTAACGCCGCTTGACTATTTTCTGCAGGCATATGTGAAGTCGCTATAGTCTACGCCGATAAGCCCGAAACGATTGACCACTTGGAGTACAACATTCGCCGCTTTATTGCCGATATACGGCCACAAATGTTGGAAAAATTCATCGAAAATTGGACCTCCAGATAAGACTACGTCCAAGCCAGCCCTGGCGTACATATGCCAGATATCAAATTTGAATTGTCAGAATACCAGAAGATTATCTTCCGAATAAAGTAAGTTTTATGTCAATTTAAAAAAATCATCTTGGTTTTATTCCATTTTTCAAAATTCTATACCTCTAAAAAAAAGACCCTTTATTTGTACGATTTGTGCGCGTCTCTTTTAATTAGAAAAAGTATTCAATCAAAAAAGGGCGTGGAAGTGGGAGTAGGTAGTTTAAAAATAATCAAGAAGATGAGAAAAAACGGATTACATACTACCTACTTGATTTATCTCTACAAAATTTCACATTCCTGACTGTTTTAAGAAATGAAATGACTCAAACAAAACCTATTGACGGTACCTACAATAGTTTTTAGGACCAAAAATGTCAGCTTCCACCAGTACCGAAAATTTCCTCGATGTCATCGATATAAAGGGAAAACAGTAAGGGGCTGAGGTTACAGCCTTACCTTAGGCCAATTTCTACTTCGATAATTTACACCCGTTGAAAATAGTTAAGTTGTGTGCGCATACAAACTTTCGAAAATATTCATCAAAATAAGCAGGGAAAGTAGTTATGCCTAGTCGAAATTTAACTGAAACAAAATTAGTGAATTAAGCACTAACTTTTCCCACCGTTTTTAACATAATTATGCAGTTCATTAAAGATTACCAGTTATTTTTAAATTATCCACATACCCTCCGTCATACTCCATCACTAGAATTTCATAAAATATTTATCAGAACAAAAAACATTATTTTTTTTACTAATTTTTAACAACTGCGAAAAAAATTCTCACTTTAAGTGATCAATCTTACCATGAAAAACTGAGTTCATAAAATTGAATTCATGTAAGACTAGCTGTTATCCACCCAATTTTTTGAGCCCCCTGCAACAACCTTACCTATACGAAAATTAGTCTAGGTGTAACCTATTTCTATGACCATTCCAGCAATTTGAAGAATTTGAGGAGTTGCAGAAATTCTTCAGCAGAAAAAAGAAGTGAAACCCTTATAAAAGAGCTTTCCAACGATCTATAATTTGTATTCGATTGATAAAGAAAGATGCATATCCTTGTATGGAACTACCTTTTTCCACCAATAGTTATCTGATGAGTGATGATTAAAAACTTCTCAACACAGTTTTTTTTATCTAGGGTCATCAAGACCATACTTTTATAGCTCCCAATTTGAGGTTTCTGTAGACGGACTAGGCAAAAGCACCAATTTTTTTTGCAAGTTCTACTCAGGTGCTTACTGCTTATCTTTCTGTTTTTGATGGGAGCCATCTTGGAATTTATTGCCGCCATCTTGAAATGTAAGTAATACAATTGTGGGTTTTAATTGATTTTACTTTATTCGGTTATCGGTGCGGATATCGAACTCCACCAAACGTCAAATATCAGCATGGGAGACCAGGACGGAAACTTCACTGTACGTCATTTGGATGAATCTGAGATTCCGCATATTTATAAGCTCACTCTTTTTGACACAACAATAAGTATATCTGCAATATCTCGGTTCTAGATCACTCAACAACACAAATTTGGTGTCTAAGCAAAAATTGTCAAATTTTTGTTCGGTATAACGTCTTGGCATTTTAAGCTAGATCTTAATTACGCTGAAATGATGCTTTAACCTAGTACTCCCGAATTCTTGGTGTGTGCAGAGGATGTGATGGACGCACAATCTGGATTGGGTGAGGACTTACATTGAAAGAGGCTGAGACAAGCAGAAGTCATTCAAGGTTGTTAGGCCACAAACCATCTAGCCACAAGCAAATTGGTCAGTAGAAATATTGATAGCTTCAAAAATGGACAGGCGGTAGTCAAAACAATTTTCTCGATTGAAATAAAGTCACAACTGGTGGACCGTTTTACCCCTAGAAAGGTTCTGAAGCACTGTGATGTATACGGCCACAAAATGTAAGTTGAACTGGCCAAAAACTGTTCATCTCTTGATCAGAGCCATAATGTAATATGTACACCATCAAGGAGAGCAACTAAAAAACAGCCGACAAAATCTGATAACAATTCTCATATTTCTCAAGGTACTAAACCTCAAACTATACGATGACACACACTTTCACCAAACAAAATCATATGTGTTTTACCCTCATCTTAAACAAACAATTATTACTGAGCTTAATTTAACTGCCTTGAATTACACTACATATTAAAAACAAATTATAAAATAAAACTATGTCACTTCCGATAGAGCCTATTGTTCCGCCCTCATTAAGCTCTTTTAAAAGAATTATGAAATTTTGCCTTGAAGTCAATATAATAACTGTCACTTAACCATGAGTTTCTTAAACTCAAAACAAACAGACAAAAAAAAAAAAAAATATATATATGACTACCATCACGCATAGTTTAAGCAACATTATCGGCCCCAATATGGAATCTTGCGACACCCCATTAAAATATGATAATATTAAAAAAAAAAAAAACAACAAACACACATTCGCATGCTACACCGCCCATTTAAAATTATAAAAAAAATAAAAATATAAGCTAACTGTAAGCCCCCATTACTCATCTAATGCCCCCCATATGTAGATATACGATATACCCCCAGCACCGGTATTGACATTTTAATCCAAATTTTGTTTTTGTGCACCATACTCATCAACTCATCCCCATTCCGCACAATGCCACAGCAACATTCAATCATTAAACGTCATTAGGATAGACGAAATACTCGAACAACTGCCTCAATGCTCTGCTCATACCCGCTATACCTACTCGTAATGTACCGATGAACTTCAACAACAATCGAGTTGAAAAGCGTCTTCGTGCCACCACCACCATACATGGGAAGAACAGCATTTTGCAAAATAACAACACAACAACAAAAAAAAAGATACTGCAATAGTTTTTTTTTTTTTTTTTAATTTGAGTACAGACTATGAGTTGTTTGTTACACACATTCGTGTAAAAATTAATGGTGAAACCTTAGGTTTTTTTTTTTGTTAAATTTAGTACAAACAAACATACCCAGTTTGAGTGCAGACAAAAGCATCATAGTTCGATGCAATGATGATGGTTGTTGGTTGGTTAGAGATGCGCTCCTTTCAACCTTTTTTCTTTATTCGTTGTTGTGTGGTTTTTTTTTACTTTCTGATTTTTTTTTTTTTTGTATTTCTTTTGTATGCGTAAATGCGTGTTAGTATATATAAATTTTTTTTTTTTTTTTATTTTAACTTCTCGCGAAAGGCTACAGACAAATTGCACACTTGTACTTTCACTTTGAAGAAATCTTTTTTTTTTTTTAATTCTTTTATACTTTCTTTACATTTCCTCTGTTTTACACATCTCTAGAATGACCTTAAGATTAGCAACAATGCATTCACATATTTTTTTTATTTTATTTTTCTATTGATAACTCTCACTTTGGGGCTTGGAATCGCACATAAGAGATACGAATTTCGAACTCAGATACTAAATCTAGTACAATTATTGGGTTTTCAGGGACTTAAATAGGCAATGGCCACTTTGTAGTGCTTGAGGTGGTAACTTTCTAATTAGTTACTTTACTTTTTTGTTGTTGGGGTTTTAGTTTTTTGTTTTTTTGTTTAACGAAGCGACACACATTTATAACGATCGTGATCTGTCCTTCTAGGTATGTATACCGTTTTCAGGGCGGTTTTCTTTTTTAATTGGGACAAACCAAGTTGTATCTTCTTTTTTTTTTTCTTCTTTTGGGGATTTATCTAGGACAGAAAAAGAACTCCTTTAAAGGTTTCCCGTAGGTAAATAATCACGATCAAGACGAAGGCAAATACAACGAGTGAACTGAATATTTTTTTATTTTTATTTTTTTTTTTTCAATTGAAATAAAACAAATGAATCCACCACCGGAGGAGAGAGAGCTAAATATAAAACACTTGGCAATTGTAGAGAGTAAAACGTTCGACTGACTTCAACTGGCAGACCGACTTGAAGCAGTACCCAGCAGCTGGCTGCGTTAACGGGGCCACCAACAGTAGTGGTAGTAGTAGTAGTACTAGTAGCAGCAGCAGCAGCAGCATTAAAGATTTTCCCAACTCGCTCCTCTTTGGCTTTGGGAAAATGATATATTGACGAACAAGTTAGTTAACTCTTTTTTGTTTTTGCTTTTTTTTTTATTTTGCTTTTCTAGATTTTACTTTCATAGTCGTAGGAAGGTATAGATGGGTTGGAGGCGGACGACTTTGGTTTAGGCCTCTTTTTGGTGTAATCGTAACTCTGACATCGAGGAAGATGGCTTTTGTAGTAGGCTTTAGCCATGGTCTAGTATTGAAGGTATGTGTGTCTGGCAAAAGACGAGGTTTTTTCTTTCTAGCACATCTCTGTTTTTTTCTTCGACTTTGTCTTCTTCTTCTTCTGCTTCTTCGTTGACGTTTGTTGATTTGCTTTTAAAAGTAACGGTGAAGAGTGAAAAATGCGGAAGGGTTCTTCGAGTGAGGATGCTTGGGTTGCATGATGGGTGCAATGGGTGTTGGATGAACTTTGCATATATATTCATTATCGAGGAGGAAAATTTAGAGCTCTTTTTTGGATGTTTGGGAAATTGACCTTTTGATGGAATACTCTTGATCTAGATTTATATTTTGTTTGGAGGAATTTTGTAAAATAAAAAGAGACCTTTTAAGATTGTGAAAAAATAGTTATCCACTTTCTTTTTATTTAGATTTTTTTTAAAACAATTTATGGAGTTATTCCCTCTGGGAAATAAAATATAAATCCGACCAGTTTTTACGGAGATATGTACTTTCGAATTTTTTTGCTTTAAAGGGCTTTGATTTTGAAAATTCGTGAGAAGTTAAAGAAAAATTATATCAAAATTTAATCTGAGGTCTAGTTTTTCAGTGTGAGATTAAAGTTAAACCCAAGTTAACTCATCATTTTTGGTGAGTTAACTCAGGATTAACTATAAACTTATCTATCCACCACGTTTGTTTAGTCGTTGCGCATGAATTTTCCACCAAAAACTGCTTCCTGGGTTAACTGTGGGTTAATTTACTTTTAGTGTTAATTAACTCTGGTTTAACTCATCACTGAAAAACTGGGCCTAAAGCTTTTGCATATTTGGAATTCCTTTTTTAGAAAGTCCAGCTTAGAATCTAAGGCCCAGAGTACTGCAGACTACAACTTAAAAACGGGAGTCAGTCTAGAAATGCAAGGTTTAGAAACCAAATGGAATCAAAGAGCTCAATTCCTTTAATTAGATTTAATATATAAAGTTCAGGAAAGAGTTTTTAAAACAATAGTTCGTTATCAAATGCTCTTCCACCAGAGTTTCAAATTTCATCACAATAAAACACAAATACTTATTTTAAAGTATATGCCTTACAGTTGAGGCTAAGGGCCAGTTTCACATTCGACACTTGATATTGGGAATTTATCTTTCACATTCCCCACTTAACTGACACTTTTCTGACTGTGAAACAGGCCCTTAGGATTTTTTAGTTGTTGATAAATATCAAGGTAGGTAAATGGTAGGTAAATAGAAATGGCGCCCATGAGAAACTTAGCTTGGTGACGCAAGTGGCGCTGAAGTGTGCCGGTACATATTTATGGACTTATCTTTTAGTGGATCATTGATACTAAATCCTCCAAAAACAATATTGGTAATTTTTTTCACCAGCTCAGAGACAAATGTTTGGAAGTGACATTCTAGTGAGCCTTCCTCTACCCTCTCTTCATGATATGAGGTCTCTAATGGAGGTTACTATCAGTCCATGACATTATACATAGTCCTTGGACTAAATTTATAAGAGAAATTGGTAACTTTATACCTATATGCTTGATACAATCACTGTTCATACCTGAAGTCATCTACACTATGCCATACGAGGCAGCTTATTGACTGGTACAGAAGCGAAAACAATCCAATTGTGTGATCAATAGGCCACTTTGCACCATTATATTCGCTTCAGAAACTGATAGTCCGAGAATACGGTAGAGAAGCTTCCGAAGTTCATCTTAGAGCAATTTTTTCGCGTTGAAAAAGAGATAAAATCCTACTTACTCTTCAGTTTGGGAAGTTTGATAAAGTCGTCAAAAATGACAATTAAAAAAGATGATGATGCGCTCTCATTTTGACCTGGCCAGGATATTTACAGAAGAAATGATTGACTGTTTCCTTTTCCTGCTGAACCTTACAACTAAAAGATTTAGAGCCCACCCAGCTTTGCCACATATTCTCGGTGTCCAGCACAGGCTGCGACGATCCTGGCTATGCCTGGCCTCGGTCTCCATATCAGGCCAATTATTATAAAGATCTAGTATAATGGAGTAGATTAAATTATTACTATTGAATTCAGTTAGAAACAGTGACTGTATGAATTGTCATTCATAACTCCAAAAGGAAATTTGACTCTTGTCTATTCGTCTGCTTGTTTATTTCCCTTAATATGTCACTGTAACCCGGTATTAAGATTTCAATCCTTTTTTAATGGAAATTTAACTTTGAAATTCTTTCAGAAGCTCATAATAGGAAAGCAGTAGTTAGAGGAATTATAAACTTTGCTACCCCAACTAACTATTAAAGAATGAACATAATATAGTCGGCAGAACAAAAAAAAAACTGAGCTGAATATCTTATCTCTTATTTTATCACTCGGGTATTTAATTTCACACGTTTCATGTCAATTATGTACTAAGAAAATGATGTTCTTTTAATCCTTTGCTGTAAGATTTGCTTACCGGAATTATATACGCAGAGTCTGTTGTATCTCAAGGTAGCCACTTAGGTCCGCTACTCTTCATAGTTTCTATCAATGATATTGTTTCGGTAGTAAAATCGTGTAGGGTGCTTTTCTGAGCTGATGATATTGAGTATGTAATTTAAAATCATCAGAAACCAATCTGATTCTTTATTTTTTCAAAATGACCTGAATACTTTTTTCTAATTTGTGTTCACATAACAAACTTTTTCTGAATGTGTCAAAATGCAAATCTATTTCCTTTTTTAGAAAAAAAAAAGTAAATATTTCTCAAAAAAATCATCTTTTCAGATGAAGCTCATTTTGATCTTGGCGGTAAACAAGCAAAATTGTCGCATTTGGGGCACAGAAAACCCGCACGCATACATTGAAAAGCCGATACACCCAAAACGAGTCACTCTTTGGTGCGGATTTTGGGCCAGAGGCATAATTGGGCCATTTTTCGAAAATGAATGAAATGATTTTCGAAAATTGAAGAGGAGGATATTGGCAACATTTGGTTTCAAAAGGACGGCGCTACGTGCCACACAGCCGAAGCTACACTCGATGTTTTGCGCCATTTTCAAAAAAAAAGAAAGTTATTTTGCGGACCCTTTAGTAAATCAAAATTAGTTTTTTTCAACTAGAATCCGAAAAGAATGAACAGGAACACGAGCTAAGAAAAATCCCGCTGAAATGTCAACAAAAAAAAAAAAACAATGTTAATGTTTGGTGTGAGTATTTTACGATCTTTTGGAGTTTTTCGTCAAAAACCGAGTTTATACTTAGATGTGACATAAAACTATTAAGTTAATTTTAATTTTACATTTTTAATTTTAAGGTCTTGCCATTCGACTATCGTCAGCAGTAATCTTCTCGATTTCATGCTTTCAAAAATGTTTGCTTAACTTCTATGTTTTTAGGAATTTCCATTTTGTATTAATCATTGAAAATTAAACAAACTTTATTAAATAACAAGTTATATAGCGTTGGGGTTTTATATTAAAACTTAAGCTATCACAAGCAATTTAAAATAGTAAAAATATCTTCATCGTTCAACAACACCTTCATTTCATAATGATGTGTTAATATTGAACAAAACTGATAAAATAGGCCATTTAGTATCCAAATTTATGTTATCTGAGAGCTTCATAATTCTTACGTTCCTTTTCTTTTCAAATATAAAACAAACAAAAAAGAGAACAATTGTGAATTTATGGAGGTTTTAAGATATTTTATTAATTTTTCTTCGCCTAAATTTTACCATAAAATATGAATTTATAATATTAAATAAGAGATATTATCTAGCATTTTATATTTAAATGTAATAAATTTATAATTATGAATCTAATAAACACTTCAAATAAATTTTATATTCGACCATAAACGACTCAAAATATAAAGATAAAGAAGCTTCAAGGCACCAACAAAAATTTTTTTTTATGACACTTTTTACGATAACTAAACGAGTTTCTTTAATTACAAACATTTTAAATCTTGAACTCTCAAGCTATGTAGTTGTAAAAGTAACGTCCCCTGATGAACATATTTCCCATGACTTCTTCATTAACGAACACTTTAGTTCAAGTGAAGGTCGGAATTATTATTATTAAACGTATTCCTTGTGGAACTCTTTCAACTGAAAAGTCAAAAATGAGATACATCTTTATTTGACAAAAAAAAAAAAACCCCGTAAGTTTTGTATTAAATATTCTTATGAGAATTGTCGTCAAGTTTGGTAGGGAAATTAATGCCTTTTGATGCAAACTGAGCAAATGAATTTATAATCTATAAGGGATTCAAAGAATAAAGCAATTTCCACTTAAATAAAAACCTTCTTAGGGCTTAAAATTTATTAAACAATATGTTATTCGTTTATTTTATATTTAATATAACCACTTCCACAGAAAAACATTATATAAAAATAAATTAAAATAAATAGTAATATCGTCCACAGGGGCGTATACGTAACATTTATTGCTCACGACCCAATTACAAAAACCTGTAAACGTGCAAATAAAAGCGTTCCAATAAATTGAACATGATTTAAAAAAAAAAACTTGTCAAAATCATTCAATTTTCTACACATTAAAAAAATATGTTCACGGTGGCGTATACGTAATATTTTTTCTTCATATTATTCAAAAATAATAAAATTAAAAACAAAAAAAAAAACTAGTTGAAGTGCAAAATGCAACTTTTCTTTTGCATAAACCTAAACCAATCTGACAAGTGGAGTGCTCAACTGTTAGCTTAGATTTCATAAAGAATATGAAAAAGCAATTTACAAAGCAACAACTACGACTACATAACACACACTCATATTTTTGTCGTTTGTATATCTATGAGAGGTAGGTTATGTGTGAATCTATAGGTAGGTTCACATGTGTGTATTTCTGTGCAATCCATCTATGTGCAAACACTTGTTCTCCATGATATTTTTCAGTGAAATTGCTGTTGTTCGTTCGTAGCTTAGTTTGTTTTTTTTTTTTTTTTTGCAGTGAAGTAGCCCCAAGTTACATACATCAGAGTCAGGTTTTTCGTCACAACTTATGCCTAAGTATAGATACATACTCATACTTGCGAATTACGAGAAATTCAGTCCAGAGACAGAGACCAGAGCAACGCAAACAAGAGCCATTCGAAGCGATGAAATTTCCAATTCCAAGTGTTCGAAGCTCTTGGGTGTTTTGCAAAGAGCATTGCTGAAAGATTGAAGTACAAATAGTTCCAATGGCAACACATCACCAGCAACAGCACCATACATCATCAAGCAGAAAGAAACAGCCTCAAGAAGATGAAGAAGCGATGCTTTAAATTGGAGCATTGGCAGCAGCAGCAGCAACGTTTTGTGGTACTCATTGAAGTGCAAAGAGACGTAAATGTGTCAATCTTAATTTAAATATTTACCATTTGATTCAATTTAGTTTCTTCTTTCAGATTGAAGGGGTTTTTCTTTCTTTTATTTTATTTGTCTTTTCTTGCAATCAATTTAAATTGATTTTGATTTTGATTTTGAGCACCACACAAAGTTTTGTTGATTTTTGGACGAATTTTGGTTCATGATTTATTTTTTTTTAATTTTTTTTAGACCAATGAATATCTGTGATTAAATTACAAACACTTTAAGTGGTTTTAGTTGACCGTCGCTGGTGATGACGATGAAAAGTTGCTTCATGACCGGAAGTTTGACTAGTCATTGATCAAGATCCGAAGGAGTGAGTTATGTATTTTTTTTTTATTTTTTGCAAACTTGAGTCTTCTTTTTTATTCTCATAGTAAAATGACATAATTTTTATTTCGAGTTCAATTTCGTCAAGATAAGAAACTTGTTAATTAATGAACCAGTTTTTTTTTTTTTTTATTTTAAGTCGGTTTAATTAAAAAAACATTGATCAGTAGACTTTATGGCAGAGAATGATTCTAATTTTATTACTTATTTACTTAAACATAAATAATGTTTTGTTTATGAATAAAAGAAAAAAATAACTTGTCGGAACAAATATAAGTATTTTACATAAGTGAGAGGAATAATTATTGTATTTTTAAGTGAGCAAGTGTTGTCTGATGGGAACCTATAAATTTACAATTTTATTAGAAACAATTATATTGATTTACACCTGTGTGTCTATAAAAGAAGTATTTCCATAGGTAAACATAAATATGAGTATACCTATACACTGTTGTAAGTTGCTCAGACAAAAATTACAAAGCCATTTAAGACATATACAAGTCTAGTCACACTTATAAGATTTAAAAGCCAACGAGTCTTAATATCTTGTTTTTTTTCTATATATTTAGAACATGTTGACAAGTTACAATATTGAGCTGTAAAAATTATAATAGTGCACACGTAGTATTCTTTAATTTAATCGGTAATATTTTAAATAAAAAAAAATAAAAAAATAGTTCAGTTGTTTATTATTATTTCACAAATCTTAAAACATATATGAAAGTAAATAAAACAAAGTCGATTTAGTTACACCATTTATAGCTCAAGAACGACAGGGCCGATTTTAACGATCTTTGATTTGTTGGATTCGTCTCCGCCCCGTCTCTATCTGCGTTTAAAAGGTTACTATTATTCTTCAATGATTTTTTTTTTATTTTGCTATTTGTAGCGTGAAATGGGGTTAAATTTTTTTTGTGTTTGAAAGGTTGTTTTCAGTGGATTGCTTAAGAAATATTTTTTTTTTCAAAAATTTGGTACTTACAGGGTGAAAAGGGGTGTGAAAGGTTTTTTTTTTTTAAATGCTATTTATAGAGTGAAATGGGATAGTTGGTTTTCGAATTTCTATGTTGCGAAAGCAATTAAGGTTGGGCTTAGAAGATCATATTTTTACAAATTTAGCCTTTCATAACGTGAAGAGGGTTAAAACCCAAGTAGAAGTATTCGATTACAAAAAGTCAAAAAAAAAAAAAATAATAAAGGGTCCGCCATCTAACGTTTTTTTTTCAACTAGTGCTTATTTTGTGAATGGTAACACTAAGCTCATGTCTGATTTGACAGATAATTAGTTTTATCCTTCCGCTGAACGAATATGGTTGTGTAGACGCTTCGCTAAGTGGGCCTGCAATCGACTTAGAGAAGATGCCGATTTTGCCAAAAAAAAATCATCTTTTCAGATAAGGCTCATTTTGATCTTGGCGGGTAGTAAACAAGCAAAATTGTCGCATTTGGGGCACAGAAAACCCGCACGCATACATTGAAAAGCCGATACACCCAAAACGAGTCACTGTTTGGTGCAGATTTTGGTCCAGAGGCATAATTGGGCCATTTTTCGAAAATGATCAAGGAGTGGCCATTACAGTCAATGGCGATCGTTCGGGCCATGGTGAACGAATTTTTGTTCACAAAAATTGAAGAGGAGGATATTGGCAACATTTGGTTTCAACAGGACGGCGCTACGTGCCACACAGCCGAAGCTACACTCGATGTCTTGCGCCATTTTCAAAAAAAAAAAAGTTATTTGGCGGACCCTTTATTTTCTTTAATAATTTTTATGCGAAGCTTAGGTTTGTCTACCTGTGCGAAATCAGGCGGGCCAACTAATTAGCAATAAAACGCACCTTATATTAATAAAGTGAAACCTTGCTGTGTTTGAATGTTTCATTTCAAAAATTCTTTTGGTGTTTGAAACTTTATGTTAAGGGAATAGATTTAAGGATTTTTTTTTTTAAATATAAATTTGGTATTTATAGGGCGTAATGGGGTTAAAAAGAAATGTGTACATTTCGGTATCCGATTCAAACAATTCGTTTGTGTTTTAAAACTAATAAAGGTTGAACTTCAAGGATCACTTAAGGGCGCAAATTTGGCTATTTATAGGGTAAAATGGGGTAAAGAACAAACAAAAATTAAAATTGCTTTTCGTTTAAAGAATGACTTCAAGGATCTTAGGCTTTTTATAAGGTGAAATGTGTTAAAAGCAAACAAATGGTAGGTACCCGTTTTTAAATTTTTCTTTCTTAATTAGGGCCAGATATTTTGCAAAATTTAGCTTTTTTTATTGTGAAATACGTAAAAACAAAAAATTAAATCTGTTTTTTATTTTTTTTTTTTGTGTAAAAAGTAAACTAGGAGACTGTGGAGACTGTATTTAGGGCTAGCTATTTTCCAAAATTTTACTATTTACAATGTATAATCGGGTACAAATAAGAGAAACAGATCTTATTCATCGAACGAAAATTGAAGAAATATTAAAAACATCAAATTTCACTAACTTAACTATGAAATTGAAAGAAAATTTACTTAATACAGTAGATGTCACTTATAAGAAACGTCAACAATACAGATTTGGTTTGCTTACAACGAAGAAGTGGCTATCATATCAATCCCATATTTAATATCTGTGTTATATGGAACACTTTTTCTTTTATCACTGATAATGTCGTAATGTGTAAACAGACACACAATAAATAAAATACAAAGAGATTGGTTATATAATCTTGTTTCATTCCATAATAATTGTCGTATTATTTTTTAAATTTACCCAGATTTGATTTATGCGAAACAATTAAAAAGTGAAATGTTCAAAATATACTGCCCCATAAATGTTGTATTTCAATTAACCGATTCGTTCGGTAAAGCGTAGTTCAGATAAGCAGAGTTGACTGTAATATTTATTTTCTTGCAATGTTTCGACCGCTTGCTTTTGCTTTCTTTTGATCCATAATAAACTACATTGGTCACCGAAAAGTAATTCTAAGGTTGTCTAATGAAGCATAGACTTAGCATAGACATAGATTGAACTTTGCAATTTTGAACGTTTGCTGCCAAGAAAATCATACACACTCCCTGTGCTATCACACTGTGCCAACTTGAGACTTAGCATCTTTCAAACTAAGGTCACAGCTATGGGTGATTTTTTAGCTGGTTTGGTTTTGGCAACACTGAATTTGACAGCTGACGTGTGTTTAGTACCTTGTGTCACTGTCAAACAGCTTCAGTTTGGTTTGCAATTTAACCTAGGATCGTCTTACAAATGAACAACGCTTGCAAATTATTGAATTTTACTATCAAAATTCGTGCTCGGTTCGAAATGTTCATCGCGCGCTGCTTGTGTTCAGCGATGAGGCTCATTTTCGGTTGAATGGGTACGTAAATAAGCAAAATTGCCGCATTTGGAGTGAAGATCAGCCAGAAGCATTGCAACAGCTACCAATGCATCCCGAAAAAGCCACTGTTTGGTGCGGTTTATGGGCCGGCGGCATTATTGGGCCTATTTCTTCAAAGATGATGCGAATCGCAGCGTTACTGTCAATGGTGAACGCTACCGAGCGATGATAACAAACTTTTTTTTGCCCGAAATGGAAGTTCTTGATTTGCATGATATGTGGTTTCAACAAGACGGTGCCACATGCCACACAGCACGCGAAACAATGGCGCAATTGCGAGGCGAGTTTGGTGAACAGTTAATTTCACGTTTCGGGCCGGTCAATTGGCCGCCTAGATCGTGCGATTTGACACCATTAGATTATTTTTTGTGGGGGTATGTCAAGGCTAATGTCTATAGGGACAAGCCCGCTTCGATTGACGCACTGGAAGCCAACATCCATGCATTCATTCGTGAGATACCGGCCGATATGTGTGAAAGAGTATGCCAAAATTGGACTCAGCGGATGGGCTGCCTGAGACGCAGCCGCGGTCAACATTTGCATGAAATTATCTTTAAACATTAAATTGCAAGGTTCAAACTATCGATTCAAATAAATATTTCATTCATTTTTTCAAATTTTTTGTGTTTTTTTTTTTTAAAAAGTTCTAAACCTCTTAAAAAATCACCCATATATACAACTCCTTACTCAATATTACCAAATAATTTACCATTATTCTTTCCAACAAAAGATCTTCAAATGCAGATAAATTCAAATTGATTTAGGATCTCGCCAAAGAAATAAAGAGACCGCGTTTTGCACGCTTGATGCATCCATTCGCAGTTTAGTAATGATCAAAATGGCGATGATATTGTCACGTTAGACTATTCCCAGTAGAATCGATCTTCAATCGGGTTCTGATAGATGTATATATCTACGTGATTTTGCATATTTAGTTTTTTTTTTTTTTTTTCTTTACTACGTTTCTCAGCAGACTTGGACGAAGGCAACAAAATCTTTTTCTTCGTATAATAAGAAATGTAAATGTGGCTTTAAATTTGATATGCATCAATGATTGAGGAAGTATCTTCTAGGTTATAGAGAATCTTTTTCTGTCTCGCTCAATGTCTCGCTGGACAAAGTTGTTTCCATCTGATTTGTGTGCACAATGTTGCAATATTATACCCCAGCATGGAAAAACCAGATATACAGACTTATAGACAAACGAGATCTTCTTTCTCATATAGGTTAGGTTATATGTTAATATGTTGTAAATGTTGGACTTGTTCATCTTCATCTTTCTTCTTGATGATGTATCTTCTTTTTTTTTATGATGTGTAAAATTTATCGTTTCAGATGCGCTTGGGTGAACAGAGCGCATTGAAAAACATTTATAAGTCGCAGGTTTATTAAGTAGATATATCTATTGCATTTGCAGCAGATGGAAATATTGAGAAAAAATAAACTAATTTTGTTTTCTTCTCCAGTCATCGATACTAAGAAAGAAAAATCGCGTCGAATAAATATTGTTTTTAATAGAAATACGCTAACATACAAGTTTTCAAGGTCCTTCATGCAGCGACGCATGCATTTTTCGACTTGAAACTCAACGTACAATTTGTCCCAATTAATTTCCACGCAACATACACAAATTAGCTTCTACGATTCTATTAGATACGATCCCATGAAAAGTATCTAATCTCTGCAATTTTGCTGCTGATTCAATCACTTTAAATTTTCTCGCCTACGATTACTCAAGATTACTCTAATTAATACCAACCACTTCAACTAGCCAACAAATTTTCCCACAGCTCTTAAACTCTATCAAACCATCCGTGTAAGAGTTCAATTTAGCGCAACTGCAATATATCACTTAGAATTGCCTTGCAAAATATCTCGCAACATATTTACAACAAAAAAAAAACAAAGAATAGCAATAGCAGCAGAAATATTGAGCGTAGTACACACTTCGCATGAATTACAAATCTGTCTTACACCCCAGAGTTTTGTTTTATGCAGTAAGTGCGCAATTAAGCGTTTAGAGTAAAAATATTAATGACTTGAATTAGTTTCTGCCGGCCTGCCAACACCGCACCAGAGGTTATAGGCAGACACTTCAAGTCTTCAAGCCTCTCTAGCATTAGAGTGCAGTTAGCTCACCCAGACACATATATTAGTAATATGGGCGGGCTTGAGAAAACAATTCGAATTGAAACTGAAAAACAGAATTAATTTAACGATTTTGAGCTGTGTTAGACCAATTGCGGAGCATTAATTTTGATTAGGTACACACCGAGTCAAGTGAACTCAACAATTTATTAATGGCGGCGGCGGCCGGCGCGGCGATATGAACAACGAATAACGAACGGTGTGTGAGTAGTGCTATTAACCCCGTTCTCATATGTGTGTCGGGCCGGGGTTGTTGTTTTGTGTATTTCTGTTTCTGCACTTGTAAAATTGCAATTTCCTGTTTGTACAAAAACGCTTTGCAGACGCGCGTTATAGAATTGTTGTTCATTTGACAAGACTGATACTGCGCGCATTTGAAATGTGACAAATTTACTTGAAAACCAAACAGGTCTTTTCTTTATATGTCAACAACGCAGCTAAATATAGGCGATGCCGACGACATCGGGCTTTTAAATTGAGATTTATAGCGTATTTTTTTTAATTATGAAAATTTACCGGAATTGCGTATCTGACACTTTGAATGTAGTTATATGCCGCCTGGAACCTTAGTTTTTTTTTTTTTCTTTTTTTTTAATGAAAGGAAGTTTATAACATCTTGTTCGTGGTCATTTATTTGTATAAAATGTTTTACAGAGTTCAAAAATACAAATGTCAAATTATTTAACTTAATTAAGAAAAATTTTATGTTATGAAAGAAAAAAGTTAACTAATGTGTGATCAAATTTTGTTGATAATGTGGTATTTAAATGGAGAACGAAGTGTACACACATTGATATTTATTGTAACGAAAAAGTGATTTGATAAAGAAGAATTTGAAATGTTCATAAATGCCATAAAAATATACTTCACGTAGAGCCGATTTTTCAATCATCAGTTAAAGAGTCAGAGGAATAAAGTTATTAGATTCTTAAACGGTCAGATAACAGCATCGAATTTTTGTAAGAAAACTGCATTTCAGTTTTTTTTTTCAAAAAATTCACAACGGAATAAGGTATTCCACGTTTTTTTTGAGAAAATGGTCTTATTTTTGGGTTATTCAAGTCGGCAGGTATATCTTTTTGATGGTTCCACCGATTTTGTTATAACTTCGCAATCTGGTGCTTTTCCATGGTTTAACTAATTTAAAAAATTTGAAAAACATTGGTTTTTTTAAATAAAAAATCAAATTTTTAGTGGGTAATTTTGACAATTTGAATATTTTCTCGTTAAGCGATTTACACACAGTGGTTCGTGCGATCAAGTCGTGCAAATTCCTTAACCTAAATCTTCTTCGAAAATCCACGTATTCCCATTCCGAAAATTGATTAGGTCTATTTCAAATGATCTTCTTTTTCTTGATTGATGATTCGAATAGACCATTTGCATTTTCTTCTTCATAATAACATCGTCGATAACTTCAAAGCAGTTCATTTTCATATAATATTCAAAACAATATGAATTAGTTTTTTTGACATTTAATTTATTTATTCCTAAGAATTTCTCCTTATTCCGCTCTCAAATGAGCAGAGGGGGTCTTTCCGTAATTCGATTATTGCCACACGATATCGTTTCGACGACAGCTTTGAATCACGTAATAGCAATAATCACTATCGACTGAAAGATATCGTCTTGACGATCGAAAATTTGCTCTCCGTTACTCAAAAATCGTCAAAACGTGATCGTTAAATCGTTAACATTTGAATGATACCTATTAAGCTATCGTCTTGTGTCGTCTTTTTTGTTTTTGTAAGCAATTTATGCATTTTATCATGTGTAGGGCTTTTCAATAAGGGCGGGTAGATGTTTTCGGTTTATTCTGGGTTTCGTTGACGCAAAGGCGTTGACTGATTGTCCACTGAATTGGTCGACTCAAATTTGGGCACCAAACTTTGGTATCGTTGCCTAAAAGATTTTTATATTAAAGTTCTTTCAATTGGACAAGTTACACGATTGAACGACACTCGCGTAACTTGCCATGGTGATTTGGCATCAGTAAACAATAAACAAAAGATTTAATAGATGTCTGCGTTAAAATCTGCCCGCTGCAATTGAAAACCCTATAATTAATTATATGTAGTTTGAAGGATAGGTGGTTAACCGATTTGTTTAGGCGACTTCACGTTTTGCCAGCACTTTTCTTCACTTCTTCTAAATAAAAATTGACATTTTTTGAGCGTTACTGACAAAACTAAATTACAGAATTGTCATTTATGGAAATGACTGTGATTTATAATAAACGATTAACGAGACGATAGTGATTGTGTTACGTGAAGCAAATTGATGACGATAACGTGCACGATTATCGTTTAGACGATTATCGTTTTAATAATTACGGAATGACCCCCCCCAGATAACTTTATTCCACTGGTAAATGATTTATTCCTAGGAATTTGTTTTATCTGATTGATGGAAAACTGATTTTTGGTCTATCTGAAGAATAATGACTAACTGATGGCTTAACTGACTATTGAAAAATTGGCCCTAAATTGAGCTAGGCATTCATTTAAAAGATATTTATAACAAAATATTTTTAACGATTCTGCTAACTAATTAATTTATTTGGTAAACTGAAAATACCGATTACTAAAATCACATGGACATTTTTATAAAACTGGAAACTTTTACTTTAATTTGCTTTTTTTTTCTTTTTTTTAATTGGTTTCCGATTTTGATAATAAGCTTATTGTAATGCTTCGTTAAAATTGATTTTCTAGATTTTTTTTAAATGTCTAGTTTCGGCAGATAAAATTATTTTACCAACCGTGTTTCGTGAACCTAGTTAAATTCATCAGGAAGCTTTATAGAAGTTCTAAAAAGCTAATTCTAGTTTCAAGTTGTTCCGATTTGATATTCATACTTTAGATAAGCGCGATATATTTATTAGACACTTGACTACCAGCCAAGGATATGATACAAATCCAAGAAAATCTATTCAAATAAAAGCGTGCACAAAAAACTTTTAAATTGATTTTCATGAAAGTAATGATTGAATATTATTTTATTTTTTTCGAAGAGACTTTATAAAAATATATTGAGTTTTTTTTTTCGATCTACGTGTATTTAAATACTTAAAAACCTGTCGAGCTTTCTAAAGCGGGCCAAATGGATTTTTTAAGGCTTTATGCAATCGAATTTGATGATTTCTTTGATGTAAGTTGAGTTAAAGAAGTTCATTTTGGAAAAAAACTGGTTTGAAGAATATTTTTTGATTAATTTCCGTTTTAGTTAAGAGGGGTCAACTGCAGCAGCATTGCATCTTTATCAATAACACATATTTGTAGATACTTATTTTTAAACAAAATAAAATACCAAGTAGCTATTTAAGAGCTACAGGTGAAAGTGCAAGTACCTACATATGTATGTACTTGTACATATGTGTTTATTCAACAAATTTTTACTTTAGATATATGTATGTAGGTAGGTACTATAGGTCAATTTTAGGATTCGTAAATAACGATGACAGAGAACACTAAAAAGTGGGTCCCCGAGTGTACCTGTCTGCATTTACTTCAACCTACAGCCTTAAACACAGAAATGATTGTCTTGAAAAATTGAACATTTTTGTTTAGCTCCGAAAATAACGCTACCTGCCATAGAAAGTCCTTTAAAAAGTCTAAATTATATTGATTGATTGAAAAAAATCTATTTTTCAAAAATTAGTGTTTTGAAAGAAATACTTAAAAATGGCATTCTAATTTATTACTTGCTCTAGGGCCTTTATTGGTTTCATGTTAAAAACAACTTTGAGGTTGTAATCAAAACTAACACTACGATAATCGAGAAGTCCAAAAAAGTGGGTTTTGTCATGCTGCGCCCGTCCGTCTGTGCGTTGGTACGTTTGTGCGTCCACTATAATTTGAGCTACAGCCTAAACGGGTGGACCGATTTGCTTCAAATCGAGCGTAACAGAGCATTGTTATGTGATTCCATAGAGGATAAGTTCGAATTTTGGTTTTATCTCATCTAAAACGGGTAGCTGCCATACAAATATTTGTTTTTTTCAATTTTTTGTCGAAAACCGCTCTAAGGATTTTAATTAACTTTTGTACCTGTAATGACCAAGTCAATTGTAAGAAAACTGCGATTAAAGTTTTTCTCAAAAAAAATTCACATAACAGAATTAGGTATTCTACGTATTTTGAGAAAATGGTCATATTTCTGGGTTATTCCTGTATATTAATTTAATTTATAAACATATTACATACATTATTATTATTTATTGTACTATTAATACTAGAATGTCAGTTTATTAGACTTGACCATTCTTTATTCCGTCAATTTCATTGAATTTTTTGAACAACAACAATTATTAAAGCTCAGCACCACTAATAAGAGCAGACTGATGATAGGCGGCTTGGCACTCCTTGAAACAGCTGTATCTCTAGCCAAAATAAACGAATTATAAATTAATTGGTAAACAATTGGTGGTAGCACCTTTAAGTTGTTGTTGTTGTTCAAAAAATTCAAATGATATTACAAACAGTTTTATTCCTTTCTTTGCAAAGAACCTTGGACTCTGCCGATTCTATTTCATCAGAATAAATTTATTTGGTATAAGAACTTCTTAAACTATTTTTTGCGTGTTAAATATACATACAAGTATGTATTAATGTACAGTACATGACTTCATAATTTTTCCACATTCACGGAATTCATAAATTTTATACTTCCTTAATTATGTATTTAGCAGTTATCTATACTTTACCGACTTCCAATTAATTTATATCTTCTGCAAATGTACGTACCTGCAAAGATAAAAAAGAAAAACAAAATTAAACCATTAGTTTCGTGTAATTAGTTGAATAAAATATACAAAATAAAAATTAAAACAAACAACTATAAAACATAAATTATATATAATTTTTTTGTTCATATGTGCCTGCTTAAGTGACTATGGAATGCTCAGAGCACACTTCGCGCTACACGATTGCACTTCAAGTTTTTTTGTTAATCTTCCTCCATCAAAGAGCAGTTCTTGAATTTCTTTCATTTTGCCTGACACCGTCACAAGCAGAACGCAAGGCAATTAAAATCCACTGATGAAACATTAAAATAAAATAAGTTGACATAATCTATATCAATGAATTTAATTGGACTTTTATAAAATGGTAGGATATTAAACTTTAAAACTACATACACATCAATTGAATCGAATTGAATTGAATTGAATCGAAGCGGTGGTGAAAGGAAGAATGAGATTAAAACTCATTTCCCTGGGTATCGTAAAACAAATACCCGACCAATTTAGGTTAAGTCAAGACACAAGATGCCCCCAACAACAAAAGGAATCTATAGCTCCAGAGTGCTGATTACTATGACGATGACACGGCATCATCAGCATCATCATCATGATGTTAAATTGTGACACCACATTTCCGTGCTTATTCCTAAATTGGGCGAAATCAAATAAATTGCCCTCCTCCCGAAATTTCCATTAGCAGCCAAACATCCGAATTCGACGAGAGACTTCACTTGCTTCTGTTTAGTCATGCATTTTGAAAGTGAACGTTTCGATGTACGAACAGCTAGCTCGTAGTCTTTGAGGTTTTTTTTGGATGATGAGGAAATTGAAAATGTTGTAGTAGTTGGTTTCAACTGAAGAAAGGGTCATGATCTGTTTCATTGGTTTTTGGGCAGAAGAGTAAAATGAGGGCCAGGTATATGTATTGTATATATTGCGGTTAAGGTTAAATTGAGAATTTCATTGGTTAAAGGGAATCGGAATTGGGTTAACTGCTTTGGTTGATCGGAGGCAATTATTTCAATCGCAAACTAAAAGGAAAGTATATAGTTTGTTGCTTTGGTAAAGAAGATGAATTTTAAGTTAATCTTTTCTTCTTTTTTGTTGAGAATAAGTTGGTCGGTTGGTTGTCATGAAGCCTGGAAGCTTAAGTTGCAAATGAGAAAATAATTTTCTGCCAACAGATCTTTGGAAGTTGTCGCTATATTTTTGATTAAATACCTAAATTAGGTTTGTTAAGCTAAGCATATAATGTACCTACAGTAATTTTTGTATATAAATAGAAATTACGGTAATTTTTTAAAAGTTATACGTGTACACAAAATTTCGAGGTTTTAATCAAATTTAAAGAGACGATGATGGGGAAATTAAACAAAACCACAATGGGACAAAGTGATCCAAAAGCTGGTTTGTATGGGTAGGTGAAAATTGTGCCCTAGAGCAACCTAGTTCAGTGACCCAATTAGCACTGGAGTGCACCGTTCTGGTACCATAACTCGTATTGACCTATGGTGGTGATTTTATTTAAGGGATTTGTGGATATACCCCTTTACAGATCTTAAAGGGGTACATCCTTAGAAAACTTTAAAACCTTAAGGAGTCCTACGAATACAAGAGTTCAAACCGAAGTGTGTCCTAGATCCTCTTTTCCGCGTTCAGAAAAGAGATCAAATCATTGATCTACATTTCAGAAAGCTCGTCGAGGTCGTCAAGAAAAGCCCTTCCAAAAGATTGAACTCTCATTTTGGCCAGAGCGAGGTATTTACAGAGGAAATGAACGACTGTCTTGTATTCTTTCAGGTTCCCACAACTGCGGCAATGAGTATTGTAAGGAATACCCAGCTTCTTTGCATGCTATCTGATTGGCCAGTGACACAAAACACAGCCTGGGGTTAAGTATCAAGGCAGTTGTGCGGGATTTATTATAGATGGGTCAGATCCATCTGGATATAACGCAGTTTGGTAAACAGCGCCACCTACGATTGGATTCAGTGAGAAAAATTGAGAAAATATTGCCTTCATAACATTGAGTGGAATGTTAACTATTTCCGCAAGTGAGCTAGGAAAGGCTGATCCTAGTCTGGCCAGTTCGTCAGCCCGCTCGTTACACTCAATGCCATAGTGACTTGGAACCCAGACTGACCCTGAGGTAATCATTAAGACTTGAGACCTCATCACGAAATCGCTGAACTAATTTAGAGGATGATATAGCCGAATCAATGGCTTTAACAGCTGCCTGATTGTCTGTCAGAATAGCAGTACTTCGGTTTTGATTAGGGTCTTGTATGAATAACTTGCATGCTTCCCTAATTTCCAGGAAATCAGCTTGAAATAGACTAGGAAAGTTAGGTAGCTGAAAATAACAAAAAATATCCAAAGATTCGGAAAAGCTGGTAATAATTTAAAAATTAAATTGAGAATATCTACATTTATCTTTGTTTATGTTTCATAAGTACTATCCACCGTTTTTTTTTTTTTTATTAGAATCATATATTTATAGACTTCTCTAAATCAACTCAAAACAGCTTTCTTCTGAGTTAAATCAAAAGAAAAATTGGAGTTTATTTTTCTCCTGGTTTTGAGAGGTCTTTAGTATGGGGTCTTCAATTTCGGGTACGTTACAATGTTTTAAATTCATAAATAAAAGAAATTTAGTTAAGAAAACTATAAAATAAGAGTGAAGTACAGTAATCAGTCTTTAAAAATTGTATTTTTAAAGATTTCTTGAATTCCGTAGACTTTTAGTTGGGTTCCGGGATAGTCTGAGTCATAGTTTATAGGTAATTAAAAAGTATGCTATATTTTTTTTTTGTGATCCCATCAATAAATTCTGCTGTTTTTCTGCTCCGTTCGTGTGAGCGGGACTTACAACGTTCACCCGTCCAGTCCGCCATCACAGAATACATATTAACCCACTTATACATAAATGTTCTTCTTGGTTGATTGATATATCTGTTCGATAGTTTTGTCTTATACCTTGAACAATTTGTTGTTTTAATCTCTTTTGGTGTTAAATTACGTCATTTTCCGTAAGTTCAAGAAAAAACTCAATCAGGTTTTTACTATGCGGTTTTGGGTCTAACGCCAATTATTTTAATGCACAATTGTTGCCTGACATTTCACCTCTAATTCAAGGCATTAATATTGATATTCTAATAATTAGAACCAAAGTTATTGGCTTTTTAGTGCACTCATATCGACTATTTTTAGGATTTTGCACAAAACGAACGATGAAGCTTAAACAATTCTAATGTTAAAAAAAATAACGGCACAGTACAATATTTTGGTTTAGCTTTATTCTTTGTCAGATTCCTTTGCAAGTAGTTTTCATTATTTAAAAAGAAACGGGGAAATACTTTTATTCTAAAAAAAAAAAAAATGTTAAAAAAACATTTCCGATGGAAATGGAAAGTCGAAAACACCCTGTAGATATAGAAAATGGAAGAATACGATACATTTAAATATTCGTCTCAGTAGCAAACGTGCAACATTTCACAGGTTTCTAGACTGGTTTAATATTGATACCAACTTTAAGGGAATTTAGCTCCACTGTGCATCAGCGTCTCCCTGTACGTATTATATACATCCACTGTAGATTGAACTAGATCCTAAACGGATGGACGGATTCAGTTCAAATCTTGTACAGAGCATTTTTGTGAAATTCCCTAGCATCGAAATTCAAATTTTTGTTTTAGTTCATCTAGAAGGGGTCAGTGCTATACAAAATCTTTATTAATATAAAAATCAGTTTTTTTTTAAGGTTTTTGGTGAAAGATTTATTCAACGGAAATACCATATTGACGGTATTTAAGAAAATTGGCTTAGTTTTGGGTTATTCCCGAATACTTAACGCCAATGTCACGCCATGTTTAAGCCTTGAACCATCAAAAGAGCCAATTTGTGCGATCCAGTAGAGGATATTTTTTTACTTACGAACTAAAAATAAAAAAAAAAACAAATAAATCCAAGCTCCCTCTATGGAGTTAGTATTTGAGCCATGAAAAGTATACTTCTCCATCATCGTTATGTTAATTTTGATTAAAACTACTTGAGTTTGTTTTTTTTTTACGAAATAAACAAATACATTACGTACCTATCCAACAACTTACAGCTGGCAAAAAAAAAAAAAAAAAAAAAACAAATACTATAGGGTAGGTAACCCATAAACTACTAACTATAATTTGTCTTGTAGATATGCATCGCTGAAACTACTCAGCTATTTCGATAGATTGTATCAATAAAAAATAATAATTTTCAACTTTGTCAACAAACAACTTAAGATTAATTTGAACATGATTTTTAAAATATGTAAAATGTATGATCTTTGAAGAAAAAATAAAAAAATAAAAAAAAAACAAATTATGTAAACATCTTTTAATAAAATCACATAGAAAAGAGAGAAAAACAAAAAAATATCCAAACTTCGATTAAAATTATTATTCTCACAAAAACAAAGAATGCTTAGGTATAGGTGATGCACACCACACCTTAAAATGTGATTGCATCACAACAATTATTATCACCACCATCAGCTTCAGCAGCAACAGCATCAATGTGTTCAACGCCTAATCAAAAATCACCACCTTTCAGAATTTTTTTTGTTATCCCCTTCTGCCATCATAATCATCATCATAATATTTTTTGAACGTCTTCGTTGTGTATAAGGCTTTGTTTGGAGTTAAAATAGCCCCATAGATAAAACAGTGAGTACAAGTACATACATACATATATGTAAATATAGGAAGGTTAAGCTTCTATCAAAGACACAATGAGACCTCTGAATAATGATGCCTCCCACAAAATCCATCCAAGCTTGCGAACATATGTTGTTGGATGTTGTGAGTTGACTCCGCATTGCAAAACTGTCTAAACCAAACCCATTTAACATCTCGCAGATGGAAGGTACTCACTCGTACTTCGTTCAATTGTTTGCTTTGTTAATTCATTCATTTTGGTCTTATCAAACGATCTTCCGCAGGTGTTTGGGGGAATTAAGTTTTTTTTTTTTTTTTTTACCTAACAGCCAAAACTACTCATAGGTATATTCTTTTGCCCGTATTCTCCTATTTATTTTATTATTTTTTTTTTTTTTTTGAATGAGCTAAAGGTGATGGTAATGGTTGTGAAGGTAACTTTTATGCTGAAATCACATTGGTATCCAGGTTCAGCTGATGCGATCAATAAAGCCGAAAAAAAACTCAGAATCCAGAGAAAATTTCATAATTTGTACTTGCTCTATGGGGCAAGTATTGGTTGGTGAAGATAAATGTAGAGGTTTTAACAAAACTATACCATTACGATGATTGAGAAGTCCGAAAAAGTTGGTTTCGTCATAACGTCCGTCAAACGTCATCGGTCTAAGACTGTGTGAGTCTGTGCATCTGTGCGTCCGTGCGTCCATGCGTCTATGCGTCTACGCGTCCATACGTCCATGCGTCCATGCGTCCATGCGTCTATGCGTTTATGCGTCCATGCGTCTATGCGTTTATGCGTCTTACTGTGATTTGAGCTAGAGCCTTAACGGGTGAGCTGATTTCCTCCAAATTTGGTACTATTGCTTTGAGAAGAAATTCGAAATTTTGTTCAAAGAGGGTTACTACCAAACAACAATTTCAGGTTTTTCACATTTTCTCGAAAAGGGCTTTAACGACTTCGATTAAAATTCGTACCTGTAGTGATGAAAGTCATAGTAAGAAAACTGCGTTTCAGGTTTTTGACAAAAATCCACAAAACGGAAGTACGAGTCACGTAAGAATATCTATGGTCATAGCGTCGTAGATTATAAATAAAGCGGGCAATGTTTTTATATCCAACATTTTCGGTTAGTGGCTGAGTCCAAGTTGCAAAAAAAAAGTACAAGCCGATTTTCTGGTAGAAGAATCAGTTTAGTATTTGTAGGGACGAAACTTCTAGTGACCTGAACAACAAAGATATTACCATAGACTTTTCCAATTGCTCTAATTAGTTAATCTTTTCCTGTGAGGCAACGTTTTAAAACTATATCTAGGTTTCTAGCACTGCTGACAAATTTCAATGGTTTCGTTTTCGAGCTTAAATGGGCTGAATACCGATAAATACAAAATTTTGCGATATATGGGAAGGGCTGTCGATTTGGCAGGTTTCGTCAATGATGGTTGACCAATGTCAAATGAAAGGTCGACTTATCAGGAGCTACACATCATCAGCGTAAATATAAATCAGACAATCTGTTACAATTTGTGGAAGCTCATTTATGTAAAGTGAGAAGAGAATTGGACCAAGGACAGATTCCTATGGCACTACAGTTTAAAAATTGAGAAAGAAAGATAAGTGGCCATTTGCCACCACATCACATTGTTGCTTTCTTCTAAGGAACGAATGAATTAACTTACAGGACTCTAAAGAAAACCCAATTCGCAATTTTGTATATAGAATGTAATGTCAAAAGCCTTTGAAAATTCTAAGAATGTTAGAATTATGTCCATTGCGGTTTTTACTATTGAACTATTACCCAAGCATCTTCAATGTGTGGATACATTAAAGTTGTTAAGTACATTATTTTACAACATTGGAAAATTGGAAAAAAAAACCTGTTTTTCTTACGTTTGCGTACGTTTTTTCCAAAATCGTTTCCTTTTACTAAAAAGATTGAAAAAAATTATTTTTTGTAGAATTTTAAAAGCTTCAATTTCGGTCTTATTTTTTTTTTCTGAAATCTGATTCTTTTTTTATACCTGGTACTTTTTTGGATGAGATTAAGACAGCAAAATAAAGCTTTTAACCAAAATTCAGCTTTGTCGGATTTTTTCGAAGTTAAGTCTTGTTTTTCTCTAATGCTCCAGGGCTAATAATATTTGTTTTCATATTTGCGAAAAGGAAAACTGTTTTAATTCGGTCTTCATTTCACAGTATTAATTTTTTGGCAACCTGAATTGCAAGGTGCAAATTAGAAGGACTATGAGGATAGGAAAGAATTTTTGACAATTTTTAATCTCGCAGGAACGTTTTGTATTGCATTTCACAAGCTCTGATATATATTTTCTTCGTTATGGGCAGTAACTTAAAAAAAATGTTGCATTTTCATTTCGCAAACTTCTATTTTGCACTTGGACTAACATAGGATCTCATATTTAGTTTGGCAAACATTTATTGCGGAAATTTTAAAATAAAATATCTTTCGCGCATTGTCAAATAATTTATTTCATTAATATCATTCGGAAAATACTTTTTCTATTCGTTTTGCAAACTACTTTATCTATGCAAGATATTTATTTTAATTTTTTTTAGAGAACATTACTTTCTAAGTTTTTGAGTTATAACAACTGATTTTTCAAAAGAAATATTTTTATCTGATTTGATTCTCTTCCGGTGACGTTTCGCAAAATGTTGTTCATCGATTATTTTTTGCTTTTTTCCTTCCATTTTGAGTTATTTCTTTTTTTTTACTATTACTAGCTTTAACCTTTTTTCGCAAATGTCTTAACTTACATATACATTTGTTTCTATATTTTGCAAAACTTCGCAATTTCGCGTCAGTCGATTTTAATATTATTTTCATTTTATTGATCCAAAATATGTCTTTGGTCCACAAAAATTGGCGTTTTTCCCATCGATTATTTTGGTATAAAGACTAAAGGCCATTAAAATGTATTTTAAATCAATAATCAATCAAATCCAACTAAATACTGTTAAGTCTTCTACTTCTACTTGGCTGATTTGTTTCAGTAGTATTCATAATTTGTATTATAAAAACCTTCGTTTTTTTTTTCAATTTAACGCTGTTTAACTGATGAAATGAGTTCTTTTCCAACTGAAAAGCTTTAGTTTTGCATTTTTATTGAGAAAAATAGCCCGTTATATCTGTCGGTTGTAGGTTCAAATAAGACAAGCCTGGAATTCCGTAAAAAACTCTTAATTATTAAATTCATATAACACAAACTGATATTTGCATAAATGTAGATCAAATTACGGTTTTTACACCTTGAATCTTGATACCACAGAAACCTTTTCTTTCAAATTTCAAGTTATTCAAAAAAAATGAAAACCAGACAACCTTCAATGTCATCAAAAATTTTTCAAGCGCATTTGCAAAATTTAAATAAATTCTAAATGCAAAAAAGCATCATCATCAGAATGTACATATATATAAAATACGAGTATCAACCCCCCCTATTTTTTTTTTTTTTTTCAAACCTTCCATATATTAATTCTTCAATTTATCATCATAAACCATTTGGAGCACATTACCTGCTGCATTATAAATTTCCATTCAAAATGTATCTCTAGTTTGTTTTTATTTTGTTTGTATTTTTTGTTGTTATGTCTGCGCTACCTTATCCGTATCATGAGTCTTGAATAATTCATTTCATGTGATTTATGTGAAAAGTCTGCAATGTGAGATACATTCGAAATAGACATTGAAACCGAATTTTGTTTTGAATTTTGGTTTGCACTTTTTGCACCGGGTGTTTTGAATTTGTAAAAAAATAAAAAAACAAAACTACATCAAAATTAATAACGCTAGAAAAAGGCAATCATTGTCATTAGAGTCGAATAAGAAGCAGATAAACCACAAATCTATCTAAACTCAATTTGTGAAAAGTATCTTTTCTGTTTAAACTGCACCTAACAGGCTACTTGTCAAAATCAACAAGACGTGGGTAATGCTAATAAAGATACTTAAAACAAAATTCATGAACAAGTTTGAACTCAAATTGAACTATTAAGATACTTTTACTTCTTGTCAAATGTAAGTTTTTATTTTATCTATATACTTTCCACATTTCAAAGCAAAAAGATACATTTATTTTCCTTGTTAGAGTCAGTGGAAAGTTTTTTTTTTTTTTTATTTTATAAAAGACAAACGATTGTGACATTTGCAAAAAATGGAAACAAAACCAAAAACCTACAAAGATGTATGTAATTTGAAACCACTTAACCTACCCAAAATAATAAGATACAAAATTTGATCAAGTGCCTGCTGCCACCTGTCAGACAAATACAAACAAATTGTGTTGTAGTTGGCTCCATAATTAACCTGGTTTTCCCCAAAGTATGCCAACAAAAAAAAAAAATGAAGGCGTTTCATTTATTTTCTAGATTTTTTGACAAATTTGCAAACTTTTTGACAATCACTTGATGATGACAGTAAAAAAAAAAAAAAACATTTCGAAATATTTTTACTGACCCTAAAGAAACAAAATTTAACAAACACTAAATTTGGCATATACAACAAAGGTTTAATGAACTTACAGGCAGGCGTGAGAAAATATTATGTCATCGTTTAGATTGAAAATTTTACACGAGGCAAAAGACATCATTAATAATTGGAGACCATCTGAGCCTATTGTCTAGGATCTGTTCGCAGCCATTTATGGTGTACGGCCAAAGTGTTTAATCAAGATTGAATAGCTCGATTGATGCGGAAAATTAATAAGCTATCAAATAATGTAATCCGTCAAACTACCTACGCTATAAGTTTCAATTTTTTTTATTTTCGATTCAGCTTAATCTGACAACAAACCAGCTTTTGAAGATTAAAAAAAATTGATAATTTGTTAATGTTAAAAGGTAATTTGAATTTGAACAGAACAAACGGATTTTAATTTTGTGTGTTTTGTTGTACCTATGTATGTACCTATTTGAAAGGCCTAATATGTTGTTTATTCTAATTCAGCTAATTGAATGGTATTTTTTATTTGATATTTAATGGATAACGTCACTAATAGGTAGTATTGACGCCATGCCAATAAGACTATATGGGAAGAGTAGAACTTGTTTTTGTGACGTTATCAATTTTAAAATTGTACAACGAGGGTTTTGATTGATTTTATAATATATGAGTGGCGGAAATTCGAGGGTAAAATCAATATAATATACAACCGAAAAAACAAAAACGTTAGACCACATAAACCTTTTTATCTTTACAGGATTTAAAGAAAAATAAGAAAATGAAATAATGAAATGAATTGGCCAGAACGAAAATAAAAAAAATGTAATCTTTGTATGTATATTATATACATATACATATAAAAATGGATCGTGGTGTCTTCGGATGCTTAGAACTTGAAAACGACTTCATAAAATTGGATACTTCCTTCTACAAGTTTGTTTGTAACTGCTCCCCAAGGGTTTAGGAAAAAAGAAAAGTCAGAAAATTCTCATAAGGTGGCGCTGTAGGCGCACATTTTGTTCAGTTTCTTAGTTCAACTCAATTACCGTTCAACATGTGGCGCTGTAGGCAGTTAGGAAATGGCTTTTGGGATATTCTTTTTCAACTTTTGTTATTTGTAGGGTGAAATCGGGTGAAGATAAAAAAAGGCCGATTTGAGAAATTTGTCTTTTCTTGGAAAGGTGTATTTCTTAGAAAATAGCTTTAGAGATATTTTTTTCAAATTTTGTTATTTACAGGGTGAAATGGGGTAAAATTAAAAGCGACACCTGACTGTGTTTAAAATGTTATCTAAAAATAAAAGCTAAAGGGTCCGCCATCTAACGTTTTTTTTTCAACTAGTGCTTATTTCGTGAATGGTAACACTAAGCTCATGTCTGATTTGACAGATAATTAGTTTTATCCTTCCGCTGAACGAATATGGTTGTGTATACTCTTCGCTTAGTGGGCCTGCGATCGACTTAGAGAAGATGCCGATTTTGCCAAAAAATCATCTCTTCAGATGAAGCTCATTTTGATCTTGGCGGGTAGTAAACATAAGCAAAATTGTCGCATTCGGGGCACAGAAAACCCGCACGCATACATTGAAAAGCCGATACACTCAAAACGAGTCATTGTTTGGTGCGGATTTTGGTCCAGAGGCATATTTGGGCCATTTTTCGAAAATGAGCAAGGAGTGGCCGTTACAGTCAATGGCGATCGTTATCGGGCCATGTTGAACGAATTTTTGTTCACAAAAATTGAAGAGGAGGATATTGGCAACATTTGGTTTCAACAGGACGGCACTACGTGCCACACAGCCGAAGCTACACTCGATGTTTTGCGCCATTTTCAAAAAAAAAAAGAAGTTATTTGGCGGACAATTTATATTTAGAGTGAAATTGGATAAAAACAAAACAGTAGTTTTTGATTACAAAAAAACCAATCTCTGTTGGGAAGGTAATAAAGGTTGGATTTAGAATATCAGTTTTTTACATAGAATATAGAATTAGCCATTCATAACGTTAAGTATTTTAAAACCCATAAAGTAGTAGATATTCGATTACAAAAATTAGATAAAATATTTATTTATCTTTTCTTTTGTAGTTTTTATGTGAAGCTTAGATTTGTCTACCCGTGCGAAGCCAGGCGGGCCAGCTAGTAATTTATAACTTAATTTTGAATATTTTTTTTTTTTTGTCAAAATAACCGCATTACATAAAATACAGTTTTTTTTTGCCAAAAATTTCAATTAAAAATAATATTTATCGCTCAGAAGATTCTAGCTTCTAATCTCATCACTTAAAAAGGTAAAAATCAAAAACCATATAAAATCATTGCAGTTGATAACTCCAAACATTGTAAAACTGTAACTTTTATCACATAGCGGTCAATTAAAAATTCGAATGTTTCCCCAAAAAATCTCAATTAGTAATAGTAATCATCCCTTAAAATTTCCAAGCTTCTTAACTCACCACTTCAAAAGATAAAAATCAGAAACCTCAAAAATTCATTGTAGTTCATAACTTTAAGAATTGGAAAACTGTAACTTTCTCCGCGTAGCGGTCAGTTAAAAATTCAAATTTTTCACCAAAAACCTCAGCTAAATAACAGCAACCAGCGCTTAGAAATATCAAGCTTCTCAACTCACAAATTAAAAAAATTGAAATCAAAAGCCACACAAATTCATTGATCAATTTTAAAAATTTAACAACAAAAAAGGGAAATTATCAAACTACGAAAATGATTTGCAATGAATTTTTTTTTTTTTGAAAAACTCTAAGCTCCGAAAATTCTCAAGACCACGTCTCAACTTTTTTGTTGTCTTTTCTTTTCATCCAGGTCCTAATTAAGAGAACCAACTTAAGGAAAAACCTGCAGCAGATTAATGTATCCATTGTAATCTTTTGAAATTTCTCGCCTCATTAGCCACCTACCTAAGCGAATATACAACAATTGTGTTCGCGCGCCTCTAACAAAACACCTGCAAATTGTCATTTTAGCCAATAACAACATCAGCAACCCATAATAGCTGCAGCAGCAACAGAAGCACGACAAAACAATTCGAATTCTCATTGCAAAAACTACTTAGTCCCTCTAGCGATTAATTTCTGTACATTGCACAAATTTCCCGCGAGAGGGCCATACAAAAAAAAAACGGAAAAACGGAAAACAGAAAAAAAAAATCATTTTTTTCTAACCTCAAGGCATTAACACTTTCAAGTTATCGTCAAATTATGTAAAGTAGTGTGCACACGTGGTGTTAGTTAGTTAGGTTGTTGTTAATTTTTGGCAGCACACAGAGGTTAAGCCGCCTTTGCAACTAACCGCGGATAAATTGACTGATTGACATCTGGTGGAACAGTAGGTAAAGCGCTCATTTTAACCACAAAAGGTTTCCGTCCGTCGTCTTCGTCGTCGTCTAAACATCAGAGACCCAATATAGCTAAAAGGGTTTAGTCCGCGTCAAAAGAATGCGGTTTTCTTTTATGCTTATAGTGCGCGCGCTCGACCCCCGAATGCAGTTCGTATATATGTTGGGACAATATGGATCACCATACCAGAAGCCACAAAGAAGATAAGGAGGGACATTTGCAGCGGAGCGGCGCGGCGGCCATGGCATCGTCCATCGCGTCGTCATTGGCGTGGCATATAAGAGCTGCCCGTTGCGTGAGTGCGGTTTTCATGTTTTGTGGTTTATCAGTAAAGAACCATTGTGCAACACATCGCAGCACACAAGTCCTTTATATTTACAAGCTTTGAGATAGTTTTGTGGTTTGCGCCTGCAATAAATCATTCAGTCTTGCGATACCTTACAACCGCGCGCACCAGATAAAGTGAGCCCCCTTTAAAACTTGACATCGATGTATCTTGCAGGCCATAATTCAAGGTTCCGCCAGTAGCTATATAACTTTTCACTTGGGTCTCCGCAGCTCTGCCACACACTACCATCCAGCATCCAGTACCAGCATCTCAGAAAAAAAAGTATTTCAAAGATAAATCGCCTACACGCTCAACAACCAGTTGGTTGTCAATCAAAGAATGCGCGCTCGCGCAGTTGAGTGGGCAAAGGGTGCGCGAGCAGCCCAATGAGGTAATCATTAAATTTACACAAAAGATACACAATAAAATATGGAAATAGGTTTTTATTTTTATTTTTTTTTTTTGTATTTAAAACTATTTTTATTTATATTTTTTTTTTTTTTGATAACCTTCGATTGTGGTAAGCCAAAATTTTGCATCCAAGCTCGACCGGTTCGATTGGATTCGGCGTCCGTCGTCGAATTTCGAACGCAAACAGGTTGGGTGGCAATATAAACATAGCTCAGCTGGCTCTGAATTTCTGTTGGGGGGGGTCTATGATTGTTTTGGGATTTTTTGTTTTTGAAAATGACGCGGCGGATTATTTGTTTTGTTTAATTTTTTTTGTTTTTTCTTTTATTATAATTTTATTATTAAATTCAAGTCTGGTGCGTAAATAATAATTAAGCATTTTATGAGGTATTTTTTGTGTGGTAAGAAATGTGTCTGGCAAAAATATTGATAATAAATGTAAATAGCAGGTTCAAGAGGTGTGAAAAGAGTTCTTATTTCTCCACCTTTCAAGGCAGACAAAAAAAAATTAAAATACGAAGTATACGCTTGTGGAGAGCCTACGTCAGCATGTATGAGTCGGAAAACTGATCCGAAATTTACTAAAACACTGAGAAGCAAACTCTTTAAACAAAAAAATAATAATTAAATTTATTTTCAGAAAGACATTTAAACTTTCTAAACATGAAACTTCTGATTTAAAAAAAAAGAAATGTACTTAAAGAAATTTAATTTTCTACAAATAAGCTACACAAACATCGATGACTGTTTAATTTGTAAATAGAAACATCGACATCTTTATCGATAGCCATTGCTTCAGTTGTCACAAAGTCTAAACTGGTAGACTGTTGCCGTAACGAGTGCATCAAATACAGTTACCCTTCGATGGGTCCCAGGACATCGTGACATATATGGAAACGAAATGGCGGATGAACTGGCCAAAATTGGATCTTCTCTTGACCCAAGCCAAACTGATTTTCCGTTTCTATGCCAATTGCACAAGAAAAAAGCAGAATTAGCAAATGTTTCCTCGATGCCGCAAACGATAGATGGTCAGCACTTGATACTTGTCAGGTCTCGAGGAATCTATGGCCGAACATCTCAAAGAAAAAAAACAGACTTCCTTCTCGAACTAAGCAGACCTCAACTATCCTTTTTGGGTCACATCTCAATTGGAAACAACATGCGCAGAATGGGCATCAGCTAATTTGACTTGTGCATCAGAGGGTGTCAGGATGAAGAGGAGGAGGAGGGCTCTTATCACTTCCTTTGAGAATGCCCATGCTTAGTAACAACCAGAAAAATGGCCATCGGAGATTACTTCTTTGACGAACTGAGCGACATTTGGTTTTTTCCACTAAGGAACATCCTGAAATTTACTCAAAATTCGGGTTGGTTAAGGGAGGCTTATCATACCCACGCCTAAGCTCCTCAAACTCCTTTCCTCACCCATCCTCATTTTCACCTTCACTACATCCTGGGGATCACAATGGATTCAATCAGATCAAAGTGCGATGATACGGCTTGCTGTATAATCAGCCCTTCTAACCTAACCTAAGCTAAGCTACACAAAATTTTTTGGGCGAAAAAGAAACTGTAAAAAAATGTAATTGTGGTTTTTTAGATATTTTTTAAAACTTTAAGTACTAAAAACAAACTGCTTATACCATCATTATTTGATTGGCGTTTTAACACCCCTAGTAGTAGAAATTTTGTTGGTACCTCTAATAATTTGTATACACAAATATAGACTGATACTTGAGCTTTTTTTAAGGTTTAAGTCTTGAAGATCCGATCATTAGAACTAAAGTTCTCCTTTTGTTTTGTTTAAAATAACGGGATTCTTCCTCTGCTGGTTTGCACTCGACCAAACAGACAATAATGTCCCATTTTTTGACAATTTTTTTTATCAAATATTGTTCAGTTTATTTGTTTTCGCATTAAGAAAGAACCAAAACAATTTATGCAAGCACTCAAGAGTTGTTAGTATAGTAAAACTAAATTTTTTTCGCACACTGGTAAAGTAAAAAATCCAAGTCAATAATAGTCCTTAATATTAAATTAAATTTTAAGCTTCTAAATTCTCCCTTTGAAAAGATAAAAATCAAAAACTACAAAATTTCAAATAAACAGTGTGTGATTTTAAAATGTAAGCATTGTAAAGGGTTTTCCAATAAGAGGTGTTATTTTGATATTCAAAGAAAAATGGCATTTTTTGAGATAAATGATCGGATGTTTATTTCATTATAAAGAGGAGAGGAGAGGTATGCCGTTAATAATGAAACACAACATCAGCCAAATGGCCGCCACGACCACGCTTACAGGACCATATCCTTTTCATGAAATTTTCCATAACCAAATCGCAAAGTGGATGCCCTATGTCCTCGATAGCCTCACGAATTCCATCTTTGAGGTCTTGAATCGACGCTGGGCTGTTGGCGTAGACCTTATCTTTCACGTGGCCCCAAAGGAAGAAGTCGCAAGGTGTTAAATCACAAGATCTCGGTGGCCAATTGTGATCACCTCTTCGAGAGATAACACGATCCGGAAACTTTTCCCGTAAAAGATCGATGGTTTCATTGCTTGTGTGGCACGTAGCGCCGTCTTGTTGAAAGTAAACGTTGTGCAGATCAATACCATCCAATTCCGGCCATAAAAAATCATTAATCATCTCTCGATAGCGCAATCCATTGACCGTAACTGTTGCTCCAGCCTCATTTTCGAAAAAGTAAGGTCCAATGACCCCGCCGGACCATAAACCGCACCAAACAGTCACGCGTTGAGGATGGAGAGGCTTTTCAACAATAACTCTTGGGTTTTCCGAGCCCCAGATGCGACAGTTTTGCTTGTTGACGTAGCCTCCGAGGTGGAAATGGGCCTCATCAGTCAAGATGATTTTTCGATGAAATTCCGGATCATTTTCATGCATTTCAAGGACCCAATCAGCAAAGACACGACGTTGTTGATGATCAGCCGGCTTGAGTTCTTGTGTTAACTGAACTTTATAAGCCTTAAGACTCAAGTCTTTATGCAAAATACGGTGTAATGACGTTTGTGGAATGCCTAATTCCAAAGAACGACGAGTGACAGCTACCGAAATAGCGGGCTATTCAAAATAACACCTCTTATTGGAAAACCCTTATATTATTATATAACAACCCTTTCCCCTCAAAATTTCAAGCATCTAAATTCACATCTCAAAAAGATAAAAATCAAAAACTTAAATAAATGAAATTCTCAAGATTGGCTAACAATGGAGAACTCTGGAATAGTAGTGCTGAATCCGGACACCTTGCCAAACAAAACCTCACAATATTTGGTGTGTTTGCTTAAGGATTGGCATTAATTCCACTTTAGAGTTTAGAATCTAAATTGGGTTCGCACTTTTTTGACTCTAAAAAATACAATAACCCCAAGAATTAAATGTAACCATTTCAAAATTAAAATACTATTTCTTTGAACTCAAAGTCCTCAAATTAGATTCTCAAAATTGTATCTTCATTTTCCATCAAATACCTATACGTGCGACATATTCATAATGCCCCATTTTCAACTCTTAATTAAATTTCTGTAACAACTCGATTTAATAGTTTGGCAAATTTACATATAGATACATCTTTGTTCCTGAAGCATATTAACACACCTTGTGGTGCGTTGAGCCATAATTTTCCTTTCATCTTTATGCGTCATTTGATAAATTAAAGCCTTTAATATGTTAACCTATACGTTAAACGAGCCCCTTTTTAATCCCTCATACACATTTATCAAATGATTGCACCTACCCGCATGATTCAATAACTATAATGCATCCAACCAACAAATCAACTTTGTTATTCACAGTTCCCAAAACAAGAGGGAGATAGACGGCTTACATAACTTTGCGTAATCTCTAATTAAATACAACAAAAGAGCCTTCCAGCAGTCTATTCACAGGCTTCGAGACGAGATAGGAAGGTACATATATGTATCTATACTTACAAGCTCCTCCCTGAATAATAATTACTATCGTGCTTCAATCGATTATTATAAGGCAAAAATTTACAAAATCCTTGCGTCACATGAATTTAACAGTAATTTAAGGCCTCATCATACATGTATGCATGATTACATACAGCACACAGCGAAGACAGACGACTCGACAGAATCAATCTGTCAATCAGTTTTATTGAATTTTCTAATAAGCTTAATGCTGATGCATGCATTGTATTGTATTGAACGAGAACAAAAAATGCAGTAACATCTGCATACGACCGACGCGACGCGTCTGGATCTGGGTTCGGTTCAAAAACTCAGATGACCCCCTGTGCCCTGTGCGCGTCAGTCAGTTAATGGAAAATATCTCGAAATAATAAGCGCGTTAAAGTGTTCGAACTTCATTGTGAATAAGTATAGGTACATATACAGTCGAATTAATTGGCATCTATATCTTTTGACAGTGACGGATGAATGCATTCGAAGCCAGAGATACATTTTTTCGAATATGCATTTTTATCGTTCAGCTGTATTTTCTCTTTTGTAACACAAGACGACAATACCGATCAGTCGATGCGATGATGAAGATTGAGTGAATATTAATTCTAAGATCTGAGATGTAATTTATTTTTATTTTTCAAAGATATATTATTAGATTTGACAGAAATACACCGATATAGGTAACATCAAAGCGGATGCCATCATGCAATATTATAAAAATGCATTCCTCCATCTCTCTCTCTCTCTCTTTCTCTCTGATATGCCATCTGCGATTGATGTTTTGTTAGAATAATTTGTCATGAAAATGTAAACAATCTGAACGTAATTAATGATGGAATAAACAACTGATTAAGTCAAAGCGATATACACGAAATCGGGATTGTCCTATTGACAGATTGCGCACTTGATGTCATTGCAAAGCAATGAGAGTTTATGGGTTGTCATTGTATTTAATATATGCCTTAACATTTCTGTATTGAGTCCCGGATGCTTGAGAATATAAAACTCAGGTGGTAATCCGATAAGGCAAGAAATTTATACCAGCGAACATAAATGCAAACGTCTTCTGTCTTATTCCCTGTAGTAAGTACTTAAAAATGTATAAAGAGCGGAAAAATTCCAAAGATCAGTGTATTCATGTTTTGAATTTAGTGATTTTTTAGAGTTTTCTCTCATAAGGGAGTCAGTCTCTTAAGGGAGTCAGACCTATAACAACAAATTATCAAAATTGAAAGCTGAATATAATTTCCAACAAAAGCAAAAGCAAAACCTTGTTTCATTGTACTAAGCTTCGGCAAAAAAAAAGGGGATTTAGCTTGAGCCCCATTCAGGCTATAGAACATTGTGAGATGATTTTTGTGATAGGCTGAGGTACATATGTTCGTCGGGTCCAGGGTTTGACCAAGGAAGCAACAAACTTTAGTGTATTCGAGGATATTTTTATACACCAATCGTTGATTCTTTACAATTTCTATACAATTCTTGTATTTTATGTACTTATATAAAATTCAAAATATATAATATATATGCTTATAGTTATGAACCTAGATACAATCCATTTCTTCTTATAACAAGGTATATATAATTCAAGTGTATAGCATATTCTCCTAACTTATCGTCTGAAATAGCAGACGTCACTTAATTACAGTCTGAGATAGTAGACGTCAATAAAGCACAGTCTTATATAGACAACGCCACTAAATTACAGTCTGGTCACTAAAGCACAATCTGAGATAGCAGACGGCACTAAATTACAGTCTGAGATAGCATATGCCACTAAAGCACAGTCTGAGATAGCAGCTGTCACTAAATTACAGTCTGATATATTAGACTGTCACTAAAGCAGTCTGAGATAGCAGCCATCACAAAATTTCAGTCTGAGATAGCAAACTCCACTAAATTACAGTCTGGTCACTAAAGCACAATCTGAGATAGCAGCTGTCACTAAATTACAGTCTGAGATAGCAATCGACACTAATTAATACAGTCTGAGATAGCTAACCTCACTCAATTACAGTCTCAGATAGCAGATGTCACTAAAGCACAGCACAGTCTGAAATAGAAGACGTCACTAAATTACAGTCTGAGATATCAGACGTCACTAAAGCAGTCTGAGATAGCAGCCATCACAAAATTACAGTCTGAGATAGCAAACGCCACTAAATTACAGTATGGTCACTAAAGCACAATCTGAGATAGCAGCTGTCACTAAATTACAGTCTGAGATAGCGATCGCCACTAATTAATACAGTCTGAGATAGCAAACCTCACTCAATTACAGTCTCAGATAGCAGATGTCACTAAAGCACAGTCTGAGATAGCAGACGGCACTAAATTACAGTCTGAGATAGCAGATTTAACTTAAGCACAGTCTGAAATAGAAGACGTCACTAAATTACTGCCTGAGATATCAGACGTCACCAAAGCAGTCTGAGATAGCAGCCATCACAAAATTACAGTCTGAGATAGCAAACGCCACTAAATTACAGTCTGGTCACTAAAGCACAATCTGAGATAGCAGACGGCACTATAAAGCACAGTCTGAGATAGCAGCCGTCACTAACTAACTACTTAAATTTAAAACCTGGGCTTCCGTTCCATTGTCCTTTTTGGAACATCAGTTCTTTGAAAACGGAGACTCACTGAGTACTCCTGATCGGTACTTATTTCTATTATAGCAGAGCTTGATTTTCTTTTGCTCAATCACGGTCAGTTATATATATTTTTTTTTTTTTTTTTTTTTTTAATATTAATACTTGCTTATACCAACGAATGGCTCTTTTTTAGAGTCATCGCTAACGGTAATTCGGGATTGTTTTAAATGCAATTCAATAAACGGATCCGGTGAAGAAAGGGTGCAATGTAAAATTACAGCCAATGGCAATTTTCTATTGAAAAAGCACAAAGTTAGCGGGAAATGGTTTAAAAAAAAATGATAATCTTATTGGCCGAGTTCCCCGCACATCTGAATATTCAGAATTCTGAATTTTTGAAGCTCTTGATTGGCCAGCTGTCAGAAGAATTTTTAGAACTTTTTCTGACAGCTAGCCAATCAAGAGCTTCAATAATTCAGAATTCTGAATATTCAGATGTGCGTTCAACTCGGCCATTATAAACCGACCTTTCTTAGAGAAAGGCAAAAGTCTACTTTAGTTCAAGAACAGTAAATAGTTCTCTGACCTTTTGGCTTATCCCTGTCTTTTGCAAACAATAAAAATAAGTTCAAAAAAAGTCAAAACAACAAATAAAACTATAACTTTTAAGCCAATTATATTTTTTTTTCGCAAAAAAAGCTTTATTACCCTCCAGTTAAACCAGAGAGTCGTTTGTTCTAAATCTTATTCCACATTAATTAAGAACTGTACTTTATTTTTGTTTGTGAGCTTATAACCATCTTTCAGTGTGTGAAGACAATTTATCAACTCTTCAACTTTCAAGTACTTTTTATTCTGTTTAATTACAATAACTGTATACGTGCCCATTAAATTTGATTGGTCATAATCATGTATCACTTTTAATTGAAATCAAACTTATCTGATTTTTATTCGAGATTCATTTTTAATTTGCTTTTTTGTTTTTTTTTTTTTTTTTGTTTTTTCGGGTTGGTAAAGTCAAGTTGAAACAATTTGACCTTACGTTGGATATATTTTTCCAACTAAATCACAATCAACAATGCACGCTGAACCGCTATATGATCAGACACAAACAAAAAAAAATACCACAGTTAAATGGTTAACATTGGCATTCTTGTGTCGACGTTGTCGGCTTTCTTGTGCCACAATGTGGTTGACAAATTCGCAGAGTTATACCTTCGTATTGGTTATTTAGGTTAAACAATATGCCTACAATTTTAATGACATTTAAAACGTCACGATAAAGTTACGGGGGATTTTTTGAATTACAACTTAACTCAATGTTCAACATGTTTAAATGACATGACAGTCGTATGTGTAGCTTCAATGTTTTTTTGAAAAAAAAAAAAAATAACAAATGGTAAAAAATTCTTTGGCGATGTTTACATTGGACTGACTTCGCCGATTTATTTTGACGAGAATCCACCTACCCGCCTGTTATTGTTCAAGCACACAGAAATTTCAGCATGGCCAACCGATTCACTTTGACGTCTAGCAGTCACCAAATCAAAACACAAATCTATACTCGAGGAAGAATTAATTATAAAGATTTGATCAGAAAATATAAATACCTGAATCTTAATAAATTTGTATGCCAAAGGAACAAAATTGTGCAAGGGTAGATTAAGTGCGCAGTCAAGAAACACAAACGTCAGAAGAGTAAAATGTCAAAAAATTCAGTGATTCACTTGATCATGTTATTTTCTAACACTGAAGTGGGAGCGAGATGAAATACTTAGAATGACCTGAAGATGTAAGTTTAAGTTTATGCGGGATAACGGATTATTGTTAATATATGTGTGCCTATGCGTACAGACAGGTGAGCTTAAGATAAACGTTCACAAGAAATCACAGTTGCCGCTTAAGAAAATAATAATCATAACAGAGACTCCTGGATAAAATGGATTTAATTTTTCTTAAATCTTATAAAGTGGTTAGGAATAAATGCAACGACGACCTTCAATGATTTTCAAACTAAAATTTGGCTATTGTTATATTGATTTAAAAACCTTAAGTTTGAAAATTCGACTTTTAGAACTCAAGGTTTGAGCTTTCAACTGGTTCATATCGAATTTTGTAGCATATTTTGAAATTTTTCTGTAATCAAAATGGCGTCTCCAGTTGCATTTACTACTACAAAAAAACGGAAAAATTTGTAAAACATAATTTTCCAAATTCACCCAGTTTTTATCAACTTTTGTATACTAAAAATTGTAAATCAAATTGATTTATCCCTACACCTCAATTTGGCTTTTCTTTCAATTGTTTTTTTTTTTTATAATTATGCGCACACTGAAGGGGTTTTTACTACCCTTAATATAAAAAATAAGGAAGGATTTAAAAGGGGATAACGATGCTCATTAGTTTTGAAGTTCTGAATATCAAAATGGAAGGTAAAAATAGAGCCAGGTAAAGCATTCTTCATTCGTGTAGTGCGGCTAAAGGGAGAATCTCTATACTTGTGAGGGCTCAAGGTTAAACTGATGAGCATTCGTAAAACCGCGAGTATTCGGGTTGAATTGTTTTAGGGGACGCTATTGCTATTTCACTAAAACACAGTTGATTTGTACCATAAAATAAAGAGATACATGAAATACACCGCCACGACGACGCAATGTTCCAATAGCTTGAAATTTGTCTTAATTTCTTTCAGAAATTAAATTTTAAAATCAGACCAATCGAAATCAAGTTATAGGACTCTTAAGGGTGAAAAAAAATATCGGGAAATCCTGGAAAGAGTTCAGTGAAGTTGGCTTTCGACAAACGAACGAACAATCTAATATCTTCGATTTGGACTGATTTTCCTGATTTTTTTTAGTTTCTTTACAATTGAATTGCAATTAATTTTGTGAATCTTGTACAAATGAATTACAGTAACGTGTGATATATCAAAATAACTGTCAATTATTATGCTTACGAAATAAAAGAAAAGCCAATATATTGATGCAGACATTAAGGAGTTATATTTGGATATATATCCAAAATGTAATAAGGTGATTATCTCTGTTTTTTTTTTTTTTTATTTTAGTTTACATTTTAAACCACATAGGTATAGAAATAATTCCTAAAAATTAGTACTACATATAAATGTACATAAAGAACAGGCAAGCATAGTAAGCAAAATATAGGACGGCTGATTTTCTGATATTTGAAAGAGGGCTATTCGAAAAGCTTAAGTCCTAAGAGTAGCATTTTTTTTCAATTTCGTTTAAATGGTCGTCGATAACTTTTGACTGGATTGAGTTGATAAGATATTATAAAAGTCGAACATTATCTAGTCGTAGTCAGCATTCCAAAAACACCCATATCGACGCAATCAGTTAAGTATATCTCACCGAACAGTGGCACAAATCTTTCCATCGTTTTGGCAAAAGTAAGATTATTGCACTTGATATTTCAAAAGCATTTGACAAGGTTTGGCATCAAGCTCTCTTATTGAAAATGCGTGCATTTGGTATTGATGAATCTTTTCTTCGTTGGATTGGAAATTACCTTTCGGACCGGTCAATACAAGTTGTATTGGACGGTTTTAAGTCTGACATCTACAAAATAAATGCTGGTGTGCCCCAGGGCTCCGTTTGGCTCCGACTCTCTTCCTAAGATTCATAAATGACCTGTTATCTGAAACTTCTAATCCATTAAACTGTAATGCTGACGACAGTACTCGCAGCTTTTCATATTCGTTTCTAGATTCACATCTATGTTCTTCAGATGTGGAACTTCAACGGGAGCGTATGATAAGCTCATTAAATTCTGATCTCGACAGCATTGTCCAATGGGGAATCAGAAACTGTGTAGAATTTAATGTTTCTAAAACTCAATGCTGTCTCCTGTCGTTAAAGCGGAACCCACCCCCAATGCTGCTATCTATGAGTGGCACTTGCATAGAGGAAACCGAACAGCTTTCAGTACTCGGTATGTATGTCACAGGCCACCTTTTGTGGAACGACCACATATTTGACATCGCCAAAAACACTGCTTAGTGTTTAGGTTTTCTCCGTCGATGCAAGAAATTTTTCTCCCCCTCTGATCTGGCTGTGATCTACAAAGCCTTTATTCGTCCGAAACTTGAGTACAACTCCCATATTTGGGCAGGTGCTCCAAGAAACCACTTGAGCCTAGTGGATAGAATACAAAAGAGAGCTCTAAAAATGATAGGTGAAAGAATTATAACGGAAACATTTTTAAATATAAAAAAAAGAGCTCTAATTTTGAACTCCAATATCGCATGATCTTCAAAAATAAAATGCTGGAAATTTGTTGATTTGAAATTTGTATTTAAAAAAAAAATGTACCTAGGATTTTTAAGTAACGAAAAAAAAGTGAAAAAGCATAAAAAAAATTAAAAATAACACGATATTATCTCGATAATATTGCCCGTGCAAATGAAAAATGTAAGTATGTAGGTACAACATAAAAGTCAATTTTATTTCCAATGAATTTAGTCTTGACATTTTTTCAAGTCAAACCAATTGTTTCGGAGATAAAAATACATAGATCAATTTACGTTTTCCAAAATGGCGGATTTCCCCAGGGACATGGCTTTTGATATATATTTTGATATCTTAAATGATTATGACATTTATATAATTAAAAACCACAAATATTTAAACAAATAAAAATTGCCAATGCAATATCAATATGGGTTATTTTATTTTCTATAGCGATAAGCTTTCGGTAATAGCTCGCGAATCCTAAAAAGGATTGAACTTCTTTTATGTTCTTCGGGACAGGGGAGTTTGTTACGTAGCTTTTTTTCGAAGGGTCTGGCCTTGCTCCTGTTTCAGTGCAAATATGGCCCAAATAGACGACGTCTTTACACAAAAAATTGCATTTTTCGGTGTTTAGTTTAAGTTTATAATCTCTTAACTTTGAAAAAATGCGTACCAACTTATCACAATGCGAATCCAAGATTGAACTATAAATAACAATGTCATCCAAGTAGACAAAACAGTCTATTCCCTGCAGACCTGTTAATATATAGTTCATTATTCTTTGGAAGGTCGCTGGCGCACCTGTTAACCCAAATCGCATTCTTTTGAATTCATAATGCTCCAATCCTGTGCTGAAAGCAGTTTTTTCGCGGTCCTGCTTATCGATTAGCACTTGGTGGTAACCACTAGCGAGATCAAGAGTTGAAAAGTAGCGGCAGTTTCCTAGCTGGTCAAGAATCTCTTCTGTTCTTGGCAGAGGAAACGCGTCCTTAATCGTAGCCTCGTTTAGCTTTCTAAAGTCTACCACGACTCTCCATCTTTTTTGGCCATCGGGACCTGGTTTCTTCGGGAACCCCAAAAGAGGGGAATTCCATGGTGTCTTGCTCGGTGAGATCACTTTATCGTAGGTTGAACTTCCTAAGGGGGGAGGGATGTTGTGCCCCAAATTACATACCACCCTACAAAGGCATGACCCACTGAGTCACAACTGTTGTCGAAATACCTCAACTTATGAAATAGGAATTCATCATCGACAGCAGTTTCGCGTTACACTTAATATGACGCAACGATTCAGTGGGACACGGTAAAAAGCCCTACGTCCAGAATGCATCTCAGTAGGTCAAAGCTGAGTAATGCATTTTGGAAGTAATTCTAAGTAAGTTCCAGGTAGGTCTCTGGGAACTCGAGGAGTCAACTTGAAATCACCAACCGTGTCGGTCACTTTAAAATTCGAACCCAACACCATGTTAACATGTGTGTTTATCCTTTTAATCAAACTTATCCCATTTTACCCTACTTAAATTTGAAATTTCAATACAGTTAATCTTTGTCCTCCTGGGTAAAATTTTTTTTTTTTTGTAAGAATTGTTGGTATTGCTCTATAACTGCCCATATAAGCTGTTAAATGACAGACGTTTAATTGTTTTAATTATGTTTTTATATCTGCTTAGCTCATAAACGAGAATTTTTAACGCTGCTAACTAAGCAGCAATAAGCCAATTGTTTTCTTATATATTATAAATTTGAATCATAAAACACACTTAATGCCAATCAATGCATTTGAATACGATTTTTTTTTAAAACAAAAGTTTCTTTAAGACATTCTGCAAGCTAATCCCAATGTTTACCTATGCTTTAAACTTCATTAATTAGCAATCTCAATTATATAACTTTGCCATCAAACAAAAGAAATTATTATTCTGATATTGTGCATTTCGATGAAATATTTTTTTTTTTTTTTTTTTTTTTTTGTTAACAATAAATAAACAATATTTTACTGTCAGTCAAGATTGACAAATGAGAAATGATATTGTTGATTTTCAAATTATTTAGCTTAATTAAACTGGTTTCAATGGAATTTTTATTTGTTTTTTTGTTTGAACATCTTCAAAACAAATAGTTAAATTAGTTATATAAATACCAAAGATAAGGAATAGCATTTAAGATTTTGTTAAATAAATTAGTATTGTCAGTTAGTAAATATAATTAATAAATTTTAAATTAATTTGAATAAATATTCAACCTGAAGTCATTTTATTTATACCTACGTACTGGAGTTTTGGAAGTTTTTTTTTTTCAATTTCAAAGCGACTATCTGTACGTAGAATGCTAGCCCAAGGCATTCTCGGGGTTTTGAGGAATATGATAAAATATATTTTACTTAAATTCTTTCAGTATTATCTAAGATCATGGCGGACAAATAATTAAACTTTGCCTTTAGGTTAAACAACAGTCAAACTGAACAAAAACAAAATTATAGTGCCGGGACTCACGGTTAAAATGTGTGAACATGAACGTTACTCCCAGTGGCGGATTTTTGTTTGTTGAACGTACCCAATATCCATAATTCAACCGTATCGTAACGTATCACATGTAACATGCTACACGGAACGTACTACACGTAAGGCCCACGTTTTTAGTTTACCCTACCGCCGCGCCGCGCGCGCCACCTCAGTGCTGGCATAAGTGTTTACACATCGAAAATCGCTCCGGGTACATTACAAAAATTTGTAACGTTAGACTTTCGATTTCATTGCTCTTCAATACCTACAAACCCTCCCTCGCAAAAATTTGTTCCCATTTATTAAAAAGAATCAATTTATTTTGATTCAAGAAAGTGTTTTTGGTCAAAAAATCTTCAACTTGAAATTCTGAACTTTTTTGTCTTATTGTTAGATAAACTCAATCTAATTTATCGACAATTGATGGAGGGGACTGAAATTTTCATTTTCCAGTTTTTTTAAGGTGAAAACAGCACATATTTTTGGACACTTTGATCTATCTTTTTGGACTTTAGCAACCACTTTTTGGCCCAAGACAAAAAAGAGTTCATAATTTGAAGATGAGCATTTTTTTCTATTAAATGGAATCGAAATAAATAGGTTATTTTTAGAGGGGCAAAATAGAGGGGTACTCTGGGAGAAGGAGGGTAGTCATTTTGTTTGGAACCTTTAGATAAGTCTGTTCTCTTTTAAATATTTCTTACTTTTAATCGTAGTTTGCACTATAATAGCAAATTAATTAATTATAAGATGATATAAAGTGTGTTTTTTTTTAGAGGTTTAGAACTTTAAGTTGGCAACACTATTTTAACTAGCGACTATTTTGTCAGCTGTCAAGTGATGTTTTTTAAGTTTGGTTTGGCATTTCAACATGAATAGTCTGACGCCTGAACAATGCCTCCAAATTGTGCCTAAATGGGCCGAAAACAAAATTGCCGTTGATCCCCAATTTTCATAAGCGAATTTTGTTTTGCGGTGAAGCTCACTTTTGGTTGAATGGATACGTCAATAAACAAAACTGCCGTATTTGGAGTGATGATAATTCTCAAGTGTATGTTGAGACACCGTTACATCTACAAAAAACTGACAGTTTGGTGCGTGCTTTATGGTTAGGTGGAATAATTGGTCCGTACTTCTTTAAAAACGATGCTGGGCAGAATGTTACAGTCAATGGCGACCGCTATAGAGCCATGATTACTGATGTTTTCGTTCATAATTTGAACAACCATGGAGCTGTGGTTTCAACAAGACGGCGCAACATGTCACACAGCTCGTGCCACAATTGATTTAATGAGGAAAACGTTTGGGTAAACGCATAGTTTCACATTACGGACCCGTGAATTGGCCTCCAAGATCGTTCGATTTTACTCCGCTTGACTATTTTCTGTGGGGATATGTGAAGTCGCTAGTCTACGCTGATAAGCCCGAAACGATTGACCACTTGGAGGCCACAAATGTTGGAAAAAGTCATCGACAATTGGACCTCCAGATTAGACTACGTCCGAGCCAGCCGTGGTGGTCATATGCCAGAAATCATATTTAAATTATAATGCCAGAAGATTATCTTCGAATAAAGTAAATTTCATGCCAATTTAAAAAAAAAAATCATCTTTGTTTTATTCCATTTCAAAGTTATATATCTACCTCTAAAAAAACACCCTTTATAAAAATTTAATAAAATAAATAAAAAAAAATCTGCCATACCTTTTGAACTCGTCAGGCTGTGTCCAATGTTATTCCAAAAATTTAATCGGCATCCGAAGACCTTCATTTCTTTGACTCTTTCTTTCATATTGCCCAGTACACTGGTTTCTGTTAAACTGACACAGGGAATCATTTAAAATGATTCTTTTTTTTTACACAACGATAATTTGCAAATAGCAATTTTATCTCAATTTTCATTCACGATGTAATTTAATTTAATATATATTTTTTTTTTTTTTTATTTAACACAATTTTTGTTTTTTTTTTTTTTTTTAACTCAACCAAAATGCCATAAGTTGCCTACGATCTAACAACTTCATTGGATTCGATTTTAAATAGAATTCCTAGAGGAAAAGAAAAACAAAAAAAAAGAAATTTGTTGAAATAAAAAATTGTTCTAATGATTCGCAGCTTTTCATTATTATCTATACATCAGCTACTGTAGCATGTGAGAGAATAATTATTTTCCTTCAATTAAAAATCAAATTGCATTTTTTTGTTGTCGAATAAAATTGTTAATTTTAACTGCGATCTTTGGTGGTGTTGGTGTTGGGGTATTTAAAATGCTAATTATTGAGCTTTGCCTCAGAGTGGGATGGCGGCAATTTATCCACTCTGTTTTACCTTAATGAAAAATTGCATTGATTGAATTAAATACCTTTCAATCGTTGTTGTTGTTGTTGTTGTTGTTGCTTTTGTTCGATGCGTTATCTCTAAAGGAACTACTTAAGCGTGGAAAAGGAATTATTATTACAGCTTAATGAGACATGGTATTTTTTGCAAATTCAACTCGATTCAACGTTTTACTCATTAAGATGTCAGATGTATAATTTGTTAATAATTCATTCTTTCACCAATGAGTTTATTGACTAATCTGTATTCTCAAGGTGAATTTATTTAAAACACGCGATTAGTATTAACTACTTCATTATACTGACGTGGATTTTCTTGATAAATTTAAATATTTTCAAACTAATTTTTTTCATATTTAAGGGATTGTAAGGCCTTATTTTTGTGGGAAGTTGGGGGTATTTTCTGCAATATGAAGCTAGATGGAAATGAGTATTATTGGCATCGACAAAAAAAAACGCTCCAAAAGCATCAAGTGAAAGAAACCATGAAACATTGATGTGAAAGTTTGATGAACGTTCCGCTGATCAGGATCGAAGGGATAATTAAGAAAGAACAATACTTTTCTATTCTACAAAACAACTTGCTAAAATTTGCTGACGGATCCCCTTATCCTACTGGAGATGTGATTTTTCAACAAGATGGGGATCCAACAATTCCAGAACTGGCTTCAGGGACAGGTATCTCAAACGATTAAGTGGCCACCATAAAGCTGGGATCTAAACACAATAGAAAATTTGTGGGCAATATTGAAAAGACAATTCGGATCTTATGACAAGCTTTATTAGGTGAGAAGTTACCTGGTCGCATAATTTCACGTTTTGACGACGTCAATTGGCCACCAAGATAATGCGATTTGACACCGTTAGATTTTTTTTCTGTGAGGCTACGCAAAAGACCGTGCTTAGGCGAATAATCTCCGAACTGTAGATGCATTAAAAACTAACATTACTCAAGCTATGGGCGAGATACCGGCTGAATTGTGCGGAAAAGTGGTTAAAAATTACATCCAATGAATCGCATGCTGCAATTCTTCCCGAGGTGGCCATTTGAATGATACAGTTTTTCACACTAAATAGCAAAGTAAAAACATTATAATAAAACAAAAATGTATCGTTGTGTGTGTTTTATTTAGCTTTAAAAATTAATGACCCTTTATTATTTACAAGGACCAAATAGAAAAATTAGTCGAATGTGTGCCGAAAAGAGTGAGAAAAATATGCACGACTTGATCGCACGAACTTGCTCTTGTGGTTAAATATTTTGTTTAACCCCACATTGAAGATGCACAATGTACGGATGTATATATTTAACGAGAAAATATTGAAAGAGTTAAAAGCACTAAGAAATTTTTTGTTTGATTTTATTTTTGTTTCTAAAAAAATGTTTTTAAAAATTCTTAAATGCAATATTGTTTTAACTACTGAGAAGCATCAGATTGCAAAATTATAACAAAATCGGTCCAACCATGGCAAAGATATACGCGAATAACCCAAAAATAAGACCATTTTCTCAAAAAACCTGGAATTCCTAATTCCGTAATGTGAATTTTTTTGAGAAAAACGTGAAATGCAGTTTTCTTAAAATTGATTTGATTATTACAGGTACGAAGTTTAATCAAAATCTTTAGAGCCGTTTTCGAGAAAATTTGAAGAAACCAAAATATTTGTATGACAGCTACCCGTTCTAGATGAGCTAAAACAAAAATTCGAATTTCTCCTCTAGGGAATCACATAAAAATGCTCTGCACCAAATATCATGCAAATCCGTCTACCCGTTTAGGCTTTAGCTCAAATTACAGTGGACGCACCGACGCACAGACGAACAGACGCACAGACCGACGGACCGCATGACGAAACCCACTTTTTCGGACTTCTCGATTATCGTAGTGTTAGTTTTTTTTTTTAACGAAACTAATACTTGCCCTGTAGAGCAAGTAAACAAATCAAAACCTGAATAATTAAGTAAATCAGTATTCCCTTTAATTTTATATTTAATTTCTGTATAAATCCCCTGAAGAAATGTTTATGTTTTTCCTCTCAATTGGTCAATTATTACTAAACTTTTAAAAATAAATACAATTTGTTTAAATTTTTCATTAAAAACATAAAGTTATTGTGTTTTATTTAATTTTATAAAAGCATGTACTAATTTTTTCTCCCCACTGTACATATTTGAAATGACTTTATAATGACAATTGACATTGACATTACATTTGACAGCTTGACATTTGATTTAAAAGGTGTGTGATGCGACATCTTAAGGGTGACATTCCAAGCTCCCACTAAAAGTTTGCTAAATTTTTTTCCAATTTTCTCAAATATTTCAACAAAAAAAAATGTCTGAAATGGTTTTGATATTTATTAAGGACTTATTACGAACAATTAAATTCAGCAATTTATGAAATTATGAAGTTATGAAATTGAAGCTAAATGAACATTTTATCAAATCACCGTTTTGGTTCCATTTCAGCTTCTATTAACTGCAGTAGCTTGAATTTTTTTCAAACTATAATTACTACGACACAATGAATGTCCATAATTTTTCTTGCAAAAATATAATTATTTCCAATTAACCTTATTAGCCTATCTTTTGTGGACCGAAGTATGTAGCAGAACAAAAATGTTTCAATAATATTTTCTAGTTCATAGGAATTAATCGATTCTATTGCACACAAAAAATTCAATTTTTTTGCAACAAAAGATTGAAAGAGACTCAATTGTTGTCCCTCCATAGTTAATTGGAACTATCATCATCATCAGCGTCATAAAAGAATCTAAGCTTTTATGAACTTCAATACTTCTTCAATCGTATAGGCTATTCTATCTTTCTATCCGTACAACATCTTTTACTCGTTTTGCAACAATTAATAATATCTCTCGACAACTCCTGAGTAGCAAAAAGGTCATGTAATTATTTTTCTTTGTATCTGGCATGTATATGTATGTATGTATAAGCTAACATCTAAAGCTCTCTTCAATCGACCCTAAAATATCGCTTCTATCAGCAGTTTATTGTGATTTTATTGTTTATTTATTTTTGTTGTTGTTGTTGCTGTTCTTGTTGCCATCGGACTCACTAATTCTCCTTCCATTTGGAATCATTGCTAAGGATAAATTGTATAGAATTCAACAACTTCAGTACTCAATAAAGCCATCGGCCCGGCCGGGGCCAAAACAAAACAAAAGATACAAAAAGTATCTAACAGCTACATTTTGAGTTTGTCCTACTTTTCTTCGCTTTTATTATTATTTTTTTTTTTTTTTTTGCAAGAAAAACTTAACTCCTTCGATATTGGCTGCTGGTGGTCTATACATACATATATATGTACCTACCAAAAATCGAAACAATTTAAGATCGATTGGTATCTGCGAAATTGGATACAAAATACCAATAAATTCAGGTGGTAATAGATATGGGAAGAAAAACAAAGCCAAATGAACGAAGAAAGTTAAGTGTCAATTGAATAATGTTTTTTTTTTTTTTAGGTATTAGGTACAGGTGGAGTTATAAATTATACTGTATATAAATGATTTGAAATCACTTGACAGTGATTAATGAAGCGACAAGTTTATTAATGTGGCTTCTGTTTTGATGATCGTTTAGATTCTTTTAATTGACAAAATCGCAATAAAATAATGTAACATTCGTTTTGAGTGGTAATTTAAAGAAAAGAAAAAAAAAATAATGACGTAATCACGTAATAACGAATTAAAATTAATTTAATGATGAACGTTGAGTTTGAAAAACTAGCAAACTGCCAAATCTATAAAAAACTAATTTAAAATTATTTTTCGATGCTTAAATATTTCCTGAAACAATGTGTTGATTTGTTGCTGACGTGAGCTTGTCGCAATCGCGGAGTCTTTCCAAAGAAGCAACTTTAAAAGGGTTTGGAAAATTCAGTCTCCGAATAATGTCTATTTATTCATCTTAAAACTTATTAACAGTTTTTTTATTTATTGATTTTTTGATGAGATGTGGAAGGGACAGAAATGCATGATAATATTTCTTTCCGTGAAATGTTCGAAGCTTAAAAATTAATATTTGAATTTTGAGTGGTTTTTATTTTTATATTTTATATTTTGAGGAATGGTGGATATTTTTGATTTGGATTTTTAGTGATAAATTTGAAATTCTAACTCACTGCTAAGTGGATAAAGTTATATTTAGATTAGCAGTGATAATGGTTTGAGTAAAAATTTAAATATACGGGGTGATTTGCATTTTATGCGATAAAAGACTAAAGCGTGTTGATTAGGTCGTAACAAGAAAAAAATTACAAAAGGGGGTCTATTTACCCCGGCTTAGGCAGGAGGGGAAATTACCAAAATTCATTAAAAAACAACGCCAACAGTTGCAATGTCCCAGTTAAACTCAGAAATCCATTTTTTTTATTTGTTTCTTACTTTAAAATGTTCGTATCTTGTGCGAAACACCATGTTTTATAAATCAATTCAAAAAATAAAAGTGGTGAAAAAGTGGGAGGGGGGGTGGTAATTTCCAAAATTTTGTGTCGTATGATTTAGACTTTGAGAAACCAAAACGAAAAAAGGAAAAGTCCAGGAGGTACGAATTCTTTAATATTTCAAAACCTAATTTGACTTTATACCCACTTGAAATAACAATCTAGTTTTTCATGAGGCCCTAAACAGTTCAACATAGATACTGGGAGGGGTACACTACTCAGCTAACTTACAGTAAAATATTGAAAATGAATAAATTTATGCTTGAATTTAATTATTGTATAGTGATTCCCTCCTGAAAACTTGCCAGGGCCTTGACTAAGCTTGGTAAAAACTTGCAATTTTTTCTGCTACTATTTGAGGTGTGCTCTAAATTTTGGGAACTTGTTTAAACTGACTGATTATTAGCCGATATTGTTACCCTCTCTTGGTTTTAGTGAGTTGTGAGATGAAACAAGATTCCTTGCGGCCTATGTATTTTTCTTACGGGCTAGCTTTGGCCTGAAATGAGCTTATACTAAAAAAGCTTCGAATTATATGAAATATTATTTAGAATAACTTTTTAACAAAATTGTAAAACCACAAATAGAAATTTGTAAACAAATCCGGTAAATGGTTAGAGTTCTTTCTTTCTTAACCAGAGTTTATCTTTCGGGTTACCCTGGACTATACGATGCACGGTCCTAACTCAGCTTCAAAAAAATAACCCGAAGCGGTCTAATTTCTTTGTTCGACCGCGGTCTAAATTCACACAGCGTCAATCTCACTGAACACTGAGTCATTTCATCCCACCATATAAAACCTTGTAACCCTTGGGAAGCCTATCTCGGGGCCTCGTCCAAAAGCATGTATGTACATATTTATTTAATATTAATTCGTACAAAATCTCTATAGAATTCAATCACAGGTCCTAAAATATTCACTGAAAAAAACTGAATATATTCTTAAATTGAACTGCGATACTGCGCCATTAAGTGAAGAATTGAATTATTCTAAAATGGGAATTACCTACACTGATCAGAAGTGAAATTCAATTAAATCATAAGTATAATAATTCATGAACCCTCAAACTAAACCTCACTTATTTTAACACATTTTAACCCAAAACATTTTTTATCAACATTATATTTTATAGCTCTTCAAAAAATAATGAGTACAAGCTAAAAATTATTGCCGATACGCCTTCTCCATAAAAAAAAAAAAAAAAAAAAAACTACCGCTATTTGCATAAACAAATTTAAATTTTCTTAAAACATAAAAATCATTCCGCAATTATTCATGCTTGATGTCAATTAACTCAAAACTGATTGCCTTAATTTTCATACTGATTGCCTTCTGTTTTAGTTCTTCCATTATAAATGTACTTAAGTGGTATAAGTTCTCTCGACTCAAATGACTATACTTATCGCTTATTCTTCGCCCCTTCCACCTTCCATCTTCCACTTCCACTCAAACAACACAACGATATACCAAAAATGAAACCACATGTGAAAGTAATTACTCTTCTTAACCATTCGCAATCTGAGATTCAGCTGAATCAACATAAATATAACTGATGGTGTGGGGAAACCAGTAGTTATAATAACTGCCAAAATTGAAGCACGTTCGTTTATGTTGCATGTATTCCTTGTTTTTTTTTTCTTCAACCCATTTTTGGGTAATTTTCACTTTTCTTTCTTTTTTTTTGCATTTATGCTTTCACATCTCCCGAACAACTACAACAACAAATATCAAACACAAAAGTATGTCAACAGAAGAAGGTTATCATTCTTTTTCCGCCATTTTTAATTTCTATACCATCACCATCACTGTCAAACAGGAAATGCTATTGTTACCGCCATCTATGAAGGTATATCTGTAAACAATTATTAAAAATAATGCTTGAACAAATATCATTATTCGCAGCAACAAAAAAAAAAAACAACAAACAACTGTTATTTTCTTTGGAAAAAAAGTTAAGAAAAGCTTTTTTGTGTATTAAGAGCAAAAATTTACCAAAAAAGGTGACGAAATCGAAAGCTGTTAGGGCACCGTGTCAATTTACGTCAATTGAAAGTGCTAATATTTACCAACTGTTACTTTTATGCGATTCTGTCTTTCTGTCATTTATATTTTTTTTCAATTTTATTCCGTTATTCTGTTTTTTTTTTATTTTTTATTTATTTATAAAAAAATGTGTGTTGAAAAAGAGTGAGAGTGGCATTGACTTTAACTCTTTAATACATTTTTCCCGTTGTTTTTTTCTTCATTTTGCATTATTATTATTCTTGTTTAAAAAAAAAATTGAGTCCATGTCCTGATTTCTGTCAGAAGGGAAATTAAGTTGTTTGTTCTTATTCCGTTGACTTTACAAACCTCGAATAAGGATTTAGATTGAGGCAGGACTTTGTATACTTAAATGCGGAGGCTGGAAAGTAGGAAAGAGTGAGAGAGAGAGAAAGAAACTAAGCGGCTACTCTTGTTGGAGCGGAAATAGTTTGGGCCGCAGCGTAGATTGAATGCAAATAGAAGGATAACTAGAGCTTTTCTATTATATAAACCTTCTTTTAGTCCTTCCAACCATCTCCTCTCCCCCTTTATTCCCTCCCACCCATACACACTAAACTCATAGAGCAAAGTCATCAACGGATGTTAAAAAACGTTTCGTCCTCTGTCTTACTTGATGTTTGCGATTTAAAATGAAATCTTTTGATGAAAATGGAATTCTGCTGCAAAATAGGAAGCACTTCGCGTTCTAGTTATTTCCCCGGACTCTTCAGTCTTGCCGTTTATTTTTGATGCTGCTGGTGCTGGTTGTCGTTGTTGTTTTTGTTGTTTTTTGTTGTACACTTTGTTTTAAGTATGTTGGTTTTTGTTTGATGCATTTAATGTCGCTGTTTAAAGGATTGCAGGATTTTAAGTTCTCAGGACATTTCTACATTGCCAAAGGGAATATAAAAAGGGTTTTAATGTTTTTTTTTTTTATGTTAAATAAATGGAACGTTGAAGGAAAATTATTTTAAAGTCTTTTTTCAATTTGACTGAATTTAATTTTTATTTTTGTTTTGCTTTTGAGCAAAAGCGAGAGTTAATTCAAATTTGTCAAAAAAATAAACATAAAAGAATTAAAAAAAAAAAATATTGTTTCAATATTGATCTGAAAACAGCTGAATGACTAAAAATTTGTTGGAATTTTTGTTTACGTCACGTTTGATATTGTAGTGTTTGCATTTGTAATTAAACTTCGCACTTAGCAGCTGTTTGTTTAAAATTCAAAGGCAAACACATTATTTCTATTAGTATCTACGTCGAAATGTAATTTCAAAAGAAAGCCCAACGGTTCAAAGAATACTTCGGTTAGCGAAGTTGAAAAAAAAAAAAACAAAATATTTTGTGAAGATGAAATGTTATATAAAAATTAGTTGAGTCAGTAGATAGAAGAAAGATTTCAAAGGATAAAACTTGACAGTTAAAACATATCATTTTTGGGATATTCACAAAACAAAACTATACTATAACTTTAAGGTCTAAGTGAACCAATAAAACGTCGACTAGTTTCAGTAATTGGTCCTACATACGTTTTCTTAAACACATTTTCAATGATTTTGGCTGAAAAATTACTGAAACTAATATACCTTTTAAGCGAATATCCCACAATTAAGGTGCTAAAAATCTCTAAAACCTTGACAAAAAATTTTGATTGATTTTGAAAAGCTGACCAATTTCTGGAGTTAGTTGACCTTTTATAATGTCTCTATAAGACCCTACAGATGGTATAGGTACTTTTTTTTGCGAATATCCCACAAATGAGGTTCTAAAAATATCTACGAACTTGACAAAAAGTTTAAAAAAAAAAAACTATGACTCACCAATTTCTGAAGTTATTTAACCTTTTATGAGGTCACTAAGACCCTTCAGATGGTTAAGGAATTTTTTTTGCGAATATCCCACAAATGAGGTTCTAAAAATCTCTACGAACCTTTCAAAAAGTTTAAAAAAAAACAATGGCTCACCAATTTCTGAAGTTATTTGACCTTTTATGGCTAAGACCCTTCAGATGGTTTAGGTACTTTTTTTGTGAATATCTCACAAATGAGGTCCTCACAATCTTTACTGTGATCTTTAATATATCTTTAAAAATGTCAAAAGAAAAAAAATAAAAACTATGGCTGAAATTCAACTGAAACTAGTTGACCAATTACTGACTTTTTATATGGTATACTTTTCGTATAGCCCACATCATTGGGTGCTAAGATCCCAGAGTCACATACATGTATCTATTCGCTGAACACAAATGGTGGCTTTGACATTATGGCCAAACACAGGAACTGAGTCCTATGGCACTTGCAAAGAGGACTCCGGTTCAGCGAGGCTGCATCCGCACTCTACAGTAATTCTATCAAGGAAGTATAAGTAAATACACCAGATCAATTCATATGAAAATTAAGTCTACGTATTTGACCTTGAACTCATTTTTATTTTCCGTGCCCGAAAAAATAAATAAAAATAATACTTAAAAAACCCGTTCTCCATTGTTAACCTTCTCAACCTCAATATATCATCACCGTCATCATCAACTTCTGGAGCAACAGCTTTGACTGCTTTAACGAATTTCTCCTGGCCACATACGGCACACTTTTTTGGAACAACGACATACAGTAACGAAAAACAATATCTCGTTACCTTCCCAAAAAAACTACCTACCATCTGCATTGCTTTACCTTCAAACTGCAGAATAATAAAAAAAATAAAAAAACATCTTTAAAAGTATATCTATCTATATACAGTCTACACTAAGAACCAGTTCTTCTTTGGCCTTACAAACCCGCGTATTAAATGCAAACTCAATACCTCTATACCTGCACACACATTAAGTTTGAAAAAAGAAAAACCTGAGACGCATGCTTATTATTATATGCAAGTGCAGCAGCACTCTGCAAATCTCGTGATTTTAAAAATAAAAAAAAATACACTCCACGTCATGCGATTGAGGATGTATTTTTTTAAACGAGTTTCTATATATCCTGACAAAGTGTGGACTTTTTCAAGAAAGAAGTGTACTACCTTCAATTTTAAATTTCAAAAATTACACTTGCTCTCTACAAGAACCAATAATAATTGAAGATAAATGCCAAATACCTGAGCATCAGTTCGGAATTAGAAGCAATCACTCGACAAACGACAGTATTGACCAAGTGCATAGGAGCACTGACGGAATTGTAAAAGCTCTCTGACGGCATTGTAAAAGAGAATTTTTTCGTCGTGTCGCAAGCATTTCACAAGGATTTTATACGATTTAAAAAAAATATATCCGGAGAATAAACTCTTTCATGTAAGACAAGAAAATGAGTTTTACGATTTCAAAGATATAGCGACAGATGAAGTACCATAAAGAAGTGTTCTAGGTCCAATATTTTACATTTTAACGTTTTAACACGCCATATACCTCGAATAGAAGACAACAAGACGTTTGCTGAAATACTAGCAGTACGCCACCTTGTGCGTTAAATGAGAAACTGAGTTAAAATCGCGAAATACGCAGGTACTATCATAGAGCTTTTTGAAGGTTTCATCTAACTCGAAAATTTCACTTGACTCGAGATGTTTTTATTAAAAAGAAGTTCCAGTGATTTTTGACTTAGTGCTTGAATATATACCTTTTTTGGTTTAATAAACTTTCACCACATTAAGATAGATATAAGCGAAGTAAAAAATTTATTATGCGTAGCAAATAGTCAGCGTTTAATGTACAATTCAAATTTCAGAGCGACATTAGAGCTAAACTAACTCGAGTTAAATCGGATTTAACTTTGGAACTCGTATTGAAAATCTGCAAATCTGTTTCAAAAATTTTCCTTACTGTCACTTGTTATAAGATTGAAAATAAAGCCCATAAAAGGAAGGTTGCATTCCCTATTCAATTCAAGGCAACTATGAGATATTGGGGGTAATATTGCACAAACGGGTAAGAGTAATCAGTTGGGGTTTTTTACTTCCCTTGTTGTCATTTGTTTTGTAATTGAAAATACAGCATGTGAAGAGTTGTCGGATGTATTCTCTATTAATTTCATAGAAGTTCAGAGTCATTAAGGTCAAAATTCCACAGGCGGGTAAGAGTAATCAGTGTTTTTTTTCTATTGTTTTTTGCTGTTTTTTGTTGTGAAATTTAAAATAAACCGTGAAAAAGGTTGGGCGATGAATTCCCTACGAGTATTAATATCATAGAAGTTCAGAGTCATTTGAGGTAAGATTACAGAAGCCGGTAGGAGTAATCAGTGGCGTTTTCTATTCCTATAAGATAATTAACAGAAATCTTTAAATCCACAAATCAGGGCTTTACTGAATACATCAATATACGCACATTGTTTTAAAAGTAAAAAAAAAAAATTATTGAAAAATTCTGATTTTTTTTTAAAGTGCATGCGGAATACGTGGCAACACGACGCGCTGTAAGTGAACAATGTAAATATGTTTCATTCTTTTATAGTTATAAAAAATTTAAAAATTGGGGTATTAAATTTGGATATGAATTCGTAGCTTTAAACTATAAGGACAAAAAACATCTCAAATAAAAATAATTGCGCACTCTTATCCACGGGCCTGAACACTCTTACCCGGACTATGAGGTTAAAATTTTAACTGTCTTGATTTATTTTTTTGACAGATTAAACTATTGCTTTTTTTTTGTTGTATACTTTTGCTCTTTTTTGAAAATGAATACTCTTACCCCAAACTACTCTAAGGTCCAGTTTTTTAGTGCAAGATTAAAGTTAATCCCGAGATAACTCATCAAATTTTGTGGTTTAAATCAGGATTAACTGAACAGATGCTTTTGGTAAAATCTCCAAACTTGTGTCTGGAGAAAATGGCCCTAATCAAGCAACGATTTTCATGTATTTAGACCCAGCGCTCGATCGATCTATTCTACCGGAATAAATAAATGCAAGTGTCTAGAATTCAGTTAGATTCGAAAAAACTTTCGTACGATAGTTTGGTCTGAAGTGTGCTCTGACTCTTAAAATTACAGCATCGAATGGGAAATAAACTTTGGCCTAAATCAGATGATGCAAAGTGTACAAATATAAACCAACAACTAACAACTTAAACTCTCCTCGCCCTTTCAGTCTCATAGTTTTTTTTTTTTTAATTTTTTATTTATTTATATGCCTTTCTGTCTTTTAGTTGCGGATGGTAAATTTCATGGACATTCTCCGCCTTGAATCTCGCAATGGATATGGATATATTGGCACGTTAAAGGCCCCATCTTTGAAATGGAAATAAATTTTGAAATCTTTCGCTTTGGTACCGTTAGAATTGAGGAAGACATGTTGATAACGTTGAAGAAGATGATGGTGATCATCGTTTGCCCCCAGAGTGCAGCATAAATTATATTTATTTATCTTCCAGAGTGCGCGCACCGTCGGCGCCGCACCGTGTCGTCGGCGTCAACGTCAGCGTCAGCTTCAGCGTCGTCGTCGTTGCCGTTGTCGACCGCGAGGATTGTAAATTATAAAATACAAAACTGGGCGTGGCAGTCGATTAAAAATACCGCTCACTGACTCTCATTAATTCAAGTGGAGGATTAATTTCTTATAGGTACACAAAAAGCCATTCTACGTTTGCATCACAGACGTCAGTCAAGGTTAGTTTGAGAGATTAAGATGAATTTTTGGATGCAGATATGTAAATATATATACTTGGAGGTTTCAAACACTATTTGCCAAAAATTTGTTTGTATGATGGTGTGTACGTGTGCTTTTATTTATTTTTGGAGCTTCATGTCTGATGGTAGTGTGTATGAATTATGTACAAGCTTTTGCTTCACACAGCGACCACAATGGCGCGTCAAGGTGTCAGTCGATTTTGAAGTTTTGCAAAGGTAGCTGTGCTGTGCAGCATGTCATGTCGTATGATGGTTGCTATAGATACTTGCATCTCTAAGAGATCTATAACCAACAACGTTAACCCACAATGACGAAGCTATTCAAATTGTGAGGTGACCCACTCGAATAGTTATGTTCCGATTCAAGTCAAGAGTATGAGTGACAAGGTAAACGTGCCGGTATGTTGAAGACGTGACACCAGAGCAACGAGTGACACGTTCAGGTGTCAAATTGCGGCGCCTCGTGGGCGATTTTAATTATTGAATTGCTTTAGATGTCGCTGTATGCTGTATGTCGGTTGGGTTATACACATATGTAAGTGATTATTAATAGAATGTGAATTCAGTTTTGATTTGTAATAGATGAAAGGTTTTTATATGAAGCCCGTTTGTATTTAATTTGTAAGATTTTACGCTGGTGAGATTAAATTGTTCTATTTTCAAATTAAAATAATGTTAAAACTGCTCTTTTTTATGTAAGCACACGTATCACTTCTTGAGTAGTTGGTCTACGGAAAAAATACTTATATATCAACATTTTATCTTTGTAAATTATTCAAAGTAGGTACATGTTTTAAGAAGTATCAAGAAGCTTGTTCCAGAGGCGTTATTTATCAAAGAGTTTTGTCACAAGGAAGTTTTTTGTCTCAAGTTAATAAGATCTCAAGGCAATTATATCCCATATGTCCCAAGGAAATTATCTTTAAAGGAAATGTATGTCCCAAGGAAATTATGTCCCAAGGAAATTATGTCCCAAAGTTACTATGTCTCAAGGAAATTGAAATATGGACCAATAAATCAAGTACCAATGAAATTACTTATGCATATGCATGAAGAGGCTTCCATAGGTTCCAGAGGCCTAGGTCTCAAAAAGTTTTGTCACAAATAATTTTTTTGTCTGAAGTTTATAATATCTCAAGTCAATTATATTTCATATGTCTCAAGAAATTAAGTCCCAAGGAAATTATCTCGCAAGGAAAACATGTCCCAAGGAAATTATGTCCCAAAGGTTCTATGTTTTAAGTAGAGGTCTCAAAGAGTTTTTTTCGCAAGAAAAATTTTTTGTCTTTAGTTAATCATATCCCAAGGAAATAATGACCGATATGTCTCATGGAAATTAAGTCCCAAAGAAATTATGGGTCAAGGAAATCTTGTCTAAAGGAAATTATGTCCCAAGGAATTTATATCTCAATGAAATTGAAATATGGACCAAGAAATCAAGTATCAAGGAAAAATGTTTTAAGGAATTAATAATATGCGCCAAGAGGCTTCTAGACGTTCCAGAGGCATTATATCTCAAAGAGTCTTAAGTTAATAATATCCCAAAGAAATTATGTTCCAAGGGAATTAAGTCCCAAGAAAATTATTACCCAAGGTAATCATATCCCAAGGAAATTATGTCTCCCAAGGAAATTATGTCTCCCAAGGAAATTATGTCCCAGGGAAATTATGTCCCAGGGAAATTATGTCGCAAAAAAATTTAAATTTGAACAAAGAACTCAAGTACCAGGGAACAATGCTTTAAGGAATCATTTATATGCATCAAGAGGCTAGTTCCATTGAAAAGATCAAAGAGATTATTGTCTCTGACAGTTTTTGTCCTAAATTTTTGTATGGTTATATTATGTTCATCTAAAGTCCTATTATTTTCCCTTGTATTCAACTTAGGTACATAAGTAAATAAAACTAAAACTATAATCCCCAAAAAAAATACTTCCTGAGCTTTTTCAAGTACCATATACTCGTAGATAGCTTCACGGCTTTATTAAATTTAAATTTTTAAGTTCAAAGACTTATACATTTAATTTTAAATCAATACTGTATACGAACTTTTGCACATACCCAAGGTTGTCATAAACGATGTACCTACAATTTTGATTGCTTGTTTTATTTGGTGTTAAACAAGAAATTAAAACAATAAGCCACTCCCTTCTTGTTCAAAGTCGCACATGTTTTGTTTATTGCACTATATCTGATTAGTATTAAATTTAAACAAACATTTATTATACAAACCCAAACATAATAATAAAAATAAAATTTTGCAAATTAATATTCACATTCCATCCGGTTAGTGCTTTCCTGGTGATGTACCTCTGAAATACCTTAAATTTGTATATTGCCTCAAGAAATTCAAATCAAGTGACAAAAAAATGAGCGTAGTAAAAACATGATAATCAACAACAACAACAACAACAACAACAACACAACTGATGATGGCGGGAGGGACACAAAGACCTCAGAGACAAGATGGCTATTATTATGCACTTTATTGTTGTTTGGGTTCTATACTTTTTGTTGTTTGTTGACAACCAAAACAGAATTCCTCGACTTCTCCAGAATTTTGATAAGAATCTCAACACTGTAACGATCTCCCACACGGCGCGGCGTAAAAACATAATCACATTTTAATATTCTCGAAATGTACCAAGGCCGATGTCATCAGGATAGTTTTTCCCTCTGAGTTGATGAAAGAAGAAGGAGAGACCCTCTACAGACAATGAGAAAATATCAATTTGTTTCTATTTCAAACTTCAAGAGTGTGTGGTACACCTTTTCTGGAACCATAAAAGAAAGAAAGTTCAGGTGAATTTTAGCCTCACAGAAACCTTCTAGATGTCAACAAACAAATAAAAAAAAAAAAAAAAAAACAAGTTCTTTTATTTGTAGAAGACGACGACGTAGGTTTTTTATTTTTTCGAAAAAAAGATGTCTTCCTTTATCCAGAACATTAGTCTTTCAGGTATATTATATTTTTTTTCTATGAATAAAAGAAGAGGATATGACCTGTTGTTGCAACAGGATGAGGATAAGTCTTGCGCACACACAGAAGCAGCAGTATTGAATCAAATGCAAAGAAAATTGCAATTCTAAAAGGAACAAAACTTATCCTTTTTTTCTATTTTTTTTTTTTTTTTTTTTTTTTTTTGAGAACGAGAAAATGAATAGAATCGCAGTTAAGTTTGGCATGTGATTAATAGGTGGGAGTTTACCTACGGAAGGAGGCAATTATTTTAGGCTCAGCCATTTAAATGGAAAATGGTAGGTACTTGTGGTGTTGTAAGGGAATGATGGATTTAAATGAATGCTACCTGATTTTGGGGAATGGCTTGAACTGGCATGTGAAACGAAGATGAAGCTAAATATAAATGCTATAAATTTAGTTTCGTATTTTTTTTTTTGGTGATAATTTAATTTTAAATAAATTGGAATTAGAATTCGTGCGAAAAGATATCATGATCAAAACCAGTACCTAGTTATTGACACCATGACAAAAAAAAAACTCGGCAAAACGTATTTAAACTTTAGGCGTCTGGATTTGTTGAAAGTTAAAAAAAAGGAGGACTGGAATTTTTAGGAAATTTTAAGCTTTTTAATTTTTTCTGGAGTTTTTTTTAATAAATGATTATTTAATTTGTCGTGCCTTTTTATAATAATGTTTGATTTTTTTTTGTCTTCTACGCCGTGTTTGATGACAATTTAGACTGTCTTTACCGCATTTTCAATCGTTTTGGCGAGACCTTCGGGCGATACATTCTCGCAATCTTGTTGGATATTCACTTAGAGAGCATCTTTCAGAGTCGATGGCTTTAAAAAACTGTGAACTTCAAAAATCCAAAAAGAAAGAAGTCTGCAGTGGTCACATCGGGCATTTTTACCAACCAATTCAAATCGCCAAAATGAGATATTAAGCAACCCGAAAACTGAGTATTCCGCGAACTAGAGGAGTATGTACTGCGTTTCATGGCTTGTGGACGTGTATTAAGTTAGAACCACACATTTCTTGTGTGGTGTGCTGTGGATTAGCGTATTTTGTCTCCGATTGTGGACACCAATAAAGCGTGCTACGTTTCAAGCTGTCATTTTTGCTTTCGCTATTCAATTTTTTTTTTTTCATAAGCACTTTTGTCTCTTTCTCGCACACAGAAATAAATGTCTGCGACACAGCGTGGTATGGCGCAATGGGAACTTGGTGGATTCCCATTTCCGACACAACACACCCACTTCACAATACATCACACGAAACAAATATGGCTCTACCTATATGAAAAATAGGACTTTTTCGGAAATGTCAAATCAACGTAAAATTATCGTTATTTTTTGAAGCAGATATTGCTATCGTCAAATAAGCAATCGTCCTGCTTCCACAAAATCTGTTCGATCAACGTCAGTCAATTTTCTTGCAAACGCGTTTGACGTTTACGAACACGCTCTGTTGCTATATGCTGCGCGGGTAACTTTTACTCACACACACAACCAAAAAAGACAATCTAAATTCTAATCTCTGGCTTTTTACTATTTTTGCCGTCAACTCGATTTTGTACTTCAGAGTTGCGTCGCAAATAATTTTATCGAACATATTATGACTACCAAACTGCGTTATTGAGACAAAAAAAAAAGGCTTTTGCGCATACAAACTTCGCTTTGGATTTTCGAACAATTGCATTTTTGACGTAAATGACGTTTTTGAAAACGAGCGACAAAATCCAAAACACTACACGAGACAAATGTGGATCCGGCTTTATGTATATGTTTGTATAAGTCACAAATGTCAAAACATAACTGACAGTTGCCGCCATTTGCAAAAGTTATACCATCTTCCAAAAAAGTTATACATTTTATGGGCCACTCTGTATATTTATTCTAAAATGTTTAAATCTCAAAAATGATGTGCCAAGATGTTATGTCTCAATTTTAATAAAATTTATATTTTTTAATGACCACACAAAGGTTTTTCTGTAACAACTTTTTTTTTTTTTTTAATTTCGTAATCTTTTTCGTTTAACTTTTACTTTTTTGTCTACCTAATTATTATATCATGACAATTGTAATTTCTTTCCATTTCTCCATGACATAAGGTGTTTTTTTTTTTTTTTTAAGATTGTTATCTGTTTTATAATTTAATGCGTTTATTTAGTATCTTAAAAATGGGGTATAAAAGATGGTAAAATGAAGAATGTGCGTGCGTGTTACAAATTGAGTTCTAATGGCTTCCTTACACTAAGTTCTTCTTTAATAATTCTAATTTTGTGCGGTCAAATTGGGGAAAAATGAGTTATAAAAATAAATAAAAAAAAACAGGGACAACATTTTTAAATGGCAGTTTATGACTTTCTTTGTTTTATTTGACAGAGAAAAGGTATGATAATAGTGGAAGACATTAAAATTATTCGTGGAAATAAAGTATAATAAAACAATAGAACAGGACAAGTCCAAACAAGTGAGAAAAGAATGAAAATAAATGCGGGACCCAATTGATTAATGGGAGATTTTGGTTCTCCAACTTATCACCACATATGTATTTTTAATTATTTGCAATTTTTGCCAAGATATTTTTAATAAAAAAAGCAGAAATAAGAAAACTAGGAATCAAACTCATGTACATCAAATTAGGAAAAAGCCGATGACCAAACTTGGAATTGCAATTACAAATTAGCAGTGGATGTTGTGCACTTGACTGCTAACTTAGATGTTTGAGTTCGAGCCCCACTCTATGAAGCATTTTCTGTCGATAAATCTCCAGATTAAATTGGACGCCATCCATGCGATTTTATGACAAAGCCCACTGTGTTAACAAAAAATCTTTTTTATCCTCCCATTCTTTCTTATAATAATCCTCTGCAGGTTGCATTTGGAAGATGTTACGCTGTCCATACACGATAGCGCCATTCGGGATCAATTTGTCTTGTGTGGATTAGCGACTTGCTGAAAATCCAAATGGCTCGCCCGAGCTCAATCTCACCATGCAATTTTGCTCGCCCGAGCCATTTGGATCGCTCGTGTATATTTATGTCGTTCAGGCATATAAAGTGTTTTCTAATATAGGGACTGGTAGATTTTGACAGTTGATGGTGGCTATTTTTTTTTTATTGTAAATTTCACTCTTTTTTTTAATTTATTAGACGCTATAACGACAAATCACCATGGCAAGTTACGCAAGCGCGGCGTCGATAAACACGAGCAAATGATAAAACTTCTTTCCTGGCAGCGATGCGCAAGTTGTGCCCAATTTATGGTTTACATAGTCGTCCTTCCCAGTCGACTTTTTAACGTTTGGTGGTCAAATTCGGGCCGACCAGTTCAGTGTGTAAGTCAAAGAAAAACGCAAGATCTCCCAAAAACATTGCAACTGTCCGTGAGAGTCCGTACTTCTTCGATCGATGATAACTATTTTATTTTGGTCCAAACTGGAATGATATGAATATGGTTCCAACAGGACGGCCGGCTGATGCCACAATGAGCTTTATACACGAGTGATTTAAGGCATGGTTATCTCACGCGGAGACGACACGTGAACTGGCCAGCGACATTGTGTGATATGATTCCGTAAGACTTTTCCTTTTGGGGTATCCTTAAGTCGCAGGTGTATGCCGCGCACGACGGATGCCCTCAAAGTCAACATAACATAATTATGCCATCGCTCAAATTCAGTCTAATCTATGCGCCAAAGTCATCGAAAATTCGACTTCTTGTATGCACGCCACCCAGCGAAGCCACGGCAGAATTTGGAATGATGTCATATTTCACTCATAATGTTATTGATAGGCAGCAGATGTATGGATGAGAAAGAAGAAGAATCGGTTCCTCACCTTCTCTGTACTTGTCCTGCTCTATCCCAAAGACGTAAATGATCCCAGTGATCTTGAAAATATTGACATAAGTAATTTCGCACGCTTCGTAAGAGATTCCAAGTGGTTCAACGAATAGGGAGAAAAGCTCCTATAGATTCTTGTGGAACTCATGGTCCAAGTATGTCAAGCATTACTACTTGGCAGCCACCTTAACCTAACCTAGGCCCATAAAATAAAACAATCAAATTCGTTAATTTCTCACACACATACATAACTTGTTTTATTCAATTTTAACATCTACTCGTCCCTATTGGAAATACCTTTACATGTAAGAACAAGTGCGTGCTAACTGTTTGTGCATTTTATTTTAGAAGAGCTTTAAAGGTTAGTTTCTTGATATTCTATTAGAATTTAAAAAAAAAAAAAAAAAGGGACCGAAATCAGTTACGATGTTTTTTTTTCCTAAACGACAATGAAAAAACAAAAAAAAAGCTGTTATTCATACAAATTATTTGTGGTATGTTATTAATATTCTTTCCTTCATTCATATATGGATTCGCTTTATGCATCATTAAGCGCTTAAATGCAGCACGCAACCTATATTATAAAAAAAAGACTCCATCAAAAAAAAAAAACTCTTTCTTAAAACAAATGATGATGAAGGAACAACAGCAACAAAAATAAAACACAAACATTTCAGAATGGAAAAAGTTTAAGAGATGCTTAACACCAAAACAGTTATATTAAATATAATTTAATCCAATCCTAAGAGTTAACCTGGCGCATAATAATCTGTGAAGTTATTTATCTTTTCTCCAATCTCTCACACGTTTTTATGAAGGTAACTATGCGTTTTTTTTGTAATTTAATTTTTTTTTCTCGGGTATTATGTACTTTTTGTGTGACAAACCAAAAGCAGCTGCAAACAAAATGTTTACATCATAATTAAAAAGGCTATAAGAGAAGAAATAATTAAAAGATTTATTTTTATAAATGTAAACGTAAGGCTCGCTGAACTATGTTGCAATAATGTTCGACTTTAAGATTAACCGCCTTAAAATTATACCCTCGATTGCATGATAAATATATTTTGTATGTTATCTATTCACGTGTATTCAATTAAAATCGAAATAAATTACATTTCTAGTAATTACATATTGCTATAATTATTATCAGTACTAAAATACAGTTTTTCTTCATGATTGTACTAGATTGCAAAAAAAGTGGTATACATTTCAATTACAAAAAAAAAAGTTTAAAGTGTCAACACCTGGTGACATTAGACGAGAGCGATCGAGATGAAATGAAAGTGAAAGGAGTTGAATAATACAGAAAACATTTGAGCAAAGTAAACAAACATAATAATAAAGTAGGTAATTGAAATCGTTTATGAATGATATGACTTATTATGACATGAGGGTGAAGGCATTAAGACTTATTTATGTACTTAAAACCGCTTAAACTCGTTGATTGGAATAATTGTTAAGTGAGTTTTTTTTTTTTGCCTTCTAAAAATGAAGGGTGATTTAATTCGAGATAACTAGTTTGTATTTATAAAAATAAAACACAAAAAATGTTACATATCACATCAGTTAATATAATATTTAGTTATTTTTGCATTGGTTATGAATAGGGCTGTCCACCGAGACAAGACCCAGCGAACCGTATGTAAGCAGTGCTGCCACCCTACTCCTATAGCAGTAGATCTGCTGCGCTTAGTCCCAAACGAAAATCTATTGCGCAGCAAAACAAATCTACTCCTCTTTTAAGAATTTTGATCGTTATCCAAAGTTAGCTCTAAACGCGTCCATCCAAAATTTGAAATATGTGATTTTTTGTTAATTAAGTTTAAGAAATTTGTTTTTTTTTTATTATAGTGTTCGTTTTTGAAGTAGGTAGTTGTGAAGTTTCCAGATATTCCTGTTTTTATTCATAAATAAATTGGCACCAAATTTAAAACATTTCTTTCAAATCGGGATTCGACTCTTAAAAGTATTTTTATAGCGAGAATCGACACTTTCCTAATTTTAAAAGAGATAAAGTAGGTATAGTTTAACGCAAAAACATTCGTCTAAGTTTAAAAGTAGGAAAGCGCTTGTCTAGTTTATTCAAAATATAACGTAACGTTTGACTGATATTTTCGAAGATTTTGAGCTTTTTAGAAAGCCAAGAGCAACATATCCGACATAGTACTAAAATTGTCTAGATGGTACAGCCAGTTATAATGGACTTGGGTGATGATTCAATCAATGACAAGGAACTTCAAAGATCTTAGGCAAAATCTATTAGTCTTCTCTGTGAGGTAATGTGCACGGATAATCTTTTTTATCCGGTTTTCTTGCAACTGTATACGATGGAAATAACGAAAGCAGCATCTGTAGCACTGGGCGAAGCCACCAGAGCCAGCACTTATGACAATAACAAACGTAGCTATTTGGAACAGAACATCTTCATAAAAAGCTCCCAAGTGTGTTGCGAATCGAAACAATATTATAATCAACATCTTCGCCAAAAGTTGGAATACTTATAAACCGACCGAGGCTTAATGTTTTTTTTGCACATTCTGCATAGAATTTTTGCCAATCGGAAATTCTTTTGAGTAAACACAAACACGAAATTGAAGTTTTTTGTGGTTATGTTTAATTTTAGTTCTGTTTGATTGTTATATCTTACAAAAATAGGCTCGTTTAACTGAAAAAAACCTTCATTAGTTAGAAGAGTTGTTTAAAGTGTTTAAAATTAACGAACAGTAAGATATTGGCTCGCAACTAAATGACTTCTCTAACTAGAGTCAAAATTGTAGATGATTTAGTAAAGTGTTAAATCATTTTTAATATGATACTAGGTTAAAAAGAGGATTTTGACAATTTTAAACGAGTTTAACATGATACTATCTCTTAACATTTTACTAAAGTTGTTCTATCTTTTTAACATATTGCTAAATCCATATGTCACTTTTGACATAGAAAAACTTTAAAAATGTATGTTTGCTTACTTTATTGCACAAAATGTCACTGTTTTAGACGCGTTCAGCTTGAGTTTCGTAAGAAAATAGGTTTAGCATTTAAAACTAAGAAAATTTTAGTAAAGAGCTTTAAATTTAGTAAGTGTTAACTATAGTATCATGCTGAAAACTTAACATGAGGCTGTTTAAAATTTTGTGCCATTGTATTTTAAATGAATTGAATTTATATATTGCCATCTACTGCTTTTTTTTCTGATATATACTGCGCTCAATTATCTATAGGGTGGCAGCGCTGTTTGTAAGTCTCGTCTAGGTCTCCTGAAAATTGAAAAATATGAGTTTCGTCTCGGTTTCGTCGTATTTTATTCTGCGAGTTGGAATCTCAACAGAAGTTGCTAAATAGAGGGTGTTTCTTTTTAGAGGCATAGAACATTGAAATATGGTATAAAACAGTGATGATTTTTTTATATTAACATGAAATGTACTTTATTCGAAAGATAATTTTCTGGCATTATAATTTAAATATGATTTCTGGCATATGACCGCCACGACTGGCTCGGACGTAGTCTCTAATCTGGAGGTCCAATTTTTGATGAGTTTTTCCAACATTTGTGGCCGTATATCGGCAATAAAGCGGCGAATGTTGTCCTCCAAGTTTTCAATCGTTTCGGGCTTATCGGCTTCACATATCCCCACAGAAAATATTCAAGCGGCGTTCAATAGCATGATCTTGGAAGCCAATTCACGGGCTACGGACCGAAACTAAACGTTTCCTTCAATAAATCAATTGTGGCACGAGCGGTGTGACATGTTGCGCCGTCTTGTTGAAACCACAGCTCCTGCACATCATGGTTGTTCAATTGATGAACGAAAAAGTCAGTAATCATGGCTCTATAGCGGTCACCATTGACTGTAACGTTCTGCCCAGCATCGTTTTTAAAGAAGTTCGGACCAATTATTCCACCAAACCATAAAGCACGCACGAAACAGTCAGTTTTTGTGGATGTAACGTTGTCTCAACATACACTTGAGGATTATCATCACTCTGAATACGGCAGTTTTGTTTATTGACGTATCCCTTCAACCAAAAGTGAGCTTCATCGCTAAAGAAAATTCGCTTATGAAAATTGGGAGCAACGGCAATCTTCTTTTGGGCCCATTTGGATACAATTTGCAAGCGTTGTTCAGGCGTCTGTTTATTCATGTTGAAATACCAAACCAAACTAAAAATAAATCATTTGACAGCTGACAAAATGGCCGCCAGTTAAAATAGTGATGCCAGCTTAAAGTTCTATACCTCTAGAAAATAACACCCGTTATTTACATTGAAAAATTATTTTTTATATTTAAAATTGTTATATTAGGCGTGTATTTTGAAAAATTTAATAGCCAGAGATCAGCAAACAACAACAAATGAATATAATTTAGACCAGTAATCAGAATGAAAATTGAGTGCATATACATTGTTGATGAATCTGAAGATCATCTTCAAGCAAACTAGTCCGTTTTGGATCCGTGCACGTAGTCAACAATGTGTCAATGACTTCGCCCTATACGAACCCAAATATCGATCCTCAAAACTCCGCTTGGACAAACGTTGATGTTAACACATATTAACCGTGAGTCCCAGTACTCATACTCACACTATTTTTTTTATGAAATGCTTTTCGATAACATCCACCATTTAAGTGTCATATGAGAGAAACCAATATTTTTGACAGCTCACAGTATAAAAAATTGAATATTACAAGCATTACATGATCTTCTTGTATAATAAAGGGTGATTTTTTAAGAGGTTTAGAACTTTTTTAAAAATAAAAACACAAAAAATTCGAAAAAATGAATGAAATATTTATTTGAATCGATAGTTTGAACCTTGCAATTTAATGTTTAAAGATAATTTCATGCAAATGTTGACCGCGGCTGCGTCTCAGGTAGCCCATCCGCTGAGTCCAATTTTGGCATACTCTTTCACACATATCGGCCGGTATCTCACGAATGAATGCATGGATGTTGGCTTCCAGTGCGTCAATCGAAGCAGGCTTGTCCCTATAGACATTAGCCTTGACATACCCCCACAAAAAATAATCTAATGGTGTCAAATCGCACGATCTAGGCGGCCAATTGACCGGCCCGAAACGTGAAATTAACTGTTCACCAAACTCGCCTCGCAATTGCGCCATTGTTTCGCGTGCTGTGTGGCATGTGGCACCGTCTTGTTGAAACCACATATCATGCAAGTCAAGAACTTCCATTTCGGGCAAAAAAAAGTTTCTTATCATCGCTCGGTAGCGTTCACCATTGACAGTAACGCTGCGATTCGCATCATCTTTGAAGAAATAGGCCCAATAATGCCGCCGGCCCATAAACCGCCCAAACAGTGGCTTTTTCGGGATGCATTGGTAGCTGTTGCAATGCTTCTGGCTGATCTTCACTCAAAATGCGGCAATTTTGCTTATTTACGTACCCATTCAACCAAAAATGAGCCTCATCGCTGAACACAATTTTTCGATAAAAAAGCGGATCCGCGGCCAGCTTTCCAAGAGCCCATTCACCAAAAATTCGGCGTTGTGGTAGGTCGGCTGGCTTTAGTTCTTGCACCAGCTGTATCTTAAAAGGCTTTACGCCCAAATCCTTCCGCAAAATTTTCCACGTAGTGCTGTAACAAAGGCCTAACTGCTGGGAACGGCGCCGAATCGACATTTCGCGGTCTTCTGTCACACTAGCTGATACGGCCGCAATATTTTCTTCACTACGCACAGTACGTAAACGTGTTGGTGGTTTAATGTCCAACAAAGTAAATTTGGTGCGAAATTTGGTCACAATCTTCCGAATAGACTGCTCAGAAGGTCGAGAATGCCGATCATAAAATGGAAGCAGCGCGCGATGAACATTTCGAACCGAGCACGAATTTTGATAGTAGAATTCAATAATTTGCAAGCGTTGTTCATTTGTAAGACGATCCATGGTTAAATTGCAAACCAAACTGAAGCTGTTTGACAGTGACACAAGGTACTAAACACACGTCAGCTGTCAAAACCAGTGTTGCCAAAACCAAACCAGCTAAAAAATCACCCTTTATATGAATATATTTATTGTTTTTTTTTTAAACATTTGTTGACATTGAATAACTTTTTATCTGACATTCGGATAGTTGGGGTACTTTGAGGAGCGAGAGCATCCGTAATGAAGATATAAGGAGCATCCGTAATGAAGATATAAGTACCAATTTTCAACAAGATCCGAATTTGTCTCAAAAATGCGCACTTTTTTTTACAAACATGACTTGTTAGACAGCTCAACAAATTTGTACACGTAATGGACCAAAATTATTTACATACAACTCTTTCGCAAATTTGTTGAACGAACAAATTCATTTCCATGAAAATTATGTAGAATGAAAAAATATTTAATTTAATGACAAAATAATAAATTTATTGTTCTTGTTTACCCCTTGACACAAATAAGAAAACTTATGTATATTCTTCCTGTTTTAAATTTATAGTTTCCTTAACCTTAATTAACAAAATTCTATTTCATTTTAAATGACTATGAAAAATGTGGTTAATAAATAATAAGACTAATTCATTTTCCAAAGAAAAAAATCTCAAATAAAATAATAATAATTCAACCCGACTAGAAGGTGTCAAACATGCATCGCCACTTATCTTATTTAAAGGCATTTTTTTTCTCTCCGTCGTAATTCGATTAGGCTTTAAGAGTAAATTGTGTGTGGAGACTTATAAGGAAGATCAATAAAGTAGGTATGTGAATTGGAAAATTAAGAAAATAGATAAAAATACATTCAAAAATGAAAAATGAAAAAAAGAGGAAATCCTCAACCTTCTGGAATAAACAAATTTATATGCTGCAGAGATTGTAAGGAATAAATTTTGATTTTTAATTAGAACAATGTGTTTTTGTGTCTGATTCAAGAAAAGCAAGGGAGTTTTTTTTTGTTTGGTTGATAAATGAGTATTGGGGCAATGTGGGAATGCTATATACTTTCAGCTGAATTTTAGACTCAAAGGAGAAAATGTTTTCTGTATAATTACACCTAAACTTATATTCATAATAATTATTCAAAGTTCGAATTTATTATATATACAATAAATGAATCTTTGTTTTAAATAATTTTTCATTTCTGTTCTGTGAATTATTGTATTTTCAAAGATTATCAATCACAAATGTTCACGATCTCAAAACATTCTTAGTTTTTTTCACATAAATCTTTTTTTGGAAAGTAAAAGATTTTGCGAATCATGACAATACATAATTATGGAATATTGAATTTAAAATTATAAAGATAAACCTAAGCTTCACATAAAATTAAAAATTTTGTAATTGAATATTACTGATTTTTGACCCACTTCATGTTATGAATGGCGAAGTTCGTTAAAATATGAACATCGTCCAGTCATTACTTTCCCAACGCAGAAAGAATTTTGGTAATCAAAAACCTTTTTTTTTTTTGTCTATTCCATTTTGCTCTATAAATATAAAAATTTAAAAAATAACCCTTCCATTTTTGAAATCAGGTGCCACTTTTCATTTTTACCCCATTTCACCCTATAAATTCTGAAAAAAATCCCTGAGGACATCCACTAATAAACAACCTTTCAATTACAAAAAGAATTTCTTAAACCCTATTTTATTTTATTTTTCCTCCCTAAACAAAATTAAAAAAAAAAGAATATCCCTAAAGCTATTTCTTTAAAAAAAATTTACAAAAAAGAATTTCCTAAATCGGAAATTTCTTTATTTTTACCCCATTTTATCATACAAATAATAAAATTTGAAAAAAATATCCGTCAAACCATTTCCTAAGAAAAACTCTTCAAACAAAAAGAATATGTTCAATCGGACACTTTTTATGTTTACCCTATTTCACCCTATAAATCCAAAATTAAAAAAAAAATATCCCTTAAGCAATTTCCTAAGAAAAAACCTTTCAGACACAAAAAAGAATTTTTTTAAATCGAACAATTATTTTATTTTTACCCCATTTCACCCTACAAATAAGAAAAATTGAAGAAGAATATCCCAAAAGCCATTTCCTGACCGCCTTCAGCGCCATTTGTTGAACGGTAATTGAATTGAACTGAAAAACTAAATTTTCGCCTGTAGCGCCACCTGTTGAGACTTTTTCGATTTTTCTGCTTTCCCAAACCTTCGCGATACAATTAGGAACAGACCCGTAGAAGAAAGTACCCAATTTGGTGCAGTCGTTCTCAAGTTTTAAGCATTCATTTTTATATATATATAGAATATAATGGAAATTCAGAATTTTGTATTTTTGTGCTGCAAAAACATTTATTTTACAAGATCAATTAATCGTTCTAAGCCGACATAAATGATTTAAGCTGAAAACACACCGGATGACACAAAACGTTTTTGTTTTCATAAGGCAAGAAAACGTGTTTTGTTTCACCACACACCAACAACCGAAACACAATGAAGCAAACAAACACATTTCACTCTTTTGTTTCGTTTCGTTTGTGCTGTGATAATTCAATTGAACAACATTTACAACAGAAACTTCCAAATAATTAAAATCCTTTAGTTGCGTTACTGAAAAACAAAGTTCCAGCTATCGAAAACAAACCATGTTTTTTCTGTTTTGAATTTGTTTTTTTTTGTTTTGCTTTATGCGGTCTGGGTTTTCCCATATGAAGACGTGTATAAGTGCTATAATCGACAACGACGCTGATTTTAAACAAAATGTTTGCATTCGATATGCGTTGGTCATATACAAGGCCATATGTTTTCAACAGCCAGTCATAAAAACATAAAAACAAAAACATGATTTTTTTTTTTTCACCTATAGTTGGTGTGTTTTTGTTCATAAGAATCAATTTTTGAACATTTTTGGTTTATAAGAAAGAAAAACGCCTTTTTGACTGATCCGGTGTGTTTTCAGCCTTAGGCCTATTTGCTGAAACAAATCTGAAATATTTTAGTTGAACATAATCGCTTAGGTGACACGAAAAAGTACCGCATAAACGTTTAAGTCGAACATAAATTTGTAAGTTTCATATCAGCAAACGGGTTAAAATGTTTAAGGTTTTGTTTGTTGAGTTAGATTGTCTCAAAGTATTTTTTTTAATTTGGTATCAAAACACGTTGTTTTAATTTTTCTATGACCTTAAAATTGTATACATAAAACCTATAACAATCAGTTTATTTTTGTCAATATTGAGTCGATCGAATAATTCTTCCGGAAAACACACACATTTGATAAAAAGAACGTTTAAGTCAACATAATAATTATAAGTTAGAATTAAAATTCTTTTTATTTATCACAAATCGTCTAAAAAAAAAATCAGGTGATTTATAAAAAGTACTGACATCATCGCCAATGTTAACACCACGAAACATCTTTGCAAACAAAAAAAATAAACAAAATTGAAAATAAAGAAAATATGTTTTCAGTTTGGTTTCTATGCCGACAAATTCAGTTGTTCAAACAACAATAAAATTTGGGTAGTAGAGTTGGTGGGTGTTTGCGAAATAAAAGAAGAAGAAAGGGTTAAAAAACAATGACATACATTTGTGTACACATTATGCCTAAAATGTTGTGTTTTGATTAGATCAGGGAAATTCCATTTATTTTTAAAAATTTGTCAAAATATTTGTAAAAAAAATTAGAAGGAAAACAAATTGTTTTTTTTTTTTTAATTTATTTTGTTGAATTAATCGAATATCAACTAAAGTAAACAAAAAGTATTATTTATTGTGTTATCATCCCTCAACACAAAACCTCTTTGCTCTTTATAACAGCAGCCACACTAGTTAAACCTCCCTTATGAAATTGTTAATACTTGTATAATCATTCATTTGACACCTCATTTTTGAAGATCAAGAAAGAATTGTTGAAGTTATATGGGCCATTTTCTAAACTCTTTTAGCAATTTTCAAGAAATATATTAAAAATATTTGTTTGCAAGCTTTTCCTATTCCTGTGAGATTGCCGGGACGAAACCCCAATTTGTATGGACTAAAGGCTGTTAAAAGCTATTTTGAATCAATTTCCTTCTCCTATTAGCCTGGAACAAGCAAGTCTTAAATAAATCCAAGTCAAAAAGTATTGAATGTCAGATCTCCTGTTTAGGATAATAATAATTTAGTTCTCTATTCTTCTATGCCTATACCCGAGCATCCAGACAAGGTGACGTAAGGCCCCACTGTAGATGTCTGGCAAGTGCCAAAACAAATTGATAATACAACCTTAAAGGTCCGATTGATAGAAATCCTATACAGTACTCTTATGGTATCACCTGTTGCTTAACCCATGTAAGACCATTTAAATTATTATAGAGGAGTTTTCGAAATACAAATTTGTTAAATACAAATTTGTTAAATACAAATTTGTTAAATACAATTTTTAAAAATTCTGAAATTTTTCATAAATTTTTTCTTTTTTTTAAAGTGAAGATCAAATTGATTGGGACTCAATCACCTCTTTGATATGAAATTTTGACACTCTTCAATTATATTTTAAACTAAAATGTACATAGCTTGACATTTCAATTTTATTTTAAGACCTTAATATTGAAGATCCGACAGTTAGAACTAAGGTTAGGCGGTTTTTCCTTTTATAACACACCTCTTTCATTGACACTGGTGGATTATGTTTGGCAACCGACCAAGCAGACAATTTTGTTAAGACTAAAACGCTTGTAGAGTACGTAAACGACTCAAAATAAGTGTTACCCGCATAGTGTAACCCGCCCGTTAACTTATTGAGCAGGGAAATCCTTCTTGCTCAAAGGTATAACAGTTTAGAGCAGGAATTCCCAATGTATAGCTTGTCAAGTGAGACAGGTGTATTAAGTTAGGAAGAGACTAAAAAAAATGCCGATTTATAACAGTTATAACAGTTTTTCGCCATTAAAAGTGGACGTGCGTTAACGCGCATCGTGATGCGACTTGAAACAAAACTCTGGGTGCCTGAAGTATGCCCACCGGCAGAGGGCCCTGACCCTGCGAGGCCGCATAAACAGTTCTTTTATAAACCAAAACTGTTATAATTGGCACGTTTTGAGTTACTTCCAATGAGTTAAGTTCACATTCCGTATCTGACCTGAAAGGGCGCATAATAAATAAGGGCGTGTAATAATTTGTGTAATATAAGGTATAAAAATACTTGCTGTTTTATTGACTTGTAATTTACGGAAAACCCAAAGAAATTCATGCAGGTACTCAAAAGTTATTAAAAAGATAACTGGAAGTAATGTAAAACTGTAACTTTATTCACATAACTCGAAGTTAAGAAATTCAAATTTGTACCAAAAATCTAAATCAATAATTGTCATAATCTCTTAAAATCTAAAATTTCTAAACCTACCTGTTAAAAAGATAAAAACGAAAAGCCAACTAAAATTCAAATGACTTTTGTATTTAAGTGCAGGTAAGCAAACTAAGTAGCGTCGGTGTTGCGACTTTTGACATAATCATGTCACTGACAGTTCCATATAAAATGTGTAGACACCTTCAAAGCGCGTAAAGAAGTATAACTTAAAACACAATTTGCCTCAAAAAGGAATTAATAGCTCATCATATAACTACTTAAACCCAGCTTGAACCTCTGTTGATCAGCAGAAATTGGTGTGTCAAAATCTTGATTCGAGGATAAACCACCCTTGTACAATTGCCCCCTAAGTAATTAATACAAAAAATCATTCTTAATTTCACAAAACAAAAATTATATCGATTCCACTCTAAACTGCAAATTTGCCATTTTAGTTAAATCGTTTTACACACATTTTTTGGGAGTGGGTCATTATTTGGTACTAAACAAATTATTAATGAAAATTCCTACTCTAAAAAAAAAAGAAATTGATACTTAATATTAAAACGAAATTTATTTGATCCTTCGACATATAAAATGTTTGAATTCAAAGCTAGTATTTAAAAAAAAAATAAACTTTCAATTTACAGAAGAACATAATGCAATTAAATTTTTAAATACAAAATTATCGGCACCAAATTTGAAAAAGAAAAATATTTAAATCACTTTACAATCGAATTTTAGTACAAACAAAATTATCAAACTATCAGACTTGTTGAATTTAAATGAATTATTGAAGATGAAAGAAATGAAACAAATCAAACACACCTAAATTGAAGACAATAATTGAACAGTAGCAATCAACTGTCAAAGAGAATTTTGAAATGAACCAAGCTTCCAATATTTCTGCGATCTCCAAAATGACAGCGAATTCTAACGAAAACCACAGCGAAAAAAATGACAATTTAAAGTGTCGACTATATGGCAAAAAAAAACACACACGCCAAAAAAAATCACAGTAATGCTGCAATGGAAGAAACAACAAACTCAACTGTCACCTTTCCGGGTAATTAAGTCAGTGCGAAAAAAAGCAGAGGCTTCTCCAAATAATCTGCTACAATTATAAATTTCGCTAGTCGACCAGTGTAAACTACAACCCGAAAAGGAGAACGAAATTTTTCATATATTATTTGGTTGTGTAATTTTTGAATGCGATTTTTCATTTCCCAAAAGCAGCGTACTAGGCTTAAACTGTCTCATTTCCTGTCTAATGAAAACAATGTATACAGTCTTGGTCAAACTTAAGAAATAAATTTAAAGAAAAAAAGAACAAAAAAGTGTTAGCAATTCTGACCTACAATTTTTGAAATTAGCTATTATAGCAATATATAATCAGTTAAAATGTTTAGATAAACCAAAACCTGGAAGCAGTTAAGATTAAAAAAATATATATATTTTTATTTTGTAAAGCTACAACAAAAACTCGCTTTTGTACGAGGAATTGGTACACATAACTCTGCACTAAACATGAAGATTAAGGAAGTGCATATTATGTCGCTTTTTTTTTGTTTAGACGACGGTTAATCTGCATGTTTACCGAGACGAATATTATGGCGTTCTCTTCGTAGTTACACTTCAGAAGTGGGTCATGGTGGAATTTCTGTAAAACACGACTAATTCAATTGCCGTTGTCCACCATAATTTCTGGCGAACACTTTAACAAAATCAAATTGATTTAATCGAAGGATCTGTTTGCTCTAACGAACTCAAGCAACCTCTAAAAATAAAAACAAGTGCTCTGTATGCACATTCAAAAAGATTTTTAGTTCGGAGGAATAGGCTTAAACTGGCACAATAGAACAACCAAAAGGCAACCATCACATCCACAAATATACCTAACAAAGAAAATGTCACCCACAAGTTAAACAGTTAAATTAAAAAAATAAAACCAAACTTCCTGCAGTGAAACTCAATCTGACGACTTCACAGATAAATTACTCAAGCAATTTGTCTCTCCAACTCGATTGCTTATAAAATCAATAAAATCGAAAAAAAGAGAAAAACTTCAAGTCTTGACTTTCATACTACATAATTGATTGATCGATCAAATATCAATTTAGTTACCTGATCTAATGCTTATGATGCAATAACAAATGAAAAATAGATCTCAAAACGTTTTTAAATACAATTTATTTTATGTCTTGCAGTCAAGTTGTATCTATAGACACCTACAACAGAGAGTCTGTTATAAAATTTTATCTATTTCCCTTTTTGATTTATCGATACATTTTTAACGCATTTGAATTGATAAACAAAATTTTAAAAAACACACACAAACATTTCTACTTGAATTTCCAATCCGATACTCTCTATAAACTCCCAGAATCCAAGAGTCGCAAAATTAAAAAAGTTACACGGAACGAGATCTTGCAAAAAGCACACTTTAGCCAAAAAACTGGTTTATCTTTTCTTTTTTTTTCGTTTGTTTGTAAGCCATCAAAGTATCTATAGATGCAAACGGGCGAAATATAACGGCACTTAAGCGAACCTTGTTGCTTATTTTTGGTGTTAGATACTTTTTTCCTGGCTGAGATAATTTGTATTTGTTAAAATATCACACAAAAAAAAAAAAAAATAACAGGTGAAAAAATGCAATTTGACTTTTATTTTGAAGGATAAGATACTTTAAAAAAAAAAAAAAACTTATATTTACTTTTTTTGACTTTATCCGAAAAGTTGCGCCAACTCCTCCGGCTTGACCACCTTATCGTTATCCAAAAAAAAAATAACGAAACACACTGAAGAAGATATTCGCTGGGATCTTTTTTTTTTTTTTTTTTTTTTTACTAAAATTTGTTTCTTTTCGATTTTTTCACATTTCAATAGATTTTCATTTCACAAAAACTTCAAAAGCACCAAAAATTTCGGGCACCCGTCGCGATATACACAACAAAATTTAATGGAGTAATGGCTTCCACGGAAGGATAGGATTAAACTTCAATTTTCAACTACAATCTTCTTTAGATGTGAAGTAAACTAACAAAAACATTGATTATATTCAAATGGTATATCTTTAAGATACAACCCCGCAGTAGCATCAGAAGAATAAACAAAATTCAAAATTGAATTTATAATATGAAAGACAACAACAAATTGTAACGAAAACAAGAGAAAAATCGAGTATCTAGTAGATACATTCAATAAACAAACGAACGAACGAACGCACATCGATCTTGCCCGCGCGTCTTACTCTAACCAAGTCTGGAATCAAACTGAAAAAGGTCGGTTCTCCATATGATGGAGGCAAACGCAAAGAAAAACATCGTTGTCGTTTTCGTTGTCGTTGTCGTCCGTTTGTGTTCGGTTTGGTTGATGTTCCATCTACCAACCAATTCCCAGAGTGCAGAGCTGAGCTGCTTAGCCTACCCCGGCACGGCTTTGTGTATAGATATAGATAGTTTGGGGTTTGGGGGCTATAGACGATCGGGTCTTTGCTGGTTTAGTGGAGACTGGAGACAAAACACACGAGACAGTGGCTGGTGGCAAGCAGAAGGTTGCTAGTAGGCGATCGAACACAAGCTAGATTTAGTTTTTTTTTTTTTCTTTTCAATGCAAAATGCAACAATCAACGATGCATCTGTGGAATAAGTTGATGGTAGATATCATTTTTTTCGGATTTTTTTTTTTGGTTCACATTAAGGTCGTGTAGTGGATTTTTAATTGAAAGTCTTCAATAATCGAAAGAAAAATATATGAGAATTTGAATCTCGAGTTTTGAAAATTTGTTGGTGAATTTACTCATTCAAAGTAAAGCATTTAGCTTAAACAAATACAATGCACGATTGACTCGCACGAACTGAATCGAACGAATTGGATCGTTCGAACTGGATCGCACGAACAATAATTAAAAAATTTGTATGCAAAAAATATTTTTTTTTTAATTTCACTGTGGCGCTATCAAAATTATTTATTTTAAACTTGCCTCGTTAATACCAAGTAATAATGGGATGGCCTGGCCAGGCACCATCTGTTATTTTTGGTCTTTGAAATATGGAAAAATCAGGTTTAAATTAAATCAATCAATATGTTTTGGCTGCAACTGAGCAGACAGAAAATAAAATTACAAGTTAATATAGAAATTCAGGGATAATAATTTGTTGACCTAAAGCATACAACGCATATTGCGCTTAATTTTGTCTTCCCTACAAAATATTCTCCAAAATTTAACCAAGATTATATTAAGCTAAAAATTTTAGCCGAGTGGAACGCAGCTCAAATTTTTATTACTTCCTGTATATCACTTACATATCTGTCAAAATTTAACACACGAAATAATAGGAACGTTCAGGATGATGATATCTCAGAGATTTCGCTCCGCCAAAAGGTAAGCAATCGAATCCAATATTTTTATTCCTCAGGATTTTGCCAGCAAAAATGACAAATTTTTGCCTAGGAATACTGTTCATTTAACTGATAGTGCAGAGATCCCTGAGATCTCAATTTCCTGTACATGTCTATTAATCCTCTACCAGATTTTGACAGATGCTTTAATTCTTGAATTATGTTTTAACTTTGCTTGGGAAAATAACCGAAATGCTTGGTTATAAACCGAAATGGTGAAATATTTGGGAGTTAATGATTTATCTCAGTCAACGAAAATAATCCAGTTTGTTTGATTAAATTAACTTGGACTAAAATTGGTAAAAAAAATCAGTTTTGGGTAGTTTTGGACTAGTACACCAACAGACCTTATTTCTTCTCAGAGAACAGCTGTCACGATTCCCCTAGGGTTTCAGCTGATATTTGGAAAGAAAAGTGGGAGCTTAAATTTATCGCTATGTACGTACAAGTCATAGAGCTAAAAAAACAAAGCTTATCTCAATTTCTATAATTTGCGAGTAAGGCCACTTCGACTGATAAGAACAATATGTTCTGGGTTTTTAATAAAACACATCAACAACAATTTCAACCACAATAAGAGGAGAACTGTTATATCGTATTGAGGAAGACTGCCCTTTACTATCGCATAGTATTTTCGCTAACCGCTAACGGATATGAAACCCACCATAAGATAAAAATGTATCCGGACTATCACTATGACGATATACACCAGTTTAGACTATAAATTTTTAAACCGGTTCCAACTTATTATACCATATTCTCTGACCGTAAAGGTTCTTTTTTTTCAATATCATGCAAACGAGCAGACCTGTGCTCTTGCAATGGCGGAATTGTAGTTACGACTTAAAATTCGAATTGCTGTTGCACCAAATCGTATTCCCCAGTGAGCATAAAAGAACAGCTCGTCGGAAAGATGTATGACTCAGACAAGGACGAGTTAATACCGAAACAGAGGAATATTTTTTTTAAGTATTTTATGATTCGCATGGTTTTTTCCGACACGTTTTTTTTTTAACATCGATGTGAATTTCAATGTACATATTTTGCATTTAAAATAAAAAAACAAAAAAAAAAATATTTTTTTCCATATAAAACTATCGATATTGTCAAACATGATCGATATTTTAGTTTTGATACATTTTAGCATCGATGTTAATATCGAATATTTAAAAATATCAGGATGATCATCCCTACAAAACCAGACCACTGGTTTGATTTAAGTTAACTACACAGCTGAGCATTGTTAAAATTACATCATATCATGTTGATTCATCCTTTTTAACTCAATACGGTACTGGTTTTGTTAAACTTTGAGACGTGTAAATTAAACTGGGAAGCACTATCAGTTTAATAGTGTGTTAAGCTAATATCCAGATTTTCGATTTAATTTAACAGGATCATTTATTTTATATAGTATTAAGCTTATAAGGTGTCACTCACAGATTTTACAATCAACATCTAATTGATTCAACATGACGTTAAAATCAGATATCCTGTCGAATATTAAACATGATGAACCTTGCTGAAATAACAACCTGACAATTGGTAAATCCCAGAACCTATACTCGTACTATGGCAAAAACTGTTATGTCAATATTTTTCAGGCAACTAGAAGATTAATATTTAACAGAGAAAGTTATTAGAATGTTCGAAATACGTCAAAAGAAAGAAATTTGGGACCAAAACAGAAAGTAGATATTTTGACATATAGAGTTTTGTCTAAGTACTGTAGAAATGTCACAAAATCAAACGTCAGAATAAATCTAAATAATCTTAAAATAATTCCAAGTGTGTATTGCGTTTTATTGGAACTTGCTTTGCTGTGTTAGCTACAAATTAGCAATAACATGAGTCTTCAACAGACTTATAGCACCAGTTATTTTAGTTTTTACATTTTTTGTATTAACTTACCAAACTTTCAGTACTGGCTTTGACAAAGTCTTAAAATTTTTAACTAAAAGAAGTTTAAAATCGCACAAGAGAATCTAATTAACAAGAAAAGAAAGAAAAATAGTACAGTGTACTTGTTTTTTAAACATAAGTATAGTGTACTCATTTTTAATTGAAGAACGCTTTTCCTTTAACTACGGAACGGACTCAGTTGACAGAAGAGTTTTTTTTTAAATTGAAAATAAGCACACCTTAGTTGTTGCTCTGGTTCATTAACAAATTTTGAATGTTAATTGCTGTTTTCTTCACATATGATAATTTCAGGTGAGATCACTCGGATAAAACACCTATTTTTTTAGACTTAAGGCCGTTAGAAGGCATTTTGAAACAATAATTCAACAATTCATTCAAGTCCTTGGCTAAAAAAAAAAATTGTGTGAGTGCGCGGGACTCACGGTTAGTATGTGTAAACATCAACGTGAGCGGATCCAAAACGGACATGTTTTTGCTGGAAGGGAATCTTAAGATTTTTTCACTGAACGCACCTATCCAAGTATGCAGATCGTAACGTAACTCTACCGCCAGCATAGATGTTTACACATACAAAAAATAAAAAACAAACCTTATACGACAAAACGTTTTTGATTCAAAAGACAACAAAACGTGCTTTGTATCAACATACACCAACCAAATCACAATGAAGAAAATAAAAATATCTTCACTTTTCTGTATTGTTTATTGTGTATTGAGATAAAACGAAACAACAAAGTTCTAGCCATCGACAAGAAACATGTATTTTGTTTCGACTTTGTTGTTTTGTTTTGTCGTGTGCGGTTTGGGTGGCGTCATAAGGAGATGAGGGTTACGGTGTGAGTAACAAAATCCATGTATTTTCAACAACCATCAGTCATAAAAACATAAGAACAAAAATATGTTTTTTTTTTGTTGTGCCTTGTTGGTGTGTTTTGGTTCATAAGAATCTATTGATTCTTATTTCATAAGGCAGAAAAACATGTTTTGACTGATTCGGTGCGTTTCCAGTCTAAGTCTTTTACTTAACTGATTTATTTATTATTTTAGCAGAAGAACACTAAAATAATTCTTTAAACAAAAACAATGTTAAGTTTCATAATTTTATTTTAACTCTTAACTTATACATAGAAGCAAGACACACAAGAGGTTTTCGTCTTTTCTGCACTTCAAAATAGTTTTCCCTTGAATTAGTAGGTTTTTTTTTGGAACTGTACAAAACGAATATTTCAAACTAAAAGCAATTCAAGCAGGTGTCTAAGCATGAGCAACAATCCAGGGGCAAACCTTTTTATAATTTGAAAGAAATTTTTGTAAAAGAAAACAACAACAGATGCAACTTCTTGAAGACCAATGTTTCTACTCAAATTAATGTGACGCTGATCTTTAAAAAAAAAAACAAAAACTGCTTGTTTGATTTAAATAGATTATTTTTTCCAAAAGATTATTTTTAGAGACGTACAAAACTTGTAATTCTTTTCAAAGCCAATTCAACCAGGTGTCCCAAAAGAACCAATCCTACGGCCAACCTTTTTTTTATTTTGAGAGAAAGAATATTTAAATTTTCCCAAATATGTTAAATTGTGTCCCCCATTTGATATAGAAAATTAAAACTTTAAATTTAAGTGACTTAGGGTATGCATAAGCATTTATGTCCGACATTGTTGTCCACATTAATAATATGTGCGCTAGGCTTCTCTCGGGTCTCTTCTTCGTTGATTCCTTTTTTTTTATAAATATATCTAATTTCTTGTTTTGGTTTATTTTTATTTTTTTTATTTTTTTATTTATTTCAAAGTTTATTTTTGTCTTTGTTGCGTCTTCGTAGGTTCCTTTTTTGTTGATCGTTTACCAAAAAAATTTTTGTTGATTCCAGTTTTCTTTGGCAAATAGAGTTTTTTTTTCATATCAGAGGATCATTTTTGGATGCTTTATAACTCGATTCGTTAAACAGCACGTGTAGAATTTTATTTATTTTCAGATGTATAATAAATATATTCGAATACATTAACTGTATAGGTACCTATACAATTGGATGTAAATTTTTGTTAAGTAAGTAAAAATAGCTTTGGAACAAATGTCAAAGGATAATGTAGTAGGGCATGTAATACCTTGAGAATGCTGATAGAAATTTGGGAAAAGTTGAAAAATGGAAGATCTAAACATTTAATAGAGGAACACAATATAGAAAAACTCAAACGAAATGGGAACACACGATGAATTTTGATGTTTATCAATAGCCGTGTTACTTTGGAACGCACTGAATTAATTTGCCTACAAATCTCATCTCCTCGCCATGAAAGCACGAGTAGTTAGTAGTACTAGATTATCGTTTGGATCTCTTCATGAGTAGTTCGACACCTCCAAAGGAACACGGCTAATGTCCACCTCTACAGCATTTTAAAAATAATGGCGAATTTTGCCTCACCAAATCCCCATTTTAAACCTTTTACGAAAACCGTTTTTATCGAATCCTTTTGGTCGAAGTGAAAAAGTGTGGACTTCACACTTCTGAACTTTCAATTCTAAACATTCCTGGGAACTTTGCTGCCCTCTACCTTTAGCGGCAAAAACTACAGAGTTTGAATTGATACACCAAATGTTCAGTATTTCAAGCTGAACATTTGTCGACGTTGGCATACACACTTTTTCTCTGTGAATAATGGGAATCAAGGAACAATAAAGGGTTTTCCAATAAGAGGTGTTATTTTGAATAGCCTGCTATTTCGGTAGCTGTCACTTTTGAAGCTGTCATTTTTTTTACATTTGACAAGTAGAAACTACGCCATTAATAAAAATGGAACGATACACGCTTCAAAAACGCATTGAAATTATTAAAATTCACTATAAAAATGGTGAAAATTTGGCAGAGACGGTTCGTAAAACTAAAACATTTTTGGGTCGTCGTGAAGCACCTTGTCGGACCGCAATACAGAAATTGGTGGACAAATTCGAGCTGTTGGGACAAGTTAGTGATGTGAAGAATAAAACCCGTGCACGTCGCTCAAGAACAACTGAGAATATTGCTGTTGTAGCCCAAAGTGTTGAAGAAAACCCAGGTTTGTCCATTCCTCGTCGTGCTTTGGAATTAGGCATTCCACAAACGTCATTACACCGTATTTTGCATAAAGACTTGGGTCTTAAGGCTAACACAAGAACTCAAGCCGGCTGATCATCAACAACGTCGTGTCTTTGCTGATTGGGTCCTTGAAATGCATGAAAATGATCCGGAATTTCATCGAAAAATCATCTTGACTGATGAGGCCCATTTCCACCTCGGAGGCTACGTCAACAAGCAAACCTGTCGCATCTGGGGCTCGGAAAACCCAAGAGTTATTGTTGAAAAGCCTCTCCATTCTCAACGCGTGACTGTTTGGTGCGGTTTATGGTCCGGCGGGGTCATTGGACCTTACTTTTTCGAAAATGAGGCTGGAGCAACAGTTACGGTCAATGGATTGCGCTATCGAGAGATGATTAATGATTTTTTATGGCCGGAATTGGATGGTATTGATCTGGACAATGTTTACTTTCAACAAGACGGCACTACGTGCCACACAAGCAATGAAACCATCGATCTTTTACGGGAAAAGTTTCCGGACCGTGTTATCTCTCGAAGAGGTGATCACAATTGGCCACCGAGATCTTGTGATTTAACACCTTGCGACTTCTTCCTTTGGGGCCACGTGAAAGATAAGGTCTACGCCAACAGCCCAGCGTCGATTCAAGACCTCAAAGATGGAATTCGTGAGGCTATCGAGGACATAGGGCAGCCACTTTGCGATTTGGTTATGGAAAATTTCATGAAAAGGATATGGTCATGTAAGCGTGGTCGTGGCGGCCATTTGGCTGATGTTGTGTTCCATTATTAACGGCATATTTTCCCTTATAATGAAATAAACATCCGATCATTTATCTCAAAAAATGCCATTTTTCTTTGAATATCAAAATAACACCTCTTATTGGAAAACCCTTTAAAATAAAGAGTCGAGCCTCTTACAATTTTTGTTGTAAAGCTATTTCTCGTTTTTACAGATTGACTTTTTACTACGGATAAAACCTTGTTTCATTGTTTAGTGAAAAAAAAATTATTCAAGATTTTGTCATTTATGATCTTCAAAAATACTTCACTGATTTAAATAAAATACATTTTAAAATATTCTATGCATTTTTACGAAGGTGCTTTTGCTATATTTTTTGTTCTTTGGGGAACTGTATTTGATTACTAATTATTAATAATAAATTTTCTAAGTCAAAGTACGATTCCACTATAGTGTTTTATAAAACACCTTTTAATTCAAAGCATTAAACTCTCTTCTGTTTAGTCTATTGTTCACCTCTTAGTAGATAGATAGATTTTATTTAAGTAGAACACAATTTCCATTTAAAAAAAATAAAATCATAAAACTATGACTGTGCCGTCTGCCTTTACCTCTAAGTATAAGAGTTAAACACAAGTATCCACTCAAGTGTTCATAAGCATTTGCTAGAAAACATTATGATAAACTCCAAAGTAAACTGAAACATTTTCTCAACAATCTTACCTCCATTTCCATTCAACAAAAAAAGCAACCTTATTGCTCAATTTATTTTAAACTTTTTGTATATTATGTATAGGTACGTACCTGAAAAGAAATAAAAGAAAAAAAAAACACTGAGATTAGTCACGACCCACATTCAAAACGAATTTAATTCACAAAATGAAGGAGTTTAAAATTCTTGCTAAGTCAAAAGCCTTTTAAAAAAATATAAACAAAAATAAAAACCAGGAAGTAGGTATGTGTACCTATATTCTTCTCCCCAACAAAGGACACTCTTCCCAGCAGACTCGAAAGAAACTAAAAATAGGAATTCCTGTTTTCCCGTTGGTTTTGGTTGGGAGTAGAAATATATGATAGTAATTAACGTACTTTTGCATCTATTTCAATGTTGCACTTTGTCTTAAGAGCGGAATATCTCTGGGTTTAAGGAGGAGTGCACACACAAAAAATAACAGAAACTTCAAGATGCACATCAACATCAGTTTGGTTTAGAAAACGCACTATGTTCACCTTTGGGGCCATACTATATACAAGCTAACACAGAGTACAAAGTACAATCATCATCAACTTCAACATGGTCGTAGTCGTCGTTGTCGTTATCGTCGTCGTCGTAGTTGATCCTCATCCTCATACATCTCATCCTGTGTTTTCTATACGTGCAGCTTAGGTTGACTATATGTAGCTACGGAGCCTAGATAACTCATTCACTGTTGAATGACCATTAAAACGCAAGTGCGGACCCAAAACCAAAACCAAAACAAAGCTATAAGCTTCGATGGAGGAAGAAGACACACGTCGGTGTTGGTCGGTGGTTCGGACGAAATACACATATCCGATTGACCTGAGTTAGACAAGGCATAAAAAGACCTATGGAAACGAACAGTTCAGACACAAAAAATGGCTGAGAATAACTCCTTCTGGTTGTATTTGTTTTGTAGGGTTATAGGGTAAATTAGGTTCCTAAGGCAGTTCGGAATTTGTTTAATATGTGTAAACATGAACGTGCGCGGATCCAAAACGGACTTGTGTTTGCTTGAAGGGGATCTCAAGATTTTTTTCACTGAACGCACCCATCCTGCAGATCGTAACGTTACACACCGTAACGTTGTACGACGTAACGTTGCACACGAACGTTCACGTTTTTTTTTTTAACTCTACCGCCAGCATAGATGTTTACACATCAAAAATGCTTTCCTTTTGTTGACCCAAAGTAATTTTCACTGACTTTGGAGAATTTGCGAAATATTTCAAAATGAGTGGAAATAATTCGAGCATGGAAAATAGTTCAAGTGAAAATGAAAAAATTATACAAAATCATGAATGTGAAATTTTTGATTTTACATTTTTTTTTATTTAAAAAAGAAACTTTTTAAACAAAAGATAATTGATTGTCAAACTTAAAACATTTCCACAATGCGACAGGTTTTTACCTTGTTTTCCCATATTCAAACATTGAAATAATGGCCTCAAGAAGATTGTGGAATGCATTCATTTTCCATTTCACTAGAGGTGGAAACTAGTTAAATTTAACAAGTGGTTAAGGAGATCATTGAACACATGAGCAAAACATCCATTTTTTATTCGATTGGGTATGGTTAGTAGGCTTTAAACTTATCTGTCATTCAAATAGTGAACTTTTCAATGAAATGGGAAAAGTTGTTTGCGAGATCACGGAGGACATGTGGAATGCATCCATTTTTAATTTGGCTAGCTTTAAAACTTAGCCACTTTGTTTTTCATTCGAATAGTGGACATTTAAATAAAACCAAGCTAAGGTTTAGGAGATCATTGAGGACAAACTGTAAGAAAATACAGCTATAAAAAGATTGTGGAATGTATTCATAATTTAATATTCCACTGGCGCACTGGGGGTGGGAACTAAGTTTTAAAAGTTAATGACGTTACTTTTCAAATGTGATCATTTCAACGAAATCGAGCGAGTGGTTTTGGAAATCATTGAGGACATGTGGAATGCATTCTTTTTTTATTTTCACAGGGGCGATTAGTAGGCTTTTTAAACTTAACCAGGTTATTTGTCACTGAAATAGTGAATATTTCAATGTAATCGAACTAGTAGTTTAGGAGATCATTCAGGACAAACACTTCCAAATTGTATGTGCAACGAATATAGATTTCAAAAAAATAGGGTATAAACAGCACTTTAATTTTCTCTCAATTAAGCTTCCTTATATACTTTTTTGTTGTATGATATTTATTTATTTTTTTGTTTTTTATCAGGCAAACTATTAGCAACAGGTAAAATAGATTTGCTCTATCGTCTTTTGGCTCTGGGGATTCTTTAGAATTTTTCATTTAACCTTTTTTTTGTTGTTGCTTTCTATCAGGAAACTACTCTCCTCGCTGGTATCTTCCTGATGTACTATGGAACCTTGTATTGTGTGATTTGAAGTGTCTACGGGTTGTACAATTATTATGGTGTAGCAATAAAAGTGGCTCCATGATGGTTTCATACACACGAAATTAACAAAAAAAAAAAAAGGCCCACAAGTTGGATCGAGTTTTTCATCATTATGTATGTTCAGGTGAATGTTGAGGACCTTAATCGAAAATATAGGAACGTACCGAAAGGCAGGTAGGTAGGTATATAAACCTTCAAGTGCGGCATAAGCACGTTAAAATAAATAAGTGTAACTAGTGGCAAATTAATGATACGATATTTTGATCCTTCTCTTGAGGTACACTTCACTGCACTCTACACTCCACAGAAAAATGTCGTAATAAACTTGTGGAACAGGAAGACGATGATGATGACAATACAATGTGTGGCAAGAGATTATGATAGTAGGTATAGTAATGCTATTTGGAATATTGTAGAAGGAGTTTTACTACACCGCATTGCGTGGGATGAATTTGACTTTTGTTTGACAAATGAGAGCGGTTTATATGCCATCATCAGGTAGTCAAAAGGAACTAAGCAGAATGTACGTTATGTAGTGTAGGTTGAAGGAAGATATAGTAGTCATAGTCATGTTGAAATTTAATCAAGTTGTGGCTGCCATGCGGCTAAGTGCTTTGAGATAGCATATTGAATGTCTAATACAATGTTGCTAACTCGAAGAAAAGTCAGTTGTTGCATCAACAAGGCCAGTGTTCCTTAGCTCACCTCTCGTGAACATGAAAATCAAAACACAGAAGCCGGAATTATTTTTACGACTCAGACTATATTGGTAGCGAGGCTTAAAAAATATTAGCTTAGTAAACAGGATTGACTGAAAAGTCTATTGTTTCCTGAAGCCTATTAAAGTTTGAGCTACAATGGATCTAATAAGAAGAAAACTCAAATATGAGAAAAATGGAGAAAATCCGATGTATTCAAATTCTTGTCGTTCACAATAACTTGGCCTTTTTGTGACTTCAACGTGGGGAATTTGACGTCGGGACTTGGCTCTTGAAGCCGTTTAAAATCCAACTGACCCAGGACCTTAAGGTAAACGAAAATTGGCCACGCCATGTGTTCGTCGAAAATAGATATTCCTCAACGACAAGAGCCATTTTTGGATGGAAAGATGTGTGAACAACCGAAATCGTCGGATTTGGGACGATCCACAATCCACACGAGATACAAATCTATCATCTCGAGAAAAATACTTGTTGGTACAGATTTTGGTTTGACGGAATCATCAATCGATTCTTTCGAAACAGAACTATAATTGGCATAACTAGCTAGCGCTACAAATCGATGATAATAATCAAAAGCATCTTGTGGTCTTTACTGGATGATATGGATAACGATGACATCATGTGGGTCCAAAAAACAGCACATGCCACAATGGACATCCTGATCGAGCGATTAAATGGCATGGTTATCTACTGCGGTTCCGATGTGAACTGATGGCCACAGAAGAAACCGCAAACATTTGATACCCTTATAAAGTCAACGAACGTCATCTAGCAAATTCAGTCATTTTTATGCGATAAAGTTTTTGAAAATTGGAATTCCCGAATACGTGTTCCACTGGGCAATGCCACAACGGATATTTGAATAGCACGTTTGCTTCTACTATACCTGGGGAGAGTTTTTCAGTGGTGAATTAACTCTGAATGAAATTCGGGTTAGTTAATCCTGCAAATAAATTCAGCTCTAGTAGAATCAGAAATAGTTTTTCAATGTAGTATTAACTTTAACTCCTTATTGTTGTCAAAAATCTATCGAAATCGAAAAAAAAATCGATATTTCGATATCGAAATTAGGATGGCGCCACTATACAAATTTCTTTATCCATAGTGTCGCATCTCGATTTCGATACATTTTTGATATGCATCTGTCAGCAATACCTATTGAGTTGTTCCAGAGTTAACTCATCAAAATGTTTCGAGTTAACTGGGGATCTAAATTAACTGAAAAATATTCATAGGTCCAGTTTTTCAGTGCGATATTTATGTTAAACCTGAGTTAACTCATCAAATTTGGTAAGTTAACACAGGATTAACTGCACAGATGCTTTTGATATTTTATCCATCGAGTTTGTTTAGTCGTTCCGCAAGCATTCTCCACCGAAAAACTGTTTCCTCAGTTAACTGTGCGTTAAATTACTTCTGGAGTTAGCTAACTCTGGTTTAACTCACCACTGAAAACTGGGCCTCAAAAAGTTAACGCAGGTTTAACCTCGTCTGTAAGATGATTTCGTAATAAAAAAAAACTAGGACTTAGGTGCAGTTTTCCAGTGCATGAGTTAACTCCGAGTTAAATCAGAGTTAGTTAATCCTGCAAATGCTTTAATCCCGAGATAACTCGAAAGTAGTTTTTCAGTGGAGAATTAAATTTAACTCCAAGTTGTCAAAAATCTATAGAAATCGAAGTGCGACAGTATAGAAATCAGTGTTTTGCTATCGAATTCAAGATGGCGCCACTATGAAAATCATCGTTTCCACCTCAACTCCGATTTGAATAGATTTTTGACACGCTTCTTTCAGAAATACCTATTCAGCTAATCCAGAGTTAGCTCACCAAATTTATTGAGTTAACTCGGGATCTAAATTGACTGGAAAACATGTTTCAGGAGTTTATTTGGGTTTAACCCCGAAACTAGGGTAATCTCGCACTGAAAAACTGGACCTTAATGTCACCAAATGTTCTTTCAAATGAAAACAAAGGGAGCTAGCGTTTTAATTCAAAGGCCCTTTAGAACTGTAGTATTCACGGAAGGTGAATGGAACTAAATATTAAAATATTCCATGATTATTCCGTTCTATCAGCAAGCAAACATTGAAAAGATTTGACATTTCCCAACTTATTTTGATTCTTCCACAGCTATGGAATGTTAAGTTCCATAAATCGCGTCATCTGGATATGAACATTCAATTTTTATTCTCGAATTATTCGTTGTTCTTTTAAAAATATTTTTTTCTTCATTCAGACAAAATTCAATTTCGTACGATAAATAAAAAGCACTCCATCATTCCCTATAAAACAATGAATGACATAAAATGACATCTCAAAGTTCCCCCCAAAGTGACAACAAAAAAAACCCCATCAGCTGTCAATTAAATTCCACTTCCGTCCCACATCTGGTTGTGATGTGATGTGATTGTCCCTTAAATTTATTAAAATTCCTAACTATGACACGAAGCACGACGCCATTCCCCCCCCCCTCCTTCTTCCCCTTTGTTCCACAAAAAATCTGTAAACTAATGAAATATTTACTTTTCAATTAAATTGGAAGCCGCCACAATCAATTTAAACCACAAAATGGAATACAATATTGTTGCATGTCATCTGACACCAGATTCTTCAATCAAAAAAAAAAAAAACAAAAAGAATGAAGAAAAACAAAAATTAATAAAACGAATAAACAAAAACAACAGAAACAAAATAATGGAAAACTTATCTTGCGAGAGAGAGATATTGAAAACCCTACAAACAAAGGCAAAATCTTCATATAGCCGCCATTGATGTGCAGTGTGCACCCTATTGAGATTTATCAATCATCCCTTGGTCCATTCCCCTCTAAACCCTGTTTGTATAGTTGTGGAAGTGAAGTATCTCAAGTTATAAGAACGCTCGCGTAACCGAACCAAACCAAAGCAAATAATAATAATTAATCGAATCGAATGACGGACGGGCACATTTAATCAATTGTCTCGGGTAACATTACCGCTATACGCTCGTATAGCCTAGAAAGCATTCAGTAAGAAAGCGACTGTGAGGCGTCGCGTCGCCATATTGAACACACAGAGTTCTTCAGCAGAACCTCCATTACACAATCTGTCACAAGATGGGACAAAAGAAAAAAGGAAAAGTTCTCTCTCGTTCAAGAAGATCCTGCCTGCCTGCCTGCCTTTGGGTGCCATGCCATGCCGGTGCTGATGCCGGTAAAGGCTGTGCTTTATATTTATTTGCTGAGCGCATTCGGCGAAATGCAAAACCCATGTCAACTGTCATATGTGCATAAATTTATAGCAACGTTGTAATTTTATTTTAAGTGCGATAAGGGTGTAACAAAAGCAACAACAACAACAACGAACGCGAAACGGCCTAGAGACAAAGAAACTTTGAGGCCTACAACGGAATCATATCTCCCAGCCGGGGGAACCAAGTCAGACACCGAAGCCAGAGGCAGACGATGCAATGCGATAGGATGCATCGATGCTGATACTGGATGCAGATGGAGACGATGATGATGACGCTCCATATGATTGTGTGTGGATGGGGATGTGGATGCGCCATCATGGAATGAGCTGCTGGCGACTTCTTTCGACTCCGACAACTACGACAACGACGACGACGACGACGACGACTAAATTTCAAGTCTTCAAGGCGTGGGATGATAAATTGAAAACGCACTCTGAATGCCCCATTCTGCTGCAACGATTCCTCTTGGTGATTATACGGTTGAAGTTCACAAAGAGTTTCTGTGCCTCTTTATCAGATGTAGGTACTGAGTATAGCTAGCAGCCCGGGAGCATTGTGATTACGCGATGTAATTGCTATGAGAGCGCAGAGTTTACAATTAAAAAAAGGAAAAAAAAAGAGAAAGAGAGAGCGATACTTGCAGGGACAATTACTTTGAAAACATTAAAGGAGACCTGAATGGATGGGAACACAAAAAAAAAAACGGATCAAATCCAAGGCGAATGGAATTTAATTGCGAAAGTGGCCAAAGCGTATACGCAATTAGCAAAAGAAAGAATCAGCGGGCTTACTTGTGTGTTGATGTTGGCCTGTATGGAAGTGTTTGATGTTGAGTGTTGACAAAAATGTCTTGTCACATTTTGAAGAGAGAATGATTAAGTGAGGAAGGGTGTTGGTATGATTTGGTGACATTTTATGTGAAAACAAGTTCTGATCTTCCAGATTTTTTGTGAAAATCCATAAGTTTGATTTTGTCTGTCAATAAGGAGACTGTGGGATGATTAAACTTTTCAGACGAAAAAGGAAAACGATTTTAATATGAGGAATGGTTGCCAGGCGATTGTAGGGGATGGGAAATAAGTCTCCGGTACAAAGCTTAGGTGAAAATTTGCAGTGGAAATCGTCATCTTTTATACAGGAAGCAACCTTTAAAAGCGACACCCTCTCAAGGTTTCAATAGAAGTTTCGTGTGGACACTCTTTCCTAATATTGTTCGTTACTCTAAGCTATCGATATTTTTTACAAATATTGTTTATATAAACAGCCAGTTGCATTCCTTTTAAATAAAACAACTCCGCTGTAATACTCGCACTTATAGAGATGTAGAGATTTCTTCTTATACAGCACTACACGAATGTGGAATATTTTGATCTACTTAATTTGTTTTTCCCAATTCAGACATTCTTACCCAATGTACAGCGAAATCTCTTTTTTAAGTCTTATTCTGGATTTTCACAAAAGCTCGCCCTATTTGTACACATTTTAATGGAAAAAATAATTTTCCACATGGAAAGCAGTCTAGTTTTAAATGAGGCTCTGAAAAGGCTAACATAGATATCAACAAGGGGCTAGCAAGGGTAACTATCGGAATTAGATATATGCTATTAAGTACCTATATGCTTTTTTTACTCGCGAAACATCAAGAAAAAAACTTTTAAAAAAAGTAAGTTTACTTCAGATTTTTTCCTGAGACTTCCTGCTTACTAGTGTGATACGCTAAATAAGCTTATTCGCGATATAGAAGTACAGTGTTGAACATTAATAACTTTATACTTAAGTTTTTCATACCATCCCTGCCTGGAAAAACAATCTAGTTTTTAATGAGGCCCTTGAAAGTTTCACATAGATACTGACAAGAGGCTAGCAAAAGTGAATATAGAAGTTGGTAAGGCCCTCGCTAGTTATGATATGTTGCCTATCAGTCCGCTTTATAAACAAGTTTATATTTTAATTTTTTTATATCATCGCATTTGGAAAAATGCGATATTTTTGCCAAGTTAAGTCAAGGCCCTGGAAAGGTCAAAATATTCAGTCCCAAATGAACCACCTTTGTTTATTTTGTCTTTCGAGCCAAAAGGATACATAGTTTGTGAAGGCTTAGCAAATTTCGTCAACCTTGCAAGTCCCCTGACAGGGTCTAAGAAAAACTTTCTACGACCTCATTAAAATACTAGATTGATTTTCCAGGCGTGATTGTATGGTGATAAAATGTTTCTTTCTATCATATACGGGGTATTTCTGATGAGATACAAAATTTGCCCGACAAGTTTTAAGTACCAAGGGCTTTACGAATATTTACCAATTTTTCCTCATCCAGATTTAACCCACTGAAAACTTTCCAGGGCCTTGACTTAACTTGGCAAAAACTTGAACATACAAGTAATATCCAAGTAATCTCCAAAATCTCTCCAAAAGGTTAACTTTTTCAAACCTTACATTTAAAGCTATTAAAATTTAATTAAATGGACTCAAAAAATTATATCATCACCAACATATGTAGTAAGAGCGAACTTATAATGTTGCAAATATTTTCGCAACAAAAACAAAATCAACACACCTGTACAACATAAATTCTGTTGCCCCAAAGATCGACGTATGCCGTTTTGAACCAAATATCTCTCTTCTATTGTGTATTCGAATTAAACTTCATCAGCATCAGCAGCACCCACACCGAGCACTACCCCGAGCGCAAAACCAAAATGAATACATAACAATCTCAGGTGCACTACTTCTTAAACATACATACATATCAACCACAGCAACAAAATGAAAAAAAAAAAACAAGACTAAACAATTGACCATTTGGCCAAAAACCAACCAACTAACTACCTTCAAGCCTCTAACCAGTTTTACATTCAGTGAAACCCGAAAGAGTACCACAAAAGTGCACATAAGTGAACTTTTGTACGTGCGCAAGCTCTCAATGGAGGCTAAATAGTTCGCCACAACCCAAGAGTCTGGACTGCAAGACAGCACAACTACTGACGATGGTTGGTTTAGGCCCATTTAAAGGCTCTCGCAAACGATATGGTGATGGCGAGTGAGGTGATGGTTGTTGAGGCTTTTGCTGAAAGTGTGCGCGACATAAAACAACTCCTCACACACCGCACGAGAGCGCACTCACGTCTTTTTCGTCGTCCGTCGTCCGTCGTCGTCGTCATAATCATCGTTCCCCAACCGATCGACCCTTGAGGGTGATACATGTTGGTCTTCTAAAAAAAAAAAAAAAAAAAGTCAGCACTAACTTAAGACTGTGTGTCGAACACGTGCATTGAACCGACCAGAGGTAGGTTTAGCGATCGTTAGCTTAATCGTAGTTGTCGTTCTTCGTTGTTGTCGTCGTAGTTCTCTACCTATCGAGGGCTCCTCGCACACAACACACAAGTGATCGCTCTGGGGTCTTTGGGGATTTTCTACTCCTCCATACAGCCTTCCCCCCATCATCACCTCATCCAGAAATTCAGCAAATTTTCGTTTGGCTTTGTTCATAGATACTTTTCGTTCTTTTACGTTGATATATAAGATATTAACATAACATGCGCGATTATGTAGATGGATGTGTAATTGTTATGAGTTATTATTCAGGGTTGTGGCTCTGAATTCGTTCTTTTTTTTTTTTGTTATCTTTTGTTCGTTGTTGTTGTTGTCACGGGGTTCAGTGCGCTCCTCGTTCATGACGCGTGCATTTATTCAAAATCCATATGTGATATGACGACTGACGAGTCACATTCAGCATTTTTTTTTTTTGTTCAAGAATGAGGTTAGAACGATGGAATATTATTGATTATAAAGTGCAGGACTGAGTCGTATATAGTTATTGGTATGGCTGGACATATCACACCGGAGGAGGTTCAGGGGTATACTGCCTTCTTCTGTGAGGAAGTGACAAATCCTCCGAGTATCTCTGAACGTGATAATTGATAAAGTACTCGGCCCTGAATTACACGAGCTGTCAAGCCATTCATTTTGTTTAACATATTTATCAGCAAACAACTTACAAACCTCGAAAATCTGGCAGATTTAAAAAAAATCACTCGACGCACAAACCCGAAAAGAATTTCAATTTTTTAGTGGGATATTATGTCCGGACTTTTCGCATCAATAACAAAAGTCCTAGATGAAAAAAAATGCTCCATATTCAGCTGGGAGCTTCTGAAGGTATTCGTTTAGTGTCAAATGTCGGTAACTACACTAAAACTAGACGCACAAGGCGGCATTAAGCGATTTGCGCGATTCCAAAGACTAACGGAATTCGAAAGATTTGAGCGATTAACAAAAAACTATGGGAGTTAAAATTCTTTCTACAGGATTGCTTTGAATAATTAAACTAGCATTCGAAAATTCACGCGATTCGAGAGATACGAAAGATTCGAGCGATTGTGGAGATTCCAGCGATTCACTTGTGAATTCTGAATGAAATGAAATGAAAAAAAAATCAAGTATTCAAACTTTATCCCATCACATTCAACCTTTATTTGGAACTAAATCCAACGTGGGGATCTAATATCGTTTTTTTAGGGGTGCTGCCATTTCTGCAAGGAAGAGTATCTCTGATCCTTAAGAAGCACAGCGGCGCGGCGTCTGCAAAACTTAGTACGTACTTCTATTTTTTTTTTAATCACGTCTCACGCTTCATTTTGTTGATTTTAAATAAAAATGTAGTAGTAAGCGGTTAACGCGATTCGAGATATTCGAGCGATTAACAAAAAACTATGGGCGTTATAAGAATTTTCTATAGGAATGCTTTTACAAAGTGAACTAGCATTCGGAAAAATCACGTGATTCGTGAGATTTGAGCGATTCGAAATATTCGAGCGATTCAAGTGATTCGAGCGAATCATTTGTAAATTTTCAATGAAATGAAAAAAAAAAAAATATTTCTTCAGGCTTACAGGCTTCTTCTGACCTTTACATAATGCAGGACTTTGTTTACTATGGGACTTATCTCTCAAAGACCCAAGTGCCCTGCGCCTGTAAGTCCTATTTTTCACCTATCTACGTTGTTATGACATAACAAAGCATCATCAAAACCTTGAGATGATTTTTTTTTTCCACGAATACATAACTTACCCTTAAAGTTCTTTCTGAGTAAAAAGAGTACAAAACTAGAAGAAAAAAAAAGAAAAAAAAAAACAATTTCATGTCGATTCATGTTCATTACAAAAGAAGGGGCACGAATGAGAAATGGAACACTCTGACTGATAAAGAGCATGAAAAACAATTCGATTCGAATTGAATTGAATTGAATTGAAATGAAACGAATCGAATGCGAAATGCGCGCGAGAAACCCAGATTACGATAATGATCGTAATTGTATCGATTGGGTCGTGCCCAAAGTCGACCCTGTGGGTAAAATAGTTGTTTTTTTATTTTATTTTTTTATTGTTATATGGTATTTTTCCATTTCTTCGGAGCACCTGGTTAACAATGGTTGCAGTATAGGTAGTCGTATGGAGGACAAACAAAAAAAAATTCCACAGCTTAGTCAATTTAACTTTCTGATTGTTAACTAGCAACACGCTCGAAATGATTAATGACTGAGAATTCATAATGTTACGCATTTTTGTTTATTTTTATTAATTTGCTGATTATTTTTTTTTTTTTTGCTATCGTGGGAATATTTAGGAAGTCATTAAATAAGAGAGGCTTCAATACCAAAAATATGCAAATTGAAAATCAATAAACATTTATGTAGGTATCTATAATAAACCCGCTAAACTGGCTTGGATGATTCGGATAAATTTTATTGGAAGGGTTTTGTCTATAATATGTAGGTACTTCGATTGATGCGAAGGGCTAAATCGTTTGTTTCGGATGATGAGTTAAGTTTATTAGGTAGACCAGTAGCTCTTCTAAGAAAAGGTGTACATAATTTTTTTTTTCGATCTTCAGAATGGTGGACACGGGTAATTTTTTCTTGGACTTTCAATTTGTTGCCAAATGATTTAATAATTTGTTTATTTTTTACTAAGTGTTTAGTGCGTAGAAATGCGTAAGACAGTCACGTAGCCAGAAATCTGTGAATGGAGAACTATAAAACATATTTGTAGAGTTTTTTTTTTGTAAAACAGATTATGCGGATTATAATTTATGAAAGCCTATTATTCAGAACTCCGATACACAAAATTGATATCTAAGTGTGTGTTTTACAAAAAGGCTAACAGTTTGGTAAGTTAAACATTTTGTGTGGTTTAACTAATATGTTAATGAGATTTAGTTTAAAAAAGGTTACAGAACTTTTGTGTTTCGAATTTTAAGATTTAGGAAATGAAATGAATAGAAAATGACTCTTTTAAATTGTTGAGTTAAATACATGGGTCAATACAAGAAAAGGGGGGGGGGCTTTTGTTCCATATCGGAATAGGATTATAGTTGAGAAAAGTTAAAAATTTCCGGTGACTAATTTGCACGTAATTTGGCTTATTCTTAAGGTTATTTTAATGTTTTGTCCATCTTAGGTACATACATAGCATACGGAAATTTGTGACGCTTTCTTTATCCGCTTAAGGCTTTTTTGAATGGCAATAACTGCTGTTATGCTGCACTGCAAGGTTTTCACTCCAAGACCGTGTATGAACTCGATTAAACTCACAAGTTTGATTTTTGATAGTAATGATGTGAATCTAGCGTTTGGAAATGTCAAAATTTAATCTCAGATAAAAATAAACCTTAAAACTGTTTTTTTTACAATCACTTTGTTCGATACAAGTACGAAGTTTTATCAAAATCGTTACAGTCATTTGCGATGGAAGCTACTTGTTCAAGATGAGCCCAACCAAAAATTCGAATAAAAATGGTTTGTACCAAATTTGAAGCAAATCGAACAAACTTTTTAGGCTCTTACAGTGGACGCACAGAGGAAGAGAAAGACAATCTGACTGTCTGTTTTCGTTTTTTACCTATTTTCACAATTTTTCACCATTTGCTGTCAAAGTCCAGTTTGTAAAATTTTGTTAAGATTTTTTTTTTTATTTAAACGAGGCGAAAATGAAGGTTCTTTATTTTTTTCCTCACACACCCCTGAAAGAATATTTGCAAAGATGCTCTAGATAGATAGATAGATAAATAATTTGTAAAGATGCTCTATATCGGCTGACAATTTGTTCACCAACCCAAGTGAAATTAATATGATTGCACTAGTATGTGTATCAATCATATGAACGAATCACTTGCTTTTTTCGCGATTGCAATTCTAAGTACCATTCAAACGGATTCATTCGCAGCTAAAAATGTTTCACATCAAAATGATAGCTCTGATTATAAATTATTGATCATTGCTTGATTGACTTGAATACTCCTAAGAATTTGATTTTTAGATTTTCGATCTTGGGACAGTTGCTGTTCTCTTTGTACATAAAATCTCTTCCAATTTCCATAAAATACTGCCATTTAGCTATGTACGCCGATGATTTCCAACTTTATTTAAGCTGCCCACTTGGTCTAATTGAACATTTTATTGAATGCATAAATGAAGACCTAGAACGAATTCAGAATTGGTATGGAGCAAATGGATATTTTGCTTAATCCAACAAAAACTAAGTGCTTGGTTATATCACGAACTCCTCTAGAACTATCCTACTTTCCCCCAATCATTATGAATAATGTTCCGATAGAGTTCGTTGAGACTGCAAAAAATCTAGGCATAACCTTTAATCGTAGTTTAACATGGGATAACCACATTAATTCGATTGTTGGTAAGACTGATGGGGCCCTGCGTTCATTGCTATATCGGCTCAATATTTCACTCTCATAAAAACCCGTTCTATGCTCGTAAGAACCCTGATTTTACCCCTTCTCACTTATGGATGCGAAATATTTTGCTCTTGTAGCTATGAAAGCAAACGAAGACTCAATGTTGCGTTTAACAGTGCTGTAGGCTACATTTTTGGACTTTGAAGACGTGATAGTGTTTCAAATTATTTTGTTCAAGTATTGAATATGTCATTTGATAACCTTCTCAAATTTCGTACCTTAGCTTTGCTCTCTGACGATCTCTTCGAAAGAATAAGAAGGACTTCGTCAATCAGATCGCGTCAACTCATTCATCCGCGCTATTCCTCCCTTACTTCCGAACGTCAATTTTACGTTAACAGTATTCGCTTTCCAAATACTTTACCGCGTGTAATAAGAGAATAAGGTTATGCATCCAAACCGAGAACCGAAATAAAAAAGTATTTATCAACTTCTTAGGCAGAAAAATAATTTTAGGAGTTGTCGTATTTGTATAGGTAGGGGTTGGTATATGTTTCGACAACGCAACTTGTATCCTATTTAAAAAAAAAGGCGAACAACAACTTTATGATTTTATTATAAAATTGTTTAAATATTGAAGTTTATAAGAATAATTGTTTAAAATCATTCAGCTATGCATTTTCATTCTTTGCTCTAGAAAGAGAATTTTGTTGCACTTATCACTAGCTTATAAGATATTTTATCTAACTGTGTTTAAGTATATCGAATTTGAAATAAATAAAAATAAATGTTTTACTTTGGCTGCAATATAAATAAATTCAAAAAATGAATAATGCATTTGTTGAAACTAATGAACAGAGCTTTTTTTCAAAGTTCGTCTGGCGGCCTTGTTGAATATTTTCAATTTATTCCGTAGATATGTGAATATGAATTTTTAAAACTAAGTTTTATTTAATTATATAACTTTCAATGAATCCAAATCTCAGTACAGGTATCTCATTCTTAATATCAAAACAAAAATTACTCAAGTGTGACAGAATTAAAAAAAAAAAAAAAAAAAAAACAATGTTTCAATTTCACAATAAAATTCTCTGATTGATGCATCTAATTTTTCAATTGCAAATTTAAATTGGTCAAAACTGCAAAAGTTTCACATGGCGCTTTGTGACACGTTTGCTTTACAACAAATAATACCCCTTCGAACACGAACTACAGATACACCACGCCAACCTATACCTAACCTCTCACATTACCTCAAGTTGGTGCAAGTACACAAATTACACTCAATTATCTTGTGCCAATTACCTTGTTACACTAAATGATTTTCATTTCAAGATTAATATTAGCTTTGTTAGAATGTGTTTGGTGTGGCTATCTTCACGTGCGACATTACATCGAACCGACGGCATCGACTTCGACATCAAGACAAACAAAAAGGTATAAGAAGTTAGAATATATGGATGACTATGGCTACTGGATTATGGACAAATAATTATTATAATGGTTTGTTGACTTGGCAAAGCAAGAGACACCCGGATTTGGATTTGCGCCGCAGCGGCAGCAACTTTAATCCAACTTCCACATAAAAATTCCTCAAATTCATTCAGCGTTGAAAACAAAAATATAATATAAATAATATGATAATGTGAGAAAAATTGTGAGAAAATTCAATGCAATCTTGTTGAGGGCAGCAGTCTAATAGATAGGTAGATAATTTATACCTTTTTGGCTTGGGATATTATAATTGTGGTTGAGTATGGAGTAGAGATACCTACATATTCCGGTAATTATGACAAATTCTACAGTAGATACATTTGATACAATTTAGCTTTTATTTGTTTGTTTTTTTTTGTTCCTCTCGCAAAAATTTCATACGAAACTTATTTGAGTTTAGCTGACAATGTTGGACGTCAAGAAATATTAGCCCAGGTAAAATATACCTTAACTGCGGAAAAAATCGAGGTTTTAAGACGAAAAAATCATTATTTTGGCAAAAGAAACACTTACTAAAAAGGTCAAATACCAAAAATAGCGGTTTTTCGCATGAAACTTGACATTTGACTATTTTTGAAGTTGCAATATCTTGTATCTGATGCCTCGTATGGCTAAAAGTGTCTTCCATTAAGCGCTTCCTATCTTAAAATTTAAACAAAACAAAGTGTGTGAGATATCATCGAAATTTTGTATTCGTTTGAAAGGCCTATCGATGCCATTATTTATGGAATGTTACATCGTTCAAATGTCCGCCGCGGCTTCTCTGGGTGGCGCGCATTTGAAATGTCCAATTTTCCATGACTCTGGCGCATAAATCAGGCTGAATTTGACTGATGGCATGTGTTATGTTGGACTTGAGGGCCACTTTGGTTTATGGCTTATTCGCATAGACCTACTACTTCAGAAAACCCCAAGCCTAACGGGGTCGATCTCGGTGGCCAGTTAACAACACCTCTATGTGTGATGACCATGCCATCGAATGGCCCGTGCAGAATTTCCAATGTGGAGTGAGCTGTGTAGCACGTAGCGCCGTCCTGTTGAAACCACATGTCGTTCGTGTCCATATCATCCAACTCAGGCCAAAACAAGTTGGTAATCATCGACCTATAGGGCTCGCCGTTGACGGTGATGGCCTGGCCAACGTCGTTTTCAAAGAAATATAGACCGATGACGCCGCCAGCCTAAAATCCACACCAAATAGTGACGAATTTGTTTGTGACGTACCTATTCATCCAGAAATGGGCCTCATCGCTGAAGATGATCCGAAATAGCCGAAGCGCGCACAACGTTGCCCGAACAGAACACCCATTTTGATAAAAACAATTTTATCATTTGCACGTGTTTTTGCACGCTATATCCGTCCATGGTGATTTGGCAAAACAGACTGAATAAATGACAGCCAATTTGACAGCTGTAGCTTCAACAATATGGCTATCAACTGTAAATATGTAACTATATAGACACATCTTTCTAGAGCAGTCTAAGCAACTGTGTTTGCTTAGACTGCTCCACCTACGATTAGATTCGGTGAGAAAAATTGAAAGTATATTGCCCTTCATAACCCTGAGAGGGCTAATCCTTGCCTAGCTAGTTGGTCTGTCCGCTCATTTCCTTCAATGCCACAGTCACCCGGTACCCAGATAACAGTTGTGCTAAGATTGACGTTCAGGCTTGCGAGCTCATCAGAACATTGCTGAACCAATTTGGAGGATGATGTAGCCGCGGCAATGGCCTTAACAGCCGCCTGACTGTCTGTCAGAATTGCAGTATTTCGATCTTTGAGCATTTTGCATGCTTCCCTCATATCCATCAGTAATTCTGTCTGAAAAACGCTAGCATAGTCGGGAAGTCGAAAAGATTTGGAGATATTTTGGGTCTCAGAGAGGCGATTTGACTCATTTTCGAAAAGTTTGATAAACATAAGTGAATTCGCCGATAGAAAATTCAACGAATGTCGATAACTTGACCTACACCACCGACATATTTTTCAACTAAATTGGTGATAGTGAAATCGGAAATTATTCGCCCTCCATACAAATCCTGTCTTTTTTCATTACCGACAATTTTGTCACGAATCTTTTTATTTATAGAAAAATAGAATGGAAATACAAAAGTGTTAGTTAAGATTAATAATGTTGAAGGTTAAATTGTTTATTGAACATTTTCTGAAAAGCAATGACAACTAATCGCGAACAGTTCAAAGAAATGCACGACTGGATGAAGGAGCTTACAGCGCATCAGATATACATACATATATAGAATATACATTTGGCTTTGCACTTTACATATGTATAATTATGTCCATCTGGTTTTTCCTCTAAGAATGTTCTCGCATTGTTCTAAAATACAATGGTATCCATTCTTGTTCATAAATTGTTTCTTAATGACGTTTAAGTGTCAACAAATGACAGCGCCACTGATAGAAAAGTTCGAAAAATGGTAAGGAAGTTCGGGAGGCGATAATATAGTTCATTCGGCGAATTCAGTAATTGATATTAAAGCGAAAATGAATTCACCGACTCTCCGGGAGTCAAATATTGCGAATTCTAATAATATAATAATATAATCGGAATGATTGTTTCCATTTCTTAACCCCAAACAAAAATAATTGCAATTTAAAAATCGTCACATTGATTGTTTCCGCAGATTGGCCTTTTTTTGAACCTAAATTTGTCCTTGGATATCTATGGAAAGGACTTCCACGTATTTTTTTTAAACTGAACTAATTTGAAGATCCTCCTGAAACGTCATAAACAGAAAGTTTAATCTTTGATTGGTTTTAATGTTTTAAGCAATTCTGATGTAAAAAAAAAAAATCCAAACGATTTTACGGACTTCAATTTTAAGTACTCCCATCTTCTTACAGACAAAAAGGCAAAAAAACAACATATATAATAAATTAGCTTCCGAGTTCTTTGTTGCAATACCTTTGGCTAATTTTTCATTATATGAGTCTTCTCACATTTCGCACGCAATCTCACTCATCACTTTAAGCCAAACACTTAAGGAAGCACAATTCTTGATGCTTCGAATGAAAAAAAAAAAAAAACACAAAAGCAATAAAAAATCATTTTAATCCTCCTCCAATGTTAAATCAAGCGATTGGTTGTTCGCTTTTTGTTGGAGTGGTGCACCGTGCATGTGATATGTGAGTTCCTTCCCGTCACGTCTGCGTCATCGCCATCATAGTCGTCTTCGTCGTGCTAACAATGACCGAATCGAATCAGCTCAACGACGACGACGACTACGATGGCGATGTGGAGACCTTCATATTATACGGAAAAGAAGAAAGTGCTGCACACAGCACAAATGACTTGCGGATGCAGTTTATTGTTTCTGTACACCAAGTGAACACGCGAAAAATCCATCTTCCAGCTAAGTCTATCCATCCAGGTTCATGGTATAGAATTCAAACACAAACAAAAAGAAAGGAAGCCCAAGCAGGAGCTGGAGCAACTCTTTGGCAGCAGCAAAACAAAAGCAATCCCCTCTTCAATCTATACAGATTTGGAGTCATTCCCAACAAGCACAACCCTCCTCCCATCTCATCACTGCTTGCCATTCTTCTTGGGATATTTTTAGCTAACTGTTTGGGGAGAGATGGATATTAGTGCGGCATGCCAGTGTCAGTGCTGCTTCTACAGCTTCTTGGCACCCGTTTGTAATGTTTTGTCGGGACTCGGGAGCATTGCATCATTGCATGATGCTAGAAAATGTATGATTTATTTTTCTTTTCGCCTCCAGGCAACGTCCTATTGCTGCTGAATTGCACCGCACCAGCACAGCGCACAGCGCACAGTTCCACAGTAATCGCGGGCATAGTTAAAGTTTTAGGGTAGCTCGCTCTTGGACTTGGATATGTGAGATGTTTTGTGCGTGACGGTTCCATTTATTGATTTCGTTAACACCTACTTCTTGTTTTATAGTTTTTTTACTTTTTTTTCTTTCTTGTTCTTCTTTTGCTGTAGTTTTGTGGTCTTTGTGTTCTGGAGCGCTCTGGAGTTCTCCCTATTTTTTTTTTTGTTTCTTCCACAATAACATGGGCGAAAGGGATTAAAAATAGATGTTTATTGTTTTCTTAGAGTTGGCATTTTGTTTTTTTTTTTTATTAATTTGTATTTCTGATGGTATTGCGAAAGCATTGGAAATTAGTCAGGAAAGAAAAAAAAAGGGGAAAAACACTGATACGAGTAAATGCTGTTAATATAACCCAGAAAAGAAAAGATTTTTTTATTTTTTTTAAATTTAAGATTTAAAAGGCTTTAATGGGGGAATTAATTGGTTCTTATCGACAGAATGAATCAATTGTACTTTGTTCTTCATTTAAAAACAAAGAAAAGAAAAAAAAATGCTGGTTGGTATATATAATTTAAATCAGAAGGTTAAAAAGGAGACAGATTAATTGTATTTCAATCAAATATTTGGGACACACAAATTATAACAATTTATTGATGTTGGGTTTTCTATTTAAATGTTTTCGGTGATTATGTCATTTTGAAAATACATACCTAGAAGTTGTAAAATTAAAGGTTTGAGCCTGTGGTGTACTGAAAGATCTACCATTCATAATTTGCCTAGGGCTCTAGTTATCTCTGTATGAAATTGAACACACCCGAGTTCATCAATGTAAAAGTCCTCTCTACTACTAAAACATATATACCCCGATAATAATGGGTGCTAATTTTTTTGGCAAACCTGGGACCCATTACTAACTTCACTAACTCACAAATCACAATTATTTATTCACTAAACCCAATTTTTTGACAGATATTAATAGCCGCAATGCATCAGTGCTGGGGGATGATTGAAAAAAATCCTTTTATGGGGGAATTTCAATCAAAAAGGAAATTTGATTCTATATACGATAGAATTGGAGTAGCAGAAATAAGGTGTGTATCACGCTGGAATCTCTGAGATTTTTTAAGTGGAATAAAATAACCTTATCTAACGCTCCATTTTTTCCCGCAGATTTCTTTAAAGGAATATTTTTGGATTAATTTCAAAATTTTGTTGCTTAACTAAACCAGCTGTCCGTTTGACATTTAAGTTGTAATTTTTCGGATATATGTGCACAATGGAAAGGTTTATTTCATACAAAATAAAGACGGACCCTCAATATATATTAACATATATTGAATTTGCAACAACCTTTTTGCTGAAGAAAACAAAACAAAACAATATAAACAAATAAGAAAATTATTTATACTGATGCAAAAGGAATGTGCTTTTAAATAATCTCAGTCGTTGTATTCAAATTTTAAAGTTGTCACAAATTGGTTTAAAATGCCACACAAACTTCAAAATGAATAAATTTGCATTCCGTGCCTAGAGCAATAAAATAAATCAAATTATACGCTTAATTGAGTCTTGAAAAAAAAAGGAATTTTTGGATTTGTTGATGGGACTTTCGTAAAAATATATGTCCCTTAGCACTGGCGTGAAGTCAGATGTGCTTAAAAACATTTGGCCTGGCAACATTTTTTTGATTGGATTCTCGTTTTACATAATGGCTCTTTGTCGTGCTTATCGTTTAATTTAGTATCGTTTCGTAATGCGTAATAGGGCCCCTGCAGTTCGTTGGTGAAAACAAATATCTATCAACACTTTAAAAAAAAAATACAAATTTAAAAATCAATTTTTCATTTGGCGAACATTAAAATGCAAAGTTCAGCAAGTTAAATAAAAGTTGTAGGTAAATCCATCCATCTATGTAGCCTCTATTTCCATGTTAGTCCTTTGTAGGCATACATATTATTTTCGACGTTCCATGGAAACACCTTTAGTCCTTTTTTCCGAGATATCTCTCGTTAATACCTTATAATGAGCCAAATATCATAGGTTCTGTAAAAGCTATCTAACTGCAAAGTTGAAACATTTTCAAAATGTTGTAATCAAAAAATCTCTACGATAACAAATCCAAAACTATAACAACAAAAGAAAAATGGACTTAGTGAATGAGTTTCCATATTAAACGATGACGCCTCGAAGGTATGTGGAGTTATATCCCAGTTATTGTTTAATGTGGTGCAGCGACATAAAACTCTACAGAACATACATAAAGTCCATAATGGACTTATGTGCCTCACCTCGTTGGGACATAAATCCACAATCTGATTATGGACTTATATCCATAAACCAAGGGGGATATAAGCCCATGAAAAAATGTTATGGGATTATGTCCAACTCGCAGTAAATTGTTTTCAATGGAATCATGTACTATGAAAGTATTCGCCACAGGTGCCATGATATGAAGTCTGGTTGGAATGAGTCCATTATTTAAGGTTTTGCTTTATTTGACTTTGTGGAAGTTATGAATTAAGCTTTAACGGAACATAATGTTTGCCTATGGAATTCAAAAAATTAATAAAACCATGTAAAAGAGGAGCTACAGGTTGCCAAACCCTACTTGTCTAAAGCGCTGTGTGTGCTGAACCAGGATTCATTGCCCCAACGCTTCTTTCAGTGCTTAAAAAAACATGTAATTGGACATAAATCCTAACTAGCCCTTTGTCCTGTGGAGCTATGTCCCTTTGCCGTTCACTATTTTGTTTTCTTTTTAAGCTGCAGCCCACTACCAGGAACATACAATCCTCAATATTTTTCCCGTCGATGAAGGGCATAACCAAACTAAATGTCAATTTAAAGACAAAATTAAAAGCGTTTATAGGCTGGAGCTTTATGTAATAAAAAAAATCAATTCATTATTAATCTTGAAATTTTTAACTTATCTAAGCATGCAGACCTACGATATAGTCTCTCCTTATATATGTACGCTCTTTTTTTTACATTAAATTAAATTAAACTCTTTAGTGCCTTAACAGAATTAAATTTTCTATATAAGAGAAATTCACTCTTGTATAAGAAAAATGATCAAAGTAAACAAGCGCATCCTTTTAATACAACCCCAAATTTCTCTCCCCCAAAAGTTTCAATTAAGTTGCTGTGTTAACAACTTAAAAAATATGATGCCATTGAGGCCGAAAAACTACAAAACAAACAAGGGAAAACTTTATGTATATCAGCATCCAGCAGTCAACCCTCCTCCCCCAACCCCATAAGTCGGATGGTTGGGTCCTTGTTGAAATTAGTTTTTGTTCGTTGAATAGAAGAGTCTAATACTGGAGGGAAAAAATCATACACGCTATTAGCTGGGGATCATACCGAACTCTTGCTTATTTTTTTTTTTTTCTATGTTTGTGGATGAATAAGACTCCTCCACCCGACACATATGTTATACGCCGGTGGTGGTGTGTTCTTAAGAACAGTTAGTTTTGATGCTTGGCATGTCATACGTCTTCCCCTCAATGTTTTTCTTTAGCTTGAGACATATCATATCATATCATCCTCTTTGGCAATTGAATAAAGAAGCTTACACTTGAAGCGGCTTTTCCTGGTCTCATGTTTACTTCGCTGCCGACCGGCCTGCCGATTTGTTTAGCTTTCCACCTTGTGACAAAATAAATTTGCTGAAAAAGTGGTTAGGCATGGCTTAATGCCGCTAAACCATTCTTCCTTGTCTTCAAGACATCTCGACAATCGTGCGATATACCTACATAAACATATAATTACAAGAAATATAGTTTCTGATGTGACTGGCAAGTGACACTTCAAGGCGGTGTTGTTGGCGGCATCCCTTCTTCAATTCTATGTTCTTCTTCCTTAACCTGGACTTCTCTGGAAGCCGTCAATGTTTACCCTTTTGGGTTGTTCCTACACGTGAACGCGTGTTGAAGAAAACTACTTCTACTTGTTTGATGTTTGCTCTTCTATTGGCTTGTTGAAGAAGCGCGGTTTTTCTTGTTTTATCACATCAGAGGCACATCAGTAAAGGCCCTTTCTCTAGGAAGTTCTCCAAAGTTGTACGGAACAAATAAGTGGTAAATGTTTGTTTGATTAGTGTTATACATACATGTGTCTATATGTATTTGGAATGTATGGGGAATAGTTTAGAAGGTTTTTTCTTTATGTTCGTGCGGCCCGCCCGGCGCGGTATAATGTCAAAGGATGAACTATAAGGGAAGATGGGGATATACTGACATAATATTTGTTTGAAAAAAGTTTTTAAGCAGCAAAGAGCACCTACTTGAAGATGCTTTGTGAATCTAACAAAATAATTTTTGCAGTCAATTAGCAAAGACCTCGATTTATAGTCTGAGAGGTAGAATTGAAAAAAGAAAGGATTAGTAATTTTTCACGTTTATTTTTGTTTTCTTGGTTTAATGGGGCATCTTGCGGCCAACTTGGATTCAAGTTCATCTTTTTTTGTGGAAAAATGATACAGAATTATTTGTTTTCGAAGAAAGAACACTATGTGTAGATATATAGTTATAATTATGACTAGCTACTCGCATGACGAATTTGACTATTTGGCATCACTGTTCGTCTCTCTCCTGAATAACATCCACCTGAAATGTCAAACATTTAGCAAACTGTAATGTCACTTTATACCTTAAGTGAACGGTCGCCTTAATCTGTCAAAATCAATCGATGTCGAACTGTAATTGACATAAGGCCTTAGTGTGCCGCATACAAAAAGAAAAGATAAAAAACTCCACAATTAAACATTTGATCAGCCCAGTTTTAAACTATTAGTTTACCTTTTTTTGACGAGCATTAAATTTAAAAAAAAAAAAAGTTATAAATTAATCTCCATAAAAATCAAAGTTCCGACCTCCGACACTCCCTATTTAATATTAAACATGACAAGTGAATTAATAAAACCAATGCACATCGGACGAAGCGGAGCACATCTCACGGCTGCATTTACATGATGCATTCATAACATCATCAGCATCTTATTCATAACTTCACACTGATTTAACATTTATTTACATGATTCTCTTTTAAGTCGAAGTCCGTCCACCAAAGATGCCTTTTGTACATTATATCAAAAGCGCGAAGTAAAAATTAAAATTCAAATCATGTTAGCCACACCTCGCCGCTTATGCCATTCAATCTTCTTCTTCAGATTTAGTATTTATATTTTCAAAGATGGAAGTTCATTTTTATGCTCACACGATACTCAACTAAGCTTGAGATTAATAATAATTTTTATTTAATAGCTCTACTCTTTATACATAAAGTGAAAATAAAAATACAAGGTTTTAAGCATTTTTGCATGTTGGCTTTATGCAGTTTTAATGTTTTGAGAGCAAATTCAACAAAAGGAAGTTTATTTATCGAGCGTTAAGCTTAGGTGTCGAGTTAAGGCCATTTGGCTATCAACTTTTAATTTGGGCCAACAGTGATTAGCACACTTTTATACCTATATTTTTTCATAACAAGTCGACTCAGTATTTTTTACCGCTGTAAGCATTGGTTTAAGGATTTAAGATTTGTTTACACTAAGTCGTTCGCCTCGGCCTTGCAGAGTCCTTTTTAATAAATAAATAAATAAATAGTACTTCCCGCAGTAGATGACGCATGGAACGCTTTTATTTTACCAGAAGTAATTTTGAATGTTTATTTTTGAAGGTATTTAATTTTAGATTAGAGAAACGTCAAAAACAATATAATTTACTACGTAATTTTCCCTGATGGCGTCGCTTTCTTTTTTGAATAAAGTTCTTAACTTCATTGAAAAAAACTACTTTGAACTAATTCCACCACAAGGTATTTTGTTTTTGTCGTGAATTTTGTTCTTATTAATTGAATAAATTGTTGGCAGAACCCTTTCATTTAATAATTTGACATATTGGATGACAGCGTTCACTTCCACACTTATAAACTTTTCGATTTTTCTAATAGCGATTAAATCAAATCGAGAAGCATTTTCTCTTCGTTTCAGAACAAAAACTTTCATTCAATGATATGAATTGAAAACCTAATTAATTTGTAAATTCTTTTTGTAGAAAATTGAATTTTATTAACTGAACGCTTTCATTTACGGGTGATAGATTTAACTCCGTTTACATGTACATGATTCAATTTTCAGTTGACCTTTATTAGATTGAATTGGAATTTCTCGTTTTTTTAAATGTCAATATGACAGTTCAACTTATCGCCTTCCAATGGAAATTCCAGTCAAAATAGATCGGAAATTGAATATACCGCATCGACTTTCAGAAATCCATATTTTTCTAGACGCGATAAGAGTGGAATAAATCGATATATGTTTCAACGATCCGAAAATTTATTGCCTGGGTTACTACATAAAATGGGCCTTGGATGGAAGAATTAAAGAATCGAGATGACAGCTGATTTGAAGTTTGTGTGTATTTGAATTTGTTTCTTTATTTTGTGCAATGGCTTTACACAATGTTTGGGAAAATAAAGCAACCACAAACATTTTACACAAAATTTGAATTTCTCACACACACCCTAAAACAATATTGTCACTTCAATTTCATTTACATTCAAACTTTGGATCCGATGTAATGGTCTAGATGCATGGATCGAAATATCAATTCCGGCTTAATTGGATCTTTAAATCCACTCTTGTAAACGGGATTATGACAGCGGAGCATTATATGTCTAAAATTGACACATTTTGAATTATGTACAAAATTTTAAGAAAATTTGTCACACAGATTTTATGGAAGAGTAAATTCGGCAAAAAACGATATGGCCATAGATTTTAAATAAACTTCTTAACTAATACTCTAAAATTTATTACCAAAAATCTTGTTTAAGTCTACCAAACATTTCGTTTTCCCCAAAAACAACAAAGATTGTTTTCTTTTGGTTTGACAGATGAAACCTCCTGTGTATTCAAAATATAAAAGTGCTGCCAAATCGACGGAACACGCTCTGAGTTTTGAACAACTTATCGAAACAAATTATGAATATTTTGCTAAATACTCTACGTTCACAATTTTTTTAATGAAACTTACTTGGATTATTGTTGGTTTCACGCCAATGTGTTGCCGCCTGACATCCAAAAGTCGTTCGACTAATTCCCTTACAGCAGGACCATTTCTTCCCTGACCACAGGCCCGGATGAAAACGGTATGACTTCTGTGTGTTGGTATCTTCACAAACTGCAAACAGATAGAAAAAGAAAAAAAAATATATATTGTAAAGAAATTCATTATAAAATCTTGATGAATTCTCGCAAAACCGTTATAATGAAGCGAAATTTCTCAATGGATAACAAAAGCCCAAACGGAGAACTAACCTCAAGGCAGAATTATTGTAGGCATCTATGTACCTGCCATCTATTGTGCGTGTTGTGGAAACCACAAGAAATTCTCATTGAAATGACCTTGGGCCATCATCATTGCATAACATTGCAGCAACCACCAGCACGACTTGTTAACAGTACAGCAGAACTCAAAAACGTTCTCCCACTCTTCTGCGAATCAGATAAATCGACTATGAAGGCCGGCATCTAACCTATAAAAACCGCAAGCTTAAACCGATGAATTTTTCACAGAATATGATGGGATTGTGTTGATTCTGTGTGAGATTAGTTTCTGATTGAATCGACACCCATCAGGCTTCCTTTATTCATTTTGAGACCACAACACAAAGTTTAAGGATTCTATTCTTGATTAACAGTAAATCACCTGAACAAATTTAATAACTTTTGTGTTTTGTTGATTCCGTAAGCCGATTGATGGCGATGATGTTGCTTGTAAAATAAAATTTAAACAAAAAGAAAATACGAAAACACAGAACCAAATGGAGGTTACCAGATGGATGCTGGTCTGAAGGCGATGATGCTGGGAAGACATTGACCATCATCTTTGTCGTATAGGCATGATCTTCATTGTATAACACTGACCTCTCTTAATGACCCTGCGGTCGTAATAAATTTGTGTTGTATTATGAACTGGACGACGATGATGATAATGATGACGACGACTACGAAGGAGGCAAATTGAGTACGGTCAGTGTTGATACAGTGTTAATGGTGTGGAAGGTTTTTTTTTCTTTGGGGTCAGGAATGTTACGAATGTTAACGACTTTAGACAAGATGGCTATTAATTTTTGGGTGCATATCGACCGCTAGAGAGCAAATTTAATGTTTTTTTTTTAATTTACTTAGGTAGACTCAAGGTATGATGAACTATAAGTTCAGCTTCAACAAGGCGATAAAATTCATTTTATAGCAAATTATGAAGTTAAAATAATGACTTTTCTAAATTAGGGAAAACAATTTTATTTTAAAGAACTCTACTTGGTTTTATGAAAATATCTTCAGAATAATATATAAAAAAAAACGATTAAAAACAATTGGCATTACCGATATGTGCATGTATTGCAAAAAAAAAATAACCGCATTTTTAACCACTTTATCGACTAGCTGGGGCTGAATATTGCCAAATACAATACCTAAAACTTGTAAGCGTTGTTCTGGCAAAAGTATATTCCTGGTGAAATAGCAACAAATAGTGAGCGCAAATCAGCTGTGAGGTGTCAAATCTACTGTCATTATAAACAGTGTTGCCAATTTAAAAACTAAACCTCTATAAAAGACAATAAATCTGAGTTGAAGTTTTCTTCTTAGGCCACGTTCACAGGACGATATCTTACGTGTATAGCGCATACGTGATTATCTTTCGCATGCCAAACGTTGAAACATTGCAACTGTACGCGATAGTACCTATGTGCCTGAAACTTCGCCGACCTCATTTTGAAGTATCGAGGAGCTCTTTGCAGACTTGAATTTGCACGCTTTCGCTGAATTGGTAAGGCCTTCGTCAGCTACATATGTAACATTTACTTTGGTGATATTCGATCTTGGGGACCTCCGCTTACCAGTCCCAGGCCAATTAGCTTGTTAAATAAAGTTTTTTACTGGCAAGGTGCTAACGAGTATTTGACGATTTTTCTTCGTCTTAATCATGAAAACTTTCCAGGGACTTGACTAAACTTAAGAACTTGCCAGTGTTTAAGGCGGGATTGGAATTGTGCTGCGGCTACCGTTGCATGATATACCTAACTTAAAAGTTTTCCGTCGAAAACTGTCACTTAAAAAAAAACATTTCGTTCATTTTTCAGTGTGCCCACTTTGTGAATAAAATTTAACATAAATGTCAAATTGGATGTTTGACGCAACTGGAATTTTTAGTTCTTATGTGTCACAAAGAATCATTTAAAATATAATAAATTATGATTCTTATGTTATCGCACTCCAAGGAGACGAAGTGAAAATTCAACAGTTAACATAATCAAAAAAAAAAAACAAAAACTCAATGTAACAAATAGCATCCTTTTAAAAATATACTTGAAAACGAGTTCTTTTCAAATTCTCTCCTCTTGAGACGCTTTTCTTTGAAAAGCTTCATACAAATCGAAGTTGATTCATTTCATTCAACTTCTTTCTGATCCTTATCCATTATGCGAGTCTGGTGGATTATGAAATGTTATATAACAACATCTTTTTCTGCAGCCCCCAAACCAGAATCTCCTTCGCCCACAACATCACTTACCTTGACGAATAGCTCTTATCCATTCAGCTCGTTCCTTTTCACTGTTAGCGACCAAATACAATGTGTATTGGGGCACGGACCTTGCAGCTGCTTGATCATCTAATTCACAATAACCAACTTGAAATGGATATCCCTGAAATAAAAAAAAAATGGTGGATAAAGAAAATATCAGGATTATACAATCACTGCGTTTCAAAAAAAAAAAAAGGACCCTACGCCTGCACCTATACATATTATGTTCGAGTAAAGGAAACTTTGCCTCGTGTAACTTTGCAGGATTTAGGAGTAAAAACAGGATTCTTTTATTGTATATTTTTTATTTTGTTCAAGTAAAAAGTGTAAGGATGAATGAAGACTTACATCTGGGGCAAATGGATCACCGCCTTCACCATTGACTGTTGCCGTCTCCACTAAGCGTACTCCTTTAACTGGTATTCGACCCCTTTCACGACGACGCTGAAAAAAAAAAACAGGAAGAGAAAAGAAGCCAAATGTAAGAATAAAGTTTTTTTAAGTTTTTTTTTTTTTATTTTTTGAAATTAATACGTCTGAAGTTGGATACAAGTGGTTACCATAAACATGAGGGAGATTTTTGTGCAGTGCGCGGTTTATTTTGGGGGGGTTTTTGCTGGTGGTTCTTGTATTTAATACCATCTGCCACGGCACTGTGGTTTAAGTTAGTTTAAACTCTCGTATGGGTTTATTTTTTTTTTGTGGTAGAGACGAAGAAAGGAAGAGTCCTGCTTTTGAAGGGTTTTCTTATAAGGATCAACAGATGGATTGGTTGTTAGTAAAATAAAAACAAAATACCTACATATGAACAAAAACTTCAAGTTAAGAGGTTTCTGTCTTTAAGGAAAGGAAATAGGTATCTTTATACATTGGTATGCATTTTAATATTGAGAAAGGATACGCGACTCAAGGGTTGATTTGTGATATGGATTATGACCGAAGCAACATGTTGTTAACAGATTCGCTTTTTATTTTTTCCTTAATTAAGATGAATGAGAGAGCTCTGGATTTTTAATCTAAGAGGAGCATTCAAGCATATGGTCTTAAAATTAAAGGGGTTCGATATTTAAATTCGTATTAATTTAAACAAAAAAAAAACATGGGCTTAAGGCGAAAGTTTGATACGTCAGAAGATAATTTTCGAAGAACAAAAAATAACCTCCAAGCCAAAATAACCAAATTAAGATAGAAACACATAGAAGAAGAGAGAAGTTTTACGTAGCAGGCTTCAAAACTCGATAACCCATTTCGAAAGCGAAACGAATACTTTTGAATTTTGATAGTATGTGGGCTGATTTTGATATAAACAGCAAGAAAAGGTGTCATTTGTGGAGTCAATGTTTACTCCAAGTTAGACGAACTTCTTCATGAATTTAACAAAAACCCCAAAAAATTATAGAATTTTACTAAAAACCAAAAAAAAACATAGAAAACATGAATTTGGCACACACCAAAAACATAGAAAACATCGCACGGCAAAATTGAAATGTTCACAACTTATAAAAAGGCTACACGAAGTTTAACCCCCTTTCGAGGAGGTGCTTCGCTAACTTGATATAAATTTAGCAAATAAGCAAATAAAAACATAGAAAACTTCGCACTATAAAATTGAAGTTGTCACAACTAATTATACAACTAAAAAATTATCAAACGATGAATAAATTAAAAAAAAATCTTTTGACACCTTTTCGAGGGGATGTTTCGCTAACTTGATATCAACCTAGAAAATCAAGAGAAAAAACATAGAAAACATCGCATCAAAATGTAGCAACATTCCAATATGTGTGTCACATACATGCACTGATTCTGAAGTGCTTTTACCCAGCTTAACATTGAACCGTGTGTTTTAAATGCCATGCGACATAACTGGATCAGCGTCCCAGGGATTTCGAGTTCGCAGCTATCGCCTAATAGAGCTCCAGACGGTGAATGCTGTCATATGCAACTTCGAAGTCAATCTTTTCCAAGATTTAACTCAGTATGAAGATTTGGTACTGCTGTTTGAACACATCTTTTATTCGCTTTTCTTCGGTGACTAGGTTACCTTCGCTACTTAAAAGACCAGTCGTTCCGGTCTTAGAACCAGCAGCCAATTGCTTGGCTTTTTTATAGAACTTCTGTCACATTATCACATTCTCACATTAAGCTATGAGCCTGCTATTGCCCTCTTATTTCTAAGCAGGATCTTCTTTTCCCACCATCTCCTGGATCAATACTCTTCGAACTCGCTGCTCAGGTCTCACACTTTTCCGTCATCGACGAGGAAAATGCAAAATAAGTAAATTGAAAATTGAAACACTTGAACATGTATGAGCTGATTGATAACAATGGATCAACTCACGACACAAGCGCACGCAAATTTGGTCGCATCCAACACAATTCACGCCCAAGAAAAATTCAAAAAGTTGAGCAATGGGTTGAAAAGTAACTATGCAGCAAATTGCCATTGTTGGGTTCTACGAAATTGCTGAATTACTCAACATTGTTTAGTTCAGTCGCTAGCTATTAGCATTCGTCATTAAACTAGCCGCTATGGTCACTGATGCGGGTGTTGGCTGTGAGGAAAATGACAATATTCTTGATAGGCGTGTCAATTTTTTCTTCAATGCTTGGCACTCTGGTTCCGAGACTTACTCTCTATCAGATGTATTATTTTATTTAAAAATAAATCAAACTATTGTTAAATGTCAGATTTAGCATTGTATCTCTTTGACAGCTACCTTTAATCTGCCAGAGAATTACATTCGCAATTTCCAACCTTCTGATGCTGCTGCAACAAACCATAAGGGAACATGATAATAAAACCATTTTTGTGCTTTCATGAAATTTCCGTCTTGGGACATTTTTATTAAATGCAAGCTAACATGATGATGCACTTTTAATGGACTTCTGACAGCGCTACGAACAACCAAGATGACGCCAATGTAATGGGAAAAGGAGTTATATTAAATTGACCCTAATTCCCATGGTGGTATCAATATTACCAGCATATAGTCACCATACAACCACACCCAAAACTTTCAAAGCAAAGATATGCCATTTGTGTGACAGGAGAAAAGTGTTGCATATTGTATACTATATACAGGTTGTCCATGGTATGTGTGTGTGGAAGAAGCTCGTGGGCGTTTTCACACACAATTCGATGTTCTTCAATTTTCACTCATTCATTCATTTAGTATCACAAACTATCTCTCTGCAATGACAAGAGGATATACATGAACACAAAAATATTCTTCCTCATTTCCATCAGGCAGTGAAATATCAGACAAGCTCTTTCTTACAAATATACGTGCGAGTATAATGTAAGTGGGTCATTAGTACGCGTAACTGACGTCCTCAACATAAATACCAATTGGTTTTTTTTTTGTTTGTGTGTGTTTTTCTTTTATGGAATGCAAGTTTTGCAAAACATTATGACAGCTGCAGGATGCTCTTGTAACAACTCTCTGCAGCGGATGACACAATGCAATCCCGCAACCGCAGACATGACTCTTAATGATGCTTTGCGTTCATGTTGCAAAAATTGTCATCTGTCAGAGTGACAGAACGTACATTTTTCATTTATTAGCTCGGCGCGGCAACAGTTTGTTGTAGAAGCAACAACGCCACCGCTTGATTAACTGACACTTCAATGATTCCGCAGTGAAAGTATCAATTAAAGGACCATTACTCATGTGGAATTATTTATTATGAGAGAGAATCTTGCATAAGTCAATTGTGTAAATGTGTTAACAAAAAGTTTTCCACGCGAGGCGCATTCAAGTGTGCAGCAGCCAGAGCCAGAGCCATCAGATCCAACCAACTATCCGGATTTGCATATTGTGGGAGAAGTTTTTCCATTAAAGTGGATTAATTTTGTATTCCACATCTAAACTATGCCACTTTTCACTTTGATTCCATTAAAAAGTTCAAAGTGGCGCCCAACAGGCAAAGCTGACAGCAACAAAGCTGCCCTTAAAATTGCATTGTTATTTTTGTATTTTTGGTTGGTTGTTGCATACGAAAATCATTCTATTCAGGTTAGGTTATGCATCAACATCAGCAGTGCGCGGCGCCAAAGGCACTTGAAAAAAAAAAAACTTTCTGAAACGACAAACTTTTTCTCAAAACAAAGAATCACACAGAATGATTATAGTTTCGTCACCCCGACTTATCAATTTCTACAGGCTATTATGGGGTTTATTTTGTTTTGCTAACCGAGTGTTGAATTGCTAATAAATATTTTTTTTTTATTTTTCTATTTAACGTTTTGTTAGAGTCTAAATTATAAATGCACTTGAGGAGGAAGATTGTGGGCGGACATATGGAATGTTTACGTATTAATTAATTATGCATTACTGCCAGTGCCAGTCCCATTGCATGAAAACACATAGAAAAGTATGTTGTTGAAGATAAACTCAAGTGGAAGAGTATGTAGGTGTGTAGGAAACTTTTGTTGGCCGACATGAAATTATAATTATTGCACGTGTTTTAGTTTGATTAACATAGACAATGAAATCATAAAGAACAGATATATATTTATCGAACCTTAGGAAATGAGTTGACGAAATGAATAGGTTGTAGGTTGGTAGGGGTCAGCAGTATAGCAGTGAATAAATTCTAGGTTCTTTTTCATCAAAATTGAGATGTTATATATTTTTTTTAAATGATAAATATTATTCTGTTTTTTTTTTTTAATATAATTGCTCTTAGTGATGTGGTTACTCACAAACGTCAAAATCATCACTTTGTGGCAGCTGACATTTGTTTATCTATTTTTGAAAGCAAAGCGACAGAATTTTTTAGTTTTTATTTTAATCTTAAGATTTATTTGACATTTGATGACATGACAATTGTTTTTGTCTGTCATCTGCACTTTTGTGCTTGCGCCTAGTGATTCTTGTGGAATTTTCGATTGGAAATTTGAGAAAAACAGTTCAAACAAAACAAAATGGATTCTGTAGGATTTTAGTGCCAAAGATAAATCATAGGCAGAAAAAACAGATGTCACAAAACAAAACGTCAAAAATATCCACTATTTAAAAAAAAAAAAAGTATGCCTTTTCTGACCATCTCTTTCTCACCATGAAGTGGGAGTGAGCAAAAGCACAAAGACGTTAAACAAAATCGTAAAAGATAGTTCAATGTGAACCCCATCATGGATGAAAACAATTAGCGTTCACATTTGTCAAACATGCTGTCAAACATCACTTCTCATTAGAATTTTAAGCATATGGCAGACTTAGGTTGAATACATACTGAAGCTGCGAGCAGAGCGGAGATACGAGAATTGAGTAGAGCGACAAAAACAAACAAATGTTTTCTTATGAGAGCTCACTTATGAGGCGTCTTAATACTAGAAGCCTCAGTATGAGAGCTCTCATAAGAAAACATTTGTTTCATTTCCCCGGTCGGCTCAACTCAGAATAGTGATGTAATTTAAGAAAATGAAGAAATCGACTCAAATTTTGTTTTCCGAATCTGCTCCAAGCTTGACAAGCATGGGTTATGTGTTCACATTCTCAAAAATTGCTTGTCATGCCAGCAAAAAAAGGCATGTTCAGGGAAATTAGATCTGAATCTCAATTACACACAACATGAAATATCTTAGTTTGGCTGTGAAAATCCTTTTAAAAAAATTGAATTCGCTTGGTCACTGGTTCACTGAGTAAAATCCTTGAGATCTCATTTTTTTGAACGCGCCTTATATCAGCCGTGTTCCTTTGGAGGTGGCGAGCTACTCATGAGAAGATGCAAACAATAAACTACTCGTGCTCTAATGGCGAGTAGATGAGATTTTTAGGAAAACCAATTTTGTGCGTTCCATTCAAAATGGCTAGCAAAGTACTTCGCCACCCCTCTAAAGGAACACGACTATCAAAACATTTTGAAATCCATTCAACATGCTATGGAGTTTCACATTATCCATCAATCCTGGAAATCATACCGCATGCTTGTCAAACATACGTATTTGAATACATAGACCCTCATAATGTTCTTCTGGACTGTTTAGAACAAAAATATTCATCTTTTTTCTGTTCAATTAACATTTTTCTTTTTCAAACTGTTCTGGTTGATGTTGTCTTTGGAGCAGCTGTGGAATACGTATTTCTGCACTCACCAGCACAACCGAAATATGTTTGGAAAATAATATGACGTTTTTCACGAATCTTATTGTTACTGCTCTTTCACATTAAATCTGTTCGTTTACTTCCCAAAAGTAATCATTTTTATCAATTTTAATATCGTTTTCGAGTGGACGTTCGGAGCTGCTCCTTTTTCACTCCTTTTGCTCCAAATTCGCATTTTCCATAGAAAAGGAACAGTTCCGAAATCCAACCAAAAACGACATTAGTCAAAAGTTCCGTCAAAGATCATTATAAAAACGAAAAAAATTTGGACAAAAATTGGTAGAAATTGTCTGTATTGAGAAGTAAACGAACAGACCTATTATTAATTACGACTGACAGTTTTGACAGACTGTTGATAGTGTGTACATTCTGAATGATTGTTAGACAGTGTTTACATTGGACTCACTCTGCGCGACTCATATTGATATTTATTTGTTTTATCTCACTCCACTCCATGATGAAAAAGAGATTGTCTAGTGAGGCAGGATTTTTTCAAAAAAAAAATCAAAAAATCCTGCCTCACTTTCTCATATAGTGAGCAGTAGTGAGATTAAAGAAAGAGATGTCAGAATGAGTCGCGCGGAGTGAGTCCAATGTGAACACCGTCTTAGTTAGCCAAATTCGCTTACAATTTTTTTTTGAGCATTGCCAGTCAAGTGTTGAAGGTCAGCAGACGGATTTACGTCAGAATAAGATGAGTCCACTTTGAGAAACGCTAAAAATAAGAACGTTGCGTTGTATGGAAAACCATCTTTAACACTAAATAAAGCAAAAAAAGTCCTGACACATTATTGGATGTCAGTTTTGTGAGTTCTATTTGTCAACAAATTTAGAAAAATTCATAAAAGCAGAATGATTAGTTGTGAATTTAATAAATACCCAGATTTTCCTTACCCTAGTTTTTTTTTGTTTAAAGAAATTAAATAGATTTTGTTTTCAAAATATGAATCTTGTTATTCCCAAAACAACCCTTGATTCTAAAATAATAAAACTTAAATAAATATAGAATAGATCAGGTGCTCTTTATCAAATGAAAAATACCTGCTCCTGAACAAAACCAAACAAAACAAAACTATTCGAGAAGATTTATCTGTCCAAAGAATCTTTGAATACTCCTCCGCAATTTAACCTTTTTTACCTGAATTCGTAATCGGACATTGACCTCTCATTCTAAATGAGCATGTTTTATTTTTCATAATTAAGCATTTTATTATTATGTTTGCTTACGACCCGAAGGCATTTATTCCTTCTCATCCCCGCAAGAACACAATCATATCATCTGACAAATTTTCCTTAACTTCTCTTGCCGTTCGGTTCTTTCTCACATTATTTATTACAGACTTCTTAGAATAGCAATCCAACCGTTTCTTTCAAAAACCCGACTTTTATTATTCATTAAAACCATCATCATCTAAAAATATATGTATGAATATCTATCAGGTTTGTTTATTGTTTCCCTATGTTCCTAAGTCTGACCCAAGAGTACTGACTAATTTCAAGAGATTAGTGTCTGGAATCCTTAAGGTATACCTATACCTAGAGAAGCCTCACAAAAAAAAGGTCAAACAAGTGCAGCACCACTTCTGGGGGACACAAAACCAACAACAACAACAATAACAACAGCACTACAAATTGTTGACAAAATATTAGTTTCCCTTTTGCTTTTTACGTAGGTATAAGTGTATAAGAGTTGTCTTCTCACTTCTTTTTATGCTGAGTGCTCTAACAGGTCCTTTCTCCGTTGAGGGCTTCGAATTAAGACTCTTTATATTTTGTTTTTTTTTTTTTTTTTTGTATATTATGACGACAATGGATTTTTCTTAAAAGATACCTTTACTTGCAGGGAAAAATATAAAAAAAAATAACTCAATTACACTCGGTTATCACTATCAGTCTTCAAGAGGATTAAATCCCTTTAGGGGTTATTTTTCGGGATATACTGTAGGTACTGTATTCTCGTCTCATTTTTGATTCTGAGTTCGCATATTTGTGTGCGGTGTTTTGTTTTTTTTTTTCTTTCTTTTTTTTTGTTGGCTATCTTATTTTCTTTTTTACCCTTGTCAGACTGTATTTCTTCTACGTCACTTTTTAACGTTGCCAACCGTGAAAAATAAAAAAAGGAAAGAAGACAATAACGGTCATCATCTTTTCATTCATTTGTTTTTTTTTTTTCATAGTAATTCCTTTAACGAGGATAACGGTGGAAAATTGAAGCAGACTTCTTCTTCTTATTCTGGCATAAGAAATGAATATAAAATGAATAAACGATGCAAAAGGAGGAAAAAGGAAGAGGAAGATTCTTCTTGATATAATAAATGACATTGGTGAAGTGGTAGGCTTTTCAGACAGCGACAATGACAACGATGTAGAAACGTTGACGTACGATCAAGATTCATCATCCTCATTATTGTCGTCTTCGTAGTCTCATAGTCGTCACTCTATGCAACGGATGTTATATCCTTTTTCTTACCTGACATCATTTCATTTTTTTTGTCTTCCTTTTTAGCATAAGAGGAGGTGGTGTACGATTCAGGATGATAAGTACATACATATTATATTGTGCGGAAAGTAGGTGGGTTGCGCATTCATTGTTTTTTGAGTTTAAAGGGTCGGTCTTGAAAAATTTAGACATTCACTCAAAATTGTGACACTGCATAATTTCAAGAACAGCTTTTCTTCTTTTAGAATGATTTATGACATTTATTTGTCTTCTCAGAAAGAAAACCAATGACTTTCTGTGTCATAAGGAAATTTCGGACTTTCAAAAATTTAACCTGCTGCGTAGCTTTTGTTAATTTAAATTGTATTTTCATTAAATAAACAACATGCCTACATTAAAATTAAGAACAAATTTATTTGTTTTTTAACGCCCAATTTCTTCAGAAAAGTACTAAGCCAGCCTAGTACCCAGTCTAGCTAGACCAGGTACTAGCTCTGGTACTCGGTCCTAATGAAATGTAAGTACCTGAGCATTTCTTCACATCACTAGTACCCGATCTAAATTCACCAAGCGGTATTAGGACGTAATACGTCTAAAACTGGTCTAATTCTGATTTTGACAATATTTTGGCATTTCAAATATTATTTTGATATTTATTTTGACTGAGCGATTTTTATTTTATTCTATTTTCGAATGAATTATGTCAATTTTAACAAAAAGGGGACATAATATCCATTCCACGATACCTGTCTCATCAAGCATCAACTTTGAAATTTGTCACTCAATCATCAACAATTTTCCGGTCTTCAATTTACGCAGCGATTAGATAAACGGCAGTCATTGCTACAAACCTATAGATAGTGGAAAGATGAATAATGCCACTAAAGTCCTACTAATATTTACAGGGGTGATCAGTGGTGCTCTGTTTTGAATCAGCTTCCAGATGAAGCATTTGATTTGAGTAGAGCATTGTGTGTTATTTTTTTCGTGGAGTTTTGGACATTTTTATATGTTGGTATGTGTGTGACAGTCTTGGAGAAATGACCTTTATTGTGTGCATTTCATGTGCGGCCCATGCAATGGATTGGTCGCGTTCGGGGAAATATCCAGAGCTATCAGGATATATTTTTTGTTTGTTTTAATCCCTTATGAAAACAGTAAATGCAAAAACAATGCATTTCTGAAAACTTTGGGATATGTGCGGAAGGCCTTTTTAATAGCTTGTCGAAACTGTCTACAACACTATTAATCGTTTTAGATGTGACGTTGTTTCTCGATATAATGTCCATAAATAGTGGCAATATGTACTTTTAAGACTGCATTAACACATTTATATGCAACGAATTCATTGAAGAAAATGAATGAAGTTTCTCTGATTCAGGTATTAGCGCCACTAGACTGCCGATTTTAAAGTCCTAGCTAACACCGAGTCCTAAATAGTACTCGGTACCAACTTGACAGAACTAAGAATTAGTACTTACACTGCCGCTCATCTGAATAGGTTCAATTTTTTTTTCACCTTACTGTTAGCTTCTCTTCATATATATTGCAATGACAAGTCTTTGTTATATATGTAATGAAAGAGCATCATTATACGCTTAGTTTCCGAGAAGAAAATTTTATCTTAAAGCTTACCGTTATTCTCACACGCTAGCTAGACCAAATGCATTCATAAAAACAAACATATTTTTTGGCTCATCGGAATAGGAATACGTTGAGTTGCATCGGTCAATTGTACCCAAATTTTGTCTGCTAATAAATCGGATTGTGTTTTACCTGTTTACGACGAAAATGGGTCGCGGAAAATCTTTAAGCGAGGAAGAAAAGGGCAAAATAAAAGCATTTCGAGAATTAGGCCTAAGCCAACGATGCGTCGCGAAAAAAATTAACAGAAGTCAAAATTTAGTAAGCAGTTATTTGCGAAATGTTGAAAAGTATGGACAAAATATGAAAGGTGGAATTTGTACAGCCACATCAAGAGCCGATAGACGTGCAATTATCAGAGCAGCTTCAAATTCTCATGATTCCGCGTCAAAAATCAAGTTAAAAACCGGTGTAAAATGTAGTTTGGCGACGGTAAAACGGGTTATTCAAAGTGCTAAACATTTGAAAAGAAAAAAAATTCAGAAAAAAACACCACTTAATAAATCTAGAAAAGAAATTCGTCTTCAATTTTGTAAAAAATACATGTCGTTTAAGTCGGAGTGGCAAGAAGTGATTTTCTCAGATGAAAAAAAGTTCAATTTAGAGGGCCCTGACGGCTTTAATTAATATTTTCATGACCTTCGAAAAGAAGAGCATTATTTAAGCCGTCTGCATAGCTGTGAGGGCAGTGTCATGGTGTGGGGAGCTATTTCCTTCTACGGAACATTCGAGCTCCAATTTCTTTCATCAAGAATGAATGCAAATTCTTATAAAGGTGTGCTAGAAAAAGCCTTCCCACAGATTTCCGAACTGTTTGGACCAATATCGTGGACATTCCAACATGATAATGCTCCTATCCACACAGCGAGGACGGTAAAACAGTGGATTGAGACCCAAAATGTGAAGATGCTGGTGTGGCCTCCATACTCCCCTGACCTTAATATCATAGAGAATGTGTGGGGACTTCTTTCACGTAAAGTATACGAGTCAGGGAGACAATTCGAAGACAAAAAGTCATTAATTGAAGCAATTACAAAAGCCTGGACCGAAATTTCGCTTCAATACCTGGACAAATTGTATGGTTCTATTCCAAATCGAATTTACGAAACTATATTAAAAAAAGGGGGCAATACTCATTATTAATTATTGTTGTTATATTCCTACCTATACAGAAGTGCAAAATAAATCATTAAATTAAAATAACTTTTCTTGTTTCATTCTATTTCATTCGTTGAACCTATTCAGATGAGCCAAAAAATATGTTTGTTTTTATGAATGCATTTGGTCTAGCTAGCGTGTGAGAATAACGGTAAGCTTTAAGATAAAATTTTCTTCTCGGAAACTAAGCGTATAATGATGTTCTTACATTACATATATAACAAAGACTTGTCATTGCAATATATATGAAGAGAGGCTAACAGTAAGGTGAAAAAAAAATTGAACCTATTCAGATGAGCGGCAGTGTATGTGAAGAAATCATTTGGTACCGATTTGAGTACTAAAAACTGGTATAATAACCAGGTACTAGCTGATTTTGAGGAGTCAGCTAGTACCGAGTTCTAAGGCCAGGTCCAATCTAACAAAGGAATGCAAGAATATAAATGTTAAGACAGAACTGTTTGCCTTCAAGACTGAGGTGCTATGCCTTTCAAATAGCTTTTTGACGAAATTCACATAATTGCATCCTTCAGTATTTCCGGTACCGAAACTTCTGTTTTATTGATTTTAAGTCAATTTGTTCAATGTACATACAAAAACTAAAAACCAAAGAGAATAATCAACGATTCGAATGAAGAATCTTCAAAGCTAGAAAGGTAAACAGATGAGATATTTGACCAGAAGTTAAATTTTTTTGTATATGAAATCGAAGCTGCCTTCAGGCTCTGTGGGTGATAAAATGCCTCGAGCATCAAAGTTCAAAGAACGTAGGTATGTATATAAAATTTGAATTTAAAGAAAAATAAAATATGTATTTTGCACAAACCCATTCAGCTCAATAATACCAATTTTTCTCGTTAATTTGACAGCTTCCAGCCATGACTTTTATACATTTAGATATTCCCACTTCTGATTTCTAGTTTTAAATTAAAAAAAAAAAAAAACTGTTACTAAAATTTCTTTAAAATTCAAGCCAAAAATCTACATAATCTTTGGTTTCTACTTCGAAATCATTGACACTTTGATCTGCTTAACCTTGCTTGTGGTTTATCAAAACCGATACAAAAAATTTAATTCCCAAATGTTCATAACAAATCAATGAATTTCGGTTTGAAAATCAAGTTAACAATGCAAATCGTCTTCTTCTCTATATATAGTATATGTATGCTTGTCGTTAAATGATTAATGTGGCGCTCATATCTCACTGATGGCAAGACGAGGCACACGGAACGAAAATATCACTATTTCGATTTAAACTCTACAAAGGCTGCAAACATAGCCATTGAATTTGGATGATTACGAACGTTCAAGTTCAATGCAAAACTGAACTGAACATCGCCATCGGCTGGTTCACTATATAGGCATAGGCAGAGAGGCGAGGTGATACAACCAAAAAAAAAGCAATTAATAAAGCCGCCATTGGAAAAACCCTTATTGACCATAGAAGGGAAAAGAGAGGGCAATCATAACACACACATAGATTGCAACCAACAAAAAGATACAAACATCGCTGTCGCGCCTAACCCAGCTCAAGTTTATTTATATATTATTTTTTTAGCTGGCTGGTCAAAACAAATGTGACGTCGCCGCCGCCGCCGCGCCGGCCGTTTTATGGTATGGAAGGTAGCAGCTGGCAACTGACCGAGACCGGTGGTCGTGATTCACAACTGAATAGACACAATATGGTTATTTGACCATTTAGAATTTTTATATTTTAGAATGTAATACTTCTGTATTCATGACAGCGGCCCGGATAGCTCAGTCGGTAGAGCATTGGACTTTTAATCCAAGGGTCCAGGGTTCAAGTCCCTGTTCGGGCGATTTACATTTTTGGTATTTTTAAATTAATTTAGCAGCGGAAACTGGAAGTATTTCACAATATTAGGGAAAAGAATTCATATACGGGGGGATGCTATGTATATGGTGATAAGGCGCATTCAGTTGTTTGAAAAGTAGTCGCGTTCTTTGATAACAGCTTCTACAAATGGCACATTATGTAGGTACTTATAGTCGTTGATACTGCAAAAAGACGTACTAATGCCACTTCTTTGGGAGTTTTCAGATAAACAAGAAAAACTATTTTATTTTACTTTGTATCTTAAACACACACAAAAATTGTAGTTTTAATTAAAACTTTTTCGAATTTGAGAACTGCTCACATTGATTACAAATAAAATAAATCCCAACACGGTCAATCTGTCACTTACGAATGCTTGCAGTTTATTCGGAGAAATAAAAATATTTTTATTTTGAGGCACCAAACTCTCTTTGATAATAAGAGTTTTCAAATTTTTCTTTTACTACATTTCAACAGACGAATGTCAAATATACGGACTTCCGCACAGAATTTACAATGTTTTACTTTTTCTCTCTCTATCTCTCTCGTTTTCTCTTTCTCTCATTCTCTCTCCCTCTATTTCTCTTTATCATTGTATCTTTGATCGCTTGAGTTCTTGTATTCTTCCTTTACTTGCTACATTCAACAGAATATTATGTCTGTTTCTTAACTTGCAACTTCTTGCTGCTTGTCAAAAATTTGAATGCGGGATTTGACAGCAAGTTGTGCTTCGTCGTACGACGTTTATAGTTACCAAACAGACATAATGTCAAACATACGCCCTTCCGAACTATCACACAGTGTTTTAACACACATATCAAAAATGTATGAACAAAACAACGAAGGTCTAACAGTGTAAGAAGATCTGACAGCCCATCACACACAATTTGACAGTTCATCTAACGTGGTTTGATATGGTATATATTCGTTCTGCGCATCTACGTCACTGGGTGACAAAAGTGCATACAGAAAAAAAGAGAAACAAAAATAAATGTGAAGTGAAATACGTCACTTGGTGACAATATCCATGAGAGAGATAGGATAACAACATGCGCAATATCATACCATGTATTCTACATACCTTGGTTTGACATGTGTTTTTTAAGCCCATTTTTCACATTTGTGTGTTTTTAAGGTTATGGTAGGTATATGAAAATTATTTCCATCACCGAAATTTGACACTCGTATGGAATTCTTTCACACTTGTGTGGAACGGCTTTCAGATCTTATAAACACATAATATCTCTGACTTTTCCAACCGTCAAATTTAATTTTTTCAATGTGGTGAATTTAAGTGAATTACGGTGATAGAAATCTAGACCGCTTAGATCAAGTGTGCACAAAAACAAGTTTATTATCATTAAATAAAGATTATTTTATATGAAGATACTTGAATAACTACAACTCAACCACAGATTAGCATTTTATTCACCACACCACTTAAATTATTTTTGACAATTCATAGAACTAACAAAGAATAAATGAAAATACGTTGTCCGTTGCAATCAATTTGATAAGTTAAAGAGGGTAACAACAGGAAAATTTACAAATCTGTCGACTTCAAAATTGACAAGCAATCATTTTGTGGCAACTGACAGGTTCACAAAATAAAGTTTCTGCTCAATTTTGATATTTAATGCTCTCCCAAACCAACGCGAATACTTCCGAAACGACAACGAAACTTTCAATTTATTTACATGGAGATTAATGAAAGTACCCACACTGGCGCGATGCGAATTTTTGAACGTTCTTCGGTCGTCGAATATTTGTTGCGAATGTTTCCCGGCGGTTTGGGTGATCCTTAATAGTGTAAGTTCAATAACAATAATCTTGCTCCAAAATAGCTTTTAACGGCCTTTAGTCCATACAAATTGGCGTTTCGTCCCGGCGATCTCACTTGGACTAATCAGTTGAGACTAGTGAGGGCATTGTCAATACGCAATATTTATTAAGGTCAGTTCTTGCTGTTTTTATTAGAAGTGACTCTAGACATGCCAATTTATAACGGTTTTGGATATGTAAGTACTGCCAGGCCATCCGCCTGGCAAATTGCAAATTTGTTTTGCTTAATTCAAGGCTACAGATAGACAAAATTTCGAGATATGTATACTTTTTCGTGATTTCTACATAAATTAACTAACTAACGTACACACAAGCACATATGTATCGGAATTTGTGGCTTATTTGAGATGTAAAATAATTGAAAAGTTCTCAATGTCAATTAAATGAGTTTTAAAACAATTTGTTTGATTATTAATTTTAATTAGAATGATTTATTTAACGTGCCCATAACTACTTATATTTTTAGTAACAGCCCGGATAGCTCAGTCGGTAGAGCATTGGACTTTTAATCCAAGGGTCCAGGGTTCAAGTCCCTGTTCGGGCGATGATTTTTTTTTTATTATTTTTCTTGCTTTCACAAATTCAACAAGCATACATTTCAAATACTTAACGCGATATATGTGAGATATTTAACACAAAATACTTTTCACATTCATAAAATATGACGCAAATCAAGATAGTCGAGCTAGCATGGCATTTAAGCAATTATGTATGTGTAATCAAAGTGTCGCACGTCTGACTTAAAGTTACAGCGACAAAAAATTATATTTTATTTATTAGTATCGTATTAAACTCTCTCGGAGAGAATTAAAATTCTAGCTATCTTAAACTATACACATTAAATTTAAAATGCAAACACACTTTAAAAATCTAACAGCAACATCTTTCTTAGGCTCTTCAAACTGTCGAAAAGTTATTTTAAGGCAGAAGTAAATAAAAGGTCAATAAATGGCTTTATTATAAAAGACAAATTTTGAAGTAATTTATAGCTGATGGAGTTTTTTTTTATGTTAAACCTAAAAGAAGCTTATAAACTTGATCCTATGAAAAACACATCTACATAAAGGGATGATAAAAATTTGAAAAAGAATTTAAGCATCTATTTTCGAGTGTCAAGTAATTATAAAGATTGATATTTTTTGACAGCTAAATCGATAACTTTGCTGTGATACCAAATTTAAATACCACTTATAAAATCAAAACTTATCCAGATGCTACTTCAAGAGCACACATATGTCCGAAATCATATTTAAAAACTATAAGCAGCCAAATATCTTTCAAATAAAATCATGTCCATAACCAGGGACATTATTTTTATTTGTTTTATTTCATTTTAATTAAAAAAAAAAAACACAAAACCTAAATAGATTCCTAACAACTATTTTGATTTTGATCGTGAAAATGTTTAAAGATTTCTTTTTACTCATGTATTGTTATGTTCTCAGAATGTCTATAAATCCCTTAATTATACTGCGAACGAGTTGTTTTAATTTGTTCCACTAAATTTGTCAAATTTCCTTTTAGTTTATTCTCAAATAGTTGAAAAGAAAAAAATTCCATTCCTTTTATAAATAGTCTTAAAAAAAAACTAACAACGAACATTTCTCGCTATCACAATCTATTAACCGAACATTTCATTTCCAAAACAAAACATTTTCCACGAACAACATTTCCAAAACAAAACAATTTCCACGAAATTGTATTTCAGATTCCATTTAAGGAGATAAATTCCAATTTTTCATTTTATTTGCTTTTTTTATCGCACTTTGTATAGGTAATACTTTCTCCCACAGAACTCTCTCAATCTGAATTTCATTAATTTCATGTCATCTTACTTGGATCGTTTAATCACCCACAGCCATAACAACTTATGTACACATCAGATCAGATATTGGAAGGAAGATTCTTCTCTTCCTTTTAAACTATCACGTTTCACGGTTATATTCCACGACAGATAGGGTTTGCCATTCACACACAATCAACACTCTGTGGCGGCCGGCGGCGCAACCATCGTATAACGTAGGTAGCTTGATTGATCATGTGTGGCGGCAACAGTACATTTACATTAAGTGGATCCCATGCTACCATAACCATCATCTATCTTATAAGATCCCCCGACAAAAAAAAAAGAGAAGAAAACACAACTAGGTACATGAATAATCGACCATAAAAAATCACTTGGATCTGGATGCCATAAAAGGGAAATTTTTCGACAATAAACTCTTCGATAAGCCAAACAAAAGAACATTGGTCCAATATGGTCTCCTTGAGGTACACCATCATCTTAGAGTACCTATACGAGTACATCCCATGAAGTACATTCGTGACAAACTCTGTTGTCTCTTTTTGTTTGTGTAGTCGACGATGTGTTGGTGGTGAGGGGAAATGATAAAATAAATTATGACAGTCCATCTGACAGCGGACACAATGTGATCTTTCAAATGCTCTTCTGATCGCTATCAGTCAAACAAGAGAACTATAACCTCCACCACAGTGAAGACAGTGAAGAGGGAAACGGACGGAAAATAAAATCATCAAACGAATCTAATAATATACAACAAAAAAAAGTTCGGAAGGCGGTTGCGGGCTTTAGTTGCAATTGAAATGCATTTCACGTGCGTAGGACGACGACGGACGTTGGTTCGTTCGTTCGGTTGTTTAGAATGGAATTCCAATCTAGCAAATGAAAAATGCCACATAAATCATTGAACCCTTGGGACGACCGGGAGACGACCATCAGAGATGGACGATTCGATGGATGGATGGACAAACAAAGCCCAGCCCAGACAAATTAATGTTTCCAAAGACTGGCTACCAAAGTGATCCCTTAAAATTAATTCCAATCCCGTCCATCGTCGTCGGTCGTCTCTCAACTCTCTCGGTGAGGTTTATTATTATTACATATTATAATTCGTTGTCTATCCTTAAAGTTTCCACGTGAGTGAATCACGTGGGTAAAACACACATTTTCCCTCAACACACCTTTCTTATTTTGGATTGTTTCTCCGGAACAACTGATGGTGGCAAGCTGCCACTGCCACAATTATTGAAATATTTCTTCCATAAAAAAAAATAAATATGTAAAACCAACTAAAAATGAACTATTATATTGGTCAGCATTTTTTAACTAATTCATCCTGCATAATATATATAGTGGGTGGTTAACGAACTTCCATCGTCATCATTTCCAGAACAATCAGCAGGAATTAAATTTTTCGATGTTCTTTTGTTAAAAAAAAAAAAGTATCAATTTGAGTGAAAATCCGACGAAATGAGAAACTAAAAATGAAATGCAGCCAAGCAGGATGTTCAACAAGGAATTTGCATTTAAGCGCATTGTTTGCATAATTTTTCGACGAACAGAACAGACCTATCATTTCATTTTCAGACTCTTCAGCAAGTACCTACTATAAATTGTCGGATGATAAACGAAATGAGTTCTTGTCATTAAGAAAATTTGCAATTGCTTTTAAAATACAGTTAATTTAATGAGGAAGAAAGGATTCTTATCAAAATCTATCACCATCAGCGTATCTTCTGTGGGAAAAATGGAAGAAAAATGAATTTATCCAAATAGACTCCTTGGGAATGTCTTGATCTGGATATAGAATTTGTCTAAAAGGAATTTTAATTTTTTTAAATGGATTTGACAGAAGAAAGTAAGTTTGCACTTAAGAAAAGTTTCAACCTGTTATAAAAGCAAATAAATAGGATTAAACAATGTCTTAAGGAATCGATTTCATCACAAATTTTGGTATGTTGTTTAAAAATTTAAAAAGGAAATACCTTACGATACTAAAATTGCTACAATTATAAATTATAAATAATATTTATCTATAAATGTAGCCTATTAGTTTACCGTGAATTTAAAATCACAATCTTTAATATCCGACCATCAGAACTGAAGTTATAAGCTACTAACTGCAACTGGAGCTAAGGTTCTAGAGTTCGCAGGTTTTTTTGACTTCCCATTTCAAATTATTCACGCCACACTACTGGTATCTTCACTCCTAAAATTTGCTGTCGGCAATTATTGACTTTAGTTTTTATACAAATTTTGAAGTTCCTATATAACTCAACTTTAAGAATTCTATTTTAAATTATATTCTGCTGAGTGACAGCTTGGTTTTGATTCTTGACCCGATTTCTTTAACAAAGACATTTAACACAAAGTTATCAAAGGACCAGGGAAAGTAGATCTTTTGTTAACTTTCTTTTCCTTCTCTCACTAAGCAACACTTTTTTTAATTTTTTTAATTGGATTAACGAATTTCTTAAGTGTTCAAAATTCACGAAATACCTCGTCCCTATTAACCTAGACTTTGCGAAAATGTATAACTCAAGAAAGTTTATTATTTCCAAATAACTCGTTTGTAATTATATTGCCCGAAGTCTGATTGATTAATAATATGGTTCATTTAACGAACAAGAAAATGGGTGGTGTCTCCCAATAAACTTAAGGATATAAAATTAAAAACATGCGGCAGATGTTTATTTATACTTGTCAAGTCATTGAACGAGCACAATATTTTCAGTTACATATATTGACAGCTGTCATTTGATTTTTTTCTTTTTAAGAACTAATGCAGGCGCGAAGGGTAGATCAAAGAACTGAATTTTGGAGAAGGTTTATTGAAACTCCTTAGAAGATAATAAAATTAAATGACATGAATATGAATTTGGTTCTTTGGGTGAACTGTATTATGCGGGTATCATAACAAGGTGGCTTAAGAACACATCTGTCATTATAGTTAGGGTATACTTGCACTTTATTATGTCCTGATTATAATCATCAATTATATCAATTTATATGTAGGAATATACAAATTCAAAGACAATAAATGAAAATGATGCCAAGTGCATGATAATTAAACTATGGATAGCCCCTCTATCCTCTAGCCCCTATTTTGTAATAAAAACGGAACTGCAGCGAGTTAGCTCTCACGTATGTGTGATAATTATTAATTTATTATTATTAATTATAAGTTTGCTGTATCAAGTGTGGATAACTTCTTAAAACATTATTCATGGGATGTTGCTTGTAAATAATGACAGATAACTTTATGTTTGGTACAAGGTGGGGCACAAGAGAGTGATGGCATAATGTGAATGTGCCATAATTTTTACAAATGGCGTCAAATGTATATACAGACAGATAAGTCTGTTAAGTTAAGCGAGTTTTTTTTTGCCGCAAGTTGCTGAATTGGGTCTCGAGCAATATATTGGTTCCAGCAGGACGGAGCAACCGCTCACATTGCTCGAGCAACGATGGAGATTTTGGAACACCAATTTTTGATATTATGAATTTACTTTTGCCACATCTTTTAGTTCATGTCATATGTATGTCAATACTTCTGTTCGTTTGCCAATTTCAATACATAAAGTTCTGTCAAAGTTCATATTAAAAAATGAAATTCAACTAAAATTGGTAGAACTTGGCAGCTTTGGGAAGTTAACGAACAGACCTAATGTGAACTGGTTGAATGGAATAATAATAAATGTACTAGAATTTTATGATTATTTTGGCGAAGTGCTGCCAAGTGAAAAAAAAAATGCACATAACCTACAGAACCATAAATAAATGTTTAATAATATAAAGATAATATCAAACGGACAAGTTCTTTCTCGATTTTCCAGACAACATATTGTTAAAAGGGCCGGATGATGGTTAGTTATTATTTACATAAATATAGAGCGTTTGTTCGAAAGGGTTAAATATTCATAAAAGATGGAAAGAACAGAATCTTTTCTCATCAAATCCTTGAAAGAACAAAGAAAACTTAAGGTATTTAATTCAAATCCATTAATTGAACGCACTTCCTGTTCTTTCTCTTCACTAACCAATCCTTTCATTTACCTGGAAACCTCATTTCAAAGGCACGCGCATACCTTTTCATTCATTCATTTATTGAAATTTGCGATGAGTCATGCGCCATGAAGAAGATAAAGATCAATTGCTGAATTTATCCATCGAATTAAATTTATGTAGACCTCTATCGAAACGAGGCAACTCCCTCTTTTTGTCTTCCAACTGCTGCAAGAAGATCTTCTTAGAAGCCCCACCAACCGGACTATTGAAATCTTTACAAAAAAAAAATCAAAAAAAAACAAAGAAAAACATACCTCACTCACATCAAGTGAGATAGAGGTTGGGCTCCGGAAATACCATACCATACACACTTTGAAGATGGAGCTGGGCCTCATGTTTAACGGTTTTTTTTCATTTAAGTTTTATGTTTTGTCATGTAGCTAATTGAAACGACCCGCAACTTTCGTTTCTGTCAAAGAAAGCATTACTTTTGTATCAATATATAATGATTCATTCATTATAAGCGTGCAGCATTACTGACCTCTGATGCTGTGCGGTTGCTGAAAGTTGCTTTCGATATACCCAAGAAGCAAGAACCCAGGTTGCAGCAGAGCGCAATCATGGAGTTTCTTTCTTTTAAAACTCATGAATCACACACGCAAAAATGCACATTACTCATGTGTCAACGTCAACCCGAAATGAAACACAGCAGCTCTCTCGTCCAAATTACTTGACGTATGTATAAATGTAGCTAGCTCCTCAATTTAGTTTTCTTCTTCATCATTTATGTAGGTATTTGTTGTAGGCTTTGTGATCCAAATTGATGTTGGGCCATAAAATATATGTATGTGTAGATGTTGTGCATATCTCGTTGGAAGCGTGCATAAATAGACTTTTCAATCATTACCTATACTCGCGTTCACACGGGAACGGAAATCATATAGTATACACTATTTGAGGATTATAGAAGTCCTCTTAGTACTCCATTCATCTAATTCTTTGTATAAGACAGTCTCTTGATGGTCGTTCTTCGTCATTATTTTGTTGCCCTGAAGCGATCTATCCCGATGCTGTATAGTTGGAGATGGAACGAGCTTACTGCCACCATCACGTTCTGCCATTTGTGCGCGCACCACCAATGACCAATTTTAATGGAATCTTCAATTTCCGTTTTATGAAAATCAAATATTGAAGAAGCATAAAGCAATGACTTCACAATGTTCCGAATTTAAAGAATGATACCCTATTTTGTTTTTCATATTCGTGAACTTCACATTTTAGCAATTCTCTCGTTAAATTGACAAGGTGCGCGTTTCAATACAAAGTTGTATAAAAATATTATAGGTTCCATAAGTGTGATGAAATTTCTTGGTTCCATCTTAGTTTGACAAGGAGTCATGTAAACTATATAAAGGTTGATATTGTTAAAGTTACAGCGAGCCATGTTAAATCATGCTGGTTCACATGCAAGCGTAACAAGGCTACAGGATTTGTAGAACATTGAGTAATGTAGATTGAACAGACAACAAATGGATAAAACATCAAAAGCATCTGTTCAGTTTATCCTGAGTTAACTCACAAAGTTTAATGAGTTAATTAGGGTTTAACTTTAATCTCGCACTAACACTGGGTCTATGAGTAACTTCAACACAAAATCCAACAATAAAACTAACCTTAAAAAAAAAAAAAAATTATGACAAACGTGAGTGGTTTTTACATTTTCTCTCAAAGTGATGCCAACTATCAACTTATTTTTTGTGAATACTTAACGAACGGAAAATCGAATTGACTTTAAGTCGAAATAAAAAAAGGATAGATATCATTTAACATTTGACACAAAAGGCAGTTTTTTTTCAAAGATTAAAAGCACTAACAGCAACAACAAACTGACAACACTCTATATTCAGCAAAAAATGGTATAAATCCTGAAAGACTTTTCTGTCCATGGCAGAATGGTTTTTTTTTTTGGTGCGTTGTTATTTTTCGTATAACCAAACAGAAGAAACATATAATCAATCCGTCGCTAATTATAGAGCCTTTGGGGCGTGATTTGACTTCTGCCTTCCTCTTCATATTGTTCTGCTGCTTCCTCGCTTCTCAGATAACACTAAATGGCTCCATGCGTGAGATGGGGATTTTCATAAAGCCTTTACATCAGAACAGTTGATCGGTGGTGAATGGAATTAAGGTCCTCCGCGTATACAGCGAGCATTGCAGTCTGCACTACTCTGGTAAAAATTTACTTCATATATAGTCACGGTGGTAAGGCAAGGAATGGAAAGAGGAGACGAGAGGAAAGGACAGTGCCTTTGTCACTTTTTTCTTTATTTAATTTCAAGTGAGCACAAAAATTCGTAGACAAACTTTTCTGGGCACAATGCCAAGATGAAAAAAAAAACAAACTAATTTTGTGAAGTGCATCCTCCTCGGTGTAGAATAGAAACCACAATTTATATTTCAATGTCATGTTCCTACGACGAAAAAAAAAAGTTTGTTGTCCTCTAACAACTATTGTGTGGTTCTTAGAAGTTCTGTTTTTTTTTTTTTTTTTTTGCCAGAGACTTTTGTTAGTTATGATATGAGAGTTCAATGGTTTTAGGGCAGAGCGACAAGTATCTATGGCTGATTAAAAATATATCTATTTTTTTTAAGTATCAACTTGTTGTAAAAACAAGTAAGGTTTATTGCATAACGACCTAGGGAAGTATTTTAGGTATAGATACTATTGCTAAATTTTTGTTTGCTTTATCATGAAAGGGAATTATCCATTTCTGGCCCAGAGTTTTAAGGAACGAGTTTGGTATCAAATGAAAGGTGATGTGATGTGCCCGATACATGAGTAAAATATTTTCAAAATCGTTCATGGGAAAGTCGAGTTATTTGGGCTTGAAGTTGCCGATTGCAAAATGATGATTTCAATTTTTCTTCCAAATAATTTTCCATAACGGGCGAAATAATTGACGTAGAAAAATGATATTGATGTGAAATGAAACTAGAAGATAGATTTTGGGAAAACTCAAAGCAAATTTGTTGCACCTTTAGATAAATGTTAAAGCTATATGTATGTTTTTTTTTTAGACGTGTGGTTTTCAATCTGGCAATACTTTTTTCGAAGTTGGTTTTTTTGACAGCTGTCACTTGATTTATGCTCAGTTTAGTTTGCCATTTCATAATGAATAGACTTACTCCTGAACAACGTTTGCAAATCGTGCAAATTTATTACCAAAATAATGGTTCGGTTCGCGCCACGCATCCCGCGCTGCGTCTAATATTCGATGAAGCTCATTTTTGGTTGAATGGCACGTTAATAAGCAAAATTGTCATATTTGGAGTGATCATAATCCACAAGCCATTGTTGAAACGCCGTTACATCCTCAAAAAGTCACTATTTGGTGTGCTCTATGGGCAGAGGGAATCATTGGTCTATATTTCTTCAAAAATGAAGCCGGCCATAATGTTACAGTCAATGGGGAACGCTATAGAGCCATGGTTAATGACTTTTTCCTGCCTGAATTGGAGGATGTTGATGTGGACGACCTTTGGTTCTAACAAGCTGGCGCTACATGCCATACAGCCAACGAAACAATCAATTTATTGAAGGAAACTTTTGGTAAGCTCATTATCTCGCGTCGTGGGCCTGTGGCGTGGTCTCCAAGATCGTGCGATTTAACACCGCTGGACTATTTTGTGTGGGGTTATGTGAAGTCGCTTGTCTACGCAGATAAGCCCGAGACGATTGACACCTTAGAAGAGAATATTCGGCGCGATATTGCTGACATACGGTCCCAATTGCTGCAAAAAGTGGTCGAAAATTGGGTCTCTCGGCTGGAAGTTATTCGAGCCAGCCGCGGCGGCCACTTGCCCGAAATCATTTTTGTAACATAATGGCAAACCCTTATCTTTAAAATAAAGCTAAATTCTTGGCCATAACATTAAATTATATGCGTTTTATTTCTTCTTGAAAACCACACGTCTAAAAAAACACCCTTTATAATCAAATATTACTTTGAAAAAAACATTTGACATCCTAAGGGGATTTTTTATCACAAATGTTCCTTTTCCGGTGAAACTTTTTTTTCTTCAAGTTAAACTAAGTTTATCCCATTTAATGTTTATTTGTATGTCGATCGTATTTTAACAGAAAATCAAACAAAATTCCTTAATAAATTTCACATCAGTCTTTAATGGATTCTGTATGCATTATCCATTAAAAGTCTTTTTCTGCATTTAACTAAGTTGCAAAACTTTTTAAACCTATTTTGCCAACAGTAGGTATAGCCTCAAAACCAACATAAACTATATTTCCCCAACCTCAAGTCTTGCGCCATTCCTACTTCCATTAAATAATTTGAAATGAAAACAAAACAAAAAAAGTTATTTAGGTCTTCCTTAGATAAATCCCCATGGAACTATCCGAATACTTCCGTGGGATTGAAAACACTATTCCATTTCAGTATAAGTATGTACAAGTACGTACAGTTTCTACATAGCTACCTAACTATCCGTCATAGAATCTCCGTACTATGTTCGCGAACTCTGGACTTATTTAAATTTTTTTTTGTTCTTTGCAGAAAAAAAAAACATTATAATGAACTTTATCTTCCAGCTAGTGCTGCGGTACGGCGGTTTGGGTGGAAGAGGATTAAATAACAACAACAGAAAAAACTATGCCATTCCCGTTGCGAGAATTATTATTCTATTTACCATTCTCACAACTAAAACCAGCAAAAAAAATAACAATAGTTCTCAAAATCGCTCCAGAGAAAGAGAGGACGCGAGAGGGAGGGATCCTTGGGGTAGTTTCGTGGGATTTTCCTAGTCCTCCGCCAAGGAGGATGGCCCAGTTTTTGTTTCGCTTCTCTCCATCTCACCCCGTTCTTCTTTACTGCGCCACCAAAACTCGTTTCTGTTTTCGTTATATGTAAATAGGTACAGATTTAGGATAGAAGAGAAGGGGTTGAAATTCAATCTAACCCCCGACCCATCCCACATGCGCTCGATATTAATGGAATGGAAAATTTACTTGGACAACATCTACAAAACAATAATGTGCAAGAAAAACATTCTTCAAAGTGCATACGAATAGTGGCAAACAAGTTTATAGTTCTGATTGGGACGACGCGACGACAGAGGCATGTTGTGTGTAGGGGCAAGTCAAAGGACGTCAGCAGCAGTCATGCGATTAAAAACTAAACAGAGTGCCTGCCAAGTGTGACTTTGATTATTATTTGTTTCAAATGTACGAGTATGTACAATATGTATGTATGTAGCTTGGTATATGTAATGTGCGTGCACGAAGTGACAGAAAGACATACATAATTATAGTTGACAGGGTGAATGAACCAACTCACTAACAGGGATGGCAGCCACCAATCCACCATATCAACACATAAATCTATAAGTTTATCGATCACATTTTTTTTTTAGAGCGATTCTTTTTTCGGATCTTAAAATTGAAAATGTAATTTTGAAGGGATGATTTGATTGTGTGAATGACATTTTCACAGCTGGGTTCTGTTTGTTTTCTAAGTTTGACATTAGATGGTATTCTTTAGGAATTAGTTGTCAAGAAAATTGAAATGTGATTGAAACGTGTTTTTTGTTAAAATAACAAAAAAGAATATTTACTAAAGCATGACGTTTTCTAGATCTGTGACAGCAATTATTTTTTTTTTTAATAATTCGCCTCATTTTGGTCCATTGCTTTTTGAATGCAATAAACTCTTGGCATTTTTTTTTTCAAAACAAACACAAAACATTTCAAACGAAACCGAATTGAAATCGATTTTTAATTTCACTCGAAATGAAATTCAATGTTAAACATTTTGTTCGTTTTCGAAAATTTCGTAAATAATTTTCGAACTGTCAAAATTCAAGGTGCATGCATTTTGAATTGTTTTGTTAAGTGAAATTACACTGCGGATGAAAATGAATGTAAATTAAAGGGCAATTAGCCAAATCAAATTCTTATATGTAATCGTATGTTTTCCCAGAAAAGAATAGTAAATTAATTGCATACGTCCAGAAAATGGAATGAACCGAAATGCGGAACATTAATTTTTTTCATTTTCGAAATCACAATTAGCATTTCGAATGAATTGTGGATAGGTATGTATTATTTTATTAGAAAAAGATTGAAAAAATCTGTATACCAAGTGATTTAGAGACAACTTTACTTTGAAAGCAAACGTCAAAATCAGAACTTCATTTCAATCCAATTTAATATTTGCGGATAAAATGGATGGGGGCGAAGATTCAATTGGCAATGCATTTATCATCCTAGAAGCTCCTGGAGATGGTGATGGAGCATGGAGGTAACATTGCATCTTTGAGGTCCAATGACACTTAAACTTGTTTAATTTCAAATTGTGCAGAGAATTCTCGCACGCACCAACTACGATTGCCTATGAGTGAGCCACAGTGCTTATTCCGTTGGTATAACTAAAACTAATAAATCCCTACAGATTGCAAATAAGAACTTGTTTTTTCATTTCGCTGTTGCTTCTGATTTGTAAGCCGACTGACTAAATACTTTAAGGGTATTCAGGCAACGCCGGAAAACCATCGTAAACATCGTAAACGTCGGAAAGTTTACGATGTCGTAAACGAACTGTCAAAATTTGTATGGAAAATCCTTTCCAACAAATCGTTAACTTTTCGACAAGAATTTGTGATGTAAACGAAAATGGTAAACGTGGTAAAATTTTTTTGAAATTGGAATATGACATTGGCTGAATCAGCTGATTGGTTTACCACATCATTTACGCCGAATTTTTTGAGGGGCATTCATGAAACGTGCGTCCGAAACTTTACGATTTTACAACGTCGCCGTCGGAAAGTTTCCAACCTTGCATGAATACCCTTTTTGTTTTGGTTTTGTCAAATGGGCAAATCATTAAGACGACATTTCAAATGAGTGCATTCAGTCAATTTAGGTAGTTCGATTTTTGTAAACACTGTGTAGTATTCACTGCCAAAAAATGTTTACAAAACCGATCAATTTTGACACTTAAAATGGTGTTTATTATGAATGATTTGTATGCATTTCTTTACCATTTGTTTACATTCTGTTGTCGAACGATGAAAATGACGTTTTGAATGAATGCATCCAGCTCAATAAGTAAGGTTGATTTTTAAAACTATTAATCTTAAGGAGATTAATCTTAGAAAGTTAACAATCTTAGATAGTAACAAGGGACTTTTAAGGGTTGCTATCGAAATTAGCTAGGCCCTCGCCAGTTATGAGTTATTTTGGCTCGAAGACAAAAACAATGTTTAATAGCAAGGGCCTTATATTTTTCACAGAGCACTTAACCGAGATTTGATTAGATTTGTCCATAATCTTCTTAAAATCTCGAAGATTTAGCATACAAATTTGTTTCGTAAGCTAGTAGATTTCAAATAAATCTTGTTAAATCTTCATAGGGCCAATAGTTTTACAAAACGAACGAACCTATTTACATATGTCGCACTGAACGCATTCATTGGAAATCCAACATTTTTTGCTTTTATTGACAAACATGAAACTTTCTGTCTCACTTCAACTTATAGGAAAAAATAAAACAACATTTGCATTTTGAAAGGTACCTTCTGTCAAAGCTAATCTATTTTTTAATCTTTTTATAGATTTATTTAATCTAAATTGAGATAAACCTTCGGTGGAAACATAGTATTTCTATTATTTGAAAAGTTTTTCCTGTCTAGATTTTCGCTACTGATTCCAGGGTCTTGAATAAACTTGGCAAAAAATTGGCATTTTTCTAGGTGGGTTGTACATGTAAGAAATCAGCTCATCACTTGAGTCGTCTTTATCAAATCCAAGCATTAGTTCCTTACTAATATTTATTAATTCTTTTGCGTCATAGTGGAAGTACCGGTCGAAATGTCCAAGTAATTTGTTCATTCTCTTGTCTACCTAACCATATTTCTGCGAAAGTATTACTCAACTTAATGGAATCCGAGTTTGGCCACCCACTTTGAAACTTTATAATGCTTGAAGCACAAACATTCCTTATAATATGTTCTCACACTTTACGAGTATTCCATAGAGAAACACGTCATTCGAAATCACTTCCCAATGACTGCAACAGCAGGTAGGTATGCATCCTCGTCTAATCCGGAATTCATAAAGAGTGAGAAATACGCTCAATCGACAAGGATCATATTTTTCCGAGCGACCAGCCGAACTGCTGCTGTTGCACACTGCTGGACATGGACATCCGCATTGTAGGAACCTCTCCATCTCAGTCCAAATATGACTTAATCGGGTTTTCTAAAGTTATGTATATACTGCACCGTGAACGTGATGGTTTTTTTTGTTTTGTTTTTGTGAACTGATAGCCACTCTCCATCTCGAATCCGAATCAGAAAACAGAAACACAGAATGAGACGAGCATTATAAATGTCCGCACGTCAATTGACCATAAAGTTTCTGTGTGCGCGCGGACTTTTATCGTTTTCCAAGTAATTTTCACAGAGTTTGAATACAGTGTGACTCTGGAGTTGCTCTGGCGGGCGGGCTCTGGGCTCTGAGCTCTGGGGCTCTTTGAGACTGGGTTCCTATTTTTTTTTATTATTACTGATTCTCTTATGAAAATTTATTGGATCCTAAATGACCGAGAGGATGGGTGTATGCAACTATTTTTATGGGTTTCCATTACATCGAATTTACATGGAATCGAATGCAGTTAAGTACGCCACTCTATATGGTTCCTCTTCTATAGATGGTGTCTTGGTTGTTGTTGCATGGTTGCTGATGTTGGGTTGCATCTGGGAATAATTAGCGTGGCTTTTGGTAGAAGGTTATTAATCTATTCAAAGTGCGTCTTGTTGGTTCTTGCGTGTTCTTTTTTTCTGTTTATTTCGAAGTTTGATGGCGGAACGCGTAGTTATGGACATGGATGATTATTTAGGAGATCCAACAAAGATGAATGGATTTTAATCTGGAATTTTGTGTTTATACGATTTCCTATGAAACCCAGAGGCTCGGAGTAACACAAATGATGAGAGGAATCAATAATTGAGATGTGGCTTATCTGAGAGGAAAAATTCCGTTTAAATCTGTTACATACGTGGTGACCCCATTTACCACTAAAACAAAACAAAAAACCGAGTGTGGCTTTATTGAGGCTTGAAATGGACACATTCCACAATCTTCTTAATTTCAATGTTTGAGTATACAATCAATTACGATTTAAGATGAAAAAGGTTTTTGAGCCTAAAATTCTATACATTGTAGAAAAGGATCGGCGTAAAATGTTCAAATTTACATTTTACAGCTTCTTACTTCAAACATGCATTTCACAATAGGTCTGTTCGTTTACTTCCCAAAACAACCAATTTCTACCATTCTTAGTTCAATTATATTTTTTGTATACGAACTTTGACAGAACTTTGGACTAAAATTGGTAGGAAATGTCAGTTTTGCGAAGTAAACGTACAGAAGTTTTATATTATAACTTGACTTGCATTTTTTTGGGGTACAGTTTTGGTGAATGGGAACATATTGTTTGTAAATATAAACAGAGAGATGGAAAAGTGGCTCATCAGAGAGGAAGATTTTCATTGAGTGTGACCTTCGGCCACACTATCACTTATACTACGTTTACACTTATCAGGAGATTTAATTATATATTTTTTCCTCAATCTTCTTCAAATCACAAAAAATTACAATAAAACTAATTCCGTTGATCTACTAGATTGAAAATGTATTTTGTTGAAACTTCATATTATGGTCAATAGTTTTACAAATCGAACTAACCTATATCGTACCAGACTGAACGCATTCATTGGAAAGTTGTATTAAGTAGTAGTAGTATATATTTATTGAGATTTCATTTCGCTATACATTTGTGGTTTTAACAATGGGATATTTACACTTAAACTATATATTTGCCGACTTAGTATTGGTCAGGCTACACATCGAGATATATTTTTGCTTTAATTATTTGCAAACAATTTAGTAAAAAGAAATAGACTTCACAAAATTAGATTACGTATGTGCCCACTCAATAAAAGACCATGAGTTGAAAGTTGTATTTTGTGTTGCTTCTTTTGACATATATGTAGGTTCATAAAACTTTCTCGTTCAGTTCAACTTTAGGTCTGTTTGGCAATGTGAAATTTTGCACAAATTTTAGCAGTTTTTCACAAATTTTAACAATTTTTCACAAATTTTAGCAAATTTTCACAAATTTTGACAATTTGGTGTTATAGAAAAAAAAAAACTATTTTAGGAAACTTGGTGAAAGTTTTAGTTACCAAACAGGCATTTTATATTAAGAAATGAAATGCATTTTGAAAGGTACTGTCATTTTAACATTTTTGTGCGGTGGAAACACTGCATATACATTTATTTAATCAAACGGAGATAAACCCTCGGTGGAAGCATAGTATTAAGTACATTCCTTCAGCAACAACAGCCATCTGTTTGCAACTGTTATCCTTTGGATGTGGTAAAGTAGTGATGCCTTTATTGAAACTATAATCTAGTTCTACCATCTACACTCTACTATCGGCGCTAGTAGATAAGCAGAGTATTTACGCACTTTAATATCGCCAGAGGGCATATGATTAAGTTAAGAGATTTTTCATGCAAATGACAATTGATTTCAGTTTGTTTACGAGAAGACACCAACCAACATTAAGCCATTAACTTTAGTTATTTTATTTATTTATTTTACCCAGTTTTAACTTAAATTCTCGAATAAAACTAGGAAAAAAATACAAAATAATAAACAACAACTGAATCTAATTAAGAAAATCAAAAACTATAAATGAGGTGAGACTTCCTTTAAGCTAGCTATGTCAAAAGGAGATTTTTAACACACTTTTTCAATTGATTGGAATCTGATGGTACAGATTCTACAGAATATGAAAAATTAAAATTCAAAAGTGACAGCCTTCATTTTGTGGAAACTGACATATGCCATTTTACAAAACGAAAATATAAGCCGATCTTGTATACCATTAAAGAAGTTTGTGCTCAATTTTTATATTTAAAATGTAATTTTAATTACAATAATCGCTTGCTATTTGTATTTATATGTACATCGCACACAATGCCAGTATTTGCTTTCAAAAATAGATAAACCAGTCAGTCAGTTGCCACAAAGTGATGATTTTGACGTTTGTGAAGAGGGATATATAGTGAATTCTCATTTATCATTAGAATGTTGGGCCAGTTCATATATGAAACTGAAAGGTTCATAAATTGAAATCATTCAAATTCGGGTCTAAATACGTCTGAAATTTAGAACACACAACGACAGGTATACATATTGCTGGTAGAAATGAGGGACTCACTACATATAAAAATGGAAACTTGATAAAATCAGTTTTTTTTCGAAAAATATTTGTGATAAGACTAGGTATACTCCTTGGACAGTCAAAATTCAAAAGTTCTTACAAAAAAAATTTAGCTTTGTCTGGCATTTTGAAAAAGGCGTCATAGCACGTAAATGCTATTTTCTCGGCTCCTTTTTGTCGCACAGTATTTTTTCTGTTAGTTTTTTTGCTGAAAAACATTTTTGACAAATCTTATGGCTAAGCAAAGACACTAGCTTTTTATAAGAATTGCCGAATATCTTGAAAGGGCCAGTATTTTAAATAAAATCTTTTTTCAACTGTTTTTTCTTTGCTTGGCTTATAGGCAAAATCTGTAAAAATGAATTCAAACAATGTTTAAAAAAAGCGACATATATGCCATAACATTTATTTGTTGGCTTCACCTGATAATATTTTGGAAAAAATTTAAATAAATTCAAACAATCACTTAAATTACCTACCTACTCCTGTCCTTACCTCCTTGAAACGTGCAAAAAAAATGAGCAGAACAACATCACAGTTCAGTATCACATTCTTCAATAAAAAGAAAGTCAATATTATGCCACCCTAACCCATCCCTATGTAGATCCTTTCCCTACCAAAAGAAAGCAACAATAAATACGAAGAAAAAAAAAAATATAAGAAAAATAAGGAAACGCCTTATGCTTTCCAGCTCGTTGCAGTTACATAATCTATTTTTTATCACCCATCACCCTCAAAAATACCCTCAACTACTTCTTTACTATAGTCTGATGTTTTGCTGCTTACACAATAAAATAAATTGAAATGAATGTAATACAAATAAAAATCATTATTCTTCCTTTTTAATATCTCCCTTCTTCGTCCTTCCTTGGCTTATTTTTTGGTTTGATGTTATTCTTATTTCAAAAGATTGATTATGGTCTTACAACCAAAGGAAGTGTCTACATATGTTTTAAGATGGACTTCTTTTTCTGTGTTTATGCCACTAGCTCTCTTTAGATTTAATGTTTTTTTTTTTTGTTGTGGTTTTCTTTCTCTTCTTTTTCTCCTTCAATTACAGAAATAGCCATTAGAATACTATAAAAGGTCCTCATCAAACTTATATGACTAAGTACCACCGACTTTATGATCAATTCGTCTTCATTAGGCCTATCCATCAGTCATAAGACCTCATACATTACTTACCTCGAAAAACTCAATTAGTGATAGATATATCCAGTCAGTCAGTGCTGGTTCCAGGAATACCCGACAAATGTTTTAGAGAAGAGAAACACCAACAGCAACAACAACAACACCAATAATAAAATTAATCCTTTTTTTTTGTGTGTGTTCCCTTTGTTTTCTCCTTTAATAATGTGATGAAGAATAACAGTATATAGATACAAAAAAAAAGCTACTCCACGGCCATCACTTTTGCCTGTTTCATTAAGATTACTCACTTTTTTTTCGTGTTGCACTTGTAAAAGCCTCCTTTTAAGGGTAAAAAGGGCTTCACACTCTCATTTCATTCCAGGATAATGAGGTTCACTATGCTTTTTTTGTATTTTTATAAAATGAAAAATCTTTCTTGTTTTTTGTTTGTTGTGTCTTCTTTTTTTTAACGAAGGACAAAAGGAAGAAAAATTTACACCGCAAGAACTAAGAGGAAAATGAAGGAAATCCTTTCTATACTCGTAGTATCGAGTAGGTATAAAGTTTGCCGCATCTAGGTACTGACTATACTAATTGGGAAGGGTGGGGTCTTTTTTTTCCTCTGTTTTCTTATTTAGGTACCTAGTTCGTGTTAGGTTTAACTACAGTTGTTGTTTTTTTTTTCAACAGAAAAAAAAAGAATTTTAAATCCTTTGTCTCGATTTTTTTCTCATTAATTTTTATAAAAAGAATAAAAGTAAAAAATATAATTCAATATTATTGTCTTATGAATTTGGCAGCACTCTTTTTTTAATTTATTAAAATTATTCAAATTTAATTGGTAAGTGTTGTATGTTATATTAACTTTAACTTTATTTCTATTAACAAGTAAAGAAAATTTGTTTTTTGCGGAAGGAGATAGAATAAAATGCAACCGTTACCGAGTGTATACACCGTAAAACCAAAGCAAACTCTATGATGGCGGCCGGCGCCGGGACAGTGAACCCTTCTTCATTCTCTCTGTAGTTTTCTCGCTCTCTCTCTCTCTCTGTTGGGTTATTGGGGGTGGTTTTTCCTGAGATTTTTCTTTATTTGTTTTTTTCTTTACTTTTCTCGGCTTCTGGGTACAAGTTAAAACACCGGAAAATTTTGCTGAGGTTCACTCTCGGCAATTCAGCGAGAGAGAATATGAGAGAAATTTTATTGTTTATCCTTGCAAGAATGGGGGAGAGACTTTTTGCCTAGATAAATATGGTCTTTTCGTTGGACTTTGGAGGGTTCGTAGTTTATTTCGTCGTTGATTTGTTTGGGTTGGTTATGTACAAGTGGCTATGCTGTGTTGTGTATGCGTAGTTAGTAAGGGATGTGTCGGCTTTTTTTCCGCCGTTATACCTATTGGATTTTGTATCTCTCCCTAGAATAACGGAATAATAATAATAACAAAACAAATGAATCTTCTCCATATGCACTCAAAATGGGGTTTTGGTGAGTGTTTGTTAGTCAATACAAAGGGTGAATTGTTATTTTCATTTTTTTTTTTTAAAGAGAGAAACTGCGTAGCGGTTTTTATGCGACTTTTATAAATGCTGTAGTTGGGGATGCGGGACGGATGCCTGTTGTTAGCGGTATTGTTGACTGCGAATTTCCTCCTTTTCCGCCATATTAAGGGATGGAGCTGATCGATGATCGGCCTAGTAAAACTATACGTCCCCCAATTGTAAGGTTGGATATTTTTTAATGAACCGAAAGTGTTTGGAGCAGAGACGATGAAGAGAAGGTAATGAGGTGAGGTGTTGATGTAGTACGTAGTTTGTTTGCGAGTGTATTGCTTGCGCTTGAGTAGAGACAGGAAACAATGAATGGGTGGTCTTGGAGTACTTAATACTTACATGTAGGTATATGTATATATTATAGACATGGAGTGTACGAGTCTTCAGCTTTTCTTTTTTTTTTTAATAAGAAGGTGTAAGAGTACATGTTGTGGATTTTATATAACAAGTAGAGGTAGTATGTATGTATGACTAGATTTTCTGCAAGCCGACAAATTGATGAGAACAGAGTGGAAATTTCCTGTCGAACAAGTGCAATTTAAATTTGTTAGCATTGAAGGTGCAGTTTTGACCATACCATAACTTAATTCCACTCTAAATTGGGGGTTTTCCATCTAACGAATCTTGTTTTTTAAATTCACCATTCCCTATTTGAAAAACAAAATTTATAAGACATTGTCAAAAATTATATTAAAAAAATGATTCTTGAACATAAACATCTTACGATTCAAAACATACTATCACGGCGGTTATCTCAATACGCTAACCTATTTTCACTTATTAATTAAATCATGAAAATTTAGAAGCACACATCGCATTTCCAACACAACATTGACGGAATTTACAATTTTGCATTTCAGAACGAGTGTAAGCCCACAATCAGGGGATGTGGTTAACCGTTTTAGTATGAGATATCTAACCGCCTAACAGGAAATGAATTTGACATTAATCTAGCTTAATATATTTGGTTTTTACTTCCCAAAATTATCAATTTGAACCACATTTAGTCCAATTTTATTTTTTTTTATGGACAAGACTAGAGATATGCCAATTTATAACAGGTATAACAGTTTTTCGCAGTTAAAAGTGGGCGTGCGTTAATGCCCTTCGCGCAAATTGAAAAAAAAAAACTCTGCTTGCCTGAAGTATGTCCACCGGCGGAGGGCCCTGGCTCTGCGGGGCCGCATAAATAGTACTTTTATAAACCAAAACTGATATAATTGGTATGTCTAGTAACTTCCATTTTTAAAAGCTTCTGGATTTTGTTTGACGTTTTCTTTTGTGGCATCTGATTTCTTTGTCTGTTCTTGTTGTTATGGCACATACATAAATACTAGAGAATTCAACTTTTTTTCATCTGGAAACATATTTATTTAGTAAAATTTCTAATTAATCGTTCAACGAGCATAGATTTGCGTTTTGATTTAACGACTGTCAGAGTGAGTCGAATGATTAGATTTAGATTTTAGATTTTATAAATTATTTTATTTTTTTCAATATTTTAGATATACAATTACAAGATACAATATAAAATAACAATAATTTAAATGGGCAATGGCGTTGCCGTCTGCCTGATTGACGCGCTTAAAAGTTTAAAATTGAATCAATAAGTAATCTTAAAAAAAGAAAAGAGAATTTTTTTTTAAAACATTCAGTCAAAATATTGTTCCTATAAGAGAGTGCTGTCTCAATGAATTTATATGGAGAGCTTCCCAGTTATACCCGTTAAGGATGTTTTTCGTTTGTTCCATTGTTAATGACAACTTTCCGAAGTAAATAAGCCTTAAGTCTTTGTAAATTGGACATATTACCGGGAAGTGCAATGTGTCTGAGTCAAATGTATTCACATTACAATGTTCACATTGGACTCACTCTACGTAACTCATATTGACATTTCTTTGTTTTATCTCTTTTTTCAAAAAAATTTAAAAATCCTGCCTCACTTGACTATATATTTCTCATAGTAAGGTGGAGTGAGATAAAAGAAGGAGATGTCAAAATTAGTCGCGAGGAATGAGTCCAATGTGAACACCGTCAATGATAATATTTGTATCAAATCACAAATCAAATTAAATTCTGAAAAGTCTCTCAACATTTCAAAACTCAATACAATCGAACCTGAATATGTACCTACATAAAATCGATTGCACATTTTTCAATATTGACGCTTCGATTTCTTTGAGTTCCTTGTATACTGGCACGATTTTGTGCAGCAATAAAAACACTGACCAAGAATTAATTTCCAAAAAAAAATTCTGGCTTGTTGATCGAATTCGAAGATTATTTTTGCATTTTTTGATGATTTGTAGATCTACAGAAGAAGTTGAAACAAGTTATTTGGTTCTAAAAAGTTCAGACATAGAAAGTATATTCGTTTACTTACCGCTTTTCTTTAAACAGTGTTCGCTTCTAATAAAAAAAAAAAAACAACACACCATCCTGATGTACAAAAAAAATAAAAATCTAAAAGACAACTTCTTGGCATTTTACTCGATAACATCCAAGCTAATTCATTGCATATACCCAGAACTGGGAACAAATTATAACTGCATCCAGGAACAGGAAAATAAAACGATAAATTAAAATAATAAAAATTCATTTCTCCCTTGCTCCCTTGATTCATTTAGTGGTAGTTAACTCTAGGAAAGAGGATTGTTCTGATTAAGGACATGCGCTGTAAATTTTAAGGTTTTTGAGCTTTGGGGTTGGATGCTGAATACAGAGATGATATATGCAGAGTTTTAAAGATGTTTAGTTAAATTTTGGTACTTATCTATTATTTAATAACATATTTCGCAGTGCACAGGGATCGAGTGGATATATTATGGAATATACATAGAAAATCTTCTGTGTGAAATCTAAAGCTTAATATTCCATTCGGGATAACCCAGATTGTTATTAACTTTGACGGTATTGATATTACATTGTTTTAAAAAGTTGATCTTGACAGTGGGAGGAAATAAGTTGTGGTAATTTTTCGAAGATCGAGATCCATCATGAGACTTCTAATTAAGTATCTTGTGCCATAAATTTGATCACCTTTTGTCATCTAGTGTCTCAATAATTATAGGGCAGGTATATCAGGTTGGTTGGCCCATCCTCCAAACAATAAAATAGTTTCTCCATCCGTTTTTCAACTTGTAACTGACTGAGTTCTTTCGGATATGTTTTTGTTTGTAATGTTAATGATTTATGTTAGCTGTATCTTTCATGCAACTACATTCTATGTTAGTCTTGTTAGTTCTCAAAAATCATTCCCAAAAATCTTAAAAACTCAAACTTACCTCAACATTTTCAATGTCAAAATACGAAAGCGTTCGCTTCGTCAACTCAAACCACCTTTGTTTATAGTTAACAGGTGTAAAACGTTTTTTATTTTGTGCCCGTTTAACCATCATACCGCTCTTAACAATGTCATATAAACGTTCAGACATTTTATCCATTTTATTTAGTTTTGAATTTCTAGAAAATTTTTTACTCATATTTGTTTTTTTTTTTTTTTTTTTTATTTATTGTTTGCCGTTGTTTGTTTGTTTTTTTCTTTTTTATTTTTTGTCTGTTCCTTTAGATGCAGTTCAATTTCAATGTTTGTGTATTTCTTTCGAATTTATTTTTTTTTTAAATGGTGGATTCCGACTGTTATTACTATAAGAAAAATAATTAGCAATCATTAAGAATTCAAAGAGAAAAGTTAAAACGATGATAGTAAGAAGAGAGAAAGGCGGGAAAATGAAGCAAGTTTGAATTAATTTAAGACTCCCAAGCAGTTTATGAAATCGCCTTCAAGTTAATTGACACTCTACTCTAAATGACGCACGAGGCACACTCAATTCAATTAGCGGTTTCTTTCTTTAATTCAATTTTAAAATTATTATTCTTCTGGGTTGGCAGCACATTCTCTCATCTCGATATACCAGTTCTCAAGGACGTTTAATGCCAAGTCGAGCGAGTAATAAATTCAATCTTTGAACGCGAGAACTGTAGTGTCTACACACGACCAAAGACAAACGAAATCTACAACGACGATAGATTATACAGATGCGAAAGCTGTAGAGACAAAAAAAAAATCTGCTACGAATACAAAGTGTGGCCGGTGTAGTGATTGTTGGTGGAACAACCAACCATTAACCGTCCAGCCACACTTGGCTTCATAAAACATAAAAGAAACAACAACTTCTTGGCGTTAACTAGTTTAAATTGTGATTCATCCGGTTCGGTGAGATTGGACAATATTCACAGACAGACGATTTTGAATCTCTCTGGAATCTCATCTCATCACATTTTTAAAAGCGTTGAGTTGCACATGATTTGGTTTAGCATAATTATTTAATACAATTTTCTATGCGTGTTAAGACAAGTCATATGGAACGAGAACAGCCTACGGAAGCATAATAAAATCAGAGTTAAACTATAAGCAGTCTGGCAAAAGCGAAAAAAACAAAAAAAGGGTGGGAAGCACCATAAGAGACCATAGCGACCAAAGTGATTGAAAAATACCATTAAAGTGTGGTCAAGTTGAAATGTGTTTTTTGTTTGTCTTATTTTTACAGTTTATTCACGAATTGTTGTGGTTTTTCGTAGGTGGTCTTATGCCGCATTCATTGTGGCTCAGAATTCGTATTTAAAGCTAAAAGCGGATGGTGAGCGAGTCATCAAAGTAGCAAATTGAGTGGGCGACTCGCGGTGTGATAAATTGAAAAAGTAGTTAAATTATCACAGCGGTCACACGGTGAAAATAATGACATCTTTTCTTTAAATTCATCTTAGGTATTACTTTCAAAAGTATATTTCGACGACACATCCCCTATCGGGTAGTTCAAATAGTAAAAATTGTTGTAACACGACTTTTTATAACAAGGCTCCTATCGGTACTAACAATTTAAAGCGACACTCAACACATAGATAATGTTATTATTTTTTTATGTAATGTTTCTGTGTTTTAAACTTTGCCACTTTTCAAACGTAAAAGGTTCATTTATGTCATAGTCATAGCTTTCAAATGGCATTAGTTTTAATTTTCAAACTTTAAAGACGACGACAAAGTTAACTGCAATCTACTTGAATAACTTGAAATTTATAAGGCCGCAAAAGATCATAGCATAAACCTATGAACTGGTTTACACAAATATTTATATAGACAGCCATCAAAACTGGTGGATCATTCCAGCAACGAATTGAGACTTTTGGACACCACGAACTCATCTCTCTTCGCTGGATGTTAGGAAAGTGTTAGAAAAAAAGAAAAAGGTTTTCTGAAAATTTTGAAGAAATTCAAATGACCCTCTTCAACGCACAGAAGCAATGTGCGACTCATCTTATATGATTATTGTGGGTGCCAAATTGCAAGGGAGAAAGGCAGCTTAGCCTACTTATCTTTGTGATAGATCCTTTTGGAAAAATTTGTTTGCAGGAACTCTGAGATTTGTTTAAATGCCCCCAAAGGGCATTATACAATTTATTTAGAATACATAATGATTTAGAGAGGAGCCCCTCAACTTCCTCCCTTTTACCGTCTTAACATTGATTTCACTCGAGGGAGCTAGATGGATTCATTGATATCCAAGTGAGATGAAGGGGTTCAACGGTCCATGCAAACCTAACCTGGACGTGTACAGAGAGAGGAAGGAAGCGCTTTTTTCCCTTTCTGGTTCCAGTAAGGCCCAACTTCCTATCATACTACAGTCATATTATATGCTACAATTCAAAATTTCAGGTATTGAATACTTGTGATACGATAGAAATTTGTCGGATTGATAGTGAACTTTTGTATTCTTCTGCTTGGATAATAACAGTTATCAGATTATCTTCAGCTTGGTTGACAACTAGGTAGGTATTTATTAACATAGGTATGTGTACTTATCAAAAAATAGTGCTCACGCAGGTATGTAACTTCAACACAAAGAGTTGCAGTTTACATTCATTTCTGTCGTTATCTTTTCCCCGAAAAAAAAATTAAATTTTAGTTTGTTTGTCATCCACTGTTCTTTACCAACCAAACAACTATACTGACTTGTATCAATATTGCGGGATAAGAACCATTAGATCCCGAACAGCAGCTATCACAGCAGCAAAACAATAATAAAAAAAAAAAGATAAGAAAACATTAAACCCATTAGGGCGGCAATCTACATAAATTTCACGCAGTCAGTTTCAATATGTAGAACAAAATAGAAAACAAATGTTCAGAAAAATAAATATTTAGATGGAGCTACCATTTGGTGTATTTTTCTTTGTAGAACACAAACAAAGAAACCCAAGGGAATGCAATTCTTGAGTTGATAAGAAACCCATTTTGCGCCTAACCGCATCTTTTCTAGTTTCTTGACAGTTCCGATAAGATGTTGTTTCTTTTTGTTCACTTGTGAACAACAAATACATATACCTAGTGCAGCGAATAGGTAGTGGCCAGCTTCAGCGGTTTGATAGCTGGAGGAACTTTCTATATCGAATGAAACCAGTTAAACAAACATTTAAAGAAACAAAACACAAATTTTTACAATAATTTGAATTACAAAAAAAAAACGAAAGAAACCACATAACCACAAGAAGAATAAATTATTGTTAAATATGTATGCCAAATCAAATGAAAAAAAAAAAAAATAAAACAAAATGCAAATGAGTGCGGAATTTGAATTTAAATCAAAGTTTTTTGGTGCAAAGCAACAGACTACGGCAAAAGAAGAAAATGAGTACAAAATTGTGGATTGAAACAATAAATAGATAATAAGACTAAAAAAAAGCATTTAAATCTTGATAAAAATGACCAAAATACCGGAATAGAAGTTTTGTAAACCAAAAGAGTCCAGACTTAAATCAGACTTGATTATTGGAGGAAGAGATTTTAACACATAGATCAAGTCGAGAAGGACAACTTCACGATAACCATGAACACCACGACAACCACGACGACGAAGAAGACGACGACGTTGAGAAAGAAAGACACTTCTTGTTTTATTTTTCACTATTTTCGTTTTCATGGACGGAATTTAATTTTTATATTCGCGGTTCTATACATGTATAAAACTTCATTCGCCCATTTGAGTCGATTTTTTTAAACAATTTCCGGTGTATTTCATTGAAATTTATACCAAAATTCACTGGAGAATATTGTACAATGCTTTTTCTACACAATTATTATTAAATTTGAATTAAATTAGCAAGAAAAACGTTTCAAAAAATCTAATCCGCACCGACAACGTACACAAAACACTCTTCCACTTGTCCAGTGACCACTCCACAGACCGCCAACCATATTCCAGTTTCAGTTGAACAAAAAAAAAAAGACAAAACATTTTATAGGAATGAAGTTGGCTGTGATTTGAAATGAGGCGAAAAAACTTGTTTTTTGTTGTTTATGTGTGTGATTGCGAGGGTGTTTTTGTTTTTGTTTTCAAAAATTTATTTCTTTGACGTTTAACTGGAACGGGAAGGTTAAGTGAATCTAATTGGAAGCTTAAAATGGAAATTCTTATCAATTGGAAGTGGTTCGTACAGTTGCAATACAAAGTAGTGTGTCGTTAGTAGTAAAGTAATTTTTGAGTGGTGGAATCGGATAAGATTATTGATGTGTAAACATCTATGCTGGCGGTAGAGTGAAAAAAAAACGTGAACGTTCGTGTGCAACGTTACGTCGTGCAACGTTACGGTGTGCAACGTTACGATCTGCATACAAGGATGGCTGCGTTCAGTGAAAAAAATCTTAAGATCACCTTCAAGCAAAAACAAGTCCGTTTTGGATCCGCGCACGTTGATGTTTACACATATTAACCGTGAGTCCCGGCACTCACACAATTTTTTTTTTTAAGAACAAAACAATGTATTTTAATCTTGTTGTACATAGTTTGATTTTTGTCAAAGAATCGATACAATTTGAACTGATTTTAATAAAAATTAGAAAAGATCTTTTATTCAAATGAAGAAATAAAATACAAATATTTTTAAAAGATAAAACAAAATTGATTAGAGGTCCTTGGAATAACAAATACCTTTCTTATAAGAAGGTTTAATACAACGTTTTCATTAGAGCCGAAGTGAGCGTATTTTGCAAATGACAGGAATTAATACTTTCAACAAAAGAATCGATTCTGTTCCGAAGTTTTTCTAAACAAAATGGATTCTCTTCTGTCAAAACACACACAATCACATGAAAAAAAATGGTTTCTTTTACGAATTCCTAAAACAAATCGATTCGGCTTAAAAAAAATCGATTCTGTTTTGAAAAAAAATTCAATTTCTTTGTTAAAAGGAATTCGCCATAAAAGTTGTTTGGGAAGTAATATGATTTCGAATCGAATTTGGAAATTTTAAACGAAATTTCAAAAACGTAACGCTATATATGTATTTTTTTCGTGAGTTCTTTTTGGTAATCAATAAATTGGAATTTGGGTTATAACATTGGTGACCGCACGGATGGTAATTTCCACCTTCCTTAAGTAAAACTGTTCAATAGGATTTTATTTTTTATTATTGAATATTTAGCCCGGTGGTACGCAGCTCCAGATCACTGTTTGTCAAAATATAGCGCATTAAATAACTATTCGGCACATTAATTGTGAACATAGAGTTCCTAAACCAGTTGCCAAAAACTTCATAGTTTTTGTATGTCTCTAATGAAGACCATATTGTTTGTTTTCCACAGTTAAAGACCGTGGCCAACCCTTCTAGTCGGAGATACACATTAATTCCCGAAATAAATTTTGACAGGTTTATAATTATTCTTGAATTTGTGTATACATTTGCTTTGCGCAAATAAAAATTGAAATGAAGGAACATTTTTAGAAACAATCGATTTATCTCCGTCAAAAAAAAAAGAATTCACTTGAAATAATGAAAAAAAATTCTTTGAAATGGTTGAATATAACTGTTTTCTCAGAGAACAGCTGTTTTATATTCTCCACGACGCTCTGATGTCAAAATTTAGCCAGAATTTGAGTTGATGTTTCGAGAGAAATTGGCTTTGCAATCAAAAATTCTCTTAACGGCCTTTAGTTCGCAGAAATTGGCGGTTTATTCAGTTTCACTTGGAATCATCAGGCGACTTTAAAATGGCTATAGGCTCTAGCTCAGTTCATGTTACATCCGGTTTGATGATTTGCCATATACAAATTGTTAGAAAAAGTATAGGGTGGGTTCTGCTGCAAAAAGTTTTAAATTTATGTGTTCCCGGAAACTCACGGCAACACAAAGTTTAAGACAACTAAGTTGCCTAGTGGGCGTCAGGCCATTATGTGTAGCACTTTATATATCGTTAACTTCATGGATTTTTACAAATCTTCGCCGTGTGCGCCTTGGCAAACATATTTTTGTTTAATGACAACAGATCAAGTGTTTTTGGCATATGTTATTTATTTTATTTCTCGCTTTAAAGATGTTTATTTTAATACTAACACTAGTTAATGCATAATGATAATGATTTTTAATAATAAATGTTGTTTTTTTTCCAAGTTCTAAAGAAATATTAGATGAAAAAAACGAAGTCGGGGCTAAGCACCTTACAAGTTAAATGCATCAAAAAAAGGTAAGGTTTAACTAAGCCCATATAATGTTCCCCTTCCAAATTACCTCTTTGTTATCGATATATAGTTTGTATGGAAACGTCGATTTTTTCTGTGATGGTGTCACTTATCCCCCATGTCGTTTTTTTCTTCCAGTTCCCTTCCGGATTGCAAAAAAACGTCTAATTTTTTGCTAATTTATAAAGAATCAGACAAAAACAACTGGGCCTGTAGCTATAAATATTCGTTAATCCTGATATCTATCAAGGCTTATGTCCTTAGCTCAAGTAAAAATTGGATATTGATCAAGGCTTATATGCCTTTAGCTTGAACATATTTTATATCTAGGCTATTAAAGTATAAAGAAAATGAACCCCGATATAGTCACCCAGGCCATATGACATCCTATGTTAGCTTGGTTGTAGTATTTTGTAGATTTTTTTTCAAATTTTATACAGAGTACATACATTTTGTATCCAGGCTAAGCACATCAACGTTAACAGATACCCAGATCAATTAAATAATCCATACGGATTCAGCCATTGTTTTGTCGTATTTAGATTAGGCAAAAAACACGCATGCACTTAATAAATTGAGTAATGAAACTTTAACTATGTGATAATTGTTAACTTTAAATACAATTAAGGTAATATCTAGATAATTTATTATTAACTTCGTTTAACACATAAACAAGTATTTAGTTTTTTTAACTTATTTTAAACAGAAAAAAACCTTTTCAAATCTAGTAAATTTTCTTAAAAAAGTTTTGAGTACAAAACTGTAGATATGAATTCGTTCTGCATTATGTGATAGTGTGCGGTCACTCCTTAAAATCCTATAAGTCATATTCTTCTGCTAACACAGCTTTTAGCAGTACAAAATCCTTGGAGATGATTGTCATATATCCACTCCATTTTTACCCACACTTGGTGACTTGTATGGTGGTGGTTTTGGACGCAAATAAGTGTTAGATGGGCTCTCATTGGCATAAATGCTGTTATTTGGGCTTTAAAAATGTTTACAGTTAGATGTTATAAGCGTACGTTATCTTGGAGGTAGCAAAGTACTCATGAGTAGATGAAACCACAATCTAGTAATACCATCTGTACATTTTCATGGTCGAGTAGCTGAGTTTTAAAGGGGCACAAAATTCTGTAGCTTACATTGAAAACTGGTAGTAAAGTAGTCATAATAATAAGTACTTAGCCACCCCCAAAAGAACATTTGTATTACCTCTGCGAATGTAAGCTGGCATTATCTAAAAGCAAATTCGGATCCTTTAGGCTACGTAAAGTTGTTGTTGGTTGATTATTTGTTTCAGAACATTGCACCATTTGAACTGTCGATACAGAATGATTCTCTTTGTCCCTAAAAAGAAAACCATAAGCTGTATTCAAATCTTCCATTCTTTTACAAATTATAATAATACAAATCAAACTCAAACAAACACTATAGGCAAGTTCGAGAAAAAGAGATCTCAGAGATTTTAGTTTCGAGCGAATCTAATTTTGTTTCTTCATTATTTTCTGAAATTTTATTTTCCAGAACTTGCCTATTATTAAATTGAAAGTAAAAACTATTAAGCGGGATATACATTGTTCAAATGCTTGTCATGCATAGAGAGTGTATTAGTAAAAATGAAACACGTATACATTGTGTGTATGCTTGAAGCAAAATCAAAAAGTTTTGATTTTTGTTCAATCAGATAGCCAGAATTGAAATAATGTATATTTGAGAATGATTGCTTGATCAAGCATAGGCACATTTTCTCATAGAAATTTAATTAAAAATAAATGATTGAAGACTCATGCATGAAGTGTGTATATGCAACGTCATAAAAAAATATTAATACACTCTCACATGCATGACAAGCATTTGAACAATGTATATCCCGCTTTAAATCAAACCAAATATATACAAAATATAAACCAAATTAAGGCCCAGTTTTTCGATATTGACAAAAAAACATTTTAGAAAATTTTTTTTTCTTTGTGTTCTATTAAATAAAATAAAAATACATTTTTAAAATTAATTTTTTTAAGAAATTTTATTTCTCTTTTCTTACATTTTAGAAGAGTTAACTCAAGTTTAATCCCGATATTCGGATGATCTACTCACACTTAAAAAACTGGACCCTAGCTAAATCCTCAAATTATGTTTGAAATTAAAAAAAAATCAAAGCAATACAAACCAAAAAAAAAAAAACAAACAAAATTATCTTATTTCAAGCCGTGGTTTACCTGGCTTTGTTATCCTCGCAAATATGGAAAATATTCGCAAAGAAATATTCTGACTGAGGATCATATCTTGAGTAAATAAAAATAATAATTAAACAAAAAATTATGCTTTTAAATAATTTAAACAATTTAAATCCCACCTCAAGACATTCCTGTCTTTTTATATGGTGGTATGAAATCTTCAGATCTTCATTTTCTCTAAAGATCTTATAATATTCTTTAATATTACTTACAATTTTTCATGTTGAAAGCACAGTACAGCCGACAAAATACCTAACAGCACAGCAAAAATCATTCCAGGGATGGCAAAAGCAAAAGCGAACTCATCGATATAATTTCGTTGTGGAGCATCCTCTCTTGCCACGCCATGCCAACGGTCATTTCGTCTCAGATTACTCAGCTCAGATCCATGATAGCCTTTCATTCCATGGTTGTGGAATAAAATTTCCGGAGATATCTCAACTCCAATCATCTTAAAAGCACACCAATCCAACTTAAACCCAGCATTTTCAAAAATCTTTTGCACAGAAGTTCGTTTGTATGTACATGAGGGTAGTTTATAAAGGGGGCGCACTTCTTCTTGAAGTTCCTTGAGCCGTGCAGAGAACTGAGCAAAGCTTCCCAAATGAACAATAACTCTATAAAATATTTTAAAATAATAATAATTGGCAAATGAGAATTCTTACATACTAATTCTTACTTAAAATTAAAAAACTCACCCTTCTCTTTGTTGTGGTTTCAATGGCAATCTTCCACCCATATTCACTGCCGACTCCATAAACACCAAACTCAAATCATTCTCACTTTCTGGCCACAAGTCTTTACGAAAGATATTGCGTAAATTTTCGACCCTTCCTGGATCCATCAGATGCACCCAATTCAAATTATCAATTTTCATTTGAATTACATTCGGCGATGGAAATTTATGGTTTATGTAGATTGAGAGAACAATCTTTCTCGTTTCATAGTTTTGACGATTTAAAGCAACAACATCGAGGTTTACTTTCTTCCCAGCTAAACGGTCAGGAGGGGTTCCATAAAGGAAACCCGAATGATATTCATTGCTGTACATATACCTTAACCAAACAGGGAGGTCTGGGTAGCCCTCGATTGATGGTCTATACCGATACTGGTCACTAAGACCTTGATGTGTCCAATTGAACATGTGGGGTTCTATTTTAAAAGTAAAGAGCTCCCCCACTGATGCCTGCTCAATGGCCAGAGCAGCCCCACAAAAGAAAAACAACAAAAATGCTAACTTTAACATCATTTCATACAAAAATGTAATCTTCTACGAGAATTACTCAATTTTATAAACTTATTCACTAGTTTTAACCATAAAAACACATTTTTTCAATTTTTATGGATGCATTGAATTTTTCCAAAAATAAAATCGATTTTTCACACACTGCGTTTGAGGAGAGAACTTAGAAAATAAATATTCCTTGATGATGGACTTTGGGAAACTGATTTAAGGTGAATGGAAAATTCTTCCCTGTCTGCAGTCTGGTGTGTCTGATGAGACTTTCATGTGGTGTGGGTGGTTTGCTGAGTGGGTGGTGATTACTCTCTGTTTTGGGATTTTTTTAAAAGGGGGTTGTGAAGTATGTGGAAATTTGTTAATATTTTTTGAGCGGCAAGAGATTTTTTGGAGACTGCCCAAATGGAAAAGAAATATTTCTTTAAAAAGTGAAATGCTTAAATATTTATTAGAAAAATGAAAATTAATTAAGAAGAATTGGGAGAGTATAGAGTAAGAAATTAAAACTTTGATTAATTGCTATATTTTGTATTATTTAAATTTTTGCAAAACTTAATTTTTCGTACTAATTTAAATGTACATGGGGTATTCATCGTCATTATTAAACTACTGCTGAGTTGAAAGTGAGTTTAATTTAATTTTCTATAACTTATTTTTATTGCTATGGTTTACTCTCAATTTTTGACCAATCAATGACAGCTAGTTTTTTCACAAGGGCTATCCCGAAAACGACATTATTTTTTGCCATTTATACTGGATTTTTAAGAAAAGCAAATCCATAGTTTTAACGATGTTGTACCCATTTTTGTCATAATTTTTAGGAAGTAAACGAACAGATGTATTATGTCAAAGAAACATTGGCTTTTCTAAATAGTAAAAAAAACAACCAAGATTAAATTTATATTATTTAATTATGTATAATTTTTTCAATATTTTGTCCATGCAAGTATGTAGATCTTTTTATGTTTTTTTTTAAATTTGTAGGATCAAGAGAGTCTAGGTCATCCAGTTTATTTGATACGTCTAAAGGATATGAATATATTGAACAGTTAGAGCTACTCGTCAGTATGCTTTCCTTGAGGCAAGTGTTTGATGTTGATTACTGGCTTTCATACTCGTAAGCTAAAATGAGTGATGAGCTCTTGTATTGTAAGTTCTACGTTATATATGGAACATGGACTCTTTGGGAATAGTAGATTTAAGAAGCTGTTGATATCAATATATAAAAATAATATTATAAAAGCTACTTTAAGTCTTACACAAAATTTATTAATTAGTTGAATTATTTGTACGATATCTATATTTGCAGGAAATTTATTTGTACATAATATATCAAATTGTTGGAATATAGCCATATACTTAAAAGTTAATCTCAAGGCCTACATTATCAGCCTAATTTATTAGAATTCGCTAAACACCTCTAAACGGCTGAATAGTTATGTAGTTCATAAGCATTTATGAAGCCACTATTCAACGTTGCATAAATCCTAATTCATAAAATATTTCACTACACATTATAGTTATAATGCTCTTGTGTCAAATAAAGTACCAAGAAGGGAAAATCTATTACGTTTTACTGCCACAATTGATTAACAAAACTAAGCTCTGAAAGTGAAAAGTCAATTAACTAATTCTGCTGCACCGATTGGATTAGTTTAAATTTCATTTAATATTGCATAATGTACCTATTTTTATTGTTATTACTGTTTCTTTTGTGCCGTGTTAGAAAATATAGTTTAATATTTTAGAACAAAAAATTCATGGTTTTTATTGAAATAATTGTTTCATTCACTGACAGTGCGATCAAATTAAGAAGAATATAGGAACATCTATTAGGGAGGCAATTATTTTGTTAATGTTTTTTTTTATTTATTCTGTGTGTCCCACTGAAAATATTCAATAAACCTCAGTTTTGGCATACATCTAAGCACATGTATATTATAAATAAAGAATTTCCATCAACTTTTACACTTTCACCGACATTTTAAGTAAAAGACGGAAAAATACGTGTATTTTTAATGAAAAGTTGTAATTTCTCGACCTTATCCGATTTAAAACAATTTAACAACATTTTTGTTTGTACAAAGTACCTTCATAATATAGATGGATCACTTTTGGGAGGGGACAAAAAAGATATTTAAGCATTCCAAAAATAAGCGCCACCCTTATAACATTGTATTTTATTGTCGTCTGTGTGTGAGTCAAAATGACATTTCGATACTTAAACATCCTTATGTAGGCACTAATCATCCATCAAACGCGTTTAGCTTCTAATGCCTCTATTCAACGTTGCATAAGTTTTATGAATAACAATTTTGCGTTTAGTGGAATTATGAGGAGTGAATAGTTCTATGCACTCGCTATGATGCGTTTATAAATTCGGCTGTGTATATATATAAGTTGTTTAGTTACAAATTCGTATTTTGATCTTTTTCTTCTCGTATCTTTAGCATTAAACAATGAAATGAGTATTTAAATATCCAAATTTTCTTTAGATTTGTTGAATTTGAATTTATTTTTATTTCCGAAGGTAGAAAAGGGTATTATAATTTCTAAGAGCACCAGCAAAGTTTCGTTAACCAATAAAACAGAAGCAAATTTTCTTTTTAGTTGTTTACGCAGGGTTTTTAAAAGTTTCAGATTCTCCAACAATAGAATGTAAGAATATTTTAAATTTTTATGAAACTTTTCCCACTTTTTCCCACGAATAAAAAAGTTTTATTTTTTTGTTTAGGTTATTGCTGTAGTTTCTATTCCTGTAAAATATGGTCAAGTCACACTTTAAAGCATCAATTTTCGATTTTACTCATTAGATCGGCTCAGCATTAATCCTATAGATAAAAAATATCATATTTATACTAAAATTCCATTAGAAAATGATAGAATTTCAAAATATATATATATAAGCAAAAATTTCCATTTCAAATTTGCTAATTTCTTTTGATATTTCATTTCATTTTATGAGATGATTTGCAATCGACTCTTCAACAAAGTTATGTAACTCATTTGCCTTAATGAAAACGAAGTTAAAGATTATGCTAGATTTAAACAACTGTCAAATTGCCTTATGTAGTCTTCCGTTTGTATCTATTTTCTGCCATAAACACGATTATCGCAATACAATAGAAAATATAGCAAATATATCAGAAAAAATCCTTATTATTTTATTCTGAAAGATTGTATAGTCATTGATCTCGATTTTTTATCCTAATGATCTGAACTGGATCATTAAAATAGATCCAAAAATTAAGTACGGAAAAAACGCAATTTATAGAACACAGTTTACAACAACAAGAAATCAGTTATTTGAATGATATTTGTGTAGAAACTCTCCAACTCCTCTTATTTCCATTTTTAAGTGGAAATAAGGTGGCATAAGGAATGTGGCCTTTTTTTAAATTCTGATATGAAATAAGGTCCGTTTGGTATTAATTTTTTTTTTTTTTATTTAACTTTTTTCTTCAATCTATTTTTAAACATTTGATTTTAGTACAATAGAGTTTTGAATTTTGCAGCTTTTTTTTTAATTCAGTAGGTATTTCAAAATTTTGCCAGCCATTATTTTCAGAAATTTTAGAAATAGAATTTTGAATTTAAAATTCAGTATATTAACGAAACCCTATCTATTGTGCCTCATTCAAGTGACGTAGATGAGCAGAACTAAAAATTCAACGTTGAATATATCATACTACCTATATCTATGACGTGTTTTTTATACCATTAATCAGACCATGAAAATAAAACGATCGGATCAGGGATCTCTTTTTGTCCCTAAATTTGTTTATTTTGTGTACATTTTTTGTCTTTGTTTTTTACATCCGCGAGAGTAAAAAGTAATTTTTCGATCATAATAGGCGTGTTTTTTTATCCTGGAGATAACTAATTAAAAAAACGACTCAGAGATTAGCAACGCCATCACAGTAAACATTTTACGTTTCTATACTATCGATGACAAGTACGCAACTCACGCCACCGGTAACACAGTTTTTCTCCATGCTTAAAATAAGCCCCGAAATTTATCTGGGCTTAGCTAAGCCAGAAGAGGATTAATTGTGGTTGGGGATTAGAAAAAATACAGCTAATGATGCGTGATCTTGATAAAAAGTAGAAAATATTTTAACTGTGGCTCCTTTGAATAAGAATTATGTTCATTTTTAGTTATACACCCACATTAATTTCAATTTGAGTAAATTTTTATTAATTTTTTTTAAAACACTTTGTTTATCATTTATATAATGGGATTTATGCCCATTTTGCTTATAATGATTCAATTTTATGCAAAAATAAAGTAAATGGGAAAATTCATTTCATTTTTTTTTTAACTAACTTCGTAGACATCCAATAATTTTAAGATCGTTAGATGCCAGTTATAGCTTTCATTGAAAACCATTATTGATCTGTTATTTGATTTTATATTGTCAATTTTGAGATGTTTAGAAAGTAAAAGCATTAACGATTTTTATGAAATAAAATCTATAACAATGGCGCCCTAACAATTAACGTAATTTGTTGTTAAACCAAGAACTCAAAAAATAAACTGGCATCACTTAGGGATTTTTCTCTCATTAATGTCCACCTCAACCTCACATATTTCGTCTTTGGGAGTGTGTGTTGTAAACAAACAAACAACTGGAACTCTGGCCGCTGACACATAAGTTTTCCAGTTGTCATTTTTATCAGAATTGGAATAATCATTTCGGTTGCTGTTTGCTTGCAAAACTTGCATCGCACGTTACAAAAGTAAAATTTGTGTTCTTTAAAATTTAAGTGAACAATCTACGTGGCAAATAAAACTCAAATGAAATTCAATGCTTTGTTTACTTTTAAACATTCATACTAATTACAAAAAATATTAAATACAAAAATGATGCCCTTAGCAGACTTTCTACAGATGATTCTGTTTATAGGATCGGCATTTTTTGTTTCCCTGATGCTGGCGGTAAGTGTTTATTCTAAATGCCTATGTTTCGGAGAAATTAAGTTAAAATACCTTTTTCATGTACCTTCCACAGCTAGTTATAATCCAAAAATCCATAACTACTCCATTCCCTATAATCAAACGCCACAAAGAAGAAAAATACTTTGTTGATCCAAATACAATCAAAAAAGTTGATTTTCCATCTATAGACGATGACCCGAGTGTGGATCTTACTGTCGTTATACCCGCATACGAGGAGGAGAACAGACGTAATATATCATGAGTATATTTGACCGACTAGTTTAAAAAAAAAAAACTTCGAATTTTTTCCCCAGTGCCAAAGATGCTAGACGAATGCATGGAGTATTTAGAGAATCGATCCAAATCAGGCGAATTCACCTATGAAGTTATTGTAGTGAGTGACGGCAGCCGTGATGGAACTGTGTCACTAGCATTGAAATATTCCAAAAAGTACACAGCCGAAAAGCTGAGAGTTCTCGAGCTGATAGAGAATCGGGGCAAGGGAGGAGCTGTTCGAATTGTAAAGAAAATCGATTCATACAAAAAATGTTGTTACTTTTCATGACCTATTGTCTTTCTAGGGAATGCTTAGCAGCAGGGGCAAATTCCTGCTATTTGCTGATGCTGATGGTGCCACAAAGTTCGCAGATTATGCAAAGCTTGAAGATTGTTTGAAGACTATTACAACAGATTGGAACGTAAATGCTGTGATTGTGGGTTCAAGGGCACATATGGAAGATGAGGCTATCGCCACAAGGACTTTCTTTAGGTTCATTTCAGAAAATTTGCCTAATTTATTTTGAAACGGGTAATTTCTATGTTGCAGGACATTCCTGATGCATGGGTTTCACTTTTTGGTTTGGTTGTTTGCTGTCAAATCTATCCGGGATACTCAATGTGGATTTAAGCTACTTACACGTTCGGCAGCTAAGAAACTATTCAAGAGTATGCACGTGGAGAGATGGTAAGTTAAAATCGTTAATAGATTTATATCATATCAGGCGAGTTATGTAGGCATAATATTTAATAGATAATAGACTTTGTGCGTATAGCGAGAGGAAAGTGGCAGAACTGGTATGATTAAAATGCCAACCGTAAATTTTTGTATTCGATACTAATTAAAGCCTTCAAATTTATGCGCTAAGTCGTATGTAACATACAGTTTTAACACATTTTAGGGCCTTTGATGTGGAACTCCTTTATCTTGCTGAAAAACTAAATATTCCAATAAAAGAAATTGCTGTAACCTGGACCGAAATCGAAGGATCCAAACTCTCACCATTTTGGTCATGGCTACAAATGGGAACAGATTTGTTCTTAATTTGGTTCCGATATCTATGTGGAGCATGGAAAATCCAAGAAGAGAAATCACATTCGTCATAAGGAAATAAAATCAGTTTGAGAAATCGAATTGCGTGTGTTCCTTTTGTTTCGAAAAAGGAATAAATTCTGTGTAAAATGAATGATTTTTATATGTACTAAGATAAACAGTATGTTAGTATAAGAAATATGAATTTTTGAATTTTAAATAATGAAACAATAAAAAAAAATAAATGTATAAGTAAAAACAAATATAAATTAATATTCATAACTTAATAAATTTCAACTTTATTAAAACAAATAATAACAATAAAGAGTTTTATGTTGTCCAAGCAACATTTCAACTTCAGCTTAAGTATAAAAATATGAATTAATCAGTTTAGCTCTTGAGTCAGTTTATGGTTAAACAAAATATTATGTATAAATTAAATTAAATAGTCTTTTACATGATATTGTCCTAAGATTGCTTGTTTATGTTTCATCCATTCCTCCGTCTATGATGGCGTAGTCTTTATTTCTCTGTGCTTGCAACATCCCAAAGAACATTGAATCTTTGTTCTCGGCCAGTTCACGTGGTATTCCTTGTTCAACAATCTCACCATGATCGAGAACAATTATACGATCCATATTCTGAAGCCCAGTCAGACGATGGGCGATAAATATAATAGTCGAACTCTTAAAAGAGTTTCTAAGTGCTATTTGAATGGCTGCTTCTGAGTCGGAGTCAAGATTTGATGTACCTTCATCAATGCAGACAACCTAGATATAGAAACAAAACAATACCAAGACAAATAAGTTTTATTTTGAATGAGGTTTCAAAGAAAAGAAAACTGACCTTCGCATTTTTAAGCAGAGCCCTCGTTAGACACAAAAGTTGTTTCTGTCCCGCTGATAAATTTGTTCCGCCTTTTTCGAGTTTTCCCTGCAATCCCCCCAACGACTGTACCAGAGGTGTTGCAAGACAATTTGTTATTGCATTCCAAATCTCCGAATCAATGAATCTGCTTCTTGGATCTAAATTCTCCCTTACTGTACCCTCGAAGAGAAATGGTTCTTGTGGAATTATGCCAATTCTATCTCTAAGCTTCTTAAGGGGGAGTGTTTTCAAATTGACACAATCTAGAGAAATTTCTCCTGCGTTTAATGGAGCGACTCGCAGCAGAGCAGCAATAATTGAACTCTTGCCTGCTCCTGTTCGCCCAACAATTGCTATCCTCTCGAAAGCTGCAGTCCGGAAACTAAGATTTACCAATGCCGGAGTCAGATGCTCCCGATATCTCAGCTGAACTTCTTTGAAAGACAATACACCTTGACTAGGCCAACCAAATGGTGGATCTGCACTTCCATCAGCATTGGGTTCTTCTTCGAGTTTCAAATATTGATCAACACGTTCGACAGCGATCATTTCTTGTTCGGTTTCGGCAAGAGCATTGAGAACCCCACTCAGAAGGCCAGTAATAGAGAGAGCATAGGAAATGGCCAAACCTACTAATCCAGGGTTTGTTGTATGTGCTGATGTCATTGCTGCTAGGATCCCAGCCCCGCCAACCAACATGGCCCCTAACATCTGCAAACGAAGACCTAGCCATTGCTGAGCAGCCGCAGAGGTTAGTTGAGCTTTGATGCTTTCTTCGAGTTTCACATGAAAATCACGTTGAAACCTTGGACCAGCTCGCATGGTTCGGATTGTTGTTATACCTTCGAGCGTCTCTGTGAAATGTGTATAGAGTGGAGATAGTGCATTGCTCGATAGTCGCTTAATGTCTCTTGAAGCGTAGCGATATCGATATTGCAAATTCAGATATATCGGAATCATTGGAACAACTATCAAACCAAGCCAGGGCATAGCATATAAACTGATGCAAAGAGCTCCTAGAAAATGATATGAGAATTATTATTTTTGTTTTTAGAAATAAGGAATAATAAACCTCCTCACCTGTTAGCCCGACCACTTGGGCGAGTAAAATATTCAAAATAAATGGCAGAGAGTCATCAATTGTGTAAGTATCCGAGGAGAATCTATTCAAGATCCGTCCCACAGAGGTTATGTCAAAGAATTGAAATTTAGTCTGCAAATGCAAAACTCGCTTAGAGTACAAATTTCAATTGTGGTTTATTATACTTACAAAGAGAACTTTGTGGAGAAGCTTGTCATGGATAATTTTAGCCGCTTTAATACCTGCATACGCAAACAAAAAAGCTCGAATAAGTGTTAACATGGAATTTGTTAGCGCTAACGAAGCAAATATTCCCAAATAGTAACGATAATCATGTTCTGGAGTGGTTCCGTTTCCTATTAGAGTCTCAGTTATATTCGTTGTATTGTTTGGTTTGATATTTGTCTCAGTAACCCAATGAGCCAGCCAGGCATCTGAAACATTTCTTGAAAGTTGCATGAGAACTACAAAGACTAGTACAGCAGTTCCCAATGGACAGGCAACAGCTCTCCAATAGCACGCGATAACATTCAATGAGAGATTTCCGTATTCTCGGGATTCCTTATAAAATAAAAACATACGAAATGAAAATCTCCATAATTTTCTTGAAATTCAACAAACCTCCATCATGACACTGTCCACACTTTTTCCATCAGCCTTATCATCACTTAACAAATCAACACTAGACATGCGACTTCTCACTTGGCTAATTGGTTCAATCATATCATCTTCGAGACTGAGATCAATACTTTCTGACATAAAATCACTTTTTGTCACTACACCGTTATCAACATGGAGAATCTAAATTAAACGTTAAATTTTTGAAGAAGAAGTTCTGCTTGTTGTCAAACCTGATTTGAATTGAAGAATAAAGTTTTATTGCTGGTAACAATAATTCTTGTTTTATCCTTTAATAATCCCAGTAGACAATATTTTACAACATGATTAGCTACATGAGCGTCCAGAGATGAAAGAACGTCATCCAAAAGATAAACTAAAAGAGATGTTGAGATAAAAGTGTGGGTAAACAATTTTGATTTGGTTACTTTTTTTGTCCTGATATACGGCTCTGGCTAAGGCAACTCTTGCCCGTTGACCACCTGACAAAGTTCTACCATTCTCACCGACTCCAATTAAATCACCACCCAATGCCTCGAGGTCTTCGCTTAGACCACAGGCAAACAAAACATTTTTATACAGCTGTTCATCGAATACCGCACCCCAGAGTATGTTGTCGCGTATGGTACCTCTCTGTAGCCACGAAGTTTGTGGAACATAACCAAATCCTATAAAGACAAAATATGAGGAAAAAGGGATAAGTAATCTTTGATATTCAATTGGTGGTCAAATATAGGTAACTTTAGGAAGGATCAACTTGTTAAAGAATGGACTTACACGAAGTTCTTGCAGAAGAACTTTATATTATAAAAAAGTGAACGTGTATCAAAAAGCACTGTTCTAGAAAATCAATTTGCACACAAAATTAATATTCACTTGCACCCGCAAACACTGCTCAGAACCCTCTCCTCATTTTTAGCAGAAAATGGAGGAGCCGCAACGCAGCATTTCGTAATATATTGATTTTCATGAATCGATTTTACTCTACCTTGTGTAAAGAAATATAAAATAAAATACTTACCAGCAGTTAAATCATGAACACATACATATCCGTCAACGCAATCAATGGCAGCTACTATCGCTGAAACAAATGTACTCTTACCACCACCCAGTGGTCCTTCGATACAAATTAAATCACCCTAAAATATTTTCATGATTAGTTCATGTTCTTACTTTGTGCAATTCCTCGACTTACCTTTTTGACATCGAGATTAACCTTCTTAAGTCGAAATATAAAACTATTTTCTTGTGTAGATCGCCCTTGATCATGCTCAAAAGATGCATCTTTTAACTGGAGAACCGTTGGCTTTTCATCGACTTTTTGTGGTGCAGAGCCTTTAATAACTGGTTGATAGTATGATGAAAAGTCCAAGTTTTGAAGCTACACAAGAAGATAAACTAACTTAAATAAATGTTGGTATCTTCAACTTAATTTCCTTACGTCAAAAAGTTCTTGCAGACGATTAACCGAAACCCAAGCTTCAACTAATCCATTTAAAACCCAGGGGAATGCATTCAATGGACCGATCAACATATTTAAAAGAGCAACACTTGTGTAAGTTGTTGCGGCCGTAAGTGTATTTCCTAACAATGCTGACATTCCAAACGTAAGCAGGCACATCAGTACTGGGGTTGTTGCCCAGAAATAGACACACAACGCGTCGAGGTATTTTCTCTTAGCAAGATATTTGATTTCTTCCTTACGAAGATCTAGAACAATCAGAAGAAATAAATACTAAAAAATGCCCGCTGAGTAACACAGAACAGCTCACCTCTAATCTTTTGAATAAATACATCTTCCCATGCATGCAACTTCACTTGTTTTGCACCATTTATAGTTTCACTAGTTGCTGCCAAACGGGCATCTTTTGCTGTCATCAGGTCTTTGGAAATGCTTCCAATACTTTTTGCTATCCATCGATTTATGGGAATCAACATAGTTGCAAATACTACCCCAGCTAAGAAAGCCACTCCAAGTTGTGTATAAAGCAGGTACAATGTAGTGAAAAGCTGTTTGCAATGATCATATCAGTTTGAATTTAGATTTAATTTTTTGTTTAAACTCACCTGAAATGGAATACTCCAAAACGAATGGAAACTAATGCAAGAATTAACAATTCGATCAGTGTCCGTGGACATTAAATTCAAAATTTCAGGTCGGGCGTTTTTGAGTTCCCTAGCTTCCAAAGCTTTACGATAAATAGCGCTGACTACTCCGATTCTCATTTTCATGCCAATTATACTCATACGCCAGTTGAAATGCGTTGAACATAAAGCAGCTTAAATTTAAAGTTCCTTTAAAATCCACTGATTTCCGAAGACAAATAAAACTCACATAACAAAGTGGAACCAAAAAGTCCCAATGCAAACCAATAGGGTTTAGAATCTGTTCCAGTTAGATCAGTCCCTGCCTGACTTAACAATCCACCAAGTAACAGTGGCCCAGCAAATCCTGATGTATCAGCTATAAATCTCAATAAACCAATAAAATAGAATTCCCGACCAAATGTCTTGTGGAGTGCCCAAAATGTTGATTTTGTTCGACATATTTGCATATGAAGTTTCTCACTTATTCTCGAGATGTTCAAACAATCTGGAAGATCGAAGAGATCTTCAATTCTTTTCAGATTTCCTGCGACCCCTTTTGTAATCAATGGCTCCACCCAATCAAAGAAAAACTTCGACAAGTAAGATGCTTCGTCTTGAGCATGCCCAAGCAACAATTCATTGAGATTGAAGTGGAAGTGTACATAGCGATTGGAGAGTAGAGATTGTTCCTCCTGCAAAAAGTGAATATATAAATAACAAAGTACTTAACAAGATCAAGATATTACATTATCGCGATCAATGTTTTGCAATGATAGCACGGCGGATCCTTTTGGAATTAATGTCAGTCCATACATTATATCCATTACCACAGTAGCCAAGCTCCATGACCAAAATGAACTGCTTAGACTGGACCTTAACCAGACAACATCTAAAACAAACACCGAAGACCACAAAACTATAAGACTAAGTGATCCACGATGGCTGAGTTCTCCAAACCTCCTCGATGACAATAGATATCCTTGAGTTAAATAGTTTATTAAATTATTAAGTTTTATTTTTCTTCAGAAATCATTAAATTTCTTACCACAATGTAAAATCCACATAACAAATTCTATACTAACAACCAATATATCAATTGGCTGTATATCCAAGCCAACCGAATGGAAAAAGAAGATCTTTGTAACTGGTAGCGCAGCTAGGAACAGTGTTGTGATTATACGCAGGTAGATTAAACGTTTTTGAGTTGTATTTCTTATAACTGGGCGATTGTAACAGCCAAAGTTGTAGGAAGATACAGCTGCGAATATTGTATAGACTGGTATTTGCAAGCAAATTTCCTGGAAACATGGCAAAAGATCATTTGAATCGGCCGCAAATGGCGTTATTCCTGTAGGACAGAAGTCTGACCAGTACCATTGAAAATACTGATACGATGCCATAACGTTAAACTGGCGTTATTCTAAAACAAATACAAAATAAATTAACTCCTTGATTTTGACTGATACTCTGAAACCTAAGGCAAAACACATGCAATAGCAAGTAAATAACATAAAGATACACGTCTGAAAAGTCCTTGTTGTACATATGTAATCCGGAGCAGATTAGATTAGTTGTATTGAAAATTTCATTTCCGCTTCATGGCATGATCTTTTTTGGTTTGGCAGTTCATAAGAAGGCAAAAGTGAACGAAAAGCAGCAATATGGAATTATGGACACATATACAATAATAAAAATAACAAATTCTACGTTATACAAAAATGCACCTTGTTATTACAGATATACTAAATAAATATATTAAATATAAAATATGAATTAAGTACTTTTTTAAAATGGAATCGGTTCAACACATTTTGGTACCTAAGTAGAGTTTCACCAACAATTAATTTCCTCTTCTCTATTACATACAATTGCTAAAATGGCACCTCAACTGTTGTGTTTTATGATATATTTTATAAGGTTTCTTTAAACTGCTTTTGTGGTTATATTAATTAAAGTATCTATTTTTTCTCAAGATGTCATTTTGGTTTTAGAGAATCTACAGAAATTATGACTTTTGTAGGTTACTATCTTATTTCCTGTTCCTTACTACCTACATAGGTATGTCTACATAACATAAACATTTCAATACATAATAGTTATAAAGGATCAAATGATACCTATTGATTGACCAAAAAAACAAGCAAGAACTTATACAAATATAGAGACTGGCCTTGGAGTCTGGGTAAAGAAGCAACTAAAAGAAACAATAAATTACAATCGATAGTTGTTGTTGTTCATCGTTTAATAAATCAAGAAACTCTTTCCGTGCAGATGCAAACATTTTACTCCAGTCCTAGTTCTATAATAGTTTTTCCAAACCAGATTAACTTGAATTCATGAAAATAACTTGAGCACCTTCTTACCGCAAATTAGGTTTCCTATTTCTACTCACAATGACAATATACCTATTCTTGACATAAAAAAAGACTCTCAAGTGCTATCCATCACCAACAAAGTATGAATCCCATTTCTATGTCTATATAAGCAAAAGGAAGTGTTGTGAAATATCTATGGGAGGTATATCTGCTAGAGTGAATCATAATTCAATGGAGAATATTCATCCATTGCTTTAATGGTACTCACTAATCTGAAAAACTACATGAGTAGGGCTTGAACTAAGATAAGGAACCAATTTATTGTAAAGTAAAAATCCGTCACCTAGATGCCTCGATATCACTTCCTTTAATAAATAAGAACCACGTTGGCAGAATACAAACCTTTGAGAGTTGCTCTTTCTATTGTTTGTTTTATTAATTTAATTTACTTTTCTTTAAATCATCACAAAAACTGAAGTGACTAACCGCACTGTAAAGATTAACACAAAATAATAATTTTTTCTAGGCCGTCTGCGGCAGGAAAATAAAATCCCCCTCTTCCAATATGGTCTATTCGGGCTTTTGTTTACGTATTTTGTTGTTATCTTTCTGCATAACACCCTCTAATTTACAAGAAAAAAAAAACAATGGTCTGTCAAAATGTGACATTTCAACAAGGGCGAAAATACGGCGAATTCGTCTGTCATGTGTCAAACATACAAATTTGCAGAAAAACAAACACTTGCGTTCCGTAACAAAAACATATTTATCACCTTAAATCCGTGTAAAATGATGAATTTTTAATAAAAAGTTTTAAATTAACAAAACAGGTTATGTGGTAAATAATATAACATTATATAATTTTTGTTTTTTAGTCGAGGAAACCACGAAATTCACAACTTTTCCAAGAGGTACGCACACTTTTTAATGTAGTTGTTTTGGCAAAAATTACACACAAAAATGACAAACGAAGATCCAGAAGAGGTGACCGCCGGAAATGCTAGTAGCGTGGTAGTCGTAAGAGAGAAATCGACCGTTACCTTGGAGGAAGTGTTTGAATATTTAAGTCAAAATCCTAAAATCGTTTTCAAGAGCCAACAAATTGATGATCCGGAGTTGAGTATGAATGAGAAAAAGTCCATTGCTCTGGAAGTTTTTACAAAAAACCCAAAAACTTTTATTATGAGATTTGGGCCGTATTTGGAGGTCAAGCATTTGGAGTTTTTTGAAGAATTTACTCTTCCAAAAGGAGATCAAAATGAATTTAACTATATTCTGGATGATTTGCATATTAAACTGGAAAAGAAAAAAAGCTGCATAAAAAACCGTCGATACACCGCTACACAGCAAATGCATGAATACTTTAGTGAGACAGAGATGATGAAACGGGAACCCCATTTGTATCATGAACTAGTTGGCCAATATCTCTCCGAAGAAGAAAGAACTCAAAGAGACACTTATGATGTAAGAAATACTACGTTTTCTGGAATTCTCTTGAACAAAATGGATCGCGATAATGCAGAGGAAGTTCTACAAAGACAACAGGAAGACGAAGATGCTGAGGATGAAGACGCTCCTCTATCCAATAAAGAAAGCAGTGATGAAGAAGCAGAATATGCATCACAATCATATCGTCAACAATGGGGAAATTTCGATGATGAGAATATACCTTGTACCAGTTCGAAAGTGATAAAGAAGCAGAAAAAAGCAAAGAAGAAGGTGAAGCAGCAAAAATTCATAACAGCGGGAGAAAGAGAGATTTTACGTCAGGAGTTTGTAGGGATTATGAAGGCGAAATTTTTGAATGGACAAGACAAAGAATTTGACTATAGTCAAGTTGATGATAATGCCGAGTTGGATGATCTCAATCAATTAAATCAAGATAAAGAGGATGAGTACTTTGGAGAAAGTTCGGAAGATGATGATAATATAGAACGTATGGATGATGACGAAGAGAAATCAGACGAAGAATCTGATGATGATTTGGATGTTTATATGTCACATCTGAATCAGCATCATAGTTTGAAGACGAACTCATTGAATTAGTTGATTTAAATTTCCAATAAATGTAAAAATTGTAAATGATATTTAATTTCTTCTAATAGGCGTTGTATTAGCATTTAAAGACATGGCTACTAGTGTTATGGAAAAGGTACAAACAAGAATTCCGTTTTGGAAAAGGTTTTTTTATTTTAATTTCAAAGGCTATATCTTCAGCCGCTTTGGGATAGAAAATGAATTTCGATAGTATGTAGGCCACTATCAAAATTTATTTAATTCAAAGGCCACGAAAACAGTAACGGATTTATGTAAAGCTGAACGAACAGATTCTATTGTTTCCTTAAACCGGCATATTGGATTTCAGTGATTTATATTCAAATTTCAAAGCTCCACATTCCCCACAAAGTTTTGAGATTTCACTGCTTTTGTATGAAAAGTCATACAAAATTTCACAATACATAGTGAAATGCATATAACCAGGTCCCCTACTCCATCGAGGTGAAAAGATCGATTATGTATTTGTTCGACATTCTGTTGCGTTTTTAGGGGACGAGATCTTAGTTTTCGCGATTTGAACAAAAATTGGAAAGCGTTTGTTATTATTATGTTGCCACCAAATCGAAATCTTTGATTACATTCCCAATCTTCACATTTTGGCAATCCCTTGGATTTCGAAATCCGAGTTTTCATTATCATATCAATAAGATCATTAGCACTTATGCGAGCTACTCATAATGATGTTAAAAATTTTGCTAAACAAATGTTTGATTGCAGTTCAATGTTCAGTTGAGTCGTGAAAAAATACAAATTAAAAAAACATCTTAGAGAACGAGAAAAAATCGGAAATATTGGCAAAAAATTATGTACAAATAAGAAGATTTCCTTTCCTATAACTTTTGCCCCTAACAACTATCCCACTGATTTCAATATTTTTGGAGATTATATACTATCATAATCTACCTCGGGTGACATTTGACCCACCTTGTAATTTAAACACACTTTTATTTTTTTGTGTCAGGTGTATTTTAAATATAAATCATTTTCAAGTCAAGAATAATCAAAGTAGTAGAATCTATCTAGGTCTCCCACGTCCACGAGCGAATCCTCTTCCACGACCGCGAATCACTTTGCTATTAGCCGGTGGACTCTTTGGTCTCAATGACTCTATTCTACTCGTACAACCAGTAGCTGCACCTTCGGCAAAATACGATTGATACAACTCTGAGTTGAAATTCGAATTGGTCAATTCGGGGCCGACAGTCAGCCAACCGGGACGGATGCTTGAATCTCTTCCAAACAAATGCATTCTACGCCGCCCCAGGCAGAAATGTTCAATTATATGAAATATCTCGATGGGTTTCTCAAAACTGCCAAATTCCTCTTCCTCGGAGATGATGAGATCTATATCGACATTGGCGTGAATGAAGTCGCCGTCGGTGGAACGGCGCACAGTGCCTTTGATACCCATCAAGCAATGTTCTTTTGTACGTTGAAATACTGCTTTTGGTTCGAGAATCTTGGAATGTCCTGGCTTGTTAATGTTCGTTCTGATCCAACAGATGTCCTCGCATCGCCGGAAACCCCATTTTTTCAAGCAATTCCGTCCCATATCAAGTCCTTCCGAACTTCCACACCATAGGAACACAAAACTACGATGAGCTGCTACTTCGCCGACATCAAGGTCTAGAAAGAAAGTCATAATTTAGTTCGAGCAAGGTGGAGGTCGCATTTTCTTACTAAGAATCTCGTCCCAATTCCAATAGACTCGAGGAGCTCCTCCCACAGTCGCTACCGTTGCCGCACCTCGAGCATACTCCTCCAATGGTGGTTCGATCAGAATAACATCAAATTTACTTCCAAGTGTCTTGAGGTCCAATGTCTTAACATCAGCTTTCAGATACATGGGAGCTGTGGCAGTTTCGGATATAAGTTCATCTTTCAGGCGAATTAGTTCCCTAAGTTTGGGATACTCTTCGAAGCGATCGGCCAAACCAACGTCACGAATGAAGTTCTGCGGCCTTTGACCAGTGTCCACAAAGTGCTGGCAGTAATCGTTGTGTGGATTTGATGATTGTGTACCCTAATGAATAATACTAATAGCAATTTTTTGTTTGTCGATGAAAATTCTTTGTTTTACCTTCAAAAACGTTGACGAGTCACGATAGATTATTTCAGCTTGAGGTTTCTTTGATGATGGCCCTGGGCTTTCATTATCCTCATCACGATTGGAACGTTGACTGCCGGCTTCTTCTACTGTGCCAAGGACAATTTTCAGTTCATCGACACTGGAAAGGCCAAGCTATGAACAAAAAAATAATGTACACAATAGTGATTTGCGGTCAAAAATTGTTTTATTACAAGTGGAACTTACAGTTTGAGCGAGCAGTTGTTTACGTTTGCGGGAACGTTCTTGAGAGCTTTTTAATATATCACTCATTTTAAGTAAGAAATTAAATCAATAAAAAGAGTTTTTCTTAAATTTTAATCGGCGTCTGTTTTCAGTTTTTTAGTCCAAAGAAAAGATGTTTGACCTTTTTTTTTCTTTCGCAAAGTGACATTTGAACAGTGAAGCGAATTCAAACTTGTTTTTAGAGAATGCTTACATTTTGAAGAAAATAGTAGTAGAAAAAATAGCACTTTTTTGTAAAAATCTTAACACTTAACATGCCGCCTCCACTGTGCATGAACGATGCTCGGATTATGAACATGTCTAGAAAAAATCCAATGGAAGCACAAAAATCCATGTCCGTGCAGCAACTTGTCGACGAAAACTACTTTTTGAACAAGACATGACCGCTGTTCAAAGATTTTTTTTTTTATTTTATTGAGTCTTCAATAAAAAAATATTTACATAGTAGTATTTATATACATTTAGATATTTGTTTAACTGCGGCTATAATGTATTGTCAGCTCTTTCGGTTAAGTTTATTGCTCTTGCTCAGGAGCAAGAATGACATTGATTGGCGAAGCATAGTCGCCCGCTGTTCAAAGCATTGGCATGAGATTTGAAGTTTCACGTGTGTGAGAGTTTTTATTCTGGTTCTCGCTGAATGTTTTAGTAAATGTTGAAGGAAAAAGGTAGTGGTGAAAGGAATTTATGTATGTTTCCCTGTATATGAAAAGACATGACATAATTTTCCTAGCAGAATAAAATTCGCTGATTTTTTATTGGATTATGGTTGTGATGTTGGGCATCTGAATGCCCTGTGGAGTCGGGGTGTAATATGCTGCCTCCACTGGGCATGAACGGTAATGCATACAAGTCGCATTGTGGATTGGATTGTGGTTGTGATGTTGGACATCGTTGATTCCCAGTGGAAGCCGCATGTAAAGCCCAAAGCGCACCACTCTCATGTGGTGTGTTGGGGAGTAGTGTGTGGCTGTCATTCTGTTGAATTCGAGTCATGACTCAAAAGTCATGAAATGAAGAAGTTGTCCAGTAATAGCAGACATGGGAATGATTTTGTTCTTTTTTGCTCAAACGAAATTCAGAGGTTTATTGAAAACAATTTTGATCATTGAAATAATACAATTTATTTTCATAGAAAGTGGTAATGACAGTCATAATAGCTGTGTTTTATTGCTAATTTATAGCTAGCGCAATAATCAAGTACCAATAAAACCCTTTGGCTGTGTTAATAAAACGCTTTAGCAACTTTAGGCTGTGTTCGCTACAAATATCATAGTTCACATCCATTTTGTCTCCACCAAACTAGAAATATCATAGATCACATCCATCTTGTGAGTAAAAAACAACATTAAGTTTCAAGTCATGAATACTTTTCAAGAGCGCCATCTTCATCTTCAAAGTTCTAACTATGTATAAATACTTTTATATCCACTCTTTTACTGGCTAATTTATCGACACTCTTTGTTTTGTTTGCCAAGGGAAATTTTACTGCGCTGGGCTATAAAATTACCAATAAAACACGGCTAATAATGAATAGTTGTTTAATCTTTGTATACTTAGGTATGCCATGATACTCGGTAAGGCAAACATTGCACAAATCTCAACACTTCCGAATATTTTATTTCTTACAGTGACTACACTGTGCTTCATTTATGATTTTTGTTTTGCTGACAAACAAGAAACCAAAAGAGTGAGGTCGGGTTGTCATGAACATGCATTATTAAATTACTGGAAAATGGCATCACTGGAATTCCAGCGAACTTTCAAAATTGACAATCATGTCGGCCATGACATGATAATGGCTATTCGCCGCTTTCCTTTTCCTTCCGTTATACAGTTTTTGTTTATTTATCTTTTTGAAATTGTTTTTAGCTCACATCTTGAAACACTTCCAATTTTATTATTTTTAACACATCGCAGCCGTGAAGTCATTATATTTTCGTAATTCGCATACAAAATTCCCTGTTCAATCGAACCATCTGGAGATACCAAATGATTGAAACAAAACTTTGTAAGCGAAATTTGTAAAAAATGTACCTAATGGTACAGTCCCTTTGAAAGAAATAAATATTAACTCCTTGTTTCTTTTCTTCAGCACGTAAAATTATTGGCATGAACAGAAATCCAACCATGAACACTAGTTACAGTCCAAGAGCACTGGATGAGTTCCTTCATGGTTATAAAGGTGCATGGGCAGATGCAGCAAGGAAGGATCAACTAAAGTGGCCAGCAACACCAACCCAAGGTTACTTAAAAATATAACAAAAAATAAAAACTTCAAAAAAGGTTGCATTTAACATTTTGTCCACACTTTAGATAAGAACTTGATATGGCCATCACAAGTGTTTTTGTATCCAAGCTTAGCTTTTGTAGAGGACATTTATCTCAATGTTCATTCGAAGCAAGAAACTATCAGCTATGAAGAATTCAAAGAACCGCCTCAAAATCAAATCAAATTCACCAACCAAATTGATCATAGAAATATCGATTCAATGAATTGCAAAAGATCACCTGCTGTTAAGAACTTTGACCAGCTAAAAATTGATACAAAGGGTAAGCTACCTCACTGGTTCCATGATTTTTGTATCTGAGAACCCAACAAAAAAAAACATGTTGACTTTAATGGCAGAAGTTGAGAACTTAACTATTCCTTCATATTTACCAAGAGATTAAAGGTTTCTTTGGTTTCTATCGATTTCGACGGTTGTGTGCCGAGTACTGTTATTTGTGGAGCTCAACGAATATTTCAATTTACTCGAGGTACAGACAGACCGACAGATTCACGAGACTCATAATTTTCGCGTTATCTAGGTAATGTCCTGTCTTGTTACAATCTCGAGTTAATTTTTTTATTTGGCTACGAAAAAATCAAGCAAGTTGCGGAGCGACTAGCTAGCGAGATGCTAAAGATTCTGTGTATTTGCAAAAAAAATTTAATGCATTGCAACTCTCGTTTGGCATCAAGGTTAGGTAGTTAAGTTCATTTCAGACAGACTACAAACTGAAATCATCAAAATGTGGAACAAGAAATTCCAAGCTAAAAAAAAAGAATTTTCGGATTAGAAAACATTAATTGCAGGTGTATTTCCATTCTATTTTGAGTGAAATTAAGATTTTCGTTATTTTTTGTACAATTGAGATTTTGTCATTCGAAAAACCTTAATATAATTTATCGAGATTTTTTTCATTCGAGATAGAATAAATCTCATGATCCCTATATTTTTTAGCAATACAGTTTGTTAAATTAAACAGATGCTAACCTATACTTTTGAAGAAGTTACAGATATCAATATGAATTTCCAATTGGAAATTGAACGTCCGCATATTTTCGAAATATGCAACACAATCACAACCCACGATGCATTAAAAGCACTCTCCTTATCTTGCGCTGAAGATGGAGAAAGAATCGCCCGAATACACTGTTATCGCCCGTTCTTTAAGAAGATCGACGGTCTTTGTGATCGTATTAAGCAAGATTTGATCTATCACGACAGCGTCGTTCCACATATTAATGCACAAGGCATAGTGTGGGCCATTAAAGACCTTATATTCGTTTGCACACGAATAATCAATGGATGGAATATAACCAAAGGATACGTCTACGATTCTTCGGATGGTTTGAACAAAGTACGATCGACTTTGAACTCCGAATTCGTGGCGAGTTTTGTTGCATGGCAGGAGACTGCATTTAAATTCATAGAAAGCATAATGATGTCCTTTCTAAGTCTTGATATTTTTGTAAATACATCAAATAATGCGCTAAAGCGTTTGGAATTTCTTGAAAAATTGGACGTTTTTATGTTAAATTTGATAAGGGAAACGAAAACCTGGTAAGTGTATTGTGTTTACCAATTTTGTGTACCAAGTCATGTAGAATTTTGCTCTAAGCGTATGATGTTTAGTTCCAGCAATAGTAAGTGTAACAATAATTATTGGGAACAATGTGGTTGCAATCAATGTAAAATTGTTATATCCAGCAAAGGTACACACGATGCCTTGATTGAACTCAGTGTGATTTGTTGTGAGTATGGAGAGAAGGTCGCCCAAAACTACCTCAGGCGTCCGTTCTTCAATAAAGTCGACAGTTTGTGCAATCGCACAAAATTAGAATTGATAACTGGTGATGGTGCTTTGTCTAATCTTAACTCACAAGGCACAGTGTGGGCGATTAAGGAATTAATATTCGCCTCTACCCGCATAATTAATGCATGGAATATAACCAAAGGATATGTGTATGGCTCTTCGGAGGGTTTGGATAAAGTTCGACTGGGTTTAAGCAGCGATTTTGTGCCAAGGTTTACCGCATGGCAGGAAACCACAATGAAGTTCGTTGAAAGTTTGAGATTGTCTTTTTTGAAACTTGATAATCTTGCACACACTGAAAGTACCAACTTCAAAAAAGAAGGAATTTCTAAACCGATGAAAGTATTTAAGGAACATTTGCAGAAGTTGAAAAGTGCTGAAGTCTTTTTTAGAACCATTTTCTGTCAAAATTATGTAAATATTATGAATTGGGATTGTGAGATCAATGAACACATTATATCAATTCTTTTTTTTTTTAAGTTTCCAGATTTTATAGCCAAGACTCCGGATTTCTTGGATGTTCGTTCGATCATCAAAAAATGCCAAAGCGGTGGATATAAGCACATTAACGAGGTTGTTCATGATATCCGATTCATAATTTATCAAGTTAAGAAGTACTTAATGGCAAGTGAAGGTAGTTTTATTTGTCTTTATCTTACTTTTTCATTGGGTTCTTCTTTTAGAGGAATATTGATCCGAATCTAGACAGAGCAGTAAATAATTTTCAAGCAGATGTGGACAACGTTCTTGCTCAGAAATCACTTAAAGATTATCAATTTGATCACATTGAAGGCAGACCAAATGAAACTCTTTTTGTATACAATTATTAGCTTACCTTGTTTCCCCACTCCAATCAACAAGGTTTTGACCTTAAAAAAAACTTCAACAGTACGGAATAACTATTTTATATTTATTACACTACAGTTTTTGTTAATGGTGCTTTTATATTGCAGTTTATTTAAAAAAAAAATAGACTAAGAAATAATTCTACATTCAAAAATTAAGAATTCTCACAAGTATACCCTTATAACGAAACAATTTGAATGGATTTTGTGTAATATCTGTGTTTATTTTAACAAACTACAACTCTGAGAATTTTAAAATATTATTTTATAAAAAATCATATTTATTAAAGAGTAAAATTAATATTTGTACACACACCTTGATTTTTTTTTTTATCATAGAAATGCTTTTGAATTTTGATATTTCATTGAATATTTCCGCGACTTTGACAAACAGCGAATTCTTGGAAAAACAAAACCGTTTTTTTGGGATTTGGGTGTGTTTGATTTATGTATAGGTTATGTATTCTCTATTGTCTCTATACTCTGTTAGGCTGATCTCACATCACAGAGTTGACGAAAATTTGGCCGATGACTTCCAGGGCCATCATTTTTGTTCTCTTTCGCACTAGCGATTTTTAGGGAGATGATTTTTTTTATTAAGACTTACAGCCCAAATCTCCCCATCATCACTGATACCTCACAAGTCACAAGAAGAGGTGAAATTGATTTTGGGACTTTTTCGAATTCACCCCCATAGTCACAACTTGTTTTTTTATTTTTTAAACAAAATTGAAATTTTATTAGATTAGAAGATAGAAAATTAAAGCGGATTTTACTGCGGCGTATCTTCTTCCATAACTTTCATCCGAAATAAAAAAAAACAAGATTTTCACAATAGGACAGATTTTTTTAACCCAGGAAACAAATGATGCATTCGCTCTCCAAAACAACATTTTTAAATGGGTTTTTCACTTCCAATTTGCAAACATAATTATAAACAAATAATGAATGAAAACTTGCTTTTTTTTAAGTTTTAAATAAATTTATTTGGCCCAATTGAAAATCTTTTTTAGGTTTTTAATTATCAGCTGTTGCAATTATGACACTATTAAATTCACCTTTGCTGTGGTGAGTTTCGTTGTAAGCTTTCTTGTAAAGCGGGATATACATTGTTCAAATGCTTGTCATGCATAGAGAGTGTATTAGAGAGTGTATTATTGTGTGTGTGCACTATCAAAAAGTTTTGATTTTTGTTCAATCAGATAGCCAGAATTGAAATAATGTATATTTGAGAATGATTGCTTGATCAAGCATAGGCATATTTTCGCACAGAAATTTAATTAAAAATGAATGATTGAAGACTCATGCATGAAGTGTGTATAAGCAACGTCAAAAAAAATTATTAATACACTCTCACATGCATGACAATGAACAATGTATATTCCGCTTAATGATTGGGGGAGAAATTCAAAAATGTTATCCGAGTCATAAGAGCTTGTGACTAATCACAGGGGGAGAATCGGCTGCTAATCCCAATAATATGGTCAGCATGAATTATCACTCAGATTGTTTGAATAGAAATGTCAAAATATAGTTATCTATCGAATTAGGCAACTTCTATACCAGATGCAATTGTTTGAGACAAAAACATGGGTAATAAAGGATGCCATTACTGATAAAATTTAAAAAAATACCATAAAAAGTATCGCTTACTCTCCCAAACTAACGCGAATACTTCGGAACGACAACGAAGCTTTCGCCTGCGTACATGGTGATTAATGAAATATGAGTGTGTAACTACACTAGTGCGATGCGAATCTTTCGTAGCATGCTACGTCCGTCGCATATTCGTTGCGAATGTTTCGCGCTGGTTTGGGTGTGCCTTGAGTTAAGCTCCGAAAATTCCTTGCACATAGGCAATTATGTAGTTGTTTTTACATCCTTCGTTACATTAGACTTTTTTTTTATTATCAGGGATATGATCCATATAACTTATCGCAATAGGCGTGTTTTTTTGCAAGTCCATATGGATTTGTCGAAAAAAACGACATCGGGACTTAGGAGCTTCTTACTTACAGTACGTAAGTCCCGATAATTATCTGGACTTAGCTAAGTCCATATGGATTTAAGTTGTTGTTGTATTTACGTGTAAAACTATTAGTTCCGATGTTGTTTTTTTCGACAAATCCATATGGACTTGTAAAAAAAACACGCCTAATATATGCATTACAACAACAACACAAGATCCTGCCCTCTATCGGCATCACGTTTCATAAACCAAAGCTTAGCGACAATAAAATGCTGCTTTTCTTCCAATTTCCTTCGGGCTTTAAAAAAAAAAAAACTCACCTAGAGTTAACCCGAAGTGAGCAAAATGGACCTTAAACGCAGAACGATGAGTGTAGGCTAGGCCTTTTGAATTTAAAAAATGTCAAATCAAACAAACCCTTTCATTAAAAGTTTTAAAATTCCGAGAATTCGTTTTCATCTACATATACATATAAATATATCTCATAGAAATAAACTAATGCAATATGCAATGCGAAGTACTTGTTTTTGTTAAGAATACTTTTAATTTAACATTTCTTGTGGATTAATAAATCTATTAAACATTTTATTTTCCAGAAATTTAACAAAAATACAGAATTATTTATTTGTCCACAGTCAATAATAAATACCACATAGAATTCATATTCAAGACACATTTTGGGTAAAAAATTTTTAAAAATGCGTTCAAAACATTACAAAAAACTATAAATATTTTCTATTGTTTAAATTTCAAAAAACTTATTAACTATTATTGAATATTAATACAAAAATGTAAGTATGTATATCGATTTGAGTAAACAACAACATTACGGAAAAAATAATTCCTTTGAGGCTGATTGCACATACAACATAATAAATCTTATTATTTATCTACTGAGATCATTTTGAAAATCAAAGATACGATTTTTAACTTTTTGAAAAAAAAAAAATATATATATATGACGGTTCCATTAAAACAAATTACTTGCCACTGTTGTACAGAATTTCATTGGGTATTCCCTTGATATGATCAAAATTATAATTTTCAAATGGTTCTTGGGAAAAGATCACTTCTGTTTCTTCCTGAAATAGGCTTGTTGCTTCCGCAAGTTCAAGATTGATATTTTCCTGTGAATAAAAACTTTATTGCAGATAATTCAAAGTAAAATCTGTATCCTACCTTCAAATACTCGTTGGCCTGATATATAATTAGTCGGATATCATGAACAACTTCAAAAACATGTCCGTAAACGCCTGTTTGGCATTTTAGTATTATCTCACGAATGTCCATGAAATGTGGTGTTTGTGCTATAAAATCTGGAAACTATAAAAGAAAATTAGGATAAAATCAATTTCGAAAATGAATATCACTGTAGGTACATAGTTTTGGCAAAACTGTATCTTAAAAAATTTATCTCCGTTCTTCATTTTCATCAAACGTTCCATAAATACGTTTAACTTGTTTATTAGATCCTTCCCCAAGGGCTTTTCCACATTTGGATCATAGTCGGTTGAAAAATGAGACAATTTCTTCTCCAATACACGAATATCACAATTAAGTTTCTTTTCACTATGAGCCTTGAACGCAGGCAACATATCATATACAGAAGAAATGTTGGACAATGTCTTAGCGAAGTTTTCGTCGAAAAGCTGTTCCATGCCAGTTGTGGAAGCTGCATCTGATGAATCCGAGGACTCTCGTTTGATGAAATTATAAGTGCCAGTCTTGAAATACGTCCCGTTTAGAGTATTTTCGCGTTGAGTTAGATCAGAGTCTTCAACCATGGTGTACATGTAGTTAGTGTTAAGCGTTGTAGAATCCTTAGGCAATCCGACATAGTCATCCACAGAGGGGCTTGAATAATCAAACGAATCGTCATTGCTGGTCTTCATCGGTGTTGAGTTGGTTGTCTTCTGGTAGACACTTTTTTGAGACTGCACCAGATTGTCCAAGTTGATGAAGGACTGAATTAAATTGTCGACAAAATTCACTGTGGTCTCTTGCCAAGCTGAAAAACTTCGAACGAATTCGGGGCTCAAGGCCGATCGAACTTTATTCAAACCCTCGGGTGTATTATACACATAACCCTTGATTATGATCCATGCATTCATAACTCGAGTGAATACGAATATAAAATCCTTTACAGCCCATGCGATTCCTTGCGAGTTTATATTTGGCAGAACACCATCGGGACGAACAAGATCTTGTTTCAAACGGGCGCATAGACTATCGATCTTTTTGAAACATGGACGATTGCGGTGAGTGTAGGCGAGTTTCTCTGCAGTTTCACTACCAGAAAGGGCAAGTGCTTTTAATATTTCAAATGTGTTAATGACTATATCGGATGGATCTCCACCGCCAAGGATTGTTGAATGTTCTTTGGGAATCCTAGATAGAGTGAATAAATATGGCTTATCAGATTATTATTAGTTGAGAACAAACCTCGGGCCTTTGTTTGTATTTCTTGATGTCACCGGAGAAGTTCGCAAATTCAAGTCTTCTAAAAATATGAACGTTTGTTTTTGTTTGAAATAGAATAAAGGTTTAAGGCCCTTTCCCGAATGGAATTACATAAGCAATAAGCTTATTTGTTTTAAAAATTATTATTATATCAAGCCCTAAACCGTTACCTCATCTTATAGGTAAAATGCCTACTGAAGATTTGAAAAATGGAGCTTACCTTTTATTCCGGTTTCCGATGGATCAACTTGAAGATTTATTTTTCCTATAGATGTCGCCATCTCATTCATTGCATTTATGTTGATTGGATTATTCTGATTGACGCACTGAACGCCAATTTGAATAGTCATCTTCCCAGGCTCCCGAGAAGTCATATTTTGTTGTTGTTGGGAATGGGCATTACCATTAGCCGCACCTGAAGTTCCATTATTAACAGTTTGAGTCAAAAATGGAATAGCTGCATATTGCATATTTGGAGCGAGTGCATATTGAAGAGCTACATTTGGTGCGGGCATGACTGGTGATAGAAAAGCTCCATACGGCCATATCGAGGGAATATCTAAAGAAAATCCTATACATATGGAATTCAATTTATAATTAATTTTTTTTTTTCTGAAAACCCACCTTGACTATTCATGGTAGGAAAACGCATGCGATCCATTGAAGTTGCCTGTAGAAGATTTTCAGAATAATGCAAATCAGATTGAGAGCTAGCTGCTGAAAGTTTACTATTCATTCCAAGGATTTTGCGAGCTTTTAACGAGAAAAGTAAAAATTAAAAATATTATATGGCTCTAAAACCAGTGCTACTACAATTTATTGGAAATATGTACACAGTAGTTTATATTTTTCTGATAGAGCCATTAAGGAGCATTTTTGTGAATAATAAAAACTTACGACGTGGCTGATCTCCCATATCATTCATGGTGCTGAGGAACGTGTTTTAAAACGATATGCGATAACCTTTCAAAATGAAATATGAAAACGAAAGCATCATTTTGGAATTTCTATGGGTAAATAGTTCAGGCAGACAATGCAACGCCTGCTTACAAGTGAATTAGCGGTATTCAAAATATATACATACATCCATTCTGTTTATAAGAGGTAGGGCATAAGGGCATTGACTTCCTGAAGGAATAAATAATTAGTTGTGGTAGGGTTGCCGTATTTGATTTTGATTTTTCTAAAACCTTAATTTAGCAGTTATCAGGAATAAAAAGAACTTGTAAAATGAGTACTCTGAACGACATACGTAAACCAAGTGTAAAAACCAGACAAGAATTGAGCAAAATAAGAAGCTTGTATGATAATTGCGTTAAATTGTTCAGAAACCTTCTGAACTCTGAATAGGTATTTCTCTCTCTATTGAAATCACTTTTCATGATCCAAAAATTTTGTTTCAACTCTTTTTGATAGCTATTAATTTTGCAAGTTTTTTGAAGTGTAAACAAAAATATGTGTATGTATAATTATATACATATATTTGCATGAAAAATAATCAAGGAAAAAAGAGATGGGTATATAACGATGATGTTGTCTCTATTTCGTATTGATTTATTTTCATGGGATAGGTCATTAAGCAATAATAATAATATGCTAATTATAAAACATACTTGACCCTTAGTCGTGGTTTAAACTCATTTCATACGCCGAAATCGGTGGGTGAAAATCTAGAACCAATAAACCACTTGTACAACTGGCCCTTAGACTTGTTTTTATTTATCACAAATGCAGTGCTATATACTACGTTTTCATTAGAAAAAATGAGGAAATTTCGTTGAAAATTAAAGTATGGATCAAATATATGTATTTCCCTGTGTCAATTAGATTTAAATGTTGATTAATGGCGAAAAAACTATTTGTTTTTATTCACATCTGTCAAAACACCGATTTTGACAATTTTTGCCTTCCGGACACACAAATTGATCTTTTTTTGATCAGGATTTTTTAGCAGATCTACATGTACACATCTGTTTACTACAGTTGACATATGCCTGTTTAGTGAATAAAACTTTGGCCAAGTTTCTCAAAACTATGTTTTTTTCTTTTGGGTTTCGACAGTAAATTGTGAAAAATTTCACATAACCAAACATACCTCATATTGACAGCTACTAGACTAGCTGCCACAGACATGAATATACCGTATGCCTGTTTGGTAACGTGAAAATTTTCACCAAGTTTTCCAAACTTGGGTTTTTTCTCCTATGGTTTCTGACAGCACATTGTGAAAATTTGCAAGAAAATTTTCGTAATCCATCAGCTACAAAAAATATCCCATAAATTTTATCCTATCATTGACCATTTAGTACTTTTCATCGACTTGGCACCACTTAAAATGCTGAATTTATCTGTCACTTCTGTCACTGAAATGACGGATTCACACCACCTCAGGCTCAGCTGTCACTGACCACTACTTGGAATACTTGTTTCTTGATTTTGTCAACAAAATAGAAAATTTATTCTTTTCCTTATTTTTTCACTATAAAAAAACACGCAACAAAATAAGTTCAAAGAAATGACAGAAATAAATTTTGAAAACGAGGTTTCAAATGGCAAAAACAAAAATTGCGTACGCTGCCAATTTTGCAATTCATTAATTCTTTCAAAACAACAAGGAATCTATTTACGACAAGATGAAGAGGTAACAAACAAACAACCATGAAACTTTACTTATTTTATAAAAACGCCCATAATAATAATTTTCACAGATAAACCTACCTACAATTCATGCTAAAAATACCAAAGACCCTTCCAAAATAGAGACTGAACCGATGAAGGATTTCTGGAGTGTTGGCGATATGTTCCAATTCGAAAACATTGGTTTTTCTAATACCGTAGACAATTTAAAGTATCTCACTTGTGCTGATTGTGATATGGGTCCGGTAGGATACCAAGATTTAGAATCTAATAAAATGTGTTATGTTTCGCTAAGTCGAGTGAAACATGAAAATTAATTTGATATTAACAGGAATAAACTATTCAATTATTTAATCTTTTTGTATGTGTAAATTTGTAATTAACGCCAATAAAGTTCTTATAAACAAGACATTTGGATATGTAATGAGCGCTTAAGCGAAATTACGACTAATATTAAGCAAATATAACATTTTAGAACAAAATTAAAGATTACTGTTTAGTGCGGGAATAACTTTATATTTGCTTACGATGGTTGGAATAATTCCTAGGATTTCCTCAAAATATCTTAACACAATATGGATCTCTAGCCTTATAAGCTACGACTGGAGTGGTTTTTTTCATCTGCTAAAAGGTTGAGGACTTTGGTGTTGTCAAAGCATCTTCGTCGTTCAATGGAAATCTCCTTAATTTAACAGCCCTATTCTGCTAAACGTTCACGTGAACATTTGCATTCTGCTATCCGCGGGAAAGAAATGATTGTTCCCTAATGCGTATATTGCGATAAAAATATAATTAATACAATAGATCCTTTTTACAATTTCAAAAACAAGTACTGGTTAAGATTTGCATAAATAAAGACATGTTTTAAATAAATAATTTTAGGGAAATTGAATGAAACATTCACGTGAATCGAAAGATTCGATCGAATCGGATAGCTTCGTATGTACGCTATACTTAAAAGTCAATATCAAAACCTAAGTTTCATGTGGCTCTATTTCTAAATAAAGATAATTCTTAAATTCAGACATTTTCAAATTCTTGTCAGTAAAACTAAAATAAAAGTGGACCTATGAGTTCTTTGAGAAAAAGGTATTCGTTTATTTTTTTTTAATATTTATGTATGTAAAGTAATATAATCTGTTCAATTATCCATACATGTATGTATGGGACTGTCGGAGGTCAGCGGGCACACCAGGATACAAGAACGCATACAGCCCCACAAACGCCTATACATATTATTTGAGTACTACTAAAATTTTATATATGACCGTATTTAGTTAAAAAGTGATTATAAGAAAATCTCTTTTAGAGAGCCGAAGTGGGCTAATATTTGTTTGTTCAGAAGTGTTCCTCGCTGCATTGTTTGCCAAATCGTTCTCTTTGATATCCGAGTGTCCTGGTGCTCAGAGGATCACGTTTTTTTGTTCTTAAAAATTGCCTTGCATTAAGTGCAAGGGACGTCATAGCAATTTACTAAGATTTTGGTTTTAGCGCTTGCTATTTATGTACGCTCCTTTATGTTAACCTTAACGAGACTATATGTTTTTAAACTTTAACAATGTGGCTTTTCAAAACATCCGAGGCCTTAATAGTTTCATTGGGCCCAATCGGGAATACCGAGGGGAATATTTTTTGCTATCGCGAATCTCCCCTGAAGGAACAATCCAATGAAATGACGACTAAATTCGCCTGGAAACGTTACCAATTTTTTTGGAGGTGGGACGGAAATATTCCGAGGACAATTTTATTTGCGTAAACTTCCATTCTGTTCAAACAGTTAAAGGTAATGTGTGCGCTTCGGCAGATTACAAATAAATTTGAACATACACAAATATAGAAATAAGAAAATACTCATAATGCATTTGAATCAAAATATAATGGCCAACCAAATAAAACTTTATAATTACAAGTACTTACTTAAATGCTTTAATACTTATTTACTTCAATTAATGGGTATCATTTTGTTAGTATTCGAATTTGTTGCGTTTTTAGGCTTCAAAAGTAGAAATGAGTTTTCATTTTCCTTATGAAATGATTACCATCCTGATTATATGAATTTTTGTTTTTTGTTTTTATATTGCTTTAAATATGTACATCTAAATTATTTATTTAGATGAAAATTACAAATCTAATTTGTTTTTCAAAAATCAATAGAAATACAAAATGTGAGTATTTTTGTTAATGTTCTTTTCTGTTTAGTTTTCGTTTAAAAATAAAAATGAATGAGGAAATTAGTTGCTGTGTTAGGTATGTATGTATATGGAAATAAATAAATCGAACTGCATTATTATAAACTATTTAAAAAAAACTATAGCTAGGTACTTTTCCCCGAGATGATAAGGGAAACTACTAACAAAAAAATGGAAGTGTACTCCTGGCAGAAATAACTTCAATATCTCCATGTCTGGGGCTATTGCTACTTCGCATCATCTCGCTGCACAAATTTCGAGTTGGTGCGGATCGAATTTTTGTTGCAACTGTTTTAACCATTCCCTCGGATTCGTCAAGTGTCTTTAAGAAACATCCCTTGCAAGTTGGTAGAACTTTACCACCCAGTTCGAGGCAATATGAGTAGGTTTTTGTTCTGAATTTTTCCCTTTCGGCGTCAAAGTTTCGTGGACGAACGGATTTCTTGTTAATGACTGTTATCATAGACGCAACATATTCAGCACGTTTTTCGTAGGTCCCCAGAGACCAGTACTCATTAAAGATGGCTTGTTGCATCTCGAAAGTAAATCTGGTGCTGCATTTGGCACGACATTCAGTCAGTGGTACCACCTTTTTGGCAGGAACGTACTTGCCAGAGCTGGTCACATAGGCCTGGCCACTGTTGCGGCAGGCTTTTCTTAACTGCTTCGATGTTTGAGCACTCTCGTCCAAGCTGGACTCGAGGCTGGCCTCATTGGCGTCCTCGTCGTCATCATCGATGGTAATGGATTCAAGAGTTTCATTATTCGAACTATCGCTAGGTGGATCGTTTATAGTCTCGTTACAAGAAAAGTCATCTTCTGATGTGGTTATATATTTCATCTTAAATTTATACGAAAATTTATTAATAAAAAGGGTAAATTTATGGTTTATTTTTTGTTTTGTGGAGACAATTAAGCAAACTACCTTCGAGAATAATATGAAGTTTCAAAATGTTTTCTGTGATGGAATTCAACTTTGATGTGGAAGTTTATTTAATTATTACAATAAAACTGGCGTTGAAATACAAAAATGTAAAAAGAACAGTAATTTAATGGATAATTTTTTTTTCAGAAAAAAAAGTTATAAACAATCTGCTGTCTCTTCAATTTTTTTTCTGTGACAGATAAGAAAAATTCAGAAATGGAGAACGGATTGAGAGATAAACAAAGAGATAATTCTCATTTTGTGTTGAATTTGTTTTTTTTATTGCGATATGTTCAAAATACTGAACCAAAAATGAAGATGTGTTTGTAAATGCATTCAGCTTACAATAAAGATGTAAATATATGGAAGGTGTGGTGAGTTTTGGTTTAAAAAGGAAATTTATAGTCTAGGCCAGAGAAAACAGAAACAAAAAATGAAAATTACATACCTGTCCGATTTTTAAAATTTGTTTGCAATCTGATTGTTTTCAAAAAAAATTGGAGCTGCACTTTAAAAGTTCGAAGTAAAAACCTTTAGTAAAGTCGTTTTCGAGTGGACCTTCAGAGTACTCCTCTTTCACTTCAAATACTCCAAAAACCTTCGATTGGCTGTTCCAAGTAACGTTTTTCGAAGTGTTTTTCTTTTCCCAATTTAATAAAGAAGTAGACGAGGAACACTCATATACATATACAGTTTTCGTCGGATTATTTGTCAAGAGTGATAAATTCCTGAATAAGCCATTTTATTAAATGGCGACATTCGGTATATTATATGTAGGATCCTTAGAGGATATATGTATAATATGGAGTGCTCGTTTCTATCCCTAATGCGTTTTAGTGCCTCAAGACATGATAGGGGACACTGTTTCACTTTCGATAAGATAAAGTCTTAGAGGATATATCCTACAGGTGCTATCAATTGTAAGTTATAATTTGCTTATTTTCTCTCTAAATTGTTCTACTTTGAAGTAATTCTTGAAATTAATTACAGCGATATTATTGACTTTTTTCAAAACTAGTTTCATTGCTGAACTAATTAGTTTTATAGATGTTTGGAGAAGCTCAAACCAGGTATTATTCAAAAATATTTCGACACCTAAAACTCGAAAAATTAAAAATAGCTTCGCATAAAACTCTAAATTCATAAAGCCGTGCAGAACTTGGGACTCGAAACTTCTACAAAATTAGTTTTGCTATGAAACAAGTCACTGATATGGCTGTTAGTGTTTGTATATTACATATTTTAAAGATATTGAAATCTACTTTTTTAGTTTTGTTCTCCAATGTGCAGAAAACTGTGAGTGCCTTTAACTTACCGAAACTTGAACAGTGACCCCTATGAAAACTTCGCATTTGAATAATAACAAGCACTCCATATTATCCTCTAAGGTAAATACAGGAAATCAATGTTTTCATATTCTATGGAATCGAAAACGAGTAGAACACCCGGAAAATCCAATCAAAAACGGCATAAGGAACAGTTGAGTTTGATTGTTTTTATTATTATGTTTGTACGATACCTAAGCAATTCAAATCAGGGTTACAGCTGTGCGACCTTTTTTTGGGATGTGCGATTAAACAACGACCTTTTAAAAAATGCGATGTTTTTTTTTGGGAGTGCGACTTTTTTCAAAAGGTTTTTCCTTTGTATAAAATATCAAAAACTGGTTTCCCGGACTTAATTATTCGAATTAAAACAGAACAACATTTCAATCAACTATCAGTACTTCCCACAACATCCATACAAACTAATGAACTATTATTATTTATACATATTATTTTCTTAAGAAATGATTTTACGTTTTTAGTATCATCCTAAAGCCGCAAACGCTTGCGACTTTTATATGCCGTCGTCTCGTAGCTTAACTGGCTGAACACAGTGTTTTAGCTGCAGCTGCAGCATGTAGAAGTAGTACTGTCAAAGTTGAAAGGTACGAAAATTGTATTTTAATTTATTTGCGTTTCGCCACCACATTAGGACTTGAATATCTGGGAAACTTGATCTTATGGCCTCGGTTGATTTTTTCATCCCGAAAATCCCGGTAATATAATGCTTGAATTCCGGGATTTCCGGGTTCCACAGCTTAAATATTCGCATACAAATTTATTTCATGCTTGCCTTTACACTTTCTTTCAGTAACATTTGTAGTTCAAAACTGGTTTTCTCATTGTTCTATTTTTTTTTCGGTGCGTAAACCGTATGTCTAGCCAGTCATTCAGTCGATGTCAGCTTCAGTGAAGTGCTATTGTGTTAAAAAGATATCGTTTTTCAAAAGTCAAAATAAATACGAGGAACATAATTGTATTTAAAACTTAACTGATTTGGAATTAGATATTTTTCTTAAAAAATAAAGTAATTATTTTACAAAATATCTAATATTTTTCTTTAAAAAAGGTCCACTTATTTGTTATGTTTAAGAGTAGATGCCTATATTTATGTTTTATTCATTTCTTATGTTGAATTTACATATTGATCTTGATGCGAGTTTTGCAAAAAAAGAGATGTAAGATATAGAATTTACCTTTGTTGAATAGAGAAAGACCAAAATGAAGAGGTCTTAATATAGGATATATGCTTTAATGAAGATATTAAGACGAAGATATTCGGGATTGAAAAAACATCCCGGGATCGCATAATCTCTATACTAATGAAGTAATTTTGATGCTGGTTATGAATGCGTTGCAGCAATATCTAACCTTCGGAAAAATAATTTTTGACATGTAATTTCTGCTGGTGACAAGGATTGAAGTAAAAACTGATATTTCATAACTCCAAAATTATTGTCCCCTTTTGGTCGATGCAAAAAGGGTGTAAGAAGAAAATGTAACCAACTTGACTGTATATCGCTTAGTTGCAAACCCCAAACGGTTTTAATCAATTTGTTTAAAGTTAAAAATAATTGCAATACTTACCGACTCTTTTAACTATAAATAGACAAATAAAAGTAAATTTTAAAGCACAAGAAATTTATTTAAAAAAAAAAAACACAATTTTATTTATATCGAATAAAACAACAAAATTCTTTATTGCTTTATCCCAAAGATTTCAAATTTTCCATTATCTCTCAATCCTACTAACACAATAATAGCAATAAATATGTTTTCATATAATATTTTGTCTTGACTTTTGTATAATATATGTATACAATAACTTTTTTCTTGTTTTAATATTATTAATGTCCGGAATTAATATAAATTAATAAAAATGAATGCAATGATGATAAAACACTGGCAGTTATTATTCAAAAAGAATTTCATGCAATTTTTGTCTATAAATGTATACCAATAGCAGTTGTCATTAATATATTGGTTCTCTCTGCAATGGATTTTGACTTTAGTTAGTTTCTATTTTTAAAGTGCAAAATGTGGTATTTATTACTTATACAATAAAAGTAATAGAACTATACATGTAAGAACATTCATAGTCAATAAAAAAGGCATGATTGAGTTTTTGTTTTTTTTAATTCATTTTCTCAGACACGAAAGAGATTTATTTTTGTTTTAATTTAAATTTAAAGTAAAAAAAACTTAAACGGAGGTCCTTTTGCCAGGACCTATAGTAGTATGTTTTATTTGTATCTTTCTTCTATAACCTACGATTAATTTTTGGTATTAGCTGCATTTGCAATTACTTTATTTTTCTATAAATATCTATATTTTTTTTAATAACTAACTTTATAATTAAAATTTAACAATTTAAGTTTTATATTAATTTAGTTATGTTAAAAGCTACATGTATGTAAACAATTTGTAAGATTTATTTTTTCTACAGCATTTAAGCAACCTTTCATGGGGAATTTTAGTTCATTTTTCTCAGCTTAAGGTTAAGATCAACAAAGTTTGAGATCAGATCGCTCGCTTTTCGATTTGGTGGTTTTTTGTTTGTTTTATACGGTGGATGTATTTTACGACCTGAATCAATCTGAAAATATTTTCAGCTTTTGCATGATCTCCATCTTAAGCTTGAAATTTGTTCGAAAATATCACCCACTAATTGCAAATTAAAGGAGAATTAAATAAAATTGAAGGGAAATATTTTAGACTTATTTTATTATAATATATTAATTTGCTTAATTATATATTTATTTATTTTGTATATACAAAAAGTATTTTTTTGTAATTTTTTCTTGAAACTTTCAATGAGATTTTGTTTGTGACTAATATCGATTTTTGTTCGCTATAAAATGGAATTTTCAATTTTTTTCTTTGGTTCAGCTGTTTCCCTTTGGGATTTTATTTTTGTTTTAATTTTTTTCTTATTTATTTTGCAATAAAAGGATACATCACGTTGAAATGTGTAAGTTTAAAATGAATTTTACTATTGTTAAAGTATAAGTTCTTTATTATTTATTTGTGCTTGGTGGAAAAGTTAAATAAATTAAATAAAAATATTATAAAACTCATTTTAAAAAAAGGACTTTTTCCTAAAAACACTATTTTTTAAACATTTTTAAAATTCTGTTGTTTTATCGATTTGTTTTATTTCTTTTTCCTTCAAAAAAAAAAAATTATTTGTAAAACTTATCCGTTAAGAAAGTAAAATAAAATTGAAACAAATTTAAAGCCAAAAAAATGGTTTCTTGTTTGTTTAACAAAATTAAATAAATAATTAAACGCGTTTAGTAAACATTAGTAAGACTCCACATAAGATCGAAGCGGCCAGTATTAAAAATGACGAGTTTAGAGCACCGCTGCCGTTGCAACGATCCTGATCGCAGGAGCAAACTACTTGACGTCCGCCAAATCCAGCACGCGAGTAGCAGTAGTTGTAGTTGGTTTGATTAAGGAAACCACAGGTTCGGATAATACGAGTATCTGGGGGCACTGTGGATAGAATTAGGTACATTTTTTTGTACAATTTTTTATTTTAGCATTTTAACAAAATATAGATTTGGAGTTAAACAAAAAAAAAAAACAAAATTCTTACATCCATTGACAGCGAATTCAATCACTTGACTAATTTTTCTGCAGAAGATAGATAGACCTTGTTCCCGAGATGAATACTCTTGGCGACAGTCCGTCAGGAGATTATCTGGTGGGATGTCTAGGTTGCAGTTAGCATCTTTATGGCTGTTACAGACAAAACATTTAATTGCCGATCCTGAAATAAAATTAAAAATACAAGTTTAGATAGCCATATACATATTGTATGGATTTACATATACATAGATGCGAATATAATTTCTGTTGGCAACGTCGTTTACAAAACACTATACTAAATCTAAAATTTGGTAAAAGTGTACGTTCTAAATTCATTATCTTGACTTCGTTCTAAAACTTAAACTTGATCTTGCGACGGAATAAATGAATCTTATATGTATACATCTATAAAACTAGCACGTCTTAGCTTCAAATTCAAGCACTAGAGCTTCGGTTAGGTCCGAATACCTAATCTTCCTACTTGTACCTACTAATGGTTGCAACCGCAAGTCACTCTTATACAAAACCTTATACTTGTCTAAATTGAGCAAACAGGTTCCATTTGCATCATCTCTGCACTTACTCTTGATCACACTGTGCCGCTTAAACACCGTGACGACCACTGAAACTGACTTTGAAACTATTAACCGCATCGGTTGAAATCTTGAAATCTATCTGAATCGCGTTGCTTTAAAAGCGTGACCTTGAAGATTATTTCTATTGTTTGTTTAAGTTGATCTATTTTTACCTATGTGTTTCCTAAGTGCAGTCCACACGTGGTCCATAATCACCACTAATAATGAAACAAAAAATTACCCGCAAAATCTAAATAGATAATACATATGTATAATGGACATATATATTTTACATACTTTTATCGCATTAAAGGTGTTTTCAATTACCGCCATCTGGAAGCTCCACTTTGCAGCTGCACTTTACCTCCAATTAGCAATTTTCCTCAATAGCTATCGGTTAAGTGTCAAACTGACAGCTAAGTGTAAGAATATAGAAATTTACATTACACTAGCCCGAAAAAAAATAAAGAACTGTCATACACTAATCATGCTTACAATTAGCGTGCAAGAGCTGTATCTCACATCAGCCAGAGATTGAGATCTATGCGGCTTGAACTGATCGCCCACTTGATGGTTTTGAGAGCTATGTATATATTTCATATGGTGCTGTGCTGGTGAAGTAGTGCGCCGTTTGCCATATCATTGCCCCTGGAACAGATTTATTAATTTGTTCACAAAACTTTTTATGTTACCCCTCTTGTTCATTCGTCCTATTGTGGAATTGAATGATGTTTGTGTCACTGTTGCGGAGGAGGAACAAAGCGTAGAGGCTAGTTGGCCCAGCTACAGCTGTGTATCATTTCAAGTGTAGGTTTTGTTAGCTCTGGGTATAATTGAATACAAAAAAGTGAACGGAAACACAAACGCGTTTTTTTTTCAAATTTAATTTGATGGTCCAACCTGCCGATCAGTATGCATGCACGCAATGCATGTTTTGTTTGTGACGTCACAATTTGCATTTAACTGCATTAAAATACATATATGTCTTTGTATGGCAATCGTTAATTTGGTTAGTTTTGTATTATAAAATAGAATACGACGGTTAAATTTGTGCCTATTTAGAATAAACTATAGCCGAGATTGACCTCCACTGCTCTGAGAATGGCCGAGTTCAACGCACATCTGAATATTCAGAATTCTGAATTTTTGAAGCTCTTGATTGGCCAGCTGTCAGAAGTCATCTGAATTTTCAGAACTTTTTCTGACAGCTGGCCAATCAAGAGCTTCAAAAATTCAGAATTCTGAATATTCAGATGTGCGTTGAACTCGGCCAATAAGGAGAAACAAGGCATATGTAATATATGTACATTGTAAATATATATATATACTACACATATAGATTGCATGGTGTATTCTATACACCTATAGTTTTTTTTTCTACTTTTAGAGCATTAGGTACATAGGTTATTGTTTATGGGAGCAAAGGTTTAGTGAACGAATCAATTACACATTAATTGGGAGATTCTGTCTGCTTGTCCAGTGTTCTTATTTTGTTTCTTTTGACAACTACGCGATTTGGTGAGTAGTAAACCCTTGATTATATTGCTATGGGTAAATGTTCATACCATTTTCTAACACTATCTCTTGAATATAAGGAATATTGTAAAAAATTGTTTGCTAATGGGGTTTTCCATTGGACAACATCATTCCCACATTTTTCAATAACGGTGTAAGCATTCCGACGACTTATTCGTTTCAGTGGTTTCTCGCTCCAACTTCTAGTACAGTCATTAGAGAGAAAACTCTATTTTTTTTGAAAGGATTTGAAATTCAAATTGAATATCGAGATTGAACTAAATCTCATGGGGTTTTCCATTGGTAAAATAAATCAATTTATTTTTGATTTGGATCTGTAAAAAAGCCGATTTTGACCATTTTTGCGTTCCATTGGGCAAAACAAATTGATTTGTTTTTGATTTAAAATTAATTTTGTAGATCTAAATTTTTCGGCAGATTTACCCCTCCCTGTACTAGTACCAACATAATTCACAGCTGTCAGTTTGCAATTGCATTTTTTTATTTGTTTAATTTATTTCGTGTGTGCAAATTATATGAGAAATCATTGTTTACAATGGCCGAGTTCAACGCACATCTGAATATTCAGAATTCTGAATTTTTGAAACTCTTGATTGGCCAGAGCTGTCAAAAGTCTTCTGAATTTTCAGAACTTTTTCTGACAGCTGGCCAATCAAGAGCTTCAAAAATTCAGAATTCTGAATATTCAGATGTGCGTTGAACTCGGCCAATATATAGAAGCAGTTTAAAATGAATCGGTAACTTCATGAAGCCCATCTTTCTCTTCTTAAAGTGCATCAAGGGATGATTTTTTTTTTTTGAAAAATTGACACAGAAACGAAACTACACAAATAAATACAATGACAAAAACAAATCAATTTAAAATCGTGTTCCATTCACCATGAAAAAAATTAATTTTTAAACTGAAATCTGAATTTACCAATGGAAAACCCCCATCACTTTTTGGGGACTGAAAAACGTGTGGAAGGGGTCGCTAATTTTAAAAAGGCGTTTATATGATTTTCGCGGCTTCTAATAACCCTTCGTGGAAAAATGTCAATGTAAGTGGAAACGAGATAAAATACTGATAAGTAAAAATAAGACGGAGGTAATGAATTGCCAAATTCATCAAGCGCCTTATCTTCTCAGAGTGGATAAAGTAATGAACAATTTTCAATACAACTCTCTTTTAACTAAGCAACAGTTTAAAAATAATCGTCGATTAAATAATGTTGTGTGTTGATTTAAATATTAGTTAGTTGAATTATTCGAAAAAAACAAAGACAGAGAGAGGAAATTATGCTGAATTTAGCTATATGTAGCTGTATGTCTATGTATACTATGTTATGTAGATTATTATGTACATTATAATATACTGAAAAACAAATTAATCTAGGATGAATTTCTGATTCTATTTTTAAAGATAAAGGACAACAACAGACTCGCTCGCCTAGTTAAGTCTTCCTTCTAATGCTTGCGAAAATATCACGTTCGAAAAATAAAAGCATTCCGTAACATTAAAATAAATAAAATAAAACGACACTTAATTTAATTCACTAAACTACATACATATGTATGTAGTAGGTATATGTATGTATGTATATGTATACTTCGTGTCTGATGTTATACGAAACGTAACTATAGCAATACCAACTCCCATCCAAACTAAAAAAAAAAAAAAACTTTAAAGCCATGATATACATACAAATGTACCTACCTACAAACTCAAAACCTCATGCCATGATATGCTCGCTTCCTTAAGAGTCCTTGAATCTTTTTATCTCTATTTTTATAATTGCTGGCTTCTTTTCTTTGTGATTATGACTCTAGATATTATATTCTGTTGGGTCTGCTATAAATAAATGTATGCCATGGTTACACTGGTGAGCGCTGAATAACCTGCATTTCTTTTTTTTTTTTAATATCCCCGGATCGGATGATGAAGAAACAATTTTCATCCGTTCTCATTATCTTGCAAGTTGCAACACAAAAACCCAATGCACTCGATTATAATAGGATCATTTAATGTAGAACAACAGAGTCGCCGGCAGATTGTCTCTTTTTGATTTGACACACGTTTTGCCATAACATATAGCTAAAGTTTAATCTGTTTCAGTAGTGGTTTAATTCATACCTATGGGGGTGGGTGTAAGCCCCTATGGCTTTGGTTTATGCATCATGTGGGGTTGAATGTGTCTGAAATCTTAGTTTGTTAATCAATTTCATAGAATCTTTGAAATATCCTGATAACAGCACAAGATTGAAAAATTGATTTATATATACTTTTTTAATCTTCATAATTAAATAAGCTTGTCGATTGGCAGATATAATTAATAGTGCAACAGGTTTGTTAAGCTATAAAATTATAAGTTTGAGAAGAAGCCAAAGAAACATAAAAAGATACAGCCGTAATATGAATATTAGTGTGGTCGTTATATGTTTTGTTATGTTTTGTTATGTTTAGGCCCAGTTTTTCAGTGGTGAGTTAAACCAGAGTTAGCTAACTCTAGAAGTAAATTACGCCACAGTGAAGTGAAGCAGTTTTTCGGTGGAGGATGCATGTGGAACGACTAACCAAACTCAGTGGATAAACCATCAAAAGCATCTGGTCAGTTCATCCTGAGTTAACTCACCAAATTCGATGAGTTAACGCGGGTTTAATTTTAATCTCGCACTGAAAAACTGGACCTTAGTCGCAAATAGAAACAAATAATTTTCTTAAATTTTGCTTAGATTTTTATTTTATTCCCGGTTAATTTAATATCGAATTTTGATTGTAAGGGGCAGGGTGATTCGCAAAAAATACGACAAAAAGCTAGGGCATTTTTGATTGGAAGATAGTAATATTTTTTGAAATTGTCATTTTGAAATATCAAATTTTCAAAAAAAAAAAAAATGTGTATTAAAATTACAATTATAAGAAGCTTCTGTATAAAAAAAATTAATTTAAATCGTTTTAACGGATACCTGTTAGTCGAAAATGAAAAACTTGCTCAATGAAATGGCACAATGTAAAATTGTATCATATTAAATGGTATATCGTACTTATTTTTACGCACATATATTTTTTTTTATGAAAATCGTAGGAGTCGTTTTCGAACAATTTCCTAAAAAAAAAGTTAAAACACTATTTCCGTTAAGTACCTAATTGAAATACAGTTTTATTACAATCATTGTAAACATTATAGGAACGAAGTTTAATCAAAATCGTTAGGGCCGTTTCTGAGGAAATTTGAAAAAAATGTATGGCAGCTATAGAGGGTGATTCGCGTAAGGTGTGACCAAAAGCAAGAGCGTGTAGGTTGGATCGAGACAAGAAAAAAATTGTAATGGAGGGGAAGGGGGTATATTCTCCTCCGTTCAGCAGGGAGGGTCAATTTTCTGAGAAATTGACTTAAACAGAAAAAAGAAATATTAAAAAACAATGGTAAGACTTACAAAGTCATACTATACCTTTTCATAAGCCCGAAATCTCTCCTTTTATTCAGCCTTATTGAGAGTTTCACCCCAACAACACTCCACCCGGAAAATGACATTTCACTTTTCGCCTATTGTGAATTTCTCTCGAAATTTCATGAGAAAAAATTCTACTTATAGTCAAAATTCCTTTCGGGCGGAATGTAATGTAATGTCATTTCAATTCTTTTTTGTAGGCGAACAAAATTTCGTTTGGGCGAAACTCACAATAGCTGTTAAAACTCCGGGCGAACAAAAAATTTTAAGGTGAAATATTTTTCCGGTGAAACTAACAATAAGGCTGATTTTTTATTAAATAAAGTTGTTTTAGTGAACACTTTTTGAAAAATTAATTTTCAAACTCGAAATTTAAAAAAAAAAATGAAAAAATAAATGTAATTTTTTTTTCAAAATTTTACGTGTACAATTCTTGTATTCAAAATTCAAAATAATATTAAATTTTTAGTCAAAAACAGAAAAGTGGATGCTTAAATGTCTTGTACTTTTGAGAAAATTGAAAATAACTAAATCTTCTTTACAACCTACGAAGTGGAAAGAGCAACATAAGCAATGGATTGGATTGTTATTTTCAATTTTCTAAAGAATTAGAAGAGATTTTAATGTCTGGTTTTTGGTGTTTGACTAAAAATTAATAACAGAGTATTAAAAAAAAAGCAAAATACTCATCAATGACGTCAAATTTTGAATAAAATTAGTTTGAACAAAATTTTTTTTTCAAAATTTTGAGTTTGAAAATTAATTTTTCAAAAACTGTTCACTAAAACAACTTTATTTAAAAATAAAATAAAAGCGGAGATTTCTGGTTTTTCAAATAGGTATAGCATGGCTTTTAAGTGTCACCGTTGTTTATTTTAATATTTTTGATGTGTAAACATCTATGCTGGCGGTAGAATGAAAAAAAACGTGAACGTTCGTGTACAACGTTACGTCGTGCAACGTTACGGTGTGCAACGTTACGATCTGCATACTAGGATGGGTGCGTTCAGTGAAAGAAATCTTAAGATCCCCTTCAAGCAAAAACAAGTCCGTTTTTGATCCGCGCACGTTGATGTTTACACATATTAACGGTGAGTCCCGGCACTCACACAATTTTTTGTTTCTGTTTAAAAACATTTTTTTAGAAAATTGCCCCTCTCGGCTGAACGGGGGGGGGTGGTAAAAGAATCCCCTTTCCCACACGTTTTTTTTTTGTCTCGACTCAACCTACCTGCTCTTGCTTTTTGCAACACATAATGCAAATCACACATGTGAGCAGCTTTCTATATATGAACTAAATTCGTAGCAAATCTATCCACCTAGCTCTATGTAAAAGGAATGGAGACGCACAGACCGACGTGACTGACTATATTCTCAATCGCCGAAATTTTATTTTTACGTGAAATCAATACTTGCCTTTATAGAGCAAGTAAAAAGGGAAATTATGTATACCTAACCTATATCTTATTTCACCCAGAGCTGAGAAGGCCGCAGGACTTTTGATATACGTTCATCTTTGAGCAGTGCTCTATCTATAGCACTAATGACCGATTTCATAAAGCCCTTTTAACTATTTAACAGGCTTTTAAATCTTAAAATGACATTCATTTGAAAATAAAAAAGCCTGTTAAACATTTGTGAAACCGAACATAACTAGCTTAAAAAAGTCTATCTCTACATCATTCTTTGACTCAAGTTTTAATGTGGTTCCTAAATAACCAATCAAGTGTTAACTTTAATCTAAGCTTAATATTCACATCAAGAAAATTCATTCATAAATTAAACCATAGACAGGCACCTATAGTAAAATAGTTAGCTCATCTTCACTTACAAATTATGTAAAATAAATAATAAGAATGAGAACTAAACCCGCTATTTAAGTGTAAAATCTGCGAAGTAAACATTACAACAAATAAAACACCACAAATTACGGTTATTAGTGTCATGTTGATTTCGCTATCAAGCCGAATCAAACTATGAGATTAATAGCTCACAATGGTTATCTCTCAAGACATTTCAATCAACTTAAAGACCTCGAGAGTCGAGAGTTTCATATTGAAAATGATGTTCATTGTACATTGCACTACCTAGTGCCTTTTCTCAAATAGAACACACTCTTCAATAAGACAAAGACTTGCATATACATTATACATACATACGAGGACCATAATACGATCGTAATTCACATGTGTGATGAATACAGATTATTTAAAATAGAGGTCAGAACTATTTTCTAATTTGCCGATAGATTTCGAGGGATAAGTGAGTAATACAAGCAGCAATTTATTGGGGTGGAAAATAAATCAAAAGATATTCTTTGTAGGTATGAGGTCAAAATAATTTAGGTTTTCAATAAGGGAATACAAAAATGTGTTAGAATTTCTTTTTTTCTTTCTACTACGAAAAACAAAAAACATTTTCGAAACCGTCTAAACTAATTATACCTATACATCTTTTTTTTGTAAAACGGAGAGAAACAAAAATTCCTTCATTATGATCCACTGCTCCACATTCCATGAGTATTGATTTTTTGCATATAGTTGTGTTCGCAAAATCTTCTTCTCCTTCCATCCGCCACCATCAGAGCAAAGTACAATTGTTGTATGTGCATCAGGACAATAAAAAGGAAGCTTTTTACCAAGCCTTTCTTTTTTCAATTATATTGCATTTGAAAAACAATTTTCCTTTTCTGAGAATACCTAACTCTTTTACAAATTCATCGCTACGTAGTCCTCCGAAGTCTTCGCTTCCCAGAGCTGCGCATGACTGTGTCCTTTTTTTTATCAAAGGAAGGATATAACTCCAACACCAGTGTTAAGTGGTAAAGGGAAATCCGAGGAGAGGGATCTGGTATACCTACCAAATTTTTGCACATCCCGGAGGAAATCCAATCGATACATGTGGAATCAAAATGAAGATTTCTTACAAATTTCTTAAAACAAATACTTTCTCCCGAAAGAGGTTGATTTAAATTTGAACCCATTCACATTGAGTTTAAATTTTTTTTTTTAAATAAATTATAATGGTATATTAACCCCACTATACTATTGCCCAACCCGTAAAATAACGCCACAAAGAAGGTTACTATACACCAAAGTTATGTAACCTACACTCAACATTATTTCTGTGTATCCTTGGAAGAAAAAAAAAAAAAAAACGTATATCACTTTAACAGAAAAAGAATCCTCACCTTGTTGGACTGTGAACATAAGCAAAATTGCACTTGCTACTAATAAAGATTGCATATTTGCTGGTTTAGTTAGGCCTCTTCCTTTAATATCCTTAATTTGAAGTGACAAGCGATGAATGGCACGAATATTGACCCGGCACTAGGTTAGATTTTTGATGTTCGAGTATTTGCACTAAAAATTTGCAAATTCTCGATTCGTTCGAATAGTTTTGTTTATTTATTTTAACAAAAGGACGATAATATTAAATATCAAGGACACGACCACCCCCGTTGATGTAAAAAATTTATTTAAAATTTAAGATGACCGCTAGTAACAAACTGCGTACGGGTGCGGAACGTTATTTTTTCTTCTCCGAAAAGTTCGACCAGATGATGATGAAAAACTCGAATTGAATCTTTCAGAGCTGATAAATTTTCTGTGCTGGGGATGGAGAAGCCAAAGCTTGTTTGTGGTTAAAGCTTTTGCTCAAGTTAAAATTGCAGACGATTTTTTTTGCGAGAGAACAACGACGACGACGACGATGAAAGTTATGATGAAGTGATTGCGATTGGTAAGAAAAAAAGAGCGGAAATCAGTTAAATTGTATGACGACGCGCCCGTAGCGAAGCGAGGGCGAGTGAGAAGGTTGAGAGTTCAGATTAGGAATTGAAAATCTTGTTTGCTGTAATTGAGCGAATTAAAATGTGTATCTACACGATGACGGCGGCGGCGTTAAACTCTTTGATAGAAAATATTATTTAAAGTTTGCCGTTATCATGTTTCATAAAAAAAAAAACTATTCAATGCTCTCTCCAATTTTTTTGATACCCTTTTCTAGGGGTAAGTACATAATGCACTCACTGCCAACAGCGTATAGTGAGTGCATTGAAGCTTAAGGTTGTAATGTCTTGTATTGATTTGAATTGGCATGAAATGTTTGCATGAGAGGCCATCAAGGGCGAAAGAGGAATAATTTGAATGTTATGATGTGTCTTCATATAGTCTGGCAGGTGTTGACCTTTCAAGATGTCGTATTATGATATGATGCACATGTTTGTTTAGACTTTTTTTTATTGGTTTTTTATTTGACTCGCCGGCCAGCGGGGAGATGTATTTTCTAGACATATTTATAAATGCAATTTATCATGTTTAACACACGACCCTATGACCCGGTAGAAAGGTAATTATAGAGAAAGTCTTGGAGGGATTAATGTTATTAATATACATAGATGTGAGTGCTATAATTTTTTATTAAATTGAAGGATGACATTTGTTTGGTAGGAACCTGTAGGTATTATTAAAATTTATTACTATAAGACAGTGTTACCTCTTGGCCTTCAAATATCTTCAAATTTATGTTAAGACTGGCGCCCGAGTCAAACTATTCAAATTCTAACCTGACATATCCTGAAAGTGAAACACGTACAAAATTTGAGTTAAGATAAAACCTTTCATCAACACCGTTGAAAGTGCTAGTATCTTTTTTCAAGGGCAATGACGGAAACCTGGCATATCTTTCTCCCAGGTTTTGATTCACGGTGATGTATAAGCTGTGGCTAACCCCTTTTAAAAATCCAAGACTTTGTACCACCTGTGTCCCGAAAGGTTTAAGAATTCCAGGTCGTCAAACATGTAATACATCATGATATAAGAATTCCATTCCAATAAATGGTCTTTACTACTTATGTATATAGTGATCTGATTCCCTTAGTATTTGGCCGGTTCATTGAAGTCCGTTAGCAGGAACAAAAGTCCACTGAACTAAACTTTGTGGAAGTAAAAAAGGTCAAACGAATTCACTTAATTAAATTTTTCATAATTCATTCCGGACTTTTCAGCTTTCTTGGACCTTGGCTTACAAAATGCATCGTGGTAAAAGTCCTGAATGAATTATGAAAACCAAAGATATCGGATTCTTAATTTTACCGGTAAATTGTAGAACCAACCAAATTTCGGGGTTCTAAAGAGACATCTCTTTTGAATACCCAAATTAATGCATGTTCGTATACTCAAGAGTTTACCTTTATTAACTGTTAGTTAGCAGATACCTGGAAACACCTAAATATGGATTTTTCTTCGCTTAACGGTGCTTGCGGTTCGAAAGCTCAAATTTAAACTTTGTATATAATGTAAAATGATATCCAAAAATTTTTTCTTAAAATAAAAATTAATTTTTTTCTAACCCAATGAAAAATAAATAAACACACGTGGTGAGTTAAACCAGAGTTAGCTAACTCTAGAAGTAAATTGGCCCATAATGAACTGCGTAAGCAGTTTTTCGGTGGAGAATGCCTGCAGAACGACTGAATGAACTCGGTGTATAAAACATCAAAAGCATCTGTTCAGTTAATCCTGAGTAAACTCACCAAATTTCATGAGTTAACTTGGGTTTAACTTTAATCCCGCACTGAAAAACTGGACTATTAATGTAAACACCCAGAATTTTTTTTTAATGTCCGAATGTTCTTCACTTTCCCCTATTTTTTTTTTTTTTTTGTTCAGAAAAATTGCCTGAACAAATTGAATCAGTATCTAATGCTGCATTTACACGACTGACAAATTGGCACTATTCTGGCATTTAACTGTCAAAAAAATGACAGAACAATGGAAAAATTCGTTCTTTTGGCAGTATAATGACAGAAAAATGCCAATTTGTCAGTCGTGTAAATGCAGCATAAGGTTTTTCATTGAATTAATCGCTTATGGATTGAAATGTGATTAGAATTCTCTACCGAAAAAGAAGGACATTTTCATTTTTTGAAAGTGTCTGGAAATAGTCCCTGGATAAAATTATTTCTCCAAATGGATTAAGCTTCAAAGATTTGATCCCAAAAAAAAAAAAAAACACTCATGTTTTCAACTGTCATTCTAGTATTCTATATCACATAACGTGTTATTGTGTCTGTTAATCTAGATTGCCTTAAATGAAAGATTTCCTGATCATATTTGGTTCTTCTTTTCTTTTTTTTTTTGTTTGTTTGCATTTTTTTATTCTGGCGAAGAGCTACATATAAAGAATAATCATCCATCAGATGCGTGTATAATATTCTACGAAAAAAACCCAAATCACTATAATTCTCGACCTACAGTAAATTCGCACTTTAGATTGTCCATTAAATTCTTTAATTTTTATCATTGAGCTAACTTTGATATGTCTAGCCTCATCTTCATCTCTACTCACTTTAGTCGGCATTATGTATACATTATGTATGTTTGTATGCAGAAGGAGGTTAACTTAATTAAATGTTTGAATATTTATATTGCAAAGCTTTGTAGTCAATTCAACCTTCCGGTCAAATGAAATGTGTCATTATCACATTATTTTTTTAATAGATTGGAAACAAAATTCAATTAAAAAGATATTAAGGATAAGATTTAAATTAGGTAGGAACATACATATATGTACATATTATGTGCATGCGTTTATTTCCTAATGGCTAGCTGTTTGATTGATTTTGAATTCGGTTTCGGATTGAACATCAGAATAATCTAAATGATAACGTTATGCGAAAAACAGTTACTCACACGTGCCAATCGAAACCGGCGCTGCTGTCGCGTCGGTATGATGCACGGCAATGGGGAGTTGAAAATGACCAATCTGTACATTTTTTGAAAGGATTTCTAATTCAAATTAAATATGGTGGGGTATATCGAGACTAACCTAAATCTCTGTTTGCGGGACTGAAAATCGTGTGGAAGTGGCCGCCATTTTGAAAAAGGCGTTTATACAATTTTCTTGACTCCTATTAACCCTATAACGAATTTTTTTATATGGATTTGTAGCAACTCTTTAAAAAAAACAAATTTGTCAAAAAACTCAAATGTTTGTACTTGAAAACGGTTTTTACCGTTTATCTCGTCTTTCCTTGATCTGATTTAAATATGATAACTATAATTCTTAAAGACTACTAAATTTCCAACATTTCTGTGTAGACACAAAAAGTTATCAATATGAACACATTTTCTAAAGTTAGTACCCTAAAAGGTAGACGGCCGAAAAGTATTTTTTTAGTTTTAATTTTTTGAAATTAAAAAACTTATGCATTAAGTGCATAAAGTTATATAGTTAAAAAAATAATAGTGTGTTTTCGCTGCGAATGTTTCGCGCACGATTTAGAATGCCTTTACACTTTTTTCTATTACATATTTTTTTATATTTTTTCTGTTTATAATTTTGTTTAAGTGCAATATACAACTGGCCTCTTTTTTTCACATGACAGAGATATTCTACTGGCCATTTCGATTGGAGTCAGAATGACAGTTCTTCTTCTGAAAAGAAGAGAAATTTGCTTCTGATTTTGTTTTCAGAATCGTTCCAGAAGGGTTCACACGTATCAAATCGTTCTCCCGGATTACCAATCAAAAAGGCCATACGTCTACGTTTGTATCCAGTGTTGAAGTGGGTATATTCACCCATTTGTATACCATCATCGAGTTGAAATTGGCTTACTTTAAATCCATAGCACTCGCATGTGGGTGTTTTCCATTGGGCATTTGCAAAGTTCTTTTTAGTACTTTCCAGTAGATGATGAATAGAGCGCTTTCATTTTTCCAAAAGTAAAGTCTAACCTCAATATCAATGTAATTTCGGTTTTTGTATTTTATTTTAAATACGAAAAATGTCAATAACAATAATCTACTACGTATAATTTCTTTTTATTGGTGCTGTTTTTTCTTGCGTGGAAAATTTTGTAACTAGATAATAATAGCTGTTTTTATTATCAGAGATGATCCATATAGATCATCAAAATACATGCATTACAACAACAACACGAGATCATATGCTCTCTATATCGGGATCACGTTAAATGAACCAAAAGTCTAGTTTTTGCTCTTGCTTGGTAGGTTTGCAAATGGTTAGGAATTGTGAGCTGTATAGTGCAAAGAAAAATGACAACGAGGAAATGAAAAATAAACAAACGTAGGAAAAAAGGCTTAGTATACAACATGAATCAAACAATACAAGATTGCGCCACTTCTCCGTCATACGAGCCAAAACAAAAACATAAAATGTCACAGCAAAGTAAATCTCAGTGAAGATGGCTTTTCGTGTGCGGATAATTAAATGATTACAAAAGCTTTTCTCTTTAAAAATAATAAAATATCACCGAAAATTGTTTTAAAATTTATGTTAAATTGTTTTAAAAATTATAAATCGCCAAAAAACAACAAAAAAAAAAGCAGAGTGGCGTGAAAAAATGAAAATATCAGTCATATATCCTTCATGTTTTATTATTTTTATTGTTGTTACTATTAGAAAAACATATACCTAGCACAATATTTCAAATACATTATAACTAACAATTCACTTTAAAAACAAATGTAAATAGCTTTAAGTTTTCGCGCCCCTATATATCTCATACAAATTGAACAAAAAAGATTCTCTTTTGGCTCGTATTGCGTCACGACGCGTAGTCAAAATTACAACAACAAAGTGAAAAAATAGAAGTGGCGAAATCTTGTATTCTTTGATTCATGGGTATACAACACAGTTGTCACTAACATCCGTATTGTTTTATTTTCATGAGTTGATCTATACCTGATGTTTGCATAATAAAAAAGATTTATTAACAGTGAAGCATTAAAAAGCAGAAAAAATAGTTCGTAAAAATGTTGGATCTTTAAATAATTTACAAAAAGGATTCGCTTATTAGATATTAAAACCTAATTTTTGAATCATAACTAAAGTAATAAATAGAAACAAATGTTTGCTTTATTTGAATAATAAGTACTGTCTGATGTTTTTAAATGACTACTGAAAAGTTAGTCCTAAGTGAACTACACAGCTGTGCGGCAGCCGAACGCGTTTTTCAGAAAAGCTTATACATAATTTTTTATATTTGTTTGGTTTTCTCGCAATTTTGCTGCATTTGTGAAAGGCTCCGGAAACGCTGCTCAAAGCAGATGTAAACGATAAATCTAGTATTACCAACTACTTGTGCTATCATGGCGAGTAGATGCCATTTGTAGGGAAATCAATTCTGTAATTTCCATTGAAATTGGCTGGCAAAGAACTCATGAGTACTTCGCTACCTAGATAAAATTTATTTAATCTTAGCTAAAACTATAACAGCCAAATTAGTAAAAGTGGAATAGCGAAGGCTTAAGCCTTATTCCGTGGACTAAGTGCAAAATGTTATTTAAAAAATAAAATATCAATTAAGTGACGTTTACTAAGCTAAACCACCGAAGAAGGTGGTTTAGCGAAGGAATATGAACCAGATGTGTCAACTTTATTCTGCATTTAAAAAATATAGGTGAAGATTGCAAATTGAATTTTCGATAAAAATAATAATGTCGATTTGTCGAGTTCTTAAACCATTTGAAAATATTGGACAATCAGCCATCAAGGACAAGAAGAAGAAAAATATACAAAACCAGATACGATCCACTGCAAGTGCTTAGTGAGGAGGATTTCAGGAAGAAATATAGAATATTTATATATAAATTTACAGCCAGGCTTCAGGAATGACATGAGTTCACTCTTGTTGCGGAAAAATCCAACCTACCTACAAATTTTCTCTTCTTTTTGTATTTTTATCTATCTATCTATCTCTCTGTCTATCTATCTATCCCTCCATTTAATACGAATAGAATTTCCAACAAACAAAAAAAGAAATGACATCTTCTCTTATGTCAACGAACACACCAACATCCAAACACAATTCATGAAAATCTGTTGTACCCACCTAAATAATAAAATAAAATATATAAAATAAAAAACAATTTTGACAGCAAATAATCAAAACAACGGAATTGTTAGGTGTGTTTGGTAACGTGAGGTTTATTTTTTTTTTCTTCAAAATTTTCTGTCAAAACCCATACAAAAAAAAAACCCAAGTTTACGAAACTTGGTGAAAACTTCAAGTTACCAAACAGGCATCTTACTTATTGTAGTAGATTTTCTTAAGGGATTTTTTGTAAACGTCACTTTACTATTCCACTAACAATTTGTTTTTATTTATGTAAAATTTTAATCCGTAGCTTTACCCTTATTCCATGGTTTAGTAAGGTCGTGGAATAAAGGTAGAATAAGCGTTTTTTATTAATTTGGCTGTAAATATTCATAGCATCACTTTCGTTTTTATTTTTAATTCTTTTTTTTTAACATTCTTTTTTTAATTTTTATATTTACTTACTCTTGAAATGTCATATCCGGCAGAGGGCAGATTGCCATGTCCGTATTCTTAAGTTTAAAATTGTATCAATATAAAATCGAAAAAATAAAGAATTTGATCTATCTACTTCGCTACCTGCAAAGGAACACGGCTAAGGCTAATATAAACTGAAATATAAACAAATCTAGAATTCTTAATTTGACATTTCTTCTTCAAATGAAACTTTTTGTAACCCACTGCTTCATGTTCGATCCGCTCCGCCGTGTTCGAAGTTCGTTTGGCTTGGTTATTTATTTTCTAATTTTTACTTGTATCGGTTCGGTTTTGTTCGGTGGGTGGTGTGTTTTCAGTTTTCATTTTAAAGTAAGTGGTGGGTACTTTTACTTTACTTATAAAGTATTTGCTGCTTGTGAGTTCTCTTCGTTCAGACTTTTCTAATTACAACAATCAGAAAAGATTAAATTTTGCAATTAAAGAACCCAATAACATTATTAAAAACAGAAATTGTTTGTTTTTTTTTCAAAACAAATAAAATTTTCATCGGGCTCCTTGTCAAGTGCAAAGTATGTCTTTTATTGTTGCCATTTGTGAATTATTGTTTCCAGAGCAATTTTTAAATTGAACAAAAGTACCTACCTAAAGGAAATGCCTATATTCTGTATAATTTTGTTTTACGTTTAAAATGCCAATCGCTTTAAGAATGAACAAACAGAACAACATTGACCGAACAAATCAATGAAAAATGCAACACCAATAATTGTAAGTGTTGCACACATTTTGAAGAAATTGAATAATTTAAAATTTCGGTTGAGAAAAATAGAATTTTAAAAGTCCCTCCACAAATAAACGAACTCGCTTTTCTGCTTTGGAAGAAAGATGTTATAGTCTTGATATATTTAATATTCAGAAACAAAAAACTAGAATACTTGAATTGCAATCAGAGGACACTAGATACGAACGCATACCAGAAGATTTGAACAAGGTCCTACATCTAGTACCTTAACGGAAATTGTAATTAAAAATTATTTTTTTTTTCAGTTCAAATGGATACCTATGTATAAGAGATTCAACCGATCGACCAGACTGCATTTCATATCCTATCCTGATGTAAAATTACGGCTTGGTAAATGAATCAGAATCTAGTTTCAACGACGTCGATTACAATGTTTATCCTTATGCAAGAATGACAATAGATGAACCTTAAAACCAGCAGTACTGGTATCTCAATCGAAAATGCTGAAAGTGGTTGAAGCTTCAGCGAAAGAGAAACTAAAGTTGTTCAAACTATCGATTTTACAGTGAAACGAAATTTCAAATTTCTTCTAAGTGTCCGTTTTGATTTTTTTATGTAATTTAACATTGTAAACTAAATTATTATTTTCCTAACGTGAATGGCCTCTTTTGCTTTGTATGAATAAATCAGCTTAAAAGTAACCATGCGGGTCCGATTAGCCATTTTACAATCAGATTAACATCATCTCAGTCCGAAAATAGTTAATACTTTCTTTTAAATTTTGCTTACAAGCAAATGAACAATGTTTAATGATTTGAAAAGTTGTTTTTTTGTTTTTCGATTCAAATACTGTTACTTTTCGCTTGGCAGTAGTCCAGCATCCTGTCAACCCAATTTCGCAATATCTACATTTTTGAACGACAATTTGACCACTCCACGAAAATATCGAACATGCTTGAGTGCATGAGTAATTTCTGGACAGTTATCAATTCGCGAATGAAACAAACAGATGAAAAATACCATTGTAACTATCAATCATTAGAAAGTTTTTATTTCTTCACTTATGTATGTAATATGTATCAGTTTATACGATAATTCTAATTCTTAACAGTTTTTCAAAAAGTATTTTTTTTTACAAATTTAATGATTTTTTTGAGCAGTATAGGTACAATTCAAAACATATTAATATTATTACTAAATATTATACTTAAATATTGATACTTTAAATTCAATAGAAGTTTTGAAAACTTTCTCCATTTCTTTCTTTTATAATCCCTAATTTATATAAATTCAATTTTTCTTTGGCCCTAGCAGCAGCTTCTTGAGCTTTAAACATTTTTGTTTGAGAAATTAGGGCAGTTCGTCTTAGTTCATCCAATGACATCTTCTCATATTGTTCATCCTCATTATAAATATCGTTAAATTTTACTCCTGTTGGTGGTTCTGTTATATCTGTTTCAATATTCCAACCTGGTGTAGAAGATATATCAGAAATACATTCAATGTCACCTTTATCTTTTGACGAACTCAATTCATGTTCCATTTTCATTTCGGTATCTGAAGGTTCAATTTTTGTTGTTGGTGATTTTGTATTTTCTTTAATTGACAAATCTGTTGAATTACTAAGAACTGATAAAGTTTAAATTGTTTGATTAAAATTTTTGAATTGATTTAAACTTACTCATATCTCCGGGGTTCAATGTGTTTAGTAAACTCGTTTCCGTGTTTTCAGTTTCATCATCTGTAAACATTTTTTGAAACAAAATTAACATAATATCCTAATTGAAATTCAGTGCTTGTAAGGTTGTCCGTGCTAGAGAAAGGTATATGGATCATTTTCGTAATTTTATTAAAATTTAATGTATTGATGACAGTTTTTAAATATTTACTCATCTTAACCCTGAATACCAGCTTTATTTTTGGTTTTTCGTCAATTGCAACAAGACGAGTGGAACTTAACGATTCATGTATTTTAACTTAGACAATGCGACCTTTCAAAGAGTCGCAGTTAAAAATAGCTTTCAAACTTACATTGTGAAGTGTCAATTCCCGTCCACAATTTCAAAAATAATTTTTCCCAATCATGGTATTTTATACGTTTCGTACCGAGTAATTTTCTTGTATTCTTATCTTTTAATCTAGCTTTCATATTATTGATTTTCCTTGAAATTTGTTTAATTGTCAAATTAGTTTTGCATTTTTCATTAAATGTATGTGTTAAAGCATAACGAGCATATTCTTGTCTGGCACGTTCGGATTTTGTTGTTGGCCTTTGAAACATATTCGGATAGTTTGACAAAATTTGAACAAAAAGTGCATTTTCAGATGATTCGGCAATAGTGTACTCCATACTATTACTTCTTCTGCTCTAAAGAGCATAATAATGAAACAGAAACACAACGGCAACACATACAACCAACACACTTGATTTATTATGAACAAATTAATGATAATTTGGTATTTTCACTCTATCCAAAAGAATAACGGTTTAAATTTACAATTCAATGAAAATGCAATAAGTAGGTAACTCGAAATAACTTTAAGTTAATGAAATTATTTTATTTTTTCAAGTATATTTGCATGAAAATGTGAGAGAAATAGTTTTCCATGTACTTGAACGAATTTAATGTAATGAATACTAATACTTTACTTGCTGAGTATGAGTAGGAGTACTAAGGTATGATTTTTCAAGTATCGAACAAACACTTGAGATTATTCGAGTTCGTCATACTCGGGTTTGGTCGTTTTGTGTATTGCTCTGCTCAACCAAGCATGTTTAACAGGTGAATGGTGGAGAGAAAAAGAAATTATTTCTCCTGTATGACAGTATCAGATAAACTCAACTGCGCCCAGCTGTTTAAAATGGATAGCAAAAAGTTATTATGGTCATAGCGTTGCAAGATTTGATTTCTAGAAAATGTTATAAATTGTATATGTAAAAAAAATTATCCAATTTACCGTTACAAGGTGCTTTAACAATAAAGAAAAATAAAGACAAATAGGAAATGAAACAAAAGTTGGTTGTTTCATATTTTAAAATGGTTTATTTGACAATGGCGTGTTTTATTTTAAATGTGGTTATAGGAATGCCAACCCAACAGCTAATATTAATTTTTGCACGAACTGAGGGCGAGTTCAGGGTACAAAACTGCAGTTATGTCGTTTTCCATTGGTTTAAACTAATTAAAGCTTAAACCAATCATACAATGAATCTATATGGATCAAAATATAGCTAGAAAAGTTTTTGAGGAAGGGATAGTAAATAACAGCAACTGAAAAAGTTCAGTGTACTCGATTTTTAAATATATTTGTTTAGTATATTGTTAACCCTTAAACCCTACCCATCCCTGTAGAATTACTATTACTACCCTGGGGTCCAGAAAATCCCCGTTTTTTGCACTTATTTCAAAAATAAAGATAAATTTTAAAATAAATACATTTTTATTAAATTTATATACATATTTGGATGTTAAAAATAAGTCAAATTTTACAGTCGGGGCACTCTTGGCAGACAGCGCGGATATGTGCGTCATAAAAGGTTCGTCGGCACCTGCCACGCCGGATTTTCGTCTTCCGTAACCTCGTATAATCGGTAGGATTGGGATGAAATAATGGCCGTTTCTTATATATCTCCCAGGAGAACGTGGAGATTCATAGGTAAAGTTGGTCAAGTAAATCTGTCCTCCATTTTGGGCGTGATGAGATCCACTCCAAGTTTTTTGAGAAAATGACGCCTTTTTGGGGCTTATGTGATGCCATTTTCAAGAAAACATATGAATTAACACCCATAAAACATAGCCAACGGCCACCGTTTTGTCCATCTGGATGCACTGTACCTGTGACAAAGTTGGCCCATCAAATCAACACCACATTTTGTCTTATTATACAGCTCCACGATCTCAGTTAATTGGTTTCTTGCATCCGGATCTGCTTCTGTGTGCATAGTTGATACAAAGGAACGTTTTTTTTGTCTATTTTTATTTGTTGTCTTCAAACACTAAGTAAATAAATTAAATTTGAATAGTTTATTAACTTACCAATCAAAACAAAATTCAAAAAAAAAAGATAAAATGCAAAAACTAAAAAAATAGTACACTATTCCTACCCTGGGGTCTATGAGACCCAGAAGCAATTATATGACGCTGTTTACATTCGCCTAATTCCTCCAACTTTTGTTGACTGTTTCTTACCTATATTTCGTTTCCACTGATCAGTGTAAACGAGATAAAGGTACAGAAAAGTAACAAAAATCGTTTCGTTGGACAAGATTCTCCGCTAAATTGTAAAGAAACATGTCAAATTCTCATACTGAACTTCTCGAAACTAATTTTACCCTTAATGGAACTACGTCGATTGCTTCCTTATTTTCAGTGTAATAAATGTCGAGTAGGTACTTATTGTTTTTCCAAATTTTGCATCAACTTTTGAACAAACAGAATTGATTTTTCACTCACTCTTTACACTCTTTGGGGCATATTCATAGTCACTTCTAAACTCCAGTTTATCTTACACCTGGGTTTATCCTATCTTAATAACATTAAATAAACCCCAGTCTAAGATAAACTGGAGTTTAAAAGTGACTATGAAAGTGCCCCTTTTAGTTTACAATCTTTGGATGCCGAGTATCACTTGTTTCTCAAATGAAATCAATCTTTTTATCTCAATTTTTAGACCTTACATTGAAGATCGGAAGGTGCAATACCAACGAAAGGGAAAATGTAGTACATTTCATCGCAAGGTGTCCAATTCTGGCAGAGATACGGCGACAAATATGGCAAAAAATTTACTTGGAAGAAACGGATTTTCTTGCAATTTTAAATGGGAATAACTGGAAACATTTATCACAATTTATTAAAATTGCATTGACTTATAGAAGGAAAATAATAAGAGAAGACTTTTAAAATCAAGTAATAAAAAAAAAATACTCAATTAATTTACAAAATTTGAAAATATTTAAATTGGCTATCATCTGGCTGACGGCCACTCTGGCCATGCCTTTATAGATTTAAGTTTATTTCAATAAAATGTTTTTGTAATTTTTTTTCTTGATGAATCATTAAATCCTATTCTATTCTATTCTCTCTTCTACATTGAAGATCCGATTAAAAGCCCAGCAGGCTTCGTAAGGCAACTATATCTGTTTTTTTTTTTTCAATTGGTGAACATTCTTACAAAGTGCAAAAATCGCCTCTCGCAAATATAGATATAACATCTAAAGACAACTAACATTTTTGCAAAAGGGGTTGTTTCAATAACTCGATATTTTGATTAAGTTTTGCATTTATAAAAGTATGATTTGTTTAATAGCCTAATATTTATAGACATACATATGTGTGTAGCCTTCTCCTACATCTTCTTTTTAAATCTTTGAAGATCCTAAACCTACACTTGGAACTCAATTTAAAGGTTTCGTAAGGCAACCACGGATTTTGTGTTAACTCTCCATCCAAAAACCGGGTCAAAATCTTCAATAAAAAATGCCTTAATGAAAATTCTTTTTTTTTTTATTTAACGCAAAAAGTAGATTGTATTTTATAAAAATAAATTAGGTAGCTCATTCATAAAAAAAGTTAAGTTAAGTTAAAAAATTAGTTCGATAAGCATTATTTGAAAAAGGAATTACTTATCAATACTTCGCTTCAAATATTCTTCCTCGTTCAATTTAATGTTTTCCTTAGCCCTTCTTAAGGCCTCCTGAGCATCAAGCATTTCTAATTTTGAAACCAGAAGAGCCCGTTGAAGTTCATATACCGACATAGTTTTGTAATCCATGGTTTGTGCAGCTATTGGGACATTTGGTTTACATTCAACTGCATTACATGAACTTTTTGCATCTCCTGTCGTATTCTCTACGACTTCTTGATAGACATTTTTGGTTTCAATTACATCTTCTTTCTTGATATTCTGTACGTTTTCAGGTGGTTTGCAAATAATTGATTTTTCGTCTGTAAATACAAATACTGTAACAAAAAATTAAATTCCTATCGGATGACAACTTACCGTTTTTATGAATTGTTGCTTCTTCGTTTTGATATTCTAATGCATCCAAAAACAACCTCTGCCATTCATATGGTTGATAGGATGTCTCCTTTTGCTTCAGTTGTGTTAGAAGTGTAAAGCCTTTTAATTTTGTTTTGAATTTCTTGTTGTAAGCTTTGACTACAGAATCACGTAATTTAAGTTTGCGATAATTCAAACCATCGGTCCCGAATTCGCTTTGATAGAATTGTGATAAACATTTTAGAAAAATATCATCGTCATTTGGTGAAATTTTATTTGAATTGTCGGAACTCATAGTGGAAATAGCTTTTTCTCAAATTGGCAACACTTTAACACTTGGGACAAAAACAAATTCCAAATAATGCTCAATCTGCGTAGGTAAGGTATGTTGATAATTTATTTGCTTAAACTTCTATTTCTTTAGTTTTAACGCGAAATCAAAGTTACTTTCGAATAACTTTGAGTAAAAATTAAATTAAAACTTAACATTTCCTTTTCAATTATAACACAAAACCGGGGAATGCTAAAAGCAAAATAAAATATAAATACTAACTAAATACTAAACGTCAAACAAAAAATGATAAAGATCTGAAGGGCTGAGAGTTGATTGGATCGTCGAAGAAGCAAGACGTGATTTTATTCTCTCCGCAGTTAAAAAAAAAAAAAAAAAAAAAAAAACAAACTTTTAAAAGTGAAATTTAAGCGTTTAAAAATGGAGGGCGGTAAGCCTCCATCAAATATTCCGCCTGACAAAACTTTGTCAAAAAATTTAAAATATAAAAAACCTATTCAATTACCATCTTCCTTATTAAATGCGGAAGACAAAAAGAAAATATTATCTAATTTAGATTGGTACTCGCTACCAAATGCAGGTGAAGAACCAGACATTCCACCATTAATGAATGAAATGGAGACAGACGCTAGTACGTCTCATATTAGTGCAAGTGAGAAAGTGAGTCATGCATATGACAGTGAACTACAACTTGAGAACAGCATTATAATTGGTAGTACCGTTGTTACTAACCCAAATGCAGCAAGCGCGTGTGAAGACACAGGCATAGATGCAACAGTCTCAACATTGAGTAAAATTCTTGTGAACAATAAGGATATGTACACCAACATATTGGCTCGCAAAAGGCGACAATATTCAACGGACTCCAACGCAAAAAAAGTTGCGATTGAAGAACCCAACAACTCCAACCGTTTCTCATTGTTGGACCCGGACCTAAACAAGGAAGATAACCACGCAGGCAACCAGCCATCCAGTGGACAAAAAATATCAACAAGCAACATTCAACAAAACAACACCAATGGACATGTGGAGCAGAAGAACTGGTGCCCACCTATCTTTGCAAAAGGGGTCTCATCTAAAGATCTTCTTAAATTCTTAAGTGAGTCTAACTATAATTCTGAAAATGTTAAATTTGAAACTAGAGGTTTCGGTAAACTCAAAATTTTTGTAAAAGATGTACAGGTACATAGTTATCTTTTAAGCGAATTTAAAACTAATGAAATTGAGGCTTTTTCTTTCACTCCCAGGGAGCAAAAAAAGTATAATGTAGTGTTGAAGGGGATTTCAGGTGATTTCTCTCCTTCTGAGATTCAGTCAGAATTAGCAAGGTTGGAGCCCTCACTGAGGGTAACTGTAAAAAACTTTGAGACCAAATGGTCTAAGGAAAATGGAATCCCATTAGATATGTTTATTTGTTCTTTAGAGGACAGAGACAGCCTTCTTCAAATAAAAACACTTAAGACCTTACTTAGGCATAAGATAAGGTGGGACTCGATAAAAAGCTCCGGAACAAAACAATGTTTCAGATGCCAGAGGTTCGGGCACTTGGCCGCATATTGTGCGTTTGTTTCTAGGTGTGTAAAATGCCTTCTGAATCATGAAGTCGGTAATTGTAGCATGGGGCCTAAAGATGGGACTTCCGTCGCGTCGTGTGTCAACTGTGGGGTTGCGGGCCACCCAGCTAACTACAAAGGATGCCCAAAAAGATCACAATATCTAAAAAAAAGAGAGGAAGTAGTTTCTCGCCCAGAAAAGAGAAACAAAGCAGTTTTGAATAACCTTATGTTTAATAGTGATATCAACAAATCACCACAAACGGGCTTCTCCTTTGCGGATGCTGTTAAAGGCAATGGCAAAGGGCAGGCAAACCCCCTTCCGTGCCCCTCGGATGGCAATGATGTATCGGATTTCCTCAATGAATCCCAGAAATTGTTTGGAATGCCAATCGGGCAACTTATTGCCAAAATAAGGTCTTTCTGGCCAACTTACCAAAAATTAAATGAAAATGAGAAGCCCGGTGCTTATTTATGCTTTGTTGCATCCCTTTCACCATGAATTTAAACATTTTAACAGCTAACGTCAATTCTCTTATTTCTGTAGACAAACAAATCGAAGTTGAGCAGCTATTGAAAGACACTCTTCCAACTGCTCTGCTTTTGCAAGAAACTTGCATTACAAAAAACAGCTCTAAATGCAGCTTTAATAGCGGCTACGAAATAATTAAAAATAATGAGAACCGAGGCACGGGTATCCTCGTTAAAAATTCCATAGATTTTTCACAAAAACATTTTCATAACCAAATCATTTCAGCCACTATTGCGACAATACCTATTAAAGTTTCCCATTCAAAAAAATTCCTAGCGTTGGTTTCAATTTATATACCATGTAGCATAGGGCCTTCTCTGCCCCCAGCACTCGACGATCTTCTCTCATGCTTAAGCGAATATGACTTCATAATCATAGGGGGTGATTTTAACTCTCGACATCACCTCTGGGGTGACGAAAAAAAGAACTTGAACGGTGATCATTTATACAAGTGGTATTTAAATAACCGTTTCCTAGATTTTGACATAGTAGCTGCAGAGGGCCCGACCCGACCGAGCTCTGGATCACATATTGACTTCTTCTTGATCTCTTCCAACCTCCGTTCTACCAACCGGACATGTGATAATATTGCATGTATAACTTTAGATCCCATATCAGACCACTTCTCAGTGTTCATGAGTATACAACTGCAATCATCTTCTGTATTTCCAACATCACCTAGGACCTTCAAGTGTTTCAAAGACACTAATTGGGTGAATTTTAACCGTTCGCTGAACTCAATTTTAGAAAATCAATTACTTCCAACGGATAGAAATTTGTCCAACGTTGAAATCGATTTTTATATAAATGCCTTGACTAACTCGTTATCAAGCTGCATAAATTCTCACAGCAAAGAAAAGACACTCCACCTGAATCATCATAAGATCTCTGAAGCTACTCTGGGGCTTTTCAAAATCAGGAAAAGTTGGAAAAAAAAACTTAAAAGAATATATCATCGTTTTGGAGATCGCATAAACCAAGAATACACAGAGTTGTCTTCACGCATCAGGTGTTTGAGTAAGATAATAAAGGATAGAGTCAAGATTGAAACTAATTCTCAATTTCGATCTAAACTTAACAGCATGAAACCCTCGGCCAACGTCTTCAAGGTTATAGACCAAATAACAGCCCGGAAAAGTAAACCCTCTGATCCTCAACAGATTCTTACACTTGGAGATATAGTTTTCTCATCTCCAATAGAAAAAATTAGCGCCTTTGAAACGTACTATACTGACTTATTCGATTTAAAAATACCGCAAAGTGACATACAAAACACAATGACAGTGAATACCTTTAACAGTGCCTTTGAAGTTTGGAATTCCAATCTTAAAATAAATGATTTTGGTCCCCTCAACAGGTCAGACACAACTACCAACACATCGTTCGTCTCGGATGGCCTAGTAGAATCTATAATCTTCTCGCTCAACAACAAAAAATCAAGTGGTCCCGACAATATTTCTAATTATATTCTTCGTAGATCAAAAAAAACTATAGCCAAGCATTTAACTCCAATATTCAATAATTGCTTAAACAATTGTTATTTTCCTAGTACATGGAAAAAAGCCAAATTGATTCCAATTAAAAAAAATAATAGCTCAAATAGCTTAGATAACTTTCGACCGATCTCCTTACTCTCCAACATAGGGAAAGTACTCGAGAAAATTTTACTATTAAAAATTCAGAACCATTATGATGATATTGAACTTACTCAAGACCAGCAATTCGGTTTCAAACGCAAACATTCAACTGAGCATGCTCTTCTCTACTTACAAGATCACATTCTGAAAAATTTAAGGCAAAAGAAATGCACAGTCGCTTGCGCACTGGACTTGAATAAAGCGTTTGACTCTGTATGGCATGCAGGTCTCCTTTATAAGCTTAACTTGCTCAACTTCCCTGCAAAATTTATTAAAATCATCAGCTCTTTTTTATATAACCGTAGCACACAGGTATACTTCGAAGATCTTATCTCGAGTTCTATCCCAATTTTAGCTGGAGTGCCTCAAGGCTCTATTTTGGGCCCATTTTTCTTTAATATTTACCTGTATGACTTCCCTATCAAAATTAATACATCGGAAACGATTCTTTATGCAGACGACACAATAATTTTTGGTACTCATGAAAGGCCCCATGAGGCTCTTAGTCAGGTAACTTCTCACTTAAATGAAGTCATTCCATACTACACGAAATGGGGCATCAAACCCAATTTCAAGAAATGTGACCTTATTTGCTTCCGCAATGCCTCAGGTAGAGGTCACCATCTAGCGGTACGAGAAAGTCGATATCTAAAACTGGTAATCGAAGGGAACTCTATCCCCCTTAGACAAACAATCAAGTACCTGGGAGTTCGTCTTCACGAGCGACTCAAGATGAACCCTCACGCGAGAATAGCCCTTCGCAACAGCAAAGCCGCTGCAGCAAAACTTAAAACTCTTCTCAATTCAAAAGAAGTTGAAAAAAAAACGAAACTTTTGATGTACAAAACCTTAATTCGACCTCTGATTTCATATAGTTTTCTTCTGTGGTTTCACATAACGCCCAATGTTGCAATCGAACTTCAAAGATTCGAGAGAAAAATAATAAGAAAATGTATTTCAAAAAGACGAAGACCATCTGGGAAATGGTACAGCAACAAACGTATTTACGAAGACTCGCAAATCATACCCCTAATCAATTACCTAACTTTACTCTCAAAAAAAAGAATTGCCACATTACAGCAACATGACAATCCGTTCCTTAGGAACATTTTTTCAGAAAACATTATCTATTCAACCAACGACCGGTACTATGTATCGCCTATCAGCATCCTCAGTGAGGGCTCCAATCCAGATTTTACGCTTCAGGAGGGAGATCACTTATTTCTCGCTCCATTTTACCAAAAAAAATCGTCGAACAACTACAGAGGCTAGATAGTTCTCTTCTTTAAACAAAAAAAATAACAAAAACAAAAAAAAATATAAAAAAACAAACAAAAAATAAAAACAAAAAAAAAATAAAAAAAACAAAAAAAAAATAAAAAAAAAACAAAAAAAAAATATATTAATACTCGAATTTGTACTTATTTATGAAACTTTATTAACGATAAATGCGACTAATGAACTGGCTGTGAACAAAAACTATAACTTATAAGTATAATAGGTATGTAACTTTACTTAATTTCAAAAATATAGGTACCTATACTTACCTACAATCGTTACCTATCAAACCAAATTTGAAAACAAAAATGTAACTTAAGTTTCTATTAATCATTAGATTTAAGATAGCATTTACCAAGTAGGTAGCTTTAATCAAAATACTGAACAAATATCTTTTATTTTTTATTGCATTTAAAATGCAACTAGGTATGAAATATATAATATGTAACGATGTGCCTTATCACTGGCTGTGAACTAAAATTATGCTATCATAAAGTCATAATGTATATCATTACTTATTATTTAAAAAAAAAATATAAAAAATAAAATGCTACCTGTACCTACAAACCAGATGTGAAACTAAAATTAATTAAATCGTATCTCTAACTTTAAGTATTGCAACTTGCAACACAACATAATAAATGTATTCAAATAAGACTGTATGAGTGATGAACCATCCACAACAATTCTTATACGTTTAAACGAAACTTGATATGTTAATACTATTCCAGGCACTTTGTACACACACTTACTTGTGTTTGAGAAGATTCGACTTTGTCGTATCTATCTCGCCTGCTTTTATTTTCGTTTTGTATTGTCATCCCTTTCTTCTATTTCTATCCCATCTTTCTATAAACCTCAAAATAAGTATGGTTCCCATTGAGTGGACACATAAATAATATACTGTAGAATTCATTCTCTTAAATATCACTTGTTTGTTAAAAAATAAAGTAAAAAACAATAAAACCAAATATCCACGTGTAGCCTGGCCAATTCAAAGTCGGCAAATATATTAGCCTTATTTAATTTATGTATAAATTATAAGAATCAAATGTGAAACTAAAAAAAAAAAAAAGAACTCAATAAAAATTACTACTACTACTACTACTAAGATCTGAAGGGCTGAAGACGATGCCTCGAGCTCGAACTCGAACTCGAACTGAGCAAAGAGCAAACGCAAGTACCACTACATAAATAACAAGAAGGTCCACACACGACTAGTGCTGGTAGGTGGCGTTTTTAAGAAAAATTCCTTCTTTCCGAAAATTTCCTTATTTTTGTCCACAAACTATTTTAACAGTTTGTTTTTTTCTTTATATTTTATTATTTCAAATAATACACTTTTTAGAACACGTTCTAATGTCAATTTTCTTTAATAAATTAAATTAAGATTATTGGAGAAGTCCTACTATTTTTCGCACAGAAATAATTGACATTTCGGTTTTATTCGTGTTTGTTTTTGCAGTTTTATTCAGCCTTGTTCTTGGTGTTTTTTGACATATTTTTTATCCTTTGAAATTGTTGAAACTCTCCTTGGATATTGTTCCGGTGTTTTCGCAAACATTTTTTGTTGTTTTGTTGGAGATCACAGTAAAATATCGTTTCGAATCAGCAGCGTAATACGCTTAGTCAAAAAAATCAAACTAAAAATATTGTTAAATTTGTGCTTTAATCTGATTTTTTCGGATACTATTTTATAATCATGAAATTTCCACTAATTTGCTGGTATTCTCTTTGCCTCTTTTGCGAAAGGGATTTTGCCCATGCTCTGCCAGCACTGGCAAACATGTAGGAATAGAACCAACAAATTCTATAACTAAAATCATATCCACACAACAAAAAACCAACGAGAAGATGGAAGTTGCAACGCAACAAGTTCAATGCTTTGTACAGCAGTTCAACAATGTGGTTGAAAAAGGGTAGCATGCATCGTGGGGAAAAAAAATACTCAATAGGTCTGTTTGGTATCTTTTTTCAGCAAAATGCGTAAAACCTGTCAAAACACCAAAGTGAGAACGAATTTCTCAAAAATGGAGAAACTTACAAGAAAGTTATCAAACGCATTGAACCACTTTTGTGTACAAAACGTCAGAATTTTACTCCCCACATCAACAATCACATGCCAAAAGCCTGGGCCTGTATCGCGTAACACTAAAGTGATCACTATATAAAGTGATTGTCGTTTTTACGATTGCTCACTCTATCCTTCCCTATAGATAGGATAGAGACAGCTATCGTGAAAGCGACAATCAAGAATTTGATAATCAACTATCACCTTAGCCGATTCCACCCCTGGTTTTGTTAACAATTTGCGTTTAATTTAAAAAAAATATTTGATAATTTATAAATTTCCGAAGTTATTTATTACTTATGTATAAAGTTAATTTTCACATATCAGAAATCACAATTTCAAATTATACTATGTTTCCACCGACCACTAAACCGAGATTTGATAAGATTTTCCATAATCTTCTTCAAATCTCGAAGATTTACCATACAAATTTATTTCGTAAATCTAGAAGATTTCAAATAAAACTTTTTAAAATGCAAATAGTTTTAACAATCGAACAATCTTTTTGTGCGCTGGAAACACTACATAGAGTTATTTAATCTAAATTGAGATAAACCTTCGGTGGAAACATAGTATTAAAAGCAAAAGATGCTAACAGCTGGGTGTTTTGACAGTCTTTACTCTTCTTGCACACAGAAATTTATGTAGCATAAATTAGCAAGTTATCCAATGTAGGCGAAATTTTTTTCTCTCCTAATGTGCTCTCTCGTTGCAACTTTTTTGAGTTAACAAACAGGAATTTGTGCAATTTTGTGCAAATTCGCAAGAAATTTCACGTTGCCGAACAGACCTAACATATCACATACTACTCTTGAGCCTGTTTAGATTAGGAAAATTGAGTACGGACTGGTGAGTCTCATCGTGTTTACATTAGAAACTGTGAAGCGTCCAAAATACATTGAAACAAAAACAATTTCAACATTTCGCACATTGAAACAACAACAAATGACACTCGTGAGTCCGGTTTTTATGTTGTCTTCCTGCCTCACGAGATCCCTCACCCCACACTTCTCTTGCCTACAAATTGCCATGATACCGGACTCAATCTTCCCAATCTTAACAGCGTCCTTGGCATCAACGATGTACAACAGCACAACCACAATCTGACTGGTGGATAATGCTTAGAGGATATTATAAGGTCTGTCTGGTAACATGAAATTTTCGCAATTTTTCACAAATTTTCACTGCTTTCTGTCAAAACCCATAGGAAAAAAAAACAGTTTCGGGAAACTGGATGAAAGTTTTAGTTACCAAACAGGCATATAATATAAAGTGCTCGTTTCTATCCCTAATACATTGAAGTGCCTGAACCCTAGACCTAGATAGGGGGCGCTGTTTCACTTTCGATAACATAAAGTCTAATGCTGGATTTACACGACTGACAAATTGGCAGTATTCTGGCATTTGACTGTAAACAAAATGACAGAACAATGGAAACTTTCATTCTTTTGGCAGTATAGTGACAGAAAAATGCCAATTTGTCAGTCATGTAAATCCATTGTAGGTCATAATTTGCTTATTTTCTCTCTAAATTAATTAGCGTTTGTTTATTATTTTAAAGATATTAAAATTTTCTTTTTTTAGTTTTTTTCTCCAATGTGCAGAAAACTGAGTGCCTTTGAACTTACTGAAACTTGAATAGCGACCTCTACGAAAGCTTCGCATTCGAATAAAAACAAGCACTCTATAGGTTTGTTCAGTGACAAAATAGTTAGATTAGAACAGAACAGAATAGAACAGAACAGCACAGATTCGTGGTAAACGTCAGAACAAGTTAGAACAGGAAATCTGTTCTTAGTTGTTCTACCTAAAAAGCTAGTACAGAAAAGCCTGTTCGAAACTGTTCCAAAGTGTTCTAGACAGCCTCACTGAACAGCAAACCAGAACAGTTTAGAACAGAAAATTCCTCATTGAACAGCAAAAAGTTCTACTTTTCTGTTCGAAACTGTTCTAAACTGTTCCGAACAGCCTCGCTGAACAAACCTTATATTATATATCCTCTAAGGCTATTACCTACTAAGATGAACATAATGTTCGTCTTATTTTTTGCATGCAAAATAAATTGCTTGTCAATTTGTTTATTTACCCCAATAAATTAAGCTGAAGAAATAGAAATGCAAATCAATTTGTATGCGCACAAAAAACTTTCATGCTAATTTTAAATTTTGTGAGTAGAATTAATGTTACTAATTTTATTTTCCCAGTAAGTGGGTAAGAGTGGATCAGTTAATCGAATTCAGGGTTGAGTGCCTTAAATTTACTGAAGAAATTTTCAGCTAAAAGTTTTTATTCAATATATTAATGGCCGATTTCATAAAGCCCTCTTTTAGGAAAATATTTAACAGGCTTTTAAATCTTAAAATGACATTTGTTTCATATGTTCCAAATTTGTGAAACCGAAGTTAAATCAGCTAAAATTTTTAGATATCACCAAACAGTAGATAGAAGAATATAAGTATCAAAAACAACAGGAACTCCAGTTTTTGTAACGAATCAATTCTGAACTTCAAGAAGGTTTTCACACTTTTAATGAATATGTCGTGCAGTCTGAAAATAATTGTAAACAAATATGAAATTTATATAAGCTATAAAGAGATTTATCGATTGCGAATGATAAACTAGAAAAGTTTGTTTGGGCCAGATATTGTTAGTTCGAACTTGCATAGATACTCGTACAAGTACAAATGAAGAAATCAAGTATGATTACAAATTGTCTATTTATATAGGTAATATACTCGTAACTACGTGCTTCGCGTGTCGTTAGTATATATAAAGAAGGCACTCCATATTCTATAGAGCTGAAGCTCAACTCAGCTCAGTATCTTAAGCTAGTGGGATTAAAAACATTAGTCGGATTTTGAAACTCACATTTCTTTTTCTAGTTTTGAAAACAACAACTGATGGCATTGCGTCATTGCGTGTAAACAAAGACCATCACGGTTGTGCCAACAGCCAAGGCAACACCACGCTTTTACAGGAACCGACTCAGGCCACACTTTGCCATAATATCTTCTTAACAAACATCATTACAACAAAAACTCGAGATCCTGCTATGTATCGGGGTTGTGTTTCATGAACCAAAACTTAAGTTTTTCCTCTTGCTTCTCAGCTTCCCAAATGGTTAGGAATTGTGAATTATAATGGAAAGAACAAAGACAACGAATAAATGAAAAATACCTACACCGTAAAGTGTGACCTCGTAATGTCGCACAGAGGAAAGTCCAAATTTTTATTTCACTCTACCGCCCGGCATAGATGTTTACACATCAATAAACAAACGTAACGAAAAAAGAGATTGGTATACAACACAGTTGTCACTAAGATCCGTATCGTTTTATATTCATGAAACGATCTATGTAAGGATTTTTATCATCAGCGATAGTAAAATGCGGTTTTTATACATTCCAATGCTTAAGTTGTTCAACCATTAGGTCCATATTGAATTAAGGCTGTCCCAAACCAACGCGAAACATTCGCGCGAATATGCGACGACTAAATAATGTTCGAAGATTCGCATCGCGCCAGTGTGGGTGCTCCCATTAATCTCCATGTAATTAAATTAAGACAGGCGGAAGTTTCGTTGTCGCGCCGAATGTTTCGCGTTGGTTTGGGAGAGCCTTTAAGCACGTATAAATATCAACATTTGAGTGAACTTGACTTCTTTCTGCATTTTTTGACTCGTGGCGTTGAATGTTTCTTTTATCACTACGCTTCCTTTTTCCTCTAAATACTTATACAGACATAAGCGGTGAGATGAATGAGGGAGTTTATTTCTGTAGCTATAGGCTAGCAAGCAGCTAATCAGACAATATATTAAATTTAAAGCCTCGCCTGGTATTGTTATTCATTCTTGATATACCTACATAAACTATATACCAATTACCTACATGATAAGAATTTGTAAAACGCAGACGTATATTTATTTTTCGCTCTGCAAAAAATTCTATATTTATTCATGTGCTTTTCTTATCACGTTTTGTAGACGATCAGTGTTTAAATTCAGCTGAGTGGAAAATTTGGTCTGAACTAGTTCATTAACCATGCTTACAAAAAAATCAGAAGGACAAAGAATAGGTTCGGATTACCATGTATGTATGTCGGTCTGTCATCACGAACTTGCGTCTTACGGTGCAGTTATATAGACCTAGATTTCAAATGATTTAATTGAATTTCATCAAACTTCGTATAGGTATAATATCTATTATCAATTTTCTTTTAAATTCAATATTTTAAAACATTTTAGTAATTTCTCCTTCTAGAAATTAAGAGGGCCCGATAATTACCGCCCTTAATTTATGCATCATAATCTGATCGCAGATGGAAAATCTTGAGTAAATAGTACATATCTAATAATAACGGGTGATTTTTTAAGAGGTTTAGAACTTTTTTTAAAAAAAAAACACAAAAAATTCGAAAAAATGAATGAAATATTTATTTGAATCGATAGTTTGAACCTTGCAATTTAATGTTTAAAGATAATTCATGCAAATGTTGACCGCGGCTGCGTCTCAGGTAGCCCATCCGCTGAGTCCAATTTTGGCATACTCTTTCACACATATCGGCCGGTATCTCACGAATGAATGCATGGATGTTGGCTTCCAGTGCGTCAATCGAAGCGGGCTTGTGCCTATAGACATTAGCCTTGACATACCCCCACAAAAAATAATCTAATGGTGTCAAATCGCACGATCTAGGCGGCCAATTGACCGGCCCGAAACGTGAAATTAACTGTTCACCAAACTCGCCTCGCAATTGCGCCATTGTTTCGCGTGCTGTGTGGCATGTGGCACCGTCTTGTTGAAACCACATATCATGCAAGTCAAGAACTTCCATTTCGGGCAAAAAAAAGTTTGTTATCATCGCTCGGTAGCGTTCACCATTGACAGTAACGCTGCGATTCGCATCATCTTTGAAGAAATAGGCCCAATAATGCCGCCGGCCCATAAACCGCACCAAACAGTGGCTTTTTCGGGATGCATTGGTAGCTGTTGCAATGCTTCTGGCTGATCTTCACTCCAAATGCGGCAATTTTGCTTATTTACGTACCCATTCAACCAAAAATGAGCCTCATCGCTGAACACAAGCAGCGCGCGATGAACATTTCGAACCGAGCACGAATTTTGATAGTAAAATTCAATAATTTGCAAGCGTTGTTCATTTGTAAGACGATCCATGGTTAAATTGCAAACCAAACTGAAGCTGTTTGACAGTGACACAAGGTACTAAACACACGTCAGCTGTCAAAACCAGTGTTGCCAAAACCAAACCAGCTTAAAAATCACCCGTTATTTGACCTATCTATAATGGGCGTTTTTCTTTTTTAGTTCAGACTAGAGCTCTGAACAGAGTCTGAACACTCCGAACATACTCTGAGCGTGCTCTGCTCTGAGAGTTCTTCCTTCCTTCTTTTTCCACTTGTCAAATTTGTGTTCAGCTTTTCAACTCCGTCTGCTCGATCAAGAACGCGCTCTGAACTTGCTCTAAACATGCTCAGAGCGAAAAAAGAAACACAAAATTGGAGTTCTGAATGCTCTGAGCTAAAAAAGAAACACAATTTTTTTTTTGACAGTTCAGGCTCTGCTCTGAACTAAAAAAGAAAAAACGCCCACTGGCACATCTAAGTTACAGTAGAACACGGGTATAAGAAATTCTAAAAATTGAAAAAAATTCTTTCTTAAATCCTAATTATTCTTATATAAAAACAACGGATATAAGAAAGCGTTGCTTTCGACTAAATTTCTTATTAGCGAGTTTTTATTATATGAATGTTTCTTATATCCGTAAGACACTGTAGAATTAAAATGTAAAATAATTTTTTGGAAGCTATGGAATATTCTATGGAAAGATCCAGAGACCAGAATGCCTCAGGACCAAGTTCGTATGCAACTTACAAAGCCTATATCAAAAGGAGCTTCATATCGAAAAGTGATATAAGGCTTTCATTTGGTCGTACATAACTCCGGAACGTCCAGGAGCATTCCGAATGTTACTGAGCGCATTTAAATTGAAAAGAGTTGAACTTAATATGGTTTTAAAGAACGATATTAAACATTTCTTTATTTTAAAGAAAACGCAACGTGCGTCTATTTTGATAAAGTAAAATTTAATTTGATGGACCTTAATGGGCGACTGTAAACAAGGATTCTGCATTAATTTCTTCAGCTTAGCAATATGATTTTTAGAATTGTTCCCGATGCTCCTAAACTACCTACTCCCGCCGTAAATGTTTAAAATGACATCCCTGATGCAAAACCAAACTATTTTTGTGTGACCTTGACCTAGACAGATGCAATTGCAAGTGAAATGCGGAAGTGTTTATTGTTTTCGGGTGCATTTTGGTTGTAATTGTTTTGAGTTTATTTTATTTGAAATATTGCAAATAGACGAGTTTTATTGAACAAATCGTTAGTATCTGTAAATTAAATGTGCAATTCGTCAAGTCATCATTAAATTCTACATCTTTTGATACTTTTTGTTAAAATTGGTTAGTTGTGATGTTGTGAGTGCTGCAGAAGGCAAATATCTAATTAAAAGTACTTAAGTTAATAAATAATGAAATAAATAATATATTAATCATCTTTCGTGTCGTTTTCGATAAATAACATTTTCCCTCAGTGGTTGAGCCACAGATACCAATATTTTGAAAAGCGAGATAATTTCTGACTTCGCTTCAATGGATTCTCCCGTATCCCTAACTATTTAGGTGCAAGAGTGCAAAAAATGAAAAATCGATTCAGTGCAGTGTCAGTTTGGTTCTTTGAATTGCCGTTTCGTTTTCTTTATCATCTTTGTGTCATATTTGATGAAAACATGGAACTTGTTTAATTCTAATGGCGAATTCCTTACAAAAAAGAAATCGAATTTTTTCTAAACAGAATCGAATTTTTTCTGCCAATTCGTATTTCGTAAAAGAATCGATTTTTTTTGGTGTGATTGTGTTTGTGACTTTACAGCTGCAATTGACGCAAATCGTCAAGAAATTATTGACAAAACTATTAAGGTTGTTTGTTTTTGTTGTGAGAAAAATGTTTTACCAATAGAATTAAATTAATAAATAAAAGATATTAGCCAGCTTATACGGTGCCAATTTGTTGGTGCATTCTATTTCTTTGAACTTCTATTTGCACATATATTTTTAAAGAAAATTGTTATTGAAAAGTTTTCACTTGCACTGAAAGTTTTTATCACGTCTTTCACTCGCGAAAGCCATTTTTTTTTGTCAAGTTTGTGTTTGATAATGAACAACGCACAACAAATTATTTTAATAGCTGTATTGACTAAATATTTTGTTAAATTATGTAGAATTCGTTGCAACCAAAAAATAAACAACTCATCTTGCAAAAATTCTGCGACTTTCAATTTATGACGTATTAGAAATGTCAAGTCTTCATAGTGTGTGTGCAAATCAGTGTGAAATCTTGCTAAAAACGCAAGATTTGTTTTGACAGAAAAGAATCGATTTTGTTTAGAAAAAATTCGATTCTGTTTAGAAAAAATTCGAATTTTTTGTTGAAAGGAATTCGCCATTAGATTTAAAAATTCTCTTATCATAAGCCTCTGTTTGACAGAACAAAAACCATTCCATTCCTATGCGTTTGCATATTTTTAACAATTATTATGTGACTATTTCCAGCCAATTCTTAGGCTTGAACCAAAAGTGCAATATAATTACGTGCAAACTTGTCATGAAGTGATGCATTTGAACTTGATAAACAATTTTAATCTAGATATTTCATTTATAATATAAAAACAGCTGAAAGTTGATTATTCAATAATAACCGGCTTCCATATTATCTAAGATGTCCGTCCCATCACTACCACATCCGAACTAATAAACAAAAATATTGATAGCAAACAATCAATGCCTAAGCTCATTTTGCTTTGAGATAATTCCAACAGTTACCGGTTGAAGCTGGCCAAATTTAGATTGCATTTGTTCGGATTCTAATATAATTAATTATTTTTGTATACACATCCATAGTTAGAAAAAAATGTAACAACAAAAAATTACAAGATAATAATCAGATCATTTTTTTGCCACATGCGTAACTAATATGTGCGTATTTTATTTATAATTAAATCAATAAAATATTAGAAGGATTGTTGATAGGAATTTTTTTTTATATTTTTGTGTAATTTACAATGATTATTAATTATAAGTAGATTTTTCTTGATTGATGTGGATTTTCGATAGATTTCTATACTGATGGTGTAAATATATATATAGTTGTTGGTTTAGATTGTAGATCAAGTACAAATTATTTATTCTTTGTTAGTTTTTTTTTTCAAACTGTAATAATAACACAAAATGTATTGATATTGAGATATTATTATGATCTTTAGAAGCTATCAATGATGGTCACATTCCACGAGTTTTGAGGCGACAAAATAGACGGAAACTCAGCTCTAAGATTATCAACATCTATTAAGAGATGGAAGCTGTGACGACATTTCGTGTTGCTTACAAGGTTACAAGTTCAATAGACTGATTTAAACGAATAGGTTTTTGGGAGATAAACAAGTACAGATAAGTTATTTTCAAAATTGAAATATATAGCTTTTGAGATCATAAGTTTTTTTCCGCTTTAAAATTTAGTTGATTGAGGCATTTAATTATAATGGCGCAAAATTTTAGACGATTTAGTACGGTGTTAAATCATTTTTAGTATGATTTTAGGTTAAAAAGAGGATTTTACAAGTTTTAAACGAGTTAGCATGCACTGTTTTCTTTAACATTTTATTAAATTTAAAATCACCAAATGGCAATTTTATCTTTTTTGTATCATATACTATCTTCATTTGTCACTTTAACAATAACATTTGTGTAAAAGGTATGTTTGCTTACTTTTTTCCACGAACTGTCACTATTTTATTGGTGTGGACCATATTAAGAAAATGGGTTTAGGGTGATACTTCTAGTAAAAAAAACTGTTTAAAAAAAAGAACTTTAAAGCTGGAAGATTGTTAATTAGTATCATACTAAAACCTTAACATCAGGCTGTTTAAAATTTTGCACCAATGTTATTATCTGAGAAATAAAATATATTTTTTTTTGTTAAAAGAGGAGTTGGTCATATATATACATACATATATGTATATCATCAAAAATTCTGCAAATAATCACCCCGATTAACTTTTCTAACTTTCAACCTATTAACTAAATATTTCTTAGTTTTTAACACTTTTTAACTAGTACCATATTAAAACTATTTTATTTATAAACTGCAGCTGAACATTCCTAAATGATGTAAGGAAACATACCTTTTTTGACATTTGAATATCTCACAGTGACATAGGAATTAGTATGATACTAAAAAGATTAAATAGACATTTGTTGATTTTAAAGTATTAAATTAATTAATTAATTAAATATTAAATTAATTAATTAATGTCGAAAACCAACGAAAAGTAGCTTTCCCAAACTTTTTCGTTGGTTTTTAACATTAGCTTCCGACAGCTTCTTACTATTAGAACTTACCCTCTACTTTTCTATTATAATTAGTTCTACCTTTATTCGTTTATTTGGCTAAAGATATAGCTATTTCAAGGGGTACCAAGTCGTCTATCATCAGTCTCCTCCTTATAAGTGGTGCTGAGCTTTAAGCATATTAGATTTGCTCAGTCTTAGAAGCCGTATGCACTACGGATACGGCACCACCTGAGATCACTGACGTCACAGGTCTAAAATGGGTTGTTTTGTATATAAAATGCATTTGGAGCAGCAGCATTTTTCTAAGCGCCTTTAAGTATGCTGTCTTGTTCCGCCTCCATTTTTCTCCATACCTTGAAATAGCTATATCTCTAGCCAAATAAACGAAGTATAAATTAATTCGTAAACAATTGTTGGCAGCACCTTTAAGTTGTTGTTCAAAAATTCAATGAAATTGACGGAATAAAGAATGGTCAAGTCTAATAAACTGACATTCTAGTATGAATAGTACAATAAATACTAATAATATAATATAAATTATTTATTCAAAAAAGCATTTAACGGCCTTTAATCCATAAAAATTGGAGTTAATAATTTAATTTTTGAAAATTAATTTTTAATAATTACTTTTATTCAATTTTGTCTGAAATAAATTCCAAAAAAATTCAATTTTTGATTTTTTTTAAATTTTATAGAATTCTTTTTAGACAAGAAGTTATTTTTAAAAATTCTAATTTAATTATAATAAATTCATGATCAATTTGCCAAAATTCGAAAACTAAAGAAATTTTACTTAATTTTAAAAACGTTAAAAATATTGCAATTAATTGCGTAAATAGGTATTTTTGAGTACTGACGAAGTTACGCAATTTACAATCTCGCAAATACTCTCGCCTTTCTTTTTGAAATCATTTTTGATTAGTTTAAGCTTGGAAATTGTTCTGTAAGTTGTTGTAAATGGAAGCATCAAAAATAGAAAGCATATGCATCAGTAGCAGTAATAACTTCTGGAAAACTATAGAAACAAGACTGTCTAATTAACTCGACAACTAACGGAACTTTCCCTGGTCGCAGATATACGCATAATTTAAAAAAAGGGCGTGTTTTTTTGCAAGCCCGAAAGAAATGGCTCGAAAAGAACCAACTTAGGGGGTTAACTGTTAAATGTAACAACAACTAATCATACCTCAAGGCTAAACTAAGCGCAGATAATTCTTGGGGTTCAATTTAAGCGGAGATATCCACCACTTCCGTGGCTCTTGTAGGGTGATGGCATGTAAGGTTAGCCCCCTCCAGTAGTCAGCCACTTCGTTATAATTAAAATACAGCAAAATAGTAACGGTTTTAGTTTATTTACCCTGAATTTTTTTTTTCTAAAAGCCTAACTTATCTTCTGTCTGGATCCAAAATTTTGTGCCAATGCAGCTGCTTGTTTTCTTGTTAAAAATGCAAGTTTGCTTCAAGTTCTTCTCAATTTCGATTGTGTGATTTTTTTGTTAAATTTAAATTAGTAGAAGTGCTTTGAAAAAAAAAACTATAATGACTAAAATATTGAAGTTAGCTGTTTTATATGATTATTTATAGGTTATTTATAGTCTAATTTAAACTTTTTAAACTAAAAATATTGCAAAATATTGTTAAATAGATATCTACAAGGGGGGCTGCCATTAGGAGACAACATTACTTGCGATATAGGTACTATATGGGAAGTTATGGATTCGTACAAAAAATCGAACTCGAGATTTCGATCAAACTTTACATTACGACGATAGAGAAGTCAAAAAAAGTGGGTCTCGCAAAAACGTCCGTCTGTCTGTCTGTCTGTCTGTCTGTCTGTCGGTTCGACTACAGCCTAAACGGATGGGTCGATTTTCTTTAAACTTGGTACCTAGCGTTTTTTGGACATTCCCCCCACCCGTTTTTTTCTCTTTTTTTGTAGGACCAAAATTAACAGTAGCTATCATACAAAATTTCTTGGCCAAAAAGGAAAAACTTATTTTTCTCAAATCCAGCGCTACCGAATTTGTTTTTAAGAACTCAATAAATTTAAATAGTTATAAGTTGCCGTTTAATAAAAAACATGGTTCCGAAAAATGGTTATTAATGGTACCTCCCAAAGAACCATTTTTTTGATTTTCGCTTTTCTCGAAAACGGTTAAACTGATTCTGATCAATTTTTTTATGAAGAAGTATTGACACATTCTAAATAATATTGTGTACCAAAATTTTCCAAAAAATATTTTTTAGATTTTTAAAAAAAGTTTTAATATTTTTTTTTGAAAACTCAATATTTCAAAAACGACTTGGTCGATTTTTATTAAACTTGGTAAATAGCAGTTTTTTAACTTTATCTAGAAGATTTTTGACAAAAGTTATTCTAATACCCAAAAATAACGATGCATCCCATACAAATGTTAAAAAACCGTTAAGAAAAATATTTTGTTTCTCAAAAACGACTCCTACGATTTTCATAAAAGTTTTTTTGTGTGTTAAAATTAGTACGATCTACCATTTAAAATTTTTAAAACTTATATTTTACGTTTATTAACAGTACCTCTCATAGAACGGTTTCTTTGATTTTCGACTATCTCAACATCTGATCAACCGAATAAAATGAGATTTTTTATACAGAAGCTTGTAACAAATATAAATAAAAGTGCCTATCAAAATTTTCTAAAAAATGATTTTTGGATTTTAAAAAAAAAAATCAAAATTATTTTTTGAAAATTCGATATTTCGAAAACTGGAAGCAGATTTTTTTGTGAAGTTCAATTTTTAACGCAACATTAATAAATGCTTTAAATTGGCGTACCAATTATTTTTCTCAAAAATGTTAAAGAAATTTTATATATAAAAAATTAATTATTTTTAAAACCGCTCCTACGATTTTCAAAATTTTTTTCTCATAAATAAAGATTTATATAAGAAATCAGTTGGTGAACATCGCGTTGGGTTAAAACGGATTCAAAGTATTTTAATCAATTTCTTTCTAATTTTGTTTATTTAAAACAATTTACCAGTTTAAATAGTATAATTTCTTTTTATGCATATTGTATATGTGCAACACTAGGCTTTATTGTTAATTTTTGTGTACTCACATTATACCACCTGAAACTAAACTAAGTTTTGGCAAATGGATAAAATATAGATCCCATAGCTAATTTATTTCAGACTATAGAACCACAATGTGATCGCATATATGAGCAAGTTCGTGCGACCCAGTCGTGCATATTTTTTTAATTACCCTAAGGTCAGCCTCCTCCGGCTGACTACCGAAAATCATTTTTTTTTCTTTTTTTTTAACTGAGTATGCAAAGTGAATGGTATTATTTTTCTCTTTTGATTTTTGCCAGAAGAATTTAAAAAAAAAACCTAAGTTTCAGTAGTCAGCCTCCCCCGGCTGACTGTAAATTTGAAGGTAGACTGGACGGCTGACTACAGGAGACACATAATTCTATGGTCAGCCGCTTATATTATAGACTTTATTGGGGGCTGACTACTGGATACTTCAGGTGGCCGATTACTGGAACTTAAGGGGCTGACTACTCAAGAATCACACTTTCATCTCAATAAAATTAAATAATTAATTTTGGTTAGAAAATTAACTAAAAACGTTTAAAATTTTATAATCTACACAATCCCAATAATAATCAGATAATCTAAATACTCTATTCCGCAATTGAATATTTGATTTTTAAGGACCAGTTGAACATAAAAAAAAGGTTAAAGAGCCGACTACTAGTGCCATCACCCTATATTAAATTTTTGGTGCCACCGTAACACAGGGTAATTGCCTTGTGTCGATTAGTGCATTTTTTAGATAGATAATTTTTTTTCATTTCTTGACTCGAAAAACTTGGAAACTAGGAGCTTTGACCCCGTCTATTTTTTGTAAACAAGAAATGTCCAGAATTTCAAGTTTTTTTTTTTTTTTTATCTACCTACAAACTTTCTCTTTCCGACTAGGCAGGTACCTAAGAAGAATCCAAATATGTATGTACATCGATTTAAATTTTTTTTAAAAACCAAACAATGTGTGGAACCTGTTTAAATGGGATTAAGACAAATTTTTGGTTTATCATTATAATTATTGTAACAAATTTTTGAGATGAACCTACCATTGTTTAGTTTGATTGCACATAACTTACTGTTTACATAAATGAACATACAAACCTACATATGTACACATACATATATCGAATGTGCTTGTAATATTGAAGATTTGTAAAAAAATACTTACTTGGCTAGTAAAGAAACACTTCTTATCTCTCACATATCGGATATGAATACATTCAATTTTTTACCAAGGTCGCTTGAAACTTCAGATTATGAAAACAAACAAAATCTGTAATCCCCACTACCTGTTATAATATATTATGGGAATGAAATATACAAACAATTAATTATCAATACAATGCTTAATGTTAGGTAAACATATATTTAGTTAAACAAAATTTAAAATTCGGAACGTTTCTTTATTGGTAAATAAAGGTGGTAAAATATAATGCCCTTAGCCCCACCATCAACCGCTGCACTTCTACATTTTTACTCTTATCACCAACAACTCGGTGTTAGAGATTCCCGCGTTTGCATTGTGATCGTATGTATGCTAGACCGTCCGAACTAGCGTTGATCATTTATTCCCAACTCGTTCTATTCCATTTACAAATGATATGATAATTTTCTTTCCCCATTTCTACCATGTCTCTTCCAGAGCTTATCTGGCCCTAAGTCTAGCATTTCATTTAAAACAAACAGTGTTCCACGATTTCATAATGTTTCGATGTTAGATCGTTGCAATTGAACCTCAGCAGCTTTTTCAATGTCCGAGAACAAATAGTGGCATCTGAGTATTGGTAGCTAAAAGTAACATCTACACCAATTTCGCTTTATAAATAATTCCAACAACTACATAGTTTTCCAGCTGGCAGAGAATAAATTTAATTCTGGTGTCTCAGATTAAGCTCAACCGATCAGTCGAACGATTGTTGTAAATAAATTATCCCATTTCAATTACTTACAAAAAGTTGTATTTATTTAAATTTTAGTTGTTTTATTTTATTAATTAAATCCACGTGCTGATGCGTTTCTTTTCATAATAACAAACCCAATTTATGTCTTAAAGGAATAGAGTTTTCGTGAATTCAATTTCATATACATTTATATGTTTATACCAAAGTGAAATATCATTTAAAAAAAAAAAAAAATAAAATCCATAAATTAATCGTTTTTTTTTAAGTAAAAAAAAGAACAGAAACACAAATCGGTGGTGAAAATGGTTTCTGTACAAAATTCATCTGCAACAATGTTCAGCTATATTGTGATAATCGCCTTCATCGGATGCTTTGTGCTATCAGGTATGTACATTGTACACTTGTACAGTTCATGTATAAATAAAATCATAAATTCTAAACTGAAGATCGTTGAATAAAATCATAAATATGTCATTTGATACGCGCATAATAAATGCTTTGACAATGCTGCCAATGCATGCATATACAGAGTACAGAATGTAGGTATCAATTTCAAACATAGAATTGCTGTGGAAAATTGCCTTGAGCATTGTTTTAATTATCTTATCTAAAATAATATTCTATCTTAGATAATTAGAAAACATTAATCGTGATTAGAAACTTACAATGTAAGAAATATCAGAATCAAACAATGTGGTTTCAATAAACCACAATTCGTAAATTAAAAGTAATGATAGAATAATCGAGGAACTTATAGTAACTATTTTAATGTGAAATTTTATTTATTTTCAATTGAGTCCTAAACCGTGAATTCTATCGATTGTCAATGTAAAATCATCCAGACACCAACCTGGAAAAAAATTGATAATATTTAAACATTATCTTTTGTTCCTAATCCCCTGGCTCAAGTAGTCAAAGTAAGGCCCAGGCGCGCACATGCAACTTAACAGTTTGGTTGCGATTTTGAGCACTATGGGATTATATGAGAGTCCGCGCACATAAACCGGCGGAGTGTCATATAATTCCGAGTGCTCAAAATCGAAACCTAACTGTTTAGTTGCATGTGCGCGCCTGGCCTAATAGTTAGTTTTGTTCAGTTTGTTTTGTTCAGTTTGTGTTGCAAGTTAGTTTAGTTTTTGATTTATTTATTATTCAAATCATGATTCACAACAATAATTACCAACATATGAAATACAAAGTATAGGCAATAACTAGATGGCCATAACGGGCCGGGCAATTATAAATTATATGCTTTAGTCAATTTTACCCACAAAACCATAGCGCAGTAAAAAGTCACAATCTAAATAGTGGGACCTACCCCCGCGCTGGCCGTATTCACACTCGTTAAAAGCAGGAAGAAGAATTGATAAAAACAAAAAGCATGCGATATTTCGAAATCAGTGTTGCCCCCCTAACTGGTGGAAAATGTAGCGTCGCGGATTTAAAACGTAGTATAGTTCAAATAAAAAGAACATAAATCTAGCTAACTATTATTTAACATTTTATTTCAAGAGTTTCAACAACAAAAATAAATAATTAAATAAAAAAAAATATAAAGATAACATAAAATAATAATAATATTTAGTCAAGAGTTTTAACGAAAATTAATACCTAGTATAATAGAAAAATAAAATGTCTTGAAAATTATTGCAAGTTCATTATGATTCTTTATTTTTACACATTAGTATTTCTAAAATTTGTTGCATTATGGTATAAAAAAAATTGAGCTTTATGTAATGTATCTAAGGTGGGTCAAAAACATCTTCAACATCACTTAATAATTCTTTCGACTGCATTATTGCATCCACAGTTGAAATATTTAATGACTTCTCAGATTATCCTTTATTAAATTTAAGCTCGAAAAACTCTTTTCTGTAGTTGAACTGCGCAATTGAGTATCTAATCTTGTTGTCAGTTTTAAGGTCAAATCTTTCATGAAGTTGTTCACACAATTTTACATAGTATTTACAAAGTAATGGGATTTGTCTTATTGTGAGATATTGTTTTCAATATTTTGTGTTGAGCAAAATTCTTCGAAGCTAAATCCGAAATACATAGACGTAGATATCGCAAATGATGAATTTCACTTCTTGAGTCTGAGTCAATTAAAATCATATCTGGTTAACAAAAAGTCGATATCAATTTTAATACTAGATTTTTAATATCTGAAATCTTGAATTGTAGTGTTTTACGAATATTTAACGATTGTACGTAGTGTATTTTTTTAGAGAAAAAATGTAGTAAAAACGCTACAATTGTAGTAGGGGGGCAACGCTGGTCGTAATCGAAACAAGTTGCTGGAGGTTTTTTGACCTTTTCTTTAAAGGGCTGGTCAAACAGAAGGAAGGAGATCGGACGGGGCGGTCAACGCGTTCTGTTTAGCCTTTATTGTCTTCTAAAACTAAAATCTCTTGAACCTTTTACACGAGGAAACAAAATCCAAAAAGATTTGTTTGTAGTTTCGTTTTTAAGTCTCTTGCGTGAAGTGTAAAAAGAAATGTCACTTCATGCCTTTCTCTCCTACAAAACTAAATGTTGCTGGAAAGGAAAACAAAGTTTTGAAAGAGGTCATACTTTTTTGTTTTCCTGGCTTCAGCTTTTTTCAATGGTATATGAATTGGAATTCATTGCTAGAAGAGACCACTGATCTGGATCTCTATAATATGTATTAATTTTTTTTTTAACTTAAAATAAATACGGTTTAACTCCAATAAATATCGTCATGTTTCGTTTCGATCATAGAAAAAATAGAAAATGATAGAAACAAAAGCCAAAACCAAAAACAATGGGGAAAAATCAGGTTTTTGTATTTTTCTTTTTAAAACTTTCACTTATTTGACCTATTAAATGCATTAAGTTCTTAACATTTTTATTTGTGTGTGCAGCATAGCAAAGAACATTCAATTTCCCAGGCCAAAAGAAACATTTCTGAAATAATGTCTCAATATTTATGTATATACGATGTATGTATTTGTTTCTTTAGCTTACAGAGAGAGCAGACATTTTTAGAAATTTTACAAATTAAAAAAAAAAACACTCAGTTAACTGACAGAGGAATAAATATGTATAGGAACACATTTGTGCTTTAAGCCTCTCCCCAAAATCCAGCCAAGCATTTTAGCCGAGTGGTAAGCAGCTCCAGCTAAACAAAATTAATTCACGAGCTACATACATATATTTGTAATTCTTGAATTTTGTGTAAACTTTGCTTTGTGAAAATAAAAATCGAAATGGAGGAATATTAAGAAACAAAAGAATCCATTTTATTTGATTAAATTCACTTGAAATAACGAAAACAAATTCTCTGAAATGGTTGAATAAAAAGTCTGTTCCAGACCTTGACCAACAAAACTGCCAGTTGTCACAATTTGTTGCCTATTTTTGCCAAATCCTGTTCCACACTTCACAAATTGGGTAGTTTTGGGCAAAAAAGAGCGCTCACGAGGGAGAAAAACATTTCCCCTTCTTGACAATTTCTGCCCAAGAAATTTCTTTGGGGAGAAATCGGCAGGTTTGTGTTCTGCCAAAAAATATCAGTTTAAAGTCAAATAACAAAACAAAAATGAAAATAAAGCAGTTGACTGAGGGTTGCCCAAGTGTTACTTTTATACTTATTTTAATTGTGGTGGTTGTGCTAGGTTGAATTTTTTTTTTTTTTCAATCTATTAGTAAATCAATTTATGTTTATATCATTTATCTTTCGTTTTGCAAACCTGTTTCTGAAAAAGAAAACGATGATTTTCTTGTATAATTTAGTGGTTTTTTTCACATCAGAATTTATATATATATTTATAATTGAATGGTAAATTAAAGGAAATTGTGTTTCTATTACAACAAAATGTATACGTGGAAATTTGGAAACTTGTTTTTGCTTTGGTTTTGATTTATTGAAAATTTTGATTGTGATTTATTATAGATCCGTGGCAACCCTAGTCGATTCTTGTTTTGGCGTTTAAGAAGTGTCGACAATTGTTCCCCAAAAAGCGTTCCAAACTTTTTTGGCAGTTTTCTTCTCGCTGAGAGGATTTCATCTGCCACTCCACAAAGTTCGACAGACTGTCCAATTTTGCCCAAAAAAGTCTGGAACAAACCTAAAATCTTTGTTCAGAGAACAGCTGTTTTCTATGTATGACATATTCTCCACAGCGTTCTCATGTCAAAATTTAGCTAGGATTAAGCTGATGTTTAGAGAGAAAAGTGGGAGCTAAGATTTAGTGCGATCTGCGTACTAGGCTTTATCTGGAAGAATAATTACTTTCTGATACTGGCTATTGAAAAATATTCCTTAAGCCTAGTACTCACCTCTTTGTGAAATGAAAAATAAAACCGCTTCAAAATACACGTGAATGATGATTATGAAAACATAATAAATTCTTCACGTTTTAAGTCTGTTGGTTGTGTTAAATTTCCAAAAGGAGACGGTGGTGTCATCCCAGAAAAATTTGTAAGGTATCTCTTTTTTATTGTTAAGACTTCTTTTGAATTAATTGACAAATGTCACACTTTTCCACATCTCATTAGATTTTCCTAGTGGTTGTACGCTACGATATAAGAATTATGGTGTGAAATTGATTACGAACCGGTTCATATTCCGCTTTCACATTTGGGTACACACTTCTCGTTGGGAATTACACCGTTGTGAACTAACCGTCAGTTTTATATGGACATTTCATTTCCACTCGAACTGAGTACTAGGGCTTTAGTATGTAAATGTGAAAATTTTGTTGTGAAATATTAACTCACTGGTAAATAGATAATAATTACACCGCTTCACTGATTTGGTTCGCGACCTGATGATGTTAGAAATCGAGGATTTAGAATTTAATTTAAATTTGACAGCTCATCAAATTTTGAATATAAATTATCCATTAATAGCTTGTTGATGTGTAAACATCTATGCTGGCGGCAGAGTAAAAAAAAAAAACGTGAACGTTCGTGTGCAACGTTACGGTGTGCAAAGTTACGATCTGCATACTAGGATGGGTGCGTTCAGTGAAAAAAATCTTAAGATCCCCTTCAAGCAAAAATAAATCCGTTTTGGATCCGCGCACGTTGATGTTTGCACATACTAACCGTGAGTCCCGGCACTCACACAATTTTTTTTAGTTGTTTTCTCTTTCTACGTATATATTACTGTTTTTTTAGTTTTGACATTTCCATAAAAAATCTTTTCAAAGTTTTTTAATGGCGAATTCCTTTCAACAAAGAATTCGATTTTTTCTAAACCGAATCGATTTTTTTTCTGTCAATGGAAAGGAATTCGTAAAAGAATCGAATTTTTTTTTCGTGTGATTGTGTGTGTTACTAGACACCCGCAATTAATTATTTTTGTAGTACTATAGAGACTGAAGATATTGTTGAATATTTTGTTTAATTATGTAGAATTCGTTGCAGCCGAAAAATAAACAACTCATCTACTGAAAATTCCGCTTTCAATTTGAGGTAATAGAAATGTCAATTCTTCATAGTGTGTGGGCAAATCGGTGTGAAATCTTGCTAAAAACGCAAGATCTGTTTTGACAGGAAAGAATCGATTTTGTTAAGAAAAAATTCTGAACAGAATCGATTTTTTTGTTGAAAGGAATTCGGCATCAGTGAACTCAAGATGAGCTCTTGTCTCATAGTTTGACGTTTCAGGAATATATTTTGAACAAACCTGGGTTTCAAAAGTTTTCACCTTTTTTGAAATTAATAATTTTGTTGAAGATTATCTCATCTTGAAATGTGAATTTTTTATGGAAAATGACATGATTTTGAATTGAATTCGGAAGTTTTCAAGGAATTTACGTCATTTGCTCTAACGAAAACGGAGTATGAAAATTCTTATAAGTATTACTTCATTATTATATCGAATCTTTTAGGTTTAAAGTCTTTAAATGAGGTTAAAATAACAAGTACAAAAATCATACTAAAAGTCTGTTTGAATGAAAAATCAATTCAAATAAGTAAATAAATGTTTCAATTCTAAATTTGTAACTTAAAAACAGATCTTCAAGAGTATAAGGTTTTGAAATACTGAAATATTATTTCTCCTGTGTCAACTTTAAAAGATGGCGCCAGTATAATTGAAGATACAAAAGTTTTATCTCTCTAATGCCCGATTTCATAAAGGACTTTTAAACATTTAAAAGTCCATTTAGTGTTAAAATGGGGTTTTTGGGTTTCACCAAGTGCTTTTAAATTTAAAATGCTTTTAAACGCCCTTATAAACTAAAAGCTCATTTTGGTCTCTATAAATTTTAAAAGTGGCATTTGTGAAGTGTAATCTCAGATGTCAGCCAACACTTTGCAGTCACTTTTTATTTAATTTCTTGCTAATACAAATTATGAATAGGTCGATACAAAAAATATTGCTTGTGTGTAAATAATAATCTTTTGAGATTTTGTTTTTAGAATAATTGAGTAATCATCTTCATCTGAGGATGAAATAAAGAGAGATAGTAAGAAGTCCAAGAATATTCCGAGTTCATAGGAATCCGTTCTCCTAATATTTTTTTTTGTAGCATTTTTTTTTTCATGTAATGCTTTTTCTCATACATTTTGAATGTGAGAGGGAAACAGCAGGGATGTGAGCCAAATCCAATTTTAACTAAAATTTTCCTTAGATTTCCTTTTTTTAAGATTGGTGAAACTGGGAATATTTAAAGGTTTGATAAAATTTAAGAGGACTTTAGATAAAAGGGTTTTTAGTGTTTTTACTTGCGATATAGGTACTATATGGGAAGTTATGGATTCGTACAAAAAATCGAACTCGAGATTTTGATCAAACTTTACATTACGATGATAGAGAAGTCAAAAAAAGTGGGTCTCGCAAAAACGTCCGTCTGTCTGTCTGTCTGTCTGTCTGTCTGTCTGTCGGTTCGACTACAGCCTAAACGGATGGGTCGATTTTCTTTAAAATTGGTACCTAGCGTTTTTTGGACATTCCCCCCACCCGTTTTTTTCTGTTTTTTTTTAGGACCAAAATTAACAGTAGCAGTCATACAAAATTTCTTGGCCAAAAACGAAAAACTTATTTTTCTCAAATCAAACGCTACCGAATTTGTTTTTAAGAACTCAATAAATTTAAATAGTTATAAGTTGCCGTTTAATAAAAAAAATGGTTCCGAAAAATGGTTATTAATGGTACCTCCCAAAGAACCATTTTTATTGATTTTCGCTTTTCTCGAAAACGGTTAAACTGATTTTGATCAATTTTTTTATGAAGAAGTATTGACACATTCTAAATAATATTGTGTACCAAAATTTTCAAAAAAATATTTTTTAGCTTTTTAAAAAAAATTTTAATATTTTTTTTTGAAAACTCAATATTTCAAAACCGACTTGGTCGATTTTTATTAAACTTGGTAAATAGCAGTTTTTTAACTTTATCTAGAAGGTTTTTGACAAAAATTATTCTGATACCCAAAAATAACGGTGCCTCCCATACAAATGTTAAAAAACCGTTAAGAAAAATATTTTGTTTCTCAAAAACGACTCCTACGATTTTCACAAAAGTTTTTTTGTGTGTTAAAATTAGTACGATCTACCATTTAAAATTTTTAAAGTTTATATTTAAGGTTTATTAACAGTACCTCTCATAGAACGGTTTCTTTGATTTTCGACTATCTCAACATCTGATCAATAGAATAAAATTAGATTTTTTATACAAAAGCTTGTAACAAATATAAATAAAAGTGCGTATCAAAATTTTCTAAAAAATGATTTTTGGATTTAAAAAAAAAAAATCAAAATTATTTTTTGAAAATTCGATATTTCGAAAACTGGTAGCAGATTTTTTTGTGAAGTTCAATTTTTAACGCAACATTAATAAATGCTTTAAATTGGCGTACCAATTATTTTTCTCAAAAATGTTAACGAAATTTTATATATAAAAAATTAATTATTTTTAAAACCGCTCCTACGATTTTCAAAATTTTTTTCTCATAAATAAAGATTTATATAAGAAATGTGATGGTGTACATCGCGTTGGGTTAAAACGGATTCAAAGTATTTTAATCAATTTCTTTCTAATTTGGTTGATTTAAAACAATTTACCAGTTTAAATAGTATAATTTCCTTTTATTGATATTGCACATGTGTAACACTAGGCTATATTGTTAATTTTTTTATACTCACATAATACCACCTGAAACTAAACTAAGATTTGGCAAATTGATAAAATATATACTCCTATAGCTAATTTATTTCAGACTATAGAACCACAATGTGATCGCGCATAAGAGCAAGTTCGTGCGACCCAGTCGTGCATATTTTTTTTTATGAAATTGGGCATAAAAGGACCTATATCTACTTTTTATTATTCTATGACTTTACATGCATTGCTAAAATGAAAATTAACCTAGGAATGCAACATTTTGTAACTCGCATAGGTGTGTATCCGTTTACATGAATCGATTAAACTCTACCCTATGCGTAACCTCACTTCAAAAATATATTTTTTTTGTAGTTTCTATTATTTACTGTTACTTTATTTGACACAGTAATTTCCCTACCCTTTAAAAAAAAAAAAGAAAGACAGTCACATAAATTATTGTCTGCACTAAGTTACAAGTTGAACTTCACCTTGAACTTAAAAAAAAAGTATAAACAAGAACATGAATATAAGAAATGGAAATACCATTTATTTTCAATATTGCAAAACACGCAATATGTTGATTCAAATGTCGATTCATTTTACCGTCAACAGGCATATGGTATTCAATTTCTGCTGTCGCTGTTTGGCTTTTGAAAAATAATCCAATCCAAATTGCATGGAGTTTGACATTGAAGTTGCATTAAATTTTTTTTAAATACCTAGGTAGGTATAGCTATTTTTTAATTAAGCTCCAATGGAAGTTATTGATGATAAGATAATTTAAATTACAATTTATTCATATAATTACATCAGAAAAAGGTTAACTTAAATTGTGTAATAATTCATACTACCTCAAGCAGTAGTGTGCGTTGACTATATTTAGTTTAAAAAAATAAGAATATAATACCTTGACTTAAACATTGGATAGGCAGGCTAGAAAAATATTTTTATAAACAATAATCATAAAATTGATAGTAAAAGCTTAAAGGGATTTTTAGTAGAGATTTCTAATCTATTTTGTAATTCTAATATTTTGCGTAATAAAGGGTGATTTTTAAGCTGGTTTGGTTTTGGCAACACTGGTTTTGACAGCTGACGTGTGTTTAGTACCTTGTGTCACTGTCAAACAGCTTCAGTTTGGTTTGCAATTTAACCATGGATCGTCTTACAAATGAACAACGCTTGCAAATTATTGAATTTTACTATCAAAATTCGTGCTCGGTTCCAAATGTTCATCGCGCGCTGCTTGTCTTCAGCGATGAGGCTCATTTTCGGTTGAATGGGTACGTAAATAAGCAAAATTGCCGCATTTGGAGTGAAGATCAGCCAGAAGCATTGCAACAGCTACCAATGCATCCCGAAAAAGCCACTGTTTGGTGCGGTTTATGGGCCGGCGGCATTATTGGGCCATATTTCTTCAAAGATGATGCGAATCGCAGCGTTACTGTCAATGGCGAACGCTACCGAGCGATGATAACAAACTTTTTTTTGCCCGAAATGGAAGTTCTTGACTTGCATGATATGTGGTTTCAACAAGACGGTGCCACATGCCACACAGCACGCGAAACAATGGCGCAATTGCGAGGCGAGTTTGGTGAACAGTTAATTTCACGTTTCGGGCCGGTCAATTGGCCGCCTAGATCGTGCGATTTGACACCATTAGATTATTTTTTGTGGGGGTATGTCAAGGCTAATGTCTATAGGAACAAGCCCGCTTCGATTGACGCACTGGAAGCCAACATCCATGCATTCATTCGTGAGATACCGGCCGATATGTGTGAAAGAGTATGCCAAAATTGGACTCAGCGGATGGGCTACCTGAGACGCAGCCGCGGTCAACATTTGCATGAAATTATCTTTAAACATTAAATTGCAAGGTTCAAACTATCGATTCAAATAAATATTTCATTCATTTTTTCGAATTTTTTGTGTTTTTTTTTTTTTAAAAAAGTTCTAAACCTCTTAAAAAATCACCCATTATATCTTATTTATCCAATAATACTATAGAATGTGAAAATATGTTTGCTTGGTTGTCCTAAAAGCTAAGTTCAAACGGCTGTCCTATTTTTATTCTAGCACTTTGGTCTTCGATGTTGGTCATTTAAGTTTCACTTATTCTGGTTATGAAACTGAGCCCTTATGTCATATTGTGCAATGGGTGCAATGGTAGATAGTAGATCCGTCCGTTTGGTTACGTGAAATTTCTTGCGAATTTGCACAAATTTTCACAAGCTTGCACAAATTGTTGCAACGAAAGAGCAAATAATTTTCCCTCCAATGGATAACTTGCGAATTCGTGCTACATAAATTTCTGTGTACAAGAAGAGTAAAGACTGTCAAAACACCCAGCTGTTAGCATCTTTTGCTTTTAATAAATACTATGTTTCCACCGAAGGTTTATCTCAATTCAGATTAAATAACTCTATGTAGTGTTTCCAGCGCATTTTTGCTTTTAAATTGAAATTTTGGTGTTTGATATGTGAAAATTAATTATCTAAATCTTCTTAGTTACAACACTTATAACCCAAGAATCGCTGGACCGATTTTAATAATAATTGATTTGTTGGTTTCGTCTCCGCCTCGAATAGCAGAATAACTATTAAAATATTTGAAAAATTCACTTTGTATGGTAAAATAGGGGTAAAATGAAAAAGACGTATCCGATTAAAAAAAATCATCTTGTGTTTGAAATGTCATTATGAGAAAATGGCTTCAAGGGTATTTTTTTTTTAAATTTTCAATTTTAAGGGTGAAATGGGGTAAAAATAAAAAAACTGTCTCATTAAAGAAATTCTTTTTTTATTTGAATAATTTTTTTTTTAGGAAATGGCTTTAGGGATATTCTTTATCAATTTTTTTTATTTTTAGGGTAAAATGGGGTAAAAATAAAAAAATGCCCCATTAAAGAAATTCCTTTTGTGTTTGAAAGGTTATTTTTTGAGTGGATGGCCTTAGGAATATTTTTCTCAAAAATTTGGTATTTATAGCGTGAATGGGGGTAAAGAGAATATTTTTAAAAAATTGATATTTATATAGTGAAACAAAAATTCTTTCTACATTGGGAAATTAATAAAAGTTGGACTCAGATGATCATATTTTTACGAATTTTCAATTACACAAAGTAGCTTAAATATTTATCTATATTTTCATTTGTAATTTTTATGCGAAGCTTAGAAGTTTGTCTACCTGTGCGAAGCCGGCCGGGTCAGCTAGTTAAATAAAGGGTCCGCCATCTTGCTTATTTGTGAATGGTAACACTTAGCTCATGTCTGATTTGACAGATAATTAGTTTTATCCTTCCGCTGAACAAATATGGTTGTGTATACGCTTCGCTAAGTGAGCCTGCGATCGACTTAGAGAAGATGCCGATTTTGCCAAAAAAATCATCTTTTCAGATGAAGCTCATTTTGATCTTGGCGGGTAGTAAACAAGCAAAATTGTCGCATTTGGAGCACAGAAAACCCGCACGCATACATTGAAAAGCCGATACACCCCAAACGAGTCACTGTTTGGTGCGGATTTTGGTCCAGAGGCATAATTGGGCCATTTTTCTTCGAAAATGAGCAAGGAGTGGCCGTTACAGTCAATGGCGATCGTTATCGGGCCATGTTGAACGAATTTTTGTTCACAAAAACTGAAGAGGAGGATATTGGCAACATTTGGTTTCAACAGGACGGCGCTACGTGCCACACAGCCGAAGCTACACTCGATGTTTTGCGCCATTTTCAAAAAAAAAAAGAAGTTATTTGGCGGACCCTTTATATATATTTGTTGGATTATTTTCCCTAATTTCAAGATGTTTATCTGTAGATATATATCCCTTTGCATATTATCACTCCTTTAGTTAGTAAAAGGAAACAAATCACATAGTTGCCAACAAAAAAAATCAATCGCTTTTTGTTCTATTTAGCACGATCGATGATCTGAAATCTGATCCCCAAATCTGACATGCGTTTTTTTTTTTTCAAATCCCAATTTAAAATTCATAACAACATTATCTATTTTCAAAAGAAACTACAAATGTTTTGAATATCTAATCATAATTACAAAATTTGATAATAATTGTCCGAAATCATAAATTTACCTCTTCCTTTTGAGTGATCAATTACATTATCAGAAGCATGGTAGAACTCATAAGCCCATGCATAACATTCCCAAATATTATATCGACTTACAATAAATTTACCTTATAAATTTTTGAAATTCTAGGTTTATTTTGCATTTAGAGACTCAGTTAATTTTTTAAGATTTCTATTCATACCTTTGAAAATGTCTCTCTTTTGGCAACTCTGTATTCCGTTGCTTTGTGGGGTAGGTATATTTTTGTTTCAATGTCTATTTTTGACTCTATTATTATTATTGCAATCCTTAGCAGAATGTCGATTTTTTACTTGCGATATAGGTACTATATGGGAAGTTATGGATTCGTACAAAAAATCGAACTCGAGATTTTGATCAAACTTTACATTACGATGATAGAGAAGTCAAAAAAAGTGGGTCTCGCAAAAACGTCCGTCTGTCTGTCTGTCTGTCTGTCGGTTCGACTACAGCTTAAACGGATGGGTCGATTTTCTTTTAACTTGGTACCTAGCGTTTTTTGGACATTCCCCCCACCCGTTTTTTTCTCTTTTTTTTTAGGACCAAAATTAACAGTAGCTGTCATACAAAATTTCTTGGCCAAAAAGGAAAAACTTATTTTTCTCAAATCCAGCGCTACCGAATTTGTTTTTAAGAACTCCATAAATTTAAATAGTTATAAGTTGCTGTTTAATAAAAAAAATGGTACCGAAAAATGGTTATAAATGGTACCTCCCAAAGAACCATTTTTTTGATTTTCGCTTTTCTCGAAAACGGTTGAACAGATTCTGATCAATTTTTTTATGAAGAAGTATTGACACATTCTAAATAATATTGTGTACCAAAATTTTCAAAAAAAATATTTTTTAGATTTTTAAAAAAAGTTTTAATATTTTTTTTTGAAAACTCAATATTTCAAAAACGACTTGGTCGATTTTCATTAAACTTGGTAAATAACAGTTTTTTAACTTTATCTAGAAGATTTTTGACAAAAATTATTCTAATACTCAAAAATAACGGTGCCTCCCATACAAATGTTAAAAAACCGTTATGAAAAATATTTTGTTTCTCAAAAACGACTCCTACGATTTTCATAAAAGTTTTTTTGTGTGTTAAAATTAGTACGATCTACCATTTAAAATTTTTAAAGTTTATGTTTTAGGTTTATTAACAGTACCTCTCATAGAACGGTTTCTTTGATTTTCGACTATCTCAACATCTGATCAACCGAATAAAATTAGATATTGTATACAGAAGCTTGTAACAAATATAAATAAAAGTGCGTATCAAAATTTTCTAAAAAACGATTTTTGGATTTTTAAAAAAAAAATCAAAATTATTTTTTGAAAATTCGATATTTCGAAAACTGGTAGCAAATTTTTTTATGAAGTTCAATTTTAAACGCAACATTAATAAATGCTTTAAATTGGCGTACCAATTATTTTTCTCAAAAATGTTAACGAAATTTTATATATAAAAAATTAATTATTTTTAAAACCGCTCCTACGATATTCAAAATTTTTTTCTCATAAATAAAGATTTATATAAGAAATCAGATGGTGTACATCGCGTTGGGTTAAAACGGATTCAAAGTATTTTAATCAATTTCTTTCAAATTTTGCTGATTTAAAACAATTTACCAGTTTAAATAGTATAATTTCCTTTTATGCATATTGCAAATGTGCAACACTAGCCTATATTGTTAATTTTTGTATACTCACATAATACCACCTGAAACTAAACTTAGATTTGGCAAATGGATAACATATATACTCCTATAGCTAATTTATTTCAGACTATAGAACCACAATGTGATCGCGCATAAGAGCAAGTTCGTGCGACCCAGTCGTGCATATTTTTTTTATTGAATTCGAATTAATGAATAAATGGTGCAAACATAGTTTCATTCTTTTTGATTTCATTTAACTAATGGCAATTTTAATTGGAATTTTAGTTTGTCACTCAACAAATAATATCGCACAAATCAATGTCGATAATTTCAGGAATAAATTCCAAAAATAAACCAATTCTCTGAAACTAAAGGTTTAATTAAGCCATATAGCTTTTACCCAAAGTGTAAAACAGCTATAAAAAGTATATATGTACATAAGTGTGACAATTTATTACCTATAATTTTCCCACCTTTATAATGATCAATTACTATATACGATTGTTTTAAATCCCAATGTATTTATTCACATGAGTAATTATTGAGGAGTAGAAATACCTTTCAATTAGCTTATGGAACAACCTCTATTAAGTGCAACGGTTTATTGAGTAATTAATTTCAACTAGCTGAAGAAACTCGGAAGATAATCAATAATTATATAGCTTTTATTTATGGGAACATATTTAATGAATCTCGCACATTATTTTACTTTCCAGATGTGGTTGTATCGTACAGGGTGTGATGGAGTTAACTTTTAAGGAAATCTCATACTTATGTGCTATATATATAAGTATCTAAACTTAAGATAAACTGCAAATTCCCTATGCTCTAACATTTGTTTGATTATCTAGTAGCAAGTTCCTTCATTCTTCTGATGTGTCACAGTCATTTAAATGTCATTTATTTTTATTTGAATATTTAAATGCCAAAATATGGCATTCAAAATACCGGGAACTAAATAGCTTTTAGTATTTAAGTCGTGATATATGTACATAGTTTTGAATAACCAGAAATGGATGATAAAAATAGTCATCGTCATGTCATAGTCATATTTTGTGACACTAAGGACCACTTTTTCAGTGTGAGATTCAAGTTAACCCCGAGTTAACCCACCAAATGTGGTGAGTTAACCTTGAAGCTCACTCTGGTTTAACTCACTACTGAAAAACTGGGACCTAAATGGCACACATCACAAAATAATTGCAGAACGTATTGCAAAATGCCATTCCATCAGTATTAACATAATTCCATAAAAGTGTCATATTTATCTTTACTTAAAACCTTTTGATAGCTAAACATCCTTTTCTTATTATTTATTTGTCTTAAATGTGTAATTGATATGCCTCGGTTTTTGTTTGTTTATTTTTTCACAGATAAAATGTAAACCAAATCAAATAAAATGTATATAAACGAGTGTAAGTTAGGTCTTAAGAGTATGTAGGTATCAGCGTTCATCATTTTATTGCAAATATTTGCTTAGTCTCCACTCACTAAAGCTACTTACTATTTACAATTGAATATACATTTATTTTTTTTAATATTATAATTTTTGCAAATTCGTTGCATGACTGCATCCATTTTCAGATAATTTATTCATTCTGATGTAGCTAGATTAGAATAATTAATTTGTTGATGCATTTTGATTTAATTAATTTTGTTGTTGGTGTGGTACGAAAGGTACACATATTTGAATGTCTTACATTGACGAGTTTATTTATTTAGTGCTAGTTGGTAATTGTAATTGTAAACAGAAAATCGATTATGATCGAAAAATTAATTGTTGCCTTATTTTTAAATAGATTTGATAAATTCAAATACACAGAACAGTAGAAACTACATTATGTACGCGTAAACAGTGAACACTCCTTATATTTTTCAACAAATTTAAACAAAAAGCACTAGGTATCTACCAACGTTACCATTTTAAATAAATAAGTTATAGAAGGTGTTTCGTTAATTAACGTTAAACTAGGAAATTTATGTTTACTCTAATAACATCGATCACGAGTGTAGGTATACCTATTTACATGACATATAAATTCTATACAAATTTGTATTACTGTCATACAATAAATCCATGTTTGATGTGTTTAAAATGACACCTTTTTGAGGTGAGACATTCAATTGAATTGAAAAATCGACGAAGCGTTATGAAATAACAGAGCTCAGTGATTTTTCATTATATGTTTTCAAAGACATTCAAATATATAAGTGGTTTTGGCTTTTGAAAACGACCAAATTTACGCTAATTAAATTTTGAAAAAATACAACTAGACTGAAAGAATTCTCAAAAGTGTTTTTAATTGAGTTTAAAGACACCCGGAAATTAAGCTGTGAAGAAACAATTACCCCGAAAGCAGTCACGCATGAAGATATTTAAAAAGAATATCAGGCCAGAAGAAAAACAAATATTTCATGATGCATAGATATAAAAAAAAATAATGTTGAAATGTCAGTAAATACCAGAAATTACCACATACAAAAATAAAATTACAGCTGCAGTCAAACTTCTTTATAACGAACTTCTCTCTTATAACGTATTTCTCTCTATAGCGAATTTCATTTTGTTCCCCTTGCAGTATTTAAAAACAAAATAATTTCTATATAACGAATTTTGTTTAAAGCTTCTTTATAACGAAGCAATTTTGTGGTCCCTTGAAGGTTCGTTATAAAGAAGTTTGACTGTATATAGGTAGATAGGTAGGTAGAAATGGCGGCCCAGAGCAACCTAGCAAAGTATAGTTACCTCTTTTATGGCCCGATTAGTGCTGGAGTGCGCCGTTTTGATACCATAACTCTTATTGACATATGGATGGAAGGTAATTTTATTAGAGGGAATTTTAGATATACCCCTTTACGGATCTAAAAAAGGTACATATGTATATCCTTAAAACATCTTAGTCCGCTTTCGCGCGATCTAAAGAGTCCAACCGATGCAAAATCGAAGTTAATCCTTGATCCACTAGGTCAAATCTTTGATTTTTATCTAAGAAAGTTCGATCAGGCCTTCAAGAAAAAAAAAAAATCCAAGTGATTCCGCTCTCATTCTGGCCAGAGCGGGACATTTACACAGGAAATGAACTGCTGTTTCCTTTTCCTGCTGGTTTCCACAACTACGATAGAGAGTATTGTAAGGAATGCCCAGCTTCTCCCCATGCTCTCCATTTGGCCAGTGATGACCAGAAGTGGGTCTAAATATCAGGTGAGTTTTTCGGGATTTATTATAGATGGGCCATATCCTTTTTGGACATAATAGCATGGCAGTTTGTTTAACTTTGCCACCTACGATTGGATTCAGTAAGAAAAATTGAGAATATATTGCCCTTCATAACTCCAAGCGGACTGTTAACTATTTCCTCAAGTGAAGGGCTAATCCTTGCTTGTGATATTGCTGTGACCACAAGGTTTAGCAAAAAACCCATTTGGCTCTGTAAGTCTTATCGCGCTGCAGAATACTAAATATTTAATGTGTTAATCAAGTGGTAAAAGGTGCAGAAAGACGTTTAAGGCATCCGTCGGGCAGTTGTATGGAAGTTGGAAGGGATTTACTAGAGCAAGTACATAATATTACTTAATACTCTGTTCAATTTGAATATGCAGTACAGGGAAGATAGGATATTTGCCTTTCACCCATACTATTATGGATTTCAATAAGCTATCTCCATTTCAAAGCTCTCACAGGGTTGCCGTAGTGAGCATTCAAAATTGCCGCAAATATCACAAACATATTGCTATGAAAAGCTCTAAAAAAGCTTAAATCCTGAAAGTTACATAGCAAAAACCAAAGGAAATGCCATATGAAATACCATCTACTAGGCAATGGTAACTCTGATTCAACAAAATGTCAATAAGGGTTGGTTGTAAATTGGCGATCAGTCTCCTTTCATTTAGAGCTGTGTAAATCGTTCATTGCAAATGATCGAATCGTTCAAGAATCGATTACCAAAATGATTCGATCATTTTAATCAATCGATCATTCGATCATTTTCATTCCACTCAATTCATTATTTCATACTGTTCCGATTCGATTTTTGATGTGTAAACATCTATATGTCGGCGGTAGAGTGAAATAAAAACGTGGACTTTCCGCTGTGCTACGTTACGATGTACAAAGTTACGTAGCGCGTATTCTCGCAAATGAATTGACATTTGGACACCTGTCAAATTAAAAGTGTTCTAAAGGACCTAGATAACTGGCGTGACTTTAGGTAATTTCCACCTCCTAAATTGAAGTACTCCGTTTTTCGATCCACCGTTATACAAATTTTAGTACATTTTGACACTTGTCAAACTAAGTGTTCTAATAGTCCCAGAACGTCGGCTGTGAGACCAGGGTTATACCCACCTCCTAAATCGATTGGCGTACTCCGTTTTTCGATCCGCCGTATCAAAAATGTTGGCATATTTTGACACCTGTCAAACTAAGACAATGTTTGTATTTTCGATTAAATTCAATCTCCGAAGTTAACGAATACTGTACCGATTTGATCGACCCCATTCTGACCCATATTTCTTTTCTCCGATAAAATATATTAATAATTCAAAAGATATTGATATCGAAAATCGAGATTCATTGAAATGATTGAGATTGGGATTGAAAATCGAGAATCATCGAAATGATTGAGATTGGGATCGATTGAAACGAAAATTTGTGATTTCAATCATCAATACTTTTCGATGATCGGATCAAAAAAATCGATTCGTTCCTGATTGACACAGCCCTACTTTCATTCACTCGGGGAGCAGATAGGCCATGGTGGGATCTACGTGAGCTCAAAGAAGATTACACAAACAATTTAAATGTAAGTCAGTGATTCTCTTTCTTATTTCAGTGGCAATTTCTTGAGTTAAGGTGCCGTGCAAGCAGCAGCAGGCACCAGTGTGTTTGAAAAAGCTCTGCTATAAGGCCTGTACTGCACATTCAAATTGAACAAAGTATAGTTACCTCTTTTATGCATGTTAAAACTTAAAAAGCACTTTCAAATATAAATTTTCATTTGCATGGGCTCCAATTTAATCATTATTTTCATACATGCCAGGAGAATTAGGATCGAAATGAGGCATATTTGGATGCAAGGTATTTTCTCTCCAAAAAATCTATGTATTTTTATGTTCACACCCTAAGCTTTTGGACTGAAGTTCAGTTCATAAAAAAACTGCTTTGACAATAGATTCCCCTATTGTTTATTTTTCGTTATCAGTTTACATTCGTGTTTGTATATTGATCCATTTTATATTTTACCTAAAAGAGTTTGTGTCTTCAATTGAGAGAAGAATGGAAAAACAAAGTCGTTAGTTTTTATTTAGACAGTTAAATTTCACTTCAACTTTTTTATTTCAAAAAAAGTTAGAGAAATTTTCCCCTCATTTGTATTCTGCTTTTCCTTTTAAAATGGGCTCACTCTCAGATTATCTAAAGAAAGTCCTATAAATAAAAATATAAAATAACATATAAAGAACAAAATAGAGTAGGTAATAAAAATATAGGGTGACCTTACATATTTTAAAACGACAAGTGGTTTTCTAGAGGAAAGCTTGGCTACTTATTTGCAATTTTTTTCAAAATGAGAAAATGTATCTATGAAAAACGGTAATATGACCTTTAAAATTAAAATTTGAAAATTGATTTTTTATCCGTGTAGTCTAAGTCTTGTATTATTTCTTAGCGCCAAAAAACAAAAAGCTTTAAATAGTTTCTTTATTTTTAAATCGGACGACGTGGTTAGTCCAATTTATAACCACCCATCACGCAATATTGCTGTGTATTATCTTCCCCAAAATACTGACCATAGCTGTCTTTTAACAGGAAGTCTTTTAAGAACTTCATTCATACTTTTTTTTTAATCAGCATGATTTCGTCACATCCTTCTTCCGTTGCTGACTCTGGCACCATAACTTCTACCCTCTTATAAGAAATGATAAAACTATATGCCAACAACTTAATCACCATTTTTCCAATACACAAAAAAGCAAGTTATAATAAAAACGAGGGTCAGCAATGGCAATTAATGCCGCCTAGCGTGTAAATCAGCGCATAGTTTGGACGCAATAAAATATCTAAATCTATTGGCTAACCCACGCAATTGCGTGGACGTTTGTGCTTTGGTTGACCCATTTAAACTTTAATTTGCATTATTGTGTTTTCGAATTTATATCCTTCATTTTAATCACAGCACAAAAATAATCTTTTTTATTTATTTGCAGCTGACGCCATCAGATGTCATCAGTGCAATTCTCATCTGGACGAGGATTGTAATAGTCTGCAACTGAGTGTTCCTCGTGGGGTGCGTGATGAACAGTACCTAGAAGATTGCGAAGAACAACAAGATGCCACGCGAGTATTTTGTCGAAAAACCGTGACTAAAATTCTCGTGAGTTCTGAAAAACGTATTGTTCGTGCCTGTGGCTGGCACACAGAGGACTTGCATGGACGTAACGACACTTGCATCACTGCTGATAACGAAGGATTCTTCGAAGAAATTTGTGCCTGTTTTACAGATGGTTGTAATTCCGCACCAATGGGTGTGCGAGCGAACGTCGCAATGGCATTTGGATTGGTTATTTTAATGCTCATTGCAGTAGCAGTCAGAAGTGGTTAGGAAGAATTTTGTATTGAGTCCGTTTTAGTGCTCACTTCGAAGTTATGATAATAGTTAATGTATTTATGGTTAGGAAAAAAAAAAAAAAAAAAAACAAAAACAATCAGCTTCCGTTCACTTCCAGTTTATTTTATTATATGGTTTAGAAAATCATTATTTAAATAAAGAAAATAAAAAGAATAAAGTGCATAGCTACCAAAAATTATGATTTGTTTTACTTAACTTAAAGCTATATAATTATGTTTTAAGGCCTATAATGGCTCCAAATGATATAAATTGTGACACATTTCTGAAAGGTTGTCAAAAACTTGAAAGAAATTCCTCCGTCACTTTGAAAGAGCGGGAGAATTAAACTGTATCTATGCCTAGAAAGAAGTCAAACCATGGATTTGGGTATATAAACTGACTCAATCACATGACAATTAATTAATAAAAAATAAAATATGGATATGGACGAGTCTAGAGAAATGCCAATTTATAACAGTTATATAACAGTTTATCCCCATTAAAAGTTAGATGTGTATTAATACCCGGGGTGCCCGAAGTATGCCTATGCCTACCGGTGAAGGGCTCTGGCCCTGCAGGGCAGCATAAACAGTACCTACCTTTATAGAGAAAACTGCTATAAATTGGTATTTCTTTAGGCACTTCCTAAATTTAAATTAGTTTTATAACAATTATTAGTAAGAGAAAAGTTTAAGAGTCGAGAAGAGATGCACAAGAAGAAATTGTATTGCTTTTTCAGATTATTTTGATCTTTGATGTCATGAAATCGATTTGGTTATGTAAACCTACTCTGGCTGCGAACTTCCATCGTCCATTCTCAGTATTTATACTCTACATTATAGTCACGCATTACGTGTCACGTTGTAATTGGGTACGTTCAATAACAAAACTCCGGCACTTAAACGAATATTGCTGACACCTCAAATGTAATTTACTAGCAATAGACGCTCGTCCTTGTCTGTCAAAGTTAAAATACATACAATCTCGTTTAAGTGAATACAATGGAGACGCAGCAGCGAAAGTGATTCTGGGAGTGAAATAAGTGCTATAATCAAGCGCATTCGAGCGCGCGTCTATTATGCTCAGCCAGTAAAATTAATTTAACTCCCACAGTCTAGTTCGCGGCTGAGTCTCCATTATTCTGACTATAACAATATTTTATGTATTTTTACTTTGACAGGTAAGGACGCGCGCCATGACTCACGTCTGTTAGGTTTGTTCAACGAGGCTGTTCCGGTGTTTCGAACAGAAAAGTACAACTTTTTGCTGTTTAATGAGGAATTTTCTGTTCTAAACTGTCTTGCTGTTCAATGAGTCTGTCTGAAACACTTTGGAACAGTTTAGAACAGAATTTTCTACACTGGCTTTTTAGGTAGAACAATTTAGAACAGATTTGTGAGAAGTGTCAAAATGAACTGTTGTAATTTTTTCAATGAAAATAGTTTATTTTTTGGATTGATTTTTTCTGAACCTCTTCTAAAAGTGAATTTTCATCAATTCTGATTCTTTTTTAATAAAGTTATATTGTTTTAATACGTGTATTTGTCGATTTGAAACCTGCATACATGCTCGGGAAACTTATTGTTATTTATTGACAGCTAAGGTAGCCATTTCCTGTTCTAACTTGTTCTGTCGTTTTTCACGAATCTGTGCTGTTCTGTTCTAATCTAAGTGAACAAAGCTATTAAGGGTATTCATGCAACGTTGGAAACTTTCCGACGTTGTAAAATCGTAAAGTTTCCGACGCACGGTTCATTAATGCCCCCTAAAACATTTTGCGTAAATGATGTGGTAAGCCAATCAGCTAATTCAATCCATGTCATAATCCCATTGAAAAAAGTTTTCTAGTTTACCATTTTCGTTTACAACGTTTACAACACAAATTCTCGTCGGAAAGTTTACGATTTGTTGGAAAAGATTTTTTAACAGTTCGTTTACGACTTTCCGACGTTTACGATGTTTACGATGGTTTCCCGACGTTGCATGAATACCCTTATTGTATTCAACTAGTAAACGTCATAGATATATAAGTGCTGCCAAATTACTTAAAATGATTTTTAAGTCCATTTTTTGTGGAATTACCTCAGACAAATTAAAAGGGTAGAGCGAAGCACTTTAGTATCTTATTTTAACTTGAGTTCAACTCTCAAGTTATTAGTTCCTGTAAAGATGTCAACCTATAAATCGCAAGTGTTTTAAAACTAAAATGTTAATATCGATTATTATATTCAGCCTTATTGTGAGTTTCACCCGAACAACATTCCACCGGGAAAATTTGACATTTCACTTTTCGCCTATTGTGAGTTTCCCCCGAAATTTCATGATCGAAAAATTCTCCTTATTGTGAATATTCGTTTCGGGCGGAATGTAACGCCATTTTCACTTTTTTTAACTCGATTTTAATCAAATTCACATACGGTCTTAGTTCCCAGTTTGTTTTCATTTTACCCTTTCAGGCCTTACTTTTGACAAATTGACTAGTTGGTATTATGTCACTTTTGTGAAACTAAAACACGTCTCCTCTTAAACGCACCACCATATCCCTAAGTATTTTGTATTTATTGTTAAAATTTTATTAAAAAAAAAACACGAAAAGAAACTTAGATAATAAAAAATTTAAAATCTCATTCTAGTAAACCGAGTGGACATTTTGTAGAAAGGGAGAGACAAAAAGAAACAAAATATCCATTTCAATTATTATGGTCACAATTTGTTTTCTTTTGAACAAAAAAGATATACTCATCTTATTATTGATGATAAAACTCAGTCATGACTCAGAGAATTATCCTTGAATTTAATTCTTCTGTCATCATATTACATACATCCTTAAATCACAACAGTGCTAACATATTCTCATGCCTTCTACTAAAAAAAAGGAAGGAATAAATAAATTTAAGCATAGGTATAGATATGATAAGGTCCTTGTGTAAATATTCACCTACATACAGTACCTAGGTAGGTACATAGTATATGATTTATAGTTTCTCGTAAAAAATATAAAAACGGAAAGCAAAACTTCCATTTATGTATTATATTTTAGGATGAATCATATTTTCTTAAATTCAATCATTAATATACCTTATCTCTTATGTCTTTTTCAATTTTAAAATATAAAAAATAATTTTCCGTTATTGATTTATATGTATGAGAAATTATCATCAAGAATAAACATAACATCCTTTACCTCTTTCTCTATAAATCTACCCTCAACGACTGAATAGTGAAAGTGAAATCACTTCAATGATTAAGCTCAAAAGGAATTCCCCGAAAAAACGTCATCTCGAATATTGTCCTTCGAAATTTGGTCTTACACACACGAACACACCATTGGGTACCTACATATACAAACGAAATCCTTACTCATTCAGCAAAGCATAACTTTCACCGACCGACCGACGTCACTCTGACTCCGCCGGTATATCTACCTAAATTTTGCAATATTTGCGGAAGGACAGTCTATAACCGCTCAAATATAGATTTATAATCCTTATCCTGAAAGTTAGGTATACAAAAAGAAAAACCATTAACAATATATTAGTTGTCAGAATCTACTTGAATTAATCAAAATACTCGGCGGCGCGGCGCAAGGACGAAATTGTGAGGATCCGTTATTTTTCTTCTTTCTTTTTTGGTCAATTAAACATAAATGTATATTTACTTTAGTATTTGTGTAATAAAATGTCCTATAAATATATGTGTATTTCGTATTGGTGTAGAGTAGGTAGGTACGCGTATTGTCTGTCTGTATATTATTAGTCCAATCGGCGTCAGCAAGACTATATATTCGTACGCCACTGGGAGAGAATAATATGGGTCAAACTGGCGCCATAATCAAATCGATTCAGCATCCCTCTATAGCACAACAAGATGATTATAACAACCATAGTAACAAGAGAATTTATATATGTATAATGTTTTTTTATACAAAAAAAAAACTGATCTAGGGATTCTGTTGTAAAATCCTCATGCTTGGGTTATGAATCCTTTAAACTTACAGTGCTTGGGAAACTCAAATATTACCAAACCAAACCGAATACCGAACCACCCACCCTATAAGGACCTAAGTGGAGAAAAACACAGCAACAGCACACGCAGCGAGATACGAGTTGGTATGTATGTCGGTGATGATATGCGATGCCCTTCCTTTCTTTATTTTTATCGAGAAAAATACAAAGAATTTCAAAATAAAGGACGAGATTTACAATAAAATCTGAAAACTAAAAAAACGGATTCACCAACATACATTCACGAAATGAAAATCGCACAAGTTGTTTATTCAACGACGACAGCAGCCAACACAGCGGTGACGACGGGCGTACGACATGTTGGTATGTGTGCGTTGTGTTGTAGGCGGAGGTCACATCATATAAGAAATGTCATATTGCTTGACAGTGGGTGTTAAAAGTATGAGGACATGATGTATAAGAGTGAAATAAAATAGAGTTAGGTGTCAATCATCTTTTTTGAAATTTGTTGTTGGCTGTGGTGCGTTTTTTATTTCCATTGTTCTTTTATTCATAAAAATGTTGACATACATATACATACATACATAGGTACAGCATTATTATTTCTAAAATCAAAGGGAAACTATCAAAGCAAAGGATTTGGGAACATTTTTGTTGCTGTTCATCGTTAATGAATATTAAAGCGTGACCAGGGATTTGTGTATTTACTTTTCAACTAAGGGACCTGTTATGGATGACAACTAAAATTGGTTGAGTTTACTTTAGGCCACAGTACGCATATTAAAGGTAATTGTAGACGCTTTAGTACGATGTATGATGGAAGTATGATGCTAGAATAAAAAGAGGATTTTCCGAACTGTTCACGAGTTTGACAAGTACTATTTTTTACCATTTTATTAAAATAAAAATCACTATCCTAACTCCATCATCATACCAACCCCATACGTCACTTTGATTATCGCACAAATATCAAAAAAGGTATGTTTGCTTACTTTTTTGCACGAACTGTCATTATTTTAAGCTAATTCATTTAGAAACAGTGCCTACGTTCTGTAACTCTCGCATGGTTGAAATTGGACGAGAAACGATAGAAAATGGAACAAAACTCATACGATTTGTTTCAATTTTCATCGTTTCTCGACTAATTTTATCGATGCGAGAGTTACAGAACGTAGGCACAGGTTTAGTATAATAGAAGATTAAAAACTTTTAAAACTAAGAATATTTAAGTAAAGAGCTTTAAAGTTACAAATTTTGTTAAGTAGTAAATGCTAATATCTTAATTTCAGGCTGTTTAAAATTTTGCAACAATCACGGCTGTTCTAATTTCCATTCGAATTCTATATCGCCACGTTTTCCAATTTTCGCTGTTCCGAATTCCGTATTCGAAAACAATTTTCGGATTCGGCAAAACGAACGGATCTACAATCCCCCAAATTGAAGTTATAAATTCGGTTACCCTTTTGTTGGCGGATTACAATTTCGTTTTTGACAGGTTTTGCATACATAACAGCTGATTTCGGAAATGTTTTGTTGATCAAGTTGGTAAAACTTAAAAGTAAATCCGACTGGAAATCACAACAATCGTTTTCAATCTACACGGATTCAATTTTAGTTTCCGACCGAATATCAGAACAGTTGTTTTCATTTTTTGTTCAGTTCGGTGCAGTTGAAAGAAAATGGGGGATACAGTGCCCCTTCATGCACTCGAACTTGCTTCCATAAAAAGACGCCTATTATTGGCCTTTTTTTAAATCCAGAAGACATGTTTTGTAACCCTCACATCGATGAGTTTTGTTCCATTTTTCATCATTTCTCGACCAATTTTATCCATGCGAGTGTTACAGAACGTAAGAACTTAGGCACAGGATCGAAACATTGAATTCAAAAGGAATCAAAGTGTACTTGATTTCATTTGAGTGTCATGTTAAATTCGGCTGGTGAAAGCTTAATTTTACGGATATTTTAAAAATGAAAATGGAATGGAAAGCAGCTTTGATATTTTGAGGATGAAAGATTTGAAGGATGAAAGTTCTCTCAAAGAAGCACGCTTTTGCTGCTGTGGTCAAAAATAACAATTTTGTTTTCAGATTCCCGCTGGTGATCCGAAACGAAAAATCCCATACAAATATGACACAACGAAATTATACACGAAAAATTTCGTTCTGTTTTTCGTTTTGTACGCAACTATTCAACAACCAAAATTTCTATTTTAATATAATTTATTTGGAGAAGTCTCCACATTTCGATGTCGTGTTGGAGACCAAATAAAATAAGGTGTGCCGGTATACAGTTCAGATTCCCTTGAAAGTAATTGTAAAACTTTGTGTAAGCTGATCGAAAAAAACTTTGTTATATTTAGAAGATGGAACAATATGAAACTACTACGAGTATTAAGCAATAAATGTGATTGTGAATTCATACAATAGTTACAAATATGCCATATAGGTAACTCCTATCTAAATTATTTACCCTAAGCTGAACTTCATCCAAAAACGAATTCAACTTAATTAATATAAAGAACATAACAATTAAAAATAGATACGATTCTATAATTACTCATCGTTTAACAAAAATAATCAAGGCACTTTGAACTCCAATATCTTTTTTAAAATTAATTCTATTATTTTTTCAATTAATTTAAATAAGAACGGAGGTTAATGTGGTACTTTAACGTAGACTTATCTACATATAGACTGTTAAACAAAAAAAAAAAAAATAAACGCGTGATTAAGTGATCTATATCAACTTTATTATTTGCCTGTGCTATGTAGGCATGTAAAGTAATGATACTGCGAAGTCGAGTTTGAAAATTCTCGGCATTTGGAATATAGATAGTGAACTGATCTCTATAATAGCGCATTCATATACAAAGGAGTTGACAACAATTGAAGAACTGTTATAAGTGCGCTTTTCCTATAACAGAATATGTGTACAACATTTCCTTTTTTCCAAAGTGGCTGTAAGCTGTTAAAATTTAAATATATAAAACCTTGGTAAAGAATGGTGTCCACATTGGACTGTCTTTTCCGTTTTTTTTTGACGTCTCTGTACTTTATCTGACTCCCACTGACAGCTGGCGAAGAACAACGGGATTTTAAATTTTTTTTAAATGTAGATAGTTCATTTCTGTTGACCTTTTCTTTTGTGGCATCTTTTATCTCTGTCTGTACTTTATTTTTGGCACTTAAATCCTACAGAATTAATTTTTTTTTCAATTAGAAAAGTATAGCTATATTTATTTAATAAGATTTATATTTTGTAATTGAAAAATTTCTAAGTAATCCTTCAACACAGATTTTTGTTTTGTTTTAACGATGGCTGAATGTCAAAATGTCTAATGTGTTCACATTAGAATGTGCCTGAACAAAAGGTACAAGTTGGATTCACGTCAAAAAAGCCGGAGCAGGGTGTCCAATGTGAACACCGTCAAGTGAATACATTGGAGCTGCAGGTGCAAACGCAATTAAGGGAGTTAAATAACATCGAATTCCTTCCAACCAAAAAAGAAAAAAAGATCACTTTTTCTATGCAAATGAAAACTTTCTATTTAACCAAGGTTTGTGCTGGATTTACACGACTGACATATTGGCAGTATTTTTGTCAGTAAACTGACAGAACAATAGAAAAATTCATTCTTTTGGCAGTATACTGACAGAAAACTGCCAAGTTGTCAGAAATCTATGAAATATATCGAAATGACAGCGACACACTACGCCCCAACACACACACGAGAGTAGTGTGGTTCGGACTTAACTCACAGTTTCCATAATATATTAATTTATAAAAAAAAAAACAGTCTGTTTTTACTTCTACACCAGACTGTTAGTTTCCTCCTTGAACAAGTCGGTGGAAAATTGCATTTAATTTTAGGTCAATGAGCTTTCTATTTCTACTTTTATGGAAACTACTATTGCAATATACATATTTTCTATCCTCAACGACTACCGTATGTTTGCGCTGGCGTTGGGTGATGTGATATAAATCTGGAACTTTTGGTCAACATGTTATGCGAATGTCCTTCGCTCTTTTAAGTTCGCCCTGATTTATTAAATAAAAGACAAAACAAAACGAATAACCAAACAAAAGTGGCCGTTCGTCTAAAGTCCTTGTCATCAAATGCAAATTATTGCATAGCAATTGTATTTTTCATGGTTGCATTTGCATTGAAATAAGATAAGACTTCTTTCACACACACACACACACACCAGTGTAATATCTTCTTTTAAATTTACCACAGCGTAACTTCTTATGATAAAAACTACTACAAAACTAACACTAGTATATCGTATATAAGCTATTAGATTTCCGACTTCGTGACAAACGTCTGGAGCCAATTGGCTTTAATGTAACAAAAGTTAACAACTGTTAAGTTGAAGGCTTCGCAAGCAACTTTAGTTAGATTACACTTCGAATGGTTATACGATATTGCCTCTGCCTGCTAATGCTACTGCAACTGCACTCCTTGACATTTGAGTAATATGGGCAACATGGAATGCCTGTGGACTGTTTTAGCTTTAATGTTTCCTTTCGTGTCCTTCTCTGTGATATGGACATGGACAAATGAATAGGTTTTGAGTTCTGTTGATGGGGGGCTGGCTAGCTGTGTTGTTTGGTGTCGTCAAACAACCATTTAGTTTTCTTGCTGCAGTTTGTCCTGCCTGCGTTCACTATTTATAACCAATACGTATTACCACACCCACTGTGAGACCCACTACACTTTGTGGCAGCTATTAATATCTTTAAATGGTATTAGTTCTTATCGTAAGCCCCTCCATGGCAGGAATCTAACTCGGCGAAAAGGGCATTCACAGACACGCGAACGCCAAGTTAAACCGGATATTCGGCAAAAGGAATCTTTGACAAAAAAAAAAAAAAAAAAAAAATAGGAAACAAACGAAGATCTTCTGCATGAAAAAGACTTACCCTCTTTTGAAGCTCTTATAGGATGAATGGGAGTTTTCTAATTTTTGAGATTTTCGAATAGAGTGAGTGTGACATGACGGCCGGCGGCGGCGACTTTTTTAATATAATAAAAACTCGTCATCATTTTTAGAATAAATATGGTCAATCATGCTCACAGGTCACAGCTAAATGGAGAGACTCGAATCGGTAGAGTAAGAAAGAAAAGAAATTGTCAAGGTTTAAGAAAAAAGTAAAGTGCGTCAGCAGTTTCTGTATAACGATTATACTGTTATTTTTTTGAAGGGTTAAATTTAATTTTTATTTAAAAGGGATTCGCGAGTTTAATAAAATAAATATGAATTTTTATATGATAAATGTAATAATTAAATTGAATTTGTTTTTATAAAGGGTTTTTCAACAGAGACACTACAAAAGTAGAGCAACAGGGACAGCAAACGACGCCATATTTCTGGTCGTTCTTTTGACATTTCTCTTCAGTAAGGTTTGCCATTTCATGATGGAAAGATATACGAGCCAACAACGAGTCGAAAAAAATTTACTACCGAAATTCGGAGTCAGTGGGCTCAACGTTAAGAGCGCTATGTCCAATTTATGGTCATTTCTCATTTCTGGCTGAATGGCTTCGTCAATAAACAAAATATGCGGTATTGGTCAGGCAGCAATCCACACGTACTCCATGAGTCATCATTGCATCCCGAAAAAATTACGGTTTGGTGTGGTTTATGGGCTGGCGGCCGTACTTCTTCCGTGATGATCAAGACCGGCACGTTACTGTGAATGGGGATCGCTACCGTTCAACGATAACCGAATATTTTTGGCCCCAATTGGATGATATGGACTTGGAGGACATGTGGTTCCAACAGGACGGCGCCACAAGCCACACAGCGAATGTCACAATCAATTTATTGGAAACCTAGTTTGGAGAACGTGTTATCTCACGAAATGGTCCAGTCGCTTGGCCGCCTCGGTTGTGCGATTTGACGCCGTTAGACTATTTCCTGTGGGGCTACGTCAAGTCTATGGTCTATGCCAACAAGCCAGCGACGATTGATGAACTTCGTACGAATATCGAACGTGAAATTGCAGCAGTATCGGTCGATTTATGCTTGAAAACCGTCGAAAATTGGGTTCAGAGTCTGGACTTCTGCAAGCGTGCCCGTGGTGGCCATGCAAAAGAAATTGAGTTCCATACATAATGGCATCGAACGTACTTTCACAGGAATAAAGAATTTCATTGATATCCAAAACCGTTTTTGTTTTATTTAAAAAAACTTTTGTAGCGCTCTTATTAAAAAACCCGATATAAGGTATGTCATATTTATTTTTGTACACGCAGATAAGTTTAAAGTAAAAATTCATAAAAACCGCCTTTGACTCAAAATCAAAATTAAAATAAAGGCTCGTGGATAAAATTTTAATACTCTCAATACTATTCAATGTTGATATTTCACGAATTAATGTTTTTTTTAACTTGAAGTGGATTAAAAGAAGAAACAAACAAGAATTGAGCATTCATGTATTATCAACAATGAAATATTTCATTTCAAAACGATCGAATGTTGATTTTACATGAACCAATGATTTTTACATGATCTCGATGGAATTTGCAATCATATGTTTGTACGAGTAAATGTTAAATAAATCAACATTAATATTTCCATCAATAATTTGAAATATCAAATCGAAATGAAAAAAAATAAATAAAAATGCATTATTATAAAAACAACAATTTTTCATTTTGATTTTACAATGACTATAGAATTTTTTTTTTTGAAAAATTTTAAAATCTTCCATCTTTTTTGTATTTTGAGAAGTGAAAATCAATTTCGCACCTCCCTCTAAGAAGAATTTTTTTTGAAACCCCCAAATATTTTGTATAGGTACTAAAACAAACCTCACCTTTTATTGAAATTTTAATCCCATTTTTTTAAGTGGTGAGTTAAGCCAGAGTTAGCTAACTCTAGAAGTAAATTCACCCACAGTTAACTGAGGTATAGCAGTTTTTTGGTGAAGAATGCAATTACGGAACGACTAAACAAACTCGGTGGATAAAACATCAAAATCATCTGTTTAGTTAATCTTGAATTAGCTCACCAAATTTGACGAGTTAACTCGGGTTTAACTTTAATCTCGCGCTTGAAAAACTGAAACTAAATGTATGAATTATTTTTCAAATGCATAATTTTGGCTTGCAAAAGTTCATATCTCAATTTTCCAAATTTTTGTAAGTGTATAATAGGTTTGGACTTGCTTTTATAAATATTTGAGTAAACTATCGATTACAAACAAAATTAGTTTTTGTGGCCTTTCGTTAAGAGAATAGTCTTATTCCCTTGATCAAACTTTCCCTCTTTTACCCTACTCAAAAAATTCCCAAAAAAGTCGACTTTGACCAGATTGATCCATCTATAACAATAATTGCAATACATTATACTTATGTAGATAAACACGTCTGTAGTTGCAGTGTAAAAATAATTTTCTGGGGGAGGCCATTATGTCTATTGACAATTAAAACGCTACCAAAACTATAGAGATTGTTTGAAAAAAAAACCGTTATTTCTTAATTCACGCCTAAAAGACTACTGTACGATAAAGTACCCCTAAATAAGTCTTTCAGTCCTCATCCTCTCTGTATAAAATTATTGTACATTGTTTTCTATGTGCTTTGAATCAACTTTTGAAAAATTTGTCTCCTAAAAGATTACTTTTAACTATCTTCTATAATGCATGAAAAGATATCTAAGAAAATGTATGTACATATTTATGTTTGCATTCTTTATTCCGTAGATATCACTTTGAAATAAATTCCAACATTGTATTTAATGCTTCCTGGTTTTGTTCACAATATGTACATAATATGTATCTTATACGAATGTAAAAAGCAATCGAAAGCTAAAATTATTTGAATTTAATGAAAAAGAGTAGTACAAGACGGGTGGCTGTCATTTTAAGATTCATTGGTTTACTTTGACAAGAATGTTGACAGAAATTACAATTGTTTCAAAAAAAAATTACAAATTTAAGGCGTTTTTCTTTTTTCGTTCAAAAGAAAGGTCTGAACAGAGCTCGAGCATTTTGATTGTTGAAAAAGCTCTAAACATACTCCGAACTGAACGTGTTCAGTTGTCAAGTTGTCAACAAATGAGCTGTCAAACTCCAAAAAAACAAAAAAGAATGAGTGTTCAAGCCAAAAATATGTACATAATGTTTATTATATTTCATATTTTAATTTTTGAATACGTTTACATATTTTGTTTTAACAAATAAGGTAAAAGCAACAGCAAGGAATAACCATATAAAGCAGCCAAATTAAAAATTATATTTGTTTATATTTATAGGAAAACTTTCCGAGTCTCGATTTTAAAAAGGATGGTCGGCATCGGTCAAATTGTCCCAAGTAGCCATTTATACTCGTTTTTTACTTGCTCTATAGGATAGGGCAAGTATTGGTTTCGTGTTAAAATAAATTTCGAGGTTATAATCAAAACTAACACTACGATAATCGAGTGCGTCCACTGTTAATTGAGCTAGAGCCTTAACGGGTGGACCGATTTGCATGAAATTTGGTACAGAGCATTTTTAAGTGATTCCCTAGAGGAGAAAATCGAATTTTTGTTTTAGCTCATCCAAAATGGGTAACCAAAATATTTTGGTTTCTTCAAATTTTCTCGAAAACGGCTCTAACGATTTTAATTAAACTTCGTACCTGCAATAACTAAGTCAATTGTAAGAAAACTGTATTTCAGGTTTTTCTCAAAAAATTCACATTACGGAATTAGGTATTCAACGTTTTTCGAGAAAATGGTCTTAATTTTGGGTTATTCGCGTATATCTTTGACATGGTTGAATCGATTTTGTTATAATTTTGCAATCTGATGCTTCTCAATAATTTAAACAATATTGCATTTAACATTTTTTGAAAACATTATTTTATAAACAAAAAAAAAATCAAACGAAAAATCAATTTTTTAGTGCTTTTAACTCTTTTAATATTTACTCGTTAAATATATACATCATGCATCTTCAATGTTGGGTTACATGCAGTATTTAACCACAAGAGCAAGTTCGTGCGATCAAGTCCTGCATATTTTTTTTAAATCAAAAACTATGAAACCAATTGGAAATGCCGACTTGTATGTATACGTTTACAAGTTTAAAAACGTATACCTAAATCCAAACTCACTTCTTATTTTTAACATTTTTCTGAAGCTAATTTTTTTAAAATTGCTCGTTTTATTCATATTAATCGAATTTTCTTCCTTGATTTGCTGACTCTTGAATTTGGTAGTCTTGTGCCCCCCCCCCCCCCCCCCCCTCACCAACATCCTCCCTCGATTCGCCCCTGTTCCCAATCATCCCGGGAACGCTGCTTTCAGTCTTCCGCAATAAGTTCTCTTGCATCCGTAATGGCGTGGTCTCGCAACCAGAGTTTTGGTCTTCCTTGTGGCCTAAGAAATGGGGGTGTCATTTGAAGACTTTCTGACTAGACCATTGTTTGTCATTCAATGTAGACGTCATGTTTTGACTTTTGGCCTCCATCTTCTATTCCCTCCTTCACCTTCCTCGCGTACAGGACCATAAATTCGTCGAAGAACATTTTTTTTTTGAAAGAGCATAATATCAGCTCTTTCTTTCTGCTTATAGTAGAACTTACTCGGCCTTTCCTAAAAAAGGTGGATCCTCGCATCCTCAAAACTATCGACCAATTCTAGTTATGTCCCAACCTCAAAGAAGAGTTGGTTAACTATGAGATCCAAAAATATCCAGGTTGAAAATAAATGCAGATGAACTTCAGGGTTGCGTATTGTCTCTGATACTTTTATAATATTCATTTATACGATCTTTTATATCAATTAAACTGTTTTCAGGATGACAGCGACTTCTTATTATGATATTGATTTCTAGAGTCTACACATTGAAGTTTTCAATCGGCTCTTGAGTAGATAGTTATAGCCAAAGTTGTTCTAATGATTCTTATACGTATGTATATTAGTAATATTTTAAGATTTATTTTAAAACTTTTCCCAAAATCTTATTGAGCACATAACAACAAAAGTCACATTGTTATACTTTCCCTAAGTTGTTTACTAACTTAAATGTACATTTTGGCGTGATATTTGCAATTTTATAAAATAAATATTGCCCAGCGTAAATGCGTTCAATTAGCTAAGTAGTCCTGCTAAAATGGAAATAAAAAACAAAAATACCAGTATTATGAAGGTTTGTATAGCTATATGTATTTTTTTCACAATTGATGCACCACTCCAAGTATATCTTGCAAAAACCCAACAACAATTTCATAGTCATCTTTTTTATTGTGTACCTTGTCTACATTGTGTGGATGCAAACCCATTTGCAATAATTTCAGCTTGATTACATTTCTCAAAATAAAATATACAAAAAAAAATTCTCATAAAAAAAGTTCTTTTTTCTTCGAGACAAAAATGTTTCACGAAAAAAAGAAAAAAACAAAACACCAAAAGAGTGGAAGAACGACAAAATAGTTTTACTTGAAAAATAAAAAAAAAAAAATAAGAAAACAAATAAAAGCGATTCTATTGTGCAGTTGAAGTTTAAATTATGATATATCCTCGAAAAACGATAAGCCACCACCAACCAACCGTCACTCAAGAGTCTATCTTGCTTCCTATATTCCCACACCCCCATCACATAGTTCTGGAGTAAAACCAATTGACCCATCATCTTGCTCCTTTAATTCATTCAAATTTGAAATGCGCCACCCACTCGCCCCCACCTTTCATTCTCCAGCTAAAAGAAAGAAGCAAATTGCAACATTTTCCTCGAGGAGCAAAAACTACTGCCAAAGAAAAGAAAAACTATTTTTCCTTCATGGTTTTAAATTTTTGTGTGCGAGAGTGTTTGTGTGCCCCCCAAAATAATGACATCAAAAGGACGTTTCGTTTCATTTCGTGTGTAGTACGCATCCTTGTCGGCAATGGCAATGGTGATGGCGGGCGGTGGTGATGGCGGGCGGAAACTAACGACCGTCAAGTGGTGAGCAAGAGAGAAAGAGAGAGAGACGAAACAATAAAAAAGAGAAACAGAAGCTGTCGTCGAGTCAGATGTATATCGCTGTATCTATGCGATTTAACGATGTATTGGTGTGGCTCCAGTCTAGGATTCAAGTAATAGAAAAAAAAAAATTCCTTTTTCATCATCATCAGAATTCATTTCTCTACCAAGCAGTCAGTATAACACTCGGATTTTCCTCTGCAAGTGTTTAGTCGGTTTGACCAAGTGAAACGGTTCGAAACAAAAGCGAAACAGTTCCTTTATAAAATTACCGTTATATGGGAATGCAGTGATAACACTTTGCAAAACAATAATAATTTAATAAAAACAAAATTAAATAAACAAAAAATACAAACATTATTGTTTAAGAATGTCCTGGAAATTCCATACGAGAAAGTTTTTATTTTCGAAAGAAATAATTGTGGTTCTGATGATGGTGTTCATTCAATCCGGTTAGTGTGTGAATATTGTGTATAATATTTGTATGAATGTTATTTCTAAATGTTATCTTTAATTATTTTATTAAATTCAAACCATGCCAACTTTTCAACAATGGATAACACGCACGTTTTCATCATCTCTCGATCCTCAACAATTATTCTTCATTTATCTTCATAAAAAAAGGATATGGGATTCTGTGTTTTGTTTGTGATTCAAGTATCAATCCTGGATGTAGAAACCTGAAGTCGAATTCTAGCATAGTACCGGAGGTAAGTCGATAAATTAGGTTAGATAAAATCTTAAATTAGGTCTTATTGAAAAGAAATATTATAGCAAACTGTAATTTTCAAAAATGTCAAATGTCATTCTTTTAGGGCCAGTTTCACAGTCAGAAAAGTGACACTTAAGTACGGAATTTGAAAGATAAATTCCCAATATCACCGTTCACTGTTACCTGAATAAGTGGCACTTAAGTCTCCGATGTTGGTGACTTAAGTTCCACTTACGCTAGCTATGAAATTAAGCTTAAATTACTAATATGGGAAACTTAAGTGCCACTTATTTCGGTAAGTGTCGACTGTCGATTTTTTTGAATTTCTTTTTAAAAAAAAATTATCGATGTCGAAATGAAATTTTACGATTTTTATAAAATATCGATTGTTGAAAATGTCGGTTTTGAAAATGTAGACTCTTTCGACAATGGCTTGTTCACATGTATGTGGCGCTGCACCCCATTTTCACTAAAGCCATTGTCGACCCATTATAGTCACTATTGTCTTAAGACTTTTATTAAGAGAATTATTGTCATGTAATGGGTGATTTTTTAAGAGGTTTAGAACTTTTTTTTAAAAAAAAAACACAAAAAATTCGAAAAAATGAATAAAATATTTATTTGAATCGATAGTTTGAACCTTGCAATTTAATGTTTAAAGATAATTTCATGCAAATGTTGACCGCGCCTGCGTCTCAGGTAGCCCATCCGCTGAGTCCAATTTTGGCATACTCTTTCACACATATCGGCCGGTATCTCACGAATGAATGCATGGATGTTGGCTTCCAGTGCGTCAATCGAAGCGGGCTTGTCCCTATAGACATTAGCCTTGACATACCCCCACAAAAAACAATCTAATGGTGTCAAATCGCACGATCTAGGCGGCCAATTGACCGGCCCGAAACGTGAAATTAACTGTTCACCAAACTCGCCTCGCAATTGCGCCATTGTTTCGCGTGATGTGTGGCATGTGGCACCGTCTTGTTGAAACCACATATCATGCAAGTCAAGAACTTCCATTTCGGGCAAAAAAAAGTTTGTTATCATCGCTCGGTAGCGTTCACCATTGACAGTAACGCTGCGATTCGCATCATCTTTGAAGAAATAGGCCCAATAATGCCGCCGGCCCATAAACCGCACCAAACAGTGGCTTTTTCGGGATGCATTGGTAGCTGTTGCAATGCTTCTGGCTGATCTTCACTCCAAATGCGGCAATTTTGCTTATTTACGTACCCATTCAACCAAAAATGAGCCTCATCGCTGAACACAATTTTTCGATAAAAAAGCGGATCCTCGGCCAGCTTTCCAAGAGCCCATTCACCAAAAATTCGGCGTTGTGGTAGGTCGGCTGGCTTTAGTTCTTGCACCAGCTGTATCTTAAAAGGCTTTACGCCCAAATCCTTCCGCAAAATTTTCCACGTAGTGCTGTAACAAAGGCCTAACTGCTGCGGTCTTCTGTCACACTAGCTGATACGGCTGCAATATTTTCTTCACTACGCACAGTACGTAAACGTGTTGGTGGTTTAATGTCCAACAAAGTAAATTTGGTGCGAAATTTGGTCACAATCTTCCGAATAGACTGCTCAGAAGGTCGAGAATGCCGAACCGAGCACGAATTTTGATAGTAAAATTCAATAATTTGCAAGCGTTGTTCATTTGTAAGACGATCCATGGTTAAATTGCAAACCAAACTGAAGCTGTTTGACAGTGACACAAGGTACTAAACACACGTCAGCTGTCAAAACCAGTGTTGCCAAAACCAAACCAGCTAAAAAATCACCCTTTAGAATATATCAAAGCTATGTAAGAAGTATCTTGTCGTCAAACAAATTAAAGACATTCTAAAGTCGGGGAAGGAGTATACCTATCCAAAACCAACTTTTATTTTCTAAATACTTTGATATTGGGTATTAATAAAATAGGTTACCGATTTGCATGTAGCTTTTACTTTAACCTTAAATTTATTTTCTGGAAAATGATAATTTCTGACCGATCGACATTTTCATAGAAAGATCGTTCAACCGATATTTTTTTTCTAAAACTGTGAACTATTTTCATTATTGATGTGTATTTATTTACCTATAACTTCAGTCGACATTTTCACAATGAACGAAGTTTTCATTTGTACGATCGACATTTATTTCAGCGATAATTGTTTTACGATTCCCGTGTTTTCTCTTTTTTAATTAAAAAAATATGCGTTTTTAGTTATTCATGTTTAATCCACTGCCTAGACGGTTTTATTATTTACAAAATCAAGTCGACAGTTAAATGGAAAAAGGCTTGATTCAGACCGATATCGGTCTTTATCTCGATTCGACAAAAACCCCTCTATTCTTATTGCACTTCTCATTCACATTACCGATGCTATACTACTCCGACTTTTTTTCTTATTGTAATTACCTGCTTCGTTGTAAAAGTACGGAATGAATTATAAAAAATAAACTTTTCGGGCTTTCACCAAATTGGCTGGAAAGTTCTTAGTTTACCGGTGAATTCTAGATTTTCTATATTTCGGGTTTTTTTTAAACATAAATGTTACCTCAGATACAATCATGTCAAAAGTTTCAGTATTAATTTTATTTTATAGCCTTTAATCCATTCCGGACTGTTACTGTGCATGCATTTCTAAAGGCTAGGCAAAATGGTGCTCTTCATTGTGCCAGTGCTGTCGAACAAAGATTTTTATTTTTGGTACTTCTCTCAGAAAAAGTTCCTCAAATTTAAAGACAATAATACAAATTTAAAGTAATATTTTAAAACTTGCACAAAGCGTGGTAAAAATTGTCCCAAGGGAAGATCAATTTGGGGTATGCGAATTAAAACTTTTGCATACTTTCTTTGGTAGTACGATTAAGATTATAGCATTAAGCATGCATCATGAAAAGCCAGAGGGGAATAAGAAATAAATTAAGCTTTCAACTTTTGCCATAGCTCTTAAATAATATGTATATTTTTCGACCAATCTGGGGGCTTAGGGCCAGTTTCACAGTCAGAAGAGTGACACTTAAGTGGGAAATTTGAAAGATTAATTCCCAATATCACCGTTCACTGTTACCTGAATAAGTGGCACTTAAGTCTCCGATGTTGGTGACTTAAGTTCCACTTACGCTAGCTATGAAATTTAGCTTAAATTCCTAATATGGGAAACTTAAGTGCCACTTATTTCGGTAACTGTCGACTGTGAAACTGGCCCTTACAGTAACACATATAATAAAGTAGAGTATAGGTAAATAGGAAGGAAGGAATCATGAAAATCGTTCTTTAAAAAAAAAAAAACGTTCTAAGGATATATTTTCCTAAGATAATAATCATCAGTTGAGGAAATAATTGGAAAATCATGAAACGCTTCTGAATAATAGTTTGCAAACAAGTATGAATTTAGGGACTATTATAGGTTTTGTAACCTAACTATGCTCTAAAGTTTTTGAAATGCAAGAAGGCAATGAAAAATAGAAAATTATTATTTAGAAATGTATTCGTAAGATCTTCACTAAAATGTCATTTTTGGAGCAAATGTTTACTCCTTAAATGTCACTGTCTTAATTATGTCACGCGAAACAGCTAGATCAGTTTTCAAAGCTTCTTACGATGAATGTGAGATTTGGTTTATGCCCTTATGCTCAATCTGCCAGGCCAGAAGCCACCCTGGTACCTGAGGATTAAAATGTTTTGAAAAATTTTATGCATTCAAAATAGAACTAAACAAAATTTTAAGAAACTATTTCTAATTTGATAATAAGCTCAAGCTTGAAAAAACACTCATATAGCTATACTCGTATTTAAAATTTTGTTACCACCTCATTCGAACACTTAAAATGACATTGACCTGGTAAAAATTGTATACAAAAAAAAAAGTTATCTTGTACTTTTACAAAAAGTTTCTCATTAAAGTCTCTCAATAGATAACAAAAACAAAGCCCATTAACCTGAATGGTTTGTTGATAAATTAAAAAAAAAGAACTATTTTTTCCTACCGGAATTGTTTTTTTTTTTTAATAGATACAAGTATACGAATATACATTTATGTAGAAACCTACTCATTGGGTTCTAATAGAAGGAGTTTATAGTGTAAATAGAAGTGTTATTTTTTTACAAATTGGGTGGGGCATTTCCCCGTTACAATGATAAATAATAACGAAAAAATACTTAATTGAATTTATATATAACACAATAGAAAGTAATTGTGCTATGGAGAGAAAATGTTAGACAAATATTATTGAAACAAATAAATAGGAGGTTAAGCCCGACCACTTAATTAGGTAATTTATCTACTGTTATACATATTTTTATTGCTTCCACTGTGTTTTATGATGGGAGCGCACCCACAAAGCAAATTACTGTCGTTAATATTTACACTTAAAAATCCAATGGGAGTAAGAAATTCTCAAATTGCCGCTCGGCCTTTAAATGTATTTTCAAAAGAAGTAAACAAAATATTACGGTAGGATATATTTAAACATCTTTGCAATTTTCTTGTTCGAAAATTTCTTGAATTATACATAATATATTATCATGCATATATTGTTCTACATGAGGCCTTTTTCGTGTGGCAAAAATCGTTGGCTGTACAATTCCACCAGCTTGAAAAAAATACTTTGCTCAGCACAACGGCCTTTGTACCAACTAATTGCTTTGAAATAATAATTTATCCAAGTTTACATAAACAACAACACATTTCTGTCCACTCGATCAAAGAAAAAAGCTTATGGTGAAATAGTGATATTTAAATTTTAGCCCTCTAACAATCTTAACTAATATTCGTTAATCTAAGGTCCAGTTTTTCAGTGCGAGATTAAAGTTAAACCCGAGTTAACTTAACAAATTTGGTGACTTAACTCTAGATTTACTAAAAAGATGTTTTATCCACTTAGTCGTTCCAGATGCATTCTCCAACGAAAAACTGCTTCCTCAGTTCACTGTGGGTTAATTTATACTTCTAGAGTTAGCTTACTCTGGAAGACTGGGCATAAGTGGCAGTTGGTTCATAGCTTATCATATTTAATCAAGGATTATTCCAGTTTATGATCATTGAATGTGTTTTGTTCACAAACATTTTTCACAACCACTATACATGATTCGAGCAGTTATTGGATTGTATCATTACTTATCAGCCGATTTGTTTGATTAGTACCATTTAATCGAGGATTAGTTGCGATTTTGTTTGATTATGTTTGATTATGGAAACCGAAGAAAGTGACTATTCCTAACTTGAGTTCTCCTTTAAATAGTCTTAGTGGTTACTTTTGACGTATCATTTTCTGCACAGTTAAAAAAAATATTAAAAAAACATTTTATGGCTGACATCCATGAAAAAATAAAACTTCACTTAACGAAAATTAACCTTATCATATTACGTACCTATATAATAATATAATGCATTTATTTATTTTGCATAAATTGCAATTGTCAAACCAAAACAAAATGGCGTCAAACGTAAATAAAAATGCAAAAACAAACTTAATTATTAAGTGAATTAACAGATAAACTGGAAAATGGAACGATTTGTCGAAAAACTATGATTTGTTAATTATCATAGATTCGAAATTATATGGATAAAGGAAATTTTTTGGTAGTCAAGTTACGGACTGTGAACAATGAGGCCCTAAAGCAAATTAGAACTATAATGTTAGGAAGCTAATGCCATAACCGAACGAAAAGCATGACCTTCCAAAACTTCAAATGTATTATGATTATGATCACAGATTAGCCATATGAAGATGAGAATATTTCGTACGTTTTACCCTCCAAAACCCATTTGTTTACATTGTTGTATTTGTAATTTTTTCCCGCGTCGATGAATAGATGTAAATTGCAACAACAATTTAACCAGGTGTGTGAAGATCCCTACTGTCTGTGTGTGAGATTTTTAAACACACATTCTCATTTTTTATCTGATAACTGCCAGTTCAAGCTTGTAGGCAAATTAAAATGGCTGCCGGGGATTCGCATCTTCATGTGGCTAATCTGTGATTATGATGCAATAACATACATAAATATCTGCACTAACAAATTTCAAGAAAAGTAGAGTGGGATGTGTGTATTCCAAAAAGAAAGACGAACATGTTTTTATTGACGTTTCTGTACTTTACACCCACATCATGATAAGAAAGAGGCTGATTACACGTTTCCTTTTTTCGGTTGTTTCGTCTTTCGTCATTTTGACAGATTCGGGAAGAGGTGTAGGAATGTAGGGGGAATGGAGCTACGTTTCTACACCCCTCGCCCTATATGTCAAAAGAACGAAAGACGAAACAACCGAAAAAAGGAATCGTATAATCAGGCTCAAAGATATAGCAATAATTTTTAATTTTTTTAAAAACTTAAAATTTTTGTTTGACACTTTCTATTGTGACATCTGTATTCTCTATCAGTATGTTTACTTGCGATATACAGGGTGATTCGGATCAGGTATGACAAAAGCTAGAGCGTGTAGGAAGGTGCTATAAATAACCATTTAATTTGCTGATTTTTTTTTTCAAAAAAACCTGTGGAGCCGATTTTAAGAAAAATAAGATTTTCCTTTCTAGCCTACAAATTTTAAATGACAGTTAAGGTACCGTTATTTTTAGTCCTAAAATAATGGAAAAAACTTATCGGGGAATGTCCAAAAAACGCTATAGGTACTAATTTTAAAGAAAATCTCATCCGTTTAAAAGAAGGGGAATCTATTCCCCCCGTTTAGCCATGAGGTGCAATTTTCTAAAAAAAATTGATTTAAAACAGGAAAAAAATATTAAAAAACAACGGTTGCACTTACTGCCTTAAACCACGGATTAGCCACATGAAGATGAGAATCCCCGGCAGCCATTTTAATTTGCCTACAAGCTTGAACTGGCAGTTATCAGATACAAAATGAGAATTTGTGTATAAAAATCTCACACATAGACAGTAGGGATCTAACACACCATGTTAAATTGTTGTTGCAATACACATCTATTCATCGACGCGGGAAAAAAATACAAATACAACAATGTAAACAAATGGGTTTTGGAGGGTAAAACGTACGAAACATTCTCATCTTCATATGGCTAATCTGTACCTTAAACTATCTTGTGGTTTGGCAGGTGGATAAAATATCCCATAACTAATTTATTTCCGACTTTAGAACCACAGTGTGATCGCACAAATGTAAGAGCAAGTTTGTGCGACCTAGTCGTGGATTTTATTTCTTTCGCACTTAAATACTACAGAATACATTTTTTTTTTCATTTGAAAACATATTTACATTATGTATTAAAAATAATTTTAATTTTCTAATTAGAAAAATTCTTATTAAAATTTCAACGAGAGCAGATTTGTGTTTAACGACTGCTGTACGTGAGAATGATTCGGATGTGTTCACATCTAAAGAATTTAGGACGGCTTCACGTAAAAATATGCTGGTTGAGTAAGTCCAATGTGAACAACGTATATGAAGAATCCTTGATACCTTAACATGAATTTACACCTCGCATTTCACTTAAGCGAGAAGCGGTCTTCACCTACAAAAGAAAAAGTTAAGGAAAATTTAACTAGAAGCAGCAAACTACATTAATTTATCGATGCTACGTATTAAATCTTGTATTCGCCCGTAAAACATTTTTCAACGCTATAACCTCCCAAGGTAAATTACCATTATTTTGCTACTGAACAATGAACAATCCACAACAAATTTGACAGATGTTGTTTTGAAAACATGTCCGCTATAACTTTTTCCTTTCGAGAGGTTTTTTTTTTGGTGCTCAACTCCTTCAAATTGAAATGGGTCAATGTTCAAAATCTGACACGTTAAAAAAATTAACATTTACAAAAAAACCATCGATAGCAAGTAGTATATTATTCACGCCGGCTGGTATAACAGTTTTTCAACTTACTTTGCGTAAAGCCTCGAATAGTCGTTAAAAATGTATTCCATTTTACATCCTTTTGCCTCTATGCTTTGAAAGAACGTCAGATACAAGCTGACTGTATTTATTGAAATTTTGATATTTTTAAATTTTTGTTCAACAATTTATGTCACAGAATATTTATTATAAATCGAAAAATTTTGGACTCAATAAAAGATATCTAATAAGTGTTCCACAGGGCAGCCATGTAAGACCATTATTTTATTTTATTTTATTTTATTTTATTTTATTTTATTTTATTTTATTTTATTTTATTTTATTTTATTTTATTTATTTTATTTTATTTTATTTTATTTTATTTTATTTCACTTTCTTTTATTCTATTTTACGTCTTTAAAATGGAGAAACCATATAAACTTAGGTATTTCATTTGACTTATACCATGTATGAATTATTTGCCCTTATACTATAGCTACCTATACCACGAGTAAAAACGATATTCCAAGTACTTAATGAAGCAAATTCAGCTATATGTAGAAAATTAATATATGTACAATGTACATACATGCAATATCAATTTACAATTTATTGTTAATTAGATTGGTATACCTACTCATCGTCATTATTATAATTTCGTGTTGCTAAAAACATTTTCGCCTACACGATTTATTTCAATAAATCAAAAATAATTCAGGGTCTTTTTTTGTGTTTATTCTGTTTTTACCAGATATAACGAGTTTTTGAGTATTAATTTTGTATTCATTTCAGACTTGCACCTTGGAAAAAATGAGATCAACCAGCTCATGGCTTTCAAAATTAAACGAGATTGCTTACTTTGAAAACAAATTGAGAACAATTCCTACAATGTTTTGTCAAAAAGTTATTGTAAAACAAAGTAAGTTCTAGAATTTCGAAAGATATATAAATTTATATTTTTTAGTTAAAGCCCTTTCACATTATCTCACAGTTTATTAAAATATGTATTTATATGTATGTCAACAAAGTCTGAAAAAAAACCATTGTAACGGGTGTTTTTTTTTTAGAGGTGTAGAACTTTAAGTTGGCAACACTATTTTAACTGGCGGCCATTTTGTCAGCTGTCAAGTGATTTATTTTTAGTTTGGTTTGGCATTTCAACATGAATAGACTGACGCCTGAACAACGCATGTAAATTGTGATAAATGGGCTCGAAACGAGATGGTCGTTAATCCCGATTTTCTACGCCGACAAGCCCGAAACGATTGACCACTTGGAGGAAAACATTCGCTGCGTTATTGCCGATATACGGCCACAAATATTGGAAAAAGTCATCGAAAATTGGACCTCTAGATAAGACTACGTCTGAGCCAGCCGTGGCGGTCATATGTCAGAAATCATATTTAAATTTTGGAATAGTATTTCTGACTGGAAAACTTATAAAAATGATGCAGAAAGATTAAATTTTGGTTTAAAAAAAAATTGTATATTCTTTTTCACAAAACAACTGCGCTAGCGGAAGAAAAAATATTTTTACTTTTGTACAAAAGTATTTTTTGGCTTATGTAGTTAAGCCTTAACTTTCGAATAAAGTAAATTTCATGTCAATTTAAAAAAAATCATCTTTGTCTTATTCCATTTCAAAGTGTTATACCTCTAAAAAATTGTGTGAGGGGATCTTAAGATATTTTTCACTGAGCGCACCCATCCTAGTATGCAGATATCGTAACGTTGCACACCGTAACGTTGCACGACGTAACGTTGCACACGAACGTTAATGTTTTTTTTTCACTCTACCGCCAGCATAGATGTTTACACATCAAAAAACACCCTTTATATGTGATAGGGTGGAAATGGAAACAATGTTTTGAAGCTCCTCTCACATGATCTGACAGCCCATATCATACATTTTGTCGATGGCAGCTAAGAAAAAAATGTGAACAATATAAATTTTCCACAACAAAAATTAGACAGTCGCAACATGTAATTCATTGACACTTTCAATTTGACAAGTAGTGTTAATACTCAGTGAGATACTGGAAGAGCTTTTATGGATTTGAATATTTAAATTGTATTTATAACGTCGTTAATACTATAATGTATGTATATTTGATTTCTAGATATGGACAGCCAACCAGTTACTGCTAGATTCTGTCAATTGGACACACGGGACACTGATGCCTGCGAAATTTTAAAAGAAAAGATTTCGAAACCAGGTTATGTAAATAATACTCCGGAGGATTCGAAACCTGTTCTGGTAGAATGTTCGGTTTGCAAAACAGATCGTTGCAACGCTTCGCAACGCATTGGACTTTTTACAACGATGGGGTATATTTTCATTGCGAGCCTCTTAAAATTATTTGGATAATCAACGCGTGAATAGCTATAGAAGTAAAAATGTTTTGTAAATAATCTATAATGAGAACTATGATATTAAAATAATGTATTAAATTATAAGACGTTCATATAGCTGTTGAGATATAATTTCATGCTTAAATAATTGTAAGCGTCACCATTTTTCTTTCTTTACAAATTCATTAAAATCACATTTTTTAAAAGGTACTTTCACACACAGTCCACACTCATTTTTCAAATAAGAAAACAATCAACAAAACCTGAGACATTTAAACTATGTACGAGTGTTATAAATACTAAGTTAGTAAATCAACCACCATGTGAAATATATAATTTGTTATGTAAGTGTAGTACAATTATTAAAATTATTTCTTATTAAAAAAAAATACTAAAGTTAATTAATATAGAAAGCAATTTTTAAAAATTTGCCAATTGTGCATTAAAATCATTCACCCACAGCATTTTAAGCGTTAAATGAGCGATATGATAATATATATAAATAAATTTATTAGGATTATAATTATTATAATTATAAACGTATATATTAAAAACGCATTAAGATATTCACCAATTGCCTTTATTTGAAAGCAAAATTAAAAAAGAAAAAAATACACAAATTGACTATAAATGTTATATGATTTGCAATTTACAATCAATGAATTAATAAAAATAATACATTAAACATATATTATATTGTTAGAATAAATTGTAATACAGTCGAACCCGCTTATTAAAAACCCAATTCAATAGTTAACCGCTTCAATAAAAATCTCATACAGGTTGGAATTTTATAACATTTCATAGAAAAAACATAGAAGTTCGGATACATCTTCATATATCCAACAGGCTGTCAATGCATCCTTCACTCTACTTCTGACAATGCCTCACTTGAACTCGGACGACATATTTTTATTTTCACTGAACATACTTCATTTGGCACCATTAATAAAGATATAAATACAGATATCCGAGCTTAACTTAACTGAAACTATTTTTTAAGTAAACCGAGTTGGTATTAGAAGTGAAAAACCCGGTTAGTTGAAAAGAAGATGTTTCGTTTTTTCTTTTAAACAGGTTCGACTGTAATTAACAAATAAATGTTCGATATGGAAATGTTAGCAAATATTTATATTATAGAGTGAATTAATTTCGAATTGTTAAATTTAACTATTGTACTAAACTAAATGGAATATTAACTTATAAATAATTTTATTTTATTTAAAAGTTTTTTGTGTAAATATTAAAATATTTTATAATTTTTTTTTAAATATGAATGTATGATTGTGTATTAAATAAAAAAAAACACTTGATATTGATTTGTTAAAACTTGACACACAAAAATAAAAGTTTTACTTAAACTGATGTTTTTTTTTTTTTTTTTTAAATTCGTTGTTTTGATGACTTCAAATTGAGGCAACAAGTTTTGTCAGTGAATTATGTTGGACAAAGATTAAAAAAACAAAAGCCAGATTCAGGTAGTCCCTTTGTATTTTGCAGATTCGAAAGTCATAAAAAATAGAAAAACTATCAAAGATAGAACAGATGTTGTTTATTTTTCAAATTCTCTCGAAAACGACTCTGACGATTTTGATTAAACTTCGTAGCTGTAATTTATAAAGTAATTTCAATAAAGCTGCGTTTCAGGATTTGGGCGAGATATTCAAAAAACAAAAATTGGGGTTTGCCTTATATTTTGAGGAAATTGTCCTTTTTTTTTTTCTCGTATATAGCGAGAAACAGATTGGCACAGCAACTTCAACAGCAACTTTGGCAGCAACGAAAACTTTGACATCAAAAGTCATGTAAAATAGATTACCAACGTGAACAGCGCTTTTCACAGCATAAAAACATATATAAAATTTGTCACATTTTCATTTTTTAGTGTTGATAAACCTGAAAAACTTCGCTTTAAAGTTGGCATCATTTGCACAGCGACATCGAATTTAGGGTTTAGGTCTAACGTTGATGTCGATGTCGATGTTGCTGTGTTAATGTATTCAAAGCCATTTAAAACCACTAGCTCTAAAATGAGTGATGCGGTTGTCAAAATTGCTGTTGAAGTTGCTGTGCCAATCTGTTTCTCGCATATGTCTTTAAAAAACTCAACCATTTGTATTTTGATTTCACAAACAAGTGCATAGAACGTATAGTTAAAATTATACAGAAATTTCGCTCCGAAATTTCCTTTTTTAAGAACACAAAAAATATCAAAGAATAATTTCATTTCAGTACTTTCGATTTTTTTCATACTTTCTTTTAAATATTGTCACTAATAGACGTAAATATAAACAATTTTCCATAAACTTCTTCGATTTTAAGCCGTTATAGCTTTTAACAACAAGAACAAGTTCATGCGATCTATTCGTTCATTTTATTTGTTATTAATATATTATTTCGTAGAATCATTCGTATACAATTGAATATGAATTAACATTAAATTTATTAACATTTCAATAATAACAAACTGTATATTTCTTTGGGATTTATCATCTACAGTTCGCAATTTTATGATGGAATCAATTGAACGTGAGAACAGATAAACCAGAAATTCAAAGCCAAAAAAAAATACATCAATCAAAAACATCATTATTCAGTAATGGTAACGTGTTAAGAATATTTAAATCATTTATCGACTTTAAGTTTGGATTTATTTATGTACATTAGGGTGCCGCTTATGTCAATTTTTAGGATATTTTGTAGCTTTCATTTCGTTTATTCCAACAAATATATACATTACATTGACATTACAAGATTTAAAACTTTTAAAATATTTAGTGACTTAAATTACAAAGTACATCATTAACAAAGTTATAAAGATGAGATGAGATACTTCTCATCACCCCTTCTTTAAATTAATCAAGTGGTACATACACAAATTTTGTATAAATTTTTACTGAAAGTGGTACCAAATACACTTAGTTTTTAATAAACAATTGTACTTGATGTAATTTTCTTAAACTTTGCACTTACAATAAGTACTATGAGGAGTATAAAAAATGTCAAAAAAAAACTCCACCCTAATGTACCCATTCATCAGGTAAGTAGGTAGATAGAAGCCAAAAAACTTATTGAAATTTAAACTTGAATCCCAGAAGTAAATATCTTGAATTCCATCTCACAAAAACCAATAAAAAATCATATTCATATATGTAAGTAATTACTTTAAAAAAACTATATGTATGTGCTATGCATATCGATTTGATGTTTAATATCAGATATTTTGTATTCACTTTAATTTATTAGAATCAAAGTATTGGTATATTTATCAGTTATCAAGCAATCGAAATAAACTTGTTTGCAAACATCTTTCAATTATTACTGGTTCTAGTTGAAGATACAATGTTAAACAGCAACACTTGTTAATAGCATTGTTTGTTATGTTCATGATCGAGACAAGATATTTTATCTTTACTTTTCAAAAGATAGAAACTTATGACACATTAAATTAACTAAAGTGCAAACGAAGCTAATGATTTTATGAAACATTTGCCAGCAAGAAAGACTGATTTTTTTTTTTAACTTAGTTTGATTTGAGAAGGTTAAGGTTGAAGTATAAAGTTTTAAAAGATATATAAAGTATTTTTTGTAAACGCATTTATTTCAAAATTGAGTTTAAACAATATGAAAATCTATAATATAAACTTGTGGATTACTTTAGCTTACATTTCAGTGAAATATCTACCATCGGCAGGTACATATATTTTATTTTCACTCGATTATTTCTTAAGTTGCAATTATTATTATATTCCAAAGTTATAAATATATGAAGTGATTGAAAAACAATTTTACGCGTAAGAAATGTTTTAACACAAAATTAAAATAGCTTTCCCAAATGCGGGAGCTCCATACAATGTGCAGCCCTAATATTTACAAAAAAACACTGTCCGCTTCTTAACACACGTGCTAGCTGGGCACACGGATAGGGAAGTTGTTCGCTTGTCTTATTAATAAACATATTTTTGCTTTATGATATTTTTGCAGTCTTTATATCTGGAAGCACGGCAACACTTCATCAAAAGTAGCAACACTCAAATACGTGTGTCACATAAATGCACTGATTTTTTAAATCTATATACTCATATTGGTAAATGGTTCTATTAGATGTATATATATATGCAATAATACTCGTATGTACATAACATGTATGTTAATTGGCTTAGCGTCCCCTACGCCCAAAATTAAATTTAGCGAGTTAATGCTATCTGCTCGCTATCACGCATGTCACAAGTCACAAGTTGATTTTCGTCGTTTATTAATAGAAAGATTAATTTATAAAATAATAAATCAATTGGTTCATGTCATTATGGGTCTGCTTTTACATTCCTTTTTAACTCCAGAATCCCTTTCTTTCAGAATCCTTTTCTGCTCTCCATTTCATCAATGAGTAAACACGAAACACGCACATACGATACACAAAGTTTTTCGTCGGATTATTCGTCAAAAGTGATAAATGCTTGAATTAGCAATTTTTCTAAATGGTATAAGGTTATGAAGAAATTTCGTCCATATTCGATAAGAATAAAAAAATTAATGGAACAGGCCGGAAATTCAATCGAGAACAACATGAGTTTCCGAGAAATTCCTTCTTATTCTGATACCATCACATTTCTTTTACTTGTTAAAAAAGTAGAAACAAAATCAATCAAAAAAGCAATAAAACAAATTTACGAGTAATTTGCGGTTTGACAAAATCTTAAAAATTATTCCAATAAAAAATAAATTATATACATACGCCACCAACACATTCATTCATTCATACATAACATAATGTTGCATACTTTTTGGAGTTTTGCGTTTGCTTTTTTGTCTGAAAACTCCATGAGTCCATTTTTATCAGTTTAAAATATTTACATGTTTTAGGGATTTTTTACTGACAAGAATTCGAAAATGTAGGAGTTAAAAAAATTTAGATCAAAAAAGAACGTGGAAGCTTTAAAAGAAATTAGATTTTATTATTTTTGTTGTTAAGGAGAGGTACCCCTGTTTAAGCCTTGTAAGCTTTTGATAAAAAATCGTTTCGTATAGCACAACGAAAAACTAAACATTTGATTCTGTTTGAAAAATCAGCGTAGACTTCTCTGAATAATCTGCTACAATTATTAATTTTGGTCATCGAATAGCGTACTGGAAACCGAATAGCTGAACGAAATTTTTCGTTTATGATTTCCTTGTATCTATTTTGTGTCGTATTTTGTGTATTCTTTTTAGTACAAGATCATCTTAATTTCGGGGTTAAGCTAGAGTTAAATCCTTAAACATGTTTTTATACTGAATTTATATCTTGAGTTAACTTTAAAAATTTGGTGAGGTAACTCTAGATTAACTAATTATATATTTCTGACAGTTGAGAGTCAAAAATTTATCGAATTTGAGCTACGACATGGATAGTGGCGATTAACTATTTCTCAGATTTAACTCAGCACTGAAAAATAGGCCCTTCTTCCAAACGCCTTCTTAGGCCGAGTTTTTCAGTCCTAGATTCGATGGTAAACCCAATTTAGAACAAGTCTGAAGAATTCGAAATGAAAAAGTTGATTAATCAAAAGAATATAGACTGAAAAGATCTAAAAATTATAACAGTATATAGAACTAAAATGTCACGAGCATATCTATTAACGATATATGAGGCAATAATCCAAAAACAAAACAATTTCCTAAAAAAAACTTTGAAATCCGTATTTCCGTTTTGTAAATTTTGTTGATAAAAACTTGAAACAAATTTTTACAAAGCTGATTCAAAATCCAAACAGTCGTTTTCGAAAAAAAATTAAAAAAAAAAATGTTTGTATCTTAGCTTCGAGGTAAACCAATCAATTTAATTAATACTCTAAGGAATCACACAAAAGTGTTCTTTCAAAAATTTCGAAGAAATTCGTCCACGCGTTTAGCCTCTAGCTCGATGTACATACCCCTGAACACACGACCGAACGGACCTACATTCACACGGACGTGCGGATGCAGAAAACCTCTAACGATATGGAGAAAACCACTTATTTGGTCTTCTCAATCATCGTAATGTTATAAGTGTCATTAAGACCTCGACAAAAAATAAAGTATACGCCACCTGTCCTGTTCAAATCAAAAGAAACTTCGCTATAGAAGCTGAAGTCTAACACTCCTGTATTCCAAATGTATATATGGAATGGTTATTCCTGTGTGAATGTTATTGGCAGTAATGGTGGGGCACTACAATTTCCTGCCGATTCGGAATGGCTAAGGTGAGAAGCACTTATTCATGAAAAGTGATACTTTTGGATGATTTGTCACTTCCTCGCAAGAGACAGTAGTCGATATTTTTTAGATGAACAAGGCTATGGGGATCGAACCCAGACCTCCGATATGACCTCATATATACGCACTAACCATTACGCCACCGATTACTAGATCCCATTCAAATTAGAAATATTGCCTTCCAAGATTTAGAACATCCGTAGACACTCTGCGAACAAGCTCTGTTGACTTTTCTGAACATAAATAGCATG